>JANBXA010000328.1:26402500-27772500 GCA_030556225.1 Cricetiscus sungorus | reverse complement strand
ATTCTTACCTCTTCACTGTTTCTCCACAGTTCCTTACTTTTTTCCCATTCCACAGCCCCAGTTCTTTCTTGAGGGTAAATTGCATTCCTTCTGCAATATATAATCTCTCAATATCCTTCTAGTCAACTCCTTGTAAAGGTCTATTCAACATTTACTCAAGTTTGCTTCTGCTCTATGCATACAGTGGCAACTAAGACAGCTGTTGGCTTCTAAAGTAAAATGTATTGAGGACTTTATGATTGTTACTTCTGATTTAGTGCTAACCTTATTCTCAAGCTGTGAGGACGCCAAGAGGAAACAGATTTTGGTTTTAAGACAGAACACTTTGATAAAACATATAGCTCACCAATCAATATACACTTTGTGGTTATGTTCTTGAGATCCTCATAAACCAGACAACTTACAGACCTCTGTGAAGTAGGAGCCTGGGGCTAAAGATAGTTTTGAATTTTTATAATTCTGAAAATGAGCAACTTTCCAGGTGGTGGTGGTGCCTGCCTTTAATCCCAGCACTCAAGAGGCAGAGGCAGAGGCAGGAGGATCTCTGAGTTCAAAGCCAGCCTGGTTTACAGAACATGCTCCAGGATAACCAGGGATACACAGAGAAACCCTGTTTTTGGGGAAAAAGAATGCTTGAAAGCCAAGCAAACAAACAAGAAAGAAAGAAAGAGAGAGAGAGAGAAAGAGAGAAAGAGAGGAGGAAAGAAAGAACAGCAGTATAATGACAGTGTTTGGAAGAGCAGGCCATGGGTGGGCCATCCAGCTGCGTCTCTGAGGACTCAGTCTGAATCTAATCAGATGTTTTCAATATGGCCTCCATTTTAACTTTCTCATTTTGAAAGACCTTCATAGGTAAGGAAGCCAACATGGAAGGGACTTCGACTACTGTAGACTGCACTTTTTGAGGTCAGTCTCTTGAGTCCACATATCCATTCTTTTCCCAGTCCTTTGGGAAGCTGTCATTTAACTGGGCTGCCCACAACTGTGTAATTAACAGGAGGATGTTGAGGTAATAAATTGTGTTTACTAGGATATTTTTAAAGGGCTTATCAGTATTTTAGACTGTGGATTGGGGGTGAGGCAGATACCTCATGATAATTCTAAATTACAAAGGAAGGGTTTATGAATCTGAGGCTCTGTAGACATTCTGTCATGTGGCAGCCTTCTCATAGCCTTACCAGACCATGATTTCTTTCCTGCATGTACACTACAGAAGGGGCTTCACTGAGATACTGCAGAGACTAGCTGGCATGTCATTAGGTCACAGTGGCATAATTTATGTAAAAATTAACTGTAGATCTTGATTTTTTGTTTCTTTTTTTGTTTCAATGTCTCAGATTCTTTTTATAATATTTTAAATTTAAATTTGAAACAAGCTTGTTTTACATGTCAATCCAAGTTCCTGCACCCTCTCATCCTCCTCTTCCCCCCCCAACCCTCAACCCATCCCCTTTCTGCTCCCCAGGGAAAGTAAGGCCTTCCATGGGAAGTCTTCAAAGTCTGCCATATCATTTGGAACAGGGCCTAGGCCCTTCCCTATGTGTCTAGGCTGAAAGTATCTCTCTATGTGGGATGGGCTCCCAAGTCCATTCATATGCTAGGGATAAACACTGATCCACTGTCAGAGGCCCTGTAGTCTGCCCAGTCCTCCCAACTAACACCACATTCAGGGAATCTGGGTCAGTCATACGCTGGTTTCCCAGCTATCAGACTGGAGTCCATGAGCTCCCCCTTGTTCAGGTCAGCTGTTTCTGTGGGTTTCTTCAGCCTGGTCTTGACCCCATTGCTCATCAGCCCTCCCTCTCTGCAACTGGATTCCAGGATTTCAGCTTAATGTTTAGCTGTGGGTGTCTGCTTCTGCTTCTATCAGCTACTAGATGAAGGCTCTAGGATGGCATATAAGGTAGTCATCAATCTCATTATCAGGGAAGGCCATTTAAGGTAGCCTCTCCACTAATGCTTAGATTGTTAATTGGAGACTTCAAGCTCTATTATAGAGCTATAGACCTGAAAACAGCTTGGTATTGACACAAAATAAATTGGTAGACCAATGGAATCAAATTAGTTTTGTTTTTCTGAAAGTTTTGTTTAAAATATCTGAGGGAGATTAACAAGGACTCCTCATCTTGAGACAGCTACCACACATGCAAAAATTGTGGTCACTGTTGCTTGTTGGGTCTCTGATACTCTGCTGGATTCTCCACACTTAGTTACACTGTGTAGGAACCCTAGAGAACTGACTGGGGACATGGCTCAAAAGTCTGGAATTTCCATAGCATAATAAGGTTGCGGACTCTGTTTCTGTCATTACCACCACCACCTTCAGTATTGCTACTGCAAAACCCTAGCAGATAGAGATTTGCCTTTTAGATACCAAATATTGCATTGCAAGTAATGTAGAACTAGAAAATGGACTTTTGTTAATTAAAGAGAGAGAGAGAGAGAGAGAGAGAGAGAGAGAGAGAGAGAGAGAGAGAGAGAAGGCATCAACAGTGAAAGTATCTTTTCAAAGCTGTAAATACTAGCACACATTAGTTTTTAAATTGGGATTCAATGTGATGCTTGTACATTGTGTATTCATTGTGTTCAACAGCTTTGCTACTTCCAGTGGCTCCTACTTTGCAGGTGAGCATCATCAAGGCCCACATTTTTTGCAAGCATGTCTCCCCAAAACGTTATGATTGATGATGACAATTACTTGTCATTTTAGAGACATCATGCTGCAGTGGAAGAAGGACTTGGGATGATAGTTACATGCTTTGTTTCGTAGTTAACTGTTTTATTATGAAGCGACACCATGACTGTAATGGCTATTCCTACTCATCAACTTGATTATGCCTGGAATGAACTACAATCCAGAAATGGAGGGCAACCATGTCAGAGACTTTTTGCTTGGTTTGAAGTGGATGCATCCAAACCTTTGAGGCAGGAAGACATACCTTTAATCTAGAGCATACCTTCTGTTGGAAAGTCTAAATAAGGACACAGAAGAAGGAAGTTTTTGGCTCTTTGCATGCTTGCTTATACCTTTCTACTACAGCAGTTCCTTTACTGGCACAAGAACCTACTTCTTCAGGATCACCTGAGACAGCCAGCCTTGTGGACTGAGCAGCTACTGGATTCTTAGACTTTTCATTCACAGCCAGCCATTGTTGGATTAACTAGACTGCAGCCTGTAAGTTATTCCAATAAATCCCATATATACATTTGGCCATGAATATATAATCCCAGGAGTAACTTCTGATACTCTAGAGACTTTAATAGGAGTTGACCAAGGCAACTCTTTTTTTTTTTCCCCAAGATCACAGATGTGGTTTATTAGGATTAAAGAGGAACCTGAAAATGCTAAATAGATGGGAAGGTTATTCTAAGACATAAGAACAGAATATTTTTTTCTTTTTTTGTTTTAGAGTTTTATCATTTCTTTTTTATTTTAATTTTTTCTCTTATTCCAGTTCCCTCTCCCTCCCTCCTCCTCCTTCCTATGCCCCCCACTGCCCTCCCATCCCATTCCTCCCACTCCACAGGGAGGGTGATGTCAAGGCAACTCTTATTAAAGAAAACATTCAATTGGAGGCTTAGTTACAGTTTGAGAAATTTAGTTCTTTTTCATGATGATGGGAGCATAACAGCACTCATGGTGATGGAGCAGTAGCTGAGAGCTGCACCTTGATCTGCAGGGCAAGAAAGGGAAGGAGGAAGGGAGGGAAGGAGGCAGAAAAAGAGAGATAGAGCATCAAGTTGGGAAGGAATGGAGGAGACACTAGAGGAGTAAGAAGGGGGAGAGTACTGTGTGGGGATGATGTGAATACATACCACATTATATGACATTCTCATAAGCATGATCGAATAAATGTAAAAATAGAGTCTGTTGGGTTTACAATTTCAAGGTTTCCTGGATTTAGAGTGTGTTTGGCGTATCTTCCCCTTGATACCCTGGTTACTCTTGGGTTTGAAAATTATTTTGTAAAATATTCAGCCTAGTTTTCTTCATTGCATTTTTGACATTTGAACAGGCCTGTGGGTTTTTTTTTTTTTTAATGACAAGATAAGGTGAGCTGTCAAAGCTTTTGCTTTTGAGATTCAGTGAGATACTCCAATGATGAGTACTTAGCAGGCCAGTGAGTCACTCAAAACATGGAGACTCTTCTGCTTCCGTTCCCGAGCTTCCTGTGAAAGTTAGGGTCCCTATGTGAACTTACTTTTATAGGTCTGTCCAGTGTTAGAGGAAAGAGGCCCAAAGGGAAACATAATTTGTAAAAGGAAAAACACCATGGAGATTTGAAAAAAAAAAAAAAAGAAGAAGGAAAGGAAACAAGGATCAAGACACTTGAAATGAAGGAATGGGTCACAGTGTGCGGAAGAGTACTGGCTGGAGACCAGAAAACACCAGGGGTTAGCACAGTCCAAAATGCATATAAACAGAGTTGATGTTTGCGAAATGGCTCATAGGAGAATTAATGGCTGTGAAAAGCACCCCCCCTTTGGTTTCAGATAGGAAACGGAATTAAAATAGCCCATTTATAGCACAGGGAATTCCCATCCTCAAGGGTTTCATTCACTGAGGCTGGATGAAAACAACAAAGGAACCTGCTCTGCACTAGGCACCGTGCTCATAGGAAGAGCGGAGTTGCTGACCTAGGGAGCATCTGGTCCATTGTGGAAGTGGGCATCCCAACAGGACGTGCTCCTCCACTGTGACGGCTTTGGGGTGGTGTAGAGCCTGTAGGGAGGAGAGGCAATAACACTGGGCTTGCGGAGCACGTGATGCCTGAGTCACATTTCCGAAGGGTGGATGTGTCAATGGATTCATAGCAATAGGTTCTTGTTTTCATCTGGAAATACTTCGGAAGGAGAATGATGATGACTCCGTGGTGAAGCGCTTTTTCTGCTCTTGCCGAAGACTGTGCGTTGGTTACCAGTGCACACACTGGTTGGCTTACAACTGCATGTGACTCCCATTCCAGGGTATACGGCCACTGCAGCCACCCAGATACACGAGCACACAGACATATAAGTAGAATAGAAATAAAAACAAAAAAACATTTAAAAGAACAGAATGAAGATTTGCACAAAGCAATACAAATTTTGTTGAAATTTTCAATACTGAATAGTCAAGAGGGTTGTCACATCCTGATTCCACCCATGCCAAAACGCACTGGCCAAGCCTCTGGACAGTTCAACCTGGAAATTTGTCTGCATATGGTTCATCCAGACACCATCTACTGGATTCCCTGAGTACTGCAGTTCCTCAGATGATTCTTGTAAAGATCCCATTTTACAGTAGTGTGTTCTTATGCCCTTTGGTTCTCCTCCCTCTCCTTCCTCTCCCCCTCCCCTCCCCTCCCCCTCCCCTTCCCCCTCCCTTCCCCTACCCCTCCCCTCCCCTCCCCTCCCCCTCCCTCTCACATCAAATTGACACAAGCCAAGGACATCTAGGAAGAGGAACCTGAATGCAAAAAGGCCTCCATCAGATTACCTGTAGGCAGGGGCATTTTTTTTTTTCTTCTAAGGATAGACGTGGGAGGGTCTGGCCCACTATAGTAAGTAGCATCCCTAGTCTGGTAAATGGAAGTGGGAGGGGTACATAGGTTGGGGATGTAGAAAGTAAGCTGAGCAAGCCATGAGGAGCAAGCCAATAAGAAACCTCTGCTTCAGTTCCTGCCTCCAGGTTCCTGCCGCAACCTCCCTTTCTAAGGACTACAACTGTAAACTGAGATACGCCCTCTCCTCCTCAAGTTCTGCTGATTGTGATGCTTACTGCAGTAATAAATGAAGACAGCTCTGTAAGTGTCTTGTCAGAACTCTTTCCAAATGACTACTAGTCAAGATTCTTGCTAGGGAAAGCATACTTTGGTTTTCCTATTTATTTATTTATTTATTTATTTATTTATTTATTTATTACATGGCTGAGGCTGGACTCAAGTTCTTTCTGTGGCTGAAGGCTGGCTTTGAACTTCCAGTCTTTGAACTTCCAGTCCTCACGCCTCCATTGTCTAAGTGCTGAGATTGCAGGCATGCACAATCTCAGTCGGCTTTTATGGGTTGTGGCTTTCTTCACGCGGTGATCACATCAGGTTCTCAGCATTCTCACAGGGTTATTTCTCATTAGCTCCAGTCAATGGTGGTTGCGTTAACCCTTTCTCAGGTTCAGTTACTCATTCCCCGAGAGGAAGGCCCTCGCTTCATTTACAAAATGTGTTGTTGATAACTTGGGTCTCTTTCCTTTCTCAGGAACTCAAGGGGGAGGGGGGAGAGTCTCGTCTAGGTCAAAGACGGCATGAACTATGGTCTCTTCCTGGTTGGAGTAATTTTCCTTCATGAAAATTTGCTAGCCGTACTCAGTAGTTTTGGGAACAAGGGTCTTTTGTTTTTCTGAAAGTGTCTCTGTTCTGAGAAATACTCATAAAATGATTGAATTTCTTGACAAGCCTGTTTCACAACACTTAAACAAGAATTTGGGGGATTTTCTTTACAGTGTTCTTATTATAGAAGATTCCCTATTCATAGTTCTCCATCCTTTCACTTAAGCCAAAATAAAAAGGAAGTAAGGAAGAGGAAGCCTCCCACACTGCCTCAGATAGAGTACACTGGGAGGCGTTTTACCAGCCACACAGGCTCTTGTTCATGTTGGATATATCATGTTAGGAGGGCTATAACTGCAGCCCCATTAGAATGTTTGTCAGTCACACTCCAGATGAATATGCAATCGTAATAAAAACTAGAAGCTTGCTATTCTCACACAGCTTTAAGAGGATTGACACTGTCTACCAGAGCACCTGCCATCTGTGTGCCAGGCAGGGCTGTAGAAATGCTAGGGTACATTTGTGCAAGGCAGCTGTGGCCCATGCCCCTGATGTTTGGGGCAGGTGTGCTGACATGAATAACAAATAGTGGTTACTTGGCAACCACACTTGAATTTGGTATTTTGCCAGGGTTCCCTTGCAAAGTTAGTGAGGTAGAGCCATCTAAATCCTATTCAGCCATCGTGGATGTGTTTCTGAGGTGCTTTTTCTCAATTTTGCTTATTATGGGGAAGCTGGGACAGGACTCAAGCTTAGGTATGTAAGTCTAATTCATTACATTGTTGTTTTCACTCAGCTCTCCAAGGTCTATGAAAGCAAACTTCAGTGTCTCATACTTCTAGGATGGCAACATTGAGTTGTTTGGTAGGGATGGCAAGGACCCACTGAGAGAATTCATGTCCATGTCTATTGATGCTCTGGTAGACAGCCTTTCATCACTGTCACAATAGAGGACACTTAACAAAGAGAAGAGAGACTTAGTTTCCTTTTTTTTTTTTTTTTTTACAATTTAATTAATTAATTTATTTTACATATCAATCCCAGTTCCCTCTCCCTCGTACCCTCCCTCCCTATCCCTCTCTCCTCCCACCCATGAGACTTAGTTTTCTTTATGGTTCTGGAGCTTTCAATCCAGGATCAGATGACACCACTGGTTCAAGTCTCTCTCTCTCTCTCTCTCTCTCTCTCTCTCTCTCTCTCTCTGATCATGGTGGGAGGACATGTCAGAGCAAGTGTGGTGAGTGTGCTCATCTTAAGGGAGGAAGGAGAAATAGAGAAAGGAGTGTGTGTGTGTGTGTGTGTGTGTGTTGGGGTAGGAGATGAGGGTGGAATTCCACAATGCCCTTAGTGACCTAAGGATCTTCCATTAATTGTCATCTTTTAAAAAAAGGTTAGGTCTACATCACCCCTAACACTGCCGTGCCTGGGACTAAGTCTTTACTTGAAGAGAAAATGCCTTCTTCCTGTTGCTTTTAGCAGGTAGAATTAGAGGTCATTAAAGGTCAACATATGTACTCTCCAGTCCATATGGCTGAACTTTCCAGTTTTACATTTAGTCATAATTCAGAATCATTTATGACCTCTATATGAAAAGCCTTTCTACTGGAGAGACTGTGGATTAATCTGCTTCTGAAGGAACAACAAGGATGGAAATGGAAGTTGGGGTAGGGAGAGACTTCAATCAGTTGAAGAAGCTACAGGACTGGATTCTGGTTGATAAGCTAGGCCTTCCATGAGAGCTCAGAATTTGCATATCCTGGAATCTCACCGTGTGTCTAAAAGCATTAGGCAGAGTGGAACCTGTACCTCCTAAGCCTTAGACACTGAAACACAATTTTCTTCCTCCTCCTCTCATTCCTCTCTCTCTTCATTAGATGGTCCCTTTAGGTCCTTGTATGGTCAAACTCATCTGGTTAGTCTCTTTTTCCCCCTTGATGTTACCTTCCACCATTTCTCTGTTGTCTACCAGCCCATTGTAGAGGGAAGTCAGGACAGGAACTCAAACAGAGAAGGAACTTGAAGTAGAAACCATGGAGTAACACAGATTGTTGTATTGCTCAGTTGCTTACTTCCTGGCTCATGCTTAGCTAGCTTCCTCATGCAGGTCAGAATCATCTTTGTAGGGGTGGGACCGCCCATTGTTGTTGTTGGCCCAACCTGTGATGTTTAATGAATATTTATTTGGTACCCATTTTGCCAGTTAATTTGGAACTTTTTCTGAAGTTGAGAGACAGGTCTGCAGTGCTTCATCAGGGTCTCTTTATGAAGCTGGTATGGTTTAACATAATAGGTATATGCAGATACATGGGGATAGGCATGAGTGCAGGAGTTGCTAGAAGGTATGTTTGTTTAAGTTTATAGATTTGCCTTAACCTCTGAGAAGAAAACCAAACAAAAGCCAAAACCAAATATTTAATGAAGGAGTTGGGAGGCTTATAGCTATAATCCAGAACCTTTTTCCAAACCTGGAAAAGACTTGCATTTTTCTTCTGGATCTCCCAACTTGAAATACTGTCATTTAAAAATACTTTTTGAGGCAGAACTAGGCTTTTAGAAATTTTTATCATACTTGGTTCAACATTGAATAACCAAGCAGGCTAATAAGGTTTTGGAGGGCTGGGGGAAGAGGTTGCAAAAATAAGATTTCTTTATAAAAGGAAGGGCTATGTGCAAATGAGTGTGCATATCCCTGTGTGTACATAGGCCTGTACGTGTGTGTGAGTGTGTGTGTGTGTGTGTGTGTGTGTGTGTGTGTGTGTGTGTGTGTGTGTGTATACACTCCATGTCTGAGGACAGTCTACAAAGTGGAGTGACTCAAATAGTTTGATCTACAGCAGTACAGTTAGAACGAGCACACAGGTTGTGAAGAGAACAATGTCCGTTTCCATTTATTACATTTCTTATGGTTAAAATTTATCAGCAGAGGGGCTAGAGAGATGGTTCAGCAGTTAAGAGTGCTTATTGTTCTTGCAGAGGAACAGAGCTCAGCTCTAAGCACCCTCATTAAGCAGTTCAGAACTTCCTACAACTACAGGTCCAGGGGATTTGAAGCCCTGTTTCAGCTTCTATTAATGCCCCTCCCAGACACATGTACTTACACACACACACACACACACACACACACACACACACACACACACACACCCTTAAGAATTTTAAAAAGATCATCAGATAATTATATTTTATATGTAAGGAGAAAGTGCACTCATGAGTTAACTTTGTGTTTTTTTCATAACATTTCTTTTTTTCATATAATTTTTTTAAAATTTGAAACAAGCTTGTCTTACATATTAATCGCAGTTTCTGCACCATCCTGTCTCTCCCTCTATTCCCCCCATCAATCCTCATCCCATCCCCTTTCTGTTCCCCAGGGAAGGTGACACCCTTCATGGGAAGTCTTCAAAGTCTGTCATATTATTTGCAGCAGGGCCTAGGCCCTCCTCATGTATTCCTTTATATGGAATGGGCTCCCAAAGTCCATTCATATACTAGAGGTAAATACTGATCCACAAGTTTTTTTTTCTTATTTTATTGTCTGCAGTCCTTCTTTTTCAATTTTAGTGCCCCAAGGTACACCCATGCACATTTAAATTTTTGAGTAGATTTTACAATGACAGGCTGTGGGAAAAACTGATTATCAGTATTAAAAATAATTGTGATGTTCTGCTCATGAGTTTCATTTCATTTTTAATTATGGATTAGAGATAAATACTCTATAGCTAGTCTATATGTCTTTGATTAGGTCACATTAATTAACATTTTGATTTCTAATTTTCTTCATATGGTATCTATTTTTAAACATTCAACCACCTACGTGGCTTTAGACTAGTGTGTGAGGTTTGGTAATAAGAGAAATTAGCTTCAGGTGATTTTATCAACCTTGTTTCAAAGCAGATTCTGTAGACTAAACAAATCTTTGCTAAAGAACAAAACATTACATACATGCAAAAACAGTTATTGAAAACATGAAACATATGAGAAAATCATCTGGGTTATTAAAGCAAAAGCTAGAATTTCTGAGGAAATAGTTTCCAGCCTTCAAGAACCTATAAGTCAAGCATTTATACCCAAAAACAGTGGGTTTGCAATTCATATTTCTCAACTTATTTGTTGCAAAACCTGTTCAATGTTTGTATTTCCCAACGACATTCCCTGAAATTCTATAACATTGAAAACAATCAGTTTTCCAGTTTTGCAATTACAAGGTAAGATTAAAACCTGTATATTCTGTATTTCTCTCCTGTATCCCTCTCTCCTTTCCTCCCCCTCTTTCTGTGTGCACACAAGGCTGTGTGCACATTCATGTGGAGGCTATTGTTTAAGATGGGCTGTGTTCCCCTATGGCTCTCCATTTTAATTTTTTGAGACAGGGTCTCCCAGTGAACCCGGAGCTCATTGGCTCCAGCAAGCACTCTGGATCCCCCAGTTTCCCCCTCTGCCCTGTGCTGAGGCTATAGGTGTACTCCATACTTGGCTATTTTTTTTTTTAAACATGGAGTCTTAGCTATCGTTCTGTTTCTGTGAAGAGACACCATGACCATGGCAACTCTAATAAATGAGAACACTTAATTGGGACTTGCTTACAGTTTCAGAGGTTTGGTTCATAGTAATCATGGTATGGAGCACGGTGCCATGCAGGCAGACATAGTTCTGGAGAAATAATGGAGAGTTCTACATCCAGTTCTGCAGGCAGCAGGAAGAGAGAGAGGCACAGTGGGCCTGCTGTGGGCTTTTGTAACCTCAAAGCCCTTTTCAGTAACATACCTCCTCCAACAAGACCTCTTAAAATTGAGTGTCTGACTCTTGAACAAAGTCAAGAAATATGCAATATCTCTGATAAAAAATGGTTTCATGTGCCAGTTTATTTTCCTTTGATGCGGTGTGTTGCAAAAGTAACCAGAAGAAACTTTGAATTTTAGATTCTAGTCTTACCAAGAATTTATTTCTTGCACTGTAGTTTCAAGATGGAAAAAAACCCACCTCAGATTTTAGCATTTTTACCTTAATAATATGAATTCACTTGACACACACTGGCTATGACACAGTAAGGATCTACTGTGAGCACAGGGAAATGCTTTACCCAGATTACCTTCAGTTTCAGCAGCAAAGGTCACTGACCACCTTGGGCTCAGTTCTTAGGAGTTTAACACCAGTTTTATCTTCTAGTAAAAGGAAGAATTTCACCATGTCTTTCTTACAAAGATTGCTCAGGATTGTCTGTGACACCAATGAATCACCAAGGCCATGAAACATGGTGTTAATGTTCTGGTCCATCCACCATGTTTTAAAGTTTCTCATGTCTTTTGCTTTTGTTTACACATTTGCTTTCATGTCAGAGAAGTTACAGAAGTAGCATATTATCCACAGCTCATAGGGTTTATACTCCACATCCTCTTTGTGTTGGCAGAGAAGATACATGGAAATTTCATACATGATTAGATAGGTGTCTTGATATTGTTCTTCTTGTGTCCTCTCCCCATTAACCTCCTCCCTCTTTTCCTGCATTCTTTCCCTTCTCCCTTCCTTCCCCTCTCTCTCTTATCACACTCTCTCTTCCTCACTGCCTCTATCTCTCCCACCCTCCTTCTCCTTTCCTTTCGTGTCCCTGACTTTTCCTATGAGCCCAAGCTTACCTGACAATTACTTAGTAGCCAAGACTGTCTTTGGACTCAAGATCTTTCTGCCTCTACTTCCTGAGTGCTGGAATCATAGCTTTTGTTTTAAATGCACAATCTATGCAGTAGATTATTTCAGTGTTGTCTGCACATTAAATAGAACTTTGTTTTATGCTCATGCCACTTACAGACTTGTACCTAAATAGTGATGGAACTATCTTAAAGAAACAAAACATTTATTTTTTAAATTTTGAACCTATTCTTCTCTTATGTCTCACCACCCATTCCTTCACAATCAACTTTGACATTATCCTCCTACTTTCCCCATGCAGTTTTGTCCACCTATACTTGGGAGTGTGGCCCACCGAGGAGTATGATCAACCTCTAAGAGTTCACATCATTAAAGAAAACTGAATCTTGTCTTATAGCAGCTACCAAATGCAATAGTTCCATAATGGTTGGATTCCATTGCCTCTCTCTTCCTCCCAAGCTGGGACTTGGACTAAGTGGAACTTATGTGGGTCTTGTGCATGCTGTTAAAAATCATTGTGGTCAATCCATATGTGTGTCTACCCTATTGTGTCTTAAAAATTCTCTCTTTGATGTTAACCACTGTCTTGGGTTCTTATAACCTTTCTGCCTCCTCTACTGTAAAAGAGCTTTGTTGGGAGGGGTGTGATATGAATGCTCTATTTAGGCTGATGTTCCATAGTCTTTTTCTCTTTGCACTCATCAGTTGAGGGTTTCTATATCAATTGTTGGCTATTGCAAAGAGAAGCATTTTTGATGATAGTTGAGATATGACCTCTCTATGGGTATAGCAATGAATCATTGGAAACTACTTTAATGCTATATCCATGTAGCAGAATAATGGTATTGGGTTCCCTGCTATGGCCTATGTCCTATCTAGCCACAGGTTCTTGGACCTTTTAACAGTGCTAGCTATGGGTTCCATTTTGTGGAGCAGGTCTTATGTCCAAGTAGAAAGTAGATGTTAGCTACCACAGCAACCATACCATTATTGCACTAGTGGTTATACCTCGTCCCGCCAGTTGTTGTAGGTCACAGAGTTCACAGCTGCATGGAACTGAGGATTGCTTTTATTTTCTAGGAGCATGCATAGCACCTTATAGCACTGTGAACACTAGCCAGTAAGGATGAGGCTTCTAGGAACACCAGCTTGCTTACTCCAAGCTCTGTGACTCAAGCTCCTGGTGTCTTTGGCAATAGTGTCTTACTATCAAGTTCTAGTGGCCAACCAAGAGCATTGGTTATAGACTGAGATGCATGAGGGTCATGCAACTCAAAAAGAGGTAACCCATTCCTGGTACTGTGGTTTTTATTTGCTAGCATGGTGTGTCTAGTTGAGGTATTGTCCCCCACTGTAATGTAGCTCTATTAAACCTTTTTAAAAATGTATGCATATGTATATATTTTATAAAACCTTTATAGTGGTGGGATTTTTGTGGTTTTTTCAAAAGGCTTTTAGTGTTAGTCATCCCTCCCTATATTCCTTCTTCTATCTTGTCTTCCCATCCCACATTCCAACTTAACCCTTCTTGTCCCATTGTTCCTTTTTAGCCCTCTACACCTTTGTGTTATTTCTTCTCTCTGTTGAAGACTCCTCCTCCTGACATCCCCTTATAGATCCCTGGCATCTGAGTATCTTAACTAGAATACTTATGTCTGATGATTCAAAGCTGGCATCTGGAGAAGAGAGAAACCATGAAACTTTTATTCTTCTGCATCTCAAGACAATTGTTTACAGCTCCATTAATTTACTTGCAATTTTCACTTTTTTAATAGATATTCCACTGTGAAAATATATGACAACCTTTTATAAGAAATATAATATAAAGGATTAAAGTAATAACAAAAAAGAGTCAAAAGTTTTTCAATGGAGGCAGACAGGCGAGTCTAATCAAGCTCAGGGTCTATCCCCCCACAAAAATTTAAACATGAAAGCGGGAGGGAGGCTTGTTGGAAGAAGGAGCAGATGAAAGAGAAAAAATATGGTGAAACACTACCAAAATTTACTATGGCGCTCAAACAATGAAAGCAGAAAAGTCATAGACTTAAATAAATGGTTCAGAAATGCACACACTCAGAGAGACACACACAGATACACACAGACACAGGCACAGACACACACACACAGACACATACACGCACACACACACACACACACACACACACACACACACACACACACATACACACACATATTGGTTGCCTCAGCAACCAAGAAAATTCAAATTAAGACCACGATGAAATATCTCTCCCCACTAGACTGACAAGTACAAAATATAGCAAAAATAACATGTTGTATCCTAGAAATTTGCCTGGAGAATAAATTTTAAGCATTCTCATTGCACAGGGACATTTGATTGTGTAATCAGTTCAACAAATAGATATGTCAGAAAAATCACAAAATATGTGCAATTTTTATGTCAATCATGTCCAGAGAACTGGAAAAAGAACATAAAAAAACCCACAAGAGTTTAATAGTATCTAGAGTTGGTGCAAAGGTACAGCAGGAGCCTGCCTACCAATGATGGGAGAAGAAATAGATACAACAGCCATTATTAAATGAGGAACACAAAGAAGAGGGAGGTAAAAGACAGACAGCCAACCTACAGGCTATCAATCAAAACCAGAGGCCTTAGTATGTTTCCAAATGCTTGAAATACTTCTTTTATCTTAGTGGTACCTGATCTCTGTACTCAAGGCCAATACCAGTCTTTAAGTTAATTTAGAATTAGGCTCAATGTAAATTAGGTAATGATTGATGAAAAAAATCAAACACAAGACTGCCTTGCATAATATTTTAACAACTCCAAAAGCTATATTTTTTTTTTGCAAAGTTCAAACAAATGGTCATGTTTGTTTCTCTTCTGCATAGTGAAAAGGATCAAATTCTTTTTGTCACTTTCCTTTAGTTCCAGTGACAAAAAATTTCATCCCTAAGTTTTTCTTCCAACCACTCATGGCCACAATGAAGTGGCTCCAAATGAACTGTAAAAACTGAATAGTATTGCCATGTTACTAAACCAGAATAATCCCGAACTGAACTCCAATGACACAACCTTACACTCACGGGTAAGTATAGTCTTCAGTCTTCCTCAAGGAAACTTCTCTTTGTGACAAATGGAGACCATTACAGAAAACCACAGCAAGTCCAAATACACAGTTGTGGAGCTTAGCCTGCGGATACAGTGAAAGCACAGCTCTTGCATCTAAGGCTTAAAGGTCACTGTGGGAATGGGGATAGAAATACCAGGTGAGCCATAGGACAGAGAGTTTGATGTGAGATTGTGTTTCCTAGAAATGTCAGGAGCTACACCCATAAAATCTCACCAACCAAGCTGCCTAAACATTGCCTTAGCAGGCATGTTATCAGTATGCATGCTAACATGGATGGGGAAAAGATCATAAGGCCTCAACTCTACACAAAGACAACTAAAAAATACTGAGAGCTGGAGAAGTAGTCTTCCCAATGAAAGAGCTCACTGATAGATTATCTAGTACCAAATGGGGATTCCTGAAAACAGGCACACACAGGCAAAGTTGTAAAGACTTAACAGGGTATACTTACATACTTAGGAACACACACACACATGAATGGCTTTTCAATTCAAGAAGGTCTAATTCACCATGGACTATTCACTGAAATTAGAATCAACTGGTTGGGAAGAATGAGCTAAGAATTTCCAATCAGTGATTATGAAATAAGATGTTTTTTCCACATAATACGAAAACAGAAAGGTTGCATCATTAATTATATGTATATGTAGATACAAAATACTTCATCCTCCCCTCCTCTTTTCTCCCCTCTCCTCCCTTCTTCTCCTTTACTTCCCCTCCCCTCTCCCCTTCCCCTCCTCCCCCTTCTCCCTCCTCTCCCCTCTCCCCCTCTCCTTTCTTCTCCTTTACCTCCCCACACATTTCCCTCCCTTCTCCTCCCCTCTTCCCCTCTCCTCTTTTGTCTTCTTCTCTACCACAAGTACCTCCCCTTCCTTGCCCTTCCCACTTTTCACTAATGTCAAAATCTTTACCTTAAGGGGAAATAGGGGTTTTTGTTTGTTTGCTTTAAATGAATATATATATATATATATATATATATATATATATATATGCATACGTGTGTGTGTGTGTGTGTGTGTGTGTGTGTGTGTGTGTGTGTGTGAGCACTTTTGGGAATAAATTATTACTGGATGGATTTTTAGCTAGGAAGAAAACACAAGCTTCGTTGTTTAGACATTTATCTCTGTAAAGTTCTGTCATTTAGAAGTGCACAAGTCTTCACATGGGAGATGGGTACCTTCTCCTTAAGCTGCTTTTTGTGATCCAGACACCCAAGCTCAGGTTTTGATTGGCCACTCAGAGGACAAGCTTCTCTACACAGAATGCAGTTAATTTGCTAGCGTGTAGAGACATTGTCTTGGCTTGATCATCTGTTTGCTGTTTGGGATCAGGGAAATCCCCAGAAGGACTTCCTTCCAGGAACTGGCTTCTCAGTAGCTCTTGGTGATGACAAGGTTGTTGAGAAGGTTCTATTGGAGTAGGAAGTGAAGTTCCTGGGAAACCCATGGCCTGGAGGTGGTCCACATGTCTTCGGTGTAGTTCACAGACCGTTGGAAGAGCCAGATCTTAGTCAGTCTCTCTTTACTGAGACAAAACATCCAAGAAAGGCAACTTAAATCAGGAAGGATTTAATTTGGCTTGCAATTTCAGAGGTTTCTGTCCATCATGACAGGGCATGGCAAATCAGAGGCTCATTCATGCTGTCCAGGAAGAAGAAAGAGAGAAAGCCTATAGAACTTGCTTTTCCTTCCCTTTCATTCCATCTGTGGCATGTGTGGGACTGTGGGATGGAATAGCTTACATTTGGAGAAGGCCATTCCCTTCTGAGGCAGTTCCAGAAGTGTGATCTACCAGCCTCCTAGGCAACTCTCAATTCAGTTAAGCGCATGATCTAATAATCACATCTGGGTTCAATATGACCTCACTTGCCTGGGCATTGAGGGATGACTACATATTTCTAGAATATGACTCCTTGTAGAGAATCTGTATGTTATTCAGGAAAACATACAAGGACTATGCCAACTCCAGTGGTTAATTTTAGGTACTTTGACATTTGGTCAGCTACTTTGGTTGTTTTTGGTAAGATTAACATTTATATTGGTTGATATAGTGGCTAAATTTGGTTACCAACCTGACAGGGTCTAGAGTCATCTAGGAAACTAACTTCTAGGTGTGTTGGTGACAGAGTTTGTTGGCTGATTGAGGTGAAATGACACCCTTTAACTGTGGGCTAGACAATAATATGAACAGACTGAGTAAGAAAGGAGAAAGAGAGCTGAGCAGAATTCTTTATTTCCTGGCTACAAATGCAATGTGGAATGGCTGCCTCAGGGTCCTGCGACCCCAACTTCCCTGTGATAACGGGCTTGAATCCATTTTCTGTAAGCCCAGTAAACCCTTCCTTCCTTCAGTTTTTTTTTTTTTTTTTTGCCAGTGTTTTGTCATAGCAATGAGAAAAGTAGCAGACTTGGAAAAGAGCAAACTGTGCACCAGAAAGTGCTGGCTTCCCTGGTCAGCTGATAGCTTTGACAAAACAGAAAGACCAGTTAACCAGAGAGATTCTCCAGCAGGTGACCTTTGACCTTTATCAATGAGGTCTAGCTCTACTATTATACGTGGTGTGTGTGTGTGTGTGTGTGTGTGTGTGTGTGTGTGTGTTGTTACGAGTACGTTTTTCCCTGCCGGTCTGGTCCTGCTGCCATGCCAGCCCCCAATAACATGCAGAGACTCTGTATTTGATACAATGCTGTTGGCCAGTTACTATCATTGTTTATTAGCTAGCCCTGTCTTAATGATTAACCAATTTCTACTATTCTAATTATTTCCACGTGGCTCATCTTACTGGCCAGAGTGGCTGGCATGCTACCTCTTTGGGCTCTCCATGTTGACTCCTCCTTCCTACTTTCTCTTTCCTCCTTGTCTCCTAGCCCCACCTATCTTGCTTTCCCATTGGCCAACAGTGCTTTATTCATTAACCAGCATGAAAAACATATTTACAGAATAATATCTCCCATCGTGTGTGTGTGTGTGTGTGTGTGTGTGTGTGTGTGTGTGTGTATGTATACATGTGTGTGCAGGTTCCCAAAGAGGCCAGTAGAGGATACTGGATCTCTTGGGGCCATAGTTACAGGCATCATGGTGCTGCAATCTGAATGCTGGTCCCCATGACTGCACAGAAAGCATTAACTGCTGGTTCATCTCTCTAGTCCCTAAAATGGGATTTGAAATATATTAAACATTTTTTTAAAAATTCCTGTTCTTTTTCTAATCTTTTACAATTCAAACGGTCAATGACTCTGAAAACAAAACAAAACAAAATTCAATGCGGCTGTTAGATCGATGTTTAAGGTTAGAAACTGTTGGAGGATTTTATATTTCATCTTGGCTACAAATCTATCCTGAGTTCTGGCAGGTTTCCAGGAAAGTATGAACCAGTATTTCAAAATGTTAGAAGCTATCCTGAGTTTTCAGTGGGTTAGAAGCAAATATTCCATGTAAAATGAGAAAAGAGCAAAGAAACCGTGTTTTGCCTCCCCGGTTCAGTTAGATCCAATGTGATTAACAGTCAGTATAATTTATGAGTTACTACATGTTTTATGACTTCCCACAATTATTCAAACATACTCCAGAAATGTGACATTTACTCAAACACTAAAGTTTTCATTTCCCTCCGATAAAGACAGACTGTGCAGTCAGCGATTAGACAACAAAGAAATTTTTCTGTCTTTGTCAAATGGCAATGCAGAAGGAGCTGTGACAGTCAGGAAGAGGGGTAGGAGAAGCCTACACAGAGCCTGCTCTGTGCTGTAAACACTGGGGATAATCAGATTAGAGTTAACTTGGGAAGTTGGCCTTCGCTACTTAACCAGGCATGACGCTGTTTGTGTAAGCCACTGGGGCTAGAATTCCATGTCTCTTACATAACGGTGTCAGGCATTTTGTAGCTTCACATCCACATAAACAAAGGCACAGCCTCTTGTCATTTTCTTCATCCTTTATATGCTCAATTGTGTGTGTGCCTCCCCGATGCTCCTGTGTGTGTGTGTGTGTGTGTTGCTTCCTTACCTAATTAATAATTGAATTAGGGTCTCTCACTGAACCTGGAGCTGACAGAGTGGCTAGACTGGCTGGCCAGTGAGCTCCATTTTCCTAGTGCTGGTGTTACAGGTGTGATGTTCAGAGTGAACATCAGGTCCTCATGCTTGCCCAGTTAGCACTTCCCCAACTGCGTTCTCTTCCCAGCTTGATATGCTCAGTGGCCCTGATCAATATGATCAGACTTCACGGCTTTGCTCATGATAAGGTAAAAGCAGCTCAGAACCCTTGCATTTGTACTGCTTGCCTGGATTTCGGAAGTCAACTTGGCTCTTGGCTGCAGGACACACCTGTTTTCATTCGGCGCCAGCACTTGTGTGGGTGGGGAAGCCCTGGAAATGCAGACCAGGCTGGCAGCAAATGCACAGTTATCCATGCTGGGGGAATTTAAAGTCACCAGCCACCCTTGTGCTTCTGATAGCAGCTCTGGTGGCAGTGTAAGCACAGATGTCAGGCCTGGCAGCTTTGGGGACAGCATCCTTGTCGTGACACCTTTAGTTATCAGACTGGAGAAAAGAGAAATGGTAAAGTCAAAAGGGACTGGTTGGAGTACCCCAATCCCAAATCCAGATTCTTGAATCCCCACTGGGACTCCCGAGATTACCAGGAGAGAATAGACATACCTTTTAGACTTTGGTGATAGTGGCATTCGGGAAGCACGGGGAAAGTATTTTGATTGTTAGAACCTCTGCAATGGGAGAAGGAGATTAAAAACTATTATAAGAAACTTATGGCGATCCTGGTTAGCTAGTGGCAAGCTCCATTCTGTTATGGCAGGTTTCCCTTTTGGCTGCTGCTGGTTCTCCTCTTGTTTAGGTATTGTGTTTATATAGCTCATTGGAAAATGTAATGTATAATTTAGTACAGATTATAGAGAGTTACCTATGATAGTTAAAACTTGGAGTTAAGTTAGTTAGGATTTCTAGATATGCAGAGATGGATATATTTGAGATGACTAGGCATTCTTCAAACCTTTCAAAGACCTACAGAATATGGCATTTAAAATGGTTTAAGGTTTTTCTTGACAGTGAGGCACAACTGCTCCTGGTAACACCACCTACAGAAGAAAGGAAGATGGACATCGAAGAAAAACATTATGGAGTTTGCTTCTAATATGGCTAGACTAGCCATTTGGGCAAGGTACTGCTCTTCTGTACTGTTTGACTTTATGTTATAGAAATTGGACATGCAGGACCCACAAAAAGGTGACGCTGATGCAAGATGGACATTGCTACAGGGTTACTGCTTCATGGAAGAGGCTGCCAGACAGCCAGACAGTCTACAGGACACAGAGAAAAGTTTCCTGCCTTGTTGAGGTGTCTGGACATACACTATGGCCTATGGGCTGAAGATGGAACATTACAGAAGAACTTTGGGTGACTGACCAGGCAATGAGTTGTCTCTGTCATTTCTAGAGTTTATATATTATCCTTCTGTGGTCTTTGAAGGAGTTGAAGACAGATAGTTATGCTTATAGTTTTCCTTAGTTAGGATTAAAGATAAGTTACATATAGGACTTTAGACTCACAAAGATAGGATAGATGATATTTTCTTTAAGTCTTACAAAATGTTAATGGACTAAATATTGTTAACTGTGATTCTTATTTGATAACTGTTATATGATATATTTTGCTATGTTAAGGTTAAACCCCTTCTTTTACTTTAGACAGAAAAGAGGAGATGATGGGAGATGTGATTCTGTATATATGTTTCTCATACTGGTTAATAAAGCACTGTGGCCAATGAGATAACAAGATAGGCGGGGCTAGGAGACCAGGAGGAGGAGAGAGGAAGTAGGAGGGATCAAGATGTAGCCCGGGGAAGGAGCAGGATGCCTGCCGCACGGCTCCCCATAAGACGACCACGTGGAAATACTTAGATAAGTAGAAATGGGTTAATAATTAAGGCAGAGCTAGCCCATAAACAGTAATGGTAATTGGCCAACAGGATTGTATCAAATACAGAGTCTCTGAATGTTATTTGGGGCTGGCGTGGCTGTGGGCCCAGACTGGCGGGCTGGCAGGCTGGCGGAAACATATACGCTACAAATGGTGCCCAACGTGGAGTGTTATTTGGGGCACACGTGGTTGCAGGACAATGGCGGCAGAACCAGCGGCAGCCGGCGGGGAAACCTGCTGTAACACCGTTCTCTGACCTTCAGACAGGCTTTATATGTACAAGCAAGTTAATAACACACCTCTGTCATTTGATTTCATTTGAATGTCTCAATAATTAGACAAACGAAATTATCAATGTTGCTATGATAGATCCTGAAACTCACAAATGTTATTTAACTTGTTCTAATCAGCAGATTAAAATGGGGAATCAATGTTTCAGTCTGAGAGTCCTGACTTGAGCATCTTTGGGGTGCTTCTGTTTCTGTGGCAAGAGAATGAGAATTACAGGAATCCTGGGGTTCATCATGCAGTTCTCAGGGGCACATTTGGGGGTAGGAGGCTGGAAGACAGAGTGTCGCTAGTCTCACAGAATGGGGCTTAATGGGAAAACTGCTTAGGAAGGAGGAGTAGTAGTAGGAAAAGGAAAAGGAGAGAGGAGGAAAGTCTGAGAGCTGTTCTCAACCTATGGATTGCAACCCCTTTGAGGAGGTCAAAAGACCCTTTCACAGGGGTCACCTAAGACTGAAGGAAAACACAGATGTTTACATTACAGTTCATAACAATAGCAAAATTACAGTTAAGGGTAGCAATGAAAATAATTTTGTGGTTGGGGTCACCACAAAATGTGGAACTGTATTAAAGGACCACAGCATTAGGAGGGTTGAGAATCACTGGCCTAAGAGGTCATGGGAAGAAGATATGAGAAGCAGCAACAGCCTTAAGCCCAGGCAGTGAGCAAAGGGAACACATAATATGTTGTGACACTTGTATATTAAGAAATGAACTAGAGCAGGGTTTCTATATCACCATAAGAGCTGAGATTCCAGGTTCACAGAAGTCCACCCTACCGCAGGAGCTATTGGCAATTAATGGTTGTGGCAGGTGGGAAATGGCATTTTCTTCAGTGGTGCAGACACTGGCAAATTCCCCTGTATTTGTAAATAGTCCTTTATCTATGCTACGGTGACCAAAGTCAATATAACCTTAAAATATGTGGACCTATAAGGGTACTAATTAGAAAGAGAAAAGGGTTAATGGGGCTGGGATGGGAACAAGATAGGATGATGAGATATGACTCTGGTCAAAACATATGTGCATGTGAAACTGTCGTAATGAAACACATTATGTGTAGTAAATATAATACATAATAATTAATATAAAGAACATGTATAATAATGTTACACATTATTACAATGATATACAATATAATGAATTATAATCAATGAAAAACAATATGTATAATTAATAGGATATATATATATAATATAATTAATATTTTTGCCTTTGACAGTTTGCCTTTGTGTTTGGGGATTCCTTGGGAGGAACAGAGGGTTCACTGGCTTGTTGGAGTTGCTGTAGCAGTGTGCCTGCCATAGGCAGAGTGGCTTAAATGATAGAAATATTTTATTTCACAATTCTGAAGACTGAGAAAAAAGATCTCTGTCAGATTGGCCTGTGGGCAAGTCTGCGGGGCATATTCCTGGATAATGTTTGACTATGGGAGGGCATAGCATACTGTGGGCAGAGCCATCCCTGGGCATGTGGTCCTGGGTTGGCGTAAGAAAACAAACTGAGAAAGCCATAGGGAACAAGCTATCATCAGAATTCCTCCACAGTCTCTGTTCTGGTTCTTGCCTCAAGGCTCCTGCTTGAGATTTGGCCCTGACTTCTCTCAATGATGGACTGTGATGTAGAAGTGTAAACCAAATAAAGCCTGTCTTTTCTAAGTTGCTTTTGTCATGGTGGTGTTTATCACAGAACTAGAAAGCAAAGTGGACATTCATCAAGGAAACATAATAATTATAAATAGATATCATCTCACAATAAGGTCTTGAGTAGATAGGCATAATAGTAGGAAAAACAGATGACACAACAATACTAATTGGAAGGTTCAAATACAAAATACTCTACCTTCTGTTATGGACAGACCAACAAGGAAATGAAGGACTTGAAACATCACCGTGAGGTTGGAGACTTAAAAGACATCTATAGAATATGTACCCGTAAACAACTGGTGCCTATTTATTTTTGATGGATACTCTTCCTTTGGATAGAACAATATGTTAGACCATAAAGATATAGATAAATAAAACAACATCTTTTATGGCAATGATGGAATGCAAATGAGAATCTGATAGCATGAATTTGGTATAATCATAAAAAATCAAAATTAGAAAATATATACCTAAATAACCAATGATAAAAAAACACAAAGAAATTAGAACATACTGTGAGATAAATGAGGAAAAAAGCTACAATAAAAACTTAAAGAATTCAGTTAAAGTAGGGCCAGAGGGAAATTGGTTTCTGTAAATGCATTTATTAAAAGAAATCTCAAGTGCTCCAGCCTTGAACTTTAAACTTCTTGAGAAAGGAAAGGAAAATAATCTAAAGTGAGTATGATAAATATAAAGACTGAAGATGAGAGTGTAAGTTCACAAAGAATGGAAAAATAATGAAGGGAATACATAAATCCTAAATTATCTTCTTTGGAAATATCAGGAAATTTGATGGATGTTTTAGCTAGAATAATCAAAAGAAATGTGCTTGCCAGTGGCTCACTCTGTTAAGGTTCTGGTGTCTAAGTCTGATGGTCTGAGATGGATCACTGGAACCCTCATAGAAGAAGGAGAACCAACTCTTGCGAGTTGTCCTCTGATCTCCACGCATGTGCTAGAGGGCACATAGTTGCATGTACACACAAACACAATAAATATAATAATTTAAATATTAACAAGAGAGAACTTTCAAATTAATAAAATCAAGCAGAGAAGAGAGATCCTGACCATGGAAATAAAAGTAATCCTATTAATATGTGATCAGTACTGTTGATTGCCAACTTGACAGGTGCTAGAATCATCAGGTAGACAAATGTCTACAGATATCTTTGAAGTTCTATATTGGATTGATTGAAGTGAGGAGACCTACTATAAATGTGAGCAAAACTACTCCCTGGGCAGGAGTCCTGGTCAGAATAAACAGAAGAAAGTGAGATGAGCACCAGCATATTTCTCTTTGTTTTCTAATTGCTGTCATCATGTGACCAGGTACCTCAAGATCCTGTCACCATTGCCTTCCTGCCATGATGGACTGTAGCCTCAAACTGTGCACCAAAGCAAAGCTTTCCTCCTCAAGTTGCCTCGGTCAGGTATTTAGACACAGCGCAAACAAAACAAAAAACCCTAGTACATACAGATACAGTTCAAATGACCATATCTTAATATATTACATAATTTTTAGGTTAAAATAGAAGATTCTATATGATGAACCAAATGGTTGAAACAACTCAAGAAGAAATGGAATATGGAAAAGTCTGTATAGAAATACAAAGTTGAATGTAGACTTCACCCCCCCCCTCCAAAAATGTCCTTGGTTGAATTGTCTCTGGAAAAGACACATCAAAATTTTAGCTCAGTAACTCAGAAGGCAATCTTATTTGGAAATGCAGTTATCATGGGGAATAATTGCTCAGATGAGCTCATGCAGAGAAGGAATGAATTCTATAATCTAATATGACTGTAGTCCTTACGAGAAAAGGAGAGACAGGCACAGATAGGGACAGAGTGATGACACAGGAGGGGGGGATACCCATGTTTTCTGTTATGTGTCTGTCCAAGCCAAGGGTACTGATGATTTCTGGAAAATACCAGAAGCCAGAAACTCAGGTAAAGATTTTACCATACAATTTCAGAAACCAAATGGCCCTGTCAACACTTTGGCCTTATTTTTAACCTCTAGATCCAGGATCTAGCAAATATCTGTTTTGGATGTCACCCTTTTTGAGTGTTAACAGTAGAAGCCTTAGAAACAATTTAAGAAATTAAGTCTACAATCATAAGACTTTCCACAAAGTATAATTCAGGCCAGTATGGTTTTTCTGGTGCATTTTAACAAATGTTTGATGGCTATTTGGCACTACTCCTTCCCAAAGACTTAAGAAAAAGGGAAAACATTTTCTATATTGTTTTTCATTATTGGAATACAAGCATCCTAAGAAATACACAGATTTTTTTCACTGTAGACATAAAAATTTTCAATGAAATTTAAGAAATCAAGTGACTAAACAGAATTATATACTATGGCCAAGTCTGATTTATACCAGGAATAGAAGTTTGTTTTAACCTCTGCTGATCAATGACTGTAATATAGCTTATCTACAGAATAAAGGGCAAAGAACAAAAGACACTAATTTCAACAGAGAAAAAGCTTATAAACAGGCCCAAAACTTTTTACACTGCAGACACTGAAGAACACTAAGTGTAAAAGGGAACTTCCTGAATCAAAAGATCAACACCCCAAAATACTCCCATCTCACACCATGCTTAGTGGTGAAAGCCTAAGATCAGCAACAGTATAAAGATGGCCACTACTGTCCCTTCTACTCAACACTGCACTAGAGACATGAGCCAGAACAGTTGATGATGAAGTTATATCAAAATCTTTTAGCTAGCTTTCACAGGGCAGGATGATGTTATCCAGGTTGCTGGGGTAGAAGTCATAAATAATCTTACCCACCTGTGTGTGAAGCCTGACAGTTGCAATGGTGGCACAAATGTTATAGGGGTAACCAAACTGTTGGAGAACACTGCTATGAAGGTTGCAGTCCACCATGTCTGGATAGCTCTCTGAGGACCCCCTTTCTCATCATGGCTTCCACTTCTCTTGTAACCTTAACTGGAGAGTGTCTCTAAGCTCAGATGCCTGGCCCTGATGGCCCTGCACAGAGCTCCCTGCAAGTGCTGTATGACTCAGCCCAGAAGTCCCTCTCTTTCCTCTCACCCATTATGATAATTAGGTACTGTGCTATAGCCAATCAGCCCTTCCCACCCGTAACCCATAACCTTATATGCCTTAACCCTGGCACAGTAAAATGAGCTATCTCCCTGAAGCTGACTCCCAGAAGTTCTTTCTGTCATATTCTGGTAGTCCGAACCCTTCTTTATGCTTCTGGTTCTTTTGCTCATGTGGGGTAGCCTTGAACACAGGAGGAAAAGGATACCTATACCAAACTGTTTCTGATGGGAGCTCACACCTGGTCTTGTAGCCTGGGCCAACAACCTGTGGGCAGCTAAGTTACGGGACCTAGAGGAATTCCTACCACTATTATTTTGATAAATTGACACAGTGTCAAACTACTATCCAAATACTTATCTTTATACACATAGCATCTCTCAGCCATCATCAAAGGAATTTCTTTTTTCAGTAGATGACCATTAATACAGAGACCCACAACTGGTCAACATGCAGAGAATAAGAGAGCATGGCATGTTCAGGCTTAAAGGGGACTTCTATATCATTACCCCACTCCTAAGACTCAGGGAGGAGGAGCAGTGGATGACAGCACTAAAACAATGTTTCCCACACACTAGAGAGCCATTGCACACACACAGCCACTCTGCTGCCTGTATAACACCTGCACAGACCAAGCCAGTCAAAATTCCCATGCGGATTGAAGAGGGGTTCAGGAAACTCCACTGTTGTCTGCTATTGGCAACTGCTGGCTGATGAGGGAGAAAGAGTCACTTTTTTTCATGGATGTGGCCTCTGATAGGTTGGGTTGTTCATGCCTCTACACTTATGCATGTACTGGTAGCACTAACTGAGCTCAGTAGGGTAGACAGGAGGATATGAAGTTTAGAGGAAGATGTAGTGGTATGGGAAGAGTGGAGGGGCCAGGCAATGGGGTGGGTATGATCGAAAGGCCTGTATTCTCAAAGGCTAAGTAAAAACATATTTAAAACTGCATTCAAGTCAGAAAGAATCACAAGTCTTTGTATGTTCAGATGGAATCTTCTTGTGCATAAAATTGTAAATGAGCTACTTATAAACAGTGAGTTCTAATGAAGGTTTTGTGAGGTTGTGTGGTACAAAATAAATAGACACAAATCAATTTTATTTCCATGCAGAAGCACTTTGGGTACCTAAGTCACCTATGTCCTGCATCACTTTTCTGGGCTCAGTATTCAAGTGAGAATACTGAAAGTCAGACACAGCACACCCCAATCAGAAAGCAAGGGGGTTCTTTTGAATGCTGCCTGGATAATACTTTGCTTAAAAAAATGTAGGGGATGGAGACTCCGCAGTTAAGAGGCCTGTTTTTTGTTTTTGTTTGTTTTTTCTTTTCTTTTTTCTTTCTTTCTTTTCTTTTCTTTTTTTTTTCTTTTTATAAGACCTTGGTTCAGTTCCCTGTCTCTACATAATGGCTCACAAGTATTTGTAATTCTAGTCCCAGGAGATTCTGCTTCCTCTTCTGGTCTGTGTCTGAGTCCCTCTCCTGCACACAGGCAAAACACTGATATGAATAAAGCACATCTGTAAAAAATGTAAAACTGTTGTATGTGACAATTTGAATGTTTTTATAGAAGATACTGAAATTTGAGTATGAACACTAATAACCTTAGGTATAACCAAAGAAACCGAGCCAGCAATCAAAAGTCTTTTCACAATGTATAATTTAGGCTTCAATGGCTTCCCTGCTGTATTCCAGGGAATTTCGATGAGATGTTTTGTTATTTCCAGGAGAACTTGTCAAAGCCTACATGTTTTATTGTTGCTGCTGTGTCATTATACCAAGCTATGTATTTTGTATGGCTGCAGCAGGAATAGAATTCACCAGGTCCTTCCCCAGGGTTATAGAAACAGTAAAAACTGTCAGGAAGAAGAGATTGCCCGACCCACAGAGTTGCCTGCAAGTTGTGCAGGGGGCACCAGGCATGGAGCCTTCATGAGTGGTTATGAATGTTGGGGTGGGCTTTTGGTGATGTAGCTGCTTTTGCATCACCCCTACCCATATTCCCATAAGTAACTTCAATAAAATCTTTGGCTTTCCAAGTTGGACTTTGGTGGAATCCTTACTTTTGTCTAACGTCTGTATCCTGTTTGGGTAAGTGGACATTTGTGCATATCTTAGGAAAAGGCCTACAACATGGGCCATGAGGCCGTGATATGTTTTGGTTTATCTGTAGCTGTGATAAAACACCGAGAAAAGTCAACTTGGGGATGGAAGGGCTTATTTGGTTTTCATGTCCTGATCACAGCCCATCACTGAGGGAAGAAGTCAGGGCAGGAACTAAAGCAAGATCAGAGGAAGGGGTCACAGAGGAACACTACTCACTACCTACTGGCTTGTTTTCCATGGCTTGCTTTTTTTTTTTTTTTTAGACAGGTTTTCATAAACCTGCCAAGGGATGGCACTGCTCACACGGGGCTGCTGAACCCTGTCACATCAATCATTTAGCAAGATGATACCCCACAAACATGTGCACAGGGTGCTCAATTGAGGTTTTGCTCTTCTCAGGCAAGTTTTGCATCAAGTTGACAAAAATCAACCAGCCCAGGCCAGAAACTGTGGTTTCATGTTGTCCCGAAATGAATACAATGCTTGTTGCCTAGCCAGCTCCCAGAGCTTGGTATGGCTCATCCACAGCCTGGAATCATGAGAAAACAACTATGTTCACCTGATTTATAGTTATTCGCTCAATACCTTTGAAATTCCAAGTGATTTTATAAGACTTCAAGTGTAAATCATTCATCTTTTATTTTACTGATTAAAATTCAACATATCTCTAAAATGCTCCAACAAGAACAGAAAAGATGAAGGACTAAGATGTGGCTACAAAAGCTGTAATTGGACGCCTGCCTTTGGAAACCAAGTCAGTAGGCAGATTGTTTTGGCTTCCTAGTGTTCAAATGTTTTTAAAGGTTGCTTTTGTTCCACTTGAACTTTCTACCAGCCACAGCCGTGACTTTTAAATAGGTGCCTGTTTTGACACTTGTCACCAACTAGCTTTCCAGAGAATTCAACTTACAGAGCTTTTTGGCTCATTAGTCAATGCAGAAGGAAAATTGCCTATCAGAGTGACTGTCATTGATGAATCAGACCTCCCTGGTCACTCTTCCTTGGAGCTGGATACCGAAAGGCACAGAGGGATTCAAAGATTAACAAATCAAAGTGAGATTTTTCTATCCTCAGCATGAGCATGACCTAGAAGGAGGGTCCTTCATCTTACACAATTCTTTTTCTATCCATTAAAGTGACTTTAAAATCACCTCACATTTCAGCTAAAAGTCATAAAAGTCAATGAGGAAGCTGTTTTTCTATCCAACGGAAAGAGTCAATCAAGATGATTGCTAACACTGAATCGAACTTCCTCTCCTCTGGGAGGGCAAAGTTTTCTTTTTATTTTTTTTTCTAAAAATTTATTTTTCATTTTATATACCAACCCCAGTTCTCCTCCTGCCCCTTCTCCTGTCTCCACATCCTCCTTTCTACTCCCAACCCACTCCTCAGAGGGTAAGGCCTTTCTTTGGGAGTCAACAAAGACTGGCATAACAAGTTGAGGCAGGACCAAGCCCCTTCCCCTTGTATCAAGGCTGAGTAGGGCATCCCACCATAGGGAATGGACTCCAAAAAGCCAGTTCATATATTTGGGATAGGTCCTAGTGCTACTTCCAGCTCCCCCTCCCACCCCCCACAACAGATCCACATAACCATCATCCACATTCAGAGGGCCTAGTTTGGTTCCATGCAGGTTCCTCAATGGTTAGTCCATAGTCTGTGAGCTCCCACTAGCTCAGGTCAGCTGTCTCTGTGGTTTTCCCCATTGTGCTCTTGACCACCCCCTCCTCCTTATTCATATGATTCCTCCTCCCTATCTTCAACTGAACTCCAGAAGCTCAGCCCAGAGCTTGGCTGTGGGTTACTGCATCTACTTCCATCAGTTACTAGATGATGTAGGGTCTATGAAAACAATTAGAATAGTCACTAATCTGCTTAAAGGGGAAGGCCCATTCAGACACCCTCTCCACTGTTGGTAGGAGTGGGGTCATCCTTGTGGATTCCTGGGAATTTCTCTAGCACCAGGTTTCTTCTTAACTGCAGGGTCTTAGCCCAACCACAGAAAGCTGAGCTGGGTCTGAGGAAAGGTAAGTGTGCTCGCCAGTTTCTCAGCCTCCCAGAATCTTGGAGACAATCAGATGCAGCAGGGAGTCTAGTCAAGCAGCAACTAGTTTATTGTACCATAGCAAGCACCCTTTAAAGGAAAAAAAACCCCGCAGAGTGGGAAAACAGCCAGCCAGAGGTTTTAAAGTCAGTCTATCACCAGCCTAGGCACCTTACACTTTACCTAGTGAAAATGAGCTGTTCATGCAGTGACCTCATCTTATTCGATCTAGGCAACCAATCATCTTGGTTTTTTTTGTAAACAACTAAGGACTCGCCCATTTGACTTCCTCTCAGCAACATCTGGCTTCTGTGCCCTACACTTAACCCCATAATGGCTTCCTCTATCAAACATCTCTTTCATTGCTCTTCACCTCCTATCCCTCCCTCAACTTGGTCTTCTCCATCCCTTATGTTTCCACCCCACCCCTCTTTTCTATCCCCCATTCCAGTTTACCCAGGATATCTTAACTTTTTTTCCTTCCTGAGACTCTCCATGTGTGTCCCTCTTTGGGTCCCCCTTTTTACCTAGCTTCTTTGGGGCTGTGGATTGTAGCCTGGTTATTCTTTGCTTTACACCTAATATCTACTTATATGAGTGAGGACATACCATGTTTGTCTTTCTCGGCCTGGATTACCTCACTCAAGATGTTTGTTTTCTAGTTCTATCCATTTCAAATTTCAAGATGTCATTTTTTTTTTTACAGCCAAGTAATACTCCATTGTGCAGACATATCACATTTTCTTAATCCAATTTTTGGTTGAGAGGTATCTAGGTTGTTTTCAGGTTCTGGCTGTTATAAATAATGATGTTATGAACATAGTTGAGCAAATGTCCTTTTGGTATCATGATCATCCTGTAGGTGTACACCCAAGAGTGGTATTCCTGGGTCTTGAGGTAGATTGATTCTGTTTTTCTGAGAAACTGCCATACTGATTTCCAAATTAGCTGTACAAGTTTGCACTCCTACCAGCAGTGGAGGAGTGTTCCCTTTATTCCACATCCTCTCCAGCATAAGCTGTCATCAGAGTTTTTGATCTTAGCCATTTTGATGGGTATAAGATGGTATTTCAGAGTGGTTTTGATTTGCATTTACCTGATGGCTAAGATGTTGAGAAATTCCTTAAATGTCTTTCAGCCATTTGAGTTTCTTCTGTTGAGAATTCTCTATTAAGATTATTTGGTATTTTGGTGTCTAGTTTCTTAAATTCTTTGTATATTTTGGAGATCAGCCCTCTGTCAGATGTGGGGTTGGTGAAGATCTTTTCCTATGCTATAGGCTGCTGTTTTGTCTTGTGGGCTGTGTCCTTTGCCTTAGAGAAGCTTCTCAGTTTCAGGAAGTTCCATTTATTGATTGTTGCTCTCAGAGTCTGTGCTACTAGTGTTATATTTAGGAAGTGGTCTCCTGTGCCCATGTATTCAAGGTTACTCCCCCCTTTCTTTTCTGTCAGGTTCAGTGTAACTGGATTTATGTTGAGGTCTTTGATCCACACACTCAGATCTCAGTTGCTCATGAAGATGATGCTTCTTCAAGGGAACCTGTAACCTGTTTCAAGAGTGTGCATAGATGATTAAGCTATCTTTTCTTCCCAGAGACAAAATTCTTTTTATCTGCAAAGCAGTTTGAGTTAATACAGAGTTGCCTACATTTCAGCATCTTCTCAATGTCTCCTGCTAAATTAAGACACTCTGTTTAAAACAACAATAATTCTTCAACCCTGGCCTCAGTAATCTGAGCTAACTTAGAAGAAAATTACCTCATTTTGATCTATTTGTAATTGCTCCAAAGTACAGGATGGGAAAGACAGAGAATCCATTTCAGTAAATGGCCTTGTTTGGGGAAGAAATCTCTGATGTATCTCCGGTGCATGGGCAGCCACTATGGCCACTGTTTAAAACCCAGGATGATAGGGCTCCCTGAGACCTCCTTGTATGAGCATCTGATGGATGGCTCATGCCTTCCCACAGGACTTAATTTTGGTATTCATGGGAGCCTCTACACGGGAGAGTCTGCTATGGTAATTTTCCTTCCCCCAACACAGCATATAAAGCTTGAAGTAAACATGGGCCTTTCTAAGGGTTGTTGGAACACTCACTTTCCCAGTCGTTAGGGATTTTTATTTGTTTTTGCTGTGGTTACATTTCCATGGTGGAAATCCTATGGAAGGAGTGGGGCAGTGATCTTTCTAAAAGTGGGATGATTTCTCATCTTTAGCTTTGTGGAGATTCTAATATTGGAGCTCAAGGCTGCTAAGGAGCATAGTTTACAATCTCCTCAAAAATTACTAAGTCACGTAAATCCCATATTACCATTTCATTCTTTTATTTTTTTCCCCTTTTCTGTGTGGAGTAACAGGAAGATGAGGATTGTGAAAGAACAGGGTCCCAGGATCCTCATAGCGCTCTCTTCCCCACTGGGCTCAGTTAACAGTGTTCTGTGCTCTGTGGGACAGGAACTCAGATCTGGGCCTGAGGTCTAAGACCATTTAGGCTTCCGTAATATGAGTGCAGCTGGGTAACAGACCTTTGTTAGTCTCAAGCCTGGACAATCAGGCTGATTCCCCGTGGATAAACCCTCCTGATGCTGGTGAAGGAGTAGAGCAGTGGTTCTCAACCTGTGGGTCAGAACCCCTGTAGGAGGTAAAGGACCCTTTCACAGGGGCCACATATCAGACATCCTGCATGTCAGGTATTTACATCATGATTCACAACAGTAGCAAAGTTACAGTTAGAAAGTAGCAAGGAAAATAACTCACTGGTTGGGGGTCACCACAACATGAGGAGGGTCGCAGCATTAGGAAAGTTGAGAACCACTAGAGTAGAGTGTGCATCTCTGGAAAGCCACTGGCTTTCCAGTCCCTGCTGGAAAGCAAAAGGAGGAGGAGGAGCAGGAGAAAGAGGAGCAGTAGCAGCAGCAGCAGCAGCAGCAGCAGCAGCAGCAGCAGCAGCAGCAGCAGCAGCAGCAGCAGCAGCAGCAGCAGCAGCAGCAGCAGCTGGGTTCTGAAGGCAGCTGTGATGATGGCAACAGCTCATATGAATCCCCAGGCAGCGAGCAGAGCTGTGAAGGCAATGCTGAGACTGCTCCCGGCCCCTGATATTTTGCCTATGACTCCCTTTTTATATAGACCACCGCTGGAAGGTGCCTCCCACATTTAGGGTGGGTCTTCAGTTCAGGTACCAGGCATAATTGACCATCAAAGCACACAATTCATCCTACTGAATCTTGGGCCCTGGGTGTGAAGATATGAGGTCTGGAATTTGGCAGCCATTTCATCATCATTACGAAACCAGCCTGGGGTTGGAGCTCTCCCTGTAGCTAAAGTAGTGTAATGAAGCCAGATGTTTGAGTTCCCTGAACTTAACTGCTGGATTATGCCTGGCTGTAACTCAGAGATACTTCTGAACTACTAAAGTAACTTTTAGATTTTATTATTGAAGCAATATTAGTTGGAGTTTTGTTATTAATGGAGTTCAGCTCCATTAATTTGGCTCTGGGGATGAAGGATTTCTGACTGAGTACTTACCTTATGGAGTTCATGAGATGATTTATTTAAAATGTCCCACATGTCCCACATAGATGTTACTAAACATAAGTGTTATTGGTTGTAGGGCACACTGCTACTTACTCAGTATTAGGGGAAAAAACAGGCATGCCAATAAACTACAATATGATTTACATGAAAAGATGTAAGCATACTAGAAGAATGCTCTATAATTATTTAAACATATTTTAATATTTGTTTTACAATCAAAGAAAAATAAATTTGAAGTTACTTGGTTAAGACCAGCTGACCTCCAGGTTCATCACTTATAGTATTTAGACTCGATTTTCTTCTTTGGTGACAAGATCATTGATAATATAGTATCTCTAAAGAGAAAGCTGCAGGGGACTACCCCAGTATTTTCTTCTAAACCTTGGGTTTGAAGGGCATTTACAGTGATAATTCTATCCTAAGTGCTGCTTGTCCAACAGTGATAGTTAAATATTTACCAGTATCTCAAATTAAAAGAAACAGTTTTAACAGTTTATTTGTCTCACAGGCAATGGGAATGAACTGCCACCCTAAGTTGACACAATATTGAGTAATTCCACTTTCATATTACTAAGAATCTAATTGACATTTAAAATGTATCATTCATATATAGTTAATTATTTCATTTTTCCTTCACCAATAATAGATGAATGAATAAAAAATGCTTGAGATTGTTCAAGATCAAGATTATTATTATATCCATGTATGCAATTGGTCAAAGAACAAATAAAAGATTCTCAAAAAGAGAAAAGCAACCAGGGATGGTGGTGCATACCTTTAATCAGAACCCTCTGAAGACAGAAGCCAGAGAATCTCTGTGACTTCAAGATCAGTCTTGTCTTCATAATGAGTTCCAGGACAGTCTGGGCTACATAAAGAAAGCCCTGTTTCAAAATAAAATGAGAGAGAGAGGAGGGATAAATGAATTATTGTATTAGTATGTGCATTTAGTTATCTATACATACTCTATCAGAGACTAATTGCTGTGAAATGTGAAACATTTTGTGAATGTTCTTTAATTCTGGCACCTAAAGATCACTGCTCAAGAGAGCACATTGCCATTTTCTTGAAAAGATCAACTTTAAGTTGTGACTTTTCTGACCACATGAAGATTTACTTTATAGTTAGAGTAGCATAATGGCATTCCAGAAATGTCAGGGAAAGTTCATCTCCAAGCACTTACCTTCAGCGATTTTACTCGAGTCCTGAGGCTTTATCATTAGAGACCTGTTGGTTGAAGCATCGTGTATCTGTATCGTTCATTAGGATTCACTGACATCAGATTATTAGGTCAAGAAAGTAAATTCTGTGGGCTTGCTAGAAGGCATAGCATGGGTTATAAAGACAGAGTCTTTAACTGAACATTCATTTGTGTTGTATTCATAGTCTGACCATATAGGTATAGGTAATTAAAAGCTAGATGTTTAAAAACTGACTGAGGAAAGTAACAGCCAGCAACAACATTTTTAAAATTTTCTTAACCTTAGGTACAATGTTGTATGTAAGAGTCATATATAAAGTATGAATCCCATGCATTCAATCCAGAGTAAATGGAGGTACCAGGGACCTAGCTTGAACAATAGTATAATACTGGGGCTAGAAATGGCTTAAGTGGCTGGCTGGGCACACTGCCACATCTGAAAGGACAAGAAGGCTCCAGGGAGAGGACTAACTATAAAGAAGATTAGCAGCATCAGCACAGCCCTGGGAAACATCCTAGCTCATCCTGGAACCTGGCTCACGTGTTTTCCTGAGTTTCTGTACCTGGTAAATTGTGTTGAGAACCCGGAGCAGAACTTACTGTGCAGAGTCATTTTCACCAACTGTGTAGTAGAGGCACTGGTTGTCAGGATGGCCCTGAATCTATTCCCTCGACTCCCACTTAGGTGCCATGAAGCATGAGGCTGTAGGGTTGTTCCACACTATACCAGTGGAACTGGACATCTGAGAGATTAAGACAGAAGGGATGGAGGAGAGATAGCACCATGGCTGCCTACGATCTGTAAGCCTGTAAGTCCATATCAGAAATTTCCTTAAAGATTCTAATAATAGTAATAGGTCCTCTGTAGGCAGTCATGCCATTGTGAGTGGAAAGGTGCAGCTGGCAGCATGTGGCTACCTGATAGTGTTTGTGTGACATGGTTTTAAATATATATATTTATTATTTTACATATCAATCCCAGTTCCCTCTCCCTCTCTCCCTCCCATGACCCCTGGCCCCCACTGTGTGACATAATTTTTAAATGTGGGAAGCTACAGCATTCTGTGTGATCTGCATGGCTTAGAGATTGACCTAATTAGGGAAACAGAGTATGAATAAATGAACAGACCCATATTCAGACACGCTGAGATTGGGTAGACTGTGCATTCTGATGGAGATACATTAGCAGTAGCCCAACAACTCAATAAATTTATTTTATACATCTCAATGGAAGAGATGGGTTAATGCTATACAACTGAATAAAGAGGCAGCTTTAACTAATTTGGATGGCAAGTCCCTATGGGGTAGTAGTCTCAGGCTGTACACATCCAGCAGGAGGAAGCTGTGGTCAATACTTTCTATCTACTCTGTTAACTGTTGGGAAATTTAAGTACTTGTCCCTTACAGCTCTCTTCCTCCCCACTCAGCTGTAGAACTTCTGTGCAAACAAGGTTGTTTTCAGAACTTTTTGGTGCACAGTGCCGGTATCTTGACCCCAGGTGTGGGTGGTGCATGATTTCCGTCTATGCTTAGCCCATCCCCTGGCTTGAGTATATAAGCCCATTACTCTCTGCAATAAATGGCAGCAGCTTCTTCTTCACTTCTCGTGGTAACTCGTGAAACACTGTTAAGTGTTTCAATCCTGACACCCTACGCCAAGCTTGGTACTCTGGCTGCGCGGGTGTGGTACCTAACATCCATTCATGGACCATTCTCATGGCTCTGAGACTTTGGGGTCCTTAATATGGCTGTACTCAAATTAATAACACACACACACACACACACACACACATACACACAGAGAGAAAGAACTTTATCTGCTCCTTACACATTCACTCAGGGCTTCCTCTACTTCCCACAGGGCATTTTGGAAATAAGGTTCAATTTATATGTACTCATGGTTTACTCGACAACTAGAGTTGTCCGTTCTTCCATGCATCCATACACCCACCCACTCATCCATCCATCCATCCATCCATCCATCCATCCATCCATCCATCCACTCATCCATCCATCCACTTATTGATCATCTATTCCTACACCCATTATCTACTAAAGAAAATATTCTAGAGATCAAACACACACACACACACACACACACACACACACACACACACACACACACACAATACCTTTCATGAAAAGTGTGAAACCATTCTTCTAAGCTGGTGATAGTAGAACATAGATATGTCTTCTTTTTAGAGAGTTGTTTTTGTTACCTTTACCCAGTTACTCCTGGGGAGACTAAGCACCCAGTTGTCTTCCATAGACAGGATAGCTAGGGTGTATATGTCTTGTGTGGAACCAGTTGAAATCTTCTGCAGTATTGATTGGTTTGAGAAACTGCTTCTAATACAAACTAAGACAAAAATCCAGCCAAGTCATTTTGTGTGCAGCAAATACTAAAAACATAAAACAGAGCTAAGTGAATAGTTATTATTGGATAACCTCTTATGTGTCCTATTTAACCCCAAAAGTTCTTAGTTACATATCATACAGAACCTTACTGTTCCTTTAAACTCTTTGTATTTATCTCTTTATTCATAGTCTTTAAAAATTATCTAAGATCACATGGTTATGACTATGAAAGATTGCTACATTGGCACAGTTTTTGTAACATAAGTTTGTCCCCATGGATCTCTTGATATTTTTGTGAATAGTGGGTGAACTCCATTCTATTTAGGTTCCAGTATAAATTTAGCTGTTTACAGGATGTTTGTTTGATTAATAGACAGGAGAGGATGAAGAATGGAAATACATCAATGCTCATATGATAATGACCCAAAGTATACTTGTGTTATGACATGAAAATTAAAGGTCAGGATGTTCTAGAAATTTAAAATTCATCTTAGAGAACATTTAATCTCTCATGAGATTGTGAACTTCAAACATCGTGGCCTTAGGTTTTTGTTTTGATGAATGGTTTTGATATAAATTCATATGAACTGCACAGGCCTGCATGGGTTTGCTCCAGGTCCTCTGTGTAAATATCTATACAGCTTCCATGTTTTTAGTGTTCTTAGGGGATTTCTGAGTACGCTGATGAGTGGGTCTCTGATTCTTGTGACTTCTGGCTCTTTTTCTTTTGTTTGTTTGTCCTGTCTCTGATGTGATAGTTTTTGTTTTCTTATTTTATTTTGCCATTATCTCTTAGAAGCCTGTTCTTTCCTAATGAGAGACAGAAAGGTCTGGATGGGAGGGTATGTGGGAAGGAACTTGGAGGAGCAGAGAGAGAGAACACTGCAAACAGGATATATTATGTGAGAAAAGAATCTATTTTCAATAAAAGGAATAGATAAACTTATGAGAACAAATGTGTTTGTTGTTGATTAGTGTGTCTCCAGATCAAGACCCATTTGTTTTTTCTTCATGTGAGAAACACAAAGAAATCAGCACCCTACACAGAGGTGTTTGAAATGCAATGCTGTGTCAATAGATGTTATTCAACAAATTGCAGAAAGTTATGAACCCTGGAGCCTGGCAGCCTCCAGGGTTCAAATTGCAATTCCACAGCCAACCAAATGTTTGATCTTGATCAAGTTGTTCATCGCCTATGCTGAACGGCATTCCTTGTATCCACAAAAGGAGGTTAAACTTGTCAGTCTCTTGAGTTCTGATGGAGAAATGCAAGGAAACATGTGAAGTCCCTAATCCCTTGTCTGGTACATGCACAGAGCACACTCAAGTCATGTTAGCTGTAGCTATTGTTTCAATAGGGCTTTAGTTGACTGTTCCTTTGAGATGGAGAAAAATCAATTTTGTGAAACATTTAGACATTTAACATTTTTGTGCCTCTGAAGCAAGACTGCATTGGTATCTGACTCCATCTTTAATTCTTTGAATTTTTGTGATACTGTTGAGTCAGGACCTATAACACAACTTCCTTGCGGTAGGATTTCTTGTATGCTAGACCCACATTTGAAACCAAGACCCTCAATTTGGTAACGCCTATGTTTTTGCTTGTGAGCCTAGCCTTTAACAGCTCAGCCATCTCTCCAGTCCCAATTTGGTAATTCCTATGGCATGTTTGCTAATAAATATGGCAGTGTCATAGACCGCTGTTATTCTTCTTTAAAATCAGAAAGCTGAGCATCTTACAACAATTTACCTGTTTTTGTCAATCTACATGTATATTTTTGCTGAAATACCTTACCAGTCTCTGAAAGCTTGCCTTTAAAGGATTAATATGATATATATATATATTTTTAAAATTCTTTTCTTTTTCCTTTGTCCCTTCTTTTTCTCTCTTCCTTCTTTCTCCCCTCCCTCTCTGCTTCCCTCCCTCTTTTGTCCTAGTTAATGTACAAAAGCCAAAAGACTTTAGAAAAACAGTTTAAGAAGGCATTGGGAAATGCATATGTGATTTCTTCCAAAGATGAAGGAAATATTAGGAGTGCTCAGATAATCAGAAGGCCATTAGATGAGGGGGCATCAAAGACTCTCAACATTAGACAGACTGTTAGGTTAAAGAGAACAATGAAGCAAGATTTTCACCTTTCCTATTGAGGAAGGGGTGAAATCATGAAGGTGACTTAAAGATAGACACAGTATCTTCTCTATCCTGAGGAGAAATATCAGAGATGAATTATTTACTGCTTTGATTTTGAAGAAAAGATATTAAAAGAAAGAATGGACTTCTTACAGAGTATGCACCCGATTAACCTGGGCTGTGAAGAATTAACAGCCTGATACAACTGTGGTGCTGAATCAGAGGATGCTGACATAAAGGACAATTGTCAATTACCATGTAAAAAAGGTCACAGTTGTGGAAAAGGGTCGATGTCCTTTCTGACAAACACAGAGAAAAGGGTGAGCCTATGTATTCTTTCACAAAATTTGATTTTGTTCTTAATAAGATTTTAAGAGGAAATTCTTTTTAACACAGTATTTTATTAATTATCTTAGAATTTCTTATGGGCATGCTATGTATTTTGGTATACTCATCTCCCACTATTTCCTATAACTAGTCCCAGATTCCCCTTCCAAGGCCCCCAGCTTCATGTCCTCATTCTGTTTAAAAAATATCCCACTGAGTCCATTTTGTTATGTCCATATAGGCTTGGATTTGGGGCTCTCTGCTGGAACACAGTGAACCTATATTTAAGGAGAGAAAGATTAATGTTAATTATTGTGGTTCCAGTTTCTGGAAGTTATTGAACTAGCACAGCAAATAATATATTAGTTACTTGCAGAGCCCAGTGGATTATAATAAGACCCATAGCTTTGGCATTAACAAATCTTTTCAAAATTAAATAGGTATTTAGGATTCATGAATGAGAGACATAGACAAGAGTTAGTAGCAAATACAGTTTGTCCCAAGTTCCCTGTAGCATCTGGGGCCTGTGGATGTTCATCAGCCAGGAGAGAGTATGTTCTAGTTGTAGTTCTGTTGCTGTGATAAGAACACTCAAACTTAGAAGAGGAAAGCAGTCATTTGGCTTCTACTTCCAGGTCATATTTCACCACTGAGGTAATTCAGGGTATGAACGTAAAGAGAAAGTTAAAGCAGAAACCATGGAGGATCACTGGTTACTGGCTGTCTTCTGGCTTGCTCGGGCTCTGCTTAGTTAGTTTTCTTACTTATCCCAGGCCTACCTGTCTAGGATGATGCTACCAATCATGACCCTCCCACATCAGTCATTAATCAAGAAGGCACTCCACAGACTTGCCCACAGGGCAATCTGTCATAGGTAGTTCCACAGTTCCTTCCCAGGTGACTCTATGCTGTGCCAAGTTGACAGCTGAAACTGAATTATGTCCCACCTGCCTCTGGTTGTTCTTACCATAAGCAAGCTAGTTTTCTCTTAGCTGAAATAACAGACAAGAGTTACAGTGAAGTCAAAAGAAGCCTGCTACGCTACTCAATGCAGGTAATGATGGAACTCTAGACCATTCAACTTAAAGAATATATACCACATGAAGGTAAGAACAAGCTACCATGAATGCTAAGCAGGAGGGAAAAGTGTTGCTGCCCATCTAGAAAGCCCTGCCCTTACTAAGTATGATAACTGGACCACTGGGTCTACAAACAATGGTTCCACATTTTCAAGTATCAGCCAAAAATATTTTAAAGGAATAACCTCTCTCTAAGGCTTGAATCACTAAGCAACTTACTGAGTCTGAATTCTAGATGGCATATTGACCATGTCAACTACATAAAGCCCAGGATTTAGGAACAGCCAGATGGCTCTGCAAGTAAAGCACTTGTTTTGAAAGCCTGATGGCCTTAGTTTAGTCCCCACAACCACTGCAATGCATGTGTGCCCACACAGTAATGATGATGATGATAATAATAATAATAATAATAATAATAATAATAATAATAATAATGTTTAAAATAATCCTGGCTTTAGGACCAATGAGATGGCCCAACAGGTAAAGTACTTGCTATGCTAAATTAGACCCCTAGAACCCACATTCTAGGAAGAAACCAAATCAATGCAATCATTCTCTGACCTTCCCTTGCACACTGCATCATGAGACCTGCATAACACACACACACACACACACACACACACACACACCACACATGAATAATAGGTCTGATTTTTAAAAGCACTCGCATTAGATCCCAACTCTGCCACTGACCCCTGTATGGCCTCAGGCAGCATGGTCAGCCATGCTGCCCCTCAGCCTCATCACTGAGAATGGATATTCAATCCTATATCATAAGATCTCTGTGGGAACTTGATGAAATGACTCACACAAAGGCATTTGGCACTATGCCTGGCAAATATCCTTCATTTGGCAAGCATGATTGCCAATAGCTGCCACTGAGTATCCGTTAGAAAGCTCAACATAAGGGGACAGAAGAAATGAGGTGTCCCTTTCAATCCAGAAACAAGGACTCTGCCTGAGCAGTTGAGCCCAGCAGACAAACTGGCATAGCCACCATATGAGACAATCCACAGGGGAGATTCGGTTTCTGAGTCTACATTTTTAGCAAGCTCTTGCATCACATAACACCTGGTAGGCTTGTGGCCAGACTCTGTGTCGTCATGGTTCAGCCCCTCGGAGGTGGGAGAGGGCTGCCTAGGAAATAGAACAGAGTCTAACAGAGTCTAAAAGCTTTGTGGGAGGGAGAAGACTGAGGAGGGTGTCCTCCTCATATCTCATAAGTAAATGAGTGGCCTCCTGGTCACAGGGGATGCCATGGTGAATACCAAATTCAGGAGAGGAAATTGGGACCCTGAGGAAATGTTCAGTTGACTTCCTCTGACCACTCGATGGGCATAGACAAGTGCACCTCTCAAGTCACACAGCAGCTTTCTACTCTTATTAGCCTGAGAACTACCAAGGCAACCTTTGCCAGAGATGAAAATTGAGCTGGCCTAGTATAATTAAACTTCAGGAGTTTATATTCTTGTCATGCATGGGCAATTGACTATGACTCTTAATGAGCTGCATTCTACCTTAGAAACTGCCATCAATATCCCAGACACTCTGACCCCACTCTTCATTGTCTTTGTTATTATGATCACAGCTAAGGTGGAGCATGAGAGCATGAATATTGACAACAGACAGGCTTGGGTGTGAATATGGCCTTGCCCCCTATGAAAGTGTCTTTGCTCTTGGCATCCCAGGTTTTTTCATGTATATCATTGGTGTACACCAATGATACTTGCCTCATAGTTTACATGGCATGGGACATGATACTTTTGAGCTCCTCTTGTGATCGTAAGCCCAACTATCTGCTTCTTTTATAAACTTATTTAAAGCAAATTTTTGACTAAAGGTCAGTCACAGGCCACCAGCTGCCTGGAAGGCACCATTCCAAGCTTAGTACATTGTATAGGTAAGATACATGACAAGGGGCTGGGACAATTTGGTTGAAAGTTGGTCAAGACAGGAGATACTAGGCCACTGAAAACATGTTAGAGCTCCATTAGCTATTTCGTACACAAGTTAATGCTAAGTAAGCGATGGTGTGGGGTTCCGGGATAAGCTCTAGGTAGGCAGGCAGGGCTCTGTTTGGCTTAGTTTTGTGGTTCTCTCCAGTGACCCTTGCCCTGTGTAGTGATGGCAGATGCGGCAAGTGGGTAGGTATCTGTTGACTGACTAGCTTTGCAGGCAGCAAGCTTGACCGGAATGCAAGAATGAAGTGGGTTTGGGACAAGCAGAGTGACAGCAGGAGGCTAAAAAGCAGAGTTGTACATTGTACTCTTAGGGTCTCATCATTGTCCTAGAAATAAATGTATTTGGGGCACATTGTTGAATTTTAGTAGCTAGGGCATCAGACAATAAACATATAAAATGTGATTCTGGGAGTCTCATCTGTGCTAACGAAGCCTACCTCACCTTGGAGGAATATTGTATAACACTGCTAATTAGTGTCAGTAATGAGCTTCAGAGCTAACAGCGAGTGCTGAATTGATGTCAATTAAAGACTCCCAGCCTTTAGTGTCAAGACTATGTGATTCTCTCCCAAAGTTGTTTCTAGCCTTTAAAACACAGATCAAAGGGAAACTGGAATCTTTAGCAATATCTCCATTTTGAGGCTTTGCCATGCTGTATAGTATGTGGAGGGGCAAGAGCCTAGGTCTGGAAGTTCAGTGTCTGCATTTAGCTCCACATCTCCAGCCAGGTTGGAGCCTTGATTTCCCTATCTGTGAAAGAAGAGGAGAGGTCAACTCCCCTCAAGTCATTTGGCTTTAAAGTTCATGAGCACAGTGGCTTGGTTTTTCTTTAGGCTTCTTTTAAAATTTTTCTTAGTATGATATATACATGTTCCTGTATGTTTGCATATGTAGACATCCATATACATATATGGGGTGTCTTTTTCAATTTCAATCACTTTCTACCTTTTTTGTGTAGGCTTATGGTGTATGTGTGTGTGTGTGTTTATGTATGTGTATGATGTGTATGTGGATGCATGTGTGTGTGTATGTGACACACATGTACTGTGGTCTTTTACCTTGTTTTGATAGACTCTTCAGTTTATTGTTCACTGATGTATATACGAAGCTATCTGGCTTGTGAGCTTCTGTTAATTTCACTTTCTAACTCCTTGCAGGGTTGCACTAGGACTGCCAATACATGTGCTACTGCGTCAAGCTTTTCCATAGGCTCTAAGTATCTAAACTTGGGTCATCAGGCCTGTGTGGCAAGCACCTTGCTCTTTGAGGCATTGGCACAATCTTCAACCTTATTTCCAAGACATGGTCTTTCATGGATCTGGAGTTTAGTGATTCTGGAAGTCTAGCTGGGCAGCAGCATCAGGGATCCTCCTGTCTCCAGGTCTCTAGCATTTGGATCACAGGCGTTTTGTTGGTGCACCCAGATATTTACATGGATGCTGGGATTTGAACTCAGTATTCAGGTTCTCATGTTTGCATGAGAAGCACTTTACTGACCAGTCCATCTTCCCAGAATTTCCTGTAGACTTCTGAAAGAGCAAATGACAAATATAAAGTTTTTAAAAATTTCTTATCATACCATGTAACTGTTCTATATTCAGTATATGAATATATTTATGAGCTTGTTAAGCCTCATAATTGACCCTTTCTGACTTTCATTTTTCAAGTAGTTCTAACATTTATTACTTGTTTTGGTAAATGATGTCTTAATAGAGTCCATCTTATACTCCTAATAAACAACAACTAAAGATAAAAAAAAAATTGGCGCTTTCAATTCAGTGAGAAGATTTGGAAGGGAAAACAAAAGAATAAAAGTCTAGGGTTACTTGAAGACAAGTACAGGCCTTCGTTAATTAGCAGATGACTCCTCCCAACCCAGGTGCCATCACTCTTTTGTGTAATCCCTGCTTCTGTGCATAATTTCTAGCATGTCTGATGGAGGAAATCTCTGATTATTATTGCTTGTTTAAGCACCAGTGCATCTCATTCCAGGCTGAGCAGAAAAGGATATGTGTTTTAATTTATTTTATACCTATTCCTTCAGGGAAGGCAGACTACTAAAAGTTACAGGCTGATAAATATTTTCCACTTGTTTTCAAGATTGCAGTAAGTGAATAGTTTTTCGCTTGGGTGATATGCTCCTTGCTCAGAAATGCCTTTAACCATTCCAGTCAAAGCTGAGGTCTCTAACAAAAAAAATATCATTACTTTTCTCCTGAAGCTTGTCATTAATGAGAAAACAGGCTGGATTTTAGTCATGCAAAATATAATCTTAGACTTCTCTGGAACATTATGAAGAAATGTGATAAGTCCTTAAATTCACTTAAAGCTCATTCCTACCTACTTTAAAAACAGATTTGAAGTGACTAAGAGCCTAAGAAAATGAAGTTGCAATTGAAATTCATCATTATTTGCAGTGCTGGAGGTGATTTGGTTAGTAGAAGCTTAATGGGCTAAAGTTCTTTATTTGGTAAGGATTTGTAAGATCTTTTATTGCTTTTTAAAATTTTTTACCAGTACAGATCATTTGGAAAAACAATGGAAATGCTTCTAAACCTACACTTTTGGGAAAGCTGATCTCAAAGCATTAGCATCGAATTTGTAGACAGTGAGGTATATGCTGGATGAATACAGCCATGCTAGATGTTCTAGTTGCATTATGTTGCTATGATAAAAAAATTTTGACCAGAAGTAAGTTAGGGAAGAAAAGGGCTTGTTTTGCTTATGTTTCTAGGTCACTGTACATCACTGAGGTAAGTCAGGGCAGGAATGTTAGCAGGAACTTGATGGGAGATGTTATTCTGTAAATATGTTTCTCATACTGGTTAATTAATAAAGCACTGTGGCCAATGAGAAAGCAAGATAGGTGGGGCTAGGAGACAAGGAGGAAGGAGGAAGTTGTTAGGATGAGTCAGCATGTAGAGCCTAGAGGAAACAAGACGCTGGCTGTGGCTCTCCAATAAGATGACCACGTGGAAATACTTAGATAAGTAGAAATGGGTTAATAATTAAGACAGAGCTAGCCCAAGAACAATAATGGTAACTGGCCAACAGGATTGTATCAAATATAGAGTCTCAGCGTGTTATTGGGGCGCAAATGGCGGAGGAACAAAGGGTGGGTCAGGCGGCCGGTGGGAAAAATCTGCTCATAACAGGAACTTGAAAGAGAAGCCATACTTGCTGGCTTGCTCTCTTGGGCTCTTGGTTAACTAGATGTCATATATAGCCTAGGACCATCTACCCAGAGAATGGTTGTTCCCTCAGTAGAATGGGCCTTCTTATATCAATTAACAGTGAAGACAATCCCTCACAGACATATCCACAGACTGACCTGATGAAGACAATAACTGAATTGAAACCCTTTCCAGATGCTTCTAGGCCATGTCAAGTTGACAGTTAAAGCTAACTATGATGCTAGGTGACTTGGTAAACTTGTCATCCTTAGAATAATAGACTTTAAAACTCTGTTGTTACTATTACAATTAATGATAAATTATTCCAAATTTAAAGCTGGTTACTTCTCAGAAGATGGATGTTTATCTAGGAACAGTAGAAATGGAGCTGGTAATGCTCTCAGGCGCTTGGATTTCCACCTTGCTATGTAAGTTGTTGAGCATAATGTAGAGTGAATTAAAATTAATCAACTTAAAGGTACATATTAAAAAAAATAGTTCAACATCTTTGAGATTAACATGGATCTTAAGATTGCTATCAAGAGATATGGTTTTCATTTTTTTTTAAGTTTACTTTTTTTGACAACTTTGTACATGTGTAGAATGTATTAAAAACTTATTTACCCCCTTTGTTCCCTCTTCTTCCTCTTCTACTCTTGTTGACTACCTTCTTCTTCCTAAGTGGACTCCTACTATTGCCGTGTGTGTGTGTGTGTGTGTGTGTGTGTGTGTGTGTGTGTGTGTGTACATGCCCCGAAGACTAAGTCTGACCTGAAGCACTGTTCTGTATCCCCAACTCTTACAGTCTTTTCTGCCCCTCATTTGTGATGCTCCCTTCACCTTGGAGGCAGGTGACACAGATGTCATATTTAGAGCTGAGCGTTCAACAACTAGTATTCTTAGTGCTCTGACCAGTTATAAGTCTTCATTAATAATTACCTTCTACAAGAAGCTTCTCCAAACTAGTCTGAGAGCAGCACTAGTTTATAGGGATAAACCTAAATATTTGGAAGGCAATTTGGCTACATGTCCATTTGGCAGAACATCAGTATCACATTTTCCTCTAGGGCCTGTGATTACACAGGAGCAAATGTGGTTAGGATGCTTAGAGAATGAAAACACTCAAAGCCCAAAATGTCTACATTCTCTCAGTGCTGCTACCAAGAAACCACTTATGGACTGTTGAAAACAGGACTTGAATCTCGTTGTTTGAAAACTTTCAATTGGTAATATTCAGAGATTACAGAATGGATGTTGGGACTGGTATAAAATCCAGAGTGAGCCATGGAGAACTCATCTACTATGTTATTGTCAATATTGGAAGCTGAAACATTTATTCAGAAGGTTGAAACTTGAATGAAAAATACATTAACATGTTTATTGAAATTACATTTTATTATATATTCATAAAATATGATTTATATAATTACTTATTAGATAGTTTTCTTTAATGCACAAGAGATGATAACTTATGGTATCATATTATAAACAACACATGGAACTCACATTATTTTAGTTCTATAACTAAGATGTTTTAGGTCACCAATGATGAAAATATAGCCCTATGATTCCGAAGGAGCAAAAATAGTTAAGAGAAAGTTACGACATCCTGTATTATTGTTTTAGGAAGCCTGGTGCTCTTTCAAAAGACCCCTGTGCTTCAGGAGCTGATTCCTTGACTATGGGAAAAAGTGAGAGCATGAACTACACAGATGTTTTCAATCTGGAGCTGGGGAGGCCCATGTGTCTACAGCATATTCTGTTCTTCAGGACTATGGGAATCTATTTTCCAGCCTCCTTAAACCTCATGTTCAATATATATATATATACACAACAGTACATTTTTTATAAACATACTTTATGATACCTTCTGTCTCCTTTTCCCCAATAAATCTGCAGATTTTTTGTTGCCTCCTCCTCAGGGAATTTTGGGTAAAATGTTAAAAAGATTGGTCTTAGTTTTAAAGCTTATACTAATGTAGGATGAATCCTTCTAAATGTTGTTGTAATGGGCAGATAAAAGCATCCCATTTCTTTAGGGAACACATACCCTGTAAACCTAGGAAAGACAGCAGCCAGCTACATTGAGCTCTAAGATGGAACAGACTGCATCTTTGTGTAAAGCCAGGATCTCAGGATTCAGACTTAAGATAGATTTGAACAGGTGACAGGATTTATACTAGGATGCCAGTAATACTTAAGATAAAATGTTTAAATGGGTTGAAGAATGGATCAGCTACTATGAGTGGTTGTTTGCCCAAGCATAATGACTGGAGTTTGGATATCAGAACCAACACAAGTTGGATGTCTGACAAATGTTTGTCATTCTATATCTAGGAGATCTGACACCCTCTTCTGACCTCTGCCTGTGTAGATACCAACACCACACATATATGCATGTGCTATGTGATCACAGACACAGACATAGTTACATGCATGTATGCACACACAAGCACATAAACAAGGAAAAGAAATCTTTTAAAAATATCCCAAATTTGTTATAACCAACACTATCATATTAAAATTCTTTGTTTTAACACCAATGCCAAACTGTTGTGGAATATTACTTTAATGAGGCATACATATGTTACATTTGTTTATGTTGAGGACTATTACTTTAATGATGTAAAGGTGTGTTACATTTGTTTATGCTGCACTTGCTTAATAATGTAAAGATGTGTTGCTTTGCCTGCCTAAGGTGCCTGATTGGTTTAATAAAAAGCTGAATGGGCAACAGCTGAATAGGCAGAAAAGGGATAGGCTGGGTTGGTGGGAAGAGAGAATAAGTAGGAGGAGAAAAGAGAGAACAAAGATGCCCCGGGCCAGCCAGCCAGACAGCCACCAGCCATCTAGAGAGAGAGAGAGAGAGAGAGAGTAGGACATACAGAATGAAAAAAAAAAGGCAATATGAGGATGAAAAGAAACTGGTTAAATTAAGTTATAAGAGCTACTGGGACAAGCATAAGGTAAGGCTGAGAATTCATAATTAATAATAAATCTCCATGATATATTTTGGGAGCTGGTTGGTGGCCCAAAAGAAAACCCGCTACACCAAACCTATTCCTAATTCTTGAACAATCGCCTATTTTTCTCCACTAGTAATTTGCATATTATACTTTTAAAGTGAACAAATGAATGGGGCAGTCTCTGTGACTCAACAGAACAATCTATTTCCATTATTTTCAAAATGTATAACCAGGAGGATGGGCTCTAAAGTCCCCATGTGACTATATGGCTAGCAATAGACTGGAAACTGCAAGACACAAGCATGTACCACAGATCCAGAATGAGACTAAAAAAGCAAAGAAGATGAAACTCTCTTCTCTCTGCATGCATTTACTATATATATATATATATATATATATATATATATATATATATATATTTAAGCATTGATAATATGCCAGGTGAACTCCAGAAAAGCTGGGACATAGCAAGAAATGAAGCTCACCCTTTGCTCATGGAATCTGTATTTTGTGGGAGAAAGAGGCAAATAGCTATAGTTAATTATATATGTCATACAGTGCATTAGATGGAGATAAGTAGAAAAGTTAAAAAATATAGAAGAGAAAATGGGTACTGTTAATATAACCTGGTAGGAGAGTGGATATTATGGAGAAGATAATTAGGATAGACTTTGGAAGGTGAAATGTGGATACAAATTTGAGGAGAGTTAGGAAAAAAAAAATCAATGGGAAATTGCCTATCTCCAGGGCAGACACAAGGACCTGAACAGTCCCAAATGCTGGGGCATGCCTGGAGTATTGGACAGACTTAGGAGGCAGGACTGTATCTGATGGAGAGAGTGGGTGGCTGGGCAAATGATGAGGACAGGAGGGAAGGGCAGGTCATCTGGGATTGAATGGTCTGTGACTGTGAGCCCTCCCCTGACATATGTTGTCCGAAGCAGCCTCCCTCTGACATCAGACACTCCTGGGTCACCTTGGTCTTCACATAGGAGGCTTCTGAACTTCACACCCCTGCCTAGGTCACAACCAAGTTCTTCCTTTGGAAAAACCAGGTTTCTGTTTCAGGCCACCTCTTCTTTTCTTAATACTTCTGTCCATTTTTACTTTGCTGCATTTTTATCTTATGAAATGAAAACCCATATGCTGTGCAGATCAAACAAAACAATAACAAGTAAACAAAACAAAACAAAAACTCCCGTGATTTCTATTTAAAGAAATCTACCTGCTTACTTCGGAAGGAGTGTATTTTCACTCATTCTTACCAACTCAACAGTGGCCAAGGACTAGGTCATGGATAAGCTCTTTAGAGAAACAGACCTGGGTCAGAAGGAGATAACTCGTCAGTGGAAACCACACCCCACCTCTACTGTTGCTTGTTTTGGCACAGTCTCAGAAAGCTCAGACTAGCCTTGCATTTGTAATCCCAATCTAGCTTTCCAAGTGCTGGGCTTACAGATCTCTGCTACAATACATGCTCCACTTTTGGAATCCGAGTTCTGGGCTTGTTGTAGTCAATACTTCTTCACTCATTTCTTTGATACTAGGATTCCCATTTGCTCCATTAACCATGGCCCAATTGTAGGTTTGAGGATGGACACATGGCAAAGTGATAGGAAAAGGATCTGTCTCAAGAGCTTCTCTGCTAAAGCTGACATGGAGATGTTACTGGGAGGATTGCTAACTATATACTGAGTTACTTGTGGCAATAGAGCTTCCATGGTGGAAAAAGGAGAGGCTGAGATCTGGTGACATGGCAAGGGACCTGGAAACATGGTAGAAGAACTGAAGACATGGCTGGGATCCTGGTGACATGGTGGGGATTCGATAATGTGGTACGGAACCTGACAATGTTGTAGGGGACCTGTTGTTATGGCAGCGGATCTGGTAATATGATAGCAGTCCTCCTGCTGTACCTGAAGCTGAAGCTGAAGTGGTCTTGTTATTTCAGGTCATTGGAGGTATCACTAGACTGGTGTGAGCTAAGTTTCTCTCATCACAATCAAAAGAATCTTAAGAACACAGGCATCACTTGGTTTCAACCCTCTTTTCTAATAAATAACACTGATCCCCATCCAAGTCTAGGTAACATGAGGCTGTAGGCCAGAACAGTTTTGCTGATTTGTCAACTTGACACAAACTTGAGTCACCTGGGAAGAAGGAGCCTCTATAGAAGAGTTATATCCATGAAATTGACCCATGGGTACATCTGTGGCCACTTTCTTAACTGCTAGCTGATATGGGAGAACCTAGTCCACTGGGGGTGGTGTTATTCCTAGGGAGGTGGGCTGTATATGAAAAGTAGCTGAGCAAGTCCTGGAAGCAACCCAGCATGCAGTTCTCTTCTGTGGTATGTTTCAGCTCTTGCCTTGGGGCTTCTCTTGATGACAGACTCTACAGTGTAAGACGGCCCTACCTCCCAACACAACCTGGGGTTGCTTTTGGTTATGGACTTTACCACAGCAACAGAAAACAAACTAAAATACCTGTTATGGTGATAAATTTGCTCTCATGGGCCCCAGGCTTTGTCCCATTGCTGGTCTGGAATTCTATAAATGATGGTTTCTCCTTCAGTAAAGAGAAGATCTGGTTTCTTTATCTAACTCATGTATCCTTAGTTACAGCTTAATTATTATAAAGAACCCTGAAGGACCCTAGAAAGTTGAATTAGGCTTATCAACATGCAAAATTTCAAGCTCATTTAGGAGGGCCCTAGAAATGCAATTCCTTCATATCCCCTTTCTTTCCCCTCATGGAAAATTTCTAGCTATGATGTAAATTTGTTCCACATCTAAATGCAATTAATGTTATTAGGATTTAAGACAAGCTAAGAGGGAAAATGGGTTTGTGGGAGGTTTAACCCTTTGCTTGTTTCTTAACTTGTTGTTTCTCAACTCCTTGTGTCATTGACACCATGACCCACAGTGCTCAGAAGCATCCTAGTCTCCAGTGTTGCCCCTGCTAACAGATATCCATTGTGTCAAAAAGAAATCACAGAGTAACCCATCTTTGGCTACATATTGGAAATAATTGAAAGCAGGATCTTGAAGAGGTACTTGAATATCTATAGTGATTGTAATATCATTCAATGTAGACAAAAAGTGGAAGAAAACTAAAACTAAGATTTGAAGAGGTATTTGGGCATCCATATTCATTGTAACTATTCAAAATAGACAAAAAGTAGAAGAAAACTAAATCTAAAACTAAGCCAGTGTATTAAAAGATGAAAAAGATAAGGTTTGCACTTACTGGCATTTTGGTCATCCTTCACTTAAAGGGAAGCTTACCATACAGCTCCAAGTGTTGGATGCAGGATCCAGAGTCTGGTTAATTTGATTCCATAGCCAAAGGTGGTAATTTCCTTGTACATGGATGCACCTAAGTGTCATAGATTATTCATCCTATGAGTCACGGCCATCTTCAGGCCTGCGTGGGCTCAGATTTGCATCCAGGTAGTGAATGTACCTTCAGCCCAGCATGACTTGCAAAGCAGATGTGTTTGGCAGCTTTGGGCTACTTAGCCGCCGAGTCCCTGATACCTCATTGATTAAGCGTCATATTTTCCTACCTGATTTCTCTGCTTTTCATGAGGCTATTATTTAGTGCAGAGCAATAAGGAAGAGTCAACACAGCTCTGACTTTTGGGGAAGTAAATATCAGCTAGAATAAGCATTTGGTCTCCCTCAAGGCTTTTAAATCTACTGAAATGTCAGGTGCAATGAGATTCTGGGCAAAGGACAGCACAGCAAATCTGTGGCTTTTATAAAAGTTTCCCCAAAGCTGAGAGACTTAAGCATGCCAACCAAAACTTACCTTGGCTGGCGTCTCCTGGGGTCATTTGATGGCTCTATATTTATCTCCATTGGTGGATACAAGTGAGAATTTAACCTAGCTGTCGGTTCAGGTAATTATCTAACTGCAAGTACAGATCACTGCCCCAGGGTCCCTTTAACCACACTAGGAGCATCACAGGAAATGAAGGACTGGCTGGTTCACACTCTGTTGGTGGGAGGAGGCAGCTCTAAGGCAAAAATTCGTAATTAATAGTTCAGCTTTCCTGAGAGATTCTGTTAAAGGAACGTTTTTATACAGTAGTTTCTAGGAGAAAATGTTTTGGTTCATTTTTCTATTTAATATATATTAATTATATATATGCATATATATATGACACAGGTACAGTATGATCTATGATCTGAGGCATCCATTGGCATAGGGAGAAAGTGACTAACATGCACCCACATCTATCCCTACCGTCTTTAATTTTAGACCAGAACCACTACACCAGGATGTACTTATATTTCCCTGCCAGAGTTTTAAGACTTCTCCCGTGAATACTTCACATACTGTCTGGATACTAATAAAAGATGGCTTTTCCCATGTGGAAATATTTTAGATGGGTCAAAATTTACTGCTGGTTTTTTATAGGTCATTGAAATGGAATACTTATATTTCTTTAAATATTTCCCCCACATCACTTATATATCTTTAGCCTGGGGAAAAGGTACTTCCAATACTAACATCAAATGTCACATAGCAGTGCCACAACAATAGCAGCAGCCTGAGGTCTAGCTCTTGGCATCATGGGGAGTAGAATCACCAGGATACCTATAACTCAACACCCTTTTAAAAACAGCATTTCTAGGTTTTGTGTGTTGAAAACATTGTTAGCATTTAACTCAATGTGAATATTGATCAAGGCTCTAAAATAATCGAGTGGTTTTTTTTTCTTATCTGTTTTTGTACTTTGCAAACCCATGGAAAGACAGAGACACCTTCGAGGTATACTTTTTAAGATCTTTAACTTACTATTTCTCAGAAGTCAACTCTCCTTTAATTGGAGCTTAAAAGGCCATGTTGGGAACTCATCAATCTCTAAGAAAGCCTATTAATTAAGGGAAGTTTGGATAATTTATAGTAGTTTTGGGAAATGATCAGTAACAAAAAGAGTGCTCTGAAGTTCACATTCTCTTTATTTTGACCTCTGGAAACATGATTTATTATCATGAGCTTGGCTGGTTGATATATTCTGCAGATGACAATTCGGGCATTGAGGAGCTCTGAACAGTGGTTTTATGACTGTGTCTCAGGGAAGAAATCCGTGATCTGCTGGGAGAGAAGTCAGGGCTCAAGTCCTTTAGAGTCAAGGGGCACGGGGGGTGCAAAGCCTATGAAGTCCCAGCCTGGCAGTAACTTCTGCAGTGTGCTGTTTCCTGAGGTTGCTGTAATTATTTCCATCCAACAATTAACTTTAGTCCAGACACTGTTTGGCCTTATTCTTTCTTCTGTGAACAATAGTCTGGGACTCTGGAGACAAGGATCTCGAGAGCAGCCATACATCCTTTTCCTTCTGCAAGGCTTGCTCTTGGTCTTTGTGGAAATGTGCAATGCAGCAGGCAGAGAGTACCGTCTCCAGAAGGCGAGGAACACAAGTGTAATGGACAATGGAAGATGTAGGAATTACTATTTGTTTTTAATCCCACAAGAACCTTATCGAGGAGATGGACTTTGGTCCTGAGAATGTATGAAGTTGTGATAGTGATTTATCCTAAAGAAAAAACTGGAAATGTAAGTAAATAACCTGCCTTTGCTACCTCCTGTGTAGTCAGACTCTGAAGCAGGGGGCTTCATGTTGCTTTTGTCAGTCAGGAGGTGTATTTGTCTGTTCTCTATTACTCTAACAAAACACCAGAGGCTAAGAACTTCATAGTGAAAAAGAATTTCCTCTAGTTCATATCTCTAGAGGATCAAGGGCATAGTAGTGGCATTAGCTAGGCACTGTAGTAATGATCTCAGGCAAATGGCATGAGGGGAGAGATCACATGGCAAAGCAAAAACACAGAGTGAGGAGAGGAGCCAGAAATGAGCCATGCCCTCAAAAGTCCTATCACCTCTGTGTGTTACACACTGAGGACCATGCTCTCAGCAAGTTAATCCTTGGAGCCATGGAAGGAGACAATTAGAGCACGCATGCACACGTGCACACACACACACACACACACACACACACACACACACACACACACATACAAGTGTGATATTTGACAATGACGGGTATGATGGCTGAATGTCCCAGAGGGACATCTTTGAAGGTAGAGTAATGAATCACCTTCCTCTACTCCAATTTCTGAAGCTACTTTAAGCACTGGATTACAGGGTTGTCTCATGCATTGGAATCAAGCTTCACTGGACTCAGTATAAGTTAACTGAGGTTTATTCAGGGAGAATTCACTTACACATGAAGCAGATGACCGCCTTGGGTTCAGCCACCCGGTTTCTCTCCACAACCTGACCAGGAAGCAAGAGAGCGGGCTGGGGTCAGGAACCCCAGACCCTAGCCTTCCCTCCAGCATGAGCGCTACAGGTGCAGGTGGGGTATATTATCTCACTGCAGTTGTCAAGTCCCTGTGCCTACAGCCAGTACTATTTAAAGCATGGTTTTCAGTTTTGTTTCAGGACATCTGTGTATTAAGTCAGTAGTTCACAACAGCTCTTTTATTTGTAATAACACATTTTAGTCCGTGTTGCTCTGCTGAGCAAATCAGGTTTTAATGTTGGCTTACAAAGAGAAAGTACTGGATTCTAACACGTCAGCTTCCTGTGACTCCTGACTAGAAGCTTCACTGTTTGTGAGACTACTGTCATCTAATACTGTAAGTTCAGTTTCTGAACTCAGGGAAACAACTTCTGATTTCATGAACAGTCCCTCAGATGAGGTTCGCATTTCCAGAACCTTAGGCATGTGTGTACCTGACCCATTAAGTATACAAGTGGTCAGACTTAATGGCTAGTCTTCCCGTAATTCTGGGCTCCTTGGTGCTGTCTGCAGAAACATTAACTCAGGGAAGACTGATCATTGCGGGTGAAAACTAAGAGTTCTTTCGTAACTTAAGTTCTAGTCTGTGGGTTCAGATACATAAGACAGAACTCAGAACCCCTGGATGGGCCAAGCAAGTCAAGAGAGATGCTGCTAGGAGCAGATGTTAACGTCCTTCATGTGTGCCATACTGTATCAGCTGGCGGAAACCCCAATAGCTGTCTCTGCAGAAAAGATTATGTCTCATGCTACTGAAGTCTGGTGGTTGACAGTCTAGACATAGTGTGTTCCACAAAGTAGTGCTCCAGTATCCTTTTAGTTAGTGATGCTTACTGAGAGGGTGTATCCCCCATTTACCTTTATAGTCTAAGATGAGTGCTATAACTCTGGCCATCACTTCTGCATTCTGGAATTCCCTATTAAGAATGTTTCTAGCATGCTTCATACAGTATTTTCTCTTATTTTCCAAAATTTAGTTTATTGAGAGGCTACAGAAAAGAGTGACAAATAGAGTGCTTTGATTGGGTTAAAATAAGAGGTCGATGTATGCAGCTAAAATTTAGTGATTTCATTACTAAGAGAGGAAAAGGAGTTAAGGCATCTATTAGTGTATAGTGCTGAGGGAAGCATTGGGGAGTGAATGCATTCCAGGAAGGAAGCACAGTTTCCTCCAGAAGGAGGTGCTAATTTTGTTGCCAAGAATGGAGAGAAGCTAAGGGGAATAGGAACTAAGAATCTAGCCTAATGTCATATCATTAGATGTCCAAGAAAGGATGATAGATAGGCAGATGTATATATTAGGCTAAAGGTTAGCAAAGATATGGCTTAGACACAAGAGTCTGCAGCTATCAGTGTACAGAGAGTACGTAAGGCCACAGGATAAAGTGACAGCATTGAGGGGCATGGTATGAATAGAGGAAAGCAGAAGCCCATGGTTGTGTCTTGGAGCTCATCAATATCAATATCTGTATCTGAGAGAAGAAAAGAAAAGAACCAAAATGGAGCTGGAGAAGGAATGACCAAAGAGTTAGGAGTTACAGCAAAGATGCCCTGAAGCCCAGGTCCTGAGGTGGTCTTAAAAATTAGCGATGATGCATATGTACTATGACTAGGTCTAGAGAAGGATGCCTTTTGGATCTGGTGATGGGAAAGGTTTAGATAAAATCTTGCTTGAAGAGGCTTTAGGAAAAGATGGAAAGAAGTGTATAGTACAGAAATATTAATAAATAAAATAATAGAGAAATCAAATATGGACAACAATTTGGAGTTTAAATATAGAATTTAAAAAGAATAAGTATTGGAGGAATTAGAGCAGAAGTGATATATGCATATCATTTTTATCCCCCCCTTTTTTTCTCTCTGTATTTCAGTATATTTGTGTGGTTATGGAAACATTCATTAGACAGAGAAAAAATGGCTGCATATAAGGGAAAGGCAGTAGTGAAAAAGAGGACACCCTTGATAAATAAGCCATGTGGCTCCTGGACAATCTAAGAATATGTCTCAGATGAAGAGGCTAGATGGCAGGCAGGTAGGCAGGGAAGAAAGTATCACAGGTGTTGGTGACTGTTGGTGTTAGGCTGTAGTTAGTCCTCTAGGGTGTTCATTTCCTTAGTGAGTTAAGAAGCAAAGTCACCGCATGATGTTGAGGAACAAGTGGGGACTCTGTATGTGTGTGGTTATAAGAAGCAGAAAATATGAAATGATAACCTTGGGCATTAGATATCAACTTGTGACTTGGGAAATGGCAGAGTGAGTTATTAGCACTGTTATCTGTTACTTAATCAGAGGAAAGGCTTCAATAGGCTAAGTAAGGAAACCAAATCCCCAAGGTGGAGCACAAAGCAGGGGGGCAAAGCACATGACAAAAATGGGGGGAAAGAGCTTGGGCAGAAAGGGGGGCCCTTCTAGACTCACTGTAGAACCTTTAGTATAAAGTGGGAAGGACTGAGCCAGAAGGTATCAGAAGATCACAGGGGCCCACATGCACTCACATCTCTAAAACAAGAGTGAACGAGTTGTGCATCTGAGACCTGGTGTGGGTATTTACATCGAAACTATGCCTGTAATAACTCTGAACACTGGCTTAAGCTCTGAGGTTCCTAGCATTCAGGCGAGGAGACAAACAAAGCAGAGTCTAATGGTTTGTGTGGCTTACTTTGTCTAATAAACAATGCATACTATTTTCTAGGCGAGACAAAGGTTCAACATATTACTCTAAGAGAAAATTATTTTGTGGGTTTATTGACGATAAGCAACTTAATTGAAAATCTTCTTGAAAGTGATTTTGCAGAAGACTTAAACTCATTTTACTATGTCCATTTCATATTCCAAATCTATACAGAAGCAGATGGTATTATGTTAATTATCACACCAAGAGGACATTTATGGAGTATAAAAATAATGCAGTCTAGTGCCTTTCTGCTGTTCAGCTCACACAGGGAGAGAGCAAAGAGATTCAGGAGAAGGGACAAATGCATGCTGTGTGTTTCAACCTTTAAATAAAATTTAACATTTACTTAGGGGTGAAACTATCAGTAAACAAGGAGTAAATGTGGGGGCAGATGACAGTCTGATATTTATTCATGGGAAATATTTAACTGAGGACCTATAGTCTGATGGGCATTATTTTAGATAAACATTGGGGAACATTTATGAACAAAATGGACAAAAGATCCTTGCCTTGGTGGGCCAGGCTCAGGAAGTTAAAGATTCTGACTTGCTTCTTGATTGAACAGACAACAGTTACTGGCTTTGGTGTGGGGACAGGAAGTAGCCAAGAGAGGAAAGGTCTTAAGATTTACTTGTTTGCTTGTTCTCTCTGCATTTCACCAGTGGTATTTACTATGGAAGTGTGTGTCACTGGGTGGGTCAGGCCCTGACCAGATTGAGGTGGGTGGCTTCAATCTAAAGACAGACCGGGCCACTCTGTAAATAGAGACAAGTGGAGGTCAGTCGGGGCAATTCTTGGTGTAACGTAAGATTGCCCTTCCCTTTAGAGTCTTTCAGAAATGTGGGTTGTTGAGAGCTTTCTGGGGTACAGAGGTTGAACTGGGTGCAGCATGGAAGTGCTTAGGAAGTCTCAAAAATCAATTCTGACTTGGGATTCATTTTTCTGCTCTCCTAGTAAATGTCCAATGTATGCATGGCTCCAGGCCATGAGTCTCGGCTTGTTTGTGGGCTTAGAAACCAGGAAGTGGGTCCTGGGCAATACATTGTCTGACAAGATGCTAATCTGTTAAGTCTTCATTCCCATGGTGCCAGTCTGGACTGGAAGCCATTTCCACAAGGGTGAAAGAGGAGGTGAGCTGGAATTTGAAGCTGATTTCCCTTTGTGTTTGCCTGGTGTGTGTTAGGGCCACTTTCTTCCTGACTTGTACCTGGGGAGTAAAGAGTGATTTAAAATGGATGTCAAATGCATGTGTTCACAGTTTCTCGGTTGCCTGTGTTGATGATGTGGTTTGATGGGATGCTCAGTGTGATGTGCTGTGGCATTTAAGATCTGGAAGCCTGATTGCAAAAATACTACCAAGAGGGCGATCATTCCCCGAGATCTATTTATCCCATCAGCAGGTGTGAAGAGAAAGCAGCTGGTCTTGCTAACATTCTCTTTCATTATCAGCTTGGCAGGAGTCACAGAAGTCACCTGGTTAAGACTGACTATCATCTACAATACCTGGGACCTGGGTGGACACTCCATAACACCAACAATGGAGTCAGAGAAAGATGAGGTGGCTTGAAATCTCTGTCACCATTACCCTCTCCTCTCATGATTTCTTTCCTTTTAAATACCTCACTCCAGTTAGTCATCAATCCCAGAACCAGTAATCTCAGTTTCTTAAAAGGTAACACATGTTATCATTTACAGTATTAGCGATGTTGAAAAGGGACAGTATGGTGTTCAGTGACTCTGTTCCCTGATGAGGGCAGTATGTGGGAGTTTATTTACTTGATAACCATTCATTAATTAGCTACCATAAGTAACTCTATATTTAGTAGTAGAATGAATAGATAGGTACTCTCTATGCATTCTAGTAATTATAATGTGAAAATTCTAAAAAAAATATACTTGGAAAATAATACAGGGAACACTGAACAAATAAGTGCAGCATGAGATCTAATGTCATAGTTCAAGATAATTAAATGACTAATGAGACTTCAAATAATGCACTATGTCTTCTTCCCTGAAGAGCTGAGGATGGATTTGGGGGGATCTCATACCATTTCCTTAAAGACTGAGTTAGTGGAAATGCTGGGCATGGGACTACAAAGCAGAAACGGAGAAGCATGAATTGATTAGGGAAGAGAAAACTGTGTTGCAGTTATGGTACTTGGCAACAGAAGAGAGAATAGTGAGGTGGGCGGAGCATAGCTATTCAGCAAGCGTGAATCAAATACTTGCTGTTAGTCATGTTTCCACCCATGTATGGGGGCCTTGAATTTCCTGCTGATGATTTGAAAGATAGTGCCTCTGCTATCACCTTGACATCCAAACACAGAGACTTAATATATCTGTTAAATAGAATACGGCTTCCTGGAAGTCTGGAAGGCAAATCAGGGAGGCAAGACCAATGGTGTGGAGTAGAACTGCAGAATACTAATATAATTAAGACAAATGATGAGGGAATGGTTGTTATAATACAATGGCAGTGAGAGCCCCAAGGCGGGGTTGACTTGGCTCCCACAGTAACTATGGAGACTTTTTTAATAGATGATCTATCTCCAATGCATTTACTGCCACTATACTTGTTAGCCTATAGCAGTACCAGTGTCCGGAGCATGCCACACCATAAACACAGGTGGACACATTTGTGCCTGGTCACAATGTCTAAATTCCCAGAGCAACAATAAATCCTAAGGTCTATCAGTTTTGGTGGCTGTAGTTCACCAAGCAATCTTGATTTCCCTTGACTGTGTGTGACTAGTGGCAGTCACAGGTTCTTTCATTCCTTTCAGTTACTAATATTAACTTGCAGATCACACTTGACACTTCACAGGACAATATGTAGGTTACAGAGTACAAAAGGGTTAGAGAGGCTGTGAGGTTCAAAGAGGCTTTATGGAAGGTAGAGGCAGTATGCTCAGAGAACAGTGAGGGAAAGGCCCTTTGGTGATGAGAAAAAAGTTTTAGGGAATGGAGATGCATAGCTACAGGTACCCAGGGTCTCAGACACAGGTCCAGACAGCAACTGAGTGGCCCAGGCTAAACCCTGAGATGGGAGCTCAGATCCTGTGACACATGGACGGCACCTTCTAATTGGGGGGGGGCATACCACAGTACCCTAGAATCAGGTGTCCTCTTTATCCAATGAGGAGGTGCAGCCTTCACTGGTCTAGCAAGTCTGATACATTTATGGGTCTGGCTAGCACACTTTCTTAATACCCACGAGCCCATATGATTTTGACTTCATTTGGTAAATTCACAGATAAGGATATTTTATCTGTGTGAATGAGTTATTAGTTCATTAATTAAACAAATTTCCATTGTGTACCTAAAGGGCATTGGAGAAGATGGGGAAATAGCACATGGTTAGAGCTCTTGCTTTTCTTTCAGAGAGAGTTCAGTTTCAGGCATCCACATCAGGTAGTTCACAATTATTCTAGTTCCAGGTCCAGGGATTGACACTGTTCTCTAGACTCTGTGGGTACCCATACATATATGCATACACTCAAGTGCCTGTGCATGCGTGCACACAAAAATGCACACAAATAAAAACACAACAGAACTTAAAAAAGGGGTTTTGGAAACAGAGTGATAACAGAATGGATAAGTTACACACTCATTGTAGTTATATTCTGAGAGTAAAACCGAGGAGGACTGTAGAGAGCCGCGAAGTGCCATGCCTTAAAGATGGCTTTCACCTTTTACCTCCCCAAGGGTGAACACTCTCTGGTGTAAACAAGCCCTTATTTGGTTAAGTCTGTTCAGCCTGTTTGTTTCCGTGTTAGAGTAGCCTATCTGCAGGGTCCACGTAGCTCACTGGAGTAGGTTAGCGCAAGGGTATTTAAGCCTGTGCAGGGGTCCCCCGGGCTCTCGCGGGTCAGAGGAAACATGTTTCAAGGATCCTGATTAAAACTACATGAAGAAGATCTTCCCGGAGTGGCATCTTCCTTGCTGGCAGGGGTAGGCGCGTACAGAGGACCATGTAGTTTAGTAAATAATGTGTGTGTGTTGTTTGAATTTTAAGTTTATTATTGTGTTTTATGTTTTGAGATTATAATATAGTTGCATCATTTCCCTCTTCTCTTCCCTTCCCTCCCTCAAGACGTTCCCATGTATCTCACTTTGCTCTCTTCCAAATCCCTGACTTCCTTTTCTTTAGTTGTTCTCTCTCTCTCTCTCTCTCTCTCTCTCTCTCTCTCTCTCTCTCTCTCTCTCTCTCTCTCTCTCTCTCTCACACACACACACACACACACACATACACATAATATTCCTCAATACTGAATTCTGAATGTGAAAAAAAAATTGTCTTCTCCAGGCAAGAACACATCAACTGGGTAGCCAATGCCAAACAATCATCCCCCAAAACATACATACAAGTAACAGACTGAGCAGGTTGTTTTATTTTTAATCATATCTTAGAATGTTACTTGCATAATAATAATCCAAATGTGGAACTCTTGTAGCCACAACATAATCGCAGGAGCCTTCATGCTGCGTCTCACTCCTGTGTCTCAGCCCTGTGTCTTACTAAGACACGAGTCTTAAGTATAATGAGCAGAGAAGACCTTTGAAAGCATGTTTAAAACACAAGTGGATTGGGTGTGCACACCTCAATAGCAGTTAATGGGACTTGCTCCATTAGGTGCCAGGGGTGTACAGACTGTAGTTAAAGGCTCATCCATATTTAATTTATGACAGATGGCAGTACTGCAGGATGGGTGGGGGGAAGATGTCCTTTGCAGTAAATAGCATTGAGCTGGATATCTTTATTTTAAAAAGGAATTTTGAATTCTGTGCCACCTACAACAATTAATTCAGGAAGCATTTGAATCTAATTATGTTAGAAAATAATAAATCTTCCAAAGGATAATATAGGAGAATAATTTTGTAATTTTTCATTGTTAAAAGATTTCTGAAGTGAGATTTAAAAAAACTGTAAATGCAAAGGAAATACTTAATAAATTAAGTTATATTGAAATCAGGACTTTTCTTCCTGAAATGCTCTCAAATCTGTGAGAAAATAAGATATAATGTGAAAGATAATCGCAGTGTATAGTCACAGCATGTAAAGAATTCATAAATTCTTAAGGAGAGTCAGGAAGTTGAACAGGAGATTGAAAAGCCTGCAAATTAAGGGGAATAGACAAATGACCAATGACAATTGAAAAATTGTTCAATCTCATTAACATGAGAGGGACACATAAACCATTATGAGAAGCTTCAGCAAGACACCTGTGAAGAATAGGAACAAGTAGATTGAATGACAGGGCTGAGGAGACAGCCTGAACTATACAGTATTTGTTGTACAAGCATGAGGACCTGGATTTGATCCCCAGAACCAAAGTAAGAAAAAAAAATGCTGGATGCAATAACATATGCCTATAAGGCCATAGTTGTAACACTGGGGAGATGCAGTGAGGTTCCCTAGGGTTGATGGCCAGCCAGTCTAGCTGAATTGCAAGATCCATGTTCTTTGAGAAACCACTGTGTCAAAAATATAAGGCACAGAATGACCGAGGAAGACATGTGACATCAATCACTGGCCTCCTCATGCATGCACTTGTGTGTACACACATGAAAATGTACACACACCCACAAGCATGACAGGAGCAAGGATAAGCAATGGAAAGATGCTCAGACTTCTTTTAGAATCATACTAGGAATGAACTCTAGTTATGGTAAGCCGAACATGACAAATGCTGTGAGACAGCAAATTACTATTAGTGGATACACATGCACATACAGCTAGGGACTTTTCTAGAGACATTTGTCATCTCCTTTTCTAATCAAAGCCTCACACTGAGGGAATCCTAAATTGCTCATGAATATTGAAATGAACAAACAAGTGTTGTATTCATACAATTGAACAGCATACTGCAGGACAAATTAATCTACAGGTGCATGTAAGATTAGATAAATTGGGCAGACAATGCTAAGTAAAAGAAGTAGCCACACCTAAAAGAAACAGGTAGGATGAAGGCGATGCTGGAGGAATAGCATTTCACATCCCTGTCTGGGTGGTTCTCACATGATCATGTTATGTTCACTATGTAATTCATCAAGTCGTGTGTTTCTGGTTGAGTTTTCACTCTGAATGCACCTATAGTTTACTTTTTAAACAAGTTAGTGACTTTTTTTTTCAATTTCCTAGGTGTTTTGTTTTGAAGACAGCATAAGAATTGCCAATTTTACCTCTCTAAGTTTTAAAATTAGTTTATTATTCTTTGACAATTTCATAGATGCGCATAATGTATTTAGGTCACATTCTGCCTCATGTCCTTCCCTTACCCCTCCCATTCCTGTTGGTTCTCTTCTAAACAAGTTCCTTGTATATTTTCACATTTTGTTTTGTTTTGTTCTTTTGTGACTCACCAAGTTTAATTGGAGTTGCAAGGCTGTCAGGTTATTTCCTGGAGCATGGGCAACTTACCAGTGGTGAAACTACTGAAGGAAATGACTCTCTCTCCATCAGCAACAATTAAACTGCCAAAGCTCCTTGTGGAATGTCATTGCCTCCATCTTGTGGAAATAACCACTGCTGGTGTGAGTTCATGAGCACAGAACTTCTATGGCTAGTGTGATGGCTTGGCTGGCAAGTTGACGCCCCTTGGAAGAGGGAGCCTCCATCAGAATGACGTTTTCTTGATTTTTTAATTGATATAGAATGGCTCTGTGCACTAGGGACTGTAGTATCTCAGATAGATGGGCTAGGGCTGCATTAGAACAGAGCCAGAAAGCAAGCTTATAAGCAGAGTTCTTCCAAGTTTTTGCATCAGGTTCCTGCTCTGCTGGAGTTCTTGCTTTGACTTCCCTGAACCATAAACAGTAATCTGTAAGATAAAACAAACCCTTTCCTCTCTTAATTCTTCTTTTTCTTTTTATCATGGTGTTTATCACAAGAACAAAAAAAAAACAATAAAGAAGAATTAGTTTTAATTGTCAACTTGAAACAATCTACAATCCTCCTGGGGAGGGAGTCCCAGTGAGAACATTTGTAGATTAGGTTGGCTCATGCAGATGCTTGGGAGGGATTTTCTTAGCTGGGTTTGTTGATACAGGAAAACTCATCTTGAGTGTAGATGGTAAAGTTTCATGGGCTGGGAAGCCAACCCAATTTACAGCAACATATGCAACATATACTGGTAATAACTAACCCAGTCCCAGAAAGACCTAGCTTGTCTCCAAGAATAAGGCTACATAAGTTTCTAGAGGACTAACTCAGACTCTCAAAAGAGACATTATCCACTCAAGACAGCAGGGTCCTCAGAAACCTAATCATGTTCATTAGGCCCCATCTCTTAATGCCCCACACCTTCTCAATATGATCACTATGACATTGAGCTTCCAACACTTGGATCATTATTAGGGCACAAACCATAGCAACCACAGCAATGAGTGACTTAGGTCTTTGTCTAAAACTATTAGGAAGTTTGAGATGGAAAATGATTCAACAGTTTAGTTCATACTTTTTATAACAACAAATGAATAAGATTTCTCCAAGAGATTTTGATTTTCTAAACCAAATTGATGATAATGAAAGTGACCATGCAAATACTTGAAGCCAAACTGAAATATGGATAGCATCCTGAACTATCTGGAGGCAGGTGGGGTGAAATCTACTATTGCACTATAAACCTCCACAGTGGTTCTCAACCTATCATGTATCCAGCAATCATATATTTACATTACGATTCATAACAATAGCAAAATTACAGTTGTGGAGTAGCAATGAAATTATTTTGTGGGTGGGATTATCATACAGGAGGAACTGTATTTAAGGGTCACAACATCAGGAAGGTTGAGAACGATTGCTTTAGAAGAATGTTTCATGTATTCAGGAAGAGGGCTTCAGGAGGTTAACTAGGCATGTTACCCACCTTGGTTTTACAGGCGCTACACAAAGGCATATTTGAAATTCCACTAGCAGTTTCATCAAAAAGACTGGGTAATCTCCATATTTTTCAGGTAGAGATTCTATTTGACTCATAGCCATTCTTCCTGCCAAATTCCAGCTTGGTTTCCCAGATGCACCTGTTACTCCCTTTCTCTGGCTTAGTTTGAGGCTTTGTTTTTCAGGTTGAATCTGGAGGGTTTGTTGCCATACAAAATGGGAATATTTAAGATGTTGAGACTGGCTTGCCATGGACCTATTGAACAGAATGTGTTTTTGATAAAATGTTCAGATGATTTGTATGTTAGAAACACGTGGGGTCCCTATTACTGACAGAAGTCTCTAGAATGCAGACATGGCAGGACAGATTAAGTAGCTAAATTTTAGCTACTCTTCAAATTTTTAAAAATCTGATTAATTTTTTTGAGTAAAGGAGAATCCAACATCAGATTTTTTCAAAAAATGTTTCCAACCTTCCACTGGATAAATGGCATTTTTATCTCTACTTTGGAAATTGGAACTTATAATATCATTTGAAGGATCATATAAGGAGCTAAGATATGTTTTATACTTATTTTCATTTAAGCATTTTTTCCAAAGGGATTAAGTGACTCCAGGTATATGAAAAAATAATGCATTGGTTCAGACTCTGCCATGAGAAAATGGTAGTGAGTTAACTAGAATATAAAACTAGTTTTATATTGCTGGTAGAGAAGCATTTGTAAGAAAATTAGACAGAATAGCAAAAGCATATGCTTATCATTGTCATGATATAATTATTTCATCATTATTACATGTAGTCACAGTAACCACCCATGAAGTTGGTCCCTCTATGATAAATATCACTGATTTATAGCTGAGGACAGCCAATCAGAGTGGTTAAATAATCATCCGTGCTGGAAGTGCCAAATCCATAGTTCAAACCAGAGAACTGTGACTGCCTCATCTTTTAGGACCATGATGGCTTGCTGTCTGTGTTCTATATTCAGTGTGAGAGTCTATGCTTTTTAAGTCCTTATCAAAGGAGTCCCAAGAGCTATAGCCATTCTCAGTTTGGGGCTTGCACCTTTTAAATGCACAGTGTCACTCTCCTCCATGTTCTATGCCAGCTCACACACACTGCAGGCTAAAAAGCCAGTCCCGCCTCTGGTGTGTATGGTCCATCTTTCTACCCTGCACTCCAGGGCTTCCCTTTGCTCTCCAGCTTGTGGAGCAGGGACAACTTGTCAGTGCAAGGGATTTAACAACCCAGGGCATCCATCAACTAGTAAGGGTTGGGAGACAATGAGTGGTCCTTTCTCCCATCTCTCATGATCTAGTTCTGGAAGCCTTCTTTTGCCTTTTGTGATGGTTGTGTCTTTAATTGTCAACTTGTCACAATGTAGAATTACTGAGAAGATAGCTTCAGCTGAAGAATTGTCTAGCTCAGGTTGGCCCTGTGACTATGTCTGGGGCTGTCTTGATTTTTCATTGATGTAGGAAGACCCAGTCTATTTCGGGTGGCACCATTTCAAGAGCTAGGCATTAGATTGTATAGGCATTGAGAGGATTAGTTGAGTACAGAGCAAGTAAGCATAATGGCTGCATATGTTTCTCTCTGTCCCTGCCTTGATCTCCAATAATGGACCGTAACCAGGAATTCTAAGATCTATTAATAGCTTTCCTCCTTGAGTTGTTTTTTGGTCAAGGTGTCTTATTACAGCAAAAGTCATGAGACTATAACAACTTTCTTTCTTAGATCTGTGGTCTACAGTGGGAAGAGTCTAACCTTCCTTCACCCTCTCCTCTTTCCTGTCTCTCACTTTCTCTACTATTTCACTTCTACATCCTGAGATTACCTCTCAAATAAATATCCAGTGCTGTGTCCTTATATCAGACTCTGCTTTTAAGGATGCAAACTAAGGCCACAATGTGGATGGCTTCTAAGAGCAGTTAGATGATGAAACTGACTGAAGAGAATGAGTGAGGCACTGAAATACAGGCCCAACTTACACAGTGAATGCACAGAAATCACCAGATTTTTAAAGAAACGTGCTTACTTACATTTCCTAAACATGCCTGGCTGTCTTTTTGCTTTTAATGTTCCTATGAACACAAGAAACATTGACTATTATGTTGACAAAGAGCAACATTGCTTCTTGGCTTGGGCATCTAGGTCTCCTTGAGAAATATATACAGCATCAACCAGAATGGATACCAGTACAAAGGATGGCAGCATCTTGACTGTCATTTCATATAAATGTGTACCCAGCTTTGTCAGAACTTAACATTTAAAAAGCCAAGGTAAAACCTTGATATTCACCTGGGCTTTATAGATTTTTAAGTACTGACTACTAATTAATGTTATTAAAAATAGTTCTGGGGCTTAACTATTTAAATTTTCTAATTTGAAACCAATGCCCCTTATAATTTTTATTTCATTAAAGCCTTGGTATGCTAATTTCAGATGATTATTTTTCCATCTCCTTAATGTCTTCTGTGAAAGACTCTACCAGATAATATTCTGTTGCCTTGGTTTTTGTGGGAGAATAGGTGTTTTATACCTAAACTGGGCAAAAATGTATTTTTTCAAACAGTGTATTCATATAACTTCATGATCCAGGCTGGCTTAAGCTTTCTCTTATATCAAAATTAGAGGTGACCAAGTCTCTTTCAGTTGAGTTTCATGAACTCCAGGTGACTGCCAGGTGTTTAGAAGCACATGGATGGTTTGGTGTCATGGGGTTGGTGTTTGTGAGTTTGTCTTGGATCATTTTGTTTTGAAATCATTGTTCTGGGGGAAAGACATTTGCTCCTGCCTGGAGACACAAGAAACTACCATATCTCCACCCTTGGCTGAGCAAACTCTTGACAATCTTTTACAACTCAAATTGAATGCCACTGCCTTAGTGAAAGTTCCTACCAGGGTTTTCAAGATCTCCTTGAAAACAATGATGTTGGTTGTGGTGATGATTATGCTAATAATAACAACCAAAATTTATTGATTGCCAGTGAAGGTCTGCATCTCTTCTAAGAGCTCCTATTTAATCTCCAGAACATTTTGTGACATTGGTATTCTGATTTTATAGATGAAGAAACCCAGACAAAGGAGATGTGCTAGTTTGTCCAAAAAGCTGTATCAACTTAGTTGATACACTGTTATTATAGGATGAAGCCTTCCTTTATAGTAGCTATTAAAATTTATGATTGTACTTTTATGTTTCTAATCTTTTAAACACCAATTTATATCTTAATTAGACTTTGGGTGATGAAAGCTTACAGCTTTTGAGTGCATTCCTATATTATTATGGAATTTAGTACTCCCTGCCTGGGGTATAGTGTATACTCAATAATGGAATGATTTTGGAGATTTTTTTCCATCAGATGACCATAAGAAGTAAGTTACACATTAACCTTGTTGATTTATACAAGAATCTATCATGAAAAAGAAACAATACCAACCCAGAAAACAAATAGCACCAAAGAACATGGGTTATTATGAAGTCTCCCCAAAGAAGCATGCTCTTCAATTTAATCTTTTAAAGTATTTTAAAGGGCAAACATAAAGATTGACACTAAATTGTTTCCAGAAAGCCAGAAGTCTTGGAGTTTAGTTTTAGCAAGGAAATTCCATAAATGACCCTCAGACAGGCTTTATTTGTACAAGCAAGATATCACCACAGTTCGTTGGGTTCTATGTTGACATGGCGATCCTTCTGGGGATCTTGTCAGGCTCAATCATAAAAGGCTTCTAAGAGCAGAACTTCTGGCATCTGGGCTCATCTGAGCTCTGCGTTTTTTTGGGGGGGGTTGATGGTCATTTTTCATAGCAAGCTTTTTATTTTATTTATTTATTTATTTTGTTTACAGTATGGGTGTATCAAAAGGAATTTAAAGAGAATTCTTATCAGCTTATAAGACCTTTGTGTTTCCTGACAACCTATGGCCAATCCTAATGGCAATTTGGAAACCATATAAAAGAATACTTACAGGGAACTATGAATCATGTGTGCCATTTAGATGATTTCCATATTTATAAAATATGGTTAAAGTTTATATAATTTGAAAATAGGGACTCTAGAGTACAAGGCTAGAGAGAGATTATGATACCACCATTCTGCCTGTCTTAATAGGAATTCTATGAGAAAATGCCATTCTCCTTTTTACTTAGTGGCTCACTAATGACACAATCTTATTTCCCCAAATTTCCCAGGATAGGAATTCCAAGATTATGGATACAGCAGACACAATTTCACGAGGGTGTGCTTTGTGGTTCAAATATGCTATGTCAGCCCGTGTCCTCTCATAGTGAAAGTTGCAAGCTGTCTGAGTTCTTTCTAGAAGACTACTGATACAAACCATGAGGGTGGTCCTGAGAACTTAGTACACTCCTGAATTTTACCTCAAAATTCCACCATTTTAGGATTGCCATTTCATAATACGTTTTTCTTCAGGAGTATATTACCCTAATATCCAGAGCATAGTACTTCTTATTGTTCTTTCTTCATATTGAGTCTTGGCTGTCATTGTGCATTTGGGTGTCACTATGCTTTTGGATCTTTGGACCCTAGGCCTCAAAGTTTTATGAATCCTCTGTCTTTGCTTTTCAGGGGGCTCAGATGTCATATGAAGAATGGTGGACTGAAATCTACTGATTAATGAGGTCCCAACCTTCCCATACTCCCCATGGCACACTTGCCAGCTCCCACTGACCCACCAAACAAGTCTGTCCATATGATCCCACTCAACCCAAAGATTTTCAATAAATATCTTTAGCCAGAAATAGCAATGCAAATACTAATTTGGAGACTGAACAATGAGAAAGATGTAAAGATTGTTGGGAGCTGGCCTTGAGTTACATCCTCTTGCAGAGTTGCTTACACCTTAGAACTCTAATTGAGCCTTATCTTGGTATACAGGAACCTGCTCGACAGGTGGTCTCTTCCACTCATTCCAGGTACTGAGATAAACTGAGTGCCCAGAACTGAGATGGGGCTGGTGCCAGGAACTAAGATAAGCAGATGTTTATGATCTGATGTTTATTGTCTGGGATAATTACCAAGACCCAGGAGTTAGCAGAAGCTCCCCTTTTCCTCCCTGCCTGCTACCCCTCCCCATTTCCTCCCCACTTTGCTTTAAAAACTCCTTTTTTCATCAATAAAGTTAGACCTTGACAAATCCACTGCTTGGTCTCCTTTCTTCTTTCTCTCCCATTATTTTCAGGTTCTAGCCCACCTCAACCCATGAATAACAAGGCCCCGCGGGTCGGGCAAAAGATCAAGCCAGCCAGATGGCAGAGCTGTTGAGACACTCATCAGTAAATCTGTTGCTGACTGGCACACCCACGATTCTAGTTCACCAAGCTCATTTTCCCAGTAAGCGCCACATTCCACACTCTTAGAGGGTGAAATTCATGTGTGAGGGTTGCAGATGGAGGGGGCTGCTGAGGTCCTGACTGGAAATTGATTGCTGCTGGGGAGGCAGAATTATATGTCCTTGGGGAGGAGTGTCCACTGGTAGGTTTCCCACATCTCATGGATTACGCCACACTTGGGCATCTAGGAGCAGTACTCACTGAAGTTAGTGGGTTAAAAATAAAATTGAAAAGGAAGACGTGAAAAGAGGGAAAGTAATTTTGGGGTCCTGGATAGATTTGGACATGGAGAGTTGGGAGAGGTATGACAAAAACATTGTGTATAGTTATGAAGTTTTCATATAGAAAGCTAAAAGAAAATAATAATAAAAAAGGCCAGGTGAGGGGGTACATCTTTAATCACAGAGTTTGGAAGGCAAAAACAGGCAGATCTCTGTGTTCTAGGCCAGCCTGGCCTATAGAGTGAGTTGCAGGGCAGCCATGGCTACACAGAGAAATAGTCTCAAAAATAAGGAGGAGGAGGAGGAGAAGGAAGAAAAGGAGGACTAAAAGAGAATAAAATAAAAATAATAAAATAACTTGCTAAACCAACATAAATAATAGGTCTATTTTTGAAACATTGTATTCACATTACAGAAAATATAGATAGCTAAGATTGATGATTTTGGTCTCTATTAATGAAAGTGATACATGTTCAACTAGAAACTACATTTAATGTTGAGTTTCCCAGACGACTGATATGGGCACTGGCAGTGGCAGCTAGTGCAGCCTCCAGTCTGCCAGGTGATCATAAGAGGAAATAACTAAGACTCTACAACGAATCAAACTGCTAAGATGCTTGGCAGGATCTCCACATTCACTGCCTTTGGACTTACGACATTTTCAGCACAATGATGTATCTGCCCATGACCCCATCTTAAGTTGAGGCACATCCGTTGTTGTTTTGTTGTTTAATTTTTACGCAAGCACATCATTACATAAGACACAGCTGAAATAACCATGTCTCAGTACTGCTGAGAGAAAGTGAACTTAAGAGGGACTTGTCAGATAAAGCTGAATCAAAAAGAAGCTGTAGCTGCTGGTGGGAATCAAGGCATGGGATCTGCACAGGACCCTGCTACTGTCCCTTCTGAGGACACCAGATTGCATGGAGAAAAGCAGAGAGCAGATCAATACACATCTGAAATGGATGATGTCTCTCAGGCCTTAGCAAATGAGTGTCTGGGAAAATGATTTCCCTTGCTCTTTTTCAATTTAATTTGCTGAGTGCTTTGAAATGCAACATAGATCAAAAGGCATTTAACTTTCCAGGAACAGTATGTCTCCAAAGCATGTGTTACATCTGTTGCCCACCACCCCACTCTCGGGCACAGAAATTATGAGAACAGAACACATTATAGGTTCCTAATGAAAGTAGCAGTCTCCACAAAGACTAATAAAAAATGGTTTTAGGTTACATGAAGGTTCACTCTTGTTATGCATCCTATAGACATGTAATGAAAAGCATCCACCACTGTGGTAAATTGGATGATAATGGCATGCTGAGGGATGTTTGCTATCTATAATACAAGTTAACACAATTCTTAATTTTTAAAACTATCAATTATTGCTACATTGGAATGAGTAGCTTCATGATTTGCAAAGCAGAATATTTAAACCAAATTAAATACAAATTTTTGTATACACAAATTGCTCATCAAGAAACAAATTTACAGAATCTTTCATTGTGGTTCTTGGTGTCTATCATCTAGCTATCATCTATCTATCTATCTATCTATCTATCTATCTATCTATCTATCTATCTATCATCTATCTATCTATTTATCTATATATCTATCTTCTTTTACTTTTAAGTAAAGGTTATAATATAATTACTTTTCTCGCTTTCCTTTCCCCCTCTAAGCCCTCCCGTATACTCTTCCTTAATCCTTTTCAAATTCATAGCCTCTTTCTTCATTAATTGTTATTGTATGAAAATATACACACATATATGTGTATTACCTATACATTCCTAAGTATAACTTGCTTATGTTTAACGTTACCTGTATGCTTGTTTTCATGGATGACCGTTTGGTATTGGCTAACTGATTAATGTGCTTGGCCCTGAGGAAGACTATTTCTTCCATTCTCAGCATTCCTTAGTTGCCTCTAGTTCTTGTGTAGGGTTGAGGTTCCATGGCTTTTTCCCATTTCCTTTGGCATGTATGATATTACCGCTCATATTCATGGCCTCTTTTTCTTTAATTGTTATTACTACACACATAGCACTCCCACACAAATACAACATGCTAAATCCATTCAGTATTGTTTATGTAAAAATGATTTCAGGGTTGACCTTTTGGTTTTGAATAACTGATTAGAGGGTCCAGCTCTGGGGAAGAATAATTCTCCATCTCTTGTGGTCTTGTTGTGCTATTTTTTTTCTTTTTGGGTTTTTGAGACAGGGTTTCTCTATGTAGCTTTTGGATCCTGTCCTGGAACTAGCTCTGTAGACCAGGCTGGCCTCGAACTCACAGACATTCCCCTGCCTCTGCCTCCTGAGTGCTGGGATTAAAGGTGTGTGCCACCATCACCTGGCTCATCATGATATTTTTAAAACACCTTTTACATAAGCATACTAAGTAATATGTCTTTTAAAAATATTCTATTTATGTTTGTGGGTCTGTGCTTGTGTGTGTGTGTGTGTGTGTGTGTGTGTGTGTGTGTGTGTGTTTCCTTCCAAAAGTGGATGCTGGATCCCTTGAAGCTGGAGTTATAGGCATTTATTAGCCATCAGTGTTGGTGCTGGGATCCAAGCTCCTATCTTCTGATGGAGCAATAAGTGCTCTTAACCACTGAGCCACCTTTCCAGTTTCAGCAATGAAACAACTACATTTCCATACACACATGCTATTATTATACTTTGTCTCTGAATCTGACCCCTTGTGCCCCTCCCCCACTCCCCTTAGCTCCACCCCTGTTAGTTTCTCTGCATCTGAATTCACTTCCTCCACTCAGATCTGAGCCCTTTAGAGTCATCAGTGCCCGCTAAAATCAACTTGTCCCAATCTCCATTAATCATGATTTTCTTAATGGCATCTATAATGGAAAGTCCTTTGGAGAAGGTTTTTAATTTACTTTGTCTGGATCCATCAGAAAAATCACTTTCAATGGCAGCTACAGCCTTAGAAATGTGTTTCTTCAAAACAGTGATACTTGAAAGTCCACACTGTTCCTTAATCTATTAGCTGCCAAATGGATGCTATTTTGGCAAGCATAAAAATAACATTAATCTTGTAAATGCCCATCAGAGATCTTTGATGATGAGGGGCTTGCCAACAAATGGGAATCTTTTAATGCTGGGCAGTGGTTCTCCACACTGGGCTAAAAATATTCAGGAAACTGTATTGCAAATGGATGTGCTGTCATCAGGATTTGTTGTTCCATTTACAGAGCATGGGTAGAGTGATTCTGATTCTTAATGGCCCATGACTTTTCAGAATGCTACATAAGCCTGGGCATTAACTTAAACTCACCAACATTAGTCCCTGGTAGGAGAGTCAGCTTGCTTACTTATGTTTGAAACCAGGCATTGACGTTTCCTCTCTAGCTCTGACAGACTGTCTTAGTTTCATTTCTGTTGCTGTGGTGATAAAATATTCCAACAACAATCACATTAGGAGAGAAAGGACTTTATTTGGCTTATAATTCCAGGTTATGGTTGCTCAGGAACTGGAAGCAAGTGACATCCCATCCATGGTCAAGAGAAGAATGGAACAAAGGCATACATCCATCCTTGCCTGCTTGCTCATTTCCAGTTAGCCTGATCCGCTTTTATTCTGCCCAGGAACCCCTGTGTAAGGGAATGGTGCCACTCAGGATAAGCCGGGTCTTCCAATATTAATTAACAATTAAAATAGTCTCCCACAGATCGACTTGATCCTAGGTTGAGCTAAGTTGACAGTTGAAACTAAGCAGTAGCCAGTCCTTAGTTGCATCACTTTTCAATAGCAAGCAAATTTTTCTACACTGAGTGCCTCTGTCACTAAGTATAGGCATCGTCATTCGTGATCATGGCGAGACATCTGGGTAACTTGGGGCAGCTTCTGTATCACACCCGCTGCTTCTTGTGCTGTGTTGTCCCGGTTGCATGTTTTTTTTTAAACTCCTGAGCCAACCTCTGTTAGGTCCAAACTTTTCTTCTGTAGTGCCTTTGCTACAGAGTTAACTGGAAAGGGTTAGGGCTTTGCTCTGCATAAAGCTTTGGTTTAGGGGACTGATTGTTTGGTTGTGACTGATTTGATCTTCTGTCCAGATTATAGGAGCAGCAAGTCTCCCATTTGTGTGTTCACTGGGGAAATATTACATTTCCTCCAAGAACTTTTCCTTCCTTTTTATGGCCAGCCATTTGATGTAAGAGGCTGAGCATTTGGCCTACCTTGGTTTTTCACCTAGTTTCATCACTGGGTACAATCGTATCTAGCTGTTCTGATTTAAAGCAAGAGAGGAGAGACAACTGTCTCTTTTACTTGAACACTTAGGGGCCATTGTGGGTTATTTGTTGGCCCAATTTCAATATTATGATATCTGGAGGAATAGAGCTGCCTCTCTAGAGGCAGAGACAAGGGGAATGGCCAGCCTGTGGAGCACAGAAATTTATCAGTTCATACATGAGCACACGTGAGCATGGTTTCTGGCAGCCCCCAATGATTACTAATAATGTAAAAGATTACTGACCATGGCACACCACAAGAGACAAGAAAATAAAAAAGTTGAAAATACTATAAGCATACTAGAATTGTGTAGAGAACAAAGTAGCTTTGCAGTTAGAGAAAATGGTGCCTTTGGAACCAATGGAAGTAGGATTGCCACGAGCATCAAAATTGTAAAGTATACTGTATCCACAAAGTAGAAGAGAACAATACACCTGAAATGGCTTTGGATGTTAAAGGTGGGATGTTAAAGGCTGTGTTGAGATTGACAAGTTTCTGAGCCAAGGAAATAAGAGAAAAATGAAGCCAAAGGGTTCATGTGAATGTTTCTGTGAACTTACTTTTATTACAGGATCATTTTTGACTCCATGAATGTGTGATGTTCACAAGCAAGTAGTGTAATCTCAGGCACTGTTTGGGAATAAGCCTAGAGTGCTCATTGTAGTAATGGTGAGTTGGAAGGATTATCTTTCTGTGTGAAATATGGAGTGATGGTGATTGGCATTGCTATACTAGTCTGGATTCTTCAAAGAAATGGTGTGTGTGTGTGTGTGTGTGTGTGTGTGTGTGTGTGAGAGAGAGAGAGAGAGAGAGAGAGAGAGAGAGAGAGAGAGAAAAGAGAGATGGAGAAAGATAATGAGAGAGAGAAAAAAATGCATGCATTAGGGTCTAATGCATATTATATTGATCATAGAAATTGGCTCATTTAATGCAGGAAATACAATGGTGTCATTCAACTTTAGTTTGAAGATCCAAGGATCAGGAAGCTGACCATGCAAGCCCTGGTCTGCAAGCAAAGACTTGAGGAACAGAACATTTATGTACAAAAGAGGAGAAAGTGTTGTTCTAGCTCCAGCAGAGACAGTGTGTTCACTCTTCCTCTGCCATTTTGTTTACGTCACCAGTGGTTGCTACCCACTCGCCCTGGGGAAAGCCATCTACTCAACTTTGTGGGTTTAAACAGAATCATCTCTCAAAGAAATCCTTTCATGTGCTCCCTGGACATTCCTCAAAAGTGGTAAAGGAGCTACCTTCATGGGACCTAGCTCTTCATCACAATAGAAGGCAGCATTCACGTGACAAGTTAGAGTTGGATAGGGCCACATCTTGTACTTGTTTTCTTGTGTAAGGTGATTGAGAAGTGATGTGTTTTTTACTCAAAATCACATACTCCAGAATGGAAGGAGGCTGGTATTCCCAGATCTGAGCTCTGAGTGCATTGCCTATGGCCATTACCTATTCTGCTTTGGGTTGTGATGCCAGTGCTCAGTGTTCACAAGCCTGTGCCTTGCCTTGGGTACATCCTGAGTCTATGCTTAGGAGATGTTTTTAATCAGTTTACAAAGTTTATTATTTGTTATATATTCAAGTTTATGCTTCACAGAGATGGAAACAAGACTATGATTCTTACGACCGATCAGAGTAATTATTATGGCCAGGAGTTTTAGATCCCTGTCTGCAACATTAAGCACGCTCCTAATGAGAGGCACAGGTTTTTCAGCTTCTTTGCTTTCACAAAACACATTTTTTTTGATGGAAAAGATATTTCATGGCCCAAAGCCTCCTGTGTTTCAGACTAGCTTTAAACATAATTAGCCCCTTCAAAAACCAGTGTCAGCTGTGTAATGGAGGGCTCTTCCCAGCAAACTTTCCCATTTGGATGAAATACAGGATGCCTGTGACACATTCAGCTGTGATACTGAGAAGATAAAGACTCAATTCTGGAAGCAAAATTCCTGGAATATGGGCATCTGGGGCTCAGGGGGCTTGGTGCATGCTTCGTTTTCAAATTGATGCTTGCCTGTCTTTGGGCAGACAGCAATCAACCTTGGAGATTGTTGAGCATCCCAGTAAAGAGAAGATTGATGAGTTGCCTTGGCTCCACTCACCTTGGAAATCTGGGAGTTGTCTTTTGAATGGCTTTCTGCTGATAATCTACCTTGTGTTTCTGAAGTTCCCATAGTGAGGGAAACATTGAAGTGTGTACTCTACATGATGAACTGTCTGGCTACAGCCCACGGGGTGGGGTCTGTGGTCTCACCTCCTGCTGGGCAGACCCTCCTCCCCTCTCCCCTATCCTGTATCACATAAGAATCATCTCCATCCAGCCTGTTCTATTTGCTGGCCTGAGAATCTGCTGATTTTTTTCCTATTGTTTCCCTGCCTGGGGCATGCTCTGTTTTTCTCCTTAGATGGCCTTTGATGTCCCTCAAGTAATAGAGCCCAGACTTGTGGAAAGTGTACTGCAAACTTATTTGAGGCCAGGCATTTTTTTTCCGGATGATGGGCATCTCAGTGCAAATAAGACTATGTTCGCCCTCTAGCTAGTAATGCTCCAGTGAGATTCAAAGCCCTACATCCACCTTGGCTCTTGGGAATCCATTTCTTCCTTAAGTTCCCACAATACTTACTTTTTCAATGTTTGATTTGTTTTGTTGACTGTTTGAGAATCCCCAAATAATCTCAAAACATTTTCACGGTGTGTTGCCTGTTGGTTTCATGAACTCAGACAAATATATTCCCTACTATTCAATTATTAATTTAAGATTTCTCTAAAAATTTTATTGTTTTCAAATAAACTGAATTTAATAGCAACACTTATTGCTGTTTATGACATAAAGTCAACTTTATTTTCCTTCATTAAAAAGTACTGCTGGGCAGTGGTAGCATATGCCTTTAATCCCAGCACTTAAGAGGGAGGCAAAGGCACACAAATATGGTTAAAGAAAATCATAAAATCAAAATAGTTATTAAATTCTACTGAAAAATAAAATATGTTCCTAAAAGTCTTATTTATCATAGCCTCAAATTAGACACAATTTAGTATGCAGATTAGAGTATGGATATGGTGTATTCATATAAATGAAGTATTATACAGCAATAAATGGAACAAATTGTTTATTATAACACTCAACTAGATGCATCTCTCAACAACATAATCAACGAAAGAAACAATGCTATGCACCCATTATCTTTGTATAAAGGCTAGCAATAAGAAAAATTCAATTATGAAAATAGAAGTCAGGATAGTAATAAGAACCAGAGGTGGCTCTTAGTTGGGAAGAGGCACAAGAATACTGGGTGGTAGAAATATTTTATATTTAAATCTGAATAATGGCTACATCAACCCATACATTTACTTACAAAAACACAAGTGGAATCCACTAATTCTGTATTAGTGGGCATTAACATATTATATGTCAAAATGGAATCCCAGTGTCTTAGGATTGAACACCTTCAAATCTGAGATCTGGTCTCTCTAATAACAAGGGTAGTAGAGATTAGAGAGACATTAGGGATGTATATACCTCAAAATGAGACCTATTCCTTGGAATTAAGCAGAAAGGAAAAGGGGCGTCTTTCTGATTGTTAAGTTCATCAGCATTGTACTCACATGCTACCTGACTTCACTGGATGATCTCCAGTGAATCTTAGGGAAATCACCACATCATTTTTTCCACTTGTTTCTTACAATGACCCCCAGTCTTTTGACATCTTCATGAAGTCCCCTAAGTATGGAGGTCTTTAGTGATGCTTGCATCTAGTTTCTTGTAACCAATCCAACAACTTTGGTGTGTGTGTGTGTGTGTGTGTGTGTGTGTGTGTGTGTGTGTGTGTTGGGAGAAGTAGATTAAAACACACTGATGGTTCCTCTCTCTACCACAGAATTATTCTTTAGCCATAGACAAGGCACCTCCCACTTAGGGTGACACATGAGAAGCTTGTCTAGATGCTGTTGCACTCTACATGGTTGGGGGTTGCAAGTGGCTTAAGGCACTGTTTTCTCACTATACAACTTTCTTCTCATTGGAGTCTCAAGACTCTAAGATGGTAATGGAACCGAATGATATTCACCACTAAAATATGTAAACACACACGCATGCTGCACTGCACAGTTTATTTGCATGCATCTCATTGCATGGACGTTTGATCTTCACACTCTCCATGCTTCTGTTTCATGCCATGTCCAGAGGCACAGTTTTGTCTGTATGTCAATGAGAGATGCAAGCTTGAAGAATCTTGGGCACAGGAAACTGTGAACTGTTCTCACTGATGTCTTCACTTCTCCACAGAACCATCATTTCTCCCAGACCCAGGACCTGACCTGTGACCTGCTCTGAAGGTGGGAAATGAGAGGACGTGACCTTGCTCTCTCCTAAATCAACTTCTAAACTACTTCAACATTCACTTTTCATTGACACTAAGATGCCATCGGTGTAAAACAATAGTAGCTCACAGATTTTTACAGATGTGTATTATAGACAACGTGGCAGAATAAAACCACATTAAATATAAACTTCAGCATTCATTGAAAAATAAGTTTAGCTTAGATTTTATAAATGAGAACCTATGCAAAGGATCTGACAATGGAGTCAATATATTATTTCTCTTGCTAGAGAAATGCATTTTAATGGGAAATTTATTACCACAATAGGGGTGCAATTAGGAATGACACTTTTATTTAAGGGGGGAGACTTATCCCCCAATATAACACATGGTAAGCCATCCTCTCTATGTTTCAACCCCCCTTCTTGTAAGTATGGCCTGGGATAACTTCAATATGACCTGACATTTGCAGATTATCAGACTCTTTATAAACACACACACACATACAAAACATTGAGATGACAGCAAGAAAGACAGATTTCTATCCCAAGCCTTTTCTTTTTTTCTCTTTCTTTTCCCAAGGAAGTTTCAGTGGGAAAGGCATGGATGGTGATCTTATAAAGGCCAGAAGTTACAAAATGTCAACTGGAAAATAGATGATCACTGAGGATATTAGGGAAGTGTCTTCTAAAGTAATCAATGTTCATCAAATAACCTAGTCTTTGTTTCTATATTATATTATAAATAAGCAATTCGAAGAAAGTAACATCTGAGCAAAAGCACATTCTAAGTGTTAGAAACAAATATATAATTATCATTTCTTTATAGAGAATGTCAGCTTGGGACATTTATAGTTAAATGAGAATTAAATGAGACAATGCATTCGGGGCACAGAGCTTCATGTGTGACATCTGGGTATTTAGTGAATGTGAAGTCAGAAGTTGTTTTGAGGTCACCAAAGTCATAGAAAGATGAAAGTACTAATTTCCAAACATTTTTTCTGGAGCATAGAGGTATATTGAAGCTTTGTAGTTTATTCAGGAAAAAACCCCACTGTATTATTTTAAATAAAAATGTTATTTAAGATGGATATCTATATTGTACATGTGCAAACTCAAAGATAAGAGTTAATCTTAGTGTGGCAATGGCCTGGTGTTTTCAGGTAGAAATGGAAAGCTGTACCACAGGTAATGTGTTCAGAAAATGTCTAGAGCATTGTCACATCAGCACTTTCAGGAGTTACAGAGAGGCTTGGGTACATTAAGATTTTATTTACTTATTTATTTAGAGTTAGAGTCAGAGTCCTAGATAGTTCAAGCTGGTCTTGAACCTGATGTAACTAAGTCTTGAATCCTGCATCCATTTCTTAAGTGCTGGGGCTATAGCTCTCTCTCTCTCTCTCTCTCTCTCTCTCTCTCTCTCTCTCTCTCTCTCTCTCTCTCTCTGTATATATGTATGTATGTATATATAAATATGTGTGTGTGTATGTGTGTATGTATATATATGTGTGTGTGTCTATGTATGTATGTGTGCTTACATGTGTGTAGGCAGTCACATATGTATGTATGTATGTACATATGCAAATATATGTGTGCATATGTGTGCATGGACATTCATATACACACATGGAGGTCAGAGAGCAACCTTGGGTGCCATCCTCAGCAATACCATGTCCTTTCAGATGTGCTGCATGAAGAAATAGCTCCAAAGTATGGCGATTATCATAGAAGAGGGGGTGGGAAGAATGTAAGGGCCAGAGGTTAGGAAGGATGGCTGCAAAGTAGTGTCTTTCGGATATACAGGGCTGTTGTACTGCTCTGGTTGCCTGCACCAGGTCTTGGCAATATCAAGCCAATAAACATTCTAGAGGACTTACAACACCCCACCACTAAATGAGGCGATTAGTGGCAATTGATTGATGCTTGCTAGGGAAGGGTGTTGTAATTAAAAAAAGTGGTGCACAAGATACCATGTGACAGAGCTCACGTGGACTTTTTTTTTTAATTAGGGGAAAGGGAATGGGAAAAAGGGTGGGGGAGGGGAATACCAGCCTCTGGGAACAGGAGCAGAAGAAGAAAAAAGAGAGATTTGGGGGATGAGACAGAGAGATAGGCAGAAAGGTAGAGAAAGAGAAAGAGAGAGAGAGGAACAGAGAGAGACAGGAGGTAGAGAGAGAGAGAGAGAGAGAGAGAGAGAGAGAGAGAGAGAGAGAGAGAGAGAGAGATGGGAGGTGGGTAGGGCTCTTTTAAAAGGGAACATAGTGAATGTGCACAGCTGATACTCTTTAGTGGCTGCAGCTGAGAACATATCCTGTCAGACCCCCAAGGGCAGGCCAGAACAGATGTCTGAATACAAACAGAAGGGACATCATTTATTTTTTCAGTGGTTCAGTTGGTGATAGGTTGTCCATACTCCATCTGATGGCCACACAGCCATGTCCATATAGTCAACACTAACTGGACTCTGGTTTACAGTAAAGAAAGAAGAAGAAGGAGGAGAAGGAGAAGAAGAAAAAAAGCCAATGATGACATTTAGTTTTTATCCACCCTGTCCACATCTCTCTGTACCTTAAAAAATATATATGCATAGGTAGAGAAACATTTGCCAAGAAACAATGCTAATTGTTCTTCAGCATTCTCAATTTTTGACATTGGAATGGCACACTTAGGGACACACTGATGTGCCTCAGAGCCTGGTCTTAGGGAGGGGTTTGTGTTGAAATCTGCTTGGAAACTTGCACTCTCTGTTAGTGACAATTTGTTCCCAGCTGTCTGAAGCGTGACCATTGTTTTCAGACATGCTACATTTCAGCTTTATGGGAGCATTAACTATCCTTGAAAAGTACACATTAAAACCACACTTGTAGCTGGAGGGTGAGAAGCAAAATCTTCATTTGCCTGTAGTAGCCTTAGAAGAAATGACAGAAACTAAGCTCCTGTGTAGAGCCCTGTCCTCAGAGCTGCTTGCTCTATTAGTCCCACCATGAATACGTGAAAGAGGTCTAAGACAAGCACCTGGTGAATACCAGAACAGCACTTGCCTATGGAAGGAAGAGTACAAACATTTGGTCACGTCTGGAGACATCCTTGAGTCTCACAACACGCAGGCTCAGCTATTGACATCTGGTCCGTAGAGGCCAAGGATGTGGTTAAAAATCTGGTGGTGTCAAGACAGCCCCTCATAATAAGGAATTATGTGGCTCTAGACATCGGTGTTGCTGAAGACAGGAGAGGACACTTCAGGAATCTCCATCAGGGTGCATGCAATGCTTCTGACTCTGAAGTCCAGCTTTCTTGCTAAGTGAGGCAGAAAACTCAGTTCCTTCCTATATATCTTCTGTTTCCAAGGAGCGGGGGGGATGCTGAGTGGGAAGGGAGGAACATGACACACTCAAGAAAAAAAGAGAGGATGAAAATTAATTATAAACAACCTCTTCAGCTAGCCACTTATTATTTTACATGGGTTAGTCCACCTAATGTTCAGTACAACTCGATGGAGCAGTTGGTATGTAAGGCACAGTCAGATTCAGAATGTTGTCAAGGTCATGGAGTTAGCATGGGTCCCGAGTTGGGACTCATGTGGCTGTGATGCTTTGTAGAAGGAAGGGGAAGAGGAGAAGCAGCCTCTCCGAATGCTGTGTGTCTAGAATCAGGTGCATAGAGCAGTTATAATCATAGCACAAGGTCTCCTCTGCCCATTTTCCCATGCTTTGGCTAGACATTGTCACTTATGCATTTAGCTAGCATCTATCTTGCCAGGAATTTTGAATGCCACATAACTCATTATTGTAACAACTTTTAATTGTCTCTGAGATGCCATTAATTTTTAAGATGGACTATTTATGTATCATGTAAGGAAGAAACAAAGCCATTGCATTGATTTATGAGACACTCTTAGTTCATAATAATGTTTATACACACACGCACATATATATGTATATATATATGTATGTATATATTAAAAGATGCATCTAGTAGGACAGTGCATATAATAACTGGCCACTCTACATGACATGAGGCTATGTTATATAGAACCCAGTGTATCCTGAGTCCAATCCCAGGGGCCTGGAAATAAAAAAAAGCTAACCATTGGCTAAATTCAGGAATTACAGAACCTTGGGGAAGGAGGGTAACTGAAAAGCTAGGAGGAATCTTCATCAGACATTATAAAGCAAGTATCTGAGAACTTGTTACTGTTTTAAACTAAACGAGGGGCCAGATAGGGTGTTAAACTGTTACAAGAGAATGTGGTAGTGTTCTGTGTGTTTGTGACAAATGCCACTGTTTTCCTCTATTTTATTGCTCAGCATTCCAGTTGGAATTTCACCATGTTCTCTGGCATGAGGATTTCATAATAAACACTGTTGAATTTTTGACCATGTCATTCTGCTTTTTGAGACTATCTTGAGAAAAGGAGTTATTTGTTTAACATCTGTGTATTTTGCTCTTCATCTGTATCAGATGCTTTTCTGGACACTGGCACATGGAATGTTAAAGAACATAAGTAGGAATGTGCAAAAATCATTGCCACCTTTTTTTTTTTCCTGCCAGGCATAAATAATGACTGAGACAGCCAAGACCTTCATCCATTGGAGTTTATATTTAAGCAGGAAGGGAGGCAGGCAGATAGCACATACAAATATCAGGCATTGATCTAGACTACACAGAACTGTAGTGTGGAGTGTGAGGGTTTTGGGGAGATTACTTTAGAATGATTATAAACACCATCTCATCCAAAATACCTAGCTATAAACAGATATGAATGATGGAGGACACTAGGGTTGGACAGGCATGGAAGTGGCATCTCTGAAAGAGGAAGAGGAAACACTAGTAAAAGGCCCCAAATTAGTTTCATGAAGCTTCACACATTATGTGTGATCTGTTGCATGGCTCATGTATATGTATGTATATACATATGTATATATATATTGTTTATGACTATGGATATATCCATGTATATAGTTTATTTATGAATATGGACATTTGCATGAAAATAGTGGTGGTTTTTATAAACAGTGGTTGACTTTGAGAATAGAACAGAAGTCAAACCTATTCTCTTCTTTGTGCTCTTGTGTTTTACAATGAGGATACTGAAAGGTGCAATCAGTAAAAACCTTTGCAAGCACAGTGGGACTTTGTTATGCATTCCCTCCGAATGAGGACTGGGGAATCAATATGGTCCATATTGCTTTTCGCTTAACTGACACCAGACTTCAGAATTCTGTGGCTTTGCTGCTCAGCTGTGTGTTGATGTGTTGTAGTTTGCATAAAAACAGCCCCCATAGCATCATTAGGAGTGGCATGATTAGGAGGTGTGGCCTTGTTGGAGTAGGCGTGGTCTTGTGAGAGGAAGTACGTCACTGTGGGTGGGCTTTGAGGTTTCATTGCTCAAGTCAGGCCCAGAGTCACTCTCTCTTCCATCCATGCAGATGCAGAAGCTCTGGGCTTCTCCAGCACCATGCTTGCCTGTGTACACCATGCTTCCTGTCATGACAAAGGCCAAAACCGCTGAACTGTAAGCTAGCCGCAATTAAATGCTTCCTTTATAAGAGTTGCCATTATTATGGTGTTACTTCTAAGTAACAGAAACCCTAACTAAGATGTGACGAGACACAGACGTGCACTGACCAGGCCTGCTTGGGAACAGAAGCTGTGGACTCTTCTCTCTGAGGCGGGTCTATGGAAAGTGACCATGAAGGAACAGGGATTCTCCAGAATGGAAAATTCTCATCAGCCCTAACTTTAAGTGCTGGTTTATAAGGCAGCCTTTAAAAAGTAAGAAAAGCCGGCCTTTCCCCCTTGATGTTTAATCTTTGTGATACATTTCTGAAAGCTCTCTTCCCGCAAGAACAAAGCCTGGTGAGTCCTTGCTAATTTGAAAAAGTGTCTTTAGTTTTTTAAGACAGGTTTTCTCTGTATTGCTTTGGAGCCTATCCTGGACCTTGCTCTGACGAGTAGAGAAGGCTGGACTACTCAAAATCACAGAGATCTTCCTGCCTCTGCCTCTGCCTCTGCCTCTGCCTCTGCCTCTGCCTCTGCCTCCTGAGTACTGGAATTAAAGGCATGAGCCACACTGTCTGGCTAAATGTTTCTTTTTTTCTTTTCCCTGTGTGTGTGTGTGTGTGTGTGTGTGTGTGTGTGTGTGTGTATGTAGACCAGAGACAAACCTTGTGTGTCTCCCTTAGTTGCTTTCCAAAGTACTTTTTTTTTTTTTTTGAGACAGAGTCTCTCCATGAATCTGGAGATCACTAAATTAGTTTGTGTAGCTGCCCAGGGAGGTCCAGAGACTCTCCTGTCCTTACCTCCTCAGTGCCTAGACGTGGGTATATAGTGCATCCACTTTATTTACATGAGTGCTGGGGATCTAAACTCAGATCTTTCTTCACACTTGTATGGCAAGCATTTTACTGACTGAATGATCTACATGTTTCCATTTTTTTTTATGACAGGCAAGTACAAAGAGAAGAAAGTATCCCTTTAAAAATGAGAGCAAATTTTACTTAAACACAATGATTCACTTGCTGAATTTCTGATAAACCCTTAATACAATGGCTTTTAAAGATTAGGTCAAGTTTGCATTGTATCATAGAAAGTTCAACTGTAGAAAAAGAAATGAGTTATCTCTATGTAATTCAAGTTGGAGGCATACTTGATTTTGAAAAATATTCTGTGTCTAATAAATAAAACCACAAATAATTCAGACTCAAATTCCTTTTTTAGAAACTTAACATAGTCAGTTGTAGCTCTATGTCCTCTGACACAATGGAAAGGTGAACAAAAAGTAATACAAACTTTGAACATCAATATTGCACCTTTTCTTTTACACTTATTTTGAACATAATGCTGCAGAATCCTTGTTAGAAGTCTGCCTTCCCCTTTATACACCATGTAGGTTCTCCAAGGTCACTGAAAGGCTGGGCCCTGGCAAGTCTTCTGATCACTACAAACCTGCTACCCTGGTCCATTTTCACCAGGCTAATAATGACAAACATATTGTTAAATGCCTTGCCTATGGTAATATCATGGTGATCAAACATTGCCCAGAGCTTCCTTTATAGAAACCCCAAAAAACTAACATGAGAGGCACCATTGATCTTTCAACTTTTCTTTGTCTTGTCTTTACCAATAGAAATATAACAACCTTCAAGTCATCTGAACCAATATACAGACAAGGAGTAAGTAGCAGATGAAGCTGCTTAGGGGCACAATATCTAGATCCATTTTGTATTTGTCGTGGTGATGCATGTGTGTAGCTGAGCCTGTACATCCTTGTAAAGGCATGGGCAAGTCAGAGAACAACTTAAAAATGCTGTGTCCTTTGAGACAGGGTCTCTTACTTTCCTGGAGCTGATCTATTAGGACAGATAGAATGGCTGCCTGGCCAGAAAGTCCTAGGAGGTCTCCTATCTCTGTGTCCTCAGAAATCTTTCTACCACTCCTGGGTATTATGTGGTTCAGGGGATCAAACTCAGATCCTCATGTTTGCAATGCAAACACTTCACCATCTGAGTGACCTTTCAGTTCTCTATTTGGACATGTTAAGTTTCTGGATCTGTGTTCTGTATGTATGAATTATCTCTGTGGAAAGATGTTACTATGTGTTCTACATACATCATGCATGTGCCCAGGCCTGCCACAGAATTTTGGTTTCTCTCCAAGGCTTGGTTTAGTATGTAAAAGCTATGACAAAATCCAGGCCTATAGTTGGAAAAAAAATAAAGTGTGTCATGATTGTTCTCACCACTCTTGGTGCAGGACATTTTAATGTCCTTTTGAGGTTAGCATTGCATGAGACAATTTCACTCACAAGGCTAGGGTAGGGGGATTTAAAACGCATGGAAACTCAGTGACAGTCACAGGCTGTTCTTTTCTGTTTGGCCAGTGGGAAAAATACTGTTTACTGGAAATGCTTGTAAACACCTAGGCAACTTTCTGCATTCTCAGCTATCAACCCAATATCATTATTGCATTGTTAAATGACGATTTGTAAAATGACAGAGGTGACAGCATGGTGGCTCTGCAGGTAAGAGCATTTTCCATCAGATCTGATGAGCTGAGTTCAACTCACATGACAGAAGGAGAGACCTGATCCCTGACCTCTGACCTCCATGTGTTCACTGTGGCACACACACACACACACACACACACACACACACACACACACAAAATGTTTTTAAAAACCTAAATGAAGAATGAAGTACAAGGTGGTGCTTGCCTACAGATCCCTGGCTTAGCTTCCTTCCTTCCCTCCCTCCTTCCTTCCCTCCCTCATTCCCTCCTTCTTTCCCTCTCTCATTCCCTCCTTCCTTCTCTCCCTCCCTGTGTCCCTCCTTCCCCTTTCCCTCCTTGCCTCCTTCCCTCTCCTTTTTCAACCATCATTGTTTTTCCTGTTACAGTGTTGCATAGATTACTCTTCCTTACTCTCTCTTATCTTTTTCCTGTCTTGAGCTCGCTATTATGATTCATTTTCTGTTAGACGACTTTTTCAAGAATTATCCTGAAGCGTGGTATTTGTCTGCTACATTCTCAGAGTCCTTTCAAGCCGTGACAGATAAGAGATATATTGATTTTACAGTCATTTTGGTTAGTGGGCTGTGGAGGGAATTTCATTTTCCTGTAGCTTTGAAATATTGCTGAGATGTATGATGGAGTCCTCTGGCTGGAAGCCACTTTGTTATTGTTGTTGTTTCTGTCTAGAAGGTGGCAACATTTTCCAGTTTGTTTTCACACTTTAAAAACACCTGGTAGTGTATGTCTAGTAAAAGTGTGTCTATATTCTTCTCAATGCCATTTGTGTTTTCTGATTTCATCTTCCTCCTCCTTTTCCATCTTTGGTTTTGAGACTCTTGTTGGTGGCCCTGGTACCTGGTAATGGCATGTATTCCAGAATGTCCCAGAAACTTGTCTTGCCTGAGTCTCCCCAGGATGAGGGTTACAGGCTGAGACGCCATGCTCCTTTGAGTTTGTAAGTCTTCTGGTGAAGTAGGTTACTTCTGGGGACAGTTTAAATGTTATGCTTCCTACTGTTGTTCATGGTGTGTGTGTGTGTTTCTAGTACATGGACTGAACACAGAGCCTGCATATTAGGCACATGCTTTGCCTCTGAGTTACATGCTCAGCTTTTCTATGATTTCCTTAATAGTGTCTCTCTGCATCATTTTTCATCTGTTCTTGATGGAAAGTTCAAGTATTAGAAATAACAATCTCTCAATTTATTTTACAAACTTGGTTTTTTTTTATTTTTATTTATTTTTATTTTTTGGCTTGTTTAAGGAAGTTTTCATGTTAACTATTCAGGTTCAGATTTAACTAAAAAAGACTCAATATTACATGAAGAGTAAGGTAGCAGCTGTATGGTGGCAGTCTGGCTGACCCCACAAAGGTTTCATAAGAAGCCCATTTCGCCAAGACTGGGAGTGGAGAAGATTAACACTGTTTGTTCAATAGATCTGGCCCATGTGATCTCTGAACGTCTTCTTCCTATGAAGGGTCCAGAGCTTTTGGAGTCAGGTTCTTCTAATATGGTGGCATTAGGATTGTTGAGACTTGCTTATTCCTGTTGTCAGTCCACAAAAGAAAGTATGATGAAGAATCTCATTACTTATTTAATGGGTATTTCTGTTTTATTTAAATCTTATTTTAAATTATTACTATTTTTGTTTATTTTACACATCAACCACAGTTTCTCCTCCCCCCCTCTCCTGTTGTTCCCTCCCCTCCAACTTCTTTCTAAGCCCCCCATCCCCATCCAATCCTCAGAAAGTGGCAGGCCTCCCATGGTAGTTAACAATGCATGGCATATCAAGTTGAGGCAGGACCAAGCTCCTCCCCCCTGAACCAAGGTTGAGCAAAGCATCCCACCATAGGGAATAGATTCCAAAAACCCAGTTCATGCACCAGGACACATCCTGCTCCCACTGCTAGGAGCCCCATGAATAGAGCAAGCTACATAACTGTCACCCACATGCAGAGGGTCTAGTCTGTCAAGTTAAAATACAGCCGGTCTGCTTCTTAACTTTAGTAGAAGTGGGTGGTGGGTTGGGGTTGGAATTGCACTAAGGAAGCATGGGAAGTAGTCAGACGTATTTTGCCGAGAATTCCTTTCTCTAGAACAAAATAAAAGCTTCTCTCCGGGTAGAAATCTCTTAGTATGGAGTCCTCTGACCTATGAACCATGATGTGCATTGATGGCATTAACATGTAACTGATATTGGTGGTGGCACTCCAGAGACACTAGATTGCAAAGGATTTACAGTATTGTTCAAGGAAGGCTGAACTATCCCCAGCATAAGCACCATTGTCATTGGATGTGACACTATTCAGGCACTTTGAAAATGTAAACTCAAGGATGATTTCCATGGTAACATGATGACCACCAGACTGTTTGATGAATGAGAACACTCCACAAGAGTAGTTGGGAGAGTTTGCAGGCTATTTCTGTCAGGTCAAGAGGAGTCGTTCTAAGCCTTATGTAACAGCGCAGGCTATGTTATTGAACTGTGTGATATTATATAACCTTTAACTTTTATGAATTTCAGAAGGTCGAACTTGAAGCTGGCATTAATTTTGCTTTTTCCCATGTGCATAGGTTTTTCCTACCTCACTCTGTGTTTATTCACTGACTCAAATGGACTTCTTAGTATTCCTACCAGAGACCTGTCTTATGACTGCAGTGTTAAGGTTGGAGCACCCTCTCTGCTTTAATTTGCTGATCTTGAGAGATTAATGTCAGGAGATAAAATATTTGCAACATAAATTTGGGACCTGACTTAATAACAATGACATAGGACAATTTATCATGTTATATGATATAAGATTCTTGGTTCAAAAGTATATATATAGTTGGATCCATAATTTCCTTATTTGTATGGCTTCATATAGAAAGTATAAAGATTTTTTCCCCTGCAAAATGTTATCTATAATACACAGGCTCTCAATTAGAAGAATATGTCTTATTTATTTCCTTTGCTTTAGTGTTTTTGGACTTAGTTTCTGCTATGGAGAGAGTAGAAAATACAGATCTTGGATTTGTAGTCAGACTGATAAACATGTTTCAGAAACTTCTGTGAGCATGTATTATTAATAGAAACAATATCTTTATGATGATGATAGTCCAATACTTTTTCTTTTTAAAGAAAATTTTACATCCAACTAAAGTTTCCCTTCCCCCTTCAAAGGACTTGGAATTTCAGTTAACTACTTGGTCCTGTTGGTTCACCTTCCACAAGTAGCCAAGGTATAGCTACTTCTCACCTGCACTCACTTTACCCCACCAGCCCCTCACCATCCTCAGCCCTGGCCTCAACAGTAGCATGTTGGTCACCCATCCTTTCCTTACTTGTATCGAGTTCTTTACATGTGTGCCAGAATGATGCCTTTAAAGTCAAGCCACTGTGTGGCTCAGTTCCTCTGGGAGATAGAGGTCTAGCCTATAAAGCTAAAGGACCCACTGTGTCCTCCCAGGGGTTGCCCAGCTTATCCTCTGCCACCCACATGCCTGAGCTCAAATGTCACATGGTGCTTCCTCAAGCATCCCTGTAATAGCAGTCTGTCTTACTCCAGCACTCTCATTCAGCTGCAGGGGCCTTAGTAGGAGATTGTGTCCTGACACATTGCAAAGTTATTGGCTGCTCCCCTACAGCCTCGACTCTAAGACTCAGTACCACAAGAGCTCTGTTTAACTCAGTTACTCATTTTTTCATCTAGTGCCGATGCTGAACAAGCATCCAGTAGTTATTTATTGATGAATTTACTGAATAAAGGGCAGCTCAGACCATACAATGAGACTCTGCTAATGCTCACTTTTAATGCATTAGAAAAAAAGCAGAATATTATCTTTATGACTCTGTAACTTGTTTGGGATTTTTTATTAGTGATTTGATTTGATTTACTTAATGAATTGAAAAACATTTTGGTGTGGTGGGTTTATAGCAGAGTGTTTTGATTTAACCTTTGTACCTTATATCTAAAAATCATCTAAGAACCTGAAAAGAAAATTCTATATGAAGACTGTTTTGCTTTAATTTTTTTCAATGAGCAATTAACTTGATCCAGTGAAAGCATACCAGGTCTGATCTTTGCTCTGTGTTTTATTTGTTTACTTCAACAGCATTAAAATCATTTCTAACTTTTGAAGTCATGGATGTCAGGCACTTTTTCCTTTTCTGCTCGTCCTCCATCTCTCCTGTTCTGTGTTCTGGGGTGACAGCCACAGCTTCTGCTAAAGCAACACAGCTGATCACATAAGTGACACATTTGTGACACAGTTCAGGAGTGCCTTGCTCATACTTATCTTCTCAGCACATTCCTATATCTCCACTTGATTGTGTTGTGGTTTCCCCTGCCTGGGCACTGATGCTCTCATAGGATCTGTTTCTCTTGCCTTCTAAGTATAGACAGAACAGAGAAGACCAGTGCCATAGCACTTGTGTCTTCTTGGAAGCTCTACTTCGTGCCTTCCAAATAGCCTCCCTCTCCACACACAAGTAAGGGATTTTATATCTCCTTTGTATCCAATTTTTATCAAATTTATCTTTTAATTTAGACAATGACATTTGGTATATATCTCGTGTGTGTGTGTGTGTGTGTGTGTGTGTGTGTGTGTGTGTGTGTGTATACATGTGTTCATGTGTATGTGTGTATGTGATATATGTGTGTGTGTTCTCATGTGTACCCATAAATGAATAGAGGTCAGAGATTGGTTCTCTTTCTCTATATGCTTTATCTTTTTTAAAAACAAATTTTATTTAAATTAGAAACAATCTTATTTTACTTGTCAATCCAAGTTCCCACTCCCTCCCATCCTCCCATATCCCCTAACTACTTCCCCATTGAATCCCCAATCCACTCCCCGGGGAGAGTGAGGCCTTCCAGGAGGGATCATCAAAATCTGTCAAGTCATTTGGGGTAGGGGATAGGCCCTTTCTTGTGTCTCTAGGCTAAGGGAGTACCCCCCCCCCAAGAGAATGGGCTCCTGAAGTCCCTTTCTGTACTAGGTATAAAAACTGGTTCCACTGCCAGAGGCCCCATATACTGCCCAGACCTCCTAGCTGACACCCACATTTAGGGTGCCTGGTTTGGTTCTATGCTGGTTCCCCAGCTGTCAGACTGGCATTCATGAGTTCCCACTTGCTCAGGTCAGCGATTCCTGTGGGGTTTCCTAGCATGGTCTTGACCCCTTTGTTACTTCTCCCTCTCTACAACTGGATTCCAGGAGTTTGGCTCAGTACTTAGCTGTGGATCTCTGCTTCTACTGCCATCAGCTACTGGATGGAGGCTCTAGGATGGCATTAAAGGTAGTCATTGTTCTCATTATTGGGAAAGGGCATTTAAAGTAGCCTGTCTGTCCATTATTGTTTAGATTCCTAGTTGGGGTTATCCTTGTGGATCTCTGGACATTTCCCTAGTGCCAGATTTCTCTTTAAATCTATAATGGCCTCTTCTATTATGGTATCTCTTTTCTTGCTCTCCTCTATTCTTTCCCTGTCTCAATCTTCCTGTTCTCTCATGCCTACCTCTCCCCCTTTCTTTTCCCCTTCTGTTTATGCCCTTCTGCTATAATGAGATTGACAACTACCTTATATGCCATCCTAGAGCCTTTATCTAGTAGCTGATGGAAACAGAAACAGACATCTACAGCTAAACACTAGCTGAACTCCTGGAATCCAGTTACAGAGAGGGAGGAATGATGAGCAAAGGGGTCAAGACCAGGCTGGAGAAACCCACAGAATCAACTGACCTGAACACGGGGAGCTCATGTACCCCATTCTGATAGCTGGGAAATCAGCATAGGACTGACCCAGAAACCCTGAATGTGGGTGTTAGTTAAGAGGGCTGGGCAGTCTATGGGGCCTCTGGTAGTGGATCAGTATTTATCCCTCGTATACAAATGGACTTTGGGAGCCCATTCCACATAGAGGGATACTTTCTCAGCCTAGACACATGGGGGACGGCCTAGGCCCTGCTCCAAATGATATGACAGACTTTAAAGACTCCCCCTGGAAGGTGTCACCCTACCTGGGGAACAGAAAGAGGATGGGCTGGGGTTTGGTGGGGGTGAGAATGGGAGGGTGAAGGAACTGGGATTGATATGTAAAACAACCTTGTTTCAAATTTAAATTAAAAAAAAGAGGAAAAATAAAAAGAATCTCCAACTTCCATTCCATTCTCATCTTCCTCTGGGGTGGGGGGGCTGGGGGGTGAGGATTGGGGTGTGGGGGGATGGATGTTAACTATAGTGGTCACATGTATAGACCTAAAGCACTTTTCTATAGCTCTGGCCCTAGTTACAGGGCATCTCTGACTTTGGAGAATTCTCTGGACACAAGATTCTGCTTCTTGTCTGACTGTTCTTGACTATGAGCAGAATGAACTCTGCTATAACCCGAAATGAACTGTCCTTGTCTTAATCTAATTTATCCAGAGTTGGTCTTTTGACCACTCAGAGTTAATTAATTAAAGGCAACTGAAGTACCTCTTAAAATTTTTTCAAATTTGCCACTTGTATTGATCTCAAAATTCTTGTTTTTTTTTTTTTTACTTTTTAGTGTGTGTGTGTGTGTGTGTGTGTGTGTGTGTGTGTGTGTGTGTAGTGCTAATATCAAATTGTTAGCTCAGTTACAAACTTGTTCTTAAAATGTATTTATCTTTATTAATTAGATTTTCTCTTTTTGTATAGATACCATGCTGACCACTCTCACCCACCCTCTTTCCGTTCCTGTCTGTTTCTCTTCTCCCCACAAATCACACTTATTCATCTGGTTTGAGACCCACTTCGTGTATTAGGGCCATCTGTGTAAGCAGCTGTTGGTGGGATCAGCAGTAGATAACGGTGATTTCTCCCCTTCCTGGATCTGTCAGTAGCCAATGGTTCAGAGATAACATGCAGGGCTCATAGGACTCCTCCCTAATTGACCATTGAGAGTTGTTCTTGTGGACCTGGTGCAGGGACCACAGTTGCTGTGAGTTACTGAGTGCATTGGCTCTATCCAGTTCTTTCTAAGGACCGAGTGGCTTCCCTTAGTGAACGGAATTGGATGTGATGCTGTGAATAATCCTCACAGATGTTCAACTTCATTTCTTTACTGTTTCCTCAGCATATAGTATGCTTTGAATCTCTAACCTTGCTTTTACTAATATGAAGTGGGTTATGTTTCCTTACTTTAATAGGCTTTGCTTGGTTCTTATGCTCTCTTAGGAAAGTCCTTAGTGTTCTGGTTAATAATGAAGAAGGCAGCTTATTTCACAAGTTTACCACCAAATATGATTATTGACTCTCTATTTTATGTTGGATGTGCTGTGGATATGCATGCCCTCCCAAGTGGGGACAGAGTGACACAGTGGGTGTAGAGAAGACATTTGCTCCAAACACACCATGGAAATCCAGTCAGCTGAAGAGCATCATATTCATGAGCACATTTTCTTTAAATACACTTTTTCAAAATCAAAGCAACCAAAGATAATGAAATGTAACTAACTACCAAGGGCAAAGAAAAAAAATAGTTTCTTTTTCTTAAGAGTTAGATTGATTTTTGAACAATTTTTCTAAGTGGTTCCATTTCAATAGTAATTAAGACATGAGTTCTTCAGAAAGGCCATAGGCATTGATCTAAGTTTTGCCATTTACAGTGGTGCTTTCTCCTGCTTAGCTGGTAGCTGGGTCTCAGTTTTCCTCATTATCAAGTGGATAAACAGTGGTCGATATCTTACCACATTGTGATGGGTGTGAAATGAGTAAGAATTTTGGCAACCGGAACCCATAATGAATAATGCAAACTTGTTCTAATGGGTCTTCTGGCCAGCTACCTTCTTGTCTCCCTTCAAACTCTCTAGTTCTGCTAGGAAGGAATAAGTTCTCTCTGACTTGAATTGTTACAATTATTAACATGAAAATTTCAAATTACTGAGATGCACTGGTATTTCCTTTCCTGCATATGTTGTGATTTTTAAGCTTTATCAAAGGTATATAGTTTAGGACTGAAGTCTTCTGCACTTCCTCCCATTGTGGCTTAGGTAAGAAATTTATTGTGTTAAAAGTCACAGCAGCTATGGTTACCTAAAAATAATAGAAAAGGATCAAGCCAGTCAATATTTAGCACAGATGTGGGAGGGGCTTATGGGGCCTCATTCCTATTGGCAGTTGTTGGCAGTAGGAAGGAGAGTTAGATTTCTTTAGGGCTGTGGTCTGTGGTGGCAACTCTGCATTCTTTAACAGCCAAAAGATAGGAAGTTAGAAAGGGTGCATTGGAAGGAGTAGGAGGGGACCATGAGGCAGGAATATGCTCAAAATGCATTTAATGCATGACTGAAACTCCCAAAGAATAAACAAAAAATGTAAAAAAGCACTGCACCAAATTCTCCCTACAAGTAGCAGCATTACAGAGTATGATCAATCCTCGTTTGAAGCATTGACACATTCTTAGTCTATCTAACTCATTTAGTTCTCCCTAAATCTTATGGGGGCAGATCTCAATAGCTACCTTTTTACTCTTCTTTGAAAATTGTGATTCTGAGTCAGTCCCATGCTGGATTCCCAGCTATCAGTCTGGGGGGCCCATTAGCTCCTCCTTGTTCAGGTCAGCTGTCTTTGTGTATTTCTGCAACCTGGTCTTATCCCCTCTCTCTGCATCTGGATTCTAGTTCGACTCAGTGTTTAGTTATAGGTGTTTGTTTCTGTTTCCAAACAGGTACTAGATGAGGGCTCCATGATGGTGGATAATTTAGTTGATGATTTCACTATCAGGGAAGGGCATTTTTGGTAGCCTTTCCATGGTTGCTCGAGTTGTTAGTTGGAGTTAGTCTTGTAGGTCTCTAGACCTTTCTTTAGGTTCAGTTTTCTCTTCAAACCAATAATGGCTCCCTCTTTTATGTTCTCTGTCTCAGACCCCTTGAATATGGGTTTCAGCTAGAAGGACTGAGCAGTTTGGGGGACCTCAGACAGTAGAAACAGGATCTATTCCTGGTGCACAAAAGGACCTTGTGAACACATCCCCCATGGAGGGATACCCCCTTAACCTAGAGACAGGAGAGAAGTCCCAGACCCTACTTCAAATGATGTGGCAGATTTACATGACCCAACCAGGATAGGATAACCGTACAAGTGGAATGAGGGTGGGGGGATGGGAGGGGAGGGTGGACATGGTGCATGTCACAGGGGAAAGAGGGTAAGAGGGAGGGAGTGTAGGAGGGACGGAGGGAGGGAGACAAAACTGGGATTGACATGTAAAAATTTTAAATATTATTAATAAAAAAATAATAAAAAAATTGTGATTCTGACTGGGTGGTGGTGGTACACACCTTTAATCCCAGCTCTCAGGAGGCAAAGGCAGGTGGACTCTGTGAGTTCAAGGCCAGCCTGATCTACAGCACAGCCTGTTTAAGGGTTTCACAGAGATATCCTGTCTTGAGAAGCCAAATACAACAACAAAACAGTTGTGATTCTGTAAATGCTGTAAGTTTTCTAGGGTTCCAGTCTCTGAGGAATTTAGTAAATATTTATGACTGGTTTTTAAATTTTAGGTACTTCTTTAGAAAATATTTAATATCATCTTAAATATTTAGGTTAACATAAAAAGACATTCTTCCCCGAGAAAATTTTCCATGATTCAAAGGCATGTTATTGTTGGTTAAAAAATGTCTTTTAATAATTTGTTTTAGCTGCTTACTTGTGTGAGTGTGGGGGTCATGTGCATGTGGGGGTCAATCTTTACCCCACTGAGCACTTGTGGAGGTCAGAGGTCAATGTCAGGTACCATCAATACTCTGTTGTGCACTCTTTCTCTTTCTCTTTCTCTTTCTCTTTCTCTTTCTCTTTCTCTTTCTCTTTCTCTTTCTCTTTCTCTTTTCTTCTTCCTTCCTTCCTTCCTTCCTTCCTTCCTTCCTTCCTTCCTTCCTTTCTTTTTTTTGAGGTAGGCTCTCTTACTGAAGCTTACCTTTGGGTTACTCTGGCTTGCCCAGTGAGGCCCCAGGATCCACTTCACCCCTAGTGCTGTGGTTAGAGATACAAGCCATCTCATCCTGCTTTGACATGGATACCGGGGATCTGAATTCACATACTCATGTTGCTCAGCCAACACTTTACCTATTGAACTGTCTCCTCAGACATAAAGCAAAAGCTTATTTTAAAGCTCAGCTTATTTTTATTACAAAATATATGGTGGGCAGTTTCATTTACTGTAGTTATAGGAAACATTTGGATATTCTGATGCCCGTAGCTTCTTCTGCTCCTGGAGGTAGAATACTGAGACTTACTTGTTTGATGTGGTCAAGGTTTGTGTGTTCCACACCATTAATCCTCAGTACATGTCTGCTCCATAGATTTCTTAATTTAATATGAATAACATTTCTTATATGCTCCACTAAAATTGTATGTATATTGTCACTGCAGGAAAAACGTACTTGAAAATCTCTCCGATATTGGATTTTTAAATTGAGTTTGCAGTAACATTCACAATATCACTGGCTGTGTTGTCTTTGAATCATTGTCTAAAACTTTTATTCTGATTCTGTGACTTACATGAAAAGAAAATTCAAACATCATTAGAACTAACATCATTAATTTTCCATTTGAAGCCTCTACTGACATCATAGCTAACATGGCTTCGCTTCACAGTGTGCCAAGCTCTGCAATTAATGAAACCATCACATTACAAGTTATTACTTCACTACTTGATTTTTTTTAACATGCAAAGAAAATCTGGTACTGAAAAGTAAGTAACATTAACTTAGGAAATGCTGTCGTTGCACTGAAATGAAGTCATGCTTCTCAGAGTGATGGATTCCAGCTCTGAAAATGTATTTACTTGATCATCATTTTGGAGCAGTCATCTTGAGTAAATATTATAAAGTAGATGCTGACATATTCTTGATAGCTTTGAGTCTTGAAGCTGTTCTTAAGGCAGCTGGTGAGTATTGAAAAGCATCTTGAACAAGTTACATAGTCATCATAGACCTTTTATTCTTTCTAGTTCTTTTTTAATTCTCTTCTTCGTTGTGAACTTTTATATAAAATGGAAATTAAGTTTAGTTCATTAAACTGTATTCTGTTTTGAAAGCCCATTCCTGCTGAAAAAGGAAAAAGAAATTCAACCAATAAAATAAATGAGGGGCATATCCAAGCCACACTGGCTTACGTCACAAAACATCAGGCAAAAACACTGTGAAACTGCAACTAGAGTGCCGTGTGTACTCTATAGGAGGGGACTGTGCCTCTATTTTAAACTTTTAGTGTTTGCTCAAGCTACATTTCCCCACGTTGCCTGATGCCAACTGACAGTTTTCTGTATTATATGGCCTGTATGTTAAGTGCTTGCCATGCCAGTAGCTGGTACAAGCAGTGACAATTAATACCACCTTCCCCATATGCTCCTTTTCCCAGTTCATGTTGTCTGAACCTGCCTTGTTGCAACAATGAGTACCCATGAATGGCAGGTCTCAGGCATTTTATGCCTGGGTGGAAGAATAAAGGAAAGATGGGTGTCACTGGTTGTCTTCCATATTTAACCATGTGTTCAAGTGAGCAACCTTTTACTGCCACACAGAACCACAGTAGTAGCTACAATTTGAAAGAATTCTTCAAAATTCATCTAAGCTTATTGCAGTGTAGCCTGATACATCATGGACTGGTGCTTAACACCAGACTCTGGATATGTGACTATGCTAGTGTTACAGAATACCATATTTCCTAAGGAAAAATAGTCACTAACTTCAGCAGATCAACTGTAACCTTTTTTTCATGCAACCATGTCAATCAGACCTGTTGACTGTTGACATTCACTCAGATTAGGAGGTAGTAGTGTGCGAGAGCATCATTGGACTGTCACATAAGATTATAACTACTCTTTCTTGCACCTTTTAGCAATTTTAATGCAACCCTGCCCAGATTTCATATAGCCTGGAGGTCTTGAGAGATGGTAGGGTGTATAAACTTGGGAAAAATTAACTGAAAGTGAACTCATCTATATGACTATAGGGAAGCCATCATTAATGCTCAGTAAAGGCTTTCGAGGACAATAGCCTTTGGGTTTTCCATGCTCCTGTAAGCAATCTTGGTGAGCACAATAACTCATTTGTTCCCCAGGGTTAACTTTTGTGGGATTGTATTTTGGTTTGTGTTTGGGAGCACAGAAGGAGAGGGGGTAGACATTTATATCTCTTCAGGGAAGGAATGCTCACCAAAGATAGAGAAGATGTATTTGTGAAATTTTCACTTACTGACCTCTACCATCCCACTGTCATAACTGTGCTATGCCAGAAAAAGATGAATACTTAATGTCAGAATTTATTGAACAATAATAAATTCACAAGGTGCAGCAGTTTCAAGTTTCAGAACAGCAATTTCCAGATAATCCTGGTGACCTTGGTATTCTGGTTGAGGTGGATACAGGGTTTTTTTTCCCCCTAATTCCAAGCTTACTTGTTAATATTATTTCTCATAATATACATCACACAGTAAAACATGTTTTTATGCGTGTTTGTGGTTAAGAGGATAAATACAAGTTAAAGAGGTTACAGAAGAGGTCAAGAGGTTTCAGAAGTAGGCTGACAGAAATTGAAGTAGATTCTGTATTGGTACGATACAATGAGCCCCAAACCAGCAGCAAAGATGCTGCTGTAGAGGCTATGGGGGAATCAGAATTGAGAGTGAGTGAGGCTGCATGTTCAGTCCAGCTGCAGGTAAAAGAGAAGAACTTCATCAGAACAGGAATCATTGATGCAGCTCCACACAAGTGAGTGGGGAGATAGGAAGATGGAGGTTGAGTGGACTGTGGAAACCACAGTGAATGGAGCTGAGCTGAGGCCCCAGGAAAGTTGGGAGATATCTGCTTGTTACTCCTTAGTGTACAAACCAGGTATCAGATAACAGGGGCTTGGTGGTAGGCCATGCCATTATAATGTCAGATGGCCATTGTTTTGTTGGGTTAAGGTGAAGAAGGCACACCTTTTTCTCAGTCTGGTGTGCAGACTTTGGGTCTGGTTTCTCTGATATTATTTTAGTATGTACATGTGCTTCTACAACCTCAGTTCACCCAGACCAATTTATAGATGCCTTCCTTTCTATTACAAGAAATAATGCTGTATGGGTGTTATCAGACAAATGATGGTGATTGTGGGTCCAGCTAGGGCTTAACTATTCTCTGCCGTCAAGATGGAGACAAAAGCTGCTTACAAAATGGAATCTCTCAGAGCAAGGCACAGAACAAATAAAACACTGTTATACACAATATGGAATGTGTTGTTTACTTTCCATTACTGTGAAAGAAAGCCACCGTCAAGGCAATTTATAGAAAGAAAGGTTTATTTAGATTTATGGCTCAAGAGGGAATGATGCTTACTGTGCCAGCCACCATGGCTGCCTGCTGCAATGTTTCTCCTCCATAGTGGCCTTGACATAGTGGTTTTCAATCATGGGCTTAAAAAGTATCATTCTGAAAATGAGAAATGTGTGTGGATTTTAACAAGTCATCACGGTTAGTCTCCATTTCTTCCTAGAAATGAAGGCCAAGTAAGGAAATGTAAGCCGACTTTAAACTGAAAGTTTTCTTTAATTGTTAGATGGATATGAGAGAAAGCTGGTTTCTTGGCGTTGTTTTAATTTGCTTGTATGCTATTTTCTAATTCTTGTATATATTGCAGGGTGTTGTATTTCTTCAACTAGGCTGTAAACACTTTGAAGACTTTTTATTATGTTGTTATTACTCCATAACTTTTAGTATAGTTTCCATATTGATTTGGTTTCTGGGTTTACTGGCACAGTAGTCAATAAACCTTCCGAGTGCTTTTACCTGTAAACAGAATCCATTTAACTGTTCTCATTGGAGCCTCATCATCTTTGAGGGTCAGTCAGTGAGCTAGGAAGTGAATTTGAATTGTAGTTTCTGAGCATATAGAATATGCCACGAGGAAGTAATGCCTTTTCAGTAAGAGAAATGAGCTTGGTGAGATTTAACATCCCCAAAGCTAGCTTCTTCTCATGGACTTACTGTGGAGAACAGTTAAGCTCACAATCTCAACTTTGCAGGGCAATCACCTTTTATAAATGCATAGACCATGTAATGCTCAGGTCTGGGTTGAGCATGTCTATCTAATACATGGAGGACTTCCTCTTTTGTTTCTCAATATGTCTCATACTTCAACACCACTTGAACTCAGTCATCATTTTGTTTCTTTGTTCATGGATTTAAATAAAGGGACTCACAGATTAACTAGGCCTCTTGTATTAGTCATTTTTCCTGTTGCTATGATAAGATACTTTGATAAAATAAGGAAGAAAGGATTTACTTTTGTTCATGATTAATATAGACTCTAATATTCCTGAAATTATAATTTTATGTATATTTCCCAATAACTCATTTACTTCATGAGTGCATTATTCATATTCATTTTGAGGCACTTGTCTAGAATTCTAATACTATGGTTATCTCAGCTTTTATTCTCTCTTTTTTCCCACACTTTGGGTTTTTGGTTGTATGTTTTGTTTTATTTTAAATTTCATTTTGCTTTCCAACCACAGTTCTCCTCACCCCTCCTCCTTGCCTTCCCTCAGCCTACCCCCATCCAATCCTTTCACAGGGTAAAGGCTCCCAAGGGGAAGGAGGGTCAACAAAGCCTTGCCCACTAGTTTAGGCAGGACCAAGCCCCTCATCCCTGCATTAAGGCTGAGTGTGGCATCACACCATTGGGAATAGGCTCCAACATCTAGTTCATGCACCAGGCATAGATAGATAATGGTCCTGCAGTGAGGGGCCACTCAGATAGACACAGCTACCCAATTGTCTCCCACATGCAGAGGGCCTTGTTTGGTTCCATGGATGCTTCATGGATGTCAGTCTAGTGTTTGTAAGTTCCCATGAATTTGGTTCAGCTGTCTCTGTAGTTTTCCCTATCATGATCTTGATCTCTCTTGAAGTGGTTCAGCCATTAAAGGCTAGGCTCACAATAAAAAATATGTTATGTAGTACTTTTAAATTTTAATTTCAAGTATTTTATTTGTTGCATTGTGGAAGATCTGCAATACAGTGAATCTCTCTGGAGAGGGTTTCCCTTTTCCTGGTAAGGAAGTGGCAATTATTGGCTACCATGACCCATTCCATATACAAGTTGAATAGGTACTGTATTGTCATCTCAATAAAACTAGTTTGTCTTTGGTTTATTCTTCTAAACAAGGGATCATTAATCCTAATACATTCTAAACTATAGCTATACTCTTCTTATACCCATAAGACATCAGAAAATTTTATTACATTTACTAGATTTTGAGCTAACTTTTGGTATCACAGCATAAAAGATTCAGAATTTAACTGTGTCCTAGAAGAGTATCCTAGTTTCATTTCTATGGCTGTGATGACATATGCTGACAAAAAGCAAGTTAGGAGAGAGAGAATATGTTCAGCTCCCAATTCCAGATGACAGTGCATCATTGCAGGGAAGTCAAAGCAGGAACTTGAGCAACTGGTCACATCCACAGTCAAGAGCAAAGAGAGAATAAAAGTGTGCATGCTTACTTGCTTAACACTGTTTTCACTCTTACACAGTTCAGAACCCATCCCAGGAAATGATGCTTCTCACAGTGGGCTGGCTCTTCCCACATCTACTGACATTTGTAATGAAGACAATCACACATAGGAATGCTCACAAGCCAACCTGATCCAGATAACCCCTCACAGAGACTCTTCTGATGTGGTTCTAGAGCATGAAGCTGACAATTAACTAAGCCTCCCAGAGAGGCTGTCCTGGGGAGGCCTACACTTTTTGTCTCTCAGTCCCAATAACTGTCAATAGTTGTACTTGTTTCTCTGATATTCTACCCATAGCAAACAGTGACTCTTGGCCTCTGTCCCAGGTACTTACTGCGTTCTTCCCTCTCTAGTGTCTAAGCCTTTCCATTCACCACTCACTCAGTGAAGCCTGGATGATTTTTATAGGACATACTTTGTGCTGATTTTATAGTTTTTTGTTTGTTTGTTTCTATAGAGGCATTGTTCTGTTGCAAATCAATCCATCTTAACCAAATGTTAAATGGACAAAGTAAAAACTTTAAACACACAATTTCAAAATCACTCTCAATTATGAGCAAATCTTTTTGTCAACTTTTACTTATAAGACAATAAAAAGTTATTACATTCACATGTTTTAGTTTCACAAAACCTGGGATTAATTAAAACAAGATTATTGCATGAGTCTTAAATATCACCAATATCACTTGCACCAGATCCAGTTGTCAGGTTGCTACCTCCAGATTAGAAGGTATAAAAGATTGCAGGAAAAAGAGATTACCACTATAAAGCTGCATACCATGGTCTTTTGTGAATTTATTATTATCTATTCTAGCTATCTGAAACATAGTATTAAATATATACGTAAATACAGACTATTCCAAGCAGTGATCAGAGGTATAATTACTTTTATTTTTTTCCTAGAGAGTGGTGGAACCCTCAACAGACTCGCAGAACTGATTATGATTGTGTGTGATATAAGTTTCCAACTCCATAAGCTGAGCTGAACAGGACAGAGAAGAATTTTGAAGATCAATGTAAATTATGAATCAAGCTGGAAAGTATTTTCATTACAAACAAATAGAAAATATTTTCAGTGAAATGATAGAAGAAAATTTCTCAAATCTAGGGAAAAGAGATGCCAATACTAGTAGTACAGGAGGCATAAAAAAAAAACACAAAATAAACAAGTCTAGAAAAGAAACTCTCCACTTCATATTATTGTTAAACATTAAAATTACAGAACAATGTAAGGGTACTTTCTTTGGACTGTGAGGAAAAAGGGCTAATTTACATACACTACCATACAAATCAGAATAACAGCTTTTTATTCAATAGAGAATTTAATGTCTAGAAGGATTTGGAAAGATGTATTTGAAAATGTGAAAGTCCACAGGTACTAACTCACACTATTATACCCAGCAAAAACTACTGTCATAATTGAAGGAGAAGCAAAAATTTTTATATAAAGTCAGGCTAAAGGAATTCATGATTAATAGACCATATCTACAGAGGATACTGAAAGGAAACTACACACTGAATAAAAAGATAAACATATCTAATAGATCAAAGGGGAAAGTAAACATGACCACAACAGTTAAACAAATGAGGAATTGCAAAACATCCTATGTGAGAAAGTTTACATAAAATTAGGCTTTTCCTAATGAAGTACCCTGTTATCAAGAAAGTGACTTTATTTTTATTTTCCAGGTACTATGTTTTTAATGTTTTTGGATATATAAAAAGTCACATATTCCAAATTTTTCAGTTTCTTTTCAGTGGTGGAATGAAGAACAAGGATAGCTAACATAATTCTGAATTAAAGGAATTTTACTGAAGAAATAACTATACCAGATTTCAAGTTTTACTAGAGTCATAGCAATTAAAACAGCATAGTACTGGCCCACAGTCAACTTGCAAACCAATGGAATAGAATAAAGGATCCATATAGAAGCCTATTCGACTATAGCTACATACACATAGAGAAAGTCATACTATCCAACAAAGGGTGCTGAGAAAATTGGATGTCAACATGAAGAAGAATGAGAAAAGATCTTTATCTTCCAGCCTACACAAAACTCAATTCCAAGAGGACCAAGGACCTGAATACAAAGATAAAACCAGAAAACAAACAAACAAACACAAACAAGAAAAGCAAGCAAGTAAACAAACAAAATCATTTGGATTCAACATCAGTAACATTTAACTTGGGCTGTTAAATTTGTGTATGGTCTTCAGCCTTTAGTTCATTCTTTTCTGCAAATGTAGAAAAAGGCATACATGAATATTCACTGTTTTTCTCCCAAGGATTTTCAAGTCTGTGTTTCATTTAAAGCCCTCTGTGCTTTGTTAGCATCAAGGTGATGTTTTCACAGATGAACATGTTGTAGATTGAGGCTGTTTTGTTCTCTTGAAGGCACTGTTCCTTTCTGCTGAGAGATAAGACATGCTGTGCACATTTCTGGAGTGAGCTGGTCTGAGGAGAAATAGAATGTACTCAATATCTTTGTTCCTCAAATAACTTGGTGATGTAAATGAGTGACTCAGAGGTAGAGAGGAAGGGAGATAATATGTAATTTAAAGAATTACCACGTAGATCCACCTCCAAGTTCCCTCTTGTCATTCAGTTGCATCTTTTTGGAAAAAAATAAAATAAAAGGAAATATGAGAGAGACAGAGACACAGAGAGAAATCACCTTCTCTAATTTATGTAGTTCATCTCCCCTATGAGAGAATACTGTGTAGTTCTATGGACTTCTCTTCATGTGTCTTGTCATATTTACAGTTTTACTCTTCCATGTGTCTGAATAATGCTGTTGGTCTATACCTCAAACAAAGCAGTGTGGGAGACAGACTTTGGGAGGGTCACCAGGGCTCCTAATACTTGGTATTAGGATACAAGGTAGTCCTCTTGAGTGAAGCATGATCCTGTGACCTGCTTGGAGGCAGTAAAACCTGGTGGAGGTTGTGGTTGTCCTTGTCACAGTTGTGACATGCTGCATCTCTTGGCAGTGTCTGACCTTTCAGATACTCTCTTCTCTGCTGGCTTTGATGGGCCAGCTGCTTCATGGTGACCTACCCTACGGCTGATTTTATCCTGGAAGGAACCAAGGCCCTCAGTGCAACAGCTTGCAAGGAACTGAATTTCACCACCACCTCCTCAGTGATCATGGAAGTGGGTCTTCCTTCAGTTGAGTCTTCAGATAAAACCTTAGGCTAACTGACCTTTTCTCCAAAGCTCAATGAGCAAAAGGGGGCTTCTCCTGGTTAGTTTTATTGGTGAAATTTTATTTATAGATTTAGTGTCTGTATATAGCATTAGGAGTTGGGCTCCAGGCCTTGCGCATGCTAGCCAAGTGGTCTATTACTGAACTATATACCCCAGGCCCTGATGGTTAGCACTAGATGCCTGCTCCCCACAACCTAGAATCGCTTGGAAAGAGAACTTGAGGGATTTCCTAGATTGAGTTGTGCTGTGACATTGTTGTTGGAGATTGTCTTGTTTGCTCACAGAGAGAAGATGGAAAACCCACACTGATTATGGGCAGCACCATTTCATGGGCTGGGCCCTGGGCTGTGTGACTGAAGAAAGCTAGCTAAGAGGCAGCATGGGTGCTTCCACACCTCTCTGCTCCTGATGGTGGCTGTGATATGACTAGCTGCTTGAGTTCTTGCCTTGACTTCTGTTGTTGTCTTCAGCTGTCAACTTGACAAAAACCTAGAATCACTTAGGAAGAAGAAACAAAAATCCGAAAATCACCTAAATCAAACTGGGCTGTGACCATGTGTATGGGGAATTTGCTTGTTTGCTAGCTCATGTGTTATGGCCTAGTGTAGGGGCGATGACACCCCTAGGTAGTTGGTCCTGGGCTCTATAACAAAGAGAGCTGAACAAGGGAGAGCAGGAAGAGCAGGGCAGTAAGCAGCTGCCCAGTGGCCTCTGCTTCAAGCTCCTGCCTTGCTTTTCCTCAGTGATGGGCTGTGATCTACCCGTAAGTAGAAATCAGCCCTCTCCTCCCCAAGTTGCTCTTGGTCATGGTGTTGTCACAGCAACAGAGAACAGATCGTAACTGGGAATGATGAGCCAAATCAGCCCTTTCCTTTTTGTCAGGAGTTTTTTTTTTATCATAACAATAGAAAAGAAACTAGGACAGGGGCTGTGCAGGAGAGAAAGAAAAAAAGGAAAAATACTGAACAACATGACCATTGTTTGATGTCAATATGTACCTAGTCACCTGAAACTGGTGCTGAAAAGAAATGGACTAGCAAAAGCCTTCTGTTTTGCTGAGAGCTCCTGGTGCTGTGCAGAGACTCATTCGTGCCCCTCTTTTAATGAGCCATTTGTAGCTCCTGGGAGGGTGTAACAAAGCAGCAAGGCGATTAAAAGGAGAAATAACTGAGTGAACCTAATGCCATGCTTTGTGGACGCCTGGACACCTCTTCTGGTGGCCTCTGAGGGACTTTAGGAAAGCAATGCCAAAGAAAGAGCATCCATCTACTGTCTGAGCATCCCCCTTTCACAGTCAGCACTCTGAGAAGAGCAGGGCAGCCTTGGCCAAGAGCCACCCTCTGCACAGTGGGATTACCCTCTCAATGTGCATCTTTGCAGTTTCCACACTTTCTCTCAATCCAACGGTGGTGAGCCTTGTCTTTTTTTTTTTTTTTTTTTTTTTTTAATAAGGCCTTGCAGGGATCAGCTAGAAGTAATTGACTTGCATTTGAAGGGACAAGGCCTGTTTTTGTGGTCATGGCTCCCCTAGACATGAAGAACGGAGCACCCTTTCTTATCTTAAACTTAAACCTTCCCTTCAATAATTACTCATTTCCTCATTTCTCTTCCCCTTGTCCTATTCTTCTCTACTCTGTCCCATGTGAATGTTAGGAAGCATCTCTCTACTGCGTAATGGGCTCTGTTCTTGGCAGCTTGAAGACTTTTGAGAAGAACAAAGCAAGATAAAACCAAACATTAAAAATGATCCCTATGTTCTCAAAACTTTCTAGCTGAATACGGTGGGAGTCAATATAATCAAAGACTTTGACAAATAGAAAGGCAAGGGACATAGGAAATCCAGGGGGGGTCATATGCCATACTCAGTAGGGTGGTCCAGACACTGCTCTTTGAGAAGATGGCAAGGAGCAAGCAGTTGATAAAGAGGAGAGAGTTAGGGATGTGCTTTTCGGAAGTTCCCCAATACAGTGTGCACACTGTGTTTGAGAAACAGAAAGGAATCCTTATGCTAGGAAAACACACACACACACACACACACACACACACACACACACACACACACAGAGAGAGAGAGAGAGAGAGAGAGAGAGAGAGAGAGAGAGAGAGAGAGAGAGATTGCAGGAGATAAAGAGATAAAGTTAGAGAGGGTAGAAAGGAGATAGAAGAAAGAAGACCTTGCAGGCGATTTGTGCTCTATTGGGACTGAGCTAGTCAAGAAGGAGAATCAGATAGACACATGCTGACTCATCTTCTTAAAGGATGGTTCACAACAGGAAGTATAGGAAGTACCCATCAATAATGCAAGTCCCTTGTGATGCCTTGCTTGTTTCTGCAGATGAAACCAGCTGCGCTAGTCTTATCCAGGGAGTCTATAGGTAGACGATGTTGGCCTTCTAATCATTACTTAAGTCTCACTCTCTTAATGGCAAACATGCTCAGACCATGATAGCATTTGAACTGCTGTAGGTAGGTGGCTGCTTCTCAGTAAACCCTACATCGTACTCACTGCTGAGGTTTGAAGATGAACTGGCCCCAGAAGTTCATATACTTTATATTTGGTACCCAGGTGGTGGTGCTATTTTGGAAGGAGGTGGTACCATTTGGAGGAATAGCCTTGCTGGAGGAAGTCAGTCTTTGAGAGTGGGACTCTCAAGGTAGTTCACTGCTCTGTCTACTCCTTCTCTTCTTCCTCATGGAGATGCAGTGTAACCAACCACCACAGTCTGCTGTTGTGGCTTCTCTGCAATTGTAGACTGTCCCTCCTTAAGCTGAACCATTCCTGCTGAAAGATGCTTGTCATTAGGTACTTGATCACAGCTGCTAGAACATAACTGGTTGGCTCACCTTCTCTGTGCCCAGACTCTATTTGTCTGGATATTGTCTTTCCATGGTCCGCACAACTCCAGCTCCAACAGATCCTCTATAGTTCTTTCAGCCATTTGCATTTCCCTCATATCCTCTATGCTAGAATGCTCTGGCTCCTGAAAAGTATATCCTGTAGCTCAGACTCCATCTCCAAACATCTGACATCACAAGCCTGAATGGTATCACATCCAGACCACATCACGCATTTCAATCATACTTCTCCAGCTACAATCATGCTCTGATCTAACTGCATAACCATCCTTTGCTTTCTCCATCCATCTCTACTATGTCTTGATTGCACTGCAGATAAGAGTTGATAAAAAACAGATGCATAATCACACTGATTAAAGACTTATGGGCTACATTAGTCATTTGTGTCTGAGGGATAAATAATCACACATTGCATCTTTAAAAATTAGTATTTCAGTTTTGCTTCTGTGGGCTAGGAATCTGAAAGTGGATTAGCTAAGTTTTTATTAACTCTCCTACCTCAGTTTTTCTACCTAAGACCTCACGAAGCAATTGCATATATATTCAAAATGATGCTTCTTTCCAGCTAGGTGTCTATGAAACACATTAACTCCAAGTTTTTGAAATTTAAAAGTTGTTTTATTTGGCAAGAAAATGGGACTAATTCCTTTTCCTTGTCATTGGTGAGGAGGGATATGTTTTGAATTGTATTTTCTCCAAGAGAATTATTTGTCATCTCCCTTTTAAATGTGTTTTTTATTAATCACATTTGTGATTCTTGACTGTTTCATGCATGTCATATAAGAAGTCTATAATTCTCCAACCTCCTTTATTTCCCTCTACCCCTGTCATTCCCCTTTGCCATGTTCAGCTGTTTTCTAAACCTTGAATTGTTATTTGATTTATTGGCATGGATGCAAACATGCATTTCTTAATATGTGGTTAATAAAAACATTGGGTCTATCCTATGTAAAATATAAAACTCTAATTCTTTTGCACTGGACACAGTGTGAAAGGATGGTCCACATGTAAGTTTGGTTTAATTTGATCAATGAAGTTGTAGGATCAGTGAACAAGAGAGACTGAACTTTGAATGTAATAGCTCTTAAGGAACTTTGACTGTCCATTCACAGGCTGGAGTTCTACATCTGTCCCTGGAGTTTTCATTTAATAACCAATGGCTTCTGAGAGAAGCATTAACCATGCAGATAATCAATTCTTAACAGACAGGCTTATGGGAATAGATGTATGAGTGAAGTGATTTCTAAGGTGCATTGTAATAGGTTTGAGTGAAACAAAGTCATTATAGTATTTTCATCTTCCAAGATCAAGTAATAAGTGACAAAATATAAATGTTGTACCTGAAATGGTAAACTGAGAAGAGGAAAATTTCATGCATCTCCCTTTTTATGTTTATCAAAATATTTGTAATTTCAAAGAAATTAGAGTTTTCAATTTATTTAGTATGAAGATAAGCCTCCAAGTCACATTCTGTCACATCTCTATGGAAGACGGAATTATGACACCTACATACTTTCAAATCCTAATTATGGAAACCCAAATGTGTTAGCTTAAGTAGCAAATTGGAGTTTCTAGCTATGCCATAGGTCTAACACCTTGGAATGGAGCTATTCTTTTAAATTACTTACATGTAATTCAACCTAATCACATGTAGGTCTTTAAAGGCAGAAAAGTTGTCTTGTTGAAGTCAGATGGAAATGTGATCAGGGAAGACAAGTGAAGAGATGACTTGAAGATAGAAGCAAGGAGCCAATGAGCAATCCCTCTTAGTCTTCTTCCCTGTTGCTATGATAAACTGCTCTTACAAAAGCAATCTAAGGCAGAGAAGGCTTTTTCTGCTTCCCAGTTCAAAGGTACCATCATCATGGTGAAGAAGTTAAGGCAGCAGCTGGTCATACTGCTCCACAATCAGGAAACAGAGGGCAGTGAATGTGTGCCTCTCCATCACCACGTATCTCCATTTACCCTATCTGGTATCCTATCCAGGGAGTGGAGTCACCCACAAAGTGTGTGTCTTACCACCTCAATCCATGCAATCAAGATAATCCCTTGGCAACATGCCCAGAGGCTAACCTAACCTAGACAATCCCTCACACGTATGTCCAGAGACTTATCTCTTCAGACAGCCTAGGTCCTGTCAAGTTGACAGTATTGGCCATGGTATTTTCCAAGCTGGAAAAGGCCCCTGGAGCATGCCTAAAGAAGCATAGGCAAGATTTTATAGACAGGCTGATGGTGAGGCTATGGCTTCTCTTCTGATTACCAGAACTGAAAGGCAATGCACTAACTAGTTTGAAGCTACTAAGTTTATGGTTAGTAGTTACAGCAGCAACAGAGACTAAATAAAGCCTTTAATGAAACACAGTGTCTATCTAAGTAGTGTTAAACATGATGACCCTTACATGTGGTATGTTCTGCAGAAGTGTTTCATGAGTTTTGGAAATTTGGATGACAAGTCTGTTTTGACAAAGCAGAAATACTTCTTATTTGGGATTTGTGGCATTGTTAGATCTGATCATAAGTCAGGCAAGTTCAGAAAACTAAATCTACATCTTCCCTCACTTATTTCACAGATAAGTTGCATCTGCTCCTACAGAAAATATATTTCTGTCAGAAATGTCTTTCTTCTACAAGATAAATTTGATTGTTATTTCATATTCTGGATAACTCTTGTACTGGGTCATGATGAAGGTCAGAAAGACTTGGGGCAGTTTGGCTGAGCTGTTTAAATACTGTGTTGTGTTCCCTGGTGAGTCACTCTCAGCTGGACTATTAAAGACAGGAAGTGAAAATTATAATGGGGAACTTTCTACAGTGAGGGAGTCCAGGGCTGATGAGTAGACCTGTAAAGTAGCCAGCATCTCCGCGGGGGACGAGACCACTGCAGATAAAAGCAAGCAGTGTTGTTCCCACTGAGAAAATTACAGTATAGAGAACCAAGCCAAGATTCACTGGTTATTTCTCAGTAGTCATGGAATATAGGAAGAAAAGGATAATGTGTTATTACCTCACTGAGAGCCTCCTAGGAGTTCTCGCCAATTTTCCTCTCTTGATTTTTCTCCCTGAAGGATGGTAGGTAATAGGCTGCAGTTTTATGAAATTAAACCAAGGTAATCAGATATTCTCGATGGCTACTTTTCTTTGGTCCTCTCCCTGCCTAAGCATTTGTTTTGTCTTTTCTTATTTTTTAAAACATATTATATTTATTCATGTGTCTGTTGTGTATGTGCTGTGTGTGCTGGTTGTTGATGTTGTTGGCAGTAGTGGTGGCAGTGGTGGTGGTGGTGGTTGTGGTGTGTGGGTCTATGAATGCAAATTCCATAATGTGTGTATATGGGGGTCAGAAACCAGCTTCTAGATTTGGTTCTTTACTTCAACCTTGAAGGTCCTAGGTATTGAACTCAAGCCATTAAGGTTTAATAGGAAGAGTACCCTTATCTACTGAGCCATCCCACTGGCTCATATTTTTTTCTAATTTGATATCATTTTTCTCATAATTGCCTATCAGTAAGGGAGTGCACATCCATAGTGGGGGTGAGCAGAAGAGATATCTGGAATTGATAGCTTAAAGGCCACAATATGGTATATCAGGGGAATATTTTTTCAGTGTTTTTAATGGCCATACAGCAATGTTTATTTTATACATAGATACTGAAATCCATTGTATGTAAGTTATTGGTTTGTGTTAGGCATTAGTTTTGAAAATTGAAAAGACTAGCATAGACAAATAGTCGATTTCTTGTTTTTTGAGAAGTTTAACATTCTAAGAGATGATAGATATATGAATGATGGTTGATATAGATAGATAATTAGATAGGTATATATACACATAGATGGATAGATAGACACATGGATATATAGATATATGATAGGTAGATGACAGATAGACATATGTCTATTTATATATGTATGCATATGTTGTCAAGTATCAATAATTATAACAAAAAAAGATACAGGGTGTGACAGTATAGTGAAGGACACGCAAAATGGAATCACTGAGAGCGTGCCCTCTGAAATGGTCAACATATTTTTCTTGGGATGCCAAACTTAAATATCATTATTACTTCCTGTCTCACTATGGCATCTCCATCTCTAAGTGCTCCTTACATGATGCTATCTGTATGAGATGATGTGTCTAGGGAACACCTCACTAGAACCTTCCTTTCAGATTCTCATCTTCAAATTGTTGAGCTTAATGCTCTTCCTTTATTAAGGACCCAGATCCAGTATTTTATTATAGCAATAGCAATCATACTAATACACTAATACCCTTAAATTAATTTGTGTAGAGTAAGTCTACAGATGATGGTGAGTGACTGAGGCTCAACTATGCATTGCCTGAAAAATGGCTCACTGATATAATGCTCAGCTAATTTATAGAAAAGAAGAATTGTCACCAGGAAACATCAGAAGTATAAATGTATTTACAATGTATACATGCAAGTGTGCATATATTCTGTGTTTTTCAAAAACTAATGTAATATTAAATTAAAAACATTGCTGGTCTAGCTTTGGAAATATCCTACTATTTTTATATCTGTGAGCAAATTACATTCGCTTATTGGTTATTTATTTTTGGTGAAGTGCAAAATAACTCTCCAAAGAAAAGTATGAAAGGGTTTCCATAGGCCTCTGAAATCTCAAGCCTTCAAGACACTCTATCCATAGCTTTAGTCCTTTGCTTTTATTTTGAACAGCTGACAAATGTCAAATAAATATGAAACCAGTGACTTTATATATATTTAACAGCTATAAAACTATGTGTGATTTGTAAGAGGATCAAGTAAAGTGGAGCAAGCCTATTAGGAAAAAATTTTAGGGGCAAGTAACAGCAGAAGCAGTCTTTTTTGAGTGTTCAGGGTTGACTTTGCATAGTAGGGAGGAGAAAAAAGGGAGAGACCAGAAGCTTTGAGTACTTTCAGTACTGTCAAAGCCTGTTCTTGTCCCTCAGCATAAACAGATTCTGGGAGGGGCTTCCAGGGATGTATATTCTTGACCATGTTCATGGGGTTTTTGAATCTATCTTGCCTTAGCTAGGTTTCAAAGGGCCCTTATGAAGACAACTATCCCCAGCTCAGAAGGAAGGCAGCTACCCTCTGTATGTGACTGAAGTGAGCTTGCCAGGCTAATATTGAGACATTCAAGAATATTAGCTAAGTCTGCTTTAATGTGAGATGAATAAAGTGTATTCAAGCCATTACATTTCTATGCCATTTTGTGGAAACATGAGAGAAAATGCAGGTCCCAGGATGGCACAAAGAACGGAAGCAGGTCAGCCATGGAAACTCACTAAGACTAGGAACCTCTGGTCTGGACAATTTCCACATCCTTCTCACTTTACATTTATTTCTGAGATTCAGTGAAGCACACCTTGCCTAGCTTATGCAATTAAATTGTATCAAAAACATGAGAAGCTACCGGGAGTCATAGAGCAATTATTGTACTGCGAGGGGTTTACTTTATTGATACTGTTTTATTACTTTGAAAATGGAAGAGCTGGGCTTTTGTCAATCATATGAAATGGAAAAGTAAAGTCTAAATAGTAGCTTGAGATTGCTCCAAGTAAGAGAAAATAATCTACAGCAAAAATGAAATTAACTTTTTAAGTGGTTTTTGTGAGTAGTCAGAAGTATATTTTTAAAAATAATTTCCCCTAATGGCCATCATTTGAAAGAATGGTAATTTTATTAAAAATGGATATGAATGTACAATTAAATGCAATGACTTGCATTTACTTATAAATGTTTTAACCAATGTCAATTAATGCTATATAGGTCTAAATTTATAAAAACAAATTTGTTTTCAACTTAAAATCATATTTTTGTTGTTCTTTGAGTAGTACTGAATATTTATTTGTTAGTCTGCATATATTTTCTGAATTTTAGCAATATTGTAAAATGTAAAGCCTTTTCTCCTTGTCCCAATCCTTTGGGTCCAGTCTTGATGTATTGTTTGGTCTGATAATGTTTTGGGATCTCTATCTCTATCTCTATCTCTATCTCTATCTCTATCTCTATCTCTATCTCTATCTCTATCATCTCTATCTCTATCTCTATCTCTATCTCTCTCTCTCTCTCTCTCTCTCTCTCTCTCTCTCTCTCTCTCTGTGTGTGTGTGTGTGTACTTATGTATGTATGGGCTTTTTATTTATTTGCTTTTATGGTTGAAGAGAAAATTCTCACCTAAGTGACAATGAATTTTGCTAGCAGGTTCCAGAACAGATATTAATGATGTGCTGTTGTGATCACCAGCTCTGTTAATCTCCACAAGGTCTGAAAATAATAATTTGAAGTATGCCTTTTTCTTAATGTAAACTTAAGTGTGTTTAAAGAAAAACAAAACATTGGAGATGCAGAAAACTGTAAAATTAAATTTAGAGACCACATGTTACCTATATATTTCAAAACTAAACATACCTTTTTATGATACCCCAAAACATGAACTTCAGATTTTTACTGATTCCACACAGGGTATTCTGTCTGCTCAGATCTTCCAAGGAAGGAGGAGCCTCCCCTATGATGGAATCATGTGCCATAGGATTGAATGGATTAGGTGCTGAATGGGACAAAGGTGGCAGAGCAGTAGCAGGGGCATGGTGAAGTCCTGAATGGGGCATGGAAGGAAGAGTCGCTTTAGAGAGCTCCAGGATGCAGTGTGGTACTGAGGAGGTGTCAGTCACTATGACATGTGGTTTCTGAGTAATGACTGATGTTTCCCTGGAAGAACCCCACTTCCAGGAGGAAGGAACTGGTAGGAACAGAAAGAGAAAGGGAACCAGATGGACTACATTTTCTATCCGTTTCTAACTATGGGATCTTGAGGGATTGACTCAGTTCTCTGATTCTCAGTGATTTTTCATTCATAAAATGGACATCAGGAAGACACGGCCATTCACTTCCTGGTAGCTGGCAGAATGCCTCTTGCTTCAGACTGGAGACATACCAACAACATACACACAGCTGGAAACCTTTCTCCTCCTTAGCCCTCCTGATGCAGAGCCCCTCCACTGCTGAAGCCAACAGAGAAACCACATGTTTGTCCTCTGCCATGCCCACCTTTATTCTGGGTCCCAGACAATTAATAGATGAACAATCATACAATTCTGAGTGGAGAGTGTCACTGGGAAATGTTTGTGCTCCAGAACTTGGTCATAGGTGCTGGAATACTCCATAGTCGGTATGTTTCTTAATTATGGACTTATGGGTGCAGATATACTGCTTGGATAAAAATAGGGGCCTGTGATTTTAAGTGGTAGGATTGGCAGTAAAGTTACTATAAGCAAAAGTTTTTCTTATTGTACTACTGATTGCACTGCTAATTCAAGTAAGTCAACTGAGTATTTGTTATGCTTTTATTGCTTTTATTATGGTTTTGGAAACTGATTTTGATTGATTATACTGCCTCTTCACACAGGTTCTTTAATATTCCACACTTAAACACATTCATTTACTTTTAGCATTTGTTTTTAATGTATAGCTGAGATTTATAAAAGAAGAATATCATGAAGCCCTCTGAAAGGAGCATCATAGGATTCGGCACAATTGGCAGACACTTTAGCGGGGGTGGGGTGCACATAGCTACGAAATTATACATCTTCTTGGAGGCAGCAGAATATTATCAGAGTCTCCAGTGACCTTGTTATCCTGATTCCTGCTGCTCATCTCATTCACATCACTGTCCTGTGTATGATGGAGGAGGGGGAAATAGTGATTTCATGTTCTTTCCTGCTGGCTGCTAGGACTTAGGGTTTCCATTGTATATATAGTAAGGAGACGCAAACCCACTGACTTTGGCAAATGGCTTTGGAAAAACAAATACTTTCCATCTAGATAGATATACAAACTTATGAGAACATTAAGAAAAATAAAGGTCATTTCTTGGACTTGATACACAAAGGAAATTGCTTTAATCGGTTGTAATTTATATGCCTTAGTCTTTCAAGCACCTGTTTCAGGCAAAATGATTTGTCTGCAGGGAGGAAACTCATGCATCTGGAGCAGTTTTCAGAGGTGGTTGTTGAAGTCCACTGTGTTGAAGCATGATTCCACTTCTCCAGTCATCCCCATCCCCCCGCCCCGCCATGTCCTCTGATTCCTATGCAGACCACCGTCCATGTATTGAATTGTGGAACACAATAAAGACAGCGGGATCAGGAGTGAAATGCTCCAAATTTGTATTTTCGTTCATGGTAAGTGAATTCTTAATGAACATTTGGGCAAATCATTTTATGTGTCTGACACCTGTTCCCTCATCTGTACAATGGAGTATTCCTTTATATTCTACCTGTAGAAAATAAAAAGCAAAGTCAAACCTGAAATTTGGGCATTGGGAAGGATTCAGACTGCTGGCTCAGATACTTGGGAATAGCATAAATGCAATGAAGTCAAGGAAAGAAATTTGAGAGTCATGGCTACTGTTCTGTGCTTTGGTCAGTTATGGGCCCTCCCATGGTCTCAGTATGATTCCATCAAACCAAGAAATCATGGGAACCTCTATGCCGACTCACCTTTCTCACTTCCACTCACCTTGTCTCTTAAGAGATTATTAGCAACATGGCTTGACCCAGACCAATGATGAGAGATGATTTAAACATTGACTTTGAGGAACTAAGGAAGATGGCGAATCACAAGCTAAGGTGTGAGTCCAGTTGAAAATGGAAAGAAATGACATTCACTGTTTGGGTCTTTATCAGGCTCCTTCATCCTCATTTACTAGGGCTCTATTAAAGATCTGAGTTCTACCAGAAATGTAGAAGTTAAAGATATAAAAAGAAGGAGAGAGGCATTTCTCTTAAGCAGTTCATTGTCTGACTGGGAGTCCTGGTGCACCATGTCAGCTTAGGGATCATGAATACCATCTCAGCTTGAGGGTCATGGATACCACCTCAGCTCAGGAGTCATGGAAACCACCTCAGCTCAGGAGTCATGGAAACCACCTCAGCTCAGGAGTCTGGATACCACCTCATTTCAGGAGTCATGGAAACCACCTCATCTAAGGGGTCATGGAAACCACCTCAGCTTGATTTTCCCCTTTGCATGTGTCCCAAATGTTAGCCAGACTAGTTTGGATGACAGAATTTTAAGTAGGTTTTATAGGTAGGGGATAAATAACTTATAAAACTTTGGCAGACTCAGAATGTTTAGCATAAATTTCAGAAATGTTAGATGAAGAAAAAGTGGAAACATGGATTACTTTTTTTTTTAGAATGGAAATAGAATAGCGTTGGAAAAAGCAATTTTGCTAAGAAAAGTGGCAAAAATTATTAAGGCACCAGACGGAGGAATAAAAGGGGAAACTTGACCTTGAAGCTAATGAACTACTGCTTGTGAGCTCAGAATAGTTTTCAACAGAACAATTATTCCATAAACATGGGTGTTTATTGTGTTTAGTTTGTGTTCTAGGCATTGTTATGAGGCCTTTGCATCTATGAACTTATTTAACTGTGCAGTAATTATGGTGAATTGTTCACAGAACATCTCACAGATGAGAAGTAGGAGCCTGTAGGAGATTGCTGCCAACTTCAGATGGTAAAGGTTACCATGGCAGGGACACTGGTGTAGAGCCCTGTCCAACAATGACAAGGAGCCATTGTTTAAACAGATACATGTCATCTAACAAATTGTGTTGAATGTCAAAAGAAAATGTCAAGCCTGGTGTGGTAATACTGCTCAGTGGATGGAAACACATTCAGGGTTAGCCTGAGGATCTGCCTTCAATCCCAGAATCCATAATGAAAAAACAGAGAAGTGACTCTGAAAGCTGTACTCTCACATCCTGGGGTTCACCATGGCATATGCACACCCATCTTTACACACATATTCTCTCATACAATGAAAGTAATAAATGAAGTCCCTTGTCTTTTAATAAAAGAGAAATTTCCAATATTCCAATTAAACATTTATTATAGATAACTAATTCAATATAGAGGATACATACTTAAAAAATTTAAGTTTAAAAATTGGCCCATTGGACAAGGGGGAGGGGTGAGATTCTGTCTGTCAAGTAAAAAGATATCTTAGAAGTTTTCTTGTCCCATTGTTTGAGAGATACGTTTGGCACTCTTCATTGGCCTGCCTGAAATAGCTCACCTAAGGCAACTCTAGAAACTCTGTCTGCTCTCACCTGAGGGGTACAAAGCATTCAGGATAAATGCCATTCTTTTAGTTCAAAATGATGAGGAGATTTGGTATCATTTTGTATTTGTTACTGCGTTTGAAGCAAAGTAGCATTTTTCTATTTACTTAAAAAAGTAATTCAGACAAGATTTCTCAGACAGCCACACACCCAATTCACATCCAATATATTGTTTCTTTTCTTTATACTTATTTTTATGTTACTGTATGTTTCCATCTTTTGTATATGTCACTGTCTATAGAAGCAAAATGTTTCTAGTGAAGTTTCCATTGAGGTAATTCCCAACTTGAAGATGACTTCCTTAACTTTTCATCCATTCCACATTTACAGGTAACATTAGAAATACGGATTGAGATAAGTATCTCATTTTACAGTTGCACATAAATGCCAGAGAAAAGAACTGACTGTTCTTTTTCCCCAGTGAAACTCTGAAATAGAACCAAAAGCATCTCATTAGATTTTAGTGGAAACCCTGAAATACATAAGGATATACTTATTGCCCCTCCCCAGGAGATCATTGTTTCTGTTCTTCCTATGATTTAATGGGTTTGTTTTGTTCATGCGAAGCTTTAATGGTTTGGATGTGTTCCCCAAGGTTTAAGTATTTGGAGCCATCTGCAGTGTAATGGTAGTGAGAGGTAGGATCCAAGAGATGGATATGATAAGGTCATGAGGACTGTCCCCTTAGGAATGAATTAGGGATGTTGTTATCACAGGAGCGAGTTGGTTACTGCTGGAGTGAATTCCTGATTAAAAGAAGAATTTATTTTTCATTCATACAATTATTCTTCTTTCTCCCTTTCTGTCTTTCTGTCTCATCATCATTCACTTGCCTTTCCAAATATGTCAGAAATACAACAAGAACTTCAATAGAGGCTCCCAGAACCCAGCCTTCTCCCTCCAAGATTAAGGGAATAAATCCATTTTTTTCTTTTGTGGGCTACAGCACATCTGTCTTCTGTAACAGCAGCATCAGTGTGCTTAGCTGATAAGGAGTGTGGCATTGGCTTCTATATTGTCCCCACCCAGGAATGGAATAGATGCAAATTTGTTCTGTGTCTTCAGAAAAAGTCACACTAGAAGGGGTGTTGTCATCACCATACGGAACCGTTGCATACATAGGGTCCATTGTAGCCCAGGTGTCTCCATGGGTACAGAGGCAAAAGGCCCAAATTAAAAGCAAAATTCCCACACTGTGGGCCACTGGGATAGCCAAGCAGGTATGAACCCTTGCTGCACAGCGTGATAATCTGCAGTCCATTCAGGTGTACATGGTAGAAAACCGAACTTCCCTGTCTGCATATATACACACACACACACACACACACACACATACATATATATATGTGTGTGTGTGTGTGTGTGTGTGTGTGTGTGTGTGTGTGTGTGTGTGTGTGTGTTCCACTTTTTTTCTTGATTGGATTGATTTTTTAAAAACTTTTTCTGCACACTTCCAGGCAACGATTACTAACATTTCTCCCTAGTGTGCATAACTAAAGCAAAAATAGAAGAGCAGAGTATTTCTTCATATTTTCCTTATGCTTAAAAATGTTCTTGCATACTTTTAAAATATTTATTTTGGAAAAAACTTAGGAGTCATGACCTGGTGGGAAACTTCCCTCTTATATTGTTGAGTGTCTATCCTTCTGGAATGAGTGCATCTTCTCAGGCTGTGAATTTTCGTTTAGGTAGAGGTTGTAGTGCCTCATTGCCTTTGGAGGTAACCACACTATGGTAATATTGGTACAGGTGGAGGTAGTGAAGGCTTGCTGAATGTTGGATGTTGGTAGCAGCATTGTGAAAGAACAAGTTCCTTTGCAGTCTCTTTAAGTTACTGTAAGTCATCAAGAACTTTGTAAATATGTATGAAAACTAGGTTGATGGAGACATCTAAATTCAACCTCTAACATTTCGAAATATATTTTTCTATTTATTTTCTGTGTTATCCCACCTTAACTCCCCCTCTCATGAAAACTATGTAAGTGCATTTACTCTCGCCCCAGTTGCATATAACATGTAGTAATAAACCAATTACTCATATGAATTGTGGGAGTGCATCAATCTGTAGTCACCAAGTAGTAACAATTAGTTTATAAAGGAAGAAAAGAGAAAAGCACTGTTCAAAGGTAGTGTTTCATACAAGGGCATGGGAATGAGTGAGTGCATTCTCAAGTGTCTTATATTCACAAGGGCAGGAACACTGAAGTATGACACTCCCAACTTCATGTTATTGATGAATTGTTAAAGGGAACAGCTATTGAGTCCTATCGATAACACTGCTTGCTGTATAGAGGAAGAGGGGACTTAAATGAAATAATAATAATGTTGTGATTGAGTTAGTCTCAAAAGATAATACAAGTTTCAATAGTTTAGTAGTAATGCATTTGAAAATCTTATACTATATCCTATTTTTAGAAGTGCTAATAAAAAACCTTGAGGATTAATATCTTTGAATATGAGTGGGCTTTAAAAATATTGTATTTTAACTGGTGTTGCATTTTAAAGAAAATCACTGATGAAAACTATGTAACAAAGTTCAAATGTCTCTTTATTTTTGTAGTCTTATTATATTCTATTTGTCACATATTGTGAGTTTTAAATTTTTACCTATGGGATAAGTCTTTACAAAGGAAGTTGTAAATGTTATAATAATATAACCTGTGTAACAGAAACAATTATTTTATTACATATTATATTATTTCAGCACTCCATTTAGCAGGAGAATACTCAGAATCACACATAGAACAATGACAATTGCCATTGCTAATTTAACTTATAATGTTTTAAGTTAGGGGTGTTGTTTTAATGCCATAGATCATCATTATGTGGCTATGAGAACAGACAGACTCATGCTGGTCAACAGGTCTCAACTATACACAGTTTTATTGTTCTCTTACTGGAGAATTCACCAATGACACAGTGTTCCTGATGTTTGAATTTCAGCTCTGGCTTGCTTGAGGCGCTAACTTAACTTCTCTTTAGAGGATAAAGAAATAAAATTAATATTATTGAGCCTTGTATTGGTGATATGAGAGAGAGAGAGAGAGACAGACAGACAGACAGACAAACAGACAGAGAGAGCTGTCCATAGTACTGTACATACACATCTGTTTTACCAGCATGTAGATTACAGGATAGCAGGGGTCTACTAAGCTTGAGCTATAAGTATATGGAGAGAAATTGGATAGAAAGGCAAAAATAGAGAGTGACAATGTTGCAGAGCACCAGAATTATGTAGCTGCCTCCAACTTAGAGCTATGTCAATTAGATGTTTGCATCTCTTCATTGTTTGCTTCTGAACACATAATTCATCACTAAAAATTTCTGGGAAATTTTTGAGTATGAAAATGAAAGAATATCTGAGTCCTCTGGGAATCGATGGCATTGACAATCCTTCAATTTAGCCTCTGCTGCTTGTGTCAAGATGTACCCAAATGCCTTCCTTAATTGGATTCAGTTGATAATTTTGATGGAAAATTCAGTATATTGGTCATAATTATTGAATTAGTGAGTCAGGGACATAGTTAGAAAGAAATTAACACAGCCACCTGACTCTTGTTAAGGTTCTAATTGATTTTAGTTATTGAAGTTGCTCTAATTAAATTAGTGATGTCCATCTCAAACTCCACACACTTTTATAATATTAAAGTAACTTTGATTTGAGTAAAGCTAGTCCTTTAATATAGAAATGAGAAATGATCTCTGTCTCTTAAATGTATTCATGTTAAATATTTTTTCTAGCAATATAGAAAAATATAGATTTCTAACATTTTCTCCTTATGCAGTGGAAATCCCATTTTGACTTCTGAAGAGGAAATTCAAAAGTGATTCTAACAATGCACTCTGGACACAGCATTATATTACATTAACTCGCTATAAACTTCTGATCCCACTCTTGCTTTGGTGAGAACTTTTTTGTTTGTTTGTTTTTTTCTAGACAGGGTTTCTAGCTGTCCTGGACTTGCTCTGTAGACCAGGCTAGATTTGAACTCAAAGAGATCCATCTGCCTCTACCTCCTGAGTGTGGGATAAAAGGTGTACATTACCATCAGGTTGAGAACTCTAATATCAATCTCTGAAGTGTTTGGTCAGATTTGATGGCAGGAATTTGCTTCTGTGTCCATGCACTGATCATACACAGGCTAATCACCTAATGGCTATCGGCCAAGCTTCCCCATGAATAGATAGCAATGAAAATGATCTCTGTTCTGGAGGAAATTAAAATAAAAACTAAAGTATCTGTACTTTCATCTACTAGTCTTGGACCTACTCTGTGGGCTGCAATTATAGTTCTTCAAACTCTGTCCCTGTAAAGTCCCTGCAATGCCCCCTAAATCTTTTCCTTCTCATAGATAGTAATTGTAAAAGGTTATGTTTCTAAGTCATTTTTTCATGTTTCTAAGTCATTTTTTCAACCTCACGAGTTTTCCTTGAATATGCTTTCATTTCTTTCCAAAGAGTTTGCCTCAGAATGCAACACAATGCAGCAGAATGTTCCTTTGCTCATTTTTCCTTAAAATGACTTTAAAGCCTATGAATGCCTTTGTACAGTTTTAGGGAGATGCCTAGGATTTTCACCACAAATATAAATAGTTTCAGAAGATATAATTCCTGGAGTGTTGTCAATATTGACTTTAAAAAAATACAAGCATTATATTGTTCTTTATAATGTATTCAGGGAAATAAACATAAGGGTAATCTTAGCCCACCATTATGAATTTTGAAAACAAACACATTCTTTAATTTGCTTATGATTGGAATTTACTTTTACTGCTCCTTGAAGTAATTCTATTCCATCCCCATCCACATAATTTTATGCTAATCTACTTTCATACTTAAAATATTATATATTAGCATCACTAATTTTTCTCTGTAATGATTTAACTTTTCATTTCTTATGTTGATAAGAATTTATGTGTTAAATTTTTGTGAGAATACATTAGAATAATAATAGTATCCAATTAATCAAAGCAGAAGCATATTATAAATCCCAATAAGTGCTTATTATTCAGACAAGGTAACATTCTTATTTTAAGTGGACTAAATAAATCACTTGAATGAATTATACTTGATTTGAGGAATATTTGGTTGTTCTTTTTCTGTGTTTCAAACTTTTGGCAATATGCCATTATACAGCAATGGGTGAATGAGAACTGTCTTCCTTCATACAGAATGGAATGACAGTGGTGGGTTGTGGCAGTGTAGAAAATCCTTGGCCATGGTCACTTGAGGAGAAAGCTTAGACTGAGAAAGGGGTGGATGAAGGTAGAGATTCCCTGGGAATGGAGTTCTTTAACGGTTTCTATGTGTGGGTTCTCTCTGCAGTCTTGCATCTTCTCCTGGGAATTCATATCTCCTGTGCTGAAGAATAACACAACAGGATGTAGTCTATCCCCAATGTGGTAGAATCAGACTTTTATCTCCTGTATCTTAGAGATAATCCACTCATCATTACAACTTTAGACCGTGTTAAATGTCTTAGAGGCAGAACACATTTCAAATCTATACAAATCTCACATTATGTAACCTTGCATGCCTTTTCTACCCAGGCTTTTGCTAAATTAAATCCCTTTCTTATTACATCCTGTTTTTTTTTTTTTTAAGAAAAGCTTCAATTTATCTCTGTTAGAGTTCATCTCCTTAGAGTTGTCCTATGGTGCTATTTGAGATTATGACTCTATTTTCAACCTACCTAGAGAATGTTTGAAGATTATGGGCATATATTCTAAAGAACTAGAGTTTGCAACATTTTTCCTCATATTTTAATTAGCACAATGAAGACACATTTTTTAGCTATGCTGGTGCTAGAGGAAATAGTTTATCAGAAAAGACATAATAGGACTTTAGAACTATGCAAAGTTCTGGGCTCTAATTTCAATTCATTTGCATTCCCTTATCACCTTCTACATGCTGGGTTTCTATGTCCAGCACCATGAATTCAGAGATTAGTTGGTTCTTTATAAACCAACATGAGCATCAGGGAGTCAAAAATCCCAATAATAATAGGAAAATGCTAGTAATAGTACAGTATTAGGAAGAGGTGGTATAAGAGCTGTTATATACAAGATGATCTACAGATACCTAGAAGGGTAGGGTGGCTCCAAAAATCTTCTCATAGTTGGCACTAAAGTAATTAACTGGGTAAACAGAAGCAATATGCAGAGAGCAGAGGATATGGAATGAGTGGAAGTGAGGGTATTGTGAGAAGAAATTGTAGCCCATAATATGCAGGCAGGTAAGTACAGAACATATCTATTTCAAACTATTAAACCTGTGGACCAGAAAAGAATGACTCAGAAATAAAATGCAACTTCTAGAAAAGAGTCTAAGGAGAAAAAAAGGCAATTTATTTACTTTGATGTCAGACCACAGAACCGCTGATGATAAAGAGCCTTGAATTATGTAAAAATGAGAATTCTCATGAAGTGTGCAGATAGCATGGGTCTTGTGGCATTAATGCTTTCAATGTTGAAATTGTAAGGGCTTTGGCTTTGACTACTGAATTGAGACATAGTTCTGGGTATCCATCGTGAAGAATTTAGATCCCCCCAAATGTCAGATAGCAGGGTCCCCAAACTCCTACTCTCAGGGTCCATATGGACATTAAATTTAGTACCTTATGAGTAGCCATAATGGCATTGTATAAAACGTGCAGTATTTGTTTCTTCAAGGAAATCACAAGACCTTTGATCACATGTGTATGTTAGTTAGCTCTGTTTCTGACAAAGGTATCTGCTATTTTGGGAACTTCAGTAATAGGAACACTGTACAGATTGTAAATGAATGTATAAAGTGAAGCCATTTATTAACATTGTTTATGTTAATAAATAATAATACCACTAGGATTGAAAATAATGCTGAAAATACTATATGAAAATACTGTAAATATGGCCTCTAATGTAAGAAGATAAGCTAGCATATGTTAAGAATGTGTGTCATGGTAATGTCAACTGCCTACAAGTTGATTTGCTAAGGTTCTTTAGATTATCCTCTCTTTGAAGTCTAGATTGTTAAGAAAGTGCCACTTTGGGGTAAGATTTCATTCTTTTAGTTACTAGCTTGTCCTGTAACTTCTACAAAGTCCATCAACCCATGTTATCAAGAATAGTTAAAGTGCTGTAACTGAAGTCTGGACAGAGAGACTTGAACGAATTGAGGAGCTAGAGGTGGCAACAGTGCTGAAAAGGAAGTGATTTTTAGGTATCTTGGATCATATCTGTGTAGCTGCTGTCATGCGTCAAAGCCACTGTCAGCAAATCCACCCAGAGAAGAGCAATTGGCTGCTCCTTGAGGCAACACCCCAGGATCACAGGACCTTTGTTGTTGCTGACATTGCTGTTGCCTCTGGCGAACGCATGGGCTGCTGAGAGGGTATCTGCATATTCTCTGCCTGAAGTAGTGGGAACTATACTTTTGTCTTTATCTGTATTCTAGGGAAGCAGACTGGCTATAAGGATGGTTGTCTTTTAAAATCCCTTCCTCTTTCTCACATTCACATGAACAGAGAGAGAGAGAGAGAGAGAGAGTTGGGGGAGGAGAGAACTTTTTGAAACAGTTTTACTATGTAGCCCAGACTGGTCTCACTCATGATTTTTCTCCTGTAGTCAGGATTAAGGTCTTGCTGCTATGCCTGGCTTCTTCTATTCTCTTTTCTGCCCTCTATAAAAGAGTTCTTTTGTTTTTAGCTTTGGATTTAAGAAGCTGGCTTTGAGTCACAGGAAAACAAGTGCATTTTGTTTTAGTTTCTATGGGGTTTATCTCCCTGAATCCTCACAGCCACATAATGTAATCATCAAGGTGTGAAAGAAGAAAATTTGGGGGAGATTTCCCATCATGTAATTCTCTTTTGCCGATAACAAATGGCACCTGAAGTCCAAAGGGAAAGCCATGCCTGTAACAAGCTTTTAGACTTTCGTTGTGCAACTCAAAGCTGAGAACAATGGTGATGAGCTAATCCCTACATATTAAAATGGGATGCAGCACGTGAAAAGCACAGCCTGAAACTTCAGCTCTCCCATTCCAGGCACAGGCATTAGCAAAACCAGCAGAGCCCACTAGGGTTTGTTTTGGAGGGGGTCAGATGTTAGAAACTCCTTAGAAGAGAATTCTCTTGGAAGCATACTTTCCACCTAAATGAAAAGTCCATGAGTAGAAACACTCAGTGTGAAATGGAAAGCCTGGGGTGTCCCCAGTGATAGATGCAGGGTCAGGTGCCACCTCACCTGGAGATACCCAGCATGAGAAGCTTGCTTCCTAGTATGTCCCAGATGATGGGACCCATAGAGAGGGGTTCAACTGTGTATCTATTAGCAGTAAGTCAAGGATCTCCAAGATACCTTTCAAACACGTGGATCAATGTTCAAAGCTAGAAGTGTCCTAAAAGAGCTGTGACATAAGTGTCTAGGATGGTGAATTTCATACAATAGTAACTGACCCACAGGTCTCCCAAACATTTGGTTAAATTATTTTTTAAGTGTGTCTGTAAAATTCTTTGGGTGCAGCTAATATTTCAATCTGTAATCTCACCCATTGACTAAAGACCTGTACAGAACAAAAAGGCAGAGTAAGAGGGGAATCTCCCTACCCACTACTTGACCTATTAATCTTTTCCTGCCTTTGAACTCACATGGAAAAATTGAATCTGAGTCTTAAGCCTTCAATTCTTCAGACTGACACTTATATCTTTGATTCTCATAGCTTTCGGGCATCTGAACTCAACTGGAACTATACCACCAGCTTTCTTCAGTCTCCAATTTGCTGACTGAAGAGATCTGCATACTGTAGGGTGCTCCCCTCTGGACCATAGATTAGGCTTAGACCAGACCTAAAAACCAATTTTCAAACTCAAAGAGAGCTATTATTAAGCAGAGCTAAATCTGAATCATGCAGAAACAGCAACAAATAGCTTTTAAGTGTTAATTTTACGAGAGAAAAAGGGAAAAGGGGAGGTATGTGTTAGAATGAGCTAGGATGAGTTGGGTATTTTAATTAGGGTTGTCAAAATAATGAATTTTGATTGCTGAACCTTGATGTTTTGATAGTTGGACCTTGGTGACCAGACTCAGGAATGAGTTAGGCATAACAAAATGGCCAAATAAGGGAATAGGCCTTGGTGGCTAGCTTTAGGAATGTAATCTAATGGTTTTGCAAGGGAAAGGGCAAGACTTGCTGGCACCATGTTTGCCATGCTTGGGCCTGCTGGAGCCCTTCACCGACTGCTGACCTTGGATCTTAGTGTGCATGCTTCGATAAGCAAATACCCTAAGATCCATCTTCTAGACCACAGAGAAAAGAGAAAAGGATATTTACTGCCCCCAAACCCATCTGAATGTTTTCTAGTTCCTCAAAGAGTTTCAACTTTTAACATTGATCTGGGTTCATGAGATATTGTAACTAATTCTCTCAACAAGTCATTTTTTGATTTCTTAAAGAAGATCTCTTGCCTTTAATTACCATTTGCCCCGAAGCTGGATATGGAGGGATAAGAAATCACAGTGAAAGGACAAGATCACAAGGGAAGATTTAAATAAAGAGGGTAGAAGTGATGTATCAGAAGTGAGTTTGGTATTAGATTAGGTTGAACTCTTCACTTTAAAGTGAGTGTAAAACCATAAAATTTGTTCCAGCTTTTTTCAAAGAGGTGTGTTGGGAAGAATGATACCTTTGGAAGAGAATTGGGATGACAGTGGTAGGATAACATGATGTTAGTGACATATGTTAGTTGTGTCTCTGAAGTAGGGCCTTACCAACAAGTTGTAGACTGTAACCAATAGCCTTTTAATAGCCTTTGATGTTTGGAGGATGGGCTGGCTATAGAACCCCATGACCTAACAATTCAATAAGATGTAACTCAACCCAGGCACTGGAGGTTCCACTTGAAAGAATAGGATGCCTGTTGGTTCTTCCATTATATGGTGACTCCATTTAAATTCTCTCCGTATATGTACATATTTTAGGAAGCTTCTACATTAGTGGGTTTCCATATGGCTTTTCCAAAGGCCATCAGTGTTAGTCGTCTCTCTCCAAATTTCCTCCTTTACTCTGCCATCCCACATCTTTCCCATCATATTATAATTTCCCTTTTATCTCTTTGTAATACTCTATTTGATTTTCCATTCCTTGGGAAATTCTCTTTAATCCTAGGGCACTTACTAGCTACTTAACCCTTGTGGATATTTAGATTGAGACATCATACTCTTTTATTTCCTTCTTGATTTTTGTCTTAACCCACTTTTCATTTAGTAGTGAGTTCTTCAGCTTCCACGAGTTTGTATACTTTTTGCTGTTTCTATTGTTGTTGCTATCCAGCTTTAATCCATGGTGGTCAGACAGGATGCAGGATACCATTTCAATTTTATTATATCTACTGAGACTTATTTTGTGTCCTAACATGTGGTATATTTTGGAGCAAGTTCTTTATTTGGTGCTTTCATATCTTGAAATTTTGTCATTGCATTCTGCTGTTTGTGTTTTCACTATCTTCATTGAAGTATTAAGTGTGGTGACTGTGTGATCCCTGAGTCACAGCCAAGATTAGTGGCTGCAGAGTCCTTGGTAGAGAGTTGCTCTGTGGATCTGTGGGAAGTTTTTGCCACACAGAGCCAATTTAGAAGCTCTTCCAATGACAGCTTATGTTCCCAGTACAAATATAGCTGATGGACATTAAACTACATCAATAGATTCATAGACATGGGAGCCTGATGTTGCAATCTAACTGATTTAGTACAGCCATCTGGCCAGACACGAAATGCTGACTTTTCAGCTAATGGGACATGTTATTTCATTGTAGGTCTCTATAAACAAGTTAGTACTGGATAATTACTCTATTACTTCTAGTTTCATAAATTATTACTTCTAGTTGTATATATTAAATTACACTTAATTAGAAATGATCTTCCTTTTGGGGGAGCCCAAATAAACTTTATGTTTATGAGACAGATGAACACATGATTGAAGATTATACACAGTGCTGATGACCACATTAAAAAAGCTGATAGCTCAGTCCTTTAACACACATCTTATCCTAGTAGTCCTTATCCAACACAGAATTATTGCTTTTACTTGACACTGGGAATTGTAATATTAAAACCATAATGTTAATCAATTAAGGGTAAATCAAGCCTGGCCTACTTCATGATTTAGATATTTTGGGGCTTGAAAACCTTTATTTGTTTTAGAGCAACTCTCACAATGTTGCTTTCATAGCTCCTACTTCAGAGGGTTCCAAGTGACCAACCTCAGACTTTTATTCCAACTGAAAGACAGTTGAGCATAAATTGCTTTAGAGGACATACACCTCCCATTTCTCAATCTCTACCATCTTGTAATATATTAACCTTTGCTTTTTGCATAAATGTAGTTTCTGGTTTGATGATTCTTGTGAGGGAATGGAAGAATCTACCTTTGCTTTAACAGGTTGCTGGCTTGGAAACTAGACCTATTCATATGGTTAAAATGAAGAGACTTATGTTTAAGTATTAATTAAGAGGGAGAGCATGATTTAATGTTTAAACACAGGAAATGAAGATATACTGATACAGACAGAAGTCACTCATGGGTAAGCATGAGGATCACGGGAAACTCATAGGATCATCAGGTCCTATCAGGACTGGAAACAGAGGAAGATGGATTCACATCCTAATCTGCATTTCTACTGCACCAAGATTCCTCTTCTGCTGAAGTCACACCTAGTGGAAAGCCATCTTAGTCAGGGAATATTGATAGAAATTGTAGTTTCAGGAGCCAGCATAGTCTAGCTCTGCAGACTTCTTCCCTGGGTTTGGGTCAGTTATCACAATCTACTGAAGGGAACTCAAGAATATCTTGTGTGAGCATTACTGAATGAGCTCACACATTTGAGTCATGTTCTTTATTCTTTTGCTGGCTCTGATTCTGCCTCTGTAACTTCTGGTTCTCCTTTGTTTCAGTTATCTGTTCCAATTCTGTAGTTCTAAATCTTTTTCTAATTCTCTTTCAATTCTGTATTTCTAAGTCTTTTTCTAATTCTCTGTTTCAATTATTTGTTCCAATTCTCTTTGATTCTCTGTTCCTCTAGCCTAAAGACATTTTCCTCCGAGGAGACTGAAGCAACAACAACAACAACAAAAAAAATCATAAGAGTTATATTTCATTAGTCAAAGCACATTCCATTGGGTGAGAAAGTCAGAGTCCTTTACTGTGGCAATGCAAAGTTTCAAGGTTTCTGAAGTAAGATTGTGACCAGAGGGATGGGGCACATTGCCCAGTGAGATAAGCTTTGAGACATGGTCTTTTTATCAACTATATATGCAGGCAAAATATTGGCATGATTTTTAAGTCTGTTTTATGTAAATTATTGCCATTTAATAAGGATCAGGATAAACAATTAGGCCAAATAGATGTTTATTCAGGGAGAAATAGCTCACAACATAGGCAGATGAATGCAGGAGGTTCCATAGGATTCTATCCTTTCAGCCTCCCAGAAAGAGAGAGCCTTCGACCCCCTCCTCAGCCTTTCCCCCCAGGTGATGACTGGCCCTGTCTCCACCCCCAATGGGTGTGGTCTAAGCCACAGGTACGGACAAGGTGAATATCTCACTACAATTCCCCTTTTAGTCTAAAGAAAAGATTTGGGCTTGATACAAAACTATATACAAAACAGTGATTAACAAGTGTGCTCTAAGAAAAGGAAAATTGAGAACAAAACGACCTACATATCTAGTCCTAGGGTGAAGGCATAACGGAGTTTACAATAGAGTTATCCTAAGCTGGAAAGCTTAAGTCTAGTACCTAATATATCTAACTGGGAATAGAGAATAATAGTTGTGATAGTTTAATCTACAACCTCATCAAGACCTGAGAAGGAAAATAACGGTAATAGGGTAGACACGAAGTGTGGATGGGCAACTTCCAAAAGATGCAGCGAGGACAGAAACAGCAAGCTACCTGGACAGTCACCCAAGGTCTCACAGCAACGTTGGTACAGCCAGTTTTGGCTAAGGCCAAGAGTACTTGACAGACCACAACAAAAGCAGGGAGGTAGAAAGGCTGTCTTACCCTGACTTGGCAAGGTTCAGCAGTCTTCTGTTTGTCTCCTGCAAGCACATAGGACCACATGTCCAGAACAGTGGTTAAGGTGGGGGCAGTTCCTTGCCCAGGAGGCCATTAGCCAAAGTGAGGATGAACTCCAGAAGGAGCAACAACAGTGTCCAACATACTTTCGGGAAAGTGCACAGTGCTGTCAGGAGCAACAGTGTCTCATGTCAACAGAGTGTTAATATTAAAACATTTAAATGTCGTGTTTTGCAGGTCTATGAAGTGATTGAAGATTAAGCATCTATGTCTAACTAATCTCATAGGTAAAGGAAACATGGGTGAGGATAACCTGTAATACTCAGGAACTTAGCTAAAAAACCTGATTAAAACTTCCTTGAGTAAAGAAAGGATACATACCTAAACAATATAACTATGCATATGTAAATTCCTAAAGAAGAGGTAGAGTAAAATGTCTAGACAAGAGGTAGAGCTCTAAAGGGCAGCAAGATAAATATCCCAAATTGTATCAATATACAAAATGTCTTGAACACAAGCAGAAGTATACATACATAGAGTATGGCAAGAATAATGTGCATAAAACATCATAAATGGAAATATTTCACACAATATGACAAAATATAATATACAATTCTTCCAGTACATAGATTACCACAGATAAGAATATATAACAATATAAGCTGTAATACTAATATTAAATAATTACTCTTACTAAATAATTCACAAGAAGATAGGCTAATCTACCTATATCCATTCAGAACCATACCTTTCCCAACCGTACCCTATTCCTGTCTAAAAGAGATAACTGAGTCTAAATATCACCTTCCATACCCAACCCCAAGTAACTAAAACCAACCCTATGAAGATGAATATTATCCCTAAATTCCAAGAGTGGGGAAAGGGGGTGTTGTTATCTTAAGATTACTTACTGCTGAAATGGGATAATGATTGCTCCATGGGATCCTGTTCTCCATTATCATTTTTAATATTTTGTGTTTTGTTTTTTATCTCTCTGTTGTTATTTTCTACCTTTGGAATCCTTGTTACTCTCTTACGGTTTTTACAAGTTCCTTATTATTTGCTCTAATTTCAAGCCATTTCTTTAAAAATATAATAATGATGAAACCCATTGCTATTACAAGAAAAATGTATATATTGGTTAAGTCATGATTTTTTTTCTGTTAAAATTCCTTCTATACAAGAAGTAAAAGAATTCCTAAAGTCCTGCATTGTAAGATTATCCGCCATAGCTATGGGACAATTGATCTCAGATATTATATCAACTTAAATTGCAAAGAATGTTGCAATTACCTTAGGTATAATAATGCTGTCCTGAAACTTTGGTTCTTTTAGTTGTAGATCTCAACACCTCCAGCCGTAACCACCAAATAGTGTCTGGCTGCAGATGATCCTTCTGATCTTGGTCCCTGCAGAATAGCTCTTAACAAACTATGACAAGGGAGATTTTGTTAAACAAATAAGTAAAAGGAGCCTGTGTAATTGCTGGGACCACAGGGCTAGGGCTGTGGGAAACACACAAGCAGGGTGGGCGCCAGGCGGTGAAAATGCAAAGTGGGGAAATGGGCAAAAAATGAGAAGCAGTGAGTGCCTTCTCAGGGCCGCTGTGGAGGTAAAGGAGTTGTAGGGCAGAGGCAAATGTCCCACAAATTGTGGTGTGTCCACCTGGTTAGGCAAGGGACCCTGCCCATTCAGGGATGGTGGGGGAGGGTCAGTGGCTTCTGCTGCCTGCTCGAAAGCCAGGTCCAGTGAAAATCCGAATCCCACTTCTGACACCAGATATTGCAGTTTAATAAGGATCAGGATAAACAATTAGGTCGAATAGATGTTTATTCAGGGAAAAATAACTCACAACATAGGCAGATGAATGTGGCGGGTTCCACAGGATCCTATCCTTTCAGCATCTGCCAGCAAAAGAGAGCCTCTGATGTCCTCCTCAGCCTTTTCCCCCAGGTCACATCGGGCCCTGTCTCCACCCCCCAATGGGCGTGGTCTAAGCCACAGGTGCAGACAAGGTAAATATCTCACTACAGTAAATAACCTTGGTTAGACACCTGCAATTCTGGCCTTGTACATACTGTAAAGTTTTTAACTTAAGATTCACTTAGTCTAGTTTGTACTTGTTCTGAGGTAAAAATGAGCTAATTGTGTGCAACTTGTGTTAGAATGAGAATAAACTGTTATTTTCTCATATTAGTTTGAGCAAAAGGAACAAAGCAGGCTTATAGTGTCTTATAGCCTCATGCAGCATGAACTAATATATATTCTATATATCAAAATTATACTGTCAGTGAGAAGTAATCTTCCTGATTATCCACAGGTATATGTGTGCTCAGTAGATGGAATATTTTCAGGAGATAAACATACAGTGGGAAAACACCCAAAACTATTCTCAAGAAAGAAATGGAGTGGCATATGAGAGAAATTGCAGATACAGGCAGCTGGTTTTCAGGGTCAGTGGTCAAGCCTTGATAGACAGGATTATCCCCATCAGAGTTTTGTGGGTCAACACCTGAATTATTCATTGACATATAGTGTATATTTCCATGGTCCCCTACATTTTAGTAGTCAGATGTTTGGGACCCTGGGAAAGATTATGGGTGAAAAAATTCTGAGTTAGAGAAAAGCTTAGTTACTAGCTCATGAATGTCCATAGCTGCTTGTATAAGATATTTAGGCAATTGATTCCATTGGGGATAAGTCTGTGTTGCTTGCATTAAGAAACCCTATATAAGTTTGGAATTCTGGGCACTTGAAGAAAATAAATGCCAGAAGGCATCCACCCTACTATAATACAGGGTAAAATTCAGCTTTAGTCAGAGATATGACAAAATACTGAGACATTCCGTGATTTCAAACCAGATCTAACTCAGGGAAGGGGTCATATCTTGTTCTGGCTGAATGTACTGTATTGGATAAGCTGGTTTTCCTCACATTAGTGGAGTCTGTGGATTTACACTGAACAAGAAATGCCAGAATATTTGATTATCTGTAAAACAGATCCATGCCATATGGGAACCTCAAATATTCTGGGTCTGAAGGTTCACACAGTAGGGCTAAGTCTATTGGGAGTGCCCTGCCATTTGTTTAAAAGTTTGCCCTTCTATATCTCAATACATACAAAGTAGGATGAGAAAATGTTCACTGTAATTTATTTCAGAGCTTTCCTAAAATCTTATTTTATTATCACTGAGATTGAAGAACTAATATTTTTTGAGGCTAAGTCTCACCTAGGGTTCCTAGGGCACCCAGGGTTCCTTTGAACTCATAATTCTTCAGCCTTAGCCTCCTGAGTACTGAAATTACAGTCCTGGGTCACCATACTTGGCTTAATTTGATGTCTCAATCACTGAAAAATGTGTTCCCAGATATAGCTGACAAAAAATTTTCAGACCAACCTCATAAAAGGTTCTAGAACCCAGAAACAAGCACTGTTATTCTGTTTGAACAACTGAAGGGACAGATCATAAATATGCATAAGATCCTTGTAGACATAGAAAATATTTTATTAGGAATGAAATGCTTTTCTTTAGCAGGAGAGTCAAGAGAGTTGACTTTTTCTAGATACTAGTATTTCTCTTGTATAAAGTCTTTTCAACTATCTACAACAAAACTCTTTGTCCAACAAAGAGTTTTGGACAAAGCACACTAACTTAAATGGATATTTCTGACTTATTTCACAAAATCCAATTATTTCTTTATTACAGTCTTTCTTTGGAAGGCCAGCATGATCCCAGGGCTGTTATGTGGACCAGTTAAATTGGAGAATTAAATAGTTTCTCTGCTCCAATCTCCTAAAGGCTTTACCTTGGCAGTGGTGCTCAAGAAATGTTCCATGATGAGTTAGCATCTGAGTTATACTTTGTCAATTAGTCTTGCTGTGAGTGTTCCTCCCATGAATGTAAAAATCATTTTCTGAATTCACTGGGAACTTTTAATATACATTGAACTATCTCATCTTGTCAAGATACCTTGTTTTGTGTGGGAAAGATGTCAGTGATATAAAAGGAAGAAGTCACATCTCAGTTTTACTCAGTAAAGGTTTTCTTTTTTTAATCTTCTCATTAAAGAATCTCCCCCACCTCTGTGTGTGTGTGTGTGTGTGTGTGTGTGTGTGTGTGTGTGTGTGTGTTATGTGTGTGTGCTTATAAATACATCCTACTGTAAATTGCAAGTCTATCCCAAATGTTATTAAATTTAAGCATTGGATGCATTTGCCAAATGTGAGCTTCATTCTCTTCATGTATAGCTGTGATAAATGAAGGGAAAGCCACTCTCCATTTGCAAACGTTCATCAATTCTACTTACGTGTGTTAGACTAGGCATCAGTACCTATCTGTTCCCTGGCTGGATGGTTCCTGACAAACATATACATATCTGAATCCCAATGACAGTATCTGAGGAACATTGAATGCTTCTCTGCTGAATACTTTGAACATCTAAGAGATTTCAAATAGTTATCCTTTGTAGAAAAGAATAAAGAACATTATTCATAGTTAGGGCCAGACAGTTGAACTTAATGCATTTTTCTTTTTCTGAGTAATTAGGATCCACGAAAGACCATTTTAATATACAGGGGCTAAGGATAAAACAAAATTTATTTTAGGGATAGAAGAATGGATTATAAATTAACTAAGAAAAACTCTCTTGACAACTTGGATGTGAAAGTAGGCAGCCATCCACTTTATCTGGCTGAAGGATTTTACTGTTATGAAGCCTCTACCACCAGCTACTGTCTCATCCTTTCCCCTTCACACCCATCCAGAACTTCTCTCATTAGCTTCCTTCTTTGGGTTAAGAATGTAAACTTTCCAGAGACCTGTATATCATGGAGATGCATCTCCAGAGGACTGCATGCTGAGCCATTAGCTCTTCTCCACGCAATTAACCCAAGGTAGCCGATCAGCTTGAATGGCTATCATTCAGCTGTGCCCAAGGAAAATAGGACACCTCCTCTGCAGGACTTGGTATGAGACGCTAAAGAGAGGAGTAAGGAAGAGAGAAATGCAAAATTGGAGAATAGTAAGGGATATGGGTCAGGGTGGAGGGTGTTTAAAAAGATAAGAAGCAAGACTGGGTAGCCAGTGGAAATGAAAAGCGGTGTGGGGAAAATGTGAACCCAAGTAAGATGTCTTCTGTTCTTGACCTCAGTACCCTCCTAAAAAGAGTTTACTCTATGAGCATCTGTCTTTGTGATGTCAGGAAAGGAAGTTTGCTTACTCATCAGGCTAAGAGCATGCACTAAATATCCAGGGACTCATTACTGATTATCTCTTCATGGCACTGTGAGTGACACTAATCATTCAGTCAAATGTTTTTATTCTTTGATGATTACTCTAGTTTGATGTTGTCTTCCTCCCCCATTCATGTATTAGAACTTTACACCCAGTGTGATGATCTTCAAGGGTATTTCAGAGAAATGATCATGAGAGCAGAGTCTTCATGAACAGAGTTTATGCCTTTTACAGAGATTTATTCTTATTGTATTATATATGATTATGAGTGTGTGTGCACGTGCACGTGCATGCCATATGTGGGGAAATGCCCACAGTGGCCAGAAGAGGGCGTGGGATCTCTGGAATTGGAGTTACAGCAATTGTGAACCATCTGTCTTGGGAGCTGGGGATTGAACCCAGGTCCTCTGGGAAAGCAGCAAATACTCTTAGCCACTGATCTCCCCAACCTCAGGTCATTACAACAGATGTTTTGAAGCAGTGTAGTTGCCTTTTCTGTCATATGAAGGCATAGTAATAAAACATCACAAACAAAGCAGACGGGCTTTCATCAGACACTGAAGCATTTGGCAACTTTCTCATACACTTTCCAGCTCTCAAACAACAAAGAATCTACATTTGTTGTTTATAAACTGCACAGTCTAATCTATTTCATTTTAGGAGTTTGGATCAATAACATAATGATTTTTTCAATTTAATAGATTTAAATTATCACCCATATGTTTATTACCTACAACATTTTTGACAATTACTTTTCTTTACAAGGGATTCCTGCGACTCCCATCAATGTCACATAAAATTATGATACAAGTAGAGTTATTGATTAGTATTTTAAAGGTGTGCAATGCATAAATCTTTGAGCTTAGACTTTGAGTTCTAGACTCAATCCTTAGTTCATCCGTGAGACCCTTGCCTTATGTATCCAACATGAGGCGTAGGGACCTCTCATGCCCTTACTTAAAGCAATATGAGGGTTAAAAAAGATCTTGATTGTGGTGTCCTAGAGTGGAAACTCTGTAGGTGCAGTGTACATGGCAATGACAAAATTTTGAACATGTCTACCTATGATTGTCCCATGATCACTGCTGCCTACCTGAGGATCTGAACTGGCAATGATTAGCAGAGTAAAGATAGGCACTGAGTTTGCCTTTACTACATCCTAGGCTTCATATGCAGTATACTCTAACAAGTTTGCTGTTTCTTCTTACATAAAAGAAGAAACCTAGGCATAGAAAAATGCCAGCACCTGCCCAACAACAGAACACTTACAACAAACTTTAACGAATTTGTTAATGTTCATAGCAGCATTATTTGAAATAGCTAGAACCTGGAAGCAACCTAAATGCCCCTCAACTGAAGAATGAAGGGAGAAAATGTGGTACATTTACACAATGGAGTACTACTCAGCAGAAAAAAAAAACCCCAAACAAACAAACAAACAAAAAAACCAGTGAAATCTTGAAATTCACAGGAAAATGGATGGAACTAGAAGAAACCATTCTGAGTGAGGTAACCCAGTCACAAAAAGACAAATACAGTATGTACTCACTCATATATGTTTTTTAGACCTAGAGCAAAGGATTATGGGCCTACAATACACACTGCCAGAAAAGCTAGGAAACAAGGAGGACCCTAAGAGAGACATACATGGTCCCCTAGAGAAGGGGAAACAGACAAGATCTCCCAAGCAAATTGGGAGCATGGGATGAGGGGACAAGGAGTTAGGAGGAAGAGGTGGGGAGAAATGGGCATGAGGGAGCAGGATGATTGAGTCAGGGAAAGAATAGAGGAGAGCAAGAAAAGAGATACCATAATAGTAGGAACCATTATAGGTTTTAAAAGAGATCTGCAAGGATGACCCCAACTAACTGGAGAGGCTACCTTAAATGCCTTTCCCTGATAATGAGATTGATGACTACCTTATATGCCATCCTAGAGCCTTCACCTGGTAGCTGATGGAAGCAGAAGCAGACACTCACAGCTAAACACTGAGCCGAACTCTTGAAATCCAGTTGCAGACAGGGAGGAGTGATGAGCAAAGGGGTCAAAATGCCTTTCCCTGATAAAGAGATTGATGACTACCTTATATGCCATCCTAGAGTCTTCACCTGGTAGCTGATGGAAGCAGAAGCAGACACAGCTAAACACTGAGCCGAACTCTTGAAATCCAGTTGCAGACAGGGAGGAGTGATGAGCAAAGGGGTCAAGACCAGGCTGGAGAAACCCACAGAAACTGTGACCTGAACAAGGGGGAGGTCATGGACTCCAGTCTGATAGCTGGGAAACCAGCATATGACTGACCCAGATTCCCTGAATGTGGTGTTAGTTGGGAGGACTGGGCAGTCTATGGGGCCTCTGGTAATGGATCAGTGTTTATCCTATTATATGAATGAACTTTGGGAGCCCATTCCACATAGAGGGATAGTCCCTCAGCCTAGACACATGGGGGATGGCCTAGGCCCTTGAAGACTCCCTCATGGAAGGCCTGAGCCCTGCTCCAAATGATAAGACAGACTTTGAAGACTCCCCATGGAAGGCCTCACCTTCCCTGGGCAGCAGAAAAGGGATGGGGTGGGGATTGGTGGGGAGAACAGGGGAGGACAGGAGGATTCAGGGATTAACATGTAAACAAGCTTGTTTCAAATTTAAATTTAAAAATGTCACTTTTAATTTTTTATTAGTTCTTTGAGAATTTTATACAATGAGTTTGACTATACTCCCTCGCTGAAATCCTCCCAGATATACTCCCCTCCTCTACTCACCCAAGTCCCTGTCTGCTTCCCCCCACCCCCATAAAATACAGTTTGCACTGCCCATGTTTTCATGTCTGGCCTGCCACTGGAGTGTGCTCAACCTGTCTCTTTTCCTTCGAGAAGAGGGTAGATCTTAGGAGAAGGCAGAGGTAATGTCCCCACTGTCTGTCAACATGGCTTTTTTTTTTTTTTTAAGTTTTAGTTTCTTACTTCATACTTCTGTTAGGAATTACTCTTCCTTAAAAGAGTCTGTTTACTTGGAAATTGCATCCTTTAATTCATACCCCTTACTGCAATTCTTCATCCAAGGGAGGTAATTAGCTTGGAATGGAAGGTTGTCTGCAGCCTCCTTACAAGTGTACCCATCACTGCATTCTTCCATGCATCTTTTCTCAAGTGAGTCAAATGAGCCTCCCTCTCCATCTCTTTCCTCTTCTTTCCCTCTCCCTCTCTCTTCTCCACACCCCTATTACTCTCTATCAGAGACCATTTTGGTTGCCCTGTGGATCTTATCATAGTTGGTTCCTTTCCCATTACCCCATGAAACATCCCACTTCTTCTATGCTGGCCTTTCATAAACTGACAGATAAATTTGTTAGTAGCATCTTCTGCCTTTGTGCATAATATTCTTAAGCCTCTACTGCACAGCACATTGAACCATGCTATTCCCCAAACTCCAGTTATTTCTATAAAGCAAAGCTCATGCATGCAACATTGACAACTTTTGTTTTGTTTTTGCAGTAAGACTCACTTAAAAATTTTAAATTGGTGATTTTAAAAGAAAAAGTTGTTCCACCATTGAAGATAGAAAAGCATATTTACTTGTTCCAGACAGAAGGCATCCAGGGTGATGAATACAACTGGAGTCAATCAATATAATTAGTTCCCAGCTATAAGCTGCGAATCTCAGTTTGATGCTTGTTTCCTTGAGGTTGTAAAAGGACACAAACCAAATAAATGTGAGGACAATTATTACAAGGATCCTTCAGCATAAAGCTAATTTTTTTTGAGACACGGTTTCTCTGTGGCTTTGGAGGTTGTCCTGGAACTAGCTTTTATAGAACAGGCTGGTCTCAAACTCCTTCTGCCTCTGCTGGGATTGGGATTAAAGGTGTGTGCCACCAACACCTGGCTTTTTTTTCTTCAGAATTTATCTCTTGAGAGTAGTCAGAAAGATGGAAAAACACTGTCTTTTCAAATAAAGATTTATTTGTATTATTTTAAGAGAGAGACAGAGAAAGAGAGAGATTGAGGCATATGTGCATATGACTTATGACTGCAGATGTCTGAGGCATTGGAGCCCCCTAGATCTGAAGTTATGGGTGGTTGCAACTTGTCTGACACAGGTGCTAGGAATCAAACTCTGGTTCTCTGCAAGTGCAGTATGTATTCATTTTTTAAATTGTTATTCTTTGTATCTTCTCACATCATGCCTCCAGATTCCACCCTCTCCTGCCATACCCCAAAATAAAACAGAATAAAATTTAAGAGGAAAAAGGAAGAATGGGAAACCCTGAACCATCTCTCTGGTTTCCAAGGGAACTGAACACAGAAAATGTTTCAGAGTCAGTGTTATTCATAATTTGCATTTTCTTAGTAGGGAATCACCTTCATGGCTCATCCCACTTCTGAAAAGCTCCAAATTAGCAGAGGCCATTCTACATTGTCACTTATATTTATACATTATTTTAATTCCCCTCATAATGATGAACTTATCCTCATTTACAGCCAACAAGTATTTAATCCCAGGAACAGATTAGAAATTGATGAGAAAGATAATAGTCTCTTCTTTTTTATAATTCTTATATCTGGAACAACAAACTCTTAGTGTTATGGAGTGTTTGTAGGTAAGTACTAGGCATGCAGTGATGAATACATAGGGCAAAAGAGGAAGAAAGATACCCACAATAACCTGGCAATAATAGAATGAACAAACTATGAACAATGGGTTTGTTTAGCGATTTGACATATGGTCCAGTTCTTATTAAGCAAAATCCAGGAGGAAATTGCTTTACCAGAATGAAAAAGTAGAATGTCAGGCCTTAAAAGGTCAGTGGGTTCATTATTCAGTTTACTTCTGAGTGTTAAAAATATTGTTCAACTGTCACCTTTTTGGGGGGTCCTGGCATCAGAGACCCTCAGCTTATTGCATGACAATATGTGATTATTAGGAGATATTTATTTGGAAATATAAAAGAAAGTGGAGGTATTTTTCAACTGGATTTTTTTTAATCAATGTAGAAGGTACAGGCTCCTGAGTTGCAAAGTCACAGAATAGCTAATGTGTGCCAGCTCTTAAAATGTTCCAGTTAAATTTCTAGTGCTTTATATCAATGAATGGAATTGTCACTACCTTGTGAATCTATTCATTTTTTATTGCTGCCATAACAAATCACCATAAATTTGGCAGCTTAAAGAGTTCATTGACATGCACATCTGTGGGTCAGAAGTGAGAGTGGGTCTTACTGGGCTAAGATATAGTGTCTGAAGTGCTGTGCTTCTTTCTGGAGAATCAAGGGAAGAATGAATTCCCTTCTCATTCAAGTCTTGGCAGAACAGCATTTTGTGGTTGTTGGAGGAAGATAGTCCCGCTCTTACTCTATCAGCTGAAGGTTTTTCTCAGCTTTGTGAGCCCACTCAAGTCCTTAGTCTATCTTTATGCCTTGTATATTTTCCTACTCTTCCTTAAAGTACCATCTTTATTTATTCTTTGAAAGTTTCATACAGTATATTTCCATCATATTCTTTCCCATCTCAAACTCCCCCCAGATCCTCCCACTCTTCCCAGAAACTCATGTCATGTTCTTTCTCTTTCTTTTAAAAAAAATAATGAAAATAAGTCTTTCTTCTTTCTCCTGTTCACTATAACAGGGTTGTCTCCTCTCAACTTTGTTTTTGAGAAGAATCTGACATTCAGGTGTCTGTACCTTTGTGTGGCTATAGGACAAAGTGTAGGCTATTTCTGGAAGCATTTGCATTAGAATACATTTGCAATTAAACAAAAAGTATTTTGTAGAGCTATGGGAAGCAGAAAGTTCATTAGAAGAGTTATTGTTTGCTTTCTAATTGCTTCTTATTAGCAATGACATATCCCATTTATGTTGGGAGTCACCCTGGCAAGATCTAAAGGAATAATTAGAGTCCCATTCATCTGCCTGACCCAGAGCTGGTGAAGAAACGTCATAGGCTTTCTAAAAAATTTTCAAGGTTTGTAAACTTCAGTTGCACAAATAGCTTAGTCCTAAACGATACAGTGCAATGAGCATCTCTTCAAGCCCAGATTTATCACTGTCATTATGAACCCACCAACATACAGATTTTTCAGGAAACAGTGTGTGGCTTGAGGCCCCAGAAAATTTCCTTTTTGCTTTATTTCCTACCTCTACCTTATGGATGTTCCTTGGAGTTTTATAATTCAGTCCCTCAAATGCTGCAGTGAACTCGAGGAAGGAAGTGGCCTTGTTTGGTTGGCTCTTCACATTTATCTGTATGGATACACACGGCTTTCCACAGAGGGTATGCTGGACAGCTTCTTCACAAATCTAGTAATGTCCTCATTTTAGAATTCACATCCTCATGTGATCACATTCCTTCATATATGATTGGTACCTATTGCTTGACTTCAAACAATAGGAGTTGACCAATCTAAAGAGACATCAATTCTGTGATTAGGATAAAGGTTTTCAGCTCCTGCTTGCTAGCTTATTCTTCCTCCTGGCTTCTATGCTCTCCTGAAGAAAGTTGCCATGCTAGAGAAACCCACAGAACAGAAGATAAGGTCTAATAGGTAGCAACAAAAACCCTGATAGTGACAAGCCTAAAGCTTAGACGTGAATCCTTCTTTAGTCTAGAGATGAATGTTGCCATTTGCTTATAGATCCCAAACAAAGGAGTCAGCTATTTTGAACCCAGATTTACAATTTAGAGGAAAAATAGATTGTAACACAATAACTTTATAATGTGTTAAGTCACCAAAATATGGGTTATTTCCTATTCAGAAGCAGCCAATTGATATCTTTGAAGAATGATTCAATTAAAAAAAAAAAGATTAAGTGGAGATCTTACTTCCTTGGTCATTGATGGTGGATTCTCAATGACATTGACAAATCTGGCCTTGAAGTGATGCAGAAAGTGCTGTAATTGTTTATGGCTAAGTTACTTGTGCAATTCAGGTTTATAAGCCTTGTAAAAATTCTATAGATGAATAGTAAGGAATATATTATGGCCTAATCCCTTTATCCATGCCTAAAGTAGAGCAGTGTTCAGTGAATGGCCTTAGCCTCTCTTTGTCTTTAGAAAATGAATTTCAGGCAAGAACGTGTAGTCTGAGGACCCTGAACATCTAGCCAGCACTGGGGACAACAGCCTGCTTGGTTTTTGGTGTGCTAAGTTTCCTCACTATGACTCTGCTCATTCCACCCACTTTCCTGTTGTGGGTAGCTGTATGACTAATAAAGGTTCTGAACCCTTCCTGGGGATGAAGAAGGAATACTCATTTCTCCTGACAATGTATTTCCTGCCTGTCTTAGGAGATCAGTGTGCTAAAATCAACATCGATCTTTCCCCCAAAGAACGCAAATCTCATTGATGAATGGATGCTATTTCTCAGTATATTTCCATTTTCCTCTCTGTTGCCTAGTATGAAAACTAGTAATTTTCACTGTAATTGGACAGGAAATTAAGAGTGTAATTGTGCTGGCTGGTTTTCTGTCAACTTGACACAGGCTAGAGTTATCTGAATGAAGGAAGCCTTAATTGAGAAAAGGCCTCTGTAAGGTCTGGCTGTAGGGCATGTACTTAATTAGTAATTGATGAAGGAGGGCCGAGCCCTTTGTGGGTGATGCCATCCTGATGGGAAATGCTATTCTGTAAATATGTTTCTCATACTGGTTAATAATAAAGCCCCGTTGGCCAATAGAAAAGGAAGATAGGAGGGACTAAGAAACTAGGAGGAAGGAGGAAGTAGTTGGGAGGGGTCACCATGTAGACCAGAGAAGAAGGAAGACACTAGCTGCGGCTCCCCTGATAAGATGACCACGTGGAAATACTTAGATAAGTAGAAATGGGTTAATAATTAAGACAGAGCTAACCCATAAACAATAATGGTAACTGGCCAACAGGATTGTATCAAATACAGAGTCTCTGAGTGTTATTTGGGGCTGGTGCGGCTGTGGGCCCAGACTGGCGGCAGGCCGGCAGGCCGGCTGGTGGAAAACTACAAACTACACCATCCCTGAGAAGATATTCCTAGGTTTTATATAAAAAAAATAGACTGAGCAAGCCATAAGGAGAAAGCCAGCAAGCAGCACCCCTACATAGTCTCTGCATCAGCTCATGCCTCCAGGTTCTTGCCCTTTTTTGGGTTCCTAACCTGACTTCATTTGATAATAAGCAGTGATATGAAAGTGTAAGCCAAATAATCCCTTTCCTCCCCAGGTTGCTTTGGTGATGGTGTTTCATCACAGCAATAGAAATCCTAACTAAAATAGTAATTTAGCCCAAGGTTGATGGGCTCAGCGGTTTCTATGTTATCTTCTTATCATTTAAAATTACCTGGACTAAAACACTTCTGACACCAATTGGCTCTTTAGATCTCCATGAAAAGCCTCTGTGGTGTAGGGACATTTTTATGTATGTGCTGTAGCTGGCAAGTTGAGTAGGTGCACATAGCTATGTTAGGGAGTGTATGCTATGCCTAGGATACTAAGTGGACACTACCCTTACACTATTGAATGGGCTCTATACATAGGCCATTTGTCCATTTAGAGAAGATACCAGGAATGGCAAGAGAAAGACCAGTGAAGAAGTCATTGAGCATGAAACTTAAGGGAACTCAAAAACTGCCATTGGTTGAGCTATTTTGACACAATACTTCTAAAATTCAATGATATGAGTTTTAAATGAAGGTGGCTATTGTCAATGAGTCTTCCTTTAAATTAGGCTCTGCTAGACCTAGGTGGGTTTTTTCTTTTCATCTGCTGCAGTTTTCCAGAGACCTTAGTACCTTGTGTCCTGTAGGACAGTTGGAGCCCAGTAGCTTCAGGAGATGGCAGCCTCTCATTGTAATGGTGACTCTCTTCTTTCAGTTGACTAGACCTTCTCCAGGTACTAATTCTGCAGAATATTCTTCCTTGAGAATGAAGTTCATCCTCCCCATCCCTCCTCTTCCTACAGCCCTTGATACCCCCACTCTGAATTCTGTTGTTATGGATTTGGCTATCCTTCCTATCTCATCTACGGCCATACCACTCTGAATGCACCCGATCTTGTCTACCTATCTCATAGACACAAAATTGAATATGGATTCCTTTCTTTAGCATTTAGCTTTCAGAGTCTATCCATATTTTAAAAATGGTAGTTTGCCATTTTTTTTCATTTTATAGATATTCTAAATTTTGGTATTTGTTAATTAATGGGCACTTATATTGTACCAACATTTTGGCTATTATGGATAATGCAGCTATGGACATTTACATACAGTCTTTGGTTAAATGTCTTTGTCAGGTTTGTGATTTGTATCCAAGTGTGGATTTGTTGAGTCATCATCATTAAGTGATTAACATAAAGAGTCACCAAATTACTTTACACAGTGACTGTGACATTTAGCATTGCCATTTACCAAGCTTAAAAAAAACTAATAGCGCAATTAATGAAAATTAAAATTGCACCTACTTCAAGAACGTGTGCATGTCTAAGACAGTCCTAAATCTGTAAATTCTTCACATGTGGGTGTTCCAGTAGCTAGAATGAAGCTGACAGTCATGAGGTAAACTTTTTACCAAATTTCTTCCTATTCATTTTTAGAGATTCCCCCAAAATCATCAATCAAGAAACTGTACTACAGGCCAGTCCAGTGGGGGAACTTTCTCAATCCAGGTTCCTTTTTCCAAATGATTCTAGTTTCTATCAGTTGATACATATGTAGCCAACATGTGGTAGAAGAAATAAAACAATTTTCTTTGTTGCTGGAACATTGGCTGGGCCAGCACCAACTAATAATCTAAGCATCAATTATGATTAGCATACAATGAGTTATATGGAATACCAATGCAAAACAAGGCAACTTGAATTCATACAAGCAGGAGAAACCCAACTGTCTTCATAGCATTCATGATGATTTTCCTAATTGGCCTTTAACTCTGAATATATATAATATATAATATATATATATATATACATATATATATATATATATATATATATATATGTGTGTGTGTGTGTGTGTGTGTGTGTGTGTGACAAATGCTCAGAAGACATAGTTTAAGAGAGAAACAAGAGCCCCTTTTGCTTATGGTTTCAATCCATGGGTGGTTGGTGCAATTGTTTTCAGGACCTCAGCAAGGCAAAGCATAGAGGAAAGGCATGGTTGTAAGAAAACCATTTGCTACGTGAAAACCAAGTAACACAAAGGAATAACAAGATGGGGCCAAGGCCAAGTTATATCTTTTATAGACATGCCATCTGTGGTCCACTTCCTCCAACTAAGCCCTGTCTTTCATTAAGCCCTAGTTTCTTCATTGAATAGCCCATTCAAGTGTTGAATCCATGAATGGGTTAAACCTGAGACACCCTCTGATTTGCTTTAATGATCAAATAGGTGTCTGTTAACCTGATCAAGTTGAAATCAAAATTCACTATTAACAGTGCACTTATCTTTATTCTGTATTAGCTTGTTATTTATCATGAGACCTATGGGTTTTTTGGACTTGTGTTCTGTGTGAGTAGTTGGGACACTTTTTCATTTTCCTTATTGGTTAAATCAAAGAAGGCTAGTTGAGAGTGGTTAAGCTTATTCTTCAGTAACGAAAACAATGTCTAGGAGTTTTAATGTGACATTTCAAACTCCTTGTTAATTTATTCTTTATTACTTTACTTTTAAATATTTCCATTTGGTCCTTTTCATAATTGAATTGTAAGCATTCTGCATGACTTTGGCCTTTTGAAAATGATGAACTTTTGTACTCTTCAGAGGTAGAAAGCAAACATTATCTAGCAATAGATTCATCATTAAATTAGCCACCATAATAAATTTTACCTGTGTATTCTAAACCTAACAGATGGGTTTAGGAGAAAGTCTGCCTATGTTGGACAGTTTTATGTCAACTTGATGCAAGCTAAAGTCATCTGAGAGGTGGGACACTCAATAAAGAAAATGCTTAAGTAACATTTAAAGCTGGAGAAGTGAGGAGCAGGAGGGGCCTGCCAGTTAGAGAAAAGAACAATAGATAGAACCCAGGAGAGTGGGTGGAGTAAAGAACCTACCTTTGAAGAAAAACACAGCCAGTCCAGGTGGCCAGGCCTCAGGAAAGTACAGGATAAACACTGTCATCTCTGTCATCTCAAGCTCCTCTTTTACTCTGTACTTCTTCCAGAATTCCTAGAATATAAGAGAAATGGAAAAGAGAGTCCACTGAGGCAAGCCATTGTCTTTGGACTTGGAGCAGGAGGTCGTAGAGCCTTGACCAATAGAAAAGGTACATTCAAAAGAACCTGTCAGTCAAGGTTTCCTACTTCTTATTTCTAATCCACTTTATAAGAATGGCAGATAATTGCAGACCTTGGTGGTAAACTACAAGTGCAAAGACAGCAGTATGAAAATTAAAAGAAAGTAGAATGCTTCATCAGAAACTTTTGCACTCACAAATTGCACATTTGATATTTGAAGAAGCAATTTAAGTAATCTGATGATTGAACACTCACATAACAGGCATGATTGAGCAAGCTTCCACAGTTATTTCCCCAATTGTGTAGGAATTGAAACTGAAGCAGACAATTTAAATAAGAAAATCAACCAAAAACAACACCTCACTTTTCTAATTTCTCATGGAGTGGTTTTTTTGTTTGTTTGTTGTTTTCACATTTCTGAACCATTTCCAGGGAGAGAAATTAAACATTTACTAGTCATGCTCAACCACATGAGTATTTCAAAAACACATGCTACAGAGGAGACTTGTTTCCATAGCAAGACTGGCTCCAGACCCAGTCCTCTCATAAGACAATCGATCATTTGTAATGACAGAAGTCCTGAGGACTAGAGAGCTGGTTTAGATGGTTACGAACAAGATGACAGGAGACAGAGAGCAAAGCCTCCACACAGGGCTGACTTCCAATTCTCTTCACAGTTCTGCCCAATTTCCCCAATAATTAATGTATCCAATTATTTGGATACAAGCAGTAACTCTCCCTCAAAGTAAGAGAGATAGTTCTCTATCCTAATAATGTTTTTAGGGAATGGTCGTGTTGATAATGTTTCTCGTAGCTTTCATATATACTACCACAGAAAGAATTACATAGTAGGCTTCAGTCCTTGAAGGTCTTCCTGAGTTAAGTTAATTCTTCGTGTGTGTGTGTGTGTGTGTGTGTGTGTGTGTGTGTGTGTGTGTGTGTGTGTGTGTGTTTCACCTAATTCTCAAGATCATATGTTATTTATAACATGCATCTTCTCTTATGTAAGTATTCACTGGTAGCTCAGGTTTCATGCAACACTCAGAAATACCCAGTTATTTTTGGTTTGTTTGTTGTTGCTGTTTGATGTGCTGCTGATATGAATATATTTTCAGGACTGACAATTTAGTATTGGTTAACTGATTATGGTTCCCATTCCCAAGAGAAAAATTGAATCCTTCCTCTGTCAACTTTATTAACTGCTTATAGATCTACATCTATATAGGGCCTTGTAAGATTTCTCCCTTCCACACTGATATGTCAATTGGTGTCATTGTTCACGTCCTGTTTAGTTAGGCAGCTATACTGTTGATGTTTCACGGGTGTAGCCTTCTTCCACAATCCCAGAGCAGTTATACTGGTCACTTGGCTCTTACAACCTTTCTACTTACTCTTTCATGATATTTCCTGAGCCTTTGGTACCAGAGTTGTGTTGGAGATGTATCCTCTGGCACTGGAGACCCCTTGGTCAGTTTTCTTTAAATGGTTTTGACTATTTCTGGTTTTCTTTAATGGTCTCAGTCTTCTGAAAATAAAAGATACTTCTTTGACAAGGGTGGGTTTAGGAATGACAGTTGAGAATACAGATAGAAATTATACTGGTTTTATAACCTAGCCAGCAGCTCATGCTAGTGAGGGCATAAAACCTACAGGGGAGCCTACCATCACCAGGATTTGTAGATCTAAACAGATCTACATATAAAACTGATTTAAAATATCTGTGCATCATTTAATAACAGCTATTTAAAGAAAGAAGGTCATATGTAATGTTTCTTTTTATTTGATTTCTCTTTTATGGCAAAGGTTAATCAAAACCTTGGCATAAATTTTGTTAGCAGATCAGACATTTCATCTCTGTACAGAGACTATGAAAATCCCTAAGGATTTTTATTTATTAATTTCCATATATTAATTCCTATTAAATTATATGTATATGGTTAGAAGCATTCCCTGTCTAAAACATCACTTATGTATTGCTAGAATTGTTCAATAAAGATATCTTTTTGATCAAGAAAGCATATGTGTAAAACATCATTTGAAAACTAGTGTGTCTTTTAGATGAAGAAATTTCATGCACTAATTAAAATATGAAGTCCATTGAGTATGTGCTTCAACCTTTCAGTACACTCACACACAGACACAGACACACACACACACACACACACACACACACACACTACTACTACTACTACTACTACTACTACTACTACTACTACTACTGGGAAATAAAAATGTTCTAAATTCAGTTTAAGTTCTGGTTTATCATTTGTCTTAAGTATTTCTCTTAGATTTCTTATTATCATGAATTTTTGAACCACAAAACGTATTTATTCCTTAAACATGCCCAGTCATTCAGTCCTGTGTGCATTAGTGGGGAGACAATTCCTTGTGGAGAGTGAACGCCTAAAATAGACCTAGTGTCGTGGGAAGGAGAGTGACCCCTGTATTGTGATTGAGATAGTCTGGGGAGGAAATGTGAGTGAAAACAGCTGGGTATCAAAATGCTCCATCTTGGTTTAAAAAATGTCCAATAAATGCTCACATGTCAGTATGTCTTTGTGTTGTGTATGTGTGCCTGTACCTGCTTTGTGGGGGTACATATGTACATTTGTGAACATGCACGTGGCAGGCAGATATTAAAGTTGGTTCCTTTGTCAATAACTTTTGACCTTAACTTTTTTATTGATTAAAGTTTTCCATTTATTTTATATCACAATCACAATTTCTCTCCTTTTTCCTCTACCTTCCCCATCCACTCCTTTTCAGTCTCCATTTAGAAGGGGGCAGGCCTCTCATGAGCTTCAACACAGGGTGACTCCTCAAGTTGAGGCAGAACCAAGCTCCTCACTCTGCTTTAAGGCTGCACAAGGTAAACCAGGATGTGGACTAGGTTCCCAAAAGCCAGCTCAAGGGCCAGGGCCAGGTCCTGGTTCCACTGCTAGGAGCCCCACAAATAGACCAAGCTACACAACTGTCACATACATGTAGAGGGCCTAGATTGGTCCCTATAGGCTTACTAGCTTTCTTCCAGATTCTGTGGATAATATCCTTCCTCCCTCTCTTCAGCAGGACTCCCTAAGCTTGGCCCAGTGCTTGGCTATGGATATCTTCATCTGTTTCCACCAGTTACTGGATGAAAGGTCTCTGATGACATCCAGGGTATTATTCAGATGTAAAATACAATGACATCATGAAATATGTAGGCAAATGAATGGAACTAGGAAAAAGTCTTGTGTGAGGAAACCCAGACCCAGGAAGATAAATGTGGTATGTACTCACTCATAAGTGGTGAGTAAAAGTAAAGGATATAATTCACAATTCCAGAGAAGCAAGGAGGGCCCAAAGAGAAAAACATGGATTTTCCTGAGAAGGGGAAATTAAAGAGATATCCTGGGTAAACTGGGGGTGGAAGAGATGGGAACATGAGGGATTGGGTTGGAGGAAGAGCAGAGGGAGAGAGTAATGAAAGAGGGGAGAAACATGGTGCCGGGGAAACTCCCAGGAATCCACAAGGATGACTCCAACTAAGACTCCTAGCAATTGTGGAGAGGGTACCTGACTTCAATGTTTTAATTTATTTTATATATAAGAATGTTATTGTTTGCGTGTATGTGTGTGAACTGCATGTGTGCCTGGTGGCCAGAAGAGGGCTTTGGAGAGTGCTACAGATAGTTGTAAGTCACATCTGTGGGTACTGGGAATTGAACCTGGGTCTTCTGAAGAGCACTGAGTTGTCAGAACCACTGAGCCATCTCTCTCTAGAGTATTATTATTTGAGAGAAAATCTCCCCCACACTTTATTTGTATTCACAGATTCAGCTAGACTGGCTTGGATTCCAGAAAGCCCCAGAGACTCCCATCTCATCCTCAGTGTGCAGGGAGGGTAGGGTGGCAGAGGGGTGGGAGGTGAGGGGCAGTGAAGGGTGGTTATGGGTGTATATTGCCATGTGCAGCTTTTTATGCATGTATTGGGGATCTGAATTCAAATACTGTGTTCTCATGGTCATTGCTCCACTGGGCAAATACTCATTTGATTACTTTAAATACAAGTGTCATTTCCTTTTATTTTGTGTGGATGTTTTGCCTGCATGTGTATGTGCACTGTGCGTATTCCTAGTGCCTATAGAAGCCAAAAGAGGGCATAAGATCCCCTGGAACTGTAATCACTGATAGTTGTGAGCTACCATGTGGGTGATAGGAATTGAAGCCAGGCCTTCTGGAAGAGCAGCAAGTTCTCACCCAAAAGGTGTCATAAAAGTATAGTAATTTTGTACTTCCAGTCATAAAAATATAATAATTTTATCTAGTTTTCACTCATAGCATAATAGTGATTAAAATGTGGGATTAAGATGGCAAATGTTCATAATACAAAATACTCCCTCTGGATAATATAGGAAGTCAACTATTTACAGTGAAGGCTAAACAGATGAGTGCAGAATCTTAGACTAGGAGCAGGCTCCACATCAATCTATGTGAGATAGAGTGCTTTCTTTGGCTGAGAACCCTGAAATCCTTAAGGGGCTTCCCTACCATGGTAATCACACAAGCAATCATTGAGAAACTAAGCACTAAATATGTAATGGGTCCTTTGTAGTCTTGCCAGTTACAGCCATTTCAATAGTCACTAACACATGTCTGGAAACACAACTCAAGTGTGGGATATTTTACCTTCAATGAAGAATGGTAAGAAATACAAGCTCTCTAGAGTTATTGATTTAAAGAGAATGAGGAGAGCTAGGTTCTGGATGGTTTGAGGAGCCTCCTTTGAAATCCTGAAGACTCCGAGGCATGGTCAGAGTCTCTCTTAGCTGCTCAAGATCAGATGCAAATGACACCAGCATTCCAGGGCACCCTATCTTTCCTCCAGCATCAGGACTCTAGACAGTTTTGCTAGACCCTCCTCCTGCAGGCTACCCTTGGGTTGCCTCCTTCTGAGCACCACCTGCTCAATCTCTTCTTTTATTCTGGAAGCTACTCAGAATATCTACAAGTGACTCCAGGGAAAGTCTGTTTGTGGAACCATAAAACCCTGGCTGTTCTAGCTAGAACAGGTCATTTGGACTGCCTATGTCCCACAATTATCGAGCAGATGGAACACAGCTGTCCCTTGATTCTCTAGGAAGTGATTAATATTTTAAAAGCTTTATAAACCAACTTTCCAAAATATCAATCAATGTCCTTTCCTTAACTAAATGTCATTTTTCTTTTTCATTGCTTTAGATCAAAGCCACTCACCATTGCCTTCACTCAAATTCCTTCCCTAGTCCCCTCATACATTGTCTTCCCAACTTCATGTACTCCTTTTAAAAAATTAAAAACCTGTGGAATCCATGCATCCCTGTCAATATGCATACGGGTATAGCATCATCTACTGGAATGTGGGGTCGCAGCCCTGAAGAAAGCTGGTCTCCCTCCCTTATCAGTTGCAAGTACCTCCTCAGATAGGGATGGGACTTCATCCAGTCCCAGGGCTTGATCTTATGCTGGCCTTTTGCACTCAGTCACAACCAATGTGAGTTGATATGTGAAAATAACCCTGTCATGTGTGAGAAACTGTGTTTCACTGGAGCCACCCATTACCCCTGGCCCTTATAAGCTTTTCTTTTCTGCATTGAGCCCTAAACCTTCAGATATGGGGTATAATATAGACTTTTCATTTAGGGCTGCATATCTTACTGTCTGTGTGATGACCTATTGAGGATCTCTTATTAATTCCCATCTACTGTCCATAGTGTTAGAAGGGTAAGGGAGTAATTAGAGAAGGCAGCAGATCACTGTATGGGTAATGTGCCAATGTACAGGTTCTCCATGTACTGTCCCTGGACCAGTAATGTTGATGTTATTTAGGAGCGTATCAGAAATGTAGACTCTTAAGGCTGTTCCCAGACCATGAAACTCAAAATACTGACATTCAGCCCAGGGATCTATGCTGTGTCTCCCAGGTGGTTCTGAAGATGCTAAACTGACTGACATAGCTCTGCTAAGCATAAATTCAACAAATGAGGTTCTTCTTCCAACTCTGGAGGTTTCATGACCAGAAAGGAAAATTTGTTTTCTGACTCCGATTCACTAGGCTGTTATTTAGAACTGGTTCATTAGGCAAAACAGACCGATGGGTTCATGTTTAATCAAGGGAGAAAAAAAGTCAATGTTCATATATATGAAAGGCGAGTGAATGCCCAAACATTTATACATTACAGCTATTTATTGTCATGAACGTGCTCCGAAGGTATGTGCTAGGCCCAGCTATTAAGCCAAACTGCTGGCATTTCAGAATAGAAGTGCAGTTTACCATAATAAAATGTTAAGTTTCGATTCATATGTCAGCGCACAGGGCAATATGCTTTCTATTTATGTGCCTTTAAAAAAAGAAGAAGTTTTTCTGATGAGGGTTGAGCTCTGCTCTGATCTACACTAACCCAGTATATTGAACTTATCAGCTTCCATGAACTCTGCATTCTCATCTCTCTCAACAAAATTATCTCTTTCTCTCGAGAGCTGTTTATCAGATTTATCTCCCTATTTTATGATCTTTTGTTTTTAAAAAGCTGGCAATTCAGTTATTATTTTTAACTGTGTGTGGAGGCCATGTTCCCATGCTGACTTGATGAAGTAAGTGCTCCATAAATATCTGTTTGTTGCTTTATTTCTTATTAACAACTAAATAAATTTGAGCAATTCAAAACAGATAAATATTCACAATGACAGCACATGATGATGGGGCTGGCATGTGACAGATTTTATTAGATCCTGCCCCGAATAGCATCCAACACACCTAGCTCAGAGAATAAGGCATAGATGAATGTAATCCATCTCTAAGAGAGCATTTCAGAGAACATCATATACATTTTAGTCATGCAGAGCTTTCAATCAAACCACAGTTATTTGGTTGCTGTATTGTTTCTCATTCATTGTCTAACTCTGTCTTTCTTATCTAATAATACACATGGCATCTGCAGTGATAACCATATTGAGGGTTATTAAACTCCAGACAACCAAAGAAGGATTTTGAAATTATAGTTACCTTTTGGCAATATGTAAAATCTATGATGACAAATACTTTTATATCTAAAACAGTCATACTTATCTGTAATTCTTTTAGTTTTGTTGTGTGTAAGTGATAACCTAAAAAAGAAGTAAGCTATGCTAGTCAAAAACTTTTGAAATCATGGCAATAATTTTAATAACTTATGTATCTTTTCTTTTTCCCCCCACAAATGTTACAGTATCTTGAGAGTGGGAATGAGAAGTTCATTAAGTAACTTCTCAGTACAAATTATTCATCCACTGGATACTGAGTCTATGATAGGAAGCTTAGTTCCTTTTAAATAGCACGCACACTGATTAAGTGGAAGTTTCTTGTCCAACGGGGATCTATGAGTAAGGAGCATTAGACAAATAAACAAATGTCTATCTTACTAAAAATAAACACACTGTAAAAAAAACTACACACAAATTAGCTTTATAAGGAAAGAGAGAGAGAGAGAGAGAGAGGGAGAGAGAGAGAGAGAGAGAGAGAGAGAGAGAGAGAGAGAGAGAGAGAGAGAGAGAGAGAGAGAGCACTATTTAGCCCCAGTTGGGACCCCCTATTTTAGATCAAGTTTCTTTGAACTCTCAGATAGCCACCCAATTCTATTCTCCAGTGCCAACTACTGAATTAAATGTGTACACCAAAGTACCCAACTAATTGTTGACTTTAAAGAAGAGAGAAATTATACCTTGAAAAGGAAGATTTAGGGACCTGCATTATTATGGTCAAGCTAAACTATGCTACACCAAAGAGTGAATGACAAAAACAATTTACCAAAGCAAAGGTTAGTGTTACTTTCCCGTTGTGTGCCTACCATGCATTCAGAAAGTATTCTGTTCCACACAATCATTTAAGATGATAAAGGAATCCCTGTCTTGTATTTTGCCCATTAAGTCCACTGGCTTCTAGGGTCTCTGACATAAAGAATACAAGGGATTGCATATGGAATCTTAATTCAGAAGTGCTACATGTCCCTTCCACTCACATATGACTGTTTAGAATGAGTCAGATATTTCTGCTTACCAGTAAGTGTGATATATTTGGGTATCTAGGGAAGGGAGAAAAGCTGGGCAAGGATGAACACTGATTTCAAACATGTTTTCTATGGGGGTGTTGAGGGCATTTCATGTTATCTTGGAAGAAAGAACGGAATTGTGAGTATTTAAAAAAAGGAAATGGCATGTGCACAAACAATATAGAAGAGGAAGGAGAGGATATTCACGAAAGTTGTAAATAGTCTTCTTTCCTCACAGCATGAAATGAGGAGGCAGAATAATGCCAGAGATATTAATGGATACATAACCTCAGAAATATCAAAGAGAATGAAGTGTGTATAGTAAAGCATGGGAATTTTCTTTGAACCACCGACTGGTTCCCAAGTAAAGACATAGAAACTTATTATTAGTTATGAATGCTTGGACATAGCTTAGGTATATCCCACTAGCTCATTTAATTTAATCTAATTTGTTTCTCTTCATCTATGTTTTGCCTCGGGACTTTTCACTGTTCTTTCATTCTGTATGTCCTACTTTCCTGATTCCTCCATGTCTGGCTGGCTAGCCCCTGGCATCTCCCCGGCATCTCTTTTTCTATTGTCCCTCAGCTTAAATTCTTCCTTCTACTTACTCTTCCTTCCAGGAAGTTCCACCTATACCTCCTCCCTTGCTATTGGTCATTTAGCTATATTAGATCAATCAGATGCCTTAAGTAGGCAAGGTAAAATAGCAACACACCTTTATATAATTAACAAATGCAAGGCACCTTTACATAGTAAAATGATTATTACACAACAGCTAGTGCTTTCATGCTCCACACCATGATAATAATAGACTAAATCTCTGAAATTGTTAGCGAGACCCCAATTAAATGTTTTCTCTTGGGAATGTGAGGATGATTTGGTTGCCACATCTGTCACACCATTGATCACCAGGGTTGATTTGTCTGATCTGGCTAGTTAGGCAGGTATTCCCTTCCTCTTTCACCACTCCATGTATGTCCCTCCCAAAGCTATGAGCTCAGTCAAAGAGGATGGATGACCTTCCCCTAATACAGGAGGACTAGTCTTCGGTCAAGGGTATAGAAGTAGCTGCACTCTTCTGCTAGTACCTCAAAATGAGCTCTCAAGAGTTGCCTTGGTCATGGTGTCTCTTCACATCAATATAACAGTGACTTAGACAGTCTCTGACAAAGAGATAATATAACCTTATAATTACAATAGATGAGGCTTCAAGTATGAGCAGATCTGACTTCAAGTGTGACCTCATTTATTTCATAAAGAATTTCTAAGAATGTCACAAACAATATGTCTGACTTTCATATGCAGTGACAATCATCTTTCCTGTTACATCTTTCCTGCTATCTAGAGTGTCACCTTCCCACTTGTACCCAAATTGTGGTGGTTTGAAGGAAAATGGCCCCCAAAGGGAATGGCACTATTAGGAGGTGTGGCCTTGTTGCAGTATGGCAGTAGGTGTGGCCTTGTTGGCAGAAGTGTGCCACTGTGGGGGTGGGCTTTGAGTTCTCCTGTCCTGCCTGGTGTCTTAGTTAATTTCCTATTGCCTGCAAGTCAAGATGCAGGGCTCTCAGCTCCACCTCTAGCACCATGTCTGCCTGCAGGCCAACCATGTCACAACATGATAATAATGGACTAAACTTCCAATGAAATGCTTTTTCTTTATAAGATTTGCCATGGTCGTGGTGTCTCTTCGCAGTAATAGAAACCCTAACTGCAAACCAAGAACCACCCTGTGGTCTTATTTCAATATTTTTTTATCAGCACTTTGAGAATAACCTCAGAATTTGTCAAAATTGTATATATGATATTGTAAAGACAATAAAGTATGGCTTTCCCTTGAGAAGCCATTACCCACAAGATGTACATCTTATGCTTCCCCCGAGCATCTTGCAAACCTCTGTGCTGGTTGTTAAACTCCTTTCTATGGTGAATCAGAACCGTTGACTTCACCTGAGTGGCAATGCTGTGATAAAGTACTCTGGCCAAGCAATATAAGGGGGAAGAGAAAACTCTGTCTCATAGTTCATGGGTACCATAGTCTATCAGGGTAGAGAAGTCAAGGCATGAAGCAGTTGGTCACATCACACCTATGGTCAAGAGGCAAAGGGTGATGACTGCATGCTTCTGCTCAATTTCCTTTCTCCACTTATGTAGGACAGGACCCAGACCAGAAATGGTACCACCCATAGTAGATTGGCCTTCCTACCTCAATTAATATAAGCAAGATCCTGCCCAGAGACCTACCTCCCTGGTCATTCTAGACTCCAAGAATAAGTAAAAAGAAAGTTCAAAAAAAGAAGATGAAAAGGTCATAAACTTGATTGGAAGTACAGGGAACACAGGGAGAATTAGAACAGGAAGGGAGAGGTGTGGAAATGATGTAAAAACTATACTCCTGTATGAAATCTCCAAATACATATTAAAATTCTATTTATTAAAGTACTCTCATGTTTTGTTCTTTGCTACTGCTAATATCATAACCTTATGTACAACATTTTAAGTGTATTCAGAAATAAAATGGTATAACTGACAATTAAAAAAAACTCCAGATGCAATGGGTGGTATTACGGGTTACATCTCTGACCTGCCCTGCTGTTACGGCATTAGGAGGTGGAAAGGATAGAGCTTATATCTGTTTTACAGGAGAAAGGAATGATGATTGAATTTGTTTTTCTATGGCACGTAGTGGGATTTCTGTATTGCCTGCTTTTTGGTGTTTGAAGTCATCAAGAAAGTGTTGGTATCAGAATGAATGAATTGTTTTCTTTAGTCTTCCCAGCACCATCATCCAGAAGACACGTGAACAGCCTTAATGTGCTTCAAGGATTCTTCCAGAAATCAAACAGTTTTTCAGCACAGTTCCTCATTCTTTGTTGTAACAAGTCCAAGTTTATTGATATGACGATACTGCCTGTACCCAAAGAGGGACAAACAGCAGTGAGCAGTGATGTACTTTGAAGTCAAGTGAAGAACAAGATGAATAATATTCCCTCAACTTGGGAGATGTTGGAGGCCTTTGGCCCCGTAGATTTGAAGGCATGGATTTACTGTCTGTCAGCATGTTCCCAGAGGAAGGAGACCTACTTTCCTGAAGAAGTAGGTCCTAGAATTGGAGAACTCAAACTTGCTGATTACTGCTTTGCCTCAAGTGTGAGTTAAAACCAGCAACACAGCTTACCCCGATGAGACTTCTGAGCTGGGATGGAGGCATTGAAGTGCTCAGAATAAAGAGAGAAAGAAACTTTCAGATGGGTCCAGACTCCATCCCGCCCTCTGAAAGCAAAAGATAGCCAACAGTGATTGAGATTTAATATCTCCTTTGCCTATCAGTCCCAGTCAGCTTCATGTGGCTAATCACCCCAGAAATAGAATTTCTTTCTCACATAGATTTCCAGTGAAGAATCTGCACGCCCAACATTGGCATATGTACATGTACATTGTTTCCATGTTAAATAGGACATTTTTTTCTTCTTTTGTTTCTTTTTTTTTTTTTTTAGTGTTGGGTGGTGCTGGGGACCAAGGCTGGGGCTGCTGAGCTGTATTCACTTTAATTAATAAGGCTAATCCATATGGGAGTGTCTTACAAGAAGCTAATAGAAAAGTTTAAGCAATATCATTCATCAGTTAAAGAAAGGTCCAAATAAGCACTCCAGGAGTACACAGACAAAATCAAATCAAATCAGACTAAATATTTGGCAAAAACTGGAAAATGTATATGACAGTTGAAACGTCTGAAAGACAAAGGTCATCTTAAGTAAGTTTTATTTTCCTAAAAATGCCTCTATATCATTTTAATCCTTTTAAACATACTGAAAATTACTTTATGGTTTATCTCGCTGAAAGAACAAAACTATGCATTAACTTCAGGGGATTGGTTATAGTGTCCAATAAGTATAACTTAGGTCAAGATAGATGGTAGAGTTATTGAATCTATGTTTATAAAGTTCAACCTTCTTTTCTCCCCCTTCCATTTCTCCTTCCTTCCTTTCTTCCTTTCCACTTCATCTCCCCTCCCTCCCTCCCTCCCTCCCTCCCTCCCTCCCTCCCTCCTTCCTTTTTTCTTTCTCTCTCTTCCCTCCCTCTCTTCCTCCTCTTCCTTGTTACCTCATTTACTTTCTTATACTTCCTTGTTATCTCATTTACTTTAGTATACATTTTTGTATACTAAACCTAACACTATTATTAAAAGATGAGTATCTTGTAATGCAATGGCACTCACCCATACATAATGTTATGCTTATGTGCACACAGACTTAAAGGTTTTAGGTCTTTATAAAGAAGCATGCCATTATGAAACACTCTTCTTTATTTGCAGCTTTACGATTCACATGAAGACTTAATGGCTCATGTTATTATATCCTCTATGGCAGTGGTTCTCAACCTTCATAATGCTTTGACCCTCTAATATGGTTGTGGTGCCCCCCATCCATAACATTATTTTCATTGCTATATCGTAACTGTAATTTGCTATTGTTATAAAGTATAATACGAATATCTACATTTTATAATGGTCTTAGGCAACCCCTGTGAAAGGGCTGTTTAAGGAAAGGGTCACACCCCACAGGTTGAGATTCACTGCTCTACAGTCTTCTCTTTTATGGAACAGTGTCTTTCCAACCATTCAACCTGCCTGCATTGCTGTATTTGAAGTGTGTCTCATGTATACAGCTTAGAGTTGACTCTTAGAGTTTGTTTATTCTGAGACTCTCAGCATCTTAGATCTTGTACAGTTATTATCATGACTTGATTAAGATACGTTTAATTTATTATATTTTTTAGATTTTTTCTGGTTTTCCCCCTCTTTTCTTGACTTATTTTATGTCATCTGCATATATTTTCTTTAAAAAAAATGTCTGCTGTCTTTTAGCTATCTTAGGTCAATGTATTTAAACATTGAAAATACTATATTTAATGATTAAATAGGTAATCAAAGTATTTTTTATGATTACATTTAATATTAGGTTCTTTTGGAAAATTGAAACTCTTTTTAATCTACATAGTTCTAGAAATGTGGAGAACTTATAGGGAGCCAGGGGAGAAATCAGAAATGATAAAAGAGCTGGCACGGGCACGAAAGAAGATGAGTGAGCAGATACTTTTGGCCTGAAGATGAGAAAGCTCAAAGATAACATTGTCTTTAAGTCAGTGGAGAATTTCATATGGTGACCAGATGTTTTCATCTTTTCCCAGAGGAAAAGAAAGTAGCATTAATTGTAACAAAGTGGACTTAAAAATTTCTGGGGGTGGGCAGGTGAGTTATAGTAACTCCTCATATGTGCCATGAAGGTAAAGGTCATGGAAAATAGTGATATTTGCTGGGGTGAATATTGCTGTATGTATATGTCCCTTGTTCTTGATGTCTGTTGCATCCCCTTTATTTGTAAATAATGCTCACAATCCATCTGCCATTGATAATGCTTGTCAGGTGTGCATATCTACACAGAGAGGAAGAGATGAAGTGAGGCTGGTAAAATATTAGTATTTCACAGTCAAATGCCATCGTCATGCTCCCCTCGGTACGATTAAGACAAAAATATATAAAATAAAACCACAATTGTATTCAGGCATAGGATTACGCACAGATTTGATAATTAAAAATAAGCCATCCAGCCAATTAGTGCTTTAATTTTTATCAACCATGTCCCAGAGCTGGTGAGAAAGCTTTGCCAGTAAAGTTCTTACTGCCCAAGGATGAAGAAAATGCCAGGCATGGTGGCATGTGCCTGTCATTACAGGGATGAGGGGTGGCAACAAGTAGAACCTTGGGCTCACTGGCCAGTTGGACTAGTGTAAAAATAGTGAGACCTAGGTCCCAGGGATAACTCACTGTCTGAAACAATAAGGAATAACTCTTGAGACATGATACTGAAGGCTGTCCTCCAGTTTTCACATATGCACATGTGCACATGCGTGCCCCCCTATGGAGGCATGTACAATCACACGCCCCACATACACAAACATACTTACACATCCATCTATCCACCCACCCACCCACTCATCCATCCATCCATCCATCCATCCATCCATCCATCCATCCATCTATCCATTCATCCATTCATCTAAACATCCATCTATACACACATATGAGTACATGAAGATAGTTAAGTTTGTCTCTCTGACTGAATATTTAGCATTCATCTTGTAGTTGATGGAAGCAGAAGCAGATACCCACAACTAAACACTGAGCCAAGCTCCTGGAATCCAGTTACAGAGAAGGAGGAGTGATGAGAAAAGGAGTCAAGACTAGGCTGGAGAAACTCACAGAAACAGCTGACCTGAACAAGGGGGAGCTCATGCACCCCAGTCTGATAGCTGGGAAACCAACATAGAACTGACTCAGACCCCCTGAACATGGGTGTTAGTTAGGAGGGCTGGACAGTGTATGGGGCCTCTAGTAATGGATCAGTATTTATCCCTAGTATATGAAGGGTCTTTGGGAGCCCAAACCACACAGAGGGATACTTTCTTAGCCTAGACACATGGGGAAGGAGCTAGGCCCTGCCCCAAATGATATGACAGACTTTAATGACTCCCCATAGAAGGCTTCACCTTCCCTGGGGAGAAGAAAGGGGATAGGGTTGGGGTTGGTGGGGTGATAGGGGAGGATGGGAGGATGAGGGAACTGGGATTGACATGTAAAACAACCTTGTTTCAAATTTAAATAAAAAAGAAAAAAAAGTAACATATAATATCAGATGGCATTTATAGCCGAATTAACATGAATGGAATCACTATTATTTATCTGTATTATATAGGTACAAAAAATGAAGAAAAAGTTTTATCAGTGACTAATGTTCTTGATTTTGAGATGAAGTCTCACTATATGGTACAGGCTCGTCTTGAACTGAGAGTCTCCCTTCCTCAGCTTCATGAGGGTTAATAATACTACACATGGCCCCCCAACAGACACGTTCTTGCATCTTCTTTTCCATTATTAGTCTCATAAGCATGTTGATATTCTTTAACTCAGCAATCACAAGAAATGAGTGGTGCTGGTGTCTTTACTTCCCTCATTGAAGACAACACAGATGACTCAAATACTTAGATAATGTATTCAGTATTTCCTGGTTAAGATTTAAATCAATGTGTTCTCATTTTTAAACTTAGGCCCTTTTCCAGGAATCACAGCCCAGACCAAGTTTAATAAACCAACACCAAATCTGAAAGCATCACTCTGGGTTTCTGAGTTCTGAGGCCATAACTGCTCTGAGGAATGAATCCTGCCTTGATTTTGGGCCACTCACATTGAGAGATTGATGGTTTCACAAGGAATCAAAGAATTCAGATCAGATTTCACTCTGAACTACACAGTGTTGGTATTTTTCAACACTAAAATTTGAATTTCTTTTTCTGTTGCTTTGGAACAGGATCCTGATGAAAGAATATACCATTGGCTTTCAACCTTAAGACTATGTTCAAGTTTTTCAGATGTTCTCCCTAAAGTAAAGATTAAGCCAATCGACTAGATAAAAACAAAACAACATATGCCACATTGGTTATGGTTTCTTTTCCAGACTAGTTTTTCCTTCCTCTTTGTTTCATTCTAAATTAAGAGAGGGAAAGAAATGAGATGAGAGTAGTAATATCAGGCCAGATACCAAAGCCCAACTATAAAACTCCCAGTGTTTAAGACATTGGGAAGCTTGGAGACCTCTCAAATCTTAAATGTTGTAGCTTCTAACTAGGTCTAGTAAATCAGGTATAGCGCATGCTTAGGTTCAATTCCCACCCCCCAAATGAACAACAGAAAGCTAGAAATAGTAGCTTTCTCACAAGAGCTTCATATCCTGTCTTTCAGCCACTCCCACTTCATTCCCAGCCATTCTCTTCAACAATACTCTACTGTTCTCCTTCTCTACCAACATCAGAGCTACCTGTTTGGAGGCTTTTTAGAAACAAAACCAGGTACCTTTCATGGCCTAAATTTGACTCTGGAACAAGTAGAGACACACTTGTTGATCCTTTAATGTCTGATCCCATAGTCCTGTGCCCCCAACCCCCTGTTCCACTGTCCCTAATGACACCTGAACCCTGATTTTGGTCTCACAGCCATGTGGGTCTGTCTGACATTTTTTGTTAGCATCAGTCTCCCTAGGAATTGTTAGATGCTTCTCGGTGAATAGTTCTCCATGTGTCTCAGTTTTGTGAATGTCTCCTCTTAAATCTTGTTTCCACGATTCTTCATTATTGAGTGAGGTCCATATGCTTTCACAGAGTGTTTGCTTTTTTTTTGTTTGCTTGTTTGTTTTTTGTTTTCTCTTTTGATTAACTAGTTTTTCTTAAGAGTAAAACTACTCTGAATTACCTACTCTGTCTTAGTTGCTGTTCTCTTTCTGTAAAGAGGCACCATAAAAAGGACAACTTAGAGAAGAAAGCATTGAATTAGGATCTTGCTTTACGCTTCTGAGGGATGGCCCACTACCACCAGTGAGGCATGTGCAGAGTTGATGCTACTCCTCTGCTCAAATAGGAGCAACAAAAAGCCCAGTCATCAGCTGAAATACATTATAATGGTTTTCCTAAAGCTTATTTGTGACATGGTGTCATGAGATATTTGTATTTGCCCTGCAAATGAATTGAGCATTATTATTAAATCACATAGAAGCATCATTCTATGGAAAGTGCATTTGTTAATTCATTAAAGTTGTATGATTGAAAACATTGTTGTGTGTGTTTTAGTTTGGTACCAAACTACTCGGAGTGTTATAAAAACAAACAAACAAACAAAAAAACTAGTTTTGTGTGTCAAGAGAGAGTTTATGGCATTTCTGATTCTTTGAGTTCACCTTTCTACACAGACAACTGTCACATGGAGTTTCTACCGTGTTCTTGTCTTTCTGGTTTTTCCTGGGTTGGGCTTCCTACTCTACCAGCAATTTTAGTATCCCAGACTCTGGACCTAGAAGCAGAGGTGGAACCCAAAGGGTGGATCTGGTCTATTTTCCAGGAGACTTCTGCATTCTATTATCTTTACAAATATAAGATTAGAAAATATTTTTAACACTTTTATTAATATTTCTATAAAATGAAAAGACATTCATGGTTTATTAATGATGGTTTCTATTGTTGGGTGGTTGTAGGGTTATGTGCTGTTTTTCTTTTTTCTCTTTTTAACAATAAGTTTTGAGTGGAAACATCACCAGATTTTGGTTGGGGGTCATTCACATAAAATGAGTCCTTGTGTTTGCCACCAGGGAGGAGGTCATGGGCAGATAAACCACAGCATTTGTGTGCATAGTCTATGTCTACTGTGCCCTCTTCTTCCCCTCTAGATTTTGCTCTTGGGTTGTTGTGCAAGTAGCACCCTTACTTTGGTGATTTATAGTTAATCTGAGTATTTTTTGAATGATTCATGTTTAGGGAAACAAAAGAAAAACATCCTTAAAATTTGTTTCAACTCCTCTTGCAAATGAAAACAATAAATGAAACTGTAGGTGTAACAACCAAATTTAATGACTGAATCATAAAACTACCAGAACTATTTTCCTAAAAATATGCTTCTGTATAACCTAAATTTATTTTTATTGTTATCAAGACATATTTGTGGTATGTCTTTGTGTGGCACATTTTGGTAATTCAATACATGTATGAATTAACCAGGTCAAGATTAGCTTTTCTATTTTTTCAATCATGAATCATTTTTTATGTGTTGTAAAATTTGACTTTTCTAGACATTTAATATATATTAGAGGTGATTTTAACCAGTAGTTGCTATGCTGTGATATAGAAGAGCATATAGAGAGTACCACTCCATTCTGTTAAACTCCCAAATATACCCCTGTGTTGCGCTGGGTGCTTGTATTATGTATTATTCTCCCCAACTCTGTACACTTCAGTTTCTTATTTCTTTTCTTACTTAAATAGAATAAATCTTAAATTCAGGATCACATATGATATCTCTATGGACTTATTAACACTGTACTTATTTGTTGAATGCTGAGTACTGTCAAAAATGTCAAAAAATGGTCATACTGTGCTCTCAGTCAGAAACAACAAAATAAGTCCTTGCCTGATCTTATTATATATTTTTGAAAAAGTTCTTAAGAAAATAAACAAAAGTAAAGACACTCTAGTGCAATATTTTTCTGCCCAGTGCCTCCCATGATAACAGCTGAAAATAAGATCCAATACTAAAGCTCATTTGAGACCAGCTGATATATTCTTTATTTGTTTCCATATCTTGTGTTACAATCATGGTTTTAATAACTTTCTGTCTGATTCACCAGAAAGAGCTTTGACATGTTTTCAATCCAAGTTTCTGAGAGTGTATTTTATTTCCTCCTCTCTGAACTTTAATTTTCTCCCTGCCTTTTTCAGTATGGAAAGCTTGTCAGTAATTTTATTAGCTCTCACAGACAAAAGGTGAAAAAATTTATTTCTGGTACAGTGTGTGGAAGCTATGATATGGCTCAGTAAATCATTCTTTGGGTTTCTTTTAGGGTGGGATATATTTCCTGTGACTCCCTGAATATCAAACTCCTCTTCTTTGAAACAGTTTCACAAATGCTGCAGTGATTTAACTAAGATACTCCTGTTGATTAAAGTCACATGGCATTGCTTTTTCTTATATTACATAGCACTGTAAGACCAGAAGAACTGACCTCTATGGGGACATGAAGCCCTGTTCACCTTCCTGGTGTATTGGTGTATCCTACATATTTAGAACTGGATGGCAAAATAATGCCCTCAGTAAATACATGGCAAATTAACAAATGAATAACACTATATGACTTGAGACTATTAGAAAAAGGACAGACTTCAGGAGCCCTGGCAGTCAGCTCCTACAGTGTAAGTAGAGAAATTGTGAAGACAGACTTTGAGGTCATAGTCAAGGTCAGGGATGAGAGAACTAACTAGAGAACATCTGACCTGTGGTGCTGCTCTTTACCTCATCCTCTTCCAAAGCTCAAGATGGTTCTGAGGAGTTTGGAACTTAGATATGGCATCCAGGTACCACTCCAAGGTATCTGAACTCAACTGGCAAGCTTCCCTACCAACCTAGTTAGGATCTGCACAGACCCACTCTAGCTCACACTCACCCTTTCACCATTCAGCCTTATCACAGTCATCATTCAGCTGCTCTCTTTGGAGAGATAGAAAGGTCTGGTCACTGGTCACTCTGCTTGTCCTGGAACAACCCAAGGAATTGTCATGTCTAAGTGCCGAGCGCTTGAACTCAGTTGAACTCTGAGTCAGTCTCACTGATTGATAAATATTAATCTCGATGTCTAAAAAACTACCTGCAGCAAACTCTTACTCATTGATTATTTCTGAAGAACTCAAACTTTAACTATTCCCCTTGTGAACACTTTATCTTTCTAAACATAAGTAAAACATTGGAATTGCTTCACTCTCCCTCTCCTATTGTCACTTCAAAACCTTAGGTTACCGGTATCATCAGTGTCCTTACACAGACACCAAGGACCTCACTGCCCTGTGTATTTCACATTGCAATTCAGACTTACCTCCTTTGCCCACTAATTCTAAAATCTATTATTTCTATGGTGTGGCTTTTTCTTGGGAGTCTATGTCTACCCTAGATGGAAAGAACAGTGATTGATTAATCTTGGTATTCAATTTTACACACCCATAGGGATGGTGTGCTCATCAGATTTTCCTATGACCTTTTTGTAGGAAATTTCCTCGATTGCTGATTAATGGGGGAGAACCCATACAACTGGGAATGGACATCCATGGGCATGTGGGCTTGGGTTGTATAAGAAAGGTAACAACCAGCCAGGGGAAGCATGTCAGTAAGCAGCGTTCGTCTGTGGTTTCTTCCCCCAGATTCCTGCTTTGAGCTCCTTTCAATGATGGATTTAACCTATAAGTAAAGGAACAACAACAACAACAACAACAACAACCCTTTCCTACTTGTTTATCACGTTTATAATGACCACAGAAGAGCAAACTAATACAGTGAAACTGGGCACAGTAGAGCATGCCTATAATCCCAGCACTTTAGAGTTAGAGCTATGAGATCATAAATTCAAGGTCATCCTTGGCTCCATAGTCAGTTTGGGGCTAGTCTAGGCTATCTTTAATTTACTTTTTATCAATTAAATCCTTTTATGTTAGAATTGTATATGCTATATGTACCCATTGTTACACTGTATGTGTCAGATTTTCAGTGTAATAGTTGTGCACAATTGCACTCAGTTTGATGCAGAGCTGGGTATCAAACCTAGGGCATATGGTTTGCTAAGCAAGCACTGTACCTACTGACTTACTTCACTATCCATAGAACTGTACTATGAGATAACATAGCGTGATGTGCCAGCCTGACTCCATCTTAAGATTAAAAGCCATCTTGTTATAAGGTCAAAATAAGTTTATTCCTGTTATTCCTGGATTTGATCAGGTCTTCACCCATTTTGTGGAATTTTATGTTTCATACCCTATACTCCAGTCTCTACCACAATAAGATGTTGTATCAAATAATTTTGAAATGTTCATCCAAGTTCCTACATAGTGAAAATTCTGCTGCAAATCCCTTGGCCTTTGAAAATCCCCTAGACATTCAGTTTTTTGGGGGGAGGGGCTTTATAAACCCCACCCTTTTTCTGTGTTTGATGCTGTTTTCTCAAACCTTGCTTTAGGAGGTCACTCCTGTCTAACAGAAAATAAACTTGTGTAGGTTGACCAAAGAATTTAGGTAACTGTTCCTCCTCTCATTAGGTGGGATTAAGAAGCACATGGGCTGTAGTCTGTACTAGTCTACTTTGTTTCTCATAGCTTATAGTTTCTTAGTCTTTAAGAAAATTGAGAACACTTCCTGTTTTGAGAGTAGAGTAGAACAGAATGGTGGAGGCTTAATCACAAAAAAGTGTTGCCTATAGAATAATATTTCAGCTTAATTAAAAAGTAAACATTTATAACAGACTAATAAAATGTTTTTATTGCCCCATAAATGTATAATTTAAAATATTTACATTCTTAATTATCATTTTTATTTGGCTTGGCAGATATAGTTTTACTTAAAGGATGTAGCTGGAAATGTATAAAGAAATGAGTCATGAAAAATAATTTGATTGTGGTGTTTTTTTTCTGGCTATAAATATTAAGTAATGGCCATCTTTCACAAATCACTCCTCCTTTTGAAAAATCACTGTTCTGATCGTTCAAACATCCATATAATTTTAACAATATGTGCTTGCAGATGAATAGTATCCCACTAATGTCATGTGACCTAGATTTCAATATAGCAGATGACATGGAGATTTCATGGAGTATAACAAGCAACAAAAAAAATAGGCAAGACCACAATCTGGGGAGAGAAGATCAGGTTTAAATAGCCAATCACCTAGTCAACACCTAATGCTCCCCTCATCCTTAATTATGCCCAAAGACTATGTTGAGTTCATTTTCTATTGGACATCTATTACTAGGCATACAGATTACTGTTAAGAGCAGTTTGTTTCCCTGGTGTGACTCCCTGGGAGAAAACTAAATTTTCATTTTCAAGGGGTTTTCGATTGAAGATTACTTCTGAGTTAAGGCTGGGGCATGTGTACATTAATTTCAGGTCTAGGACCCCAAATGGTACAGGCCCTGTGCATCCTACCTGTGAGTTCACATATGTACCAATCATGTTTAGAGGGCCTTGTTGTCTTGTTTTACTCCATATCCTTTAGCTTTTATACAATCTTCACTCTAAGCCCCGATGGATGGATTTGATGGAGGCATACTATTTAGGGTTGAATGTTCCAAGGTCTCTCACTCCCTGCATAATGTCTGGCCGTGGGTCTCTGTATTGTTCCCATCTACTACAAGAGGGAGTGTCTTTGATGTTGGCTGAATATGCACTGAACTATGACTATAACAACATGACATTAGGAGTCATTTTATTGATATTTATTTATGACAAATATTTAATACTAGGTATTTGGGATATATAGTCTCAGGTTATTAGTCACCCAAGTAGTAGTATTGGGTATGGGTTCCATCTCATGGATTGGGCCTTATTCCACAAGCTTTGAGTCCTCTTTGTGCTAGTAGATGTTGCAGGTAGGATACCATTTTATATCAAAAGTTTTATGGCTGGCTTTGTGTTGACATTTCTTCTTGGGTAGCCTGCAGAGCCTGTAACAAAGACATTAGCATTAAGGATACAATCTCTATGTAGGCACCAGCTCAACTTCTCCAATAGGGCCTTGCTGTAAGTTTGTGGAGTCCATTCTATAGTATTGGTAACAATTTGGGTTGTTTGGGGGTTCCCATTAGGGCACTTTTGGCTAATAGCTCAATAGACTGTGATCACTCTCAATACTGGAAGCTTCATTTGGTGACAAGAGATATCCATTTGGGGCACTATCTGCCCATTATTTGCTGATTTTATTTAGATAACATTCATATATGTATCTATTATAGGAATTTTCTACTGTATTTGGTGTCCATACTATCCCTCACATAGCTGTAAACTTTAGTTTTCTCTCCCTGCATCCCTTCCCTTGTTCCAATCTCCCCTCTCAAGTTGATTCATCCATTATAGTCTGCCTACCCATTCATTTGTAAATATATGTTCTATTTCCCTGTCCTAGGGAGATCCATTTGTACTTCCATAGTCCCTTACTCTATACCTAACCTCTGTAGGTCTATGGTAGTTTTGTTGCTATTGATATAACAACATGCTCATTTAAGCAAATTCATACCATATTTGTCTTTCCAGGTTTGGGTTATCTCATTCAGGATGATTTTTTTTTTCTGGTTCCACCCATTTGTTGTAAACTTAATATTCTATTGTGTAAATGTACCACTTTTGTTTATTCATTTATTTGTTCAGGGACAACTAGGCTGTTTCCAATTTCTGGCTATTATGAATAGAACAATAGTGAACATAGTTGAGGTTCAAGACCTACAATGGCGACCCCAACTAACAATCTGAGCAACAGTGGAAAGGCTACCTTAAATGCCCTTCCCTGATAATGAGATTGATAACTAACTTATATGCCATCATAGAACCCTCATCTAGTAGCTGATGGAAACAGAAGCAGACACCCACAGCTAAACACTGAGCCAAACTCCTGAAATCCAGTTGCAGAGAGGGAGGAGTGATAAGAAAATGGGGACAAGACCAGCTACAGAAACCCACAGAAATAGCTGACCTGAATAAGGGGAGCTAATGGCCCCCCAGACTGATATCTGGGAAACCAGCATTGTACTGACTCAGACCCCCTGAACATGGGTCTTAGTTAGAAGGCCTGGGCAGTCTAAGGGACCTCTGACAGTGGAACCAGGATGTGTCCCTGGTGCACAAAAGGACTTTGGGAGCACATTCCCCATGGAGGGATACTCCCTTAGCCTAGAGGCAGAAGAGAAGGCCTAGCCCCTACTCCAAATGTCTTGACAGATGACTTGATGATCCCTCCTGAAAGGCATCACCCTCCCTGTGGAGTGGGGGCTTGTGATGGAATGGGAGGGGGGTTGGGGGCATGGGTGGAAGGGAGGGAGACAGAACTGGGATCAATATGTAAAATAAGAAAAAAATTATATATATATATATATATATATATATATATATATATATATATATATATGGAAGCAGGGTGTAAATAAGAGAATGAGAGGTAATCGGGTTTTTTTTTTTTTGTGTGTGTGTGTGTGTGTGTGTGTGTGTATGTGTGTGCCACAACTTTATTTTTAAAGTTCTGGACATCTTCTCATGGGCTTCTTGTTCTATTGGAATAAACAGCAACAACAAAACTAATTTCTAAAAAGCCCTTTTCAATGTTTTAAAATCACTCTTTTACTTTTTTCAGTAACCAGATGCTAAATGTGATTTCTAAGTAGTGAGAGTGTGTACTTTACAAAAATAAACTAGACAGGTCCATTTTTCCTCTAACATAAACTACAGACAGCAAAACTAAATCAATCTTCTTGGCTGTCAAGGAAAAGTAAAATATAAGAGAAAATCTTACAGAAGATGGGGACAGATAGATGCTAGGGTGGGAAATACTTGAGAGGAGATTCTGCTTTATTCTCAGCAGTTTCTCTGGTGCCCTACACAAAGTGAGGCACACTGAGACATGGCCTCACTTACTGGTCACCGTCCAGTGTTGGTACTAAAAACTCACATACCCAGAAATGGAAATGATGAAGTAGTAAAGGAATTAAGTCCATTCTGTGGATGAATGAATAAAGCTGTATGGTATTGGAATAAAGACCAATTTGTGGAAAACAAAAAGTTAGAACTACGTTCACACAAAAAAATTAATTTAGCAAATTAATAAGGTAGAGAATAATAGAGAAAACACCAAAGCTCAATCTAGAGCCTACACAAATGTGCACATTTATATATATGCACCTGTGCATACATGCATGTACATACTTAAAACTTATAGCCCACAGGTCAATGAATGTACTCAATACAACTAAACAGCTATGAAGACAATGAAAAGGCATTTGTCTATTTGTTCATTCCTCAATAAACATGTATGACAAATTAAAACAGTTTGATAGAGAAAGCATACATTTTATTTTTCAATAAAATTACCACCATAATTAGAAAAATATAATGACGAGATATTACCTAACATGTGTTTGGATGGCTATTACCAAAAAGCTAAAGGATAAATGTGACAAAGATATGATAAAAAGTAAAAGCAATACTTATGCACTGTTAGTGCAAGCATAATAACCCAGGATATGTCTTTTCAAAGAAACATTGTTTATCCTTAAAAAAGAACCATGCATACTAAGCAGGATTTATTTATGTATTTAGGAATATACATGTATATACATTTACATATATGCATGTATTAAAAAGTAATGCAAATAGGGGCCATGACTTTGAAAGACAGCATGAGAGGCATTTAGAAGGGTTAGAATGGTGGAAAGGGAAGGGGGAAATGATAAAATTATATTGTACTTTAAACAAATAAAATAAATAATTTTTAAAATTGGAAAGAAATAGATACATTTAGACATTACTATACTAAGTTAAATAAGTAAAAAAAAAAAAAAGAAGAAGAAGAAGAAGAAAAAGAAAAAAGTTAAAAGAGAAAGAGAAAACTGATACTTTGGGACCATGATTCCATCATGTCTTTAAGCTCTAGGATTAAGGTTAGGATTATTTTGTAACAAATCTATTTTAAAAAAATAGAGTCAATGGGTGGATGGAATATAAGCTGATAACTGGAACTATCCTCATACTAGTTTACACAAAAACTAAGACATTCTCAGCCTTTTACAGATGGGCATGAATAAAATCTGTATTAATTAGTGTTTCTGTTGCTATGAAGAGACACCATGAACATGACAACACAACAACAAAAAGAAATATTTAATTGAGGTTGGTTTACAGTTTCAGAGGTTTAGTCCATTATCATCATGTTGAGAAGCAAGAAGACATGATTCTGGAGTAGGTGCTGAGAGGTCACCATCTCGACATGTAGGCAACAGAAAGTGAACTGTCTACCACGCTGGGTGTAGCTTGAGTGTATATGAGATCTCAAAGTCCACCTCCATCTAGGCCACATCCATTCCAACAAGGCCACACCTCCTAACAGTGCCACTCTCTATAGGTCAAGCATTCAAACACATGAATCCTTGTGAACCATGCCTATTTAAACCACCACAAGGTGCATGTTTGAGACAGAATGCTTCTCAGACTCATAGGTGGACTCTTATATTCATAGTAGGTGACATTATTTGAGTACTAATTCAGTCAGACCATCTTGGATCTAGCAGATGCTGGCAAGGATGGCTAGGCATCGAACCACAGCACTTGAAGAGTAATTGAAGAAGTTGGGAAGGCTCAAAGAATAGTAAGAAACTCAGAGAAAGAATGCTATTTGGATTCTTGAAGGGGCCTCTTAGGTTAAGAGACTTGTGTGTATGCCTGGCTTTCTTTCTTTCTTCCTTTCTTTCTTTCTTTCTTTCTTTCTTTCTTTCTTTCTTTCTTTCTTTCTTTCTTTCTTGTTTTTTTGATATAATTCTGTTGGCCAGTTACTAGCGTTTCTTATTGGCTGACTCTTTTTTAATTATTAACCCATTTCTATTAATCTAAGTACTTCCATGTGGTCTTATCTTACCGGAGAGACAGGCGTCCTACCCTGTAGGTCCTCCATCTTGGAACTCCTCCCTATTACTTCTGGAATCCTCATTGTTTCCTAGTCCTGTCTATCTTGCTTTCCTATTGGCCTACAGTGCTTTATTCATCAACCAATAAGAGAAACATATTTACAGAATGACATCTCCCATCATCTCCTCTTTTCTGTCTAAAGTAAAAAGAGGGGTTTTAATCTTAACATAGCAAAATATATCACACAACAGTTATAAAATAAGAATCATAGTTAACAATATTTAGTCCATTAACATTTAGCAAGATTTAAAGAAATATTTCATCATCCATCCTATCTTTGTGTGTCTAAAGTCTTATATGAAGCTTATCTTTAATCTTTACTAAGGAAAACTATAACCATACCTATCTGTCTTCAACTCCTTCAAAGACCACAGAAGGATAGTATATAAACCCTAGAAATGATAGAGACATCTTACCTGGTCAGTCACCCTAAGTTCTTCTGTAATGTTCCATCTTCAGCCCATAGGCCATAGTATGTCTGGCAGACTCTTCCTTGAAGCAGGAACCCTGTCGCAATGTCCATCATGTATCAGCAGTCACTTTCCTCTGGGCCTTTCATGTCCAGTTTATAGAGCATAAAGTCAAACAGTCCAGACAAGAGCAGTATCTTGCCCAAATGGCTAGTCTTGCCATATTGAAAGCAAACTCCATAACACATTTCTTCAAGGTCCATCTTCCTTTCTGATGCAGGTGGTATTACCAAAGAGCAGTTATGTCTCACTGTCAAGAAAATCCCTAAACCATCTTAAATGCCATATTCTGTAGGTCTTTGAAAGGTTTGAAGAATATCTATTCATCTCAAATACATATCTATATATCTAGAAAACCTAACTTAACTCTAAGTTTTGACTCTCATAGGTAATTATGTATAATCTGTGTTTAATTATACATTACATTTCCAGATGAGCTATATCAACACAATACCTAAACAAGAGGAGAAATATACACATCACAAAGTTGACCTTAAATGGAAATCTATTCCAAAACAAAGTATTCTTATCTATAACATAATCCCCTTTTTAACCTTTAAAAGAATTGGTTGTGATCATTAACCATTTATAACTAACCCCATTTAAATTAAAACAAACATTTATAGACAATATTTGGGAATTTGGGTGTCATTCTTTCCAAATGTATGCCTGGTTTTCTAACACTACTCTAAATAAATGAATTCATCTCTTGGGATGATACAGTGGATGAGTCCTGGGGGTCAGAGGCTAACACAGTTCCACCAGACCAAAATCAGGTTTGTGACCTTTCATGATCGTTCAGGAGACCACCTTTCTTGAGTTGTTTCTCATCTGGTTTCTAGAAGCTGCTCCCATTTTCAGCTCATGTCCTTACCGTCTTCAAAGCTACCAGTGCAGCATTTCTCTGACCCTATGTGCTCAGACCTGTTTTGTCTTGCCCTCTTCTGCCTTTCTCTGGTATATTTAAAAGACCCTTGCAATTATAATGAACCCAATTAAGTAGTTCAGATTAATCACACCTGCTGATTATCAACTGTGACCCTGGGGACACTGAACTTGCAACCATATTAAAGATCCTGAAGACTCTTTAACCTGGGCTTGAGACACTGTGGTAGTGGTGAGATGCAGTGTTATAGGTCAAAAGTCAAACTTACCTTGGGCTTTGTCTTTTTAATAATCAACTACTTTTGATCTCTGCCTTAAAATGCTCATGATACAACTCCCAGACCATGTCAGTAAGTTTAACACCTGCCAACCCTACAGCTGAGAACGCTGTAACATTTGAAACCTGAAAGAAAATATCTCCTTGCTTGATGTAGCTCACCAAAGTAACACCTTCACCCATGTGCTTATGAAGTATAAAGATGTATGATGACTTCCTTTGTTCCATGACTACAGAGGTTCACATGACAACTTTCCAGGGAAGAGTTTGTCACTCTGAACAATGAAAATCCGTGTCTCTGCCACAGTCATTTTTATGGTTCGGGGAATTTTTTTTTCTTACTCCCTTTAAAGTAGGTCTGTCACACCATGTCAAATAAGTCTGAATTTCATTTACAACATTAGTCCCGCCTTGATGTATAACATATGCTTATATGTCTTAAATATTAGAAAGTGGTAAATATTTTTCCTACCTTTGCTTATTACTAATCAACTTAAATATTTTGAGTGAGCTATTTTATTTTATTTTTGATTTTTAAGATAGGATTTCTCTGTGTAGCTTTGTAGACCAGGCTGGCCTCGAACTCACTAAAATCCACATGCCTTTGCCTCCTGAGTGCTGGGATTAAAGGTGTGCCCCACCACTGCTTGACTGAGTGAGCTATTTTAATAAGTAGAACATTCCCTATCTTTACAGGTGCTAGATCATAGACTTGATTAGCCAGAATGTTCCAGAATTGTGCTACAGTTACTCTAATCATTCACCATATGTAATGATTTGAATTATAAGTTTTTTTTTTAACTGATCATTTCAAGAGCCTAGAAACTCCCATGGTGGGTCACTACTCAACCAGTCAGTGCAGACTGGTATTACTGCCAGATCTAGTGAACAGCATGTCTGTGCTACTGATTTTCTGCTTGTACACTGAAATATAATATAAGCATTAAATGAAATTCTGTGGAATTCCAGGAAATCTTCCATTGGCTCTTTATGTCAAAAATTGTTTTTCCTGGAACTAGAGGGGTTGCTCAGAGAATTAAAAGTTATTGTGGTTCTTCTAGAGGACTTTAGTTTGGATCCCAGTACCCGCATTGGACATTTCATTGACACCTATAACTCTAGCTACCTGGGATCTGATGCCCTCTTTTGGCTTCATATGCATATGTATACATGTGTGCATACATATACGCATACACACAAATAAAAATAAAACAAACCTTTAAAAATGGATTTAACCTTGATTGTAATATCAAAGTAAATTTGGTTATATTAATCTTTTGATAGTTTTTCATTTCTCTAGTTATTTGACTGTAAATTCAAAGTATGATACATAGAGAACTAAACTGTTTTGTTAATTTGAACAAAAAAAAGGCACTCCAAAACAGGAGCAAAGAGAAGCAAATGCAAACAAAAGCAAATGAATACTAGATGTCAGTGGTCATCCTCCTAATGTATGCAATGAAATACTTAGAATCATGAATGTACTTACTCAGAGAAATACATTTCAGTTCCTATTGCTATGGAGCAAATTATGCAAAAATGCGGTACCTACAGGCCCTGACACCTGATAGGCTGACTTTGGTATATACTTTTTATCATGGTATATACATGGTTACGCATCCAGCAATAACTGCAGTTCAAGTTTTGAATTTTGATTTCTTCTGAGGACATTGCTATGTAGCATAATACTCTCTACAATTCTGGGCAGCAGAAGAGGGCCTCAGCTTCCAGTGCTCCCCTTAATCTAAAGGATAAACATGTTTTCTACAGTGTGCTATTTTGCTAACCCGTTTTGTCAGTTGATTAGTTGTCTTAAATGAATTTTTCTTACTATATTTGTAACTTAGAATGTGTTTATGTGGGTGAAACAATCTTGTAAGATGTGGTCCATTTGTTACTTAATCAGCTGGTGATTTTGTGTGTCAGCAAGTCAGGAATAATGCAGGTAGCTAGCTCTCACTTTGAGTGGCACATACAGGCTGGCACTGTAGTTATCTCAAATCTCTACTACCTGGAGAGTCAATGTGATACATGTGTTTGGCTGTTGATTCTGACTATTAAGTCTTAGCACCTGTATCTGAGATCTCCTGCATTTAGTCTCAGTTGAATGGGATTTCTTGGATAGTGACCTTTTTTTTTTTTTGAAGCCTGGATCCTATGACTATATAATATTTTCTGACCAGCCTGAAAAAAATTACCCACAGCTACTTCCACTAAGTCCATTTGGTACAAAGAGTTACTAAGGAATCCTTGGGTATAGCAATGATAACAAAGTGAAGGGGCATGGGACTTACAACAGGTGACATCCCAGGCTAATTCTAGGCATGTTTTCAACCTATTGTGACCACTACTAAGTGTATTGAACTCAGGCAGTCAGACTCCACCGCTTGCATTCTAAAACACTTACAGTTTTGTTTGTTTGTTTTTCAGAAAAAGCAAAGCTAGAGCTCTACAACTGTTTATTCATTATTTTGAGAAAGTAAAATAGAGATTTAAACTACATACCAAATTTTAGGCTTAGAAGTCCTTACCAGATTCATAGTGTGACTAAAATCAGTGACAGCACACTTAGGAAGAAGATGAGGTACTCATAACTTCCTAGCTCAGTCTCTACATGCTCAGTCTTTCTTCTCCCTGCCCCTTCAAGTGTAATCTCCATTTTCAGACTTGTCTTAGCTCTAAATGATCTGTGGCTCACACTAAAGAATGCTGACCCTTTCCTGAACTTTCTGTTGAGCACTCACTCTTCAATCACACAAACTGCACATCATACCTCCCAAGTATGCTTATATTTTAATGAGAACTAAGGGAGAAAATCTAAGAGTGAATTATGGAATGCTGTTAAGAGGAATGGTGGGGAGATGTTAGAGTCATGTGATACTGGACAACTTTCTTCTTCCAAAGATTTCTAAAGTTTCTTAGGCCCAATCACATTATCATTCTGGCAAATCGTTCAAATTCAAGTAGCCACAGCAGTGCTTTCTTCAGGACTCATTTTTAATAAAGCAAGCTCTTAGTTACAGGTCATCTCAGAAGCCTCTTCCATGCCTAATGAACAGCTACTTTGTGGTCCTAATAGTTCCTGCTGTTTAGAACATGATAAGAGGATAATTTTCCCCATCAAATTGGATATCCATTTTTCTGATGTTCTTTCTATTTCAGATGAGAGGCCCCTTATCTTTCATTATTTTAATTCTGGGGACAAGGGAGTTAAGGTCTATTTTAATGTGCTTTTTTCATTTAATGAGAGAAAAAAAGACCTCTGTAAATTTTCTTTCATTTTTATAAATTAAATTTGAGTTACATGGCCATTTCTACAGAACACCCACACCATAAACTTAGCTTTTCCCATGCTACATATCATGTACATGAGACATGTGAAAAAATGTTAAAACAGCTTTTAAAATAGGCTTCCTTATTCTATTCCAAATATCCTCGGTGTTATTTAGTCTTCTTCCCTGCTTTACCCTCCTATCCCCCTACCCACTTACATTACCCCACACTACTTAAATTACGCCACACTGGTCTCCCCTTTCACTTTTAATAGAGCCTGTGTCCTATTGCCCTCTCTAGAACTATACTGTTTTGTATATATATATATATATATATATAGATATATATGTATATATATATTTGAATATATATGTATTTATCTATATATATGTGTATATATATGTATATATATGTTTGAATATATATATTCAAAGAAGGCGATATGCAGACTGCTGGAACAGAAAAATTATCTGTGTTTCTACCTAGTTGTAATCTTGTAAATTGTAATAATGACTGGCCCAATTAGGTATGTCCAATTGTCAATAGTGGCACTAATATCTTGGGAACTAATGTCAATAAACAACTGTCTTGTGATTAAGCTCTGCTCAGTAGGAGGGAAATCATGCTCGATACTCTAAACCTAGCCAAGAACATATGACAGGAGAGGTTACAGACAATAGAGGAAAACCTACTACTCTCATTTTTCTGAAATGATAAAGAATCCAACTACCTTCCAAATTCTTATGTTTACACTAATAGGTTAAGGCTGTGCTTTTCCCTTTCGAAGACACTTCTTTTTGCACAAGATCAAACCAGTTCTCCTTCTAGACTTGGGGGTGAGAAGGACTCATGAGGCACTCCATGTAATTGAACAGCTCTTGGCAATTGCTGTCTGCTGTGGGAGAAGGAGTCAGTTTTCTTCAGGAGTGAAGCCTTTGAATGGCCAGCCATGCTCTGGTGGATGCTCTCACACTTATGAACATATAGGCAGCACTAACTATATTCAGTGAATTGAGAGAGAGAGAGAGAGAGAGAGAGAGAGAGAGAGAGAGAGAGAGAGAGAGAGAAGAGGAGATGAATTTGGGATGACACATGCTAAAATGGAATCCAGGATGAACTGGAAGGAATAGAAGGGATAAATATGTTAATATATGTAATATTTACAATATATTATTATATATTATAAAATCATCAAAAGATAAATCAAAATTAAGTACCTAATTATAAAAGAAAAAGAGCCACAATTATCAGTTATTTAGCACTTGTTGGCACAGGTTGAGCTACACACAACTTACTCATGTATCTGCAAGGCCAACAATAAATAATGGGGCCACAATTGTCTTTCAGACCTGCCTAACTCCTGTCCAAGGTTGCATGAAGAAAATATTTTTTTAAAGTTCATGCTGGAGATAAAATTACAAATTAGGGTTGTGATAAAGGTTGGTTTGTGAACTACTTATTATATTTCAGAAGCACAGCTAGTTTGCCAGTTGTCAAAATACTGAATTACTCTTTAATCAAAGGTAACTGAATACCTTCTCTTAGATCTGTGTTTTTCTCATTAATTTTAAGTATGTGCCCAATTGTAAATATGTGCTGTCAGTGAGTTAAACCAGATGCCCTGAGAGGGTATGGGAAAGGCTGGAAACCCAAACCTGTCAATCATTAACAGATTCATGCCAACATTAGATTCTTCTATGAAAAAGCTGTTCTTCATGCATTCTGCAGACAGGAAATATACTTCATGAGCTAAATGTCATAATCCTTTTGGAATCCAGTTTAATCAATCTTTCACATGTTAAGCACAGAGTTACCATATAATCCAAGGTCCATTCCTAGGTATACATGAGAAAGAAATGGAAATAGGGTCTCACATAACAATTGCATGCCAATGTTCTTAGTATTAATCATAATAGTGCAAACAATCCCAGTCCATCAACTGATAAATGAATAAATAAGATCCAGCATGTCCATAGCCTACAGTATTATCAATCATGAAAAGAGTCAAAATACCATAATATTAATATATATTATAGTACAGAGACATGTTTACTAATTGGCTTGTTCTCTCATAACAAAGTATTAGAAAGTAGATGGGTTACCCAATCAAGGTGTGTTTCTCACAGTTCCAAAGGCCGGAAATCTGAGCTCCCAGTGTCACCTGCATTTATTTGTTGTAAGGCCTTCCTCCGTGGTTTGTAAACAGCTGTCCTTTCCCTGTGTTTTATACAGTCTTTTTGAATGCCTGTGTCTTGGTGTCTCTATGTAAAGGCACCAGTCCTATTGCATATCCAAATTCAGTCACATTTCAAGATATTGAGAGCTTGGACATCAGCATGTCTGATTTTGGCAATCCATTATAAGACACTACAACCTAAAAATTCCCCAGAAGTATTGTTAGGTGAAAAACAGTCAACCATGAAAGACTTTACCATATATATCCATTTGTATGAAATTCAAGAATATGCCTATATAAAGGCAAAACCCAGGACGATAGTTTCTCATATCTATGGAACAAAATCTAGGAGGATGGAAACATACAAAGTCCTTGTAGCTATTCACTGACACAATTGGCTTTTAGGGTATATAGCAAATTTTAAATATAAGATTCCATGAATCGTTATGCAGCAATGTAGTTATACAAGAACCTACTGAATTATACATTGTAAACAGTCAATTTAGGGTATTTGGATTTGAATATTTTAGGAATGCTGTTATAGAATAAATGCACAACCAATGCAACACACATTTCCAAAAGCTTCTCTTTTGTGTCCCCTCTTTACTCAGTAACCTTGTACTCTAAATTAGTCTTTTAAGGCTTAATCAGACAATTTTGTTATTGTCCTCCCCTTCTTCCTGCAATGGCATCTAAGTTTACACAATTTTATAGATTATTGTCAAGAAAACTGATCTGATCCTCTGAGACTTAAATTGAGCCTTCAAGTCCTTGGATGTAGCTATCACTCCAGTGGAACACATTTCTTCCCTGTCCTTTACATCCTTCATTCATTTTCCTGGTTGCTTCTTCCCACCCCAGAGCAAGGCTTGACAGACAGGCCAGCTATCCGCTTAATGGTCTTTTCTTAGATTACATGGAAGAGTCTGCCTGCAACTTTCTACTCCCAGCATGCTTGTATCCCTGCTCAGGGAGCTTCAGTAGAATGGAGTATCTGAGTTTCAATCTAAGAGATGGATTCAGCTTTCTCAGTTCTCATAGCAACCAATAGTTATTTATCCACTTTATTGCCATTGGGTTAAGAGTATTTTTTCAAGTCTTAGTAGCATTTCCTTTCATTGGTTTAAAAAAATGAATGTGCTATTCATGGGTTGGAATGGATAAGAGTGAAAGCCAAGGATGGCATATCAAACATCCATTGGATATCTCTCCCTATTCACCTAGCCCAAGGTTTCTGAACTCAGTCATCTCAGATATGGTGTTTCTGCTTTCATATGCAGCAGACCATAGTTGAGCAAGATCACAGAGTCACAATGATATCCAGCCATGCTAATCAAAGTCCTTATACTAGGCACCTTAGTTGGATAAAGTATATGTATTTGTATATAATGGAATATCAAAAATTACTAAAATTCACTGTGTAGAACAATATTTAATTATTATGTGGAGTAGAGCTCAATTTTATAGAAAAATGTGTTATATCCAATTTTGCAAAGCTAAATAAACACCCATTCATAACCTCAGTGATTGTCTCTAGGTGGTAGGATTATACATAGTTTTAATTTTAATTTGCTTCCATTGTTAGTACTTTCAGACTTAATGAACATGCATTACAGTATATACTTTTAGGGAAACAGAAAATTGTGATAAATAAACTAGTTCCAAGAGTGTCTTACTAGGAGCTCTCCCCACCCCCCAGTGACCCCATTATGAAGTAAGCTCCATCCTTGAAATAGATTCAGGAGTCTCCTGGAACTGGTCCTGACAGAACATGGACAGCAGATGAAGGAAGGTCTCTGAATAGAAAGTAAATCCCCATTTCTCAATTATTATGAGTGCTAAACAAAAAAAAAATATTAGCTGCACCGAGGTGAGTCTTAGAACACTGCGTTACTCAGGGTTCTCTAGAGAAACGGAACTGATAGAATAAATCTCTCTCATACATATGTGTATATATGTATACACAGGATTTATTAGAATGGTTTATAAACTATGGTTATAAGTTATGCCTATTCAAACAATGGCTGTCTCCTGATAAAAAGTCCAGGAGTCCAGAAGTTGTTCAGTTCACAAGGCTGGATGTCTCAGCTGGTCTTCAGGATACTTATGAATCCCAAAGAAGCAAGCTTTAATACCAGTGGAGGAATGAACTTGCCAACCGCCATGAGGGCAAACAGCAGAGAGCAAGTACTTCCTTCTTCTATGTCTGCATACATTATATAGACTTCCAGACGAAGGCCCAGATTAGATCTGGATTAAAGGTATGTCTTCCTACGTCAAAGATCCTGATTAGAAGTAGATCTTCCCACTTCAAATTAAGCAGAAATTCCTCACAGGTGTGCCCTCCATTTTAAGGTTGTATTTAATTCCAGATATAGTTAAGTTAGCAACCAAGAATAGCCATTACAAATACCATTTGTAAACATTTCCCAAACATACCCAAAATGTTCCCATTGAAAGACCAAGACTGGAAAAGTTCTAAAGTAGATTGCTAATGATAAATTATAGGGAATGAGATAATTCCAAACTTCATGTTCTCCAGCACTCTGTAATACAGAGTTTTAGCTGTACAAGTCACAAAGTAAATGCCTTTCTTTTACATCAGTTTAGATAAGGCTTTAAAGTCTATACATGGGGTATCATTTCTAAGCAGGATAAATAATTTCTACACTGTTGTGAAATTAAATGAAAAATTACATGAACAAGTTAATGACTATCAAGACTTTTCTCCTTTTAGTATCCATTCTGCAATGTCATTCTCCTGTATGCTTTTCAGAAACCCCGTTTTTCAAAATAACTGAATGTATAATGTACTCTCATTAATAAATTATTAATCCTAGTACTGTCCTGCTTTAGAGAGCCAGTAGGTAAGTTACCCTAAGCGTTTCACTTTTATAATTGCATGGTCATTATAGACTGCAATTGACCAATAATTGACCAATCTATCTTTATATACCATCATCATTCTATGTGATGTTTCACATAAGGCATTCTTTTCCATGTGGTAAAGGTTGAGCATTTGGGGAAGGCAATAAAGAAATGTTTCTAATGGTGGAAAAATTTACGTTAAAATGTGGATTTGGAGATCAAACATAGTTGGATTGCATGCTATGTGCAACTTCCTTAACTTATTTCTTTGATACCCACTGCATTTCTTGTGCTTTGCTAAGAAAACTCTATTAAAATTACAGAGATACTTCTTTTATCTTCTAAATTTGTGAGCTCAAGAGGAAGATTCATTATATAGAAGATACAAAAAAAAGAGAGAAAGAATATCCATTTGACAAACAAAAAGTAATTTGCTAACCTTAGGCTAGCCATCATGTAATTTCATTCTTCCTCACAGACATGGTGATATGTCTGTGGCACAAGATTAAGAAAAGGGACAAAGAATAAAGAATCCCTACAGACTATTTAAAGCATAGAGATCATAAAGACTTTATCCTCTGAAATGCAAAAACATGCAACAAATATTCTACCTAGGTATCTTAAAATGAATCAGTATATTCAATAAAAAGACTCAGCAAGAAAACCTCATGCTAAATATAACATAGACTAATGGCCATAACTATTCTTCTATAATCATTGTTGTTGGATTATCTGTTTTTACAGGATTTTAGGTTTACATATTTGCGTGTTGCTATGGGTATCCCAGAGTCTCCTTAGGGTTGGTCCACAATAAGTATTTTAAAGAAATAGTACTTGATACTCTCACTACTGTCATCCCCTGCTTTATGATATAAAGTCAGTATCAATATGTTTTTATTTCTATATTTGTTATTTATGAACATATGAGTTCACAGCCTGTAAGGAATCTTATTGTAGGTAAGTCAGAATTCCAACCCTGATAGCAATGGACCCCACAGTAATAAATTTCACCTGTGTGGTCAGAGATACTGACCTCTGAGCTCCCCCCCCTCTTGCTCACTCTCTCTCTCTCTCTCTCAATGTGATGTCACTGTCTTCTTCAATAGGACCCTTTTACACTTCTTTTCATCTATTCCAGGACAGAAACCTATGACATCATCTCTCATTTATAGAATTTTCTATCCCCATAAATGAGAGATGAAAATCTCAAATGTGTGTCTAACAGTGGGATATGCAGTAAGGCAGCATTCAGCACATGGGAACAGATAGAGTACACATTACCTGTCATAACAGACAAGGAAGAAAACATATGAAGATCTAGCTGCTTTTAAGTCCAGCCATAGAAGGACAGTGCTATGAGTCATTGCAACAACCAGTTTTTAGACCAGAGAATAAATGTAGAGCACTAGGAAAGGAGTTTATGGTCCCTGTGCAGTTGTCCTGTTTCAGTTGGCAGGACAATACTTCATACAATTTCCTTTCAGATGTTCTTATGCCTAGGATATAAATGACCTGTCTAGTTTGAAAAGGCAAGTTATTCCAAGGACATGTTGATCCAAGGAAGATTTAAGTCTTGTTACCTAAAGGAAATATTTGAGAGATTGTTTGCATTGTTAACTTTAACTGATTAATGTCTACTAACAAGCAAGCTTGATGATCTTTCACCGTCACAAATCACCCCTCAGCCCCTATTGCAAAACTGATTGTTCCAGCATGTAGCAGGGATCTGGCAAAATACAAAAGCTAAAAAACAAACCAAAACAAAAACCGACAAACAAACAAAAAACTCAAAAAACAACAACAAAAACATTGGATTGAAAATGACCATTTTACAATCATGATTGACTCAAGAGATAACAAAGGGAACGAGGAATGCTACAGTTTCTAGATTTCCCAAGTGGACTCCTTTGGAACCTTGATTTGCACGTGTTTTTCATCTATCCAGAGCTCTGTATTAGCTGCCCTACAATTCTTAACAACTGGGCAGCCCCAATATCTGGAACATATTTTAAATGTTCATTTAATCTTATAAAAATCCATTGGTAGCATCAATAGCATAGGAAAGGAAATACTACTCAAATGGTTACGTTCCTCAAATAGAAACTGTATGAGTAGACTTTAAAAAATAAAACCTGATCTTGTACATTATTCTTTCCAGTTTCTTTTCACTATCAATATTGTGATGAATAAGAATGCCCCCTAGGTGCAAGGAGCTTGCTAAAATTGTAAATTTCCCAAGCTCTATTCCTGGAGATTTTGACTGGAGAAGGTTGGTCAGCATTCAAGAATCTGTACTGAAAATAAGAGAGTGGATGTGAGTTGGCCTACCTCTGAGCAACTCTGCTCTGAATAAGTGGTCCATGCCTAGGGAAGTAAGTATCTAGTATGTAGTTGCTTCAAGTTAGTTTTCCTAATATCTTCTAAACCTTATGATTCAGCCCTTTGAAGATGATTTCAGCGTTAGTCATAGGCATGATGCCTCCTGTTACTTGCTATAAATTTAATAATTTTCACAGTTTCCCTTGTAAGAAAGCAAAAAAGATGGAAATAACAAATTTTTGCTACTATTATTCTCAGTTTAGTCACACCAAGAACTATGAGTTATCATTTTGATGAATGGGTCTTCAGAACTTTGAAGTAGTTTCCTGTGAGTAAGTCCCCAAAGATGTCAACTTACTTTAAATATGTTGTCAGTACATAACTGGTGAGGGGTCTGCCTCCATAGCCTTTCTCAAAAGAATGGATGGCATTTTGATTGGGTTTCATCATTGTCAAGTATATCTGTTGGTGTTGGGAAAGGAGACTTCTAAAAACTGGCAAAATGAACCCACCTTTGAAAAAAATTACCCAGAAAAGGCCAAACTGGGGAAAGGAAATAATGTCATGATTCTTTTCAGATAAGAACAAAATGTTATTTCACAGGGAAGACAAGTGATGAGGTTTTATGGCAACTACTGGCACATCACTCAGCTTTTACTTTAGACTAAAGACAGAGCAGCCTCCTCTGTTCCAATGTCTTTTGAAGACCTGCAATTGTCTTGTACGCATGGAGGTTAAACCCAATTTGGAAAATTAAAAGTAGCTGAAATATCCCAGAATCCTTACAAATACAAAAGGTCCCTAAAGAATATTGATGAAGATAGCATCTGATTTAGGAAAGAAATCATATTTAGAAGGTAGAAATTTAAGAAAGAAATCAGACTAAAAGGGCAGAGATTTTAGTTTTGGTACCAGAATCCAATTTCCTAGGCTGTCAAGGATTTAAATTGACATTCTTTTCAACTTAGGTTGCTAAGGATATTGGCTGTGAGTCAGACTCCTAAGGATTTAATATCTCCTCTGCTACCTCTGACTGATAAACTTGAGTAAATTGTTCTCTCTAAGCTTCAATGTCCTTATTTGAAAATGGAAATAACAACAATACATTTTGTACTGGAGAAAAAAATGTCACCAAGTGGGGGAACAGAGTCTCTCTGAACATAATGGCCAAACAAATGCTCTTCCAATTGCAAGAATATTAAAGCAGCAGTAACTATGTAAATATGACTCATTTTTGAGTCTATGAAGCTTTCCCAGACCATTGTTCCCCATTCAGCTTGCCAAAAAAAAATGTCATCCTTTCCTTAAAAAGGAGGCTGTGGCTCTCCATGTATTAAGGAGGTGGGCAAAGGAGTTGGGGGAAATGAATCAGTGGAGAGAAGTTAGCAATCAGATTTCTGCAGAAATTAGTCAACTGGTTCATGAATGTAAGGTACAATAGGAAAGGAAGATTCTAGGTAATTGTGCACCTTGCCTTTTTCTGTGTGCTTTATGTGGAATGTAAGTGACAGATTTCAGGTATTTTAAAACTGTTTGGCATCTAGGTTAAGTACTCTCAGCCATAGTACAACTCTTGAACCAAACCCATGCAGCATTAATAACAATGAGTTTTAAAGCCTGTAATATAAAGATTCAAATTCTGAGAAATGGTCAAATCTACCTTCATAGCATTTTATGTCTCCTAAATCCCACTCTTGGATGAAATGCAATGGATAGAGATTTATCTTTTTACCTTTCTAAGTCACAAAATGCTTTCTAGAGGTGTCAAAGCCCAGGACCAGCAGCTAGGAGGCTCATTTCTTCTTTTCAGGATGTGGAAATATGCTCCAAGCTGGAGGCTACATGAAGACAAATGTAACATAATGAGTAACCTTTCATAAGTACCACTGGATCTGTCTAAAGCCAGACTTGGTTGGTTTACAACTTCTGACCAGCATCCTGTTCATCAAGGGGTGGCCAAAAGTGACCTACAGAAAAAGGATGAGACTTGGAGTAAAGGTGGTCAATCCAAATGAACAAGACACTTAACATCCTTCTTACATTAGGAAATTTGCCATCAGGAAATGTTAGTGAGAACTAGAACTAGGATGGTGAGTTTGATAGAGATCCTTAGTGACCCAGAATGGCACTGCTCTCTGTCTCCCCCTGCTGTTTATGCAGCATCCTCCCTAAAGCTTAGTGGTTGTAGATGCTGAGAGCACAGGTTTCCAAAGATAGCATCTCATGAAAATATGAATTCATATGTCTAGGAAAGTACCATTCCATATTTTGTAGATCTGTCAGATTGATAGAATGACAACTTTTCCAAATAGTTAAGTGCTCAGAGTCAACAGAGGAATGATGTGTTATAGAACCAATGTCAAACAAGACAGGAAATCTATAGCTGGGACAGAAGTTTAGCCACAGTGAAGGTGTGAAGGTGTTTCTTAACCTTTACTAGGTTGGGCTAGGCTTGTTAGACTACTTTTTTCCTGTGATAATACATTTTACCTGCCAAATCATAAACTAAAATTTAAAGTAGGAATTATATCTATATTTAATTAAAATGATAACAAGGTGACAAAGTTATAAAAGAAAATTTAAAAATTTATGAGAAAATATTCAAAAGTACAATGCCACTGTACTTTTAAAAAATAAGAAAAAATAAGTATCAACATTTTAAATTATTGATAATAAATAAAAACAACAAAAAGAAATAAAACTAAAATTAGAGATAGTAAAAATTAGGAGGTTCAAGACAAATACCAAATTTAGAAAGTTTTGGATTAAGAAAAGAATATTAGAAACTGGATTAGGAGAAACCATAAAGTTGTAAAATAGTTAAAAATGAGATATGATAAGCCCTTAGAGCGTACAAATTCATGGACTTAGGATGATACAAAGAACATGTAAAAATAAGTAAATTGGAGGAATGATGGAAAAAAGTCAAATCCAATAATTTATCACAACAAAAGAAAAGGAAACTAAGGCATGCTATTTTATCATATTTGCTTTTTCCAGGGATGATGGTTCTATCCTTTGGTCTCTCAAGGCTTTATTTCCCAAGAAATCTTTCTCTTTAACAGAGAACTAAAGCCGTAGAATCAACAACTTTTAAGTGTGTCCCCCTATTTCTTTACTATGCAATCCATTCAGACTGATTTCTCTAGAGAACCAGCACCAATTGAAAATAAACGGGGGTTTATTAGATTGCTTCACACTATGAATCTTGGTAGTCCAACAATGGCTGGCTTCACTTTGGGGAAGCAGAGAACCTGGTAGCTGCTCAGTCCCTGAGCCTGGATGACTCATCTGTCCTAAGCTGGTACTGATGGCTCAGAGGACTCCTGGAGAGCCACTCATCTTCAGTTCACATTGCCAGCCAAAAGAAGATGGGTCCTGACGTCAAAATAGGAATGTAGCAGCAGCAGGGGCAGTGACCACAGGACAGCACAGGCTAAGTGAACTTACAAGCTAGATGTAAACACCATGGGGTGAGAGCAAAGCTTTCCCCTCGGGACCTCCTGTTTTCTGACTGCCATGGGAAGGTGCTGCATTCATTTGCAGGTGTCTTCCCATTTCAAAGAAATGATCAAGAAAGTTCCTCACAGGCATGCTCAGTCCATTTGTGTTGTTCACATATTCACTGGAGCATAGGCATGGTCAGATTCCTAGTGGCCAGTCCTCTAAGGGAGGATGAGTCTCTCTCAGCCAGCATCTCTGCCAGAAGTCTCTGCCTATATCACATCACTGTGCTGTGTCCTGGCCAGGGGTGGGGCCGGTTGCCCTGCACACACACACACCGACTTTAGCATGGGCTTCGTTGGTAACATAGGCCATTAGACATCAACAAGGACCTCTGACTCACTCATATCCCTCAGCGGCTGCACAGGAGACAAACCTCGATGTGGCCTCGGGTGATGTCACTCACATCAGCATGACACCTGAGGCAGCAAAGCCACAGTGGCACAGACTGCATACATCCACGTGGGTCTCAGAAGCCTGGGGTAGTATCATGGACCATCTACACTAACATGTGGCATTGTGAGCCACAGCGGTCCTATGAAGAAGTCCAATCCAGACAGTAAACCTTTCCTCATCTCTGGCTTCCAGTGTCACTTGCTCACAGCCAGAGGGATCCTGTGGTCAGGTGGTTAGTTTAAGGACTGGGTCAGTGTCTACTTAAGTTCCAGACTATTGTCTGGAAAATCTTACAATGGAAGCAAGTAGATCTCAGACCTCAATTTTACCTGTTGCTGCCATCATGTCTGCCTCTCTCCATAGCACACAAGCCTCTATGCTTCCCACCTCTGCATACATCTTCTTCTTTGTAATGGTGCCTGCCATTGTTGCCCCCTTTAAATCCTCCTCGTCAATACCTGGCAATGTGCTTAAGATCCTAACATTGACATATTGCAAGCTTTATGTACACATGTACAAAAATGGTCAATAATTTCTTGAGCATCATAGGCAAGTGAATATTTCAAGTTTGCTGACATCTTACCAGTCCTATCCATCCCTCCATATTATGTCTGAGTTTAATGTTTGCTTTAGTTTCAGATTTTTAGTTTCAAGTTTCTTTTGGGGGGCTGGAAGCTGCTTTCAGAGAGAGAGTTTTTTTTAACATTTATTTATTTTATGCTGGGCATAATTATACATGCCTTTTTTTAAATGAAAACAAACATTTATAAACAATATTTGGGAATTTGGGCATCGTTCTTTCCAAGCTGCTTCCTGCTAGTAGGGGGCACTGTCATGGGGGAATCCTAAGAAGATGCAGAAATCCTGGCTGTAGTGGTCTGCAAGGCTGCATTGTCCCATTGACGTTGTTTCAGGGGGTCTTGCTCGGTCAAACCACATTAGTCTGGAAGGGATTAACAGCTTTTCATTTTCTGTAGCCTAGGCCTGGTGACCCAGAGAGAGAGAGAGAGAGAGAGAGAGAGAGAGAGAGAGAGAGAGAGAGAGAGAGAGAGAGAGAGAGAGAGAGAGAGAGAGAGAGAGAGTTTATATTTTTAAAAATGTATGTACACTCTGTTTTGTGTGAATGTGTTTTATATATACTTATATGTATACTGTATTGACATCTTCAGCCCCACTCCATCTCCTCACTCAACTTTGGCTTGAGGTATGTGATATATGTTTCAAGGGCTACAAGGGGCTCAGAAAAGAGAGACCATAGGCATTTGCTACTACTGTGTAGGAGCTAGAGTTTTCTAAACAGCCTGAAGACAGGGGCTCCAGGAAGGAGAACATGCAAATACTGGTACAGATGGAGTCATTCTCCACACCAATGAGCACAGAGAGTGGAAGACTAGAGAAACTGGCAGGAACTGAATCTCAGATGTCCATTTTTACAGTGAGATGAGGATGCTGTGACATTCCAGTCAATCACATAAGTGGTAGTGAGAAAGTGGACACTCTTGAGATCTACTAAGGAGAGGCATTGGGATTTTTTTTTTCAGTCTTTGAGAGCTATTGGGAATACTGGGAAGGGGAGAGTGGAGGATTTCTTTTGTTTGGCATCATTAAAGTGACCTCGGTGTGAAATATGGATTCTTTCCCTTTTCTATGTGCATTTTCAGTCACCTTAGCACTGTTTATTGACAATACTTTTATTCCTTCCCATATTCCAGAACTGTCCATTTGTGTGTGGCTCTGTAATTTATGGTCTCTGCTTTTGCAACCAGGTAACACTCTTGATTATTGGTTTACATAGGCTCTAGTGAGCTTATAGTTCAATGAAGTGAATTCTTTAACTCCTTACTGAGGACACATTCAAGATGCTTATGCTTTCATGGAAACTTTGAAACCAGTTTTTCAATTAACATAGACCTCTCCTGAAGAGATTGACAACACATGGGATCTCCCAAATTTATGGAATACAGACATCTTTAAATGTTAAGGTTTCCTTTTCTTTTTTTTAACTTGGGAATGTAGTATAAGTTTTATATATACTTAAGTCTTCATAATTTTACTGGACTTATGATAATTGGATATTAGTCAATAGGCTTTTCCTATGACATTTGATATTTTGCTACTATTCTTGATAGTTTTTTTTCTTGTTTTGGTTTTTGAGATTTTCTGTGTAGCTTTGGAGCCTGACCTGGAACTCCCTTGGTAGATTAGGCTGGCCTTGAATTCAATTAACTTTCACATTTAACTTAAAACTTACACATAAAGGGAGTTTCCTATAGTAAACATACAATTGATTCTTCTTTCAGATGAAATTCTGTTTCTCTGTTGATGGAGCCAGACTTCAAGAATCTTTAGAAATGAACTCATTCACCGAACTTTTGGTCACATGTTCTTATAGAAATTTATGCACATGTTTCTGTCATTCTCTGTCTTTACCCATCATCCTTCTATTTAAATTATTTAAAGTGCATATTTACATAGCAATGCTAAAATTATATCATTAAATAAAGTGCAAAATGTAACAAGATCTGGATGAATGCTACATATTTTTAAATATCATAATTCATAATGTAAAATAATTTAACTTTCAGTTATGTTGGAGTAAATTTCCTTCTTTCATACATCAATCTGTTGAGATTAGTTCTTGAGAACTAATTATAAGAAACTACACTTTTATGAATCTTTCTCTAATGTATATATTATGAGAATGTTAGGGTTAAGGTTAGGGTTTAGGGTTAGGGTATTATAGCAATATACAAATAATACAATGCATAATATATTATAATAATATATTAATAATATAATTCACACACACATATATATGAAAGAGAGAGAGAGAGAGAGAGAGAGAGAGAGAGAGAGAGAGAGAGAGAGAGAGAGGCTGTCCTTGAACTTGCTATGTAGCAGAAAATGACCTCAGTTTCCATTTCTCAAATGCTAGGATTGTAAGTGTGCACCACCATGCCAGGTTCTATGTGGTGGTCTGGCTAGCACCCAGAGCTTTGGTCATGCTAGCTAAGTATTCTACCAACTGAACTACACCCGCCCCAGCCCTGTTTGATGTCTTCAAAAGTGAATTAATAAGCCACAGAAACTCTTCAACAGAGAGTTATGCTCCAAGTTTGTAAATACTTGGATGCAGATTTCTATGAGAACTACTTTATATTACTCTCAACATAACAGCGCTGTTCCAAAAATTCATTTTCACAATGATATTTCTGTGACATGAGTTTTTCTCTTATTATTAAAATGTCATCTTTACCTTGAAAGGTAGAGATTAAGTGTATTTACATTTTAAAGAAATGTTGTCAAGGTTACACAAGCATTTGTTGCCAGAAAAGGTCAGAACTTTATGAATAATAATCATTTCGAGAAACATAAATTCATGACTCATATTAAGCTCAATAACCTCTATGCCCTTTCCCCCATTAGTAAATATTTTGTGCAAGCTATCCATGTGATAGGCAGTAGGCTGTTTTCATTTTAAAAGTTATTTCATATAATTGCTTATAAAAACTCCATCCATCTTCCTTGAATTTGCAAGTGAGGAGAGCTGATTTCACATAGTAGCATTTTGTTTTAGGCCAGATTTCTCAGAAGATGGCTTCCAGGAACCATCTAGTGATGCAATAAGAAGGGAGACCAAGGTAAAGAGCTAGGGGGATGCAGGAGGCAGGAACAGTATGAGTCAAGTTTAGTCTCAGCCTTTATGGGATCCTCAAGGCATCCTGGAGCATGAATTGCACTATATGTGTAACTTTTGTGTTGTGATGTGGTTCTCCACAATGTGGTTCAGTCAGTCCATGCCACCCTTGGGGGGTGAATTTGTTCATGCCTTCAGTTTTCTAGCAGAAAAGAGGCTCTAGTAGCCCCCAAATAAAAGAAGAGTACACAGAAGTTGGAGGATATGCACAGAGGATGTTCCAGGAGGTTTTAAATGGCTGAAGAGAGCACTAACAACCTTGGCCTCTACTAGTAGATTGCACAACCAGGATTAAATCCAAGGAACATGGCTCTGAACCACATTTTCTCAGTCCTGATGCTCTACAACCCAAGAGAACCAGCAAATCTCTGGGTGCAAAATAGATGTCCATTCTCATACTTACCTCTTCATTGTGTGCAAAAGCTATAACTACTTTACTGGGATTTTAAAGTCTTTAAAATAATTTATTAACTTGATAACACCCTGCTACACTTAATTCATCCGACCTGGTCAGATTATTCTCTGTAGTGGTTTTATATGTGAGTTACATAGTGAATACCAATATGGTGAGATGGATAAATTGCCAGTAGAATTACTTTTCAGCTACAAAAAAGAAGCTGAACTAATTGAAGTGAAAAATTAGTTTGGGTTTACATACAGATATTCAGAAAAGTGTTCCTCATACCAACTGTATGTATGCCAATGTAACCAGTCTACGGTTTTAAATAAGGTGTTCCTATAAACTTCAGTGATACTGTTATGGAAATCTTGAAACTCAGAATACTTGGCCTTAGATCTCTGAGTGCTTTCTTTTATGTTGTTTTAGGAATCAGTATCTAGATGAGTTGTTGGCCTTGCTACTCCAGACCAAGTAATGCAGGCCTGGATCATTGCATGGTGATGGGGATACAAGAAAGGTTTATGGAGCAAGCTCTCTGTCAGATGGAAAGATGGAAGGAGAGAAGGGATTGGAGGACTGAAGCACCAGGTACATTTCATTGAGTTGTCAATGGACTCTCGGACACCAAAAGTGACATCAGAACTGATGTCAACTACCCATGATAATAGTAATGAATGTTTATAGACTATGGAGTAAAGAATTGGGGCTGGAGGCAGTAAAGCAGGCAAATTTGATCCAGGCAGGCCCCATGCTACGTTCTCACTGGCTGATTGGAACCGAATATTCACCTCACAATTAGAATCATTAGAAACTTATATGTTTCTATCACTGAAAATTAATACTAACCAACCTACATGGTACTTTCTCAGTGGCATCATTTTACTGCTCACTTATTAACTTCATATATAATTCCTATATTAACCTAATATATATATATATGTATATATATATATATATATATATATATATATATATGCAAATTGGAAGAGGTAGCTAGTATGTAGTACTCATTTGATGGTTTTAACTACTGAGGATGTGGAAGTTATGTTGGGAAATAGAAGTCACCTGCAACTATTTCTGCATATATGTTTTTAAGTTTTAATTGATCATATTTTTAATTGATCATATGACTAGAGTGAGTCATAATCTACATAAGTAATTCTTCTTTGTACAAATTTCAAATTTTAAATGATGCCTGAATTCAAAGGAAAAGTATGTTAAGCCCAGTCCTCTTTTCTCCCCTGGTGTCTATTTTAATACAGTTCTAGAAAATGTGAGAACCTCAGCTTTTTTCTTTTTTCTTCCTTCCTTCCCTTCCTTCCTCCATCTCTTCCTTCCTTCCTTCCTTTCTTCATCCAAACTTGGAATTTAATGGAAGCAGGAAAAGTTCAAAATGAAAGAAAACAAAATCCTTCACCATTTCCAACCTTTTTTTAAGACATGAGGAAGGCTGAGAAAATGACTGGATTGGAAATTTATATTCCTCTTTTCTAGAAATGAGGATGTCTCAGAGAAGCAGGTACCAGAGGGCAAAACTAAGATACTCATAGGGTGGCCACCAGGATGGGTGAACATTTACCACAGCTGCAGAATTACTACAGACCAGTGAGTGTGATGCCTCTGTCTTCCTCTCTTTAGAATAGGGATGCCCATTGCAATTTTAGCACGCTTTAGCTTTGTGCATTGGAGACAAAGAGAAAAACAACTTTTCTCTCAAATATCATCATGAAGATGAGCTCTTCCAGAGGAGGTATGTTATTTTTGTGGGTACACACATGGCCAACTCTGAGCTAGATCTTTCTAGAAGCAAGCTTGAACTAAATGGCTTTTAATGGAATTATACATCTGTTTTATTATAATATGGAACTCCCCATCCTCTAGAGACAGAGAACCTTCCACCAAAGTTGTTATCTATTCTAAAAAGAGGGGTTTTCCAACCACTTTTGCAACCAGAAAAAAATGGTGTAATTCACTTCTGGTCAGTGTATTTACAGTGAGAATAGCACATGCTCTTCTCAAATCTTCCATATAAAATCTGCCTGTGCTAATTCCTACTCCTTTGTCCTTCATTTTGCAGGTCAACTTTCACATAGAATATTGTGAAAATTGTAGATTAAAAATAGAACTGACTTCATTAGGCTGAAAAATTCTGATGAAAAAATCATGGATAGTATTTAAAAATAGCTTTGTATTTTTGCTAAGATTCAGTACTTTTATAAATAATCTGTTACCAACATGAAGTGTTTGCAGGTCCCACCCATTTTTTATTTCCATAAAATATTATAACCAATAACCAGTCAATAACCAATAGCATCAGTAACTTGTGAGAGTATCAGGTCAATCACATTCTTGCAATCCTTATGACCGTCACCCAATTCCAGTCTATTAACATCTGCTGACAGGACAGATGCCTCAGCTCGTTCTCATATCTGTCCCTTGCTATACTCTAATGTATACCCACATTTTAGTGTAAGAGACTTTTCCAGTTTATTCATGCTTTCTACAGACCCTTGAGTGGACTTGCCTTGTCTGACCGTGTCCTTCTCAGCAGCCTTGTCGTGAATCATTCTAACTTATTTCCTGGGAATGTCACAAGCTATGATCTAGTTCCCAAATGGTCTGGTGTGGTGTGTGTGTGTGTGTGTGTGTGTGTGTGTGTGTGTGTGTGTGTGTGTGTGTTTTTCCTCTCAAGGACAGAATTGTATAGCTCAGTTTATCAACTGCTGGCTTAGAAAAGCCTTGGGCTAATTCTCATATTGAAGATTCTTCATCCTGGATCACTTTATTACAATGCATTTTCCTTACCCTGAATATTTTGAAAATATCTGATCATTGTCACTGTAGAATAAGAATGGCCCCCATAAACTCATATGTCTGTATTCTTAGTCACCAGGGAGTGAAACTATTTGAAAGGATTAGGAGGTGTGGCTTTATTGGAGGAAGTGTGCCTCTACTGGGGAAGGTCTTTGAAGTTTCAAAAGCCCATGCTAGTCCCCTCTCTCTCTCCCCTCCCTCATACGCTCTCTCTCTTTTTCAGTCAGCAGATCAAGATGTAGCTATCAGCTTACCACCCTAGTGCCATGAGGGCTGTCCTGCTCCCACCATGTTCCCTACCATGATGATAAAGGACTAAACCTGTAAAACTGTAAGAACAAGCCTCCAATTAAATATTTTCTTTTTATGAGTTACCTTGGTCATGAAGTCTCTTCACAACTGTAGAACATTGGCTAAGGCAATCATTTTACAAAATATTCTTTAGACAAAAATCTTATTACATTCTTGGCTAACGAAATAAATGTACCACTGTAAGAGTGAATACTCAGGTAAATATGGATTCTGGGTGGTACTGATGTGTTGTTAAACACTCTTCAGTTGTAACCTGTGTCACTCCGATGGAAGATGTTGACAGTAGGAAAACTCATGAACATGTGTGAGTCAGTGGCTATATGGAAATCTTCTACTCTTCCTATTTCTTTTATGTAAGTCTAACATTTCTCTAAGACAAAATTACTTGAAAATTAGTGAGAGTGAAAGCTAAGGATGTGCTCAGCGAGAGAGTGTTTATCTAGCATATGTGAGACTATGATTTCAATCTCCAGCATTGTAAAAAGACAACAAAACAAAATGAAATATCTGTTTTCTGGGTCTTTGTACCACCTTTTTCCAACCAACAAACCACAATCACCTTAGGCCTCCTGTTTGTCAGAATTTTTATGGGAGCCTGTAACCACTAGTAGTCAGATAAACTCCCCTAGAGAACCACAGTCCAGAAGGAAGAATCAAGTCTCTCTTCTCTAACCTCTGATATTATTGGCATGATTATTGGTATGTATCAGTGTGTTGAATTCTTCAAGAAAGTGAAAGCAAAAAAAACTCAGTTTGCAGCCGGTGGAGATAGACCTTCAGGAGGCTAAATGAGTTCAGAGAAAGATGGAAAAGTAATTAATAGGGACCAGTAAATATTTTTCATACATGGATATATACTACTTGGGGCTTTTTGTTATATTGTTTGAATTGCAGTCTTTCAACTCTGCTGTTTAATACAAATACAATCAAATCCAAAATGTGCAAAGGAATAGATGCCGTTATTATATCTATTGATCTAAATGCTGCCTCTGAAATCAGACAGTGGGTCTGTCTCTAGAATTTGAACTTCCAAATTAGCATAGCAAAACTGGCACTATCTAGCCCATCAGAATAATGGCTGTGTGACCTCCAATGAACACTTGAAATAAATTTTACCTGCTCAATTTCCTACTGCTGTGCATAGATAGGAGTTCTAATCTTTACTACCAAGATCAAATGTGCACTGAATAACAACAGAGCATGTGGAATAAAGTAAATGAAAGGTTAGTTTGTGAAAGTTGAGTTTCCTAGACAACATATATATATATATATATATATATATATATATCCATATGTAGTTATGATCAAGTGCAATGTTGTTATCCATAGAACGATGCTAATCAGAATTCTAAACCAGGGTGGATGGGATTTTTTTCTATTCTAAAAGAGTGAGGAGAAGAAATATACACAAATTTAGCATGAATTAGAAGTTCAGAATCTTTTTATATTAATTGATAATCATGTGCCTTGACCATTTTTCTCTTAGTCACTTGTTGTTGGCTATTTTCTTCTCAATGTCTTCATATTAGAGATTAGTATTTTGTGATACAAATTACATTTTCTTTTCTTATCATGTGATTTGATTTGGATTTGATATCATTTTCAAAGTTTGGGGATGCTGTGATTTGAATGTGAAATGTTCTTCCCAGGCTCACATGTTAGAACACTTGGTCCCTAGATGGTGGCACTGTTTGGGAAGGTTGTAGTATGTTTAGGAAGTAGCAGTTGACTGGAGGGAGTAGGTTACTGAAGAGGTGGCAACTGGAAGCTTTCTAACAGGTTCTACTTGTTCACTCTCTCCCTTCCTAAGTATACGGTCCACCTTGCCCTGTGTTCCTGCCACCCTGCCTTCCCAGCTTACTGTGTTTCCTGCTGTGATGCACTGACTCTACCCCCCCCCCCAACTATGTGCCTAAACAAACCTTTCCACCTTAAGCTTCTTTCAAAGGGTGTCTTTAAACACAACAGAAAGAAAAAAAAATGAGACAGAAAATTGGTACCGAGAAGCAGATTTGTTGCTATGATAAACCTGATTGTGTTCCTGGGCATTGGAATTGGTTTGTGGGATAAATGTGAAATATTTTGAAACGCTCGGCTAGGAAAGCCTGTAAATGCTGCAGAGTGTAGTGGGCTGCTTTGATGGAAGGGCAGAGAGAAATGAGGACTGTGGAGGCCTGTCTCATACAAGCTCAAAGGGGGAACAAAGACAGTTGGGAAAGAGATGGTGTTCATTCAGGTTATAGAAATCAACCATGCCAAGAAAATCAATAATTTTGTCCTTTAAAAATTAAATTTTGAGTTGTTTGTTGTTCACTCTGCTGTGCATTGTAAGGTAATGGTTTACAACACTCCCTCATTGCTCAGGGCCTTATGGGACAATGCATTTTCTGTATAGATTTATGAGCTCACTGCTGTCTTCCTCTGGATTCTGCTCTGGATGCAGTTTTGATTCTGAAATCCACATTCTGTACCATAGGTCATGTGACTATTTGTATACATATGCCATCCCATTTGGCCAGTAATGCTATCTTTCTTCTTGCTTGGTTTTGTACAATTAATTGTTCTGATGCCTCTATTGCTCCATTTGTTAACATTAAATGATATCCTTTTGCTGGTTGAAACACTTCTATTTCTTCCAGTATTAGAATCTGGGTTATTAAAAGCCAAGATGTCAGCACATCCCACATCTGCTTTACAAATAGCAACCTTATCACTGTTTTTTCACTTTGTTAATTACTTGGTTACATATCAGGAGTGTAGGAATACACTGGGTATTGACTCCATCCTCATAATCTACTTCTTGAGTTACTAAAGGCTAGAATATCAAACACCCAGATTCTGATTAGTGGTCAAGGGAGTGGGACCTGAGTCATATCTTTCACCTTGAGTGGAGACATAACATTCTTAACTGTTGTCAATTGATGACTATCTAAATGCAGTTTTAAGAGCCCTAAATCTTATGAGATTACTGTATGGCACAGGACTGTCTCATAAACAGCAAGGCCATACCATTCCCTCTCCTGTTGGAGTCAACCCAAATGGCCTGTCAGTTACCTGGACATAAAATATGGCTTTCAAAAAATTGTCTTTTCCAGAAATCATATAAAGTCTGTCCAAATGTAGATTGGCCTCTTTGGCTAGTCCATTTTATCTTTTAAATTCTCTACTTTATTCTGCAAAACACTCTGTATGCCTCCTATGAATTCCTTTTATGAAGATCCCAAGTTGGGGGGATTCCAAAGTGAGAGATGATGGGAGATGTCATCCTGTAAATATGTTTCTCTTATTGGTTAATAAATAAAGCACTGTTGGCCAATAAGAAAGCAAGATGGGTGGGAATAGGAGAGAAGGAAAATTCAGGAATAGGTAGTGAGGAGATTCAATATATAGGAACTTGAGAGAGCAGAACTCCGGCCCCTCTCTCTGGTAAGATAAGGCCACATGGAAACACTTAGATTAGTAGAAACGGGTTAATATTTAAGACAGAGCTAGCCAATAAGAAACACTAGTAACAGGCTAATAGCTTCATATCTAATACAGTGACTCTGTGTGTTATTTGGGACTGATGCAGCTGTGGACCAGGCTGGCAGACAACCCACTCATAACAGAGAGGTCCAGTGACAACCCTGTAGATGGCAGAGTGAGTATTAATCCTACATCTTTATTTTTATTTTTTGTTGTCGAATAAGGGTTTCACTCTCATGGCTTTTTTTCCTCTCAAGGGCCCCCTATTACCTTGGGGTCTACAATTTGAATGCATAAATGTTGGGGCGACAGAAGCATTTAGCACACAACAGTCTGCTGTTGCCTCCTGGAGTTACAAGAGGACAGCTTTAAGGAAGAAGGTGGTTGGGAAGAGGTGTCTCCCTGAAACCTGCCAGCTTTCCATATCAGTGAGGAAGATGAAAAGACTGCATCAGGAAGAGTCCAAAGATGAAAAGCTTTTGATTTGTTTGTGGTGAAGAGGGAAAGTCATCTGGCCTAGTTAAGAAGGAAAATTAATGAAGTTGGGTTAAACAAGAGCAAGAATGCCAGTGGCAACAAACACTTGTCTCTGGAATAAGCTGGGTCCTGGAAGACTGCAATTGTAGATGTTAAGGACAGCAGATGGAACTGGGTCCTTGAGGGTTGTCGCTATTTGTGTTGATATTGCATGTAACGTGTGACTGGAGAGATGATTTCTATGATTTTCCTGAATTTCTCATTTCTCTTCTCTTCTTCTTGAGTTTCACACATGAACAGGTGTCTCCATAAGTCCTACCCAACTCCTGCTCCTCTAATGCCTCCAGTGCCTCCCTCTCCTCTCCAATTCATGGACTCTTCTTAATTATTACCATTAAGTATACACACTTGTATTTGCAACTTACTGGGCCAATTTAAGATTGCTTAAGTGCCCATGTGTCTGATTGTATTGTTTAAATCAATTGAACTCTATGTTCCAAAGAATAATATGATTAATTTACATGAGAAGTAAATGCGTAGATTGTGTCCTTTTTACTTATTTTATTAGTTTATTTTAACATACTCTCTCTCTGTCTCTCTCTCTGTCTCTCCCTCTCTCTCTCTCTCTCTCTCTCTCTCACACACACACACACACACAGAGAGAGAGAGAGACAGACAGACAGACAGAGAGAGAGAGAGAGAGAGAGAGAGAGAGAGAGAGAGAGAGAGAGAGAGAGATTCAGTAATCCAGTGTGAATGCTGGGAATTGAATGTGGGCCCTCTGCAAGAGCAGTATGTGCTCTTAACTTCGGAGCCCTCTCCTTCTTACCTCTGTTTTGTTAATAGTACTTTTTCAAACTCTTAGTTAAATTTTATCAAAAAAAGAGAAAGAAACAGACAATCAACAGAAAAAGAAATCAAATCTATAGTTTAAGTTGATACAATGCCCCCAGCAGCAAGTAAACAGAACAGAAACACAACATTACTCTTGTCACCAGGGGTAAAACTTTTATTACTCTTTAGCCTATGCAAGTAGTCATTTTATTCATGATGTCTGGCAGTAAATAATTTTTAAAAGGAATTCATTATACATTATATATTTAATAAAGATAGCAATAGTTTGGGGAATGAAATGGGGCAATATGATCCAGCAAAATGCCTTTATCATTTTCTTGTGAAAACATTGTATTGAGGCAAGCAAAACTGCATAATTTTTAGAGATAGAACAAATGAGAAAATAATTGTGAGAAATCAAATAATTATGTGTGTGTGTGCATGTAATTGTGAATGCGTATTTACATAGGGGTGTGTGTGTGTGTGTGTGTGTGTGTGTGTGTGTGTGTGTGTGTAGAGGCAACAGAAGAAGGCACCAAGGGTCATCTCTAACTTTACTCCTATTTTTTTTCCAGGAAGCACCTCTCTGCAAACTTGGAGCTCACACCTTTCCATGTCTGACCCTCTGAGAGCTGAGGTTACAGGCATTTTCAGGTACACAGTTGGTTGCATAGGTGCTGGGATATGAACTCTAATTATTATGATTGTGAAACAAACACATTTAAAATCACTAAACTGTCTCTCTAGAACTAATATGCAGTCACTTAAATTGTTAAACCTTATGTAAATGTTTGTATGGTTAATAAGGAGGGCCCTTATAATTAACAGTCACTATCAGAGCCAATGTAACAAAGCAGAGAATCCACTGATACAGTGAAACAAAGTCAGAGCTGAAAATGGCCATAGTCTGTGATTTCAAAGATCATTTGCTTTCCTGGCAAATGCCTCTTTTAAAGAAACAGACAATCCAGGGCTTGGAAACCTCTCTTTGCAGTGAGACATTTTTATTTTTGAATTGTAGCTATGTTTGTTGAAACAGATTTTGGCTTTCATTGCTTAATAACAGGCCAGTGTCTTCAGCCTTAGCACAATTATGTCTGCATTCATTACTAAAACTGGGAAAGATACACTGGATTGTTAGTAGGAAGGATATGTTGTTCTGCGGTTATATCTGGAAATATTTCTGGAAAGAGATCATCACCAAAATATGTGTGCTAAAACTAAATGTCGTGTGTGCTCTCCTTTGCGGTAACCATAATTGTGGCAGTTGAAGCATATGCTGATTATCATGATGAATCTGGCTGTAATTATCACCAAAAAGATACAGCCATGAACAAACAGTGTTTGTTTCTGATCATACTGTATGCAAATGCTGAGTGTCACTTGTTCTGTCCCATATGCTCCTTTTCAAACACAAGAGTAATGTATTGGAATTGGCCTTCTGGGGAAAACCTTACTATCCAAATTCTCCAATCTGATAAGGCTTACTGGATTGCTTTTAAAAATCAAAATTATTGATTTTATGAAACATTCCTATTATTCTAAATTATTTGGGCATGATATTTTGGCCAGATTTGTCAGTTATGTTCAATGGCAATACACATTGAGACAGAGTTCAGAGGAGAAAAAATATTTATTAGGATAAAAAGTTGCAAAGACAAAGAGAAGTAGGTAAAATTTTTGGAGAAAGAAGGCAAGTAATGCACAATTCTATACTGTTTGACTAACAGAAAGTTGTTGAACAATTGTAGACACCCAATGTATCCTGCATTGATCCAGACGAAGATAGCTCTAGGAAGAACATGACCTCAGGAGAAAATGGCTGTCAGAAGATGAGGTAGAGACTAGGTATTAAGAGCTGGAGACTTTACACTGAGTACCTCCATCTAAAAGGAGACTGTGTTGAATACCTGCTTGATGACAAGCTGGAATATACCAAAGGGCATGATGAGTGTGTGTATTACCTCTACTTCCTATGTAAAATCCCTCCTCTTTCTGTATTTATTTAATGACCATGGGTAGAGGGACAATGTTGACAAGTTGAACAGTGGTGAACAATGGGATCAAGAAGGGATCATGAATAGACATGTATGGACAACTTCAAAGCATCTATTAGTAAGTAGATAGGTGTTAAAATATGGAACAAGAGAGTATGGCTATGAATTGGTTCTAAAAAATATAACAAAAATGATATTAGAGTTTAATAAAAGCTTTCCAAGCAAAGAGTTTAGATATATTTCTATGTATAATGGTCTTCTTTATACTAAGGTAACTTTGCAAAAAAAAAAACTGTCAAAAGAAGAATATAATGTAAAACTTTTTACATTTTGATGATTTTAGCTGTGAAAACTTAAAGAGATAGACAACGTGTTGAACAAAATAAAAGTTAATAGTGAGAGTTCTTTTCTTGTGACAAAGAAAAATAAACAGCAACAAAATTAAGCCTATAGTTATGCCAGGTGACAAGCTTAGCTTTCTCTGAATCATTAAAGCTTTCCCTGATTCCATCAGCCTAGTTGCTCTCTTGCTGTCACTGTCACACCATAGCATGAAGTCCCTCATTGAATCCCTGAAGACCACTCTTGAATTTGTAGTGGCCTGCTTGATGTGGAATCATGAGAACAGGACTCTTTCATGGACCCGGTCCATATTCAACATGAGAAATGGTATAGTGGTGACTATACTGGAGTTTCTATCCTTACCCAGTTTCGATCACCCTTCTTATTCTAGGGCTTGCCTTTTTTGAAACAGCAGTGTTCTTTGAGGTCCTGTGACTTAAATAATTCATTTATTCAAATAACACATCTCCCATCTCATGAGTAAATATAAAAAATAACTAAGATATTCAGTAGGCAATGGTGTTTTTCTTTTCCCTAAAATGCAGTCAAATCCCAAAGGATTATAACTGTGTATGGAGCCCCTTGAAGTGATTGCTCAGTGCTTCTGCCTGCCCAGAATCCTTTACATTTTCTCTGGTCACTGAGTATACTCCTCTTTTCATCTGTGATACCCAGTCTCTGAGTCTTGTATGGAAATGAGCACTTCCATAAGAAATTTATTTATGGATAGAAATAACTGTCCATTGGGTGAATGAAGAACAGAGCACAGAAACTGATGGGGAGACAAGTGCAATCCTCATTTTTTTAAAACTAGGATAACCATGAAAGAGTCCTCTGTATAATGAATCTATTGAAAAACAGCAAGCACAAAAGCTATGAGCCCCCAGGCTGAGCTGTTCCTGGAGACAAATTCTCTGTTTTGGTCTTTTGTTTTATCTGCTTTGAGCTGTCTTTCTTTCTTATGTCACTTACAACAACATGGGCTCTGACTATTGAAGACTTTTACATGGAAGTGACATGAAGCATGGGGAGAAGCATTGTCTAATAACCTAAATTCCTATTGTATGTGCTGGGCATGAGAAACTAGATACTATCAATTATTCATTTATTAAAATATCTTTCATTATTTTAATAATTTTATAAATATGTACAATGTATCTTGACCACATCTACCCCAACTTATCTATTCACCCCAGACAAACCCAACACAGACCTTCATACCTTCCTTTTCTCTCTCTCGCTGATAACGCACTGAATCCAATTAGTGCTGTCTCCTATGATGTTGGCTGATCTTGATTTGATCTTGTTCAGATCTTATGTAATTAGCCATATTGCAGTCAGTTCATAAGTGCAATCAATGTACATGTCATGTCAAGAGACCACTCTTGGTCTTCATATACACATACATACATATGTGAAATGAAGAGTGAAAAGATGGATAATAAAATAGATTATGAGAGTCAACTAATACTTTATTATGAGCTATTTGTCCACATCATTTCCATTGTACCATTTTGCATTCTTCCATATATATAGAAGGAAAAGTGGGTAGACTAGCCTTGAAGACAACATAAGAAGAAGTTAAACAATAGCAAAAGCTGTTGCTCACAGAGAATAAAGCAGGTTAAATGGATGGAGTCAGAAAGGGGAGTGATAAAGGAACTTCAAAAACTCGGTAGAGCTGGCTTGTGTCTTGATCTCTGGCCAGACATCAGGGACCATTGGACCATGGCCATATTTTAGCACCATTTCTATTTAGTTAGTATTTCTATTGGTGTGATGAAACAGCATGACCAAGGGCGCCTGGGGAGAAAAGGGTTGATTATGTGTATACTTTTCACATCATAGTCCCCCATGGAAGGAAATCAGAACAGAATCTCAAGGCAGGAATCTAGAGGTGGGAACTTATGATGAGACCATGGAGGAATACTCCTTTCTGGCTCTTTATGGCCTGCTCAGCCTACTTTCTTATAGAATCCAGGACTGTTAGTCTAGGGATGGCTCCACTCACAATGAGCTAGGCTCTCCCAATCAGACACTAATTAAGAAGATGCTCTACAGACTCCCTCACATCTGATCTTATAGACTCATGTTTTCAGTTGAGGTTCCATGCTCTTTGATGGCTCTAGTTTGTGTAAAGTTGTCATACCTAGCATAGAAGGTACGTTCATTCTTCTTCATCTAATACTGCTCTACATATCTCTTCTAAGGAATGCTGTGAACTCTGGTAGTCTGGATTACACAAAATGGTTTCAAGTCATCTATATTTTAGTTCCATTCTTGGCCCTTCTATTGATGAGCCATGAATATCCATTTTCTTGTCTATAGAAAAGGGGAACACTAGATACAGTAGTAACTGATACAGAAAAAACTTAAAAGCATACTGGCTTTCTTCTCACCTTTCTTACAGCTTTATAAGGCAAAAGTAACCTTTACGAAGATTTTTGTAGGGCAGAAGACATGGCTCACATGTTAAGAGTCCTTGCTGCCCTTGCAGGGGACAGAGTTTGGTTTCTAACCTGTATCGTGCAGGTAACAATTCCATCTCCAGAGGTTACAAAGCCCTCTTCTGGCTTCTGTTGGCTCACACACACACACACACACACACACACACACACACACACACACACACACACACTTTTTAGGCATTGGAAGCTTATATTACAAATAATTACATACTTGAAGACATCATATTTACCTATTGGCATCCTATGTTCCTAATGGAAATTTTCCACTCCAATTATAAAAGCTTCATTTACCTGCAGTGAAGAATTGGACATCCTTCTACATAAACTGAGCTCTAGACTTGTGTAGATGCAGAAAAGGCAATACATCCTGGCTGAACTGACCTGCTTTTGGATAGCAACTAGAAAATAGTTCATCCTGTCCTATGGACTACTTGGTAATGTCTTCATTTATAAAAAACAGGAGCAAAGTACACTGAAGTATTCCTAAAAATAGATGCTTTTCTTTTTATTAAGAATGCAATAGCACATAGCAGCTGAGATAAATGGGAAGAGTGTTCCCTCTAATTTAAATGATAGATATAGCCATGTACAGAATACAAATGATAATTTTAGCTTTCAAAACATATATTCATAACTGACACTCATTTGACAATGTGATTGACACTTTGCAGGCTTTATATGAAGTAGCTAAACACGCAAGTCACAGCTGATAAGAACAGCACATTTCACAAAAAGGACAGAACCTGTGGAATTATTATGTACTTTCCCTCTTGGCTCATAGTTTACCTTTTCTTGTAAAACTTCTATTTATTTGAATTATGTTATAATCATGAAGAGAGCTGTGTTCTTTAGAATTTTACCCATCAATTTTGAAGACAGCTGTCATTTTATTTTTTAGCTCTTTCCATGACTTTGGTTTATTTTTTACACAGTGCTTCTTAGACTCAAAATTTTACTACCTTCAATTGGTTCCATATAATATTATGCAAAAATAATTTCTGTTTCCATTTTCTAACATACTTAGTATAACTTGTTTAATAGGAAAGAAAGTATAGCAGACTGTCTGCATGTGGCCCTTACTATTGAGCAGTGACAGTGTGACCCAGGTTCTGTGACTTACTATATGTTTCAAATCTCTAAGCCTCAGTTTTGAAGTGTGTACTGGGATAATATTACAGATTAAATCAGCAAAAAGTGAAAAGCTGATAGGAGAAATTATTGGTTGGTGTCACATGGAAGGCGTTTCCAAGTCCTTTTCACTCCACCACCTTCCTCTTCTCTGTGGGTTATGTTGGAAGAATCTTAGGAAATGTGCATGCTGTAAGGAACATCTCTTCCCAATTAAAATGACAAAGCTTCTTGGTCTGCCCCCTTTTCCTATTTCAGAAATTGTGGTACCCAAGAGTACAGACGGTGCAAAGGAAATTAGAAAGGATGAGCTGACCTACACTAGTTATCTCAAGACCTGTTAGTAAAATCAATAGCCTTGACTAATAAAGTCTCCACCAAGTTTCCTGTGACTCAAAGTTGTAGTTTTCCTTTGTGACTCAAGAGAAAAAGCAGCCCCTAGAACAAAGTAAGAATATTCAAATAAAGCAAATTGTCCTTTAACTACAACATGAATAAATGCCATTAATGGGTGAAGAAAAGTCAACATACGTGTGTGTGTGTGTGTGTGTGTGTGTGTGTGTGTGTGTGTGTGTGTGTGTGTGTGTTCAGGTATGCAAGGGCACATGTATGTGAATAAATCATGTGACATTGTTGGGTTCCATTCATGTTGTTTCTGAGACAGACTCTCACTGCTCCAGAACATGGTCTATGTCTATAAATATAAACAAAATAAAAATGTCAGTGTATCATATAAATTTGTTTTCTTCCTTACTTTGCTTATACCTCTTATTTCCCTGTGTGAGGAAGCACGTGGCTTTTATTAAATTTGTTCTTTATCAAGTTGTATTGGATAATGTTATATTGTTTTTTTTTAAACTCCAAAGCAAAAATTATTTTTGAAGACTGAGGAAAACACCATCTGTAGCAACTGAAATAATATTAACCTTTTTTTTCTACTCTCAAAGCACGTGAATGTTACATAAAGATGGGGAAAAAATGATTAGTCCCTGGCTGAGTTTTACAGTGCCAAATAAGTATGCTAATTTTCTTGGCTAGGTTAAAAGATCCTGAAAACAGAGGTTCATGCAGGGATTTGTAAAAGATAGTTTATTAGTTTACATCCACATGTGTATACTTTAGCCACTGATGCACTGAAGGTGGGTTTAGATTCCAGAGGGGAATTATGAATAAAGACAGAGAGGGACAGACTGACACTGGGCAGAAAATGTGTCTGTCTTTCATTTAAAACTAGCTGAAGGTTTGGATCTCGATAATGACAGTAGAGTATCAACCAAGAATGCCTAGCACATCCTTCTGTTTAAGCATATTTATATTAGTCTCGTGTAATCTCCATTGCAATTTTGAAGTTTCAATGATAAGTAAGAATACTGGAGGTCAACTAAGTCAAGGAAAGGAGGCACAGAAGGCTTGCAATGATCAAGAAAACATTTGCTGCTCTCGACAGCCTCATCCTAGAGAGAGAAGCATGTGTATCCATTTTAAGTGGGCAAAGAGAGATGAAGCCTGCCTTGGAAGTTAACTGTCCCTGGAAACAGAATTTGTCTGAGTTATTCTAAATGGAATCCCTCCCAGGCACGACCTTGAAGGGTATGACTCCTGGTTCAGATGGAAATCCTGAGGGACGAGAAAGAAGTTAAAAGTTGTTGGCATGACAATGGTATAACAATCAGAGATCCTCCAAGTGGTCACACACTTAACAAGTATCAGACAGGATCTGTAAGCAGCAAGAAAAAGAGAAATGATGACATTTTCTACAAAAATCCTCTCTGCATTGTCAAGCCGGTCTCCTTCCTTGTTATCCAAGCACAATGAGGTGCTGTGTACATCTTCCTCCAAGCTGTTGTTAATAGGTAACTACAGTTATTGTAATGCACAACCCTTTTTGCACCTAGATTTTTGTCAGAATTGAAACATACTCTCCTGGAAGAAAGAGGGATCCTCATAAGATTCAAGAAGCTAAGGAAACTTCCTATGCTTAGAATGTTCACAAAACTTACAAGACCCAGGAACTCACAAAGTCTTAAGATTCACAAGGTTCTTCCAAAAATTATAAACACATTAACTTCTGGAGAAGCACAACTTCTTTGGTGGAGCTGTCTGCAAGTTGTATATGGCACTTAGAAGACACAGCTTTCACAAGATGTCACCTGCACTATGATGGGATTTCTGGGAGTACTGCTATGTAGGAGTTATTCGTATTCTTGTAAATAACTCTTCACCCATGATCCTATAAGTAAATTGGATGGACTCATTGGTTCACCAAGATAGACATGGGTGGTGTTGTTTCTTTGGTTTGCTATTGGCACCCTACCTGGAGTAGATGGGTGTTTGCTTGTAGGTACCCAGGACAAGTCACACAAGAAGCTACCAATAGAAATATCAATTTTTCTCACTAGCAGAAACTTTTTAAAAAGGACAGAATACAAATGTGGGTTCACTTTCCAACATTATTATTAATTTTTCCCCTAATGGCTCTATACTGATTACAAAAAGAAGATTCTGTAATCTCCTCTTGTCCCATTGAAGAGTCTTCATGAGAAACATGTGGAATTTTAATTCAGCCTTGGCCAATCTACTATTTGATATTCTGTCACTATTCTTGGGGGGGAGGAGAAGAGAATTCCATATATAAGACTTTGTAAACAAAAATTTAAAGAGAATAAATTGGGTTTAAATAGTTTTTTTCTTTCAATGAATATTCTGCTTATTGCACCATATATTGAAGAGCTTACCCTTTCCACAGTCTATTTTTTTATTTTACATGTCGATTCCAGTTCCCTCTCCATCTCTCTTTCCCTCTCTCCCTCCTCACATGCACCCTGACACCCTCCCCTCCCATTCCCCCCCCACTCCACATTTAGGGCTATGCTATCCAGGTGGGGTCATGTAAATCTGACAAGTCATTTGAAGTAGGAACTAGGACTTCTCTCCTATCTCTAGGTTAAGGGAGTATCCCTCCATGGGGGGTGTGCCTGCAAGGTCCTTTTGTGTACCAGGAATACATCCTGGTTCCACTGTCTGAGGTCCCTTAGACTGCTCAGGCCATCTGGCTGAGACCCATGTTCAGGAAGTGTGACTCAGTCCCATGCTGGATTCCCAGCTATTAGTCTGGGGGCACGTTAACTCCTCCTTGTTCAGGTCAACTGTCTCTGTGTGTTTCTGCAATCTGGTCTTTTCCTCTCTCTGCATCTAGATTCTAGTTGGACTCAGTGTTTAGTTATGGGTGTTTGCTTCTGTTTCCAACAGGTACTAGATGAGTGCTCCATGATCTAGGAAGCTAAGCAGGATTAGGCCTGGTTAGTACTTGAATGAGTTTAAATAGATTTGAAGTTTCTTCCATATGTACACAATTGTTTTGCCAGTTGAAAATGCTATTGTGTAAATCCTAATTACAGTGAAAAAAAAATGAAAGAAACATGCCAATTATTACTCTCTGAAGTTCTGTAATGTAACCTTTCCATCAATTTGAATTAGCCTCTTTTGGAGTCCAAGTAATATTTGAAGGGTCTTCTCCCCACCTGAATTCCAAAATAGTAAGATACTTCTTCATATGATTGAAATATATTTGACTTTTTCAAATTGAACTGAAAATGAGTTAGCAAGATGAAGCAACTTTCCAACCTTTTCCCAAATGAGAAGAATCTATTTCATCTTATTTGATGAGGACTATCAGGCCAGGGTAAATTCCTGGAACTGGAAAAATGTGCATTTCTCAGAAAACTGATAGGTACTCTCAACACCCTGGAGGAAATCAGTAACAATGTTTCCCTTCTCTTTGTATGAAAATGAGTCATCCCAAACTTGGCTTTCTCAAGAGCAAACAAAAACTACCTCAAAGTGCAGGCTGGAACTCAGGTTTTGGCTCTTAGGTTTTTTTCCCCCTTTTCTCTGCTGCCTGATCTTTTGATAGATGCAGGCACATCTTGCTTTCAGCTGAGTCTCTTCTTCTAGAAACTCCATCAACAGCCCCAGGTCTTCTGATGATTGAGGATCTGGGCTTGAAGCTATAATACCATTCTTCTATCAAATTATATGAAATAAGTGGCTCTACATTCTGTAGCAGCAAGGGTGTTTGTGGTATTGTCTGAAATCAGCAAGTTGTTGTGGGAGGGGAACACTCCACTGGAGTTCTCTTTCAAAGTAACATTTGATCATGAGAAGTTTGGGCTGCACTGATGGCACCATTTAAAATTTTTCATCAACTGTCTCTTGAGGCTTTGAGGGGAGTGTCTGCAGGGTAAGTGCCAGTGAGGAGGAACACACACATGGCCACTCCACTTGCTTGGCAGTTATCTGGAACATTCTGCTCTGCCTTCCCTTCCTCTCTTCTTTGCCATTTTACTTCTTCCATCCTCCTTCCATCCTCCCCTCTTGTCAAGGAAAGAAACATCTTGATTCTCAAAGGAACAAAAGAGATGGCTTATTCTGGAGTCTAATTTAAGTTTCCAAGGCCCAGGAACACAGATTCATGATTCCCCAGATACCAAGTTCCAATGAGGTGACAGTTTTGTAACTTTGTATTGTATCAGAACCAAGAGAGTCATATAGTAACACTCTTTTCAGACACATTGAGGGCACAGTAGGCAGGTTAGAGTCAAACAGAGGGGAGAGAAACCCCAACAGACTTCAGAAGCTTCCTGATAGAACTCACAATCCTTTGGCTGATAGGAACTATAACTTCCAAAAGGTTCACCCAGTATTCATAAATATATGAGATCACATACAGAGGAGAGCAATGCATGGCTATTAACGAGGAGTAAAGATTTCTCAAGATAATTTGGCTTTGGATTTGCAACATGTAACCAATCCGCATCATTCTCACTAGTCATTCAATCATTGTAGCCAGAGCTTGTGTCAGGAGATTCTTTTCCTCCCCCCCCCCTCTTTCTTCCATCCTCCCTCATTCCTTCTTTACTTTTCTTCTTTTCTCCCTTCTTTTTTTCCCTCCCAGTGGTAACCATGACACATGAGATGTTCTAACTCACTATTCCTTCCACTTTTTTTCTTGCATTGTCTTTCCTCTCTAAGTCCCCTTTTTTTTTCTCCTTGTTCTTAGGGCCACACAAGATCCTATTCTCCAACTCTGCGCCTGCTGCTGAAGAAAGTCTTTACTCAGGCTAAAACAAAAGAACCTTGATGGCAATGCTCTGTGTACAGAAAGAGAATACACAGACATTAACAAGAAGGTCTGTGAAATCTTTAAAGCCAAGAATAATGCAGTTGGAAGTATCATGGAGATAGATGAGTGAAACGATCACTTGTGGGAAACTGTGGTAAGAATGACAATGGGATTCAATGGGGCTAAATGAATCTTTACCTCCTGACTCCTATGCCAGCTCTCTTGGGGTTGTGAATGCCCAAGGTTGAGCGGAGGGGGCACAGAAATACAGGAGGGAGAGACATACTGTCCTAGGCTGCAGACCATGGTGCACATTTCTGTGTTCATTAGTTTCTTCCAAGAGTAGCTTTCAGGCATTCTGTGTTGTTGTTTTCTCAATTTCCTACTATTCATGGAGGCAATTGCACTTAAAGGTTTTCCTGTGCTTGTATTCATACCATGATCACTTTCCTAAGAAACTGTTTGTTGGGGGGAATCTGTTTTCCTAAGAAACCGCTTGCTGGGGGTGGGGGAGAAAGAAGAAGCGGAGAGATTCATTTTCCCAAGAAATTGCTTGTTGGGGGGAGTGGAGAACTGTTTTCCTAAGAAACTTGTTTGGAGGGGATCTGTTTTCTGAAGGAACTTTGTTTGCTGGAGGCCGTGGGAGCTTCCCTTGGATGGCCCTAAGATCCCTTCCTGTGCTCTACATGTTTTTCTATGGGCCCTTACTTGTCTTTATTCTCCTTAAACCAACTTTAATTTTGTTGCTTTTTTTATGTGAACAAACATTCCAGTCTTTTGTCCAGAATGTAACTCTTAACAATTCTGTTTTAGACTTCCTAAACTAAAGTTTCCTTGACTTCTTCCTGCCTTTGAGGGGTGCTGGGAAGAGATGCAAACTGCCAGAGAGTGCAACGTTGTGCAACTATGCTGTGGGATCTGGCAAGGTACCCAGCAGCCTTCCCCCAGAGAAGCCCCTCAGGAACGAGGACAATCAACACCAAGACAGATGGAGCCAATGACTGAATCAATCATTAGTTAAGATTAAAGGCATTTTTGGAGTGTAGAAAAATAGGAAAATGTGTACATAAATACATATACACAGATCATTTTTTCCACACCACAGATCAGAACACATGGTGTGACCCACTCAGTCTTGTAAGGGGAAGACAATGGAAGGCAGGACTTTTCAAAAGAGCAATGTGTGTGTGTGAGAGGGAATTTAATTTGGATAACATATATAAAAAAGGGAGATAGTTTAGCCATTAAATGCAAGACTCACAACCAAAAATATATGAAAGGGGAGCAGAACTGAAAGGCAGTGAGACTGATTGGTGGTGGTGTAGGGGTTAGATGAGAGAATTTCTCGAAGGTTAATGTATAATAAGATTCCTAAGAAATGAAAGTTTTTATTTTATAGGTTGAGGGAGGGCCAGGACTCTGGATTTCTAGCAAGTTCCCTGGTGATGCTGTTCTGATGGACACAGTTAAAGTATTGTTCTACAGTCTTGGTCTTATTTGTGTACCCTAAATACCTAGTAGCAGACACAATTGATACTTCCTGGTGTTTTACATAGACACAAGGTTATTTAATCTGCTCACTGAGTAACCTCTACCAACTAGTTCTCTCCCTTAAAGGAAACTTATCTTTGTAACAGATGGAGATCTTAAGAGAAAACCATAACCAATCAAAATATAGAGTAGAGCCCATTTGTACATACATCAGGAGTCTTATTTAGGAATATGAATGTATATACATATATGCAATCTCAAAAAGCAAAAGAAAATAGAGGTGTTATAACCCTCTTTTACAAATTAGTCACATGATGTCCAGATCTGTCAGAGATTCTACAGAGAGCTGGAGTTCTGGACCCAAGTCATATCAATTCTTTCTTCTGAGACTTATGTCCTGAATGATCTGGAAGAGTTACTATGCAAGGGATGAATGCAAAACCAGCTAAAGCCCAATCCTAAATCATGCCTAAAGCCCAATCCCTTCATAGTTTAGTAACTTGAGTGAGACTATTACCAACTGACACTTAATTGATATAGAATTATCTGTCATATAGAATGATAGCCATTTTGCCTCAGACTGCTACAGAAACAGCAAAAACATATTTGGCATATCTCATAAGATCAAGCATGGATCCCACAATGTTGAGTCAAAGAAAGAACTACCAAGGTCATTGGAGCATGTTGACACTGCAATGCCTTAATCATAATGCATTTTCTCAAAAATGTGTCTTGGAATTTCTTGTGACTGGAAGTTATCTGGTGAATTTGTTCTACTACAAGAGATTGCATCCCCTTTTTTCACCAGAGCCCCTAAACCAAACTGAGCATATCTAAATTTGAAAAGTAAACTAAGGTGGACATTAATAAATGTACTAGACCATGATTAGAAAGATATTGTCAAAGGTGAGATTAAAACTCTAAAGGAATCCCATTTTGAGAACAGTACATTCTGGTCTAGGATTCCTGTAACAACCCCACTCCACCCTGTTTCTAGAAGAGGTGGAACACACTAAGCAATCTCTTCTAAGTCTTGTATTTCTGGCAAGAGCACATTGTATGTTTCCACCCATTTGCTTTTAATGACACACACAGAGAACAATAATTCACCCCAGCCAAGATTTTAATATCATTGAAATATCTTCTCCCTGAGTCCTTAACATGATTTTCAACACATGTGACTTTAAGTGAACAAAAGGTATCCAAACATCTTTGCTAAATCATTTATCCAGTCTCTCCCTTCCCCCCACCTACTCTAATTCTTTCTGATCTGTAGATTATCAACCAAGACTAAGGCAAACGTGGAAGACAAATTCCTAGTTAATTCATCAAGCATCATCTGCAGTCACTCAGTAATACCCAGCATTGGTTACTGAGGAGCCACAATGTGGGTATTTAATGGGACTTCCTGGATCCAGTTACAATTTGGCTGTGTACAAAGACTGATATTAAACCCACGTCACACTAAGATATGAAGCATGGCCTCATTTGGATGTGATTACATCATCTCCTAATAATCTTTCAAGTGTGAGATAAGGAACTGCAGTACCCAAGTAGCTGCTCAGTTCCCCTGGTTGTCTTGTCTAGGCCTTGAAATGGGAACAAGTCAGAGGTTTTAAGGGCCTTCAGTAAACTCCTTCACAGACTCATTCAGTACCCAGGATTTTGTGTCTCAGCTTCCTGCTGTTATTCATCCTGTAACCCAAACTTAAGGGCTTTTTAAATATTTTAACACTCCAATTTCAGCTTCCAGCTCAGTCGATTTTTAATAGCTAAAATAGAAGGGTAACGTTAACAACTGATTAGTGCAGGCACACAGATCTGAAAGGGATTTGGACTGCCCTGAAAGAAAAGCAGTTAGATGCAAGGAAAACATTTAAAAGCTAGGCTCTGTGACCTCTCCATTTGCATTTTCCAGACTTTCATTCATCCTGTCTTTGTCAAGACAGGGAGACAGGGCACAATGCAGTTGCTGGCCACTTACTTCCTCTTTTCTTCCTCTTTCCTTTTATGCTTCCTTTTTCTTCTCACTTTCACTTTCCTTCTTGTTTGGAATTCAAGGTTCTCTGTCAGCATTCTGTGTAGTTTCAAGAAAGGCATTCAATCTATCCATCCATATATACATATACACATATGTATATACAAATACATACAAATGAATATACAAATATGTTTATATGGACAGATTGGTCATTGAAACTGATCAGCTTCGGAGGCACACAAATTAAGAAAAGCAGTATTACCAATGCATTGACAGTACTTCTCAAAGAAATTGGGCTGGGGTTTGTCTGACAGCTTTCCTTACTCCTCTTTCTATTTATAGTGTGACTGCACTGTGAGACTGTAGCGAGGAATGTGTGTTATCATTTTGTGCCTAAAATACTTAGAACTAGTAAGAATGGAAACAGAACAAGGGAGATTTACTTTTCTTTCTTTGTAAAGTCTTAGCAAAGAAATGAATTGTACTGATAAAAATTAACACTATGTGGCAGCTACTTACTGTGTATTTTACATGATTGAATTTTTTCATGTATTGATAAACCACATTGAGATATAATGTTTTACACAATAAATTGCACTTGTCTCAAGTATAAGATACTGAAATCTGTAACATATATATGTCATAAATAGCATATAAACCATCTATATTATATAGAAAGCGTCCTTTGTCCACTTGTATTGGCAGTTTGTCAGTCACTTTTCTCTGTGTTCTGTAGACTGTCTGGCAGACTCTTCCATGAAGCAGAAACTTTGTAATGCTATCTATCCATTTGAAATATATCTCTATATATCTATAAAAACCTAACAAACCTAACTGAAAGTTTTGACTATCATAGGTAACTATAATTTGTACTCAATTATACATTATATTTTTAAATGAACTATAATACACATATCACAAAATTGACCTAAATTTGTATCAATAAATGAAAATCCATTCCAAACAAAGTATTCTTTTTTTTAACCTTAAAAAGAGATTGGTTGTGATCATTCATCATTTATAACCAACCCCTTTTAAATAAAAACAAACATTTGAGATAGAGTCTCTCTCTTGTTCCATGGTGCCTATGTCAGGCTAGTTGGCCTGCAAGCTTCTGAACTCTCCTTGTCTACCTCCAGTCTCACTGTGAGGGCTTGGGATTACAGATATAGATTACTGTGCCTGACTTTATGTGGGTTCTGGAAATTTGAATTCACATCCTCATGTCTGTGAGGCAAGGACTTTTCCCAATAAGCCATCTCCTCAGTCCATATTTTTACATATTTTTCTCAGTATTTATCAGAGAGAGAATTGTTAAAATCTTCAACTATTATTGTGCATTTATATTATTTCTTTCTTTTTCTCATGTGTTTCCAATCCTTCTCACTTATTGAAGATGGCTACATTTTATCATCTTAATCATTACAAAATCACGCTCCTTGAATTTTACTTTGATACCCATATTTTTGCTTTTTGAAGCTTATTGTAGGCATGATCTGTCTTCCTCAACCTTGCTTTTAAGACGTGTCTCATATTTACAGGCCATCTTATGTAGCTACACATAGCAATCTCATAATATCTTTATTTTCACTTAAATTGATGTTTTATTTCCCTTTAGTGTAATTATAGTTGGATTTAGTGTAATATGGTTAGATATAGAGCTACGTCACTGTTATTTGTTGTCTATTTATCCCACCTGTGTCTTGTTTTATTTTTCTTTTGATCCTCTTTTGCTTTTAATGTCTTAATTGTGTTCATTATGTACATTTTTAATGGTTGTGACAGGGATCATTATTTTATTCATACAACAAAATATGCTTTGAATTTAGAAGTATTATTTTCTATGTTAAAAATCTACTCCCCACATGTCATAATTTATTCATTTATCTCCATTACACGCTTATAGTGAAACAAACCTATTTTTACCTTCCTTCTTGCTATTCTGGTTTTGTATTTTACTTCAACATATATTTTAAAATATCTTTGTGCAGTGACTTTCTTTGTTCTGGAAAGTCAATTTTCTCTTAAGAAAATATATAAAACTATCTTTACATACTAGGTCTCTTTTAAAACCCCTGTTTCTTGTGGTTTTTGTTGCTTCATATGATTTTGGCTCTCTGTGTGGCATCGTATTTTACAGCTTGGAGAATGCTCTCATTTATATTCTTTTTGTTCTGGTACACTTCTGTCAAATTATGTCCTCTCTTTAATGCCAGGGGACTGTTAAAATTTCTTGCCCTGATACATGAAGAATATTTGGACATAAGAATCTCAAGGTTTTTTTCTTTCAGTGTTTTGGAATTCTCTTTTAACTGCTTTTCTCCCACCATATCTCTGGCGAGGACTTTACTTTGTGAGCAATGTGCCATATTTTTCCTATTGATTTTGCTTTTTGTTTTTGTTTGTTTGTTTTGTCTTTAGCATTTGGACTATGAAGGATTTTAGTTGCAGATTGCTTTTGTTTAGACTTCTTTGATAAACTGAGCTTCAGGGGTTCTAGGTAGGCATTTCCACTATATTTAGGAACATTTAAACATCTATTTCTTCAGGAATTTCCCTGTGCCATCTCATTATTCTTTCCTTCTACAGCTCAGTTATTCATATGCACTACTAATGTTTAACTTCTCGTAGGTCACTGGGACTGCTATATTTTTAGTTCAATTGTTTTGATCTTCATTCTTCACAATAAAAACTATATAGATCTGTTTTAAAGTTTGATGACCTGTTTTCTCTGTCCTCTCTAATTTTCCATGAACTTCATCCATTGAAAATTTCATTTCAGATATTGAACTTTGTGTTGTTAGCATTTCACTTGTTTATTTTATTATTTTTTGTTTCTGTGCAAAGATTCAAAATTTGTTCCTACCTAAGACAAAATTTTCCCTTTATTAAAATATCCCAAGTAACCACTGCCACTTTGCAAATGTGAGTGACTGTCACCTAAGGTCTGCTCTGTGTTGGCGACTTGATTTCTCAAGGATAGGCCACAATCTCTAGTTCTTTGTTCCTCTAACTTTCCACCATATTCTGGATACTGTGGATGTATTATAAAATGTGTGGATTATGGTTTCCTCCTTTAAAACATTTAGTTTTAATTTACAAGATATTAAGTTCTACATAAAGTTTCTATAATTCTATCAAGGTCAGACTTTGGACTTTTTTAAAAATTAGTTTTTGCTTATCTGATTTCTCCCCACCATGACTATTTATTTCAAATTGGAAAAGCTGGGTTTCTCCACCCCCAGTTTGAGTGCCTCGGCTAAGATCACATCTACAAACCCTGTACTTTCTCTTGACCATGTTCTTCTCATGCTGGTGGTGTCAGCATGGTCATCTCAATGAGGCTTTTCAGGGCAACTGCACTTTAAACTTCAGCACCCCTCCACCCTTCTTCTGTGCCATTTTGTGGGGTTGTGGTTGGGATGGTAGAGGTACACTGGGGATTTCTGACCACCCGCCCAACTCCAGGCTCAAGGAGTGACCCTGACTGAAAGGAGTGAGGTGGGGAGTAATAGTAAAGGACACCCAATGCCCTCTTCTGGCCTCTATGTGCACATGCAAATATGTGGACATCACACACAGGTATACACACAGACAGACAGACAGACAGACACACACACACACACAGATGGGGGGGGGAGAACCTTTAGTAAAAACACTGGGTCAAATTCTTTATCTACAATAAAGTTATCTTAAAACAGAATTGAAAGAAATTGCAATGACTATTCAAAGTATGGCAGATAAAGGAAAGAAGCAGGAAAAAGATGGGGAAGGGTTTTCTGGTTTGATTAATTAAGTGATGTTATGGATAAACTAGTGCCTCTGCTGAGGCTTGCAAACAGGCCAGCTTAGATAGATGCCACTATAGACAGAGTAGGAGTTAGCAGAATACCGAGCAGAAGAAATAAAAACATTGATGCCATGAACCTAGGACATGTACCAACGACAATATGAGAGTAAGACAGTATGAGAATCGGGGCTGTGCAGAGGATTTAGAGACATAGCTTGGCACTATCAATAGAAGCAGTGATCCCTTGAGAAGCAATAGGAGCCCCTGAACACCCTTGAAAATGCGAATCGGGGTCTAGGATCTGTGTGCTATTGAACTGTCTACAAACATTCCCTGTCCTGTGGCTCAATCTGCATCACCAATGAGAGATGACTTTCCATATTTTTAGGGAGTCCTCCATTATGCTACCCTGAGGGCGATGGTGAAGCAAATGAGTACATTCTTAAACGTTACCACAAGTGCAGTATGCACTCATCTTTTCTCCAGGTATCTCTTTCCTGAAACATTTGTTGTATTCACATTACTTTTGTTTCTATCCCCCGTATCAACTACCCAGATGCACACTAGTGTGCTATTTTGAATAAGCTAGAATAAAAGCACCTTTCCTCTTCATTAGCTTTTTAACATCTTTAATAGCACATGTTTCTTTCAGTTGTTTAGTATTGGTGCATGTTTGTTTGCATCCCTGTGATGTGTGAATGCGTGCTGGTGTGTGAGGAATGCAGAGGACAGCTTTCAGGAGTTGATTCTTTCCCTCCATTGTGGGTTTGTTCCAGTGATCAAAGCCCGTAGTTGTGCTTGTATGACAATTCTTTACTCTATACGCTATCTTACTGGCCCTCCGATACTTTTGTTCAGAGAAAATATATACATATCTCAGCTAGCCCATAATCCAAGTCACAGATTAAATGGTACACCTCACTGGTTTCTGAGTCAATCAAGTAATGTACTAAGTTGTTTCCACAACAGTGTTTATTTTCCTTTCCACATTAGACATGTTCATTAAAGTTTAGTGAGCTGTTGCTTTTGGAACATATCATCTCAAACAGACTCAACCTGATGTTTTAAAACCTGACTTAAAATTTCTGTGGTCTAACTGAAATTTTCCTCTCCTCTCCTCTCCTCTCCTCTCCTCTCCTCTCCTCTCCTCTCCTCTCCTCTCCTCTCCTCTCCTCTCCTCTCCTCTCCTCTCCTCTCATCTCCTGTCTTCCATTTCTTTTTCCTTCCTCTCTTCATCCTTCTCTACTCCCTCTCAATCTCCCTCAATTGCAAGAAGTGAATGTATGTCATATAACTATAAAACATTCATTTGGGTGACTGGGGAGTTGGCCAGTGGATAAACTGCTTGCCCAGAAGGTATGAGAAGTGGAGTTTAGTTCCATAGAGTCCACAAAAACTTGGGCACAGTAGCCTGTGTATATAATTCCAGTGTTTCTAGAGTAAAATAGAGGCCCAGCCAGGAGAATGTCTAGGAGCTCATAGGCTAGATGGCCTGACATACACAATGGTGAACAGCTAGAGAAACTAGATCTCAAGCAAGGTGGAAGGTGAGGCTCAACCTCTGAGATTGTCCTCAGACTGTCATACATAGGTTAGCCTATACAAGTGTGTCCACACTTGTATATGTGTACACAACCATATTGTGATAAACAGAAGAAAATGTTGACTTTCCTTAATGATTTTTTAAAACAATAATTACTTGAGAAAAAAAATCTTCAATTAAGAAGAATGATGTTAACTTTAGCAAAAACTCTGTTTTAAAAAAATCACAAAAGATTATGATGATCCTTCATGGAAGGCCTCACCCTTCCTGGGGAGTGAATGGGGGATGGGATGGGAAGTCAGAAGGGGCCATGGGAGAATGGGAGGGAGAGGAAATTGGGATTGATATGTAAAATAATATTGTTTCTAATTTAAATAAAATTTATTTTAAAAATCACAAAAGAGAACTAAAATGCTGTTGTGTAGTAGAATGGTCTTTAGGTTGTTGTTTGCTGGTTTTGTTTCGAGACAGGAACTTGTAGTGTAGTCCAGGTTACCTCCAACTCACAGTCATTTCTGTCTCTCTTACTGCTGAGGTTTTCCTAGTGACCATTACGCTCAGCCAGAATAAAAGCTTCGAGGACAGTTTTTATTCTTACAAAAAATTTTAATTTAAATTCCCATGATGAATCAGCAGCTCTATTAATATTTAACTTAAACCCTCTGTAGGTAAGTAAACTTGATTAAATAGTTAGATTCATATTTTTAACAACTTTAGTGAAAAGCAGACATTCTTGACCATGTGGTATTGGTCTCATCCTAACAGTGCCCTTCATTTAGTGCAGTTTTTAAGATTGTTTTTAAAAGAATTCCCCCAAAATATACATAACAATTTGAAGTATGGTTTTATTTTTGTTATAGTAGCCATAACAACGTCTTTGGATTTTCTTCTGTGTTGTGGGGTATGGCTAGTGACAAATGTGGAGATGGTCACAGATATCTTTCTTTCTGTTATTTTTGTATGTGTGTGTTTTTAGTATAACTGTGATTGAATTGACTGCGGCATTTACTACTAGTAGATATATTTGCTGATTTTAGTACTCTTTGAAAGCATTCTTTTGCAAGTATCCCTAAAAGGAACATCACCATGATGCCTTACAATCATGGATCTGGTGAATTTGGTGAGTCGCTTGCAGCTGTGACTTTCCAGTGTCAAGAGAACCTTCTGTCTGGTGCTTCTCTTGGTGACAGGTACCTAGGCCAGTACTCAGTCACACAGTGCTTTTCTTACAACAATCGAACCTAGTTCATCCTTCATGCAAACTATGCACAGACTCAGGCTCCAGACAGTAAGTCAGAGTATCTGGTTCTATACTGACTGTATGGTTTTTTCATTAATAATGGAAGACCATCAGCTAAGGAAGACCAAATACTACATGTGGGGGCACAGAGTGGATGATAACTACTACACCCAGTGCACGCTTACATAAATATCATGTCCGCATTTCTCTATGACTTTAGGATAAAGTATTCTTACAAAAGCTATCAACATTTTAAGATGCTTGACAGTTGCTTCCAAGCTGTTCTTTTATGGTAATCCTATGACTATATTTCAACATCAGCACATACACAAATCCTGCATATTAAAGAATTCAACTAGTTGCTTTAATATGTAAAAATGTTATTACAACTATTTCCTTTTTAAAAGATTTCACTTTTTATTTTAATTCTGGGTACTTGGAGAGTATGAGCATCTGTGAAGGCAGGTGTTCACAGGACCCAGAAGAGGGTGACTCCAGGGGATCCCCTGGAGCTGAATTTACAGAGATTGGAAGCTGCCTGACATGGGTTCTCCATAAGAGCAGTGTGTTCTCTTATCTAAAAAACTGTTTTGTTAGCTCCTGCTATTTTGTCATTTTAAATGTGTGCTCACAGCACGTGTCTTTCAGGTCTGTTGAACATAACTGAGTTAATTCTGGAATACTTATAAAGTGGGATATTATTTTCTTTCATGAATCTATGATTTTGAAGGTTATTTAATATTCTGAGCTCAGACATTTCGTCAGTTTCTAAATGAGGTGTGCTGAGGGTTAACAACAGAACTTCATAGGTGATTGTTATATTAAAATCAATTGATACATAAATTTTATAGTTTACAATTATGTCAGCATATATTGGAATATATGGATATTAATATGATAATCAAAATGGTTTCTATTCCATTATGTGAATTTGGCCTTTTAAATTGTAATATTTTTGATGTCACTCTACTTGAAATTTCCATTTTATACAAATACCTAGAGTAAAATTCTGGTATCATAAGAGGGAAAAACACAGTTAGAAATAATTTTATTGGAATTATGTGATTATATTTACATTTACAAGAGAGTCATGGGCATATAGTAGGTTGATGACTAACATCACCATTCCTTGCTGAGACATTCTTGTTATTAGGTTTTATAGTCTTTGACTTTGAAAACATGGCTAGACCATGGGCAGCTTAGATATGATGTTTCATATATGGACAGGCTGGGGATCAAATCAATATGCTACTGCTAAAAAGCCAGGCATGATGCCACACCATGTGTAATCCTAGAACTAGAGAGGTTGAGGAAGAAAGAATGCTGTGAGTTCCAGGCTAGCCTGAGCTACAAAGTGAGTCTCTTGGAGAGACAAAAAAGAAAAAGCATTGGAATTGACTATATTACTCCAAAGCCCATTTGTTTCCTCTCCCCATTGCCTTATTAAACCTGAGTGGGTATGCTTTTAAGCCACAAAAATGCATTGGGGGTAAGCTACACTCACAAAAGTCCTTGCAATTCAGTTGAGATGCGTGGTTCTCATTGAGCTAAGAAATAAACGTCTTCCTTGAATACTTTTAGAGGAAGGTGGATGCTTCAGCTCATTGCATGCACAGTCCAATTCAGGCTCTATGTCCATGTTCCTGCAGCTGCTTCGAGGTCACAGCTGGTTCCTGTGGGTCAGGAAGCCCTGAAACTTCCTTAGAGAACATCTACACCCAACATGCCTTTGTGCTAGGAACACTTCTTGGACACATTTTCTTTATAATTATTGATGTACATGGGCCCAGCCCACTGTGTGATGTCATTGTTATGCAAGCTGGACTGGGATGTATAAGCAAAGTAACTGAGCAAGCCAGAGGAAGCAAGCCCATGAGCATTGTCCCTCCATTGTCCCTACTTTGGTTCCTGCCTTGAGTTCTTGGCTTGGCTTTGCTCAATGATTAACTACAAACTTGTGGGTCAAATAAATTATTTCCTCTCTCAGGTTGATTAGGTCCAAGTCTCATTTATCTGTGTCTTAGTTAGGGTTACTATTGCTGTGATTGAAAACACCACGATCAAAGCAACTTAAGGAGGAAAGGCTTTACTCAGCTTATATTTTCCACAGCACTGTTCATTACTGAAAGAAACTAGGACAGGAACTTAAACAGGGCAGGATCCTGGAGGCAGGAACTTATACAGAGGTCATGGAGGGTGATGCTTACTGGCTTGATTCCATGGCTTTGCTTATCCTTCTTTTATACAGAATCCAGGATCACCAGCCCAAGGATAGTACACTTACTATGGGCTAGGTCTTCCCCAATCAATCACTAATTAAGAAAATGCCTTTCAGCCAGATTTTTAGTGGCATTTCATCATTTGAGGTTCCCTCCTTTCAGATGATTCTAGCTTGTGTCAAGTTGTCATAAAACCAGCCAGAAAACACAGCAATAGGGAAGCAAAATAAGACAAATATTTCTTATACTGGTCATAGATTTATTCCTCAAGTTATATCCTTACTAGACACCAGGCATTCTTTTCATATTCAGCTGATTCTGAAAATCTCCATCCAATGATCATGTACTTCATCCACTGAAAAGGCAGGATAGTATTTTCACTTACACTCACTCAACCCAATCTAATCTCTGTTAGTACAACAATTATTGAATGGTTATACCTGTAGGATAATAATTAGCCTGGGAAACAAGATTCCTAGATGACATAGCTGTTGGTATAATTAAGGAGTGTGATTTCTTTTTAAAGCAAGTGGTCTAGATGTCAAACACACTGATTGTGAAAAAGTTTGCAGAGACAATAATGTATCATGGCTCCTACAAGGTTATCAGATCCTTCTTTTCCAGTCACAGAAAAAAATATTTATACACAATTGAGATAAGTGATACTTCATTTTCACCACCTAACTGTGGATAATATGCTAAGGCAAAGATGTACCAAGGATCACAAACGACAGATAATCCTATTGTAATAACATGGTACCAATTTGGAAATAAATTCTTGTGTATTCGAAAAAAAAAGTCAACAATGTTGGTTGTTGTGGGTAAATTGCTCCATGAACAGATCTTGGGTTTTAAAAAAGCATTTTCTAGCAGACAAAGTTTTATCTGAGGTCAAAACAGATGAAGGCAGAAGGCATTCTGAGTATCCTTACAAAGGTCAGATACTCTATTTTTAGAAGAACCTAGCTCCGTCAGCGACAGCTGATCAAGTTGACTTGAGAAGCCTTATTTTCACATTTAGCTTCCTTTCTTGAAGGAACTTGGCATACGAACGTGATGTGACCTGCTTTTGAAGGGCTTTCTTAATGGTAACAGCTATTAATAAACCTGAATCTTTGAGTTCAGGGTCTACTTAATATTCTAGGAGCTAAATGTGCTTTTCCTTGTTGTCGATGGGTGGGTGGCTATGGAGGGAATGGGAAAAACATCAGCCTCAAAACCCAGCTGCTGGTAAGCTTGAGGAACATTAAAGTTTTAAAGACTTCTTCCAAGCACTACCTGAGATGAGTGTGATTTTACTAGTCATCTGCAAGCATCTCTTTCAAAGTGAACTTCTGCACCAGCATGATTTGTACAGCAACGTGGGTCTGGTATTTATGTAAGAACTCAAGGGCATCCTACACGATGACTGCTGTTCAATATTTCTCCACCATTTCCTACTCTGGGTAAGGTTATGGTTCTAGTTTTCAAGTCAATTGTTTCTTTGGCTTGAACTAGGGAGAATTTTGCTTGCAAGTCTTAGATGTTTTGACAAGTCTGGTAAGCAATGGATGGGACAAATAACAGTGTGACTATGTCTCTAGGCAACCAGATCTTTGCTAAGGGGCTTTTTTAGTTTCCTCTGTAATAACTAGTGAAAACTTTGGGAAGCAAAACCAAATATTCATGAAATAGCTGCCAATACTAGGTACATCATAGCCAGTATAATCTAGACTCTAGTGGGGTGCATTCAGATCTAACTATTTTGGATAAAACTGATTTCCAGGAACTATTGTGAAGGGAATCTTCATTCATTGCAGATATTCCTTCAGTCATGTGACAGTGGTCATTTTCAGTGATGTGACCAGTATTTCCCAATGCTAGCTAATGGAAATGACCACACTAACTCCTGCATTTCACTGGAGTGGATGTGAGCTTACATCCTTTCAAGGCGTACTTGAACTACAGCATGTGTGGCCTGTGTCAATCTATAACCTATGAAAATGCTGACTGTGATAATGACTCTTAGTCCTCAATTTGTGTGGATTGAGAGATGCCTGGAAAACAAGTAATGCACACTCCACCTGTGCCCACAAAATAATTTCACACACGCAAAACAAACAAACAAACAAACAAACAAAAAACCGGGAATGCAGAACAGTCACAGGAACATGATCCACCCTGAGTGCAAGTAGTACCATTTAATAGGCTAGATACTAGTATGCAATAAGATGGGTTAGAAAGTGGAAGTTCATGGGCTCACAAGCTCAATTTTCCTTAGGCAGATACAAGGTTGCACAGTATATTCCAATTTATTAATGAGTTCACACAGGGGTTACTCAGACCTTGAGCCTTTGTGCCAGCTAGTTTTCTGTCAACATGACACAAACTGAAATCATCTGAAAGGAAGGAATCTCAACTGAGAAGATACCTCCGTAAAATTGGGCTGAAAGCAATCCTGTAGGGTATTTTCTTAATTGACGACAGATGTGGGAGGGCCACCCCTGGGCTGGTTCTGAGCGCTATAAGAAACCAGGCAAAGCAAGCCATGTAGTGTAAGCCATTAAGCAGCATCCTCCATGGTCTTTGCATCAGCTTCTGCCTCCAGGTTCCTGCCCAGTTTGAATTCCTGTCTTGGTTCCCCTTAATGAATTGTGATGTAAATCAAATAAATCCTTTCTTCCTCAACTTACTTTTGGTCATGGTGTTTCACCACAGCAATAACAATCCTAACTGAGACAGCCTCTGAGTGGTCTACATTTCAAACCCCTTTGTCCCAAGTTTCTTGAATAAACCATTACTGGTTTCTTCAGCTTTTGGGTATGCAGTTGGCCACTTGTAGTGCTCACACTAAAATTGGTTCCACTAATTGGGTGAAAGCCTGGAGATTTAAGTAAGAGACAAGACAGAGGGTCATTCGTGCAACCAGAATGCTGAAATGCCAAAGAGGAGAAGGAGCCAGCTTATATACTGACTCACAGCACAGCGGAAAAAACAATGGTCAAGCGTGCAAGTTCTCAGGGTTAGTTCCTCCCCAGCAGATGTGTGTTAGCAATCAAGAAGAGTGCCAAGAAGTACTTTGGTGCAAGATGTTCCACCTAAACTGCAGAATGTTCCAGCTAACAGCTCAGGCTTGCTCAAGGTGCCTCCAGGGTCCATGCAGGGCCCTACAGCCACTGTGGAATTATTCAGCCAGTGGGTGTAAAAGTCAGTCTTACACCTCTCACAATTATATCTATCTATACCACACTGACTCTGTTCCTCCAGGCCCCCTGACTAAAACACTGCTGGTGAGGCAATCACACTGCAGACATTCACACAGGTCACCTCTAGAATGGATCCCCTGTCTTGGCAGCTAGAACTTTATGCTCACGTGCTGAGTGGCTGTTAATATGCAATCACTCATTTCTGGGGCTTGCATTCACATGTAACAGCTTCTATGGGAGTAATAAGAAACTGAAGCGTTGCCCCCCACACCAGTTAGAGGAGGAGATAGTTCGCATTCTTTAAATTATTGCTGAACTTTTAATTTTTATCTTTATTTTATTTCTCCAAAGTGAATGTATTTTTAAAGTAGTTTCAGGTTCACAGCAAAGACATGGCAGAGAATTCCTATTGACACAGACCAGTGTATTCAGGTCCCAGGTACCTTCCATTCTGATTCTTCTAATGATAGCATATTATGTGATTACAAATTTAATATGTTATCAAAACCAGGAACCTATGTTATGAGATACGTACCCAGCCAACACCTGTAGCACTGACCATGCCCAATGGGTGGTGGTCACAGGTTCAGACTGGTGGAGGGGGCTTGGATGGGGTGGGAGGCTAGGTCCCTGGGCTGGGATCCCTGAGCCCAGCTAGCTCTCTTGTTTTCAGTTGGGCCCTGGAGAGAAGCCTGGGTGTGGCTCCTTAGAGTGGGAACTCGCAGGCCATCAGTTTCTTATGTAAGTGACTTCTCCAGGAATAAAATATATTAACCCATGTAATAACCTTGTCCCATGTATCATAAACTGTGCATCTATAAACCTTATGTTAACATATTATTAAAGTAAAAAACTTTATTTCACCAGCTTTTGTAATTTATCATTTTGGTTGGGATATATAATCCATTTAACCTGACCGTTCTGGCTACAGAACCATCTCATGACCATCCCTACCCCCATATCATATGCACATCCTTGTTGATTTCTTAATACCTACACTGCTCCCCTAGCTCTCTACTTGCTAACCTCTTCTCCATCCCTATAATTTTGTTGCTCTGAGGCTGTTGTATTAATTAAATGGTAAGAAGACATCATGTTATATTTTTTATTGAATTCATTGATTGATTTGAGTCAGGGTCTCACTTTGTAGCTCAAGCTGACCTCTGACTATTCCTTTGACCCAGCTTATATATTTTGGTGGTCGCAGGCATATACCACCATGTCCGGCTTAGTTTTTGTATACTTGTGGATTTGAATAATTTTGAGAAAAGTCTGAAGGTTAAATTGGGGTATGTTATTGTGCTTCTTTTTGTTATCCATATGCTCAAGTACAAGTTACTGCTAAGCGTGCCTTTTGCTATGTTTTCCATTACTGTCAAATACCAGTGGGTGGTACTCAGAGGGGCCCATTCTATTCTAGTCTACTCTACTCCACTCTACTCTACTCTACTCTACTCTACTCTACTCTACTCTACTCTACTCTACTCTATCCTATCAGTTTACCTGATCTTCAGCCATAAGCACATGGCTTGATTATTACAGTCATGAAAGCTTGAAAATCAGGTGCCTTCAACTTTTCTGAATTTGTTTCATCCATGTTTCCTTTTCTTTTACATGTGAATTTTAGAATTATCTTATCCATATCTTCAAAAGGCACTATAGAAGTTTTATAAAAATAAAATTAAACTGTGAAGATAATTATTAAAAAAAAGATAATTGAAGTATTTATTTGGTTGAATCTTCCAACTCATGGTCATCATAGATCTTTTATTTGTCTCTTATTTCCCTTATTAGATTTTTTTTTTAGCATGGTCTCATACTTGTTTTAGTAGACTTACACCTATGTGTTTTATTTAGTATAATGGGATGCATTTATTGCTTTGTGTGTGTAATTTTAGTTTCCTGTGGCTGATTATTTGCCTGCAGGAAAATAATTTACTATTTTGTATGATCTCATATTCCACACTCTTGCCAATTTCATCAGTTACATCTAAGAATATTCCTGTAGTTATGGTTTTTTGTTTGTTATGTGAGTGATATCTAGCTACTCACAAATATAATTGGTTTTATTTCTTTTTCTAACTAGTATGAATTTTATCCCCTAGCCTGCCCTTTATAAACCTTTAATTAAACAAAGACCATGCCTGTTTACTGAACCTTGAAATAAACCATACACGTTCATTTCATAGAACCAGAAAGGAAAAAAGAAGTAGGCAAGGGTCAAAAACATGTACAGAACTTAATATTTATTCTATGCTGTCTATATAATTGTTAAAATGGAAGCATAGGGAAAAGTATTCAAAGACAGCTATTTTGAAGAATTTGAAAAAAATAGTTACATTTGAAGTGCACACAAGAAACAGGCGTGTGACACTAAACTGTGTGTCAAAGAGACCAGAGAAGCAGAACGGGGATGGAACAACCAAAAGAAATGGTGAGAAATAGGACCTGGAAAAGTATTCTAGCAGATTGCTGAAGGACTTATTTTTTATATATTTAAATTTTTTGTTACATATTTTTTCTTTCTTATTTAAAATGGAAACAAGGTTGTTTCACATGTCAATCTCAGTTTCCTCACCCTCCCATCCCCCCTATTACCTTCACGAAACCCCAGTTCATCCCCTTTCTGCTCCCCAGGAAGGGTGAGGCCTTCAATGGGGAGTCTTCAAAGTCTGTTGTATTTTTTAGCAGGGACTAGGCCCTCTGCCATGTGTCTAGACTGAGAAAGTATCCCTCTATGTGTCATGGGCTCCCAAAGTCCATTCTTGTACTATGGATAAAAATACTAATTCATAATTAGAGGAACCATAGACTGCCCAGTCCTCTTAACTAACCCCCACATTCAGGGGGTCTGGGTCAGTCCTATGCTGATTTCCCAGCTATCAGAATGGGGTACATGAGCTCCCCTTGTTCAGGTCAGTTGATTCTGTGGGTTTTGCCAGCTTGGTCTTGACCCCTTTGCTCATCACTCCTCCCTCTCTACAACTGGATTCCAGGAATTCAGCTCAGTATTTAGCTGTGAGTGTCTGCTTCTGTTTCTATCAGCTACTGGATGAAGGCTCTAGGATGGCATATAAGGTAGTCATCAATCTCATTATTGGGGAAGGACATTTAAAGTAGCTGCTCCACTATTGCTTAGATTGTCAGTTGAGGTCATCCTTGTAGGTCTCTGGACATGTCCCTAGTGTCAGAGTTCTCTTCAAACCTATTATGCCTCTCTCTATTATATCTCTCTTCTTGCTCTCTTCCATTCCTCTCCCTGACTCAATCTTCTTGCTCTCTCATGCCTCTCCCTTCTCTTCTCCCCTTCTTAAGAAAGTGCTTAACACCCCTAGCCATCAGGAAAATACAAATCAAGGCAGCTCTGATATATCATCTTACTCCTGTCAGAATGGCTAAAATATGAAACACCAGTGATAGTTTATGCTGGTAAGGATGTGGAGAGAGGGGTACACTCCTCCACTGCTGGTGGGAGTGCAAACTTGTACAGCCATTTTGGAGATCAGTATGACAGTTCCTCAGGAAAATGGGAACCAGTCTACCACAGGATCCAACAATTTCACTCTTAGGCATGTACCCAAAAGATGCACATCTATGCAACAAAAACATCTGTTCAACTATGCTCATAGAAGCATTATTTGTAATAGCTAAAACGTAGAAACAACCTAGATGCACCCCTCAACCAAAGAGTGGATAAGAAAATGTGGTACATTTACACAATGGAGTACTACTCAGTGTACATTGGAATCTTGACATTCGCAGGCCAATAGACGCAACTAGAAGAACCCATCCTGAGTAAGGTAACCCAGGCACAAAAAGACAAACATTGTATGTGTTCACTCATAGACATAGAGCAAAGGATCAACAGCCTACAATTCTCTGGTCTGCCAGAGACCAGAGACGCTAGGAAACAAGGAGGACCTCAAGAGAGACATACAAAGTCCCCCACATAAGAGGAATGGGACAAGATCTCATGAGCATATTGGGAGCAGGGGTGGGGGAGCAGTGAGTGGAGAGGGAGTTCTGAAGGACTTATTATATAATACTAGTGTAATCTGCAGTCTGACACTAAAGATATGACACTAGAGTTATTGCCACAAAAAAAGATGCCAGTTTTCTGTTTCCTAGTTCCAATTGTTCAAAATCAAGTTGCATTTTAGGCATGCTTGTGGCTTCTTCCCATCTTGAGTATGTCACAGACTGAGACGTCTAATGAAAGACGTTTAAGAGCTGAATCCCTGGGCTCCAGCACAAACCCTTGAGAAGACTTGAACTGCTGTCCACATGCATTTGAAGGGAATAGCTCTTGAATTCATTGCTAGTCTAAGATGAAAGCATATTTGCCTATGGCTTCTCTATTAGCATGCAGGACCCCACTTTCTCCAGCCATCTTCTGGAGGACTGACCACTCTCTACACAATCAGCAGAAGTCCTATCTCAACTAACTTCTCTGGAATTCAGGCTTTGTTGGCTCCAAGAATTGTGATGCCTTTGTCTCTCATTTTAGAATGATGTTTCAGCATATCCCCTCACTTACATCTTAGAAACCTTCCCTGGACTCACTTCCATGTGAGTCAGGATAGGGAAAACAATTTCTAATATCAGGTAATAGAAATATGAAGGCCCCATGGGATCAGTGTAGGAGACAGTGACAATTTCTCTAAACCCAGGAAGATACAGTAGAGTTGTTTGCACTCCTCTAGTATTTATTTCCACAGCTTCATTGATGTAATTCTGAATGCTGCAAGGCTTTGTCATCTTCTGACCCCACCCCCATCCCATTCCTTTAGGCTGGTAGCAGAAAAACAAGTTTCTGTGGAGTCTGTTTAGATTTTTGCTTCAGGATTAAAACCCATAAATCTGAAGATAAAACCCAGAAAGGAGTTTGGCTGACTGTAAATTCTCCTCTGTCATAAAAGAGTTTGTTTGCACGAACTCATTTAGTTCATGGTGAAGTGCTCAGAATGGCTTGCTGGTGGGCCTGCATAAACAGAACTCCTGCTGTAGTTCAGTTTTCTTTTATTTTCATTCTCTTTATTACAGGACAATGATGGGGTGGACTTGATCGTAATTAAGAATCAAAGATTTCTATCTCAGTCATTAAATTAGGAAAGATGATTATGAATGACATAAAACAAAAGAAAAACAAAGCAAACAAAATCTAAATTCTCATCCCACTAACTGACATGATAAGTCACTGATATGCCAGGGACTGAGATTTCTTTCACCCATCAGATCCCAACCCTTCACCCCTGGCCCCCTTGTAATTACTAGAGTTATCTCAGTCTGACACCTGCAGATCTGAGCTGCATCCTCCTTCCCCACAAAGCTTTCAGAGGAAGGCAATACTGTCCTTCCAGCTAACTGGCCACTCGCCCCTCACAGGTGTTTAAACTAAGAACTGGGTAGCTTTAGGGCTTAGAAAGCCCTATCTATGCCTTGGGTTCCTAAGAAAACACAAACTGAACTAAAGGAAAATAGGAACACATAACTTAAGAGATTACCAACTCACCTCTACCTAGGGATTAACCACCTCACTCCAACTGGATACTTTCTTTTTCTTATTCCTCAGGTAATTTACCAAAGTTTTATTTCATTTCCACTCCATGAATTCCTAATCTGCTTGTCAAATGGCACTATGCACTTCATGAATTTCTAGTACTTCAAATAAACTTGTTATATCATTCTTTTTTAATTTATTTCTAAATGCATTTTAATTAAACTGTGATTACTTGTTACTTTTTGATATTTTATGTGGTTTGTATGTTTTATATAGTTTATCTTTTTGGCATACCTCATGTTCAATTTTCCAGAAATCTCTACTTAATGTGCTGTCAAAATAGAATTATGTGCTGATTTTTATTAATTTGTTGAGAATTTTGTAATTTATTTTGATCCTATTCACCCATACCCCTAACTCCTCCATTTCACCCCGCCTCCCTACCCATTTGTCCCAGTTTGGTTTCTATTGCAATGATAGAAAAAATGATCAAAAGCAATTCAGAGAGGAAAAGACTTATTTCTTCTTACATTGTAGTACATCATGAAGGAAAATCAAGACAGGAACTCAAGGCAGGAACCTCAATACAGGAACTGAAGTAGAGGCCAAATAGGAATCCTGCTTACAGGCTTGCTCCCTATGACTTACTCAACTTGCTTTCTTATATGCCCCAGGATCCTGCCCAGAGTTGGCATCACCTCAGTGGGCTGGATTCTTCTATGTCAATCATTAATCAAGAAAATATCTCCATGCTGTGTCTGGGCACCAGGGTCTGTACCGAAAGATGTCAGAAGTTGGGTCCAAGTCAGTGTTGTTTGTGTGTCTTGGTAACATTTGCTAGTCACCCATTGCAGAAGCTGTTTTTTAGAAAATTGGTAACTGATGGAAATGTTTCAGATAATTGGGCCATTGATAGCAGTGCTGTTTCTGACTGGAACAATGGCTGCCCCCCCCCAGACCCAAGAGCTATCAGCTGCCTAAGAAATCATGGCATTAGCACAGCCCATAAGGCAAGACAGATTACAAGAGAAGACTTTGCCACATTCGATCATATACTTTGTATGGATGAAAGCAATCTGAGAGATTTGAATAGAAAAGGTAATCAAGTTAAAAACTGCAAAGCTAAAATTGAGCTATGTGGGAGCTACGATCCACTGAAACAACTCATTATTGAAGATCCCTATTATGGCAATGATTCTGACTTTAACATGGTGCACCAGTGTTGGGAGATGTTATTCTGTATATATGTTTCTCATACTGGTTAATAAAGCTCTGTGGCCAATGAGATAGCAAGATAGGCGGAGCTAGGAGACCAGGAGGAAAGAGGAAGCAGTAGGGAGGAGTCGAGATGTAGCACGGGGAGGAAGGAAGACGCCCGCCGCGGCTCCCCATAAGACGACCACGTGGAAATACTTAGATAAGTAGAAATGGGTTAATAATTAAGACAGCGCTAGCCCATAAACAATATGGTAACTGGCCAACAGGATTGTATCAAATACAGAGTCTCTGAGTGTTATTATGGGCTGGCGGGCTGGCGGAAACATACACGCTACACACCAGCAATGCCTCAGGTGCTGCAAGTCCTTCCTGGAAAAGACTCACTAGATGGCCCTGCCCACCACCATTGAGCAACTCACTCACCAGAGCCATGCCCAAGGGTGGTGGCAGTCCTCAGCCCCTGCTCCACCTGTCTTTTCAGCTGACTTACTGTCTACCTTTAAAATAATTGTAGGTGGAAATTAGATTTATGTTCAGAAGGATAAAAATATCTGAGTAAGACAGTTTGAGGTTAGGCTAAGCATTCTTAGACTAAATGATCCTCTCACCTTGCCCTAATTAAAATAGTGAAACAATCTAGTATGGAACAAAATAGAACACAATGAAGTAAGAATGAACTACAAGGTCCAGGTCAGGCTGTGATCCTAGCTAGCCTGGGTAGTCTGGTCTGACTAGAGTGTGTGCTTGGCCAGCACCCAGTGGTGCCATTTGCTAGTCTTATACCTCTCTGTCTGAGACTCCTTAGACAATAACTCCATCTCCATTAGCCTCCATTTAACACTGACAGAGTTTTAACTCAGACACACTGAGGGCATTGAAATACCTGAAAGAGGAGAAGCCGCATGTGATAATGCAGGCCTGCAATTCCAGCAGGAGTCCCGGGCTGGACAGTGAAGATGGGAGCAACAGATTGATAAAATTAGCATTTTTGCTCTTGGTTTTGTATCATGTTTTTGAGCTTTGTTCCTATTTGAGTCACTTTATTTCTTTAAAAAGGGAAAAAAAAGAAAAGTAGAGAAAAGAAACGGTGTGCTTAAATAGTGGAATGTTTATAGTGTTCTTTCATCAATATTTTAAAGTTACAGGCAAACATAAGTAATTTAAGTGAATTTTCAGAAAAGTGACCTCAAATTCATATGTCAGAAAAGAATGTGAGTTAAACTGGGATGTTAACAAATATAACTGAAATTGGAAAAAAGAAAAAAAGGAAAGAAGGAAGGAAGAAAGAAAGAGAGAGAGAAAGAAAATATCTCATACATTTGTACACAGACCAGTTTGACGTCATCAAGCACTCAATTGAGATTCCCTCTTCCCAGGTATGTCTAGCTTTGTGTCAAGTTGACAAAAATAGACTAACACATCACCAAACATTTTGTTCTCATGTTTCAAAAAGCAATTGAGCCCAACTTGTGCTGCATATATACTCTTTAGTTTTTGGGCAACCTCTGCAACATGGTTTATCTACCAGAGGCCACACTTTTAAAGAAAACTCTCTTTACTCCCAGCAGCCATCAGTTTCCAATAGATCCTCCACTAGGAGTAGAACTTTGTTTCCCACCTTTCTTCTCTTCTCCATGCTGGTATTTTGCCTGGCTTGATCTTGCCTAAGTCTTGTGCATGCTGTCTCAACTGCTGTGAAATCATGGGTACAACTGGCCTACTACGTCTAGAAAATATTATTTCCTGTAATTGTCCTCTGTTTCTGGTTCTTACACTCTTTCTGGTTTTCGGCAATGATTTCTGAGCCTTGAGAGGAAGAAGGTACTATATATGCTCCATTTCCATATTTTTCCGTCTCTTAGTCTCTGCACTTTGGTGAGTGGTAGATCTCTGTGTTAACTGCCACCCATTGAAGGTAGAATCTCCTCTGATAATAGTTGACACATGCACTAATCTATAGGTACAATGGTTATAACAATAAGTCATTAGGAGTTATTTTAATATTGTGACCATCTGGTATAATAATAGCAGTATGTTCTCCTCTGGGGCCTATGGCCTGCTTAAGTACAGAGCAATTGATAGTGTCAAGGATGGGTGTCATCTTATGAATTTGACCTTAAATCCAATTAGAAATTGGCTGGTTACTCCCATGACATCTTGGCCACCATTACACCAGTGGATATGTACTGCCCAACTGGTTATTATTTTAGTTTTCAAGGTCCATATGAGTAATGATTATTTTCTTTATTACACACTACATACTCTAGCACTATGGAAGCTATCCAGTAGGTATGAAGCTTCCAGATCAGTACCTGATTGATTTATCAGTGTTGTATGACTCAGGTATGTGGTATCTTACTGGCAAGAGCATTGATAATAACCTGTGATATTTGTATGAGAATGGGATCACATAGGCCAACAACTCCTCCAAAAGTAACCTATTCCTATCACTGACCATTTTCTTATCCCACGGTATCTCGTAGGGGCGCTGTTGCCTTATTAACAGAGTAACTCCATTTAAATTCTTTCTGTATGTGTATGAGGCCATTGACACTTCTCACGTCTATTACTGTGGATGTCTATCTAGTTGCTCTGCCTCTTGCTCCTGAACATTCTATCCTCAACCAGCAACCTAATGAAATCACTCTACTCCTATACGTGAAGCCATTCTCTCCTTTACCCCAAGCCCCTCGTCTACTTTCTTAATTCAGATTGAAAGTCAATAGCTTCCAATAGCCTAGAAATCTTCACCTGCTTTGTCCATCACTGACGTTATCTCTATCAATCCTCACTCATCCTTGCTTCTAACCAGTGCCAACCAAGGCTTCCTTGTTTTCTAGAATATTGCAATCACTTTGAGACTTGTGGTCTTGTTGAGTGGCTCTAATCTCAGTTGAGAAGAGAAATGTGTAACCTGAGCAGAGAAAGATTGAGACATTATCTATAACACTGAAATTTCATGGAACCAACTGCTTCATGAACTGCCATCTAACCCAATGTCACATTTACTCTGAAGGCTTGCCCTTAATATTCTATGTAAAATCACCACCCTTCCCATCATACTCAGTCCCCCATTTACCTTGCCATATTTTCTTTTTGCATAAAACTTACTACCTTCAAACATAGCACAATTTGTTTATGATTTTCACACTTATTTTCTATCTACCCAGAGTATGAACTCTATAACATAAGAGATTTTTTAAAATATTTTATTCACTTGTTTAACCCGTGTATCCAGAAGCTTGCTAAACATGGTGCTACTCAAGGTACTAGCTCTCCAAAGTACAAATCACCTTCAAATAGATGAGATGATAATCATTGTCAACATCATTTTGTTATTAGTAAACCCATTTCAAATTAAAAAGCTGCATTTAAACAGTGCAATACCCATGGCATGCAACCCAAAGCTTATGGAATTACCTCAAAACTAAGCACTTATAAATTGATTCCACAGGCCATCCCTTATAGCAAAGCAGGTGTGCCCATATAGATAAGGATTTTGTGATTTCTGCTTCAATTTTAATTTCTTATCCTGGAGAATTTCAAGGTGCATTTTTGAATGGACCATGGCTGTTTTTAGTTAACTGACATTATTAAATATGTGAGATATGATGAAATATTGCTGTCCCCACTCTTAGATGCTTCCCAGGCATGGCTGAGCCCAGCACCTTAAATAAACCTTGATTAATGATGCTGTCCATGCCTTTTCTGACTGGAGAAAGAACCCAGTTCTAATAAAATACTCCAACTTAATGAACAAAAAAAGCTCTCAAGTCTAATAAAACTTGCATTTGTGTCTTTTTAAAAATTTTCCTTCATATCTTATATTTAGATAGAGAAAGTTTGCTTTTCTGAAATGCACTATGGAATTTTGGTTGGGTTCTATAACATATTTATTTAGTTATAGTTAGAAATGCTCCCAATTCATATAAATCCTCCCAACAAAAAAGAAACCAGTGTTTCTGTTTTTATGTATTTTTCTTGCCACTTTTTATTTTTGAAAATTTCATGCACATATACAATGCATTATGATCATATTTAACCCCTATTCACATCTTTTCTCTCCTTGTTGACCTTCTTCATCTTCCCAAACAGTCCCTCTCTTTCTTCCATGCCTCATCCCTCTGTGTGTGTGTGTGTGTGTGTGTGTGTGTGTTTGTGTGCATGCCTACCATATATGCATGATTGTTATAGCCACGCCACATCCAGAAGACAGTATTTAATATCATTTCTCCCCATGCACCAACTCATACCATCTTTCTTCCTCCTCATCCATGTTATTCACTGGGCCTTGGAGAAGATGATGTAGATGCTATTTGCCCTTTTCAGGGCTGAGTACTCAACAGTCACTCATGCTTTTCACTTCAGCCAGTAGCAAAGCTGTGTGTTAATCATCTCCCACTGCAAAGAACAGCTTCCCTGGCTAAAGCTGAGAACACCACTGGTCTACAAATATATATGTGAATATATACAAAGCAAATTTGACTGCATAGCTATTTAGCAGGCCCCCTGAACATGAGTGTCAGTTAGGAGGCCTGGGCAGTCTATATGGCTTCTGAGAGTGGAATCAGTATTTATCCCTAGTGCATGAATGGACTTTGGGAGCCCATTTCCCATCGAGGGATACTCTCTCAGCCTAGATACATGAGGGAGACCCTAGGCCCTATCCCAAATGATGTGACAGACTTTGATGATCTCCCATGGAAGCTCTCATCCTCCCTGGGGAGTGGATAGGGGTGGGGAAGTGTTCCCATGGGGGGGGGAGATGGGAGGATGGGAGGGAGGGGGACCTGGGATTGATATGAAAAATGAGATTGTTTCTAATTTAAATAAAAATTTATAAAAACAAAAATCAGTAGTAGGAAGCCAGTGTTTCAAACCTTTAACAAGGTAACTTTCTTTAAAATTAAATAAATAAATAAAAATTTATGAAAGTCCCAGATAAAAATAATTAGCTTTTGGATTATCTAAACATTAGCACCCTGGATAAATGTATCTTTCACTTACAGCTCTATTTTGCTGTTGCTTTCAAGCCTTAAATTAGAATTTATTAATATTTAATTCAAATTCATTAGACCGGTTTTATCAATTTTACCAATTTTCATATGTAAGTTTTATCATAGGTATAAAAGACTAAAAAAACCTACTAAGCTTGTGAAGTAAATTTGATTTTCTTTATACCAGTTAGTTTCGCTGTTAGACACCACAACCACTAGTCAATAACTAGTTATGATAAATGAAAAACAACGTATGCTAAATTTAATAAATGTTCTTCATGTGTGTTACCAACTAAGAGCACAATACATTTTTTAATTATAACATGGAACAGCATGAATTAAGTAAGAAGAATTAATCATCATCTTCATTCTGTTACATGTATTGTGAGTTCAGCTTGACTTTTAAAACTAAAGAAAACCACAGAGTTTGTAGTTCAAAATTTACTTGGCTATTGATTATTTTAAAGCATAAAGATCACATAATAACTTTCCTCATATACTTTTACAGGTAAAGTTTTAAATGATGGCCTGGAGCGCAGGAATAATAAAAAGTCAATGCCATTATACAGTCTGTTCAGTTGATACTCTTGTTTGGCTAAGCTGTTAATGCTGGTCTCCTAGAAACAAATGATGCCTGGGTAATGTTAATCTCTAGTTACTGAGATATCAGAGCACTGTGTTTTTAAGCTTTCATTTTTATTAATATTAAAAAATGCCACTCTGAAAACTACCAAGTGGATCAAATGTCCCGAGCAACAAGACTAATATTTGCCAAATACCTTAAAAGTGCCAAACATCTTCCAGAACTTCATGTTCTTGTCAATATTTAGATAATTATTCTCAAGGAAAGACCGTGTTTGACAGAAGAAACTTGTATCAGAGGAAATTAATTATAGACAAAGGCGATTTTCTCAAACTTCTTCAGGCTTCATAATTTCACTTTTGACTTCTCACTTTTATTTTACAATTCTAGGTAAAGTAGAAGAAAAGGTCTTGCGCAGTCTATTTAATCTTTGATAAAGGATAAACAATGTGATATTTTCTCTTTGCAGAGTTGCAATTAGAGTAGGTTCTCTTCTGGTGGAAAGAAACATATTTTGTTTTTTAAAGCACTACTGCTTAAAGAACCTTCAGATATCAAGTAGATATAAAGAAAAAGGATCAGGCTGAAGTGGCTAGCTGACATGATTATGTTGACTTGTGTGGACCTTGATACAGATATGTCCTTGGTATTGCTATAGCAACATAAAGCCTGTGCTAAAACAACATAAAGCTCTCAACTACTAATGCACAGAATTGTGTTCATTTATTTTCATGGCTAACCACAATGAACAAGCAGAATCATCTATAAAGTTCAACCTTGGACAGTTAGAGTTGAAGGTAGAAGGCAATAAAGTTAGAAGCTTCGTGATAGAGATGAAGGAATGGGCAGTCACAGAAGAAAAATGATTTGGCTATAGTTACTTTTGGAAGGCTAGGATAGGATGAGTGTGTCATAATTCACCTCCAGGATCAAGTGTCCATTACAGAAGAACTATGAATGCCTAGAGCCACATCTAAACCTTGCATTTTATGAGCATAATTATTCATGGTGATGCCATGGACATATTGGTGTACTTTGTAAATAAGCATTTTATTTTGAGCAATGTCAGGAAATGTGATGATCCAAATATTCGTAAGGAAGCAGGATGCTGCTTTTGGTTTACCAGGACATTTGTCACTTCCTTTAGAAAGGTGGGTAATCCAAGAGGAGCTAAATTATTCTCCCCTATTGTGTCTTATTGACTTGTGAGTCATTTATATGAGCTGATCTTGATTCAAAGTGACTTCCCTACATATGCTACCTGTTGTCTTAGAAGTTAAGAGAGGAAACACAGTATCTAGATGGTACTGGCCAATGATGCACCACTCTACTAACTGCTCTTTCAGATCAATAGCTTGTCCCCTCTGCAATCATCCGACATAACTCCACAAACAATTTCTCCTTCCCCTGCTGTTTAAGTCCTCTTCCATTTAGCTTTAGTGATTTGCTGCAAACACATGCATGGGATCATTCCTAGGTCAACGCTTAGTTCTTGTCCAGTTTTGTATTTAACCTGGGTGTCATATGTCACAATTGCCCTCAGTGTCTCTGAGGGATGGTAAGCTTCTGCTAGTGCCTCGTTTTTTCTTTTCTCTCTCCTTTGAAACTTGTATTTTATCTCAGCTTTCCTGACATCACTCTCCCAAAAACCTGGCAACCTAAGATGTGACATCCTGTGCCATGTAGTGTGCTGTTTTGGGCATTTAGAGTTCCACTACAAACCTGGCCTCTGCACCTAGTTTCTGTTATCGTTGTTGTTTGTTGGGCAATATTATTTTAATCTATGTTGCTTTTCTTTATGTTGCATTTGTTTAACTCTGTGAAGCTGTGTTACTGTGCCTGTCTAAAACACTTGATCATCTAACAAAGAGCTGAATGGCCAACAGCTAGGTAGAAGAGACAAATAGGTAGGGCTGGCAGGCAGAGATGATAAATATGGGGAGAAATCTGGGAGAGAGAAGATGTAGGGTCTGGCAACTAGAGAGGAAGGAGGGGGACTTCATGGCCCAGCCACATAGCCACCCAGCTACACATCCAGACATGAAGTAAGAAGGAAAGACCAGATGTACAGGAATAGAGGAAGATAAAAGCCCAGAGGTCAAAGTTAGATTAGATAATTTAAGATAAAAAAAAGTTGGCAAGAAACAAGCCATGCTGGGCATTCATAACTAAGAATAGTCCCCCGTGTGTGATTTATTTGGGAGCTGGATGGTAGGCCCCCTAAAACACAAAAAGCAAAAATATCACAACAGTTATTGCTCCTGCTGTTGTTTTGTGAGATACTTTTGTTACACTATTTTACAAATACCTCTTGACAGCCCTGTAATGTCATTGTCATCACTCTGTACAGATAGAGAAATCCAGGATCAAAGCAGCAGAGTCTCACTACAGCTAAATAAATAATTGTTAAGGAATAAAATTAGGGTTTAAATTAAAAGCTGTCTCATTTAAAAACTAAACTCTTTTTCTTTGACCTATATACTCAACACTTAATCTATTCAAAGAACATCCCCAGTACCTATAACTAAAAGAATGACCAGTTTAGGGATTGGAGGCACAGAAAGTTCAGCAGAAGACATCTTTAGATGCAAGTGGCTCTTCACATGCACCCTGTGTCCTGTGCTGTACTGCTCCTGTCTAAAGCTCAGTCACCTTCTCCAGGGAGACCTAGGTTTATAGTTGTCACACCCCAGGCTAGCTGTAATTATTCCTGACTCACACACACACTCAGTAAGACTGACCTCCACTGTGCCCTCAGGCAGAAGTCCTGCAGGTCAGTGAAATGTGATCTAGTCTCTTTTACGAGTATAATGTACACTTGAATTTTAACCAGGCTTCAGGTAAAGCAAATGAGAGTCCTGACTAAGGCTTTCCATCAGATTTGCACAGGAGAACATTACTTGTGTTGCCAGAAACCATTTTGACACCTATCTTAAGATCATTAACCATTTTTTTTAGCATAAAATGCTCATGTCAACTAAAAACTATCATTTATTTCTTCCATGGCCTGTGTTTCACTATGGCTGCTTCAGTGTTGAGGACATTATAACAAAGCTATGTTGATCTATGAGAGCATTTTAATCTGGTGTATAAAATCACTTTTTTAAAAAAGCATAATATATATTCAGTTATAGCTCATATTACTCTATTTCTTATTACCACAACATTGAAATTTCCGATATTAATTCCCTGAAACAAATTACTTGGATGTGTACTAGAAAGTTCTGATGCATGTGGTCTTTGTTTGCTAAAACAAGAGTATGGTCTTCCTGTTTTAGATAATTCTAGAAACACATCCCTCATTCCAAAATAAGCTAACAGAATGAATAGCAAAGAAATAGTCCCTGTTTCAGAACATTGAACCTCTATAACCCCAAAGTAGATGGGTACAGTAAAATCACATTTTGGTTAGTGCAAGGTCAAACTAAGCCTGACTAAGGAGACTATGGAAGTTACTTCCAAAGCTATACTTTCTTGAAACAAAAGCACAGGGATTTATTCCTGGAGGCTAAACCTGCTCATGTTGAGGGTGGACACTCTGCTGAGCATGCTCAGGTAAAGAGTACACCTATAAGCATATTCAGTTTAAGGTTGTTGTTCAGGGAGGAATGATAGAGGATGCATATCGTGACACATGGAGCTCAAGGTAATGGGTCAAACTTGTTTGAAAGTTTACAATCTCAGAGAAGACAATTTTGGGCATACTCAGTTTGCAATATAAAGACGAAAGACAAGAGTATCTCTGGGCATGGTCAGATTTTTGCTCCAAAACATTTTAGCTGAAATAAAGAAAACTGTACTTGAACTATGGATTAGTATGACATTTTACTTCTAAAGGCAACTACACTGCTAAGCAGCTAACGAAACTACAGAAAACAAAGGTGAGGGGCTATAAGTGCAGTGAAACATACATCAGAGCGGGAGAGCAAGTCACTTGCTACTGCAGACTTAGGGAAAGGGCCTGACTTCCCCAGGAGCTGTGAGAACATCATGCACCCTGCTTGAAATCTAAAGGGAGAGGGAGGGACAAGGCTGTATGAAGAGATGGAACCGGACATCTTAGGAACAAGAAGGCTAACCGCAGGGTGGAATAGTGATGGGCACTGAGCAGTGTCAGGTATGGTTATACAAATATTTGCGCTTCATCAAAGAATCACCCATTCAGACTCAGATTCAACTCTGTGGAAGGAGAATGCTTATAGGGTATATTAGTCAGCCATGTACCAATGAACCAAAGTCAGAGGCTGTTGCCACACTGACTGCTGCCAATTTTTCTCTGAGTGGAGAACTCTTCCATCCAAATGCCAGAAACAAAATTCAATATTCGGGAGAAGCCAGAAACACAGCAAGCAAAGACAAAGGTACATATAATCTAAACTGAAGTGACTTAATTTCCAACAACTGAAGTCTTTAGACAAATAGATCTTCATAAAACTTGGTAAGTTAAAATACCAAAACAAAAGCTCACAGAATGGTTTAAAGAAGATTGAAAACAGGAGATATAACTGTGATTTCTAGGAAAACTGTTTGCATGAATTATGGATTACCCGTTTCTGAAAGATTGGTTAAAAGATGCTAACTACCTGGTGCCTAATGAGGCAAGGCTCAGCCCATCACGTGATGCATTCAAAATGTCTTTGACAATTTAGAGCAATTGCTTTGACCACAGTGCATGTAATTTAATGTATATTATTTTGTTGGTGCTCAGTTGGTGATATTGGTGCTGTGTCTTTAGTAATTTTCAAGGTGATTTCTGTTTTTTTATAACATTGATTTTTTTAAATTCCTAGTTTTTATAATTTCTAAGTAGATTTTATTATAAGAGATCAAATTGAGTCCATGTCATATTGAACTCTTTCGTTTTATTGAGAATGTTTTATTGTTTAGTATGTTATAATCTTTTAGTGTTTCCTAAGTTTATAAAGTTTTATTTTGTTTGAGGAACAGGACTAGAAGTCTCCTCTTTTCATTCTCCTCTTCTTATCCTTCAGGGAGGCTGATTGAAAGGTATAGTTAATTTTATCTAGGAAGGGAAGAATGAGAAGAACCAACCTATGCTTGGGAATCAGTTGCAGAGGAATGTGTGTAATTGCCAGCAGAGAGAACACTCCCAACAAGGAAGAGCCACTATGTCCCACTATCATGACCACATGCCATGAGGTAGTTGAAGAGTAGGGCCAGAATGTCCCAGCAGAGAAAGGAAAGGTTGCCCAGTAGTCACCAGATTTAACCCAGGCCTTTGCCTGTCTTCTAGCAGCAGTTTGAGTATATATACATATACATCACACACACACACACACACACACACACACACACACACACACACACACACACACGTTTATATATACATGGTATATAAAGGAAGAAACCTATTAAGTTGGCTCTGCAAGCTATGAGTTGAAAAGTTTAAAGAAAGCTTTAGGGATTCTCTCTCCTCTCTCTCTCTCTCTCTCTCTCTCTCTCTCTCTCTCTCTCTCTCTCTCTCTCTCATACTTTTTATTTTCCCACAATATATCCTGATATATCCTGATTACACTGTCCCCTCCCTCTATTCTTCCCAGTTCCTTCCCACCTCTGCTCCCATCCAGATATACTCCCTTTCTGTCACTCATTGTGAAACAGTCATCTAAGAGATAATAAAATGTAACAAAATAAAATATATTAAGATAAAACAATACTATGGCATCCAAGTTGGACAAGACAAATACACAGAAGGAAAGAGCCTAAGTGAAGGCACAAGTATCAGAAACCCGGTTGTTTGCATACTCAGGAATCCCGTAAAACCACTAAAATGGAAACCATGATATATTCTCAGAGGACCTGGTGCACAATGTGAAGCTCTGTGCATGCTGTCTGTCTCTGAGTTCACGCGCTTTGGCCATGCTGATTATTGGGCCTCGTTTTCTTAGTGCCCTCCATCCCCTCTGCTTCTTACACTCTTTCTGTCTCCTTTCCTGTGGGATTTCTGATCCCTAAGGGGAGGGATTTGATTGAGACATCCCATTTAGAACTGAGGTTTCTTAGGTTTTGCCTCTGTGCAATGTCTGGCTGTGGGTCTCTGTATTTGTTCCCATCTGCTTCAGGAGGAAGCTTCTCTGATGATTACTTAACAAGGCACTAATCTATGAAAATAGCAGAATGTCATTAGAAGTAATTTTATTGCTACTTTTTGTTCCCAGAATAGTAGTGTTTGTTTTTATCCTGTGTCCCTGAGCTATCTAGTCTCTTGTTCTTGGTCACCCAAGCAGTGTTAGGTATGAGTTAAATCTCATGGAATGGGCCTTAAGTCAAACAGGTATTGGTTGGTTACTCCTATAAGTTTTGTGCCACCATTGACTTAGGTCAATGGGCATCATTGTAGATCAAAGGGTTTGTGTTTGTCTTGGTGTTTACATTTCTCTTTCAGTAGTGTGCAGTGTACTTTCCTGTACCAAAGATGCTAAAGTGAAGGGATAAAGGCTCTAAGTAGGTACCAGATTGACATTTCCATGTTCAATGAATTGTGTAAGTGTTGTCTTCAGCAACGGGGCCCTGCTGTCATTTTTTGGAGAACAGAGTATTGTCTTGGCAATTGCTAGGGTTGTCTGGGTCTTCCCATGGAACTTTTTTGATCAATGACTCAGTTATATGTAAACCAGTCTCTGTGCTTGAATCTGTGCTGGTGACAAGAGATAACCAGATGGGACTTTGTCTCCCCCGTTATTTGGTGATTTTATTTAGATTATCTTCTTATATGTATATATTTCAGGAAGCTTCTACCGTATTTAGTTCCCACACTACTCCTCAAATAGCCCTTAATTTTCATTGTCTCTTCATGTATTCTCTCCCTTGTCCGCCCCCCCCCCGCTTGCTCTGCTCATCTGATCCTCCTATTTCAGATCCCTCCATCTACCCATAGCTATCTATTCTATTTCCCTCTCCTAACAAAATCTGTCTGTTGCCCTTTGTCCCCTCTTCTGGGCCTAGCCTCTGTGGTTCTATGGATTTTAGCTTGGTTACCATCAACTTAACAGCTAATATCCACATATATATGAATACACATCATATTTGTTTGAGATGCCCCACACAAGATGATTTTTTTCGAATTCCATCTATTTATCTGTGAATTTTGTGATGTCATTTATTTTAATGGCTGAGTGAAATTCCATTGTATACATGTTCCACATTTCCTTTGTCCATCCTTCTGTGGAGGGGATCTAGGTTGTTTTCAATTTCTGGCTGTTATGAACAGAGCATCAAGGAAAACGTTTGAGCAGGTGTCTTTGTGGTAGGATGAAGCATCCTTTGGATATATGGCCAACAGTAGTATAGTTCAAGAATGGTAGAGCTGGATCTTGTTGGTAGACTGATTTAGGGAACAAACACAGCCTTTGTCTTTGGTACTGTATGGTATGAACCACCAGACTTTCTGACCCTCATATGATATTAGATTAATTAAACACCCCAAAGAAAATCCATATACCCAATTTTGCTTTGTTGGCTCTCCCAAAGATGGCATAAATACACTGGGATGTGTTTCAGTTTGTAAATGCATGATTACAGGTAAACTTTAGCATTAAATCCACCCAGGATTCAACTGACTTTTAGATTCCCAATTGAGTCCAATGGCTTAGCATTGTTTCCTTAATTTTTAGAAAATTCCCAATTCATTGAAAAGTAGACCAGAAAATCTTCGCAGGTGCAAAGTTCTTATCACCTTAGAGACATACAGTTTTTTCTATGTACATTGTTTGTCAGAGTTTTTCTTCCTTGATATCTATACTGAGGTAATAATGAGATCCTGAAATTTGTGGAAAATATAGATTAAATATTATGCTAAATGAAATAAGTCAGGCACAGTAAAACAAATATTGCACATACTCACCCTATAAGGAAATATGGCAGTTTGAATAAGAATGGCCCCCATAGGCTCATATATTTGAGTGCTTAGTCACCAGGTAGTGGAGCTTATTAGGAAGGGTTAAGAGATGTGGTCTTGTTGGACTGAGCATGACCTTCAGGCCAGCCTCTCTCTCTCTCTCTCTCTCTCTCTCTCTCTCTCTCTCTCTCTCTCTCTCTCTCTCTCTCTCCTTTTTATCCTTCCCTCTCTTGATTGCAAACAATGTTATAAAGCTCTCAGCTCCTGCTACAGCACAATTCCTGTCTGCTTCTTGCCCTGATTATCACAGAATAACCCTCTAAAACTGCAAGCAAGTCCCCAGTTAAACACTTTCCTTTATAAGAGTTGCCTTGCTTGTAGTGTCTCTTTACAGCAACAGAACCGTAAGAGGTAAAGGAATCTAAACTGTGGATCCCATAGACTCAGAGTAGAGCCGTAGGTTATTAAAACTGGAAATGGTTGGACAGAGAGAGAACAGCAGAGATGCTCAGTTATATACATAGAATAATATCTATATTCTACAACATAGGACAATCATAGTTAACAACTATTGCACATGAACTTCCAAATAGCTAGTAGAAGATTTTATTTAAATTGAGGCAGGTTCTCATGTACCTCACACTGGTCTCATACTCTCTGTGTAGCTGAGAATGACCTTGAACTTCTGATCATTCTGTTTCCAACTCCCAAGAGCTGGGATTATGGCACATGCCTCTATTCTGGTTTTAGAAATAAACTCAGCATATCCTCCATACTATCAGGAGTTCTATTTATCTAGCCATATTCACAGCTCTAGTTTCAGTGTTTTTAGCACAAGGAAATGGTAAATATTTATGGTGATGGATATGCCAATATTCTTATCTGATCACGGTACATTGTATATACATTGATATAGCACATTGTGCCTAGTTAATGTATAGGACTGTATGTGTTTTTTAATTTCAGACTGAGAAGGGAGTCAGAATTCGAATATACAGAGTAAGGACAATAGATTACCTCAAAGTATCCAATATTATCATGCTGTATTATCACTGCTGTAATATAAACTCCCTCAAAATGTCACCCTATGTCTGTACAATTCACAATATTGATTGTCTATGTGCTTATTATAACACTTCATAGAAATGACATGATAGCTTCTACAGAGTGGTCACAAAATAAACACTACTCATCAACCCTTTGTCCAATTTCTAATGAGTATCATTTTCTGAAATTGTGTTTTATTATATTTTTTTGGAAGCAAAATAGGGACTTAATGATTTTGCTGGTGCCAATTTGTAATTGACAATTTGCAATCAACAATGTTAAACTTGTATTTGGTTTTTCTTCATGGCAGGTCCAGAAATAGGTTTGGAGCCTATTGCAACTGAACTGAGAGACTTCTTTCCTGACTGTTGCATTAAAAAAAAATGTTGTTTTTGTAGGGTTGCAGATTAAGGAGCCACCCTATAACAATAGAGCAATACTTCTGAGAAAGTCTAGTGGAAAGGGATTGTGCCAAGAATCTTTAATTAATTTTTTATTACAGTGGCAACAACACTTATTTGGGAGTACATTTCAAATGTAAAAACCATTTCTCGATCTTTGATTTCAGGTGCACAGATACAAAGCGAAGAGACAAGGAATGATGTTGCTCAAAGCAGGGAGCTCGAGGGGCCATCAGTTCTACCTGTTTTACAGCCAGCAAGACTTGGCTTTGGCACTCTGGAGCTGCTGCTTTATGTGATCAGCACGATATGGTCATACCAAATGTCATTGCTATCACAATGTCATGTCAAAATGACCTAGTCAAAATGTTCTACTAGACACCACACTACTCACAAAGTACATGGTTTTGGTTAAGAATTACTTTAGCTTCAATTTACCCACTCCCCACTCCTTTCCTTCTAGTTCAGACTTTGACCTGTGGAAATTTCCCAGATATCTTATATAGGTTTATTTACTTTTAGCAACAGCAAATTTAGCAAAGCCTATATAGCTCATACCATGTATCAGACACTTTTAAGCATGGACACACTCATGCAATTTGGTACAATCTATTAGAGGAAGATTCTAGTTTTACTTTTATTTTTAAGGATGGGTAACTGAGAAAGGAGGCGGCTTGTTAGGTATATGGCCCAAAGTCACAATTACTAAATCATGGATATAAGACTTATGCCCATACAGTATTCTATATATTACTATATATTGTATGTACCACATAACAAGGATGCATGTTTCTTTTCTTCTCCATCCACTAGCCTACTATTATTCATTGGCTCTTGCTACATGTCTAGTGCAGGCAAATCCTTCTCCACTGTGTTATGGATTATTACTAATACCGTAGATCATTTTTGAGGTAGGTTGGTTTAATGAACTCTGTGCCCACCTATTTTTATGTTGATGTTTTAACTTCCTATATTTTAGAACATAACCATCCTTAGAGATAAACAATCTTTCAGAAGATAACTGAGGTTTAATGATGTCATAAAAGCACCCTAACCCGGTGTGTCTTTATAAGAATAGATTGAACATCAGAGATTAAGTTTGACAGTAAAAGTCCTGTGGAGATATCTCCAAGAAGTGGTACTATGCAAGCCAGGGGGAACTCCATTCTACTAAGTCATCCATCTTGGACTTGGAAAATGAATACCTGTTATATTTTGTTGTAGCAACTATAATAGATCATTACTGTTGACAGGTCTATTAATGGTCATATTCAAGTAAAGTATGACTTAGAATATATCAGTTTTATATATTCACTCAATAAAAGTAAGTTTTCAGGTCACCAGAAAGCAAGGTTGGTTCATATTACCTAAAATTTTGATCATTGTGTGTGAGTACAGCACATGAACATGTGGGTGAGTACATCATTCTAATGATGGCCACTATTTGGCTTTCAGGGACTGAATTCTAATATGTGTAGGAAATAGGTATATTGAGTGAGCTTCTATTGATACTTATAAATAAAACTAATAGATAGCTTCTTGAAATAAAACTCTTCTAAGAGACATCATGACCAAGGTAATTCTTTAAGAGGAAAACATTGAATTGGTGGCTTGCTTAGAGTTTCCAAGTGTTAGTTTATGATCATCATGGCAGGAAGCAGACAGGCATAATACTGTAGCAGTAGCTATAGTTTCCCATCCTGATCCACAGGCAACAGGAAGAGAGAGGTGGGAGAGAAAAGGGGAGAGTCGAAGGGAGAGGAAGAGACAGAGAACTTGGAATGACAGGGTCTTTTGAGACCTCAGTGTATACTCCCAGTGACATAACTCCTCCAACAAGGACATACCTACTCAAACAAAGCCACACCTCCAACTCCTTCCAGATAGTTCATCAAATGGGGACTAAGCTTTTAAGTATATGAACCTATGGGGAATTCTCATTCAAACCATCACAGCTACTACTCTACACTTCTCTTTTGGAACTGTAAGCAAAAACAAACCTTTTCCTTCATAAGGTGCTATTGGTCATGGTATTTTATCCCAACAATGAAAACTAAGTAATAAAGAATTTTTTTTTACTCTCTTGTATTTGCTGACTTTTTCTTTGTTTCTTAATATATGATCTCTTTTGGAGAAAGAGCCATGAGCTTCTGAGAAGAATACATATGCTTTAGTGTTTAGGTAGAGTGCTCTAGATATGTCTAGTAAGTCCATTTGACTTATAGTTTCACTTAACCCCAATATTTCTGTTTAGATTTGGCTGGATCACCTGAGCATCAATGAACTATTGGAAATTCCCATTATTATTGTGCTTGGGTTAATTAGTAGCTTTACATTTAGTGGTATTAGGTATACTTGTGTTTAGTGCATTTGTGTTTAGAATTATAATATCTTCTTGATGGGTTGTTCTCTGAATGTGAATGAACTAACCTTCTTCATCTGTTCTGATTAGTTTTAGTTTGATGTCTAGTTTGTCTGACATTAGAATAGCTATGACTGCGTTTTCTCTAGTTATATTTACTTAGAGCATTGTTTTTCTATCCTTTTACACAAAAGTGGTATCCATCTTTAACTGTGAGTTTTGTTTCTGAGGAGAAACAAAAAGAAATCCTGGATTCTAACCCAGTCTGCTATTCTATGACTTCAAATTGACAAATTGCTTTATGGTTAGTGCTGGGACCTGGTAATTTGGATTTAGGATATTCTTTGTTTACTTCAGTATAAGATTTTAGCCCATCAAACATGAATCCAAAGGTGGGATGATGGCTAAGTGCCTTGCAGGAGTCTCAAGGGAACCGAACTGAGGCTAGGGTAGCTGGAGGTCAAGAAATTGTCTCCTACTGACTCTAATTCCTGGTCCTGGATTTTGGAGAGCTTTGTGTGCAGGACTGTAAGTGAGGAGGGGAGGTGAGGTTGTTTACCAGGGCTTAGGCTGAAAGATTCTCAGAGCAGCTATGGTGCACATAAGTGGCAGCAAGGTTGGTTAGGATCTTGAGGTAAGGATGGTATCACTTACTGGGGCAAGAGAGAAAACATGGAGATGCTATAGGAAGCAGGAATAGAGGTGGGGCAGATTGGTCTCCAGTTACTTTCCAGAGCTGCAGTGACTATGTGGAGTGGCTGCTGTGAGAAGAACCAGAAACAGGGCAGAGTCTAAGATGGGGACAGGGTCACCTTGGCTAGAGGGAAGCTGTGAAAGGCTGTGGACCTATGTTATGCTTTCTGACTAAGAAATGTCTACTAATTTTTTAATGAAGAAATATATGTACAAGAATGGTTACTTAGGTGTTTGCATTCTCTTTGAGTAATTTGAAAGATTTGGCATTTTTTAAAAAATTATTGTTCTTTTGAGTTCCATCTTAAATTCCTTTGTTCTCCTTAGGCAATATTATTTATGTTGTAGGGATGGTGGGGGCTTTGTCTTGGTTTATTCTGTATTTTATTTTATTGTGTGTGTGTGTGTGTGTGTGTGTGTTTATAAAGGGACCTGGATATATGTATTTAGGGTATGACATTATGTTTTACTCTTTTATATTGATACAAAAGCAGAAAATCAAACTATAGTACAACAACAGAGGTAAAAAATATATAACTGTCAAAATATTAGGGAAAGTTGTAGGCAGAGTTACGGGAATCATCCCAAGGCCAGAAGAAAGGAACAAGGAGCAGCACTTCTAACATAGTTTCGTTTCTTTTATCTAAAAATTTTAACACTCAACTAAGTGTAATAATCTAATAAATGCCAAATGATGCATAAAGCATAGAAATTATACATATTAATGAGGTAAAGGGTTTTATTGCATGTATACATTGAATAATGTTTAAATCAAGTAAAATATATCTACTCACATGTTAATAATTTATGCTAAAAATTTTAAATACTCCTTTTAGCTTTTTTAATTATGCTATTGTGCCTTCCATAGAAATTATAAAAGAAAGTATTAAATATGTGATGCTGAAATATTGTACAATTTTCTGTGCTGTTTCTGAATTTCATCACTAGAGACGTTAGTTAAGTGTTTTTAGGAGAGAAGAATGGGAGAGGGAGAGGGGAGATGGAATTTTTCAGTGGCTGTTTTTGCCTTTCCATGGTGTTTGAGTTTCTAACCATGTGAGCACATTGCATGACTCTTTCATTATTATCAAGTGATTACCCTAATACTGAGTGAATGAGCATCTGTGTGTATTTTCTTTAAAGCATTATTATGTGTTTAAAAACCTTTAGAAATATCATTTTAATATATTTTGAAAGCAGGAATCCTCTTTTTCTTTAAAAATAATATTGAAGGTAATATTCAAATTGATAACTGTAGTAGGAGCCAGTAATAGCAGTGGGCTTTGACTTTTTAGACACTAGAAGTTTATAAATAAGATACTGAAGAATCAAGAAGGTCCCTGGAACTCTGTCAGGATTTCTTCATGCTGTAGAAAACCTCTATACAAATAATACATGACTGTGGCACAATTGACTCCATAGATGTATTCCTAGCAACTTGTGTGTAAATTGAATCATATTTTAAGTTCTCCTGGGGAGATGGTTATTGAAAGGAGTCCTGGTGTGAATTTCTTGGGAAAAAAATGAAGCTTTCATGAAACAGATAATCAGTGTCAATTTATTATTAGATGACAAGAAGATTCAAGTAGTTTGCAATCTTCTGTACAGGCAGATACTGTAAACCTGAGGTGTAATTATATTGATGCAATCCATTTCGCAAGCCTTGGGAATACAGGTACTCAATAAATGTTTAACTGTCTAATTCTCCCTTGCTAAAGAAATAAACAATTATTGTGTCTGGGGTTGTATTTCTTTCCCTATTAACCTAATTTAAATGGCTCACTCTCTGAATCCCTTTAGACAGCCCTCTATCTTCATCTCTCCATTCATTGCACAATGTCTTTGAGTGTTTACTATACGCTAGTCTTAGTAAGAACTCTTGGTGCTGAAACAATATTGAAACACTGAACAAACACTTCAATATCTAATGAGATAAGAACCAAATAAACAAACAAATGAATGCTATTAGGGAAAGGTGTTACATATGACATAGAATATCGTATAGCTGATATTATGAATAACAGCCAGTTCTCCTATGCTTTTGACTGTATGTAGACTATAATTTCTCTACCTTGTTGAAGTTATTCATAGACATTTTCCTGGCTCTGATGAACACCATCTCTGTAGAACAACAATGTGACAGCCAGATTTAAGTGTTGGGTGCTGGCATTCAACTTTCCCCTCTTTTCTCCCTTTGATGTGGTTATCAGGAAAGCATATGTGACATGAGGTATCACAAGGCAAAAGAAATTAGAGTCCTGCTCTATCACCTAGAAGGTGGCTAGCTGAAAAGTCTCCTTCCTTGCACAGAAAGTTGATGTCACAGTTAATCTTGGTTGTCAGCTTGCTTGGATTTAAGGTCAACCGAGAGGCAAGCTGCTGGGCACACCTGTGAGGGATTCTCTTGATCAGGTGGAAAAAAGGAGAAAATGCAGCTTAGATGTGGGGGGTGCCATGTGGTGGAGTTCTGAGATGAAAGCTTTTGTGTGAGTATACTCTACCTTGCCAGGGAGATCCCCACCTTGGAGTGTGAGTTTATTTACTGGTTTTTCTGCTACTGTTGTCACTATTGCTGCTGATTCCTTACGTGCTACAACCTAGATTCTTTGGACTTCCACCATGGACTGAAGACCTATGGCTCTCCAGGAACTGCTAGTCATTAGTGCCAGATTGTCATTCCAAAGACATTGAGGCCCTAGAATTGACCATCTACTAGGTTCTCTATCTCCAGAGAGATGACAGTTATTATTGAACTATCAGACCTTACCAGGTAAGCCAATCTACTAAATATCCTTTTAATACATATTTATATTATCAGGTCTGTTCCTCTAATAGAACCCTGGTGCATACAAATGATATAAAAAACAACAACAACATCAAAAGGACAAAGGAACTGTAGAGTGGTACTTTACTCTTACGGCTTTTTGAGGGACGCACTACCTAGCTTCCAAATCACACATGGAGGATTATTCTTAGTTATGAGTGCCTGGTCTTAGCTTGTTTGTTTTATGTATTGCTTGCCAGCTTCTCTTAACTTAAATTAGCCCATATAACTTTGGCCTCTGGGCTTTTATCTTTCTCTATTTCTGCACACCTTTTCTTTCCTTCTTACTCCATGTCTGGCTGTGTAGCTGGGTAGCTATGTGGCTAGGCCATGAAGTCCTCCTCCTTCCTCTCTAGTTGCCAGACCCTGTATTTTCTCTCTCCTAGATTTCTCCTCATATTTATCATCTCTGCCTGCCAGCCCTACCTATTTGTCTCTTCTACCTAGCTGTTGGCCATTCAGCTCTTTATTAGACCATGAAATGTTTAAGACTGGCACAGTAACACAGCTTCACAGAGTTAAACAAAAGCAACATAAACAAAAGTAACACACATTAAATAATATTCCCCAATAAGGACCTTAATACTTTTCCTGTTTAAGATAATTATTTTTTAAATGGAGGCTACTTGTTATCATGCTACAGTCAAACTTGTCACAGAGGTTTAGAGGTTAGAAAGTGATGAGAAATGCTAGTGAGTTACAACAGTCAAGGAAGGGTTCTCTGACAAAACGTCAACATCAAGACACTTATTTTTATTTAGACAATAAGATGATGAGAGTAGAGGGGGAGGACATGGAGAAGAATGTATTTAAATTCCTCCAGCATATGCATGGCTTCAGAGTCACTGAAGAATATCCAAAGTTCACCAGACCTATTTCATCTCCAGGAGCATCCTTGTGTTATTGTAATTATTGTCAAAGTTTTAAAATATATGCCTCTCAGTGATCTCCTTACTTAGACAAGGAAGAAAATAAAGAGAACTCTCACATTTTTTATTCTCATAAAAATAATTTTTTCATAGATTTTTTTTTACATAATACAACTTTATGTGTGTCTATATAAGTATGATGAAATTGGTTCTATTAAGTCATCAAGTCATATTGATATCAAATGTAGGACTTCATAGGTTTTGATTGATTTATATTGACAGAATCAAATAATAACTTGAATCAAATAATAACATAATCAAATAATAACTCTCATTCTAAGAGCAGAAAACATCAAAACAGTACAGATTGTCTTTGCTTTGGGAATCTGAAAAGCAATGGAGATAACTTATTAAATAGTTACCTCGTGCATACATTTTTCTATGAAGTAATACATATTTCACAATGTAATTTTATTTTCTGAAAAACTACTAATGCTGTAAGTTTCTTTTGCTAATTCTTTTTTCTTTTGTTGTTAAATGTGTTCTTCTCTCATACAATGCATCCCAGCCACAGCTTCACCTCTCTCCACTCCTCCCTGCTCCGCCTACTTTCCCTCTCCTTAGATCACATTGATACTTGATTTCCCCCTTCATAAAACAGTAGGTATCCCAGTTATATCAATTGAACATGGCAAGATGTAATAAGAGTAGGAATAAATCCTCATATTAAGGCTGGATGAGGCAACCCAACAGAAGGAAAAAGGTACCATGAACAGGCAAAAGAGTCAGAGACACCCCCAGCCCCTCTGTTAGGAATCCCATGAGAATCCCATGCTAAATAACCACAGCATGTATGCAGAGGGCAACGATACCACAGAAAAATTATTTAGCAGGGTAAATTGGATAATTTATCCCTGGGGCTTGAAGAAGAGTGATTCTTATATAATTATGACTTTGGAGTCTTCACTCTTCCTCTTAATACACATAGAAATTTAATGACTAAACCTTGGGGGCTGGAGTGATGTCTCAGCAATTAAGAGCATTTGTTGCTCTTTCAGAGGACAAAGATTTTGTTTCGAGTGCCCTCATTAGGCAGCTCACAACAGCCTGTAACTCCAGTTCTAGGTGATCCAACACACTATTCTGATATCTACAGCAACCAATATGCATGTGGTCCACAAACATGCATGTAGGTACTCACATATACATTAAAAACAAAGCCCACAAATAAATTTTTCCAACATAATCATTTATTAATTTTTTGGTGATTTCACATCATGTACCCCAATACTGCTCACCTCCCTGTCCCTCATATTTGCCTATCATCCCTGCAGCGTTCCCCTCAAAAGAAATCCCCCTAAAACTAATTAAAAACAAAACAGAACAAATGAACAAACACCTCACTCCTCCATCTTTCCAACACCTCATCATTCATTCTAGAGACATTGGGAGCTGAGGTGTATCACACACCCTTTTGTCAAATTACCCCACCCACAAAATGTTCACTGCAATGAGTCATTGATCTGACTCAAGGCCTCTGACACACCATCATCACAGGAGACTCACTGAAACTCCTCTCACATATCCTGCTGTTGCACCCAGTCATTGGAGATCCTGTGGCTATAATTCTGCAGGACCAGTCCCTCCCTTCACACTCTCTAGCAGGTCATAGATGAGGTAGTTGTTAGGGTGGGCCAACTCAAGGCCCAGGATGTGGGTCTGGGTAGTAGTTGAGCTGGTTGGTTTGAGCCACTGGGACTGCCCAATTCAGAAAAAGGGGTGGAGCCATCTTTTCTAAGCCCATGACACAAGCCTATAATATTGAATGACTAAATCTTGTTGAAGATTCTAAATTCGGAATTATAAAAGAAAAACTGGTTGTGAAGGGAACCCTTATCATAGAAAATTGCTTTCCAAGGAAGCCTGTACTGGGGCTTAAGTGCCATGCTTTTCAAAGCCAAATACAGAATTTCTATCTGCGGTGAATATTATTCATGATTTAATAAAGCCGCTGGGGATCAAAATTCAAAGCTAGCCACAGTCATAGAGCCAGGCAGTGGTGGTGCCCACCTTTAATCCCAGGACTTAGGAGACAGAGGCAGACAAATCTCTGTTAATTCAGACCCACACGGAGCCACATGAAATTGATGCAGTCTAAAAGAGAAACAGCTAACACAAAGGTAATCTCAACACTTGGGACACCATGCCTTTAATCCCAACATTAGGGAAGTGGACACAAAAGTGTTACAGATAGGAAGAGAAAGGAATATGAGGCAGGAGAGACAGGAACTGATGGGATTGCAGTCTGCATTGCCCTCTAAGGATTTGTGGAGACAGGACCACCCATTTCAGTCTGACGTAGATGTAAGAGCTACTGGCCTGGCTGCTTTACTTTTCTGATCTTCAGCTTGAACCCCAATATCTGCTTCTGGGTTTTTATTATTTGTGTTATGTATATCTAACCTGAGCCTCATCACCATAATGCTTGAATATGTTTTCAAGAGCATGTGCTTAAAGCTACGCTAAGCTGACTGGTCATCTGTGTTTATTTCTACTCTGTCCCAAAACTTCCTTCAATAAAAGTATATGTATGCACATTGTCATATGTTTCTTATACAGAGTCAAGAGAAAAGAGCAAAACTCTGCCCTCTAGGTGTGTGATGCTGACAGCAGTGAATCTTGCCCCCATGTACACTAGAGCAGGAAATGTTTATTCCCAAGATCTGTGATGGTGGTGGAGTACACCACCTCCCACTGCTCAGCAACACTGCCTCACCAAACAAGATGACAACACCCTCTACAAGGGCACTCTTGGTGCTTCAGTGTAGGCAGATCATTCCAGACATTTTCAGAGAGGTGCCAAACACTGCAATAACTATCAATGCACTTTTGACTCTACTCTTCAAGTTTCTAAAAAATAAATGAATAAATGTTCTTTTTATCTTGTGGATACTTGCTTTTTTTTTTTTTTTTTAGTCCTGTGTGTGTAAAAGTCAAGACAATCTGGGATGTGAGTTGTCACCTTCCACATGATCTGTAATAGAGTTTCTTTATTGCTTGCTGATACATGCACCAGTCCAGGTGGCCTATGAGTGTCTGGAGAATCTCCTGTCCTTACCTCCCACACTGACATAGACACAATGGTTATCACAGATGTGCACTATTGCATCTGCATCTGGCTTTTGCTTAGGTTCTGGGAATTTGAACTCAGGTCCTCATGTATGTACAGCCAATGCCTTACCCACTGAATAAATATTACCCAGCTCTGAGTAAATACTCTTTGTTTCCCATTGTCTGGATTCCAGAAAATAATCCAAATGGAAACTGGAAGATGATGACCATTTAAATTCAATATGCTTTGGGAGTTCAACAATAACAGTTTTAAGTTACTGGTGTTGTTCAATTCCCCATGAGAGGGTAGTTTTTCTTCTGCTCCTGCTTGGAATAGATGAGAGGGCAACTGCATGATTCATGCTGCCCTCAGTGTCTTGGAAAGCAGTGGAGAAGCATTAACCAGCCATGGATTTGTTTACTGATTTATGAACTCCTCTCAGCATCTCTGAACTTAGAAGACAAACAGGAGTTAACCAACCCAAAGAATTACATTTTCTTGGTGTGTCTGAAAACTCATTCTATTTTTATGTATACTTATCCCATTTTACTATTGTTTTATCATGACATATCACATCAAAACTTTCTGGGATCTTTGAATCAAGGTCCAGAGAAAACATATTTGGAGAAAATGAGTTGGCTGGATGACAACAACAGTGCATTAGTATCAAGTGCAAGCTTCTATCTATTAATAACTCCAGCTGTATCTCCCTTATATGCTCCCCCTTGTTAATATCCAAATATTAACAAGCAGACAAAATGATCTTAGGACCCTTATCTACTAAATTTCTTAGTCTATAACTAAAACATCTGTTGAAAATGCCATTTTGGGTGCCGCAGGGATGGCTCCATAACTAAGAACACTTACTGCTCTTGCAAAGATCTAGAGTTTAGTTGTAAGCACCCACAAGTCAGTTCACAACTGCCTGTAACCCCAGTTCAGGTATCCAACACTCATTCTGGCCTCTATAGGCACCGACACACAGGTGGTACACTCATACACTTGCAGGCACATATATGCACATGCCCAGATAAATAAAAATTAATTAATTAAAATTTCAATAGCCCCTGATCAGTGATGGTGCACTTTTGTGGTCCCAGGACTCAGGGAGGCAGAGGCAGGAAGATATCTGAGCTCAAGGCCAGCCTGGTCTACAGTGTGAGTTCTGGGACAGCCAGGGCTACACAGAGAAGCCTTGTCTTGAAAAACAGAAATCCCTTTTTTTGTGACAGTAGATGATATTTGAAAGTAAACTGACATCAAGTTCTGAGGGATTTTATTTTCCAGATTTTTTAAAATCTACTTTTCAAAAGCAAGAATTCAATTTAAGTCATTTTAGCAGCCAGAAGCAAATATATGCTCAGAAAGGAGACCCATCAGCCATGAAAAGTACTTGAGAAGTCTAGCACTGAAGGGAAGGACACAGTATTTTATTATTTAGTTGCTTCATTTTTATAGTGCCTGTTACCATGGCAACCAGGTGCTGCCAATTGACCCCAATGGAGACCACATTGCTATTTAACTAAATTGCTACTGGGAGCATGTAGTCTTATAGATGTTTTGAAGCATTCGATTAGGAACATTTCTTAAGGGATTCAAAGGGGGGGAGAAATAGCATTTTTTTTTAACCAGAGAGGTAGAATTGTTATGTGTACACTGTTCTCTGCAGGCAATATAACAGGCTAAAAGATTTTCAGAAACAAAAGAAGGAGATCTGTGGATAAATAAGGCCCACTGATCACATACATTTATCTACTCCTTCCCAGAACCACTTTCCATAACAACAAAAAGGCAAAAATTGCATAGCTCTATGATTCTACCCAGAGATAAGTGAGCAGGAGGGGAGATGAAAGCAAGGCAGGCTGTCAACGGAACTGTAAAGTCTGGGAGGTGGAGGGTGAGTCATAGCCAATAAAGCAAAGCAGAGATGCTGAAACCAAATTGTCTGTTGGCAGTGGAGAGAGTGGCAATAATAAATAAACGGATTCATCCATGGAACCTCAGAGGAGCAGTGATGGAAGAGATAAGAGGCTCCCAAATAGAATCTAAGCTAAACAGTAGAATAAGACCTAGCCCTGCTCACTTTGCACCCCAGAAAGAGTTAGCGAACTCCCCTGCAGAGTAAAGCTGAGGAAGCAGTGTGCCTGGAATGAAAACAAAAATAGTCATGAACAGAGAGCTGGATACTAAGGGCCCAATCCCCCCTTGCTGCCCACTGAGATCTAGGGCAGCTTCCATTCAGGCTGGATATTAAATGTTTTTTTCCAGGGAAATAGACAAGCTACAGTTATTTAAATTATCATGTCAAAGTAGTATTAGACTTCCAAAATTATATGCTTATAGTTACTAAAAATGCCAACAATTGATCATCCAGCAGCAAGGATGAGCTGCTTAAAACCCTTGCCTTAACCATAGATTTCAAGTGATTCACATCTGGAGGCTTTATCATGCACCCTACTACTCCATTATGCAAATCTATCAGCATGTGGTTGGACTCACCTTGTTATCTTGGAAGTAGATACCCTTCAATGTGAGGATTGAGAATTAGCAAGTAACTATGTATCCTAAGAAGAATTTCAGTTACTGAGGACCAAACATACTCTCAAGGACATACCAAGATGTGATGAGACAGATTTTGGTACCCTAGGAATTTTCTCACTCTAACCTTTTCTTTACCTACCCCCTTGAAGAGATTAAAAAAAAAAGGGGGGGGATGTCCTAGAGAAATGAGTGAAAGACAAGAAAGTTCTTGTTAGAATCCCTTACCTTGGCTCCAACTAGAGGGAAGTAGGTAGCTTTCAGAAGGGTGTATTTGCCCTTTTTATAGGCTAAGAAAGAATACATGAGTTTTAAATAGCTGCTATAGCAGCTGGTAATAAAATTTGTAGTTTAAAACAATACACATTTATTAGCCTCCATTTTTAGGAATGAGAATTCTGTAATGTCTCATTAAGCTTTCAATCAGTGTGTTCACAGAGTTGCAATTCTTTCTGGAGATGCCAGACAAAATTGTTTCCTTGTCATTTATAGTGTAGAGGGACTTCCTGTACTCTTCCACTTATGCCACTTTCTCTGCCTTCGGTTGTTCTCCTATTACACTGTTTTAACCCTTTCTGCTTCTTTCTTCCACGCAGAAAGATCCTTGTGGGTAAACATGACCACTTTTGTTCGAGATTATCTCTTCAGTTAAAACTTCTGATGTAGTAGTTTAAGTTCAAAACTTAAAGATGTAGTAGTGTTTCTTTTATGAATTCGAGTGCCCTTGTGTTTGGTGTTTAGATGTTAAGAATTGCAATGTCCTCTTGGTGGTACATTTTTCCTTCTCTAGCTCTTCTAATTTTAGTTTGAAGTCTGTTTTGTAAGATATTAAACTGGCTACACTGTTACAGCAGGTTCCTCCCCGCCGGCCTCCGGGTCCTACAGCCATGGTCCTGTTGTCATGTGAGCCCCAAATAACACTCAGAGACTCTGTATTTGATATAATCCTGTTGGCCAGTTACCATTATTGTTTATGGGCTAGCTCTGTCTTAATTATTAACCCATTTTTACTTATCTAAGTATTTTCACGTGGTCGTCTTATCGGGGAGCCACGCCGGGCGTCCTGCTTCTTCCCCGGGCTACATCTTGACTCCTCCTTCCCAATTCCTCTTTCCTCCTTGTCTCCTAGCCCCACCTATCTTGCTATCTCATTGGCCACAGGTCTTTATTAACCAGTATGAGAAACATATATACAGAATAACATCTCCCATCATCTCCTCTTTTCTGTCTAAAGTAAAAGAAGGGGTTTAACCTTAACATAGCAAAATATACCATTTAACAGTTATCAAATAAGAATCACATTTAACAATATTTAGTCCATTAACATTTTGTAAGACTTAAAGAGAATATCATCTATCCTATCTTTGTGAGTCCAAAGTCCTATATGTAACTTATCTTTAATCTTAACCAAGGAAAACCATAACCAAAACTATTTGTTTTCAACTCCTTTAAAGACCACAGAAGGATAATATACAAACTCTAGAAATGACAGAGACAACTCATTGCCTGGTCAGTCAACCGAAGTTCTTCTGTAATATTCCATCTTCAGCCCATAGGCCATAATGTGTGTCCAGACTCCTCAACAAGGCAGGAAACTTTAAACTGTCCACCTGTAATGGCAGTTTGTCAGTCACTTTTCTCTGTGTCCTGTGGACTGTCTGGCTGTCTGGCAGCCTCTTCCATGAAGCAGGAATCCTGTAACAATGTCCATCTTGTATCAGTAGTCATCTTTTTGTGGGTCCTGTATGTCCAGTTCTACAACATAAAGTCAAACAGTTCAGAAGAGCAGTACCTTGCCCAAATGGCTAGTCTTGCCATATTAGAAGCAAACTCCATAATGTGTTTCTTCGATGTCCATCTCCCTTTCTTTTATAGGTGGTGTTACCAGGAGCAGTTGTGTCTCATTGTTAAGAAAAACTCTAAACCATTTTAAATGCCATATTCTATAGGTCTTTGAAAGGTTTGAAGAATGTCTATTCATCTCAAATACATCTCTGTATATCTAGAAATCCTAACTAACTTAACTCCAAGTTTTAACTATCATAGGTAACTCTCTATAATCTGTATTAAATTATACATTACATTTTCCAATGAGCTATATAAACACAATACCTAAACAAGAGGAGAAATATACATATTACAAAATTGACCTTAAATTGTATTAATAAAAGAAAATCCATTTTAAAGCAAAGTATTTATATCTATACCATAATTCCCTTTTTACCTTTAAAAAGATTGTTTGTGGTTATAGCCATTTATAACCAAATCCATTTAAATGAAAACAAACATTTATAAACAATATTTGGGAATTTGGGCGTCGCACTACACCAGCTTTCTTCTTAGGCCCATTAGCTTGGAATATCTTTTCATCTCTTGTAGTCTGTTGACGGGGCTTGTCTCTGAGGTTCTTGTATGGGTTTCTAAATTTTTGATTTCTGTATTTTCCTAAGTTTGGGATTTCTTTAGGTAATGAACAGTTTTATTAATTTCTTTCCACTGTTGACCTTTAACCACTGATAGTAGGAGACTTAAATACCCAACACTTACATGTAGATACTAGCTGTTGAACTGATAATAACCAAGTCAGTAGCAATCCAAACAACAACAGAGGCTAGGTATAGATAAGACAATATGGGGACAGAAAGATCTTCCTAGGAAGGTGAAATAGAATAGAGAGTTAGGGATGGGTGGTGAGGGATGGAATGGAAGGACCAAGTGGGGAGGAGAGAGGAGAGGAGAATGAGGAAGAAAATGTGTAGAGAGATGGCTAAAATTAAGGGCCATTTGAGGAGTATAGTAGTATAGAAACTTAATGCAGTAGAAGCTTCCTAAAATATATGAAGAGAATCAAAACGAAATTGCCAAATAATAGAGTCCCAACTAGACATCTCTTGTCACCAATACTGGGAATGGGTTACATCTAATTGTGTTGTTGACCAAAGGGATCTCATGGGAATCCCCAAAGAATCCAGGCTGTTGCCAAGACTCATTGCTCTCCCCAAACTGACAGCAAGTCCACATTGCTGCAGACAATATCTACGCAACTCACTCATTGAACATGTAGATGTCAAATTGATGCTTTCATAGAGCCTTCACCCCTATGTTCTATCATCTTCAGTACAGGAAGATACTATAAAAGCTACCAAAAGAGAAATGTAAACACTACCCCAACCACAAACCCCATGGGCTACAATGATGTCTTGTGAGGAGGAACAGACTGAGGGTGGGCTGGGGGGGGGAGGAAGTGTGAGGGGGGAGCAGGAGTTGTGGGAAGGAGTACTATGGCTGGAATGTAAAATAAAATAAAAAAGTAAAAGCCATGGGGAAAAAGATATACTAGTGCAATGGTGGCACAAAGCTTGTGGGTAACCAAGGTCACCAACTGCTATCTGCTTTGACTCTAGGCCCATTCCAGAAGATGGAGCCCATACCTGAGGCTGCTTTCATGACCAAGAACCTGAGACTAGATAGCCCAGGGACCTAGGGTAAAACCTTTATTACTGTTCTTAAACAAAAATTAAAAGTAGCAATAAAATGGCTCTTAATGACATTCTGTTATATTCAAAGATCAGTGCCTTGATCAGCTATCATCAGAGAAGCTTTCTCTTGCAGCAGGTGGGAACAAATGCAGAGGTTTGCAGCTAGAACATATGTAGAGAATGAGAGATCATCGAATATTCAATTCTAAAAGGAATGAGCCCATGAAATTCCTCCCCTCGGAGCTCAGGGAACCCACAGAAGATAAGGCAAGAAGAGTATAAGAGCCAGAGGGATGGAGGTCTCCAAGGAAACAAGGTCTTCTAAATCAATATAATTGGTGTGCATATGAACTCAAAGAGACTGAGGCAGCATGCACAGGGTCTGCACCAGCAAGCACCAGATGGGGGTCTTAGAGCTTAAGGAAGTGGACACATGCACTCATCCCTAACCCAGAAGCTATATCCCCAGTTAACAACCACTTGCAAGTGAATATTTTTACTAGATAAACAAACACTCTTCTGAATAGACTGCATACCCAGCAGTAGAATTCAATGGCAGTTTTGGAGGTGTTTTGTCTCACAATGTAGTAGTGGGGCTTTTAAAATTTTATGTTTTAATCTTTTACTTTTTATTTTATTTTGTTTTAGCATATATTTTCATTTTAATTTTTTCCTCCCTTTTTGCCCTACATGTCCTTTGCATATATCATGGTGTCTGATTTTGTGTTTTCATGGGATCCCTGTATGTTCAAATAAGTGGGTCTTTGCACCTATATCCATTTCTTGTGCTCTTTTCCTTCTGTTTGCTTGTTTTGTCTGATTCTGATGTGCTCATTTTTATTTTATTTTGTCATATCACATTATATATTATTGTTCTCCTAGAAGCCTGTTTGTTTTCTACTGAGACAGATGGGAAGGGAGGTGGGGAGTACCAGGGAGAAGTAAAGGGAGAGAAAACTGTAATCAAGATATATTCTATGATAAAAAAGTATTTTCAATAAAAGGAAAACAAAACAAAAATAAAATAATATTTCTGCTCAGCATCTTCAATTTTCCAGTCCAAATATCGTCACCAAAGTGTCAGGTATTAGAAAAATCCCTAGCAGTGTTATAGCAACTATGTGTAATAACACCAAACACATTTTGCAGATTTTTCAAAATGTCTTTTTTTATGTGTATGAGTGTTTTGCCTCTATGTATGTGTGTACATCACAGGTATGAAGTGCTCTCAGAGTCTAGACAAGGGTGTTGGGTCCCCTGGTACTGGAATTTCAAATGGCTGAGAGCCAATATATGGGTGTTGTGACTCGAGTAGTATTACATGCAATAGTTACTGGTATGATCCATTTGTTTCATACTTTGCTTGCATGAATGTCTGTGTACCATATGTGTACCTAGTGGCTATGAAGACCAGAAGTGTTATGAACACTTGCATGCCAGCCTAGTCCCACTGCCACATCAGCCCAAAATAACACACAGAGACACTGTATTAATTATAATGCTGTTGGCCAATGTCTAGAGCTCCTTATTAGGCTAGCTCTTTCTTAATTATTAACCCATAATTACTAATATATGTATTTCTACATGGTCTTGTCTTACTGAGAACACCTGTCCTCTCCTCCTGAGATCATATCAAGACTCTGTCTTACATTTCCCAGAATCCTCCACCTCTCCTAGTTCCACCTATCTTGCTTCCCTATTGGCCAACCGTGCTTTATTCATTAACCAGTAAAAGAAACATATTTACAGAATGACATCTCTCATCACAGAAGTCTATGCCAGAAACCACTGAGCCATATCTCAGGACTGTACTCTAGGTTTTTGACTTTGCTTTTGTTTTTAATAAACCAAAACTTATTGTGTTTTAATGGATATAAGAATAGTTTCCAGTTTAGGGGAATTAAAATAGTCCTACATTGGACAAGTGCAATGACACACATTGTGATCTAAATTCTTAGGAGGATGAGATAGGATGACATGACTCCAAGACTAGCTTAGACCACAATGGAACACCCAGTCTCCAAAACTAACATTAAGAGGAACACCAAACTAGCATTAAGAAGGAAACCATACTGCGTGTATGAAATTATGTCCACTTTGGATGCTTAGGAAGGCTTGTTTGGGTCATATTTTCAACCATCATGCAAGCCCCACTGTCGCACTTCTGTCCCACCCTGTAGACAGGGTGTGTTATGGGTCATAACAGTTCTAAGTAACTTCCTCAAGTTACTTATAAAGCTAAGCAAAGCTGAGCATCTTAACAGACCATTTCTTAACTGCTTATGTACAGTTTCTGTTTAACATTTTGAGAGCCATCCTGCTTTAAGGATGCTTTATATATTATGAATAGGAATCCAGCTACCCACAGACAGTGAGTTTCCTCTCCTAATTGGTGGGTCACATTTTCTAATGCATTTTGGTAATGTGTCTTGATAAACAAAGTTCTTAATTTTAACAAACTAACCAATTGATATATTGGGGTTACTACCCTCTAGGGATCCTTTAAGAAAATGTTACTACTTTCCAGAAGGAATTTGGAGACATTTTTATGAGTTGGAAGAGGTAAAATCATAGCCTCTACCTAAGAGATTGGTCTGTATGTAGCTTAGGGCAGGAAATGAACAAAAATCAAAAATCACATTTGCAACTCCTCTGATTCAGGATATTTGATGGAAATATCAAATTGTATTTGGGGGAAAATGTTTTAAATAAATTTTATTTTTTCCTGATGTAGCTTCTCCTGGATTAGTAGGGGGTCATTAAGAGTCTTGCAGATAAATATTTAGCCTTCCTTTCCTAATATTAATGAGCAAGAAGTTTGTTATATCTTCTGTATTCACACCGGCAGGCATATTACACACAGCCATACACATCTATTCTGCCTAAGGAAAACAAGCCCACTACTCTTAGGTAGTCCCTTAAGTAGAGACTATGGTTCTTGCCACTTGCAGCTAATAAATAAATAAATAAATAAATAAATAAATAAATAAATAAATAAATAAATAGTTGAAAATAACCTAATTTTTTTAAAGAACCCTAAAGGCTAGTAATCCTAAGACGTCAATTGGTTAGAGTCTGTTAAAATTAAGAACCTTCAAACATTACCAAAATGCATTTGAAAATGTGACCTACCCAATAGGAGAGGCTACTCACTACCGGTGAATAGTTGAACTGCTGTTCGCAGTACTGAAAGAGCATCTCACTGCTTGAGGTCTGTCCTCTTTATGGCTGGTCAGCTCCTCTGCTGACTCAACCCACCTGAACCCTTGTTGTGACTGTTCCACCCTGAGGTTCAGCTATCATGGCAGTTGATTGCTAAGCTGGGCACTCATCCTGCAGCATTTGGCACACACATACCCAACTTCTTATCAACTATTTATTATTTATTTGGTATCTTTTCTTTTAGAAAGTTCCATGATTAGAACTGAGAAATCAGGAGAGAACCTAGAGGTTGAGCTACTCAGGTTCCACCTTCCTCCTGTCCTTTGTGCTCCCCTGATCAGTGCTACAGCCTCCTCCTGGAGACACAAGCAACACAGGTAAGAATGGGCTCTGTGGTTCCTTCTTCTCATTGTATTTAACAACACCCCGCATTCCAGGAGGGATAGGTGCTAAGTCATTGATTTTCAACCTATGGGTTGCGACCCCTTTGTCAAACATACTTAAATTAACATTTTTAACCAGCAAAATAACGTTTATGAAGTAACAACAAAACTAATGTTATGGCCAAGGTCACCACAGCATGAGGAAATGTATTAAGGTCACAGCATTAGGAAGGTTAAGAAGCACCGTGCTGGGTGGTGGACTGATCACAACATTCATGAGCAGAGGCCCTAAAAGAGTATTCCTTCTCAGGCTCTTTGCAATGTGATCTTCTTCGAGTTCTTCCCTCCAAGAGGGACTCTTTCTCCTTCTTGAATCTGTCTGCTTCTGATTCACTTTCATCAAGAAATGTGTCCTTTTGCTTCTATGCCTCAAAAGGCTGCTGTGCCTTGTTCTCTCCCTTGGAACACAGCCACTGCCTCAGAAGCAAGCCCAGCACAGCTTGCCTGAAGAGAGAGGACCTTGAAAATAGAGACAAACAAGTCCACCTGAGCTGAGCTTCTGTTCTCCAGATGGTTGCTGGCCCAGCCAGCAGTGTATCACAGGGATACCGACAAGCCCAGTCCAGACAAAACTACCCGGCTCAGATGAATCCAGCCAGATGATCTGCATATCCAGAGACAAATGACTGGCATTTTGAGACTGGGTGGTTTTTGAAGTGGCTTGTAGCAATGGTCCATTGTTTCCCTGTCCCCTTGTTTTTTCCACACATCTCCTATGAGAAAGGAGGGTTTTCATCTCCTCTCCCTTCTGCCATGAATTGTTCTTAATGGTTCTTAAGTCACCACTTACCTTCCTGGGAATATCTGACCTCACAGTCCAAATAGCAGAATGAATCTCCTCCCTCACGCTAAAAGTAACTGTGATTTAAACAGCCAGGCACAGCTTATGATGTTAGTGACAGCTCAGGGAGGTTTAAAACTGTTTTCTCTTTCCATAAAGCCTAGCTCCAAAGAAACAGTTTTATGGTTGCAGATTCAGAAGTTCTTACTTTGTATGCAGGAGCTGATGGGCTCAACTTTCCCTCTATCGGCCTGCTCTAAATGCCCCAATCCTCTGAGGGTCTATCAGGAAGAGGGGTAGGGAGAGAGTGGTCACATGAAAGCTGAGACAAGAGAGAAATGGACACTGAAATATGATCTGCAAGATCTGCAACCTTCCTGTAGGTATGAGCACTATTGCGGGGCAATTTGACCACCCTAGATTCCTCAGTACTGCAGGAGAGGATTTGAATTCCTGGTCTCTAGTTCTGTACTCAGCAACTCTTTGTTATTTACCATGTAACATACTGAATGTCCCATACAAAACTCCTACTCTACCAACCATGGAGAGTATGAAGTGGCAAGCCCTAAGGCGTAGGTCAGCTCCATGGGGCTAGAAAACTAACTTTATAGTTCTGTACTTGCTTATTTCTGTGGGATTCTAGGAGAGAGAGGAACAATGGAAAGAGAAAATACAACAATGGAAGTCTTACCTGTACTTTATAAAACCTCCTTTTTATTAAAAGTATATTTTTCATACTATATATTTTCATTGTGTTTTCCCTCCTCTAATTCCTCTGTACCCACCCAACTTAGTGTTATTTTTTCTCCCTTTCAAGCAAACAAAAAACTAAGAAACAAAAACAAGAAACACATACACACACACACACACACACACATACACACACACGAAAATCTAAACTAACAAGCAGAAAACCAATGAGACAAAAAAAAAAAGTCAAAACAAAGCAAAATGAAATCAAAAGTTCATAAAATCCCATTGAGTCCCTTATGTGCTGGCTAACTATTCAGGGCTGGGGTCCATGATGAGATGTGGTTGATATACTCAGTGAGACTGCAGCCAGGACTGGAGCTCAGACCTATAATGCTAGCTACTCAGGATTGGGGGTCAAGAGAATTGTAAGTTCAAGGCCTTCCTGGGCCATATCTTAGGGATAACCTAGGTCAAGACAAAAAGACAAGCAGACCTTGGAGTATGACTCAGTGACAGAATGTTTGCCTAGCATCTTTCAGGCTCTAGACCCAATGCTTGGGATTGTAAAACTGAACAATGATTTATTTTGTCTATTTCAGACATTAAAATGCATATTTTAGAATCAACTTGTCAACATCTAAGAACAATTCCAATGGACCAATTTAGAGAAAATTAACATTTTAATAGTATTCAGTTTTCCACTCTTGAACATGCTATGTTTTCTCCATCCACTTTAGGCCATTATTTATTTTCCTCATCAATCATTTGAAATGACCTATAAAAATCATCCTATAAATAAATAATTTAAAGTTTTATCTGTAAACTGTTTACTTGATGCATTTATAGATTAAACCATTTCTAATTTTTTAACTCATTTACCCTTGTCCATAAACACAATTGATATTTTATGGTGACGTTTACCTTGTGAGGTTCCTGAGCTTTGCGCTGAATAGCTCTGATCTGCTATGTTTAGGATTTTACACAAATATGGTGGAGCACACTGCAACTTGATATAGTTTTTAGTTTCCTTTGGATGTGTACATATTTTTCTTTATTCTGTCCTTTTACATTCTATGGTGTCCAAAGCAGTGTTTCCTGGAAGCAATACCAACTGGCCCCTACGGATCATTTCAGTCTTACAGGGAAAGTAGATAAGAAGGGAGCTACGGGTCTTTTGTAGCATCCTTTATACTTGTGGAAGTTTCCTACTATTCCAAATTCTCTGAGTTTTATCCTGAATGTTGACTTTAGCCAAATGTATTTTAATATATGACATTTTATATTTTATATTCAATTTTCTACTTGTGACATTCCTGGTTGTTATTTTTCATTGCATTCATTTCTTTTCTCATTATCTCCATTTTTGCATAATCTTTTGATCATACTTACAATGGACATTCTAAAATTTTGATCTTACTCTTCAATTATTCATCTCATTTTTTGTTTTATAAGATGTGTGTGTGTGTGTGTGTGTGTGTGTGTGTGTATGTGTGTGTATTTGCAATATGTGGGTGCCCATGGAGGTCGGAAGAGCTGTCAGATCCGCAGGTGCTGGAGTTATAGGCAGTTGTGAGCCACCAGAATTGAATTGGCGTCCTCTGGAAGAACAGCCAGTCCTCTTAACTACTGAGCCATCTCACCAGCATCCAGCCCCGTCCCTATCTGCCATCTTTGACTTGTATCTATTGGCTGAATTTTCTTCTATTTACCAATCATAATGAATGGCTTTTATTTGATAGCTCTTTTTACACTTTTTTTGGTACAAATTTGCTTTGTTAAAAGAAGCTGACTCCATGGTTTTATATTAATGAATGGATTATGGTGGCTGTTTTAAAATTAAATTTTCTTCTGATAAACTACTAAGTTTCTATTTAATTAGTCTGGGTACTTCCAGCTTTCTTAGTTTTATTAGGTAGGTTCTAGGTCAGCACTCACTATGTTAGGGATGACCCTCCCAACAGTCTTCATTGAGTGTCCTAGGTGATTGCTCAGAATTGAGGACATTCTACTCCAGTCCCTCAGTGCTCAGACTCCATCTGTAGTGGGGGAATTCTGCTTGATGCTTCCAGTCATTCTTTTCTGTCCTCTGTGCACTTTATTCTTTGACTACGGGGGTCTGTTGCTTAGCAACAGATTCTAGGATAACTCTGTCTAAATCATAACCTCCACCCCTTTGTGGTTTTCCGAGGGGAGGGGGCTCTGTTCTACAAATTCCAACTAACTTAGGCTCTTTGAAGTACAACTTCTACCTCCTCTGCTGAACAAGAACCATGTCACCTATTTAGTTAGCTTACCTGTGTTATTCAGGAAGTGCATCCAGTTGGAAAGTCCTGTGATTATAAGGCTCACCACACACCCAATTCCTATATCTGTCTTGGGATACAACTTATGTGGACCAACTGACAAGTTCAGTTCTTTGCAAGAGGAGCAAGCTCTTTCAGCTACTGTGCCACTTTTCCAATCCCCTAAAGACCTAGTCCTTCATTGATATGTAGGGTGCTACTGAAGCATACTCCCTGGGGTGGGGAGTGGAGGAGGCAGGGGTTGAAGCAAGCAGGCACAGGCTGCATTGAATTTCACTGTGACCCATGGCTCAATCTTGTGGCATGTCTGTGCAGACCACAGAGGAAGGGCAAGTCCAGCAGCTTGAATCTTATTGTCCTTTATCAGAAGAACACAAGAAGTGGATTTTAGACTGACCACGTAGAAGAGCTGGCATGATTCTGAGAGCTAGACACTGTCTAGACAGGGTGATGCAGAGTTTTGTTTCTGGTATTAGAAAGTCTTCTTTGTTTACATTTAAAGAATACATTAAAGAATTCAATAAAGATGTTTCAAAATTTGCTCCGACGACTTTTGCTATTTTAGAAAAACAACTGTACTATTTAATAAAATATTGATACTGTTAGATTTAAATATATTGAACATTCAGCTTTTTGTTTTATGTTATTTCAACCTACTTTTAATTCAATTGTTCCTTTACTAGATTCTTATGAGTTGATTTTTAATTATTCCATTTTAATATTTAATGGCTTTTTAATAATAATTCTTTAATGTTTTAGTGCTTCTTGTGGAAAGTGAGCATTGTGAATTCTCACATTCTTTTTAGAATTAATAAATTAGCACCTTGAATCAAATATAAAAATTTTGCAAATGTATAATTAGTTCTATTAGCTTAACCATAATTTAAGCTGTGTTACAAATATTTCATGCCAACATTAATTATAAATCTCAAACACAATGTTTAGAATTTTACTTTTAGTTTGATTTTAGTATTTTTAAAAATATTTATTTTTATTTGTGTGTGTATATGTGTGAGAGAGAGAGGTTGAGAGAGAGAGAGATAGAGAGAGAACTCTCAAAGACTGGAAGAGGCATCAGATTCCTTGGAATTTCAGTTACAAGCTACAGGGAGTTGTGAGACACCTTACCTGGGTGCTGGGAACTGAGGTCCTCTAGAAGAGCAAGATTATTTTTTTTTAACTTTTGCTGATTCTTTGTGGGTTTCACATCATGCTTTCTGATCCCACTTTCATCCCTGACCCCTCAAATCTGAACAATGCCCTTGGGACCTCCCCCACAAAAACAAAATTAAAACATAAAATAACAAAACAAAAAAAACAAAGCAAAACAATACCACCACCACCACCCCCAAAAAAAAAAAAAACGAATAAGAAGAAAGAAAAGCAGATGAATCTGTGGAAGCTGTGAAGTGACCCGGTGAGACACACACTTTACCCTTTAGACTGCTGTCTTTTCTTGCAAGTGTTCATTGCCACGAGTCATTGGTCTGGTCATTTTAACTCCTCTGAATCTCATTCTTGAAACTGAATCTTTATTCCTTGGCCCCCGCCCTCATTCATCCAAACTCCATAATCCCTGTGGTGGAGAGCAGTTGGAATACTTATCCTTTTAAGTTATTTGTTTCTGATCCCCACCATCCACCATCCATGTTCTTTGCAGTAGCCTACACGCACATGTAGATGTTGGTGCAGACAAACACCCAAGGCAAGTTTTTAACCAGTACTCGCAGCCTTACCTTTAGTTCCTTTGTCCATGTCCATCCTTTCTGAAACTGAAATGCTCCCTGTTACTTCAAGCCAGCAAAGATGCAGCTCTTTGCTGGAATTTTCACCACTGCACACCACAAAGTGCCCATGAGAAACCTTCATCAGAAACCACAAATGCAAACCTCACTCTGTATATTTGCTTTTGTAACACTCAGACTCCTTCCATGTTTGCCTGCTTCCCTTATTTTCCAGCTCTTTCACATAAGGGTTTCCTGCCTTTTTAAAACTCCACCAGACTGATTTTGAAACTAGTCTCCACCATTACTGGATCCCAGACTCCTTCCCTAGTAGCCCCTGGAAGCATAAAAAGTGAAATGTCCCATGACAGAAGCAGCCTGTCGGTACCCTAAAAACTTCCCGCAGATACTAGCTCCCTGCAGACTGCACCTTGACCAATCAGCACAGCTGGTCTGCTATTGAGTACAAACTTCACCTTGGATGTATTGACTGTAATGGGTTTCTAGTAAGCTCTATCATAATTCTCTCTCTTCCTTGTTGAGCAAGAAGGAGTCACCAACACCGCATGCTCTCCAGCTCTGTTCAGATTATGTAAAGCAGTCTTTGGAGAGTGAGCCATATAGAAAATAGTGTTCTGTCTCACACAAGAGCTGGTGGGGTTTTGGTTTTTTTTTTTTTTTCCTCCTCGTATTTTTTTTTCTACTATATCTTGCTCTCTATACATTTCCTTCAGTATTAGTTTCCATTATTAACAGCTTTCGGAAGTCACAGATTTTGTCTTGTGAAATAATTATCTTTCACAATTTAGACATTCATCTCTAAAACAGTCTTTCGTAGAACTTCCATCCCTTATTCAAACCTTAGAAATGATCTTATCTGACACATTTGACTTTGAGCTTGAATGATGATCTTCTTGAGGGCAGACCTAATTGGGAAAGTCTTCCAAAATATGAGCTTCTTAAGAAACATTCTCACAGCAAAATCTCTAATCCCTGACTTTTACAATCTTTCAACCCCTGTTCCGAAATGTCCCCTGAGTCCTGAGCCATAGATAGAGTAGCTGTGTTGTGATGTAGCTGTTATGACCGGGCTCCACTCTGTATTTGGATTGGTCGTAGTTTTCTGTCAACAGTCTTTATCTGTTGCAAAGAAGATTCTCCTCACCTCACTGCTCGGTTAAGGACAAATATTTAGAGTGCATTTAAAGATGGACAAAAGGGTGGAGAGAGATGATGTAATTACATTAAAATCTAAAATAAGGAGAAATGTTCTAAAAAGCAAGATTTTCTCTGAAAATTATTTAAAATATGAGACAGCTTATGGGAAAGAACTACACAGCCAAGAAACATGTTCACCAGGAGCTGAGGGACATCTCTGCCTAGAAACCCACATCAACATGAGGTCCTTCATCCAGTAGTTACAGGAGCCCTGTTACTGAGTAGCCCTCAAAACAATGTGAGAAAGTTCAAGTGGGCTTGTGCTTATGACCCACAGACAGGGATATGGCACGCCCAACATCGTGAAGCCTATGCAACTGGAGCGGAGAACCCACTATGCTTGGACTTGTGTCCCAAGAACTGTGACCTAATGGCTGGGTGCTATTTTAAGTCACTGAGATTGTAGTCATTTGTATGTAGCATGGGGAGCAGACACCTGTGGCATTACTGTTAGTTTTTTCTTTTTCTTTTTCTTTTTCTTTTTCCTGTTTTGGGAAGGATTAAGTTGCCAGGGCTCGAGCATTTGATGATAAAGGACATGATGTGATGATTACTAGACCAGCCCAAACATGAAGAGCTTGACAGTATAAAGAAGCTCACACGCTCTGATTAGCTTGTAGAGAAGATGTGAATTCCCACTTTCCCTGCCTTATTTTGTATGTTCATAGACTTCAAAATACAACTCTCAACTATATTTTGGCTATTTTCTATGAATTTTGCACATGATCAATGAGGCGCTAATAACAGTGGCATTTAGTTTTCGGGCTCCTGTGAAGATTAAATGATTTATCTACTCACATTTTATTTAACAAATGCCTCCAGATAATGGTTTTGACATTTCATAGACTAAGGACACAGGGTGTAAAGATGGTTAAATGACTCATGGTCACAGAGTGAAAAAGCATAGAACTTGAATCCAATCCCAGAGCCTTCAAGTAGCAATCCCCCAGTATAATATGCTACTGATCATTTTAATAGAATCCCTTAAAGCATTGTGCTATGGGAGATCCTTGTCATATGAAATAACCTTCTTGGCATGCCTTGGCAAATGAGTACAATGCATAAACCAATCCTAAACTTAGATCTTTGCTACTCATAGTGTCATTAAACCAACCATTGTGGTGATATTTTGTTTATGATCTAATAAAGTTTGCCTGAAGATAAAATTCAAAGCTATTCACAGCCATAGAGGCCAGGAAGTGGGAGTGGTGGTACACAACCTTAATCCCAACAGCCACACTAGTTATCTGTAGAAACCAGGCGGTGGTGGTGTATACCTTTAATCCCAGCACTAGAAAGGTATATAAGACAGGAGCTCAGGGGCTTAGTCAGTATTCAGTCTACAGTTATGCTAAGGAGAGTATCACCCTAACTTTGGTAGAGGTAAGAACTCTCTACTGACTTGGCTGCTTTGCTTTTCTGATCTTGAGCCCCAATATCTGTCTCCGGGTTTTTATTATTCATGCTACAAATTATGTTAAAAATCTAGATTTCTGTGTCCTACTCAGAACACACAGCATCCTCATCTGCCTTTTATAGCATGCCTAGATGGCCCATGGACATTCTAAGTTTCAGGAAAGTAGTTTAAAATTATTGACTCACTTAGTAACAATTTTGTTCTTCTTCTGCTTTAGGTCTCCAAGACACCTAGTTGGTTTTAAGTTTTTTGTGATACTCACTTAGTGATAGTCCCTAATAGATTATCACTTAGTGATAATCTATTAGTTTAATAATATACCTTTGTCCTAACCACTAATATTACATTTCAAATCTATGAACATTTCTGAGGGAAAAGAATAGACTTCAACTCATTATATTATCAATTATTTTTATATTCAATATATTTAAACAAATGTTTAGCAATTAAGCTTTTATGAGCACTGTTTTTTTTATCAAATATTTAGGGCACCCCAAACCTTAGTATCTAAACAATAAAGTACAGGGGGAATACAGGTCTAAAGTTTACTCACAGGAAAAATTTTCATGAGATAGAGTTTATTATGTTTGTCTTGTTTTTTTAGTTAATATCATAAGTTCTCATCTCATCTCTTCCTACTGTACAACATAGGTCTTGGGCTACTCTGGCTCAGGATGCAAGTGGAGAGTGATAAGAAGGTGCTTTGTACTGATACCCCAAATCCCTAGGGTGTTTGCCTATACTTGTATTTGCTCTCATGCCATAGATGATAGGATAGGTTCTGGTATAACCAGCATATTCCCTTAGCCATGAATGTTGGATAGATCTCATGGTTATTCAAAACCCCAGTCCTGATACTCTGGACAGCTTTCTGGAATACAACTCCATATTCACTACTTGAAGATGCAAGTTAGGAGAACTTGAGGATATAAGTCCTTTTGCAGTTGGCAAAGAGCTTTCTTCTTCTGAGCCACATCAAACCAAGTGGGCTTGGCTGAGTAAGGGCAAGTGCTCTTGGAATAACCTTTGGAGAGAAGAGAGTTTTTAGATGAAATTTGTAGAAAGCCTCCCCCTATCCCTTCCTCCTCCTTCCCTCCCTCCCTCCCCCTCTCCTCCCCACCGCCCCCCCCCAGCCCACTGTGTGTGTGTCTCCAAATAGGAAGAAATGCTTCTCCCAAATATCCCTTTCTAGCTTCCGTGTGCCTTCCCATTCTGCATTTCTGGGTCCTAAAAGGTACTATGACTATGCAGTATCTCTGCAGCTTGGAAGCATGTGCAAATACACTGATTTTTTTTAAAAAGTAACATCAATGATGAGTTAAATTAACTCTTTTTCATTAAAAATGTCTTAATTTTAAAAAATATATTAAGAGAAACTATTTTTGAAGTGCATTAAGAAAAAAGAAATCTTACAAGTAAATGGTTGTAGATTTATTTTACATTCATGGAACATAATATACACAATGCCTTGCTGAGCCTTCTTTGTTAGTATGCTAGTGTCTCACTTCCAAAGAGCTATTGTGTAGCCTGTTTTCTCTTTTTATGTGTGGTTGAAATATTTGAATATAGCAAGCTACATTTGATACCTTCTTCAGTGCCAGGCTGATGCCTGGCCCGCACATCCCCAGAGTAAATATTGCTGATAAATCTCCTCCTAAATTTGAAAAAGATCTCAAACAAAGGACTGTTCTCGTAAATTACCCCCTCTGCCATGGCAAATCCCTTTTGTCTTCACCACGTGGTGGCACTTACCAGAGGCAATCAGAATTGTCTGTTTACAGAGGAATTTTGTAGAAATGCAGAAATAATTAGACCCCTAAGACCTTCTCATCTTCATCTTTCTCTCCAGGACACTCTCTCCCCTTACCTGCTTCTCTGCCCCTCTGCCTGACCTGTTCTTTGTACTTGGTCTGCTGACAGATTGGAATAATGGGTTTTGTATTTGAACCTCTACCTAGGGAAAACTTTGTAAATTGCTTTCCACATTTACTTAGACAAAACACATGGGCTTTTAGGTCTAGTGATCCATAGCTTTGAGCATAGTGATCTGTCTGGTTCTCTCAATATTTATTGCATTGCTGCATGCTTAGGCCACTGCACTACGTGGAAGGGAGGCCCATCATTTGGTGACTTCACCATGGGTTTCCCTAGGTCTATTGATCCATTTGTCTTTGGATGCTTCACTAAGTTCTGCTCAAATTCTCTTCTACTGCCTCTCTGCTGATGTTCTCTTTTTACTGGCACCCTTGCCTAGTACTTCCCCGCTGTGTCTTGGCTGGGGTGCAGAGCTGGAGGCGAGCAGCATCAGGTTTTATGTGTGTGATGGTTTGTTTTGAACAACTAGAACCATTTGTGCAATGGCTCCTCTGTGCATCTAGACCTCGTGTGCTTCCAAAGATGGGCTGTAATTTGCTGAGTCTATGCAAGGCGTGCACTTTCACAAATTAAAAAAAAAAAAAACACAACCTTGTTTCAGCTGGATGACCTGCTCTTTCCAGTGAAAGCCTAGCACTGACAATTACATGAAGCTTTACATAACAATGCAGAAGCTGACAGTGTCACCACTCCTACCCATAGGTCACCAGCCTGGACACTTTTTACCACATGAATATTTTCTTAGTCAACCACAGACAACAACCAGGAGAAAATTAATACCAGGGCAACAGTTCTCTAGTTCTATTACCTTTTGAAAGAAAAGTCTGGTGTTTCTATGTGGGCTCAAAGAAGGACCCCAGCAGGGCTGAAGCACAAATGCTGAAATCCATGACCTGCTTCTTTGCTTAGTCTCTACTGACTCTTCTGGTTTTCCTTCCTTAGTCTTTCTCTGGATAACTTTGCGTACAAGCAGAATTTTTTTTGGTCCAAATGGTTTTAAATTTGTCCAAAATGACTAAGAAAACCTACAGGTAATCCACTCTAACCATCCACTCACAACAAAGGTGTGGTCAGGATTGTGACATTGTCAAGGCACAGGAAACATTTTCTGTACAGGATGTCATTGGTGCTGCGTTTATAAAGCTTTATTTATTCCTAGTGGTATTTTGTTTATGGACTCAGTGTGAACATTAACTGTGATGATACATATAAAGTGTTCAGCATAGTCTCTACTTAGAATTGGCTTTATAAAAATACAAATTGAAGCTTAAAGAGAGAGAGCATGTTTTCCCAATGTGTTGGGATAAGGGATGAAACTCTAATCATTCCCCAAATCCTCCAGACCCTCCAGGCTTTCATTGCAATGGTAGCTAGATCCATCCAGGAGTACTGAAAAGAACAGTTCAACTTATGAGAGTAAATGCTTTCCCACCAAACTGTCACATCTACTCCTAGTCTCTTTTCAGCATTAAAACGATACCTTGTCCTCATTTAAATACTCAGGCACCCTCAGATGAATCATCATGCAGCATACTTTCGTTAAGATTTCCACTGTAAAAGAGCAGCCTTCACCAAATTCTCCACTGGCAGGGATATCTCTTAAAATGTCAGATCTCTGAGGGAAGAAAATAGATCCATCTCTATTTCTGTCTCCTAGCCTAACAAAATCCAATTATGGTAGTTATAACCTCTTGTCTGCTTACCATCAGGATCCGCCAAGATTGGACCTCGGGATGACACATGACTCAAATGTCCCCATGTTACCTTTAGAGCAGGGCCTTTCTGAGTAACTTTGGGCCAAACTTTTGAGAAATTATTCTGAACATACAATTATTTCCACCAAAACTCATCTGCATTTCCATTTTTCTTTCTGAAGAACACAACTAATTGATTTAATAAAATGATAGTTCTCTCTCTGTGTGTGTGTGTGTGTGTGTGTGTGTGTGTGTGTGTGTGTGTGTGTGTGTGCCTGTGTGTGTGTGTGCCTGTGTGTGGGGGGTGCATATGTTTGTGTGTTTGTTACGGTAGTAAGTAAATTTTAGTTTTTGTTTGGAGATTCTGTTGGGGAGAAGAACTGATGCTACATCCTTGAGCCAAAAGATTCCTCTTCACTCCAATACTGTTATCTTTAAATAAACTTTAAATAAAGTTAAAACTTTCAGAGGAAATAAAGAAATATCTGCTGTCCCTTTGGATTTAGCACAACTTGGGATAGTCATTATGCTTGTAATTAAATAATTTCCATTAAAAAACTAATACTGGCTAATTAAAAAAATCTGGAGATTGTAGACTACCAAAAAGTTAATTGTTAGTGGCTAGAGAGACAGATCAGTGGTTAAGAGCACTCACTGCTCTTCCAGAGGACCTGAGTTCAATCCCCAGCTCCTACATGGATGCTGACAACCATCTATAACTCAAGTTTCAAGACATCTCATGCCCTCTTCTGGCCTCCTAATTCACCATGGTGAACAGATACAACTGTAGGCAAAACACTGAAGCACCAAAACACATATTTTACAAAATGTTCTTTTAGTTAATCACTATAACTCCAATCACCAAAATAAATTGTCTGATATGTTCCCCACCTAGATGTTAATGGATCTTGTAATAACAATCACTCTATATTTCATTTTACATCTATAATCCTATATAATAAATATTTTTGTTATACATCCTTTGAGGCATTTTTTCCAAAGTATTTGTAGATTTTAATGGGATCATTAAAAATGATTTTTCTCAATTTCAGTTGGATGTTTTGGTGGTTGTTTAACTTATGGTATGCTAAAATAGAATATGAAGTTGTCAGTGTTGGTGAATTTGTGTGGTCACAGCTATTCATGAGGCTTCGCCAGAGCCAGAAATCACTTGAGCCAAGAGTTTGAAAGCAGCCTAAATAACATTATAAGGTCTTACCTTAAACAAAATAAAAACTTTAAGTACAATGGTGTGAATTTTCTCTATTCAGAATTACTAATTAGCATCAAATCTTCAAAATAGAATTAATGTATCAAACTCATAAACATTTAACTTCCTGATAAGTGTTGCCCACTTAACAATTCTATTTTTTATATATTCAAAACTGATGTTGACAGGTTACTGCATGTCCCTTCCCAAACTGGCTTTCTGCACTTTCCTTCTGTAGCCTCTTCCGTCTTCATCTCTACTCTAAACCAGTCTATCACATAACCCGAGTTGTCCACTGGGCCCAAGTACACGTTTTGGTCTGTAACCCTTGTGTTCCCTCCATTCCCACTTTCCTAAGCATGCCTTCCTCTAGTTTCTTACCAGACTTGGATCTATTTTCCTGAAAATCAGATCTTTTCCATCTTAATAGGTATCACCCCGCCAGATAATTTCACTTTAACAAATAGCTTTCATATCTTTATCCAGAAAAAGGAGAAAAATGAAAAATGCCCATTTTGTGGCCCACACTGGAAAAGAAACTAAGACAAGTATCTCTGTCCTTTATATTACATTGTATAAAAAAAGTGTTCAGCCAGCCTCTGGCTGTATCCACCTGTTTAACAGGCTGGTTTTAGTAAATGTTAATGTCTTTGGGGTTTCTCTTTTCCTAGGAGCCTTGGTGGAATTTAAGCTATGGGGATTCTAATTCTCTGGGTGGCAGAGAGAGTAAGAGGCTTCCCATGACCCTTTACATGTTATGAAGCATATCTGATGATTACTGTGGCTGTCAAATCATCTCATCTGACTGTGACACATAATATACCATTGACGCACTGCTCTAAGCTTTCTCAAACACCAGGAAATCTGTTGATTCCCATTACATTTTCTGTTGGAACAACTCACTTCTTATTTCCCTCACCCTGGAGAACAAAATGAGAAAGGGGAAATACTGAGTCTACAGCTGAAATTTCTTACTACACAGCTAAGGTAATTTCCAGTCCTGGACCAGAAAAAAATAAATACATAAAAACAGTAAAATGTTATGGCAAATTGCAAATTTCAGACCAGAATATTTGTCAGTAGAGAGTGATCAGAAATTATTTCCCCATCTATTCCCTATCTAAACTGTTATCAGATCAACTTACAGTCTAAAATGTTAACAAATAATGCAGAGGGCACATTCTACTATAAATCACACCATTAAAGATGGAACACCCTATGCTTATCTGATCCCGTTGCTAAGTATTGGTACTTTATGACTTAGGGGCCCACAGAGATGTGAGACACCAGCTGCAGTTGAGACAGAAGCATCAGGAAGCAGCAATGTCAACCTGTTGAAGATGAATGCAGGCACATGAATGCACTGCCCTAGAAATGCTTAGGTGCTTCAGATAAATGAAGTGAGGCAAACTTATTCAACATTGGAATATTGTGAGGTAACAGCCCAGTCAGAAACCATCTGAAATGTTTCTTGAGCTGCCAAAGGGTATTTCAGGCACAAGACAATTAATATCTCCCAAGCTGTGTAATTCCCATTTTCTTTTGCCTTATTTCCAAATAACATTAATGTAAAGGGAATGCAAAATGAATAGGATTTTAAGTGTGTGTGTGTGTGTGTGTGTGTGTGTGTGTGTGTGGTGTAAGGTTATGTTATTTTTCTTTCTTTCTTTCTTTGGGTACTGGGTTATTTTATTTTCCTCCTTTCTTAATGTCTTTTGTTTTAGATCCCTTCCCTCATATATGAATATATTATATATGTGTGTATATATATATGTGTGTGTGTGTATGATTTGATATGATATGAAGTCATAAAGGAAATAATATTTGTCTTAACATGGATTCAAAGAGTCAGCTTGTGTCAAGCCACTAACTTGTAAGTCAAGCTTGTTGCTCTCTATGCGTCAGGTTTTTCCCTCATATGGTATCTGAAAACAAGCACATAAAGTATGAAAAGCTTTATTGTAGCTGACTTTTTGATCATATGTAGTAGCTAATATTGGCTGTTTCTATATTCCTTTCTGGAGATTCACAATGAATTAACATTAACTGTGATCTCTCCAGACAGGAGAATTCGAGAAAGAGGTTGGTTGTATCTATATATTGTACTGGAAAACCTATGCTTTGGGATGGCATGCCACCCTCCAGTTTTGTAATGGAGTTTTAAATGTGAGTAGTTAATTTTGAGTGTGTAACAAAGAAAGGACAATGTGGTGGCTAAAAGCTGTCTGAGGAGTAGTGGCGAGCCAGATTTAAATGCCTACTTTTCCACTTACCGCATAAGCAATTGCTCCCTTCTATGGATACCGATGACAGCCTGTTGTATCTGGTTAAACCATCAGGCATGAATTTGTCCATGAGATGTACAACATGGGAATTGGAGCACAAGTTTTCTACAAGTGCTTGCAGTTTTTAATATTAGGAACTAAAGAGTAGACAGAAGAAACATAAACAAAGAGAACCATGGAAGTCTATAAATCTCTAGTGCTCTTTTCAGCCAAGACTCTTTCCACTGAGGGGTTTTATGATGCAAGTCATCCTAATATTAGTCATCTCAGAAATGTTCTCATGTGTGAATGCTGGACTTAATATAAATGAGTCCCACCGTGAGATAGTCTGTTCTACTAGAAAATGTGATACCTATCAGTCAAACTAAACACCTTGATATGCATATTTAAGGAAGGTTATTTCTTCAAATATGATCATGAAATAGTGCCAAAATAATTTAACCAAACATCTATGCATTTATGTTTCCATTATGTTTCCCCAATGCCTCATGCTTACGTGAGGAAGTCGGAAGCCATGTCCCACTAGCTCCTTCTATTTTTCAAGAGACTTTAGTTGTAAATGGTGAATAAACTGTCAGTTTACCTTTGAATTCTCTTTATAAACTTGTGCTCACTCAATGTTCCTGGTATCCTTATTGCTCAAGGTATCCAATTGCCTCCATTTTGTCTCTATTACTGATTTTATTTCCCATTTCCTCTGTATTTTTAAATTGATGCTGGTAGTGTTTATGCCAATATAAAATTCACAAGAGAGTTATGGGCCTCCTACATATACCATTTTGTTACATGAAAGGCTCCTCTAGGGTCTGATCAAGATAATCAAGACAACATACACCTTAAAGTACCTCTGAGCATACCCCAAGTCACCAACACTGGTTACTTGTTGCTGGAGACATGGACTTATTCTATCACTCTATAGCCCTGGCTAGCCTGGTGTTTACTATGTACCCCAGGCTAGCTTGAAACTCATATACATACCCTTGCTTCATCTTCCTGAGTGCTGCATTTACAGGAGTAAGCTACTATGCCTAGTTACTTTAAATGTCTTTTAAATTTAACTGATAACTTCATATTTAATCTTCATTTGTCATGCAACTCAACATGTCTTGATATGCTAAGAATAAGAGCCTTAACTTGGGGGAAAGCCATTGTTCTGTCTACTGTGGCTCCAATTCTGTCAAATTCCCATGCATTAATAGCCTCCAGCTTTCCAGGCCTGCTAGAAAGTAAAATAGAGCAATTTCACTCTAGTAAATGAAGGCTTTGGAGAAATCTCTCCAATCTCAATTATGCTTTTCTGGAATATTCAGCCTCTGTTGAGATACTGAATAATAGCTGTGTACATACAACCATGTGCACGTGTATGATACACAGCTCAGGGAAGCTAAGAGGGAACATGTTTTCTTTTTACTCTAAAATATCCCTAGTTGACATTGTTTCTTCCTTTCTTGAAGGACATTAACACACATGAACTAACATGTGCTTTAAGGAAGACAAGGATAACATTTCTTAAATTGCCTTTAATGTATAACTCCATAAGTTCAGAGTATGGTATGTTCTTAATATGTGATAGTCAGCTTGAACCAAATTTAGAACATAAATGCTAATGATTTAACTAAATATCATTTTGCTTATAAGTTCTGACATAGTATATTACAGAGTAGGTTAAGCATTATGATGATTGAATATAATAAGATTTATCCTGTGTTTGAATAATATCATCAATATATCATGTGAGTCAGCAGCTGCTTCTTAATTGCCAGAACTTTAAGAAATAATCTGACCTGTTTATTGATTAAATCTGTTGATGATTTCATACAAATATATGGTGTGTTATGTTTACTCTTATTTCCCCATCTTCTCTCAACCTCTTAACCTGCCATCCCTTATTAAGCCTACCCTCTTCCTCCTCCTCCTCCTCCTCCTCCTCCTCCTCCTCCTCCTCCTCCTCCTTCTCCTCCTCTTCCTCCTCAGGGAATTGCATTGGTTTGTGTCTCATCTTCACAGAAGACCACATTGCATCCTACAATCAGGTAGCACTCTCATTTTAAACATCTGTTTGAAAGCTTACTAATGTGAAGAAATAACATGGGTATTCATTCTACAGTCTTGGCCATGCCTTTCCCTTCCTTGAGAGTTAGAAGATAAGCTTGATATATTGATATATTATAACTGCATGTGCCTGATATTGATAGGTTTTTTTTTTTTACCAATGGGACTAGAATAATGAGGTGCACTAGTGTCTTTACATTCACATGAGGCAGATGCTGGTTTTGTTTTCTTTCATTATTCTCATTAGTTCATTAAAATGTTTTGATTGTTGAAGGCAAGCTTCTTTTCTTTTGCATGGTAATTTGATAAAATCAAAAGAGCTGAGTGACCTATAGTAGAGGTATATAAGTGCTTTCAGATCGATGGAATTTACTTTAAAGAAACAATGATTATAATTCTTATTCCTGAGTCTCTTCTTTTTTGCCTTTGCCATTAAAGTCCTACCTATTTTAAATGTATCACAACTTATCTGCTGTAGACTTATTTCTTCATGAACTGGAGGGAGTAGACAGTCTTCATTCTATAAAAGTTAAATTTCCTGCCATATAACCCCTGGTAATTTTGTAAATAAAATACCCTTGATCCAGCACTGGTTTACCGAAAAAAAATGTAAGCAACAACACTTGTACAGATTTTGAGCACTGGGTGAGAAAATAAGCCTGTTTATCTTCTGAAACATTAGCCTCAGCTTCATTATTTTGTACAAAACAACATGGTTTGGGCTTTAGAATTGTTTCATTGATTTTAGCTAAAATATATTTCCCACCAAGGGTTTAATATGTATTTAAGAACTGAAGATTTGAATCAGGACATGAAACTGTACTTTGATGTTCTCTAAAGCAGTGTGGATTTGGGGATTTTCCCCTTGGATGGCAATACACATGGGGTGAATTTGGTGAAGCTACTTAAAATACAGTCCCATGTGACCCAGAAAACAAAGCCACTGAAATGTACTTAATTCATTGCCCTTACTCAGGTATAAACTGCAAGACCTAAGCTATTCAAAAGGGTTTTGCTTTGTAAGCAAAAATAACATTTATGTAACTATGCTGATATAGTAATTACTACTAATATGTAAGTCTAAGACCACAGCTTTAGAATTGCATGTTTATAGAAATATATATTAAGGCAAGTAAATGAATAAATACATAAATCATATCCTGCATAAATTATGTTTTTAATTCTTCAAGCACCAACAGTCAACTGACTTTAATGTCAAAAGTAAAAAGCAAAGTAGATTGCCATCAGAGGATGTATCCATCAAACTGCTCCACACGTGTTCTGAATAAGGGCTGCATTGCCTCCATAAGAGGATTCTTTGTTAGTTGCCTGTATTTTTCAGTGATTCACAATGATTCTCTGACTCACAATGGGTCATCAATGAATACACAGTGACAATAAATTATTCACAAAGAATATTTATAACATCCTTATTGTATACAATATGCTTAACATGACACTGATGAACAAATCAATTTTGGAGCATGGGTTTCAACCAAATGGCTGCAGAAAATTTGCTGAAATCTTAGAAGAATGAATATAGGCTGATAAAAAGATCAATTTTAGGCTTCAACTGAACAGTAACATTTAATTCCTAAGGCTGAATACAACACAGCATCAACTATTCAATCCTAACAAAAAAAGTAAATGATGAGATAGGTACTATTTTTAGTGATAGAGGAAGTATAATTCCATCTAAACACAAATGACAGTTACTAGCGGACAGCAGCATATGTTAATAGTACTATTAGAATTCATGTTTTTGGATTTTGTGATTATTCTTCTGGGAATTTAGCTTAATGAAATCAACTGAAATGATCAGAGATTTAGACATAAAGCTGTTTGATATCATTGTGGTATTATCTATATCAAAGGGAAATTGTCATAAGAATAAATGTCCAAGTCAGAGTGGATAAATAAATTATGCCATATTCTTTTATTGGAATGTTTTGTAATTACTAAATAACATGTAGTTTAAATGAATCAATAGCATAAAAATATAGCATTAAGTTAAAAGATAGAATACAAAAACATTTAATGTAACCTCAATGTCCTAAATGGGAAAAAGACGCTACCTTAGTTAGGGTTTTATTGTTGTGAGAAGACACCATATGCATGGAAACTCTTATAAAGAAAACATTAATTGGAAATGGCTTCCAGTTTCAGAGGTCCATTATCATCATGGCGGGGCATAGCAATGTGCAGGCAGACATGGTGCTGTAGACAGAGCTGAGAGTTCTTCATCTTGATCTGCAGGCAACAGAAAGAGACTGAGAAGCACTCTGAGCATAGCTTAAACATATGAGACCTCAAATTCCAACCCTAAAGTGACATTCTTCCTCCAACAAGGCCACATATCCTAAATAGGGCCAAGCATTCATACATAAGTCTATGCGGGCCATTCCTATTCAAACCACCACAGACACTAAACTGTTAAAAGTTGTTGTCATCAACTGAGGGATTAGATGTCTAATTTGCCTTTAGAAAATTGTTGGGGTGGCTCTACCTGAAGTTCACCTGAGTAAAAATGAGCAGGATTCAGCAGAGAGTTTGTTTGACTCACTGATTGGGAACAAAGATCCATCAGCCTCTTCTACTTTGCCTTTAGGGTCTAGAAAACCTCTGTAAAAGGTTTTTGAAGCTGAAACTTTATGTGAATAGACTAGTCTTTGGCTGGGGCTGCCCACTGAAAAAGCTGAGCAGTGAAGTGAATGCTTATCTTTTTCCGTAATTTTTGCTTGAAGATTCTTATAATGTGGTGATTGAGTTAAGAGGTCAAAAGTCATAAGAGTAGTGTTCATGAAGAGAGTGAGTGCACTTACCAATTAGATACTGGAAAATGACTTCAGTCTTTCTGGGACACAGCAATCCACTGAATGCCCTCACAGTGGGACTAGGACTAGATACATTTTGAGTATATGGCCCTGACATTCATGGGTTGGAAGTTTGTTTCTCAGTGTGGTGATGTGTGAAGTGACAAGACCTTTGAAAGTTAAAATCTGGTGGGAAAGTTTAATCCCTTGAGATTAGTGACAGGAGACTCCCTAAATGCTCAAGAAAGTGAATTACCAAAGCAAGAACAACTGATGAATCACCCTCTCACTTTCCTTTAGGAGGAGTAATCTCTTCTCTCTGCTATTATAACATTTTCCATTATGTGGTCCTTGCCACACCATTCCATAGAACCTCCATAATTATTTATCATATGAGCCAGTCTGTGGTATATTGTAATGGTAATGGAAATTAGGACAGCATTCAATAATATCTTTACCCAACTCAACAATACTTGCCACTCTGATCTCAGAAATCTAAGAACTATAAGAAACAAATGTCCAGAGATCTACAAGGATGACCCCAATTAACAATCTAAGCAATAGTGGAGAGGCTACCTTAAATTCTTTTCTCCAATAATGAGATTAGTGACTACTTTTTATGCCATCCTAGAGCCTTCATCTAGTAGCTGATGGAAGTATAAGCAGACACCCACAGCTAAACACTGAGACAAACTCCTGGAATCCAGTTGCAGAGAGGGAGGAGTAATGAGCAAAAGGGTTAAGACCAGGCTAGAGAAACCCACAGAGACAGCTGACCTGAACAAAGGGGAGCTCATGGACTCCAGTCTGATAGCTGGGAAACTTGCATAGGACCTACCTGGACTCCCTGAATGTGGGTTAGTTGGGAGGACTGGGGAGCCTATGGGGCTTCTGGTAGTGGATCAATATTTATTCCTAGTATACAAATGAACTCTGGGAGCCCATTCCACATAGAAGGATACTCTCTCAGTTTAAACACATAGGGCAGGGCTTAGGCCCTGTTCCAAATGATGTGACAGACTGTTACCTGCAGGTTTTTCCCGCCAGCTGCCGCCAGTCCTGCCGCCAAGGTCCCGCTGCCATGTGAACCCCAAATAACACTCAGAGATTCCGTATTTGATACAATCCTGTTAGCCAGTTACCATTATTGTTTATGGGCTAGCTCTGTCTTAATTATTAACCCATTTCTACTTATCTAAGTATTTCCAAGTGGTTATCTTATCCGGGAGCCGCAGCCAGCATCCTCTTTCTCTCAGGTCTCCATCTTGACTCCTCCCAACTACTTCCTCTTTCCTCCTCCTGGTCTCCTAGTCCCACCTATCTTGTTTCCTATTGGCCACAGGCTTTATTAATTAACCAGTATGCGAAGCATACTTACAGAATAACATCTCCCATCAACAGACTTTGAAGATTCCCCATGGAAGGCCTCACCCTCCCTAGGGAGCAGAAAGGGGATGGAATGGGGGTTGGTGGGGGGAACAGGGGAGGACAGGAGGGTGCAGGAACTGGGATTGACATGTAAAACAAGCTTGTTTCAAATTTAAATAAATAAAAAAGTTATTATTTTAAAAAAGAAACAAATGTATATTGTCTATTAGCCATTAAATTTACAGCATTTTGTTATCGCTCCCTGAATGAATGATGATATGGTATAACATTGCATAAGAGATTCCCTGCGACTAAAGGCAATTCCACTGAAAAGGAGAGGACAATGAGCTGCCAGCAGCTGTATTTTCAGCATCTAAGGCATGAATGTGTAGCCTTGAAAAAACAATCTGGACAGATTTCTATCATATCCACCACAGGGATGCAACTTGGTCTTGCCCATAAAAACTATAGTTCTTCATGTTGTCTTTCCATCTGCCTACTTGAGGCAGACACACATGGTGATCTGTGCAAAATATTTTGAATGCAGGAACCAAAACTCTAAATTTTGAATCACTCTTCAATTCAGGGACCTTAACAGTTATTGGTCCATTTTTCATCCCACATAAGAACTATTACACTGTCACTAAAACTTACAGTTTTATCATCTATGGTAGTTTGCATTAACATGACAAATAGGCCCAGTTTTTTTCCTGATTTGCATCTCATTACTTCCATATGATTTAGTTATGTCCACAATAAAATAAGGATATTTCTAGTAGGTAGTTCAGGAGGTACTGGGAAGATGTGTGAAGGATAATTTCAGAGAGCTTTACCTGGGGTAAGCTCACAATAAATGATGGATTTTTATCAGTCTCTATTGTTCAATGCCAGTTTTTGTTGTTTGGCATTCTATACTAAACATTCAACATACATGAACTCAGCTAAACATCAAAAGCCTGCAAAAAAGGCATTATCAGTTCACAATGAAGAGTGTAATGAAAAAAGTAATGTATTCTACTGGCTCAATACTGCTACACTTCCCATGCACGAGTCTCATAAATAACCCTATGAACTAGGTGCAATTATTGCTTCCATGCACATGAAAAAGAGAGCTTGGGTTTACCTGCTATCTCTATGCCCAGATAGCTATAAACTGGTAAATGCAATTCAAATATGGATCTTTGGCTCTAGAGGCATCACTCTTACCCACTACTGGCTTGTCCCAGAGTTTCTGAAGATATCCTCAATACTCTTGAGACCTCAAGGCCTCAGAAACCAAAGGGTAAAATCAAAAGGGACTACCATTACAATGGGCTAGAAAAGTAAATTTAAATATTATAAAGCAGAACTGAACTGGTGTCATTTGGTCTTGGAAACAGTGGTCTATATGGGCCAATTTATGCTTAAATAACTTGCTGTTGATATGGATGTCCAGCATGAGTCAAAATGGCTAACAGTGGATATCAAGGGCTCTGAGTCAGCACAGAAATAGTGGAAACAGTATATCTAGGGAACCCACCAACTAGGCAGTGATGACATCTGTTATACAACTACTCTTGGCAAGAGTGATACAGATGACTTTTGTGTGGATTCTTTACAAATACAGCCTCGAGATCAAAAGCCTCTATGTTTGCCTATGTGTGTCTATCTGCAGCAGTCTCTGTGCCTATTTTTGTATGCCCTGTGTCAGTCTGTACATACAGCTGTGTCTGTCTGTCTGCCTCTCTCTCCCTCTCCCTCCCTCTCTCTCAAGCATGTGCCTGTGCGTGTGCATGTGTGTGCATGTGCACACGTGTGTGTGTGTGTGTGTGTGTGTGTGTGTGTGTGTGTGTGTGTGTGGTGTCTGGTATGTGTATACTTGGATACTACTATGGCAGCTGCCTGCCTGGTGTTCTGTATGGTGGCATTTACCTGGAATTAATACACTATATCTTATCTTCCCAAATCTCCAAACATTATTTTAGACCTCTTTCAACTCTCATTGCCCTCCTCCCTTCCTGGTTTTGGAACATGGACCTCATATTAGGCAAATGTTCTACATGTTGGGTTTGTATGACACTCAGAAGGTTCATAGTCCATATAGAGCCACCAACTCTGAAAGACTGACATGAGAAGGCTTTCTAATGTCTACTCACCCCACATTCCAAGTTCTCACAAATTTGCACACTGGGATAGCATTTGCCAAGATTTCCATCCACTGTGAATCTTTGAAGTTGATGCACTTTAATCCAGGCTCCACTAACATAGCACCCTGGCAACAGAACCTAGAAACCTGGGATGGTGAGACTAGATATCAATGGCGAGCCTGCAAAGCGGTCTGGTTCCTGGTTTGGGGAGGATAAATTCTAGAACATCAGTACCACCTCAAACCTTCTGTGCAGATATTGATTAAACTGTGAAGGCATCCATACAGCTGAATCCAATTTCCTCACAAGGAACATCAGGAGGTTAGAGCAGTGTTGAATCTGCTTACCATACAGCTCTTCCATAAAAGGTTTGTTTTTGCTTTCACCTATGCAGAGATTTCTTTCTGCAGAATCCATGCATTTAAATTATCCACTGGACATCGTGTCATGATTGTCTAAAATATATGATAGAGTTTTATCATTTTGAGAGAGTTCATTATCTGCCTGCTGCTCGGCTGCAGTGTTAAAAATAGTACACAGAGAATAAGGCATGTTGAAATCTATCATTACATCTCTGCTCATTAAAAGCACTCTGCTATCTCATCCCTCAAGATTTACACAGCAAAGGACAGTTACTCTGTGAGCAATTAAAGGTATTACCCAGAGCTGCTTTGAATAGAGAATGTTCCAGTACTACCGAGGCCACATAACCTACTTATTAAAAGATATATAAGTACCATGGGAAAGATTTTTTTTAATGACTTTGTCTTATAAAGCAGGATAATGTACTAAACATTGTAACATATGGCATACTTGTCAAAGATTGTGCTTATAATGATAAATAGTTGGAACATAAACAATGAATGAAATATGATCTGTTGACAATTGTAGTGCTCAGTATAGTCCTCTGTATGTCTCTCAAAGACCAGTACTGGTCTCTCAAATACCAGTAGAATGTTAAGGTTGATACTAGAGACCATGAAGCATCTAAGCAAGTTCCCTGACTTCTCTGTTTCTGTTTCATCGGAAAAATGGAGAAATAACATGATTACCTCCATATGTGGCTGTAGAATGGATAAAATCAGTGACTGGGATTAAAATAAATTGTTTTCCTGAAAACTCATGCTAGTTCATTTTCAAACTGCTAAGATGAATGAGTTCTTGGGTTTTTATATAGTGACTGTGGAATTTATTTATTTGTTTATTTCTTTGTTTTTAGTTTTGCTGCCAGAATCTCACTCTGTAAGCCCAGGCTGGCTACATAGGAATCCTCTTATCCAAGCCTTCCAAAACCTGAGGCTGCATTTGTGAGTCAACATGCCGAAATAATAGATGAGTAGTATGATACGTAGTTGAAATTTGCTGAATAGTTTTTGTTTGTTTGTTTGTTTTATAATGCTGAGTATGGCAAGACAGATACTCTTACCACTAATCTGGGCCCCTAGCCCTTAAAAAAAAGTGCATTTTAAGTATTCCCAATTCACATAGCAGTCTCTCCCTCTTTCTCTCCACTCCCCACATAGTAACTGTATGAGTTTGTTAGTTAATTGCAGTAGTCATTTCACAATGTGTGTATATCAAATCAACATACTGAATACTTAAACATAAACTAATTTTATGTTTTGTGGGTGGACCCTTCCAGATCTTCTTTACCTGACTACCCACTCAACTTTAAATTTTTTCTAAAAAACAAACAAACAAACAAAAGCCCAAAACAAAAACAAACTCCTTAAACCAAGAAAACAAAACAATACCCAACATCAATTGTTAACCTTTACCATAGTAGCTAGGTTTCCTTTGGGGGATGATGAAAAGGGAAAAGTTTATTCTAAACTGCAAAAGCTGTCTCCAAGGAAAGCAAGGACAAGCAACAGGGTAAAGATTTGCAGGATTAAGTGGGAAAGAAACAGATTTGTCTGTCATGTCTAGATTTTCATTCATATACATATATATATATATGCATATATATATATATATTTCACATTATAGACTGTATTAGAGGAAATTGCAATTAAGATATGATCCATTCTTTATTTGTCACTTCTGAGCCTGGTAGTGTTAGAGAGATGAAAAATGAATCCAGGCTTCATTTTTTATGTCTAGCAATTAAGGCAAGTTGCTGAGTTGTGTGGGTAGGACATCCATCAGAAATATGAAGAACTTCCCTTATCTGTTCTGCTAGTCTTAGTTAAGACATTTCCAGCTAGTTTGGATGGCCAGAGTCTATGTTCATAAAGTAGAAACTTAGGGGTAAAAACAAATTACCAAGGACCATCTTAGTGTGATACTTCAAACAGTAATTTCAGGAGCCTTCTACTACTTAAAAACATCTATAGAACTCAGGCACAAAACAACAGGATTAGCTTAGCTCATTTCCACAGATGTCAGAGTAAGTTAATCTCGAATGGATATTCCTTTGGACAGGGATAGTTTGGGATATCACCAGGTGGTTTCAAGTCACAAATATTTGACATCTGAGTTTTCCTGCTGGAGTTTGTTCACAAGATGTATACGTTGGCTCCAAAGAAGTGGACACGTGCAAAGCAAAGCATTTTTGGTGGAAAGGGTGTCAATTTTACAAGAAAACTAAAGAGAAAGCTGCCTAATTTAAAAAAGTAAGTTAATCTTGCAAATTGCCTAGGACCTTCATGGCCTTCCATACCTTTGTCTACTTTCCTGGCACCTACTTGCCTGATGGGAAGGATGACTTGTGTCAGTAGAATTAGTCACTGGTCACATTAAGACAAGTGTGACAAGTGTAGCTGTGTAACTCACTTATATGATTGGATAAATTTTCTTTTATAATTTACGTGACAAATAATTAACATGTCATCATCCTTGCTTTGGTTTTACTGGTTTGGCAGGGAAGCTTTTCACACACTACTTTTGCACATTGGAGAGGGTGAATTAAAGCACCCCTTCTACAGTTCTACAGCTGTTGATCATGGAACACACTGTAGTTAGCTAGGACATAGATGCCTCTGTGATGACCACTGGGGCTTTTACCTCAAGCCATAGAACTGTATCCAGTATTACAAAGATACATATGCAAAATTCCAACACTCTAGCAACAACTGTTGTTATCTGCCAGAGCTGGAGTCAAGACTGTTTGAAAGTGAATTTGTGTGCTTGTGATGGGAAGGCAGTTGTTTGATAATGCCCTCTACAGAGCAGCACACACACCCAATGTAATAGATAAAATTCCTTTTTAGATATTTATTTGTGTGAATGTATATTCATAAGTAGGTGTGTATGTACAACCATTTGTACACATGGAGGCCAGAAGAGGATGTCACGTGTCCTTCATCATTCTCTAGCTATTCCTCTGAATCAGTGTCTCTCCCTGAACCTGGGGCTCACATTTTCTTGGCTATGTTGCAAGGAAGCCAGCCTCAGCAGTTCTCCAATCTCCACCACTCTCAAAGTTGGGATTATAGGACCTTGTGAAATATCCTATATGTACGAATGCCAGGATCCAAACTTTAGTCCTCTTGGTTGTACAGCAAGAACGTTTAACTCCTGAGCAATCTTCCCACTCTCAACAAATAAAATTCTTCAAGATGTGCATAGAAAACATAACCTTCAATGATGTTTAAAATGTCAGGTGCTTTCAAATTAAATTGTAAAACACACACACACACACACACACACACACACACACAATGTCAGTAGTAGACTGCAAAAAATGGCAACATAATCAGTGACATTTTAAAAGGATTTAGAATTGATATTAATCTTAGTTGTCTCTGGGTCATCTATCTTACATAATAAATGTAGGCAATAGTATTATTTACTCTTCAGATCAAAACTATATAGCAGAGTAAGCAGAGAATTAGAAGGTTATTACAGATGATGTAAAATGAGAGATGAAAACAGCCCAGCTAATTCAAAATATTAAAATATGATAGGAAGGAAGACTACTGGGGATAAGATTATGTAATCCTTCATTTTAAAGAATTTAGAAAAGCTATTTGCCCCAATTTGCTAAGCTAACAGTTTACTACTTTTTCCTTCTCAACAACTTGCACTGGATTTGCCTTGGGGCCTACTCACAGTTGCACAAGTCACCCAGTCTGTATGACCTCATTTTAACATGTGTGAGATATTTTAAAATTAATTTTTTGATAATTTAACAAAGTGAAAGATTGTGGTGTGATAGACATATTGAATCTTTTGATTTAAATCTCAGTTCACCTTCTTTCCAGGTTTAAAGAAAGTACAGCTGGGGTTCCTGAAAAATGACAGAAGTGCTTCAAATCTTAAAAGCATGTGTAGAAGAACACTGTCTTTACCCAGAGTGCCTACAGCTTCTGAACAGAATGCAAAGGTTATGAATTCGGCATGCACTGAATCAACTTCTGTTAGAATCCCTTGAGTTACTGGTTCTGTACGAATAACACCTTGGGCCTTGTAAAGATGAGATGTTGGAGAAGGTGGTCCTGGCATCAGCCTTGGTCCTGGCATTCCCAGAGTACAAACACTTTATTCCCTTGTTCCATTTTGTTATGCAGTAGATAAATGACATGGTGGAAAAGGAAGAGGGATAAAGAATTGGAAACATGAGGAAGGTGAAGGAAATAAAGGATAAACATTACTTGCCAGAAACCTTGAGTGTATGTAAGTGAGGAAATTTCCAGAAATGTATGTATATATGTACAGTATACATATATAATATAATATAATATATATAACATAATATATATAATCAAAAGAGGTGAGAGCATTTTAAACTGAGGATTAATGACATTACTGAGAAATTATGCAGAAAATTTATGGAGTAGGCATTAGCCCTCTTTATCATAATCTTTTCAAACAGGTAAGCAAGGCCTGTGAATATTTTTGTTAGTGTTTCTTCCTTGATAGCTCATCTTCCTAGCTCATACTTTGGGGTGATGACTAGTTCACCCTGTGATGACGACTGTTTGTTGTTTTCCTAGTCTCTCCCGAGCTGTATCGCCTCTGCACCGCCTCCTGTTCCTAACAGCAGCTGCTCACTCTGGCTCTCATCTCCCTGTACTCTGCAGGGTTGAGCTGTCATATCCCTCCCTGTTGATATGCAGAGACGAGAAGCGACAGTACAATAGTGCAGCTTAAAATAAGTACTACCATGGAGAGAATTAAAATATCAGGACTCAGGGAGGAAACACATTCTGTGGGAGACAAAGAAAATGAGAGGGCTGTGAAGTGTTGCTACAATTAAAATGTTAATTCTAAATCTGTTTTAACTGCAGAATCCCTCTTCTAATTTTTTTTCTCCTGTGTGATCATATGGTTCATGTTCTGAATGTGTTAGCTTAGGCAACCAGCTTAAAATATGCTCTGATTAGTTCTGAATTATTCAGTGTTAATCAGGTACTCCTTCAACTTATCTCCTTCATGTTCCAGGTCTCCAAAGTCACAAAGTTGAGTTTAAATGCTTCTGAATAAAATAATCCTGAAGTGAAATGTGAACTTGACTCTACCATCAGCTTACCATACAAGAAGCACGCTTGAAGTGTTAGGACACCCACCCCTCAACTGGCTACAGAAGAGCAATCTTGAAAGACAAGTGAACACATTTATAAAGACAGATGGAATCTATCAAAGGGCTGAATTTTGTCTGTTCAAAATGGTTTAGAAGCCACAGTGCTTGAAGACAGCGTTGTTGATGGGCTATGGGAGCAATACTGTATTTCAGCAAAATCAGGACAGAATAGGTCTCGAACATGACATGATAGCCCTGCCTTGGAAGAACTCTCTGGGCACCTGGGATGTAGGTTATCACCAGAGGAGGGTCCTAGTGGAGAAAGAATGTGATGCCATCAAACACATGACCTAGGCATGAGAAGACCCTAGTCCCATCTTTATAATTCATGTGGAGCAGGTTTGAGTAATTGAATTTTAGTTTTCTTATATCCCACTTTCCAAATGGTGCACATGCTATTATTCATTATGAAAAATATTAATATTGATATTGGGTATTATTGCCTTTAGGATAAACATTCAGTACATAAACAGAGGTTTCTCTGACCCATACATGCTTCCAAATAATCACTCAAAAGCTTGTCTAAGTTATTAATGTTCAACCAATAGCTTAGGCTTATTATTAGCTAATGTTTACTTTTAAATTAACCCATATTTCTATTTATGTGTGGCCAGGTGGCTCAAGGCTTGTTACCTCATTTTCAACAAGTCCTGCTTGTGTGGCTGTTGGCTGGCATCTCTCTCAACTCTGCCCCTCTTCATCTCAGTTCTCAGCTTGATTGTTCTGCCTAACCTTATCCTGCCTGGCTACTGGTAAAAAGGCCTTTATTATTAACCAATGAGAGGAATGTATAAATATAGCATACAAAAAGATCATCCCAGGTCGGGAAAAGGCTTGTACTCACATGGGTCATGCATTCATGAAAAAAGATATTTTTACTATATAAAAATAGGAACGGTATTTCCAGTTTCTAACTCAAACTACCCTTGTGCCATTAAGAGAGAAAAATGGTGATGGTGGCTCAAGGGTGATAGGATATCTTTTGAGGAATAGTGGGGAGGAAGACTTAGGCACAGAGGGGAAACCTAGAGCCAAGCCTGAACTCAACTACTTTGCTCTATCCCTGACTTGATGTAAACATCAATGAACTGGGTCAGGAGTAGTCTTCACTTTGTGACTGATGCCAATTGTCTTCAACATATCCATGCCCTTCATAAGAGTCTGAATTGTGGGGATTGGCATCCTGGGGGTGTGACTTCCAAGCTTCTAAACACAGAAATCAAATTTTACTATGTTTGTTTCAGGTATGACTATGTATGGTATCCAGTACAATGTGTTAAAATAGAACCTGAATTTCGTGAACCGAAAATAACACTCTATTGAAGTCATATCATTTCTAACTTGTTCTAAATAACTGTTTTTCTTTATCTGTTTGTTTATAGTTCTAATCTTAATCACCCTTGACTTTTTTGATTATGCTGGCCAAGAGCACTATATTATAGTAATTAGCCTTTCCTGAAGTATTTTTAAAACAAACAAACGACAATGCATCCTCTTTGTTATATCTTAGGTTTCTGTCCTGTAGGTGTTGCTGTGTGCAGCTGGTTTTCTGATATTCTTTGCCTGTCCACTCTTGTTTTCAGCCTAAATGCAGAATTTTGGAAAGGTACACCGTCTCATCAGTTTTACAAACAGATAGTCTCAGGTGCCTTTGCCCTCACCTTCACCTTCCATACTCAACATACAACTAAGATTTCACCATCTTCCTTTTTATTCTTGGTAAATGATAACTTCACTCTGATTACTTCATGTACCATGAAAACATCACCATTTAAAGCATGCCCTCATAGTCACTGGTCCAAGGAAGCTCTTAAAGAAGAAAACATTTCATTGGAAGCTGGCTACAGTTTCAGAGGTTTAGTCCATTGTCGTCATGGTGGCAGGCAGGCAGGCGCTGGAGCAGTAGATGACAGCTATATCCTGATCCATAGGCAGAGAAATGGCAAGGGAGGAGGGGAAGGGAGGCAGGGAGGGAGGGAGGCAGGGAGGGAGGGAGGGAGCGAGGGAGGGATGGAGGGAGGGAGGGATGGAGGGAGGGAGGGATTCTGGGCTTAACATGGGCTGTTGAAGTTTCAAAATCTAACCCCAGTGACACACTTCCTCCAAAAAAGGCCACACCTCCTAATCTTTTCAAATAGTTCCACTGCCTGATGACCCAGCATTCAAATGAGCCTATGGGGCCAATTATCATTCAAACTACCACATTTTCTTCCCTGACCCCTACAGGCTTATAACCATTTGTTAAAAATGCTATGTTGCTATGTTTTTTTTTTTTCCAGTTTGTATTTCTGGACTCTTCATTTAAAAAACAAGGTATCATAGGTGTGTGGATTTGTGTCTGGGTCCTCTATTAACATATCTGCTTTTGTGCCAATGCCATGCTGTGTTTTATAACTATAGTTTTGTAGTACAACTCCAAGTCAAGGATAGTGATATCTGTAGCTGTTCCTTTTTCTAGCAATTTTTTAGCTGTGGATGGTTGCCTGTAGACAAATCCAAATTGGTCCTTCCTTATTTCCCTGCATAAAACTCACTTCTACATGGATCAAAGAACTCAACATAAAATCAGACACACTAAACCTGATAGTGGAGAACGTAGGAAATAACCTTGAACTCATTGCCACAGGAGAAGACTTTCTTAACAGAACATTAGCACAGGCTCTAAAATCAACAATTAATACATGGAACCTCATGAAACTTCTGTATAGCAAAGGAAGACATCATTCGAACAAAGTAACAGCCTACACAATGAGAAAACATTTTTACCAACTACACATTCAATAGAGGGCTAATGTCCAAAATATATAAAGAACTCAAGAAATTAGATATCAAGAAAACAAATGACCCAATTAGAAATAAGGTATAACTATAAAGAATTTAAATTAGAGGAAACTCAAATGCCTGAAAAACACTTTAAAAAATGTTCACCATCCTTAACCATCAGGGAAATACAAATCAAAACTACCTTGAGATTTCATCTTACACCTGTCAGAGTAGCTAAGATCAATAAAACAAATGAAGTTGCCATCAATTTATTCTGGCAATGATGTGGGTTAAGAGGAACACTCATCCATTGCTGGTGGCAGTGCAAACTCATAGAGCCTCTGTGCAAATCAAACTGGTGGCTTCTCAGAAAGATGGTAATTAATCTACATCAACCTCCACCTATACCATTCTTATGCAGAAACCCAAAGGATGCTTCATCTTATCACAGAAACATTTGCTCAATCGTATTCACTGCTGCTCTGCTATAATTGCCAGTAATTGGAAATAACCTAGATGGACCTCAACAGAAGAATGATTAAAGAAAATGTACATTTATACACTGGAAAAAAAATGACACCATGAATTTAGGAATATAAATGTAACTAGAAAAACACTCATTCTGAGTGAGGTATCCCAGACCCAGAAAGACAAAGATGGTATATATTCACTTTTATGTGGATATTAGATGTTAAGGCAATAATAACCAAGCCTTGCTCCCAATGGCTCGCTCAGCCTGCTTTCTTACAGAACACAGGACCACTAGCCTACCCACAGCAGGTTGGGTCCTCCCCTATTAATTACTAATTAAGAAAATGCTTTATGAACCAGGTGGTGGCGGCACATGCCTTTAATCCCAGCATTCAGGAAGCAAAGGTGGGCAGATCTCTGTGAGTTCAAGGCCAGCTTGGTCTACAGCCTCCAAAGCCACAAACAAGCTTATTTTACATATCAATTCCAGTTCCCTCTTCCTACCCTCCTCCCTTGTCCCCCACCAACACCCCTAACCCACCTCCTTTCTGCCCTAGGGAGTGTGAGGCTTTCCATGGGGGATCTTTGAAGTCTGTCAAATCATTTGGAGAAGGGCCTAGTCCCTTCCCCATGTGTCTAGGCTGAGACAGTATCCCTCTATGTGGAATGGGATCCCAAAACCCATTTGTATACTAGGGATAAATACTGTTCCACTACTAGAGGCCCCAAAGACTGCCTAGTCCTCATAACTAACACCCACATTCTGGATTTGTCCTATGCTGGTTTCCCAGCTATCAATCTAAGGTCCATGAACTTCACCTTGTTCAGGTCAACTGCCTCTGTGGGTTTCTCCAGCCTGATCTTGACCCCTTCGGTCATCACTCCTCCCTCTCTGCAACTGGATTCCAGGAGTTCAGCTACATGTTTAGCTGTGGGTGTCTGCTTCTGCTTCCATCAGCTACTGGATAAAGGCTCTAGGATAGCATATATGGTAGTCATCAATCTCATTATAGGGGAAGGGAATTTAAGTTAGCCTCTCCCTATTGCTTAGATTCTTATTTAGGGGTCATCCTTGTAGCTCTCTGAACATTTCCCTAATACCAGATTTCTCTTTAAACCTTTAATGGCTCCTTCTGTTAAGGGATCTCTTTTCTTGCTCTCCTCTGTTCTTTTCCTGACTCAGTCTTCTTGCTCCCTCATGTCCTCCTCTCCCCTCTTCTTCTCGCCTTCTCTTTCTCCTAACTCCCTCTCCGTTCCCTGTACTTTCCCAATTTGCTCAAGAGATCTTGTCCTTTTCCCCTTCTCTGGAGGACCATATATGTCTCTCTTAGGGTCCTCCTTGTTTCCTAGCTTCTCTGGCAGTGTGGATTGTAGTCTGGTAATCCTTTGTTCTATGTCTAAAATCCATATATGAGTGAGTACATATTATAGCTGCTCCTTTTGAAGACATTTTCTAAATTAAGGTTCTATCTGTTCAAATAACTCTAGTTTGTGTGTCAAGTTGTCATAAGACTAGTCAGCAGAGTGAACACACACACACACACACACACACACACACACACACACACACACACACCAAAACAAAAATGTACTAATAAAGTGACTCCCAATGATATTCTGGGAACAGTTAGTGCCTTGTTCAACTTCATCAGAGAAGCTTCCTCCTGAAGAAGCAGGGAACAAATACAGAGACCCACAGCCAGAGATTATGCAGAGTGAGAGACCTTGGATATTCAGCCATACATGGGCTATCCCCATCAAATCCCCTCCCTTAGAGCTTAAGGAACCTCACAGACGAGGAGGCAGAAAGAGTTTCAGACGGGACAGAGGACACCAGGAGAACAAGACCTTCTAAATCAACATAAGCAAAGCTCACAGGAACTCACAGGGACTAAGGCAGCAGCATGCATAAGGCTAGAATGGGTCTATCCAGGATCCTCTGCATACATGCTATGGTTTCCAGTTTAGTGTTTTTATGTGATTCCTGAGAGTATACACTAGTATCTCTCTGACTCTTGTGCCTTCTCTTGGGATTTTTCCTCCTGTTGGTTTGTCTTATCCAACTTCAATGTGATAGTTTTTTTATATATATAATTTTGAATGAATGAATAAATGAAAAGCTAACCACTAGGGTAAAGGTTAACAACTGAATTGTCATTTATACTGCTGAGAGAGGGAAAATCAATTTTTTCTAATGTCTAGTAGTTGACCAACATATAATGAACTCCACAGCTTTTTTGTATGTGCTTGTATTTAGTTACAATTTGGTAGAGAATTTGGGGTGGGTATGGTTACTTGTTTGTTTTGTTTTGTTTTTTGTTTGTTTTTGAGAAATAAATTAAAATATATATCAGGAAGGACTTGGAGGAGGAGAACATTATGGTCAAAATATACTTAAATACAAAAATTGTTTCAAGCAATTAAAATGATAAAAATAAAGAAATCTCCTCTGCCAAAGCCATTAATCAAAATTTCTTCAATTTAGCCCCAGATAGATTTTTTTTTTAGACAAAGAGAGAAAGCAGCTATTTTCTTCACCAAAATATTACAAGAATGGTCTCTAGGCCATGTATTAATATTCTTCCTCCACTTCAACTACTTTCATGCTCCTACGAGCATGGCCCATTATGCTTCACTTAAAGAGGTCAACTGTTTTCCTAATCCAAAGTCCTGAAGCCCACATTCCATCAACAAGCAACATAGTCAGGCCTGTCACAACAGCACCCCACTCCTGATATGAACTTCTGTGTTAGTCACCATTCAATGACTGTGAAGAGATACCATGGCCAACTAATATAGTTTCAGTATCCGGTTTAACTTAATCTAGAGGTCTCATGTACTTGGAATCATGCAATTTTGGTCTTTTGTAATGAGCTTCTTTTAATATAATGTTCTAGGGTTCACTGCCACCATAGCCTCTACCAACTCTTTGTTCTGTCTTCATAGTTGAATAAATTATATTTCATTGTGTAGATAATGACCATGATTATCCATCTTAATGGACATCTATATTGTTTCCACTTCTCTGTATTATGAATGATGCTAATATGAATACTTCTATGCAAATTGTTGTTTGAATAGGTTTTTAGTTTTCTTGGATGGATTCCTAGATAATTTTTGATTCATAGCATGTTCTATGCTTCAAATTTAAGGGAACTACCAAATAATGGTATTTTTTTTAGTAACTGAATCATAACTCCATAAAGCATACAAGGAACTAACCTGATGAATATGTAGTTTATCCTACGGTCAATGTTCTATATAGAAATCAGAATCTTTAGCTTGGACTATGGCCCTTGCAATTGGGCAAGCAACCATTGTTCAAGCTTTTTAATAAATCTTCCTTGCTTTCATAAAAGATGTTTCTTTGTCAATCACAAACCTTATCAGATCACTCCACTGTAAAGATTGCAGATACATAACATGACCCAAAGAACTCATTTTGGTGCTATTTGCCCTGCCTCTGCGCCCTCCCTTGTACCTCCCAAACCCTTCATGCTCAGCTTCCAAATTCCTTCACTTACTGTGTATTTATTTGAATTTGGGGAAAAACTTGAGGCTTTATAATTTGCTAAAATGCATCACTTGTCTTCCACAACTATCACCTAACAAATACGTATTAGATTCCTACCTATTACAGACCTTAGATAAAAGTATCATTTTAAATTCATTATAAGTATAGATAAGTCAGTTACTATGAGCCAATTAAAAGTAATAAGTACTTAGAGTTTTTAAGGTTAATTTAGAGAGAATGAGTCTTCAATGTACAACACAAACTATATATTCTGCATGAAAAAACAATTTTTTTTTTTATAATTCAAGTCTATGTTTGTTGGGAAAAAGAATTGTACTGACAGTGGACCAGGAGCTATCCCAGGTGCATGAACTGGCTTTTGGAGCCTAGTCCTTGTGGTGGGACACCTTGCTCAACCTTGATACAGGGGGAAAGACTTGATCCTGCCTCAACGTGGGATGCCAGACGTAGTTGACTTCCCCCAAAAAGGAAGTCCTTACCCCTCTGAGAAGTGGATGGGGGAGTGGGAAGGGAGAAGGTAGGAAGGGGGTGTGAGAAGAGCAGGGAGGGGGAACTGAAGTGAGTATGTAAAATGAAAATAAATAAGTAAAAGAAATTGTACTATTCACTGGAGTGTAGATTATGCTGTATTATTGGTTTGGCATTATTATTGTATTCATTCACTAAATACTGATTAAAAGCTTGCTGTGGACCAGGTATTACCTCAAGCACTTATGACTTAAAACTTCCTGTTGCCATGAATATTTCTTCTAGAATAAAAAGGCAAGCAATAAACCAGTAAGTGAGAAAGCATTTTAGTTTTATGTATTGATTTTGTTGTGATAGGAATTAAACCTAGGATCCTGCACACTCTAGACAAACTATGCCACTGTGCCACACTCAGCCAAGAGATCACTTAGATGACCATGAGAGGTAGAGGACATACAAAGCAGGCTGTGGGGCAGGAAAAGCTTAGAGTGGGCTGTAACTGTGAGCAATGTGCTCAGGAAAGTCACATGAGCGAGGTGACATTTAGCAGAGCTCGGAAGCAAGCCTGTGCCATGGATCATTAGAGACAGCAGAGGTACAGGGTACATGGCGATGTGTTCTTAGAACAACACAATAAAACTCCATGTTCTCAATGCTAATCATCCATTCCATTCATAAAACCAAGACTAATATGATACAGAACTGCTCAAGGATTTTCAAAGCAAGCACAGAGCTCTCGGAAGTGGAGGGGAGAGCAAGCCTAGCTCTGTTGCTGATGTTTGAAAGCTTCTTAATGTTTTCCTTTTCACCTGTGACTTTTTATGAGGCCACATGAGTATATGGGTATATGAAGATGTATAAGAAATTATAAGAACTTTAGTTTAAGCCAGACACAATGGATACACATGTGCTCTTAATACTATGGGGGATGGACAGGAAAGCCATTACTATTTTGAGATTAACTGAGTCCCTCCCTCCAGAAAGTTCCAGGGCAGCCATGGATACACAAAGAGACCCTGTCTCAAAACATCAAAATAAGAACAAAATAAAAGACATTTGAGACAATTCTTGGTACATGTAAAATTTTATCACTTACTAAAGATATAAACAAGCTCTGCATACTGAGATGAAAGAGCTTGTTTTTACATAATATTATGTCTTGGCTGAGTGTTTGACAGTCCAGAACATCTCCATTGTTTTTCAGAGTCAGTCAATGTTTTGATTATGTAATAATCAGTGTTGAGTACATGGCTTTACAAAATGAAAGAAGTATGTTTATGGCCATTTCAGAAATTGAAAATTTTTCTAATCTCTGGCTAAAATTTATATAATGATTTTTTGAATGAAACTCAACTCAGCAATTCAGAAAGCAATATTGACAACCAAACATCTGAACCCAGTGCACCCCAAAGATATACTAATTTGACTTTTAAATCCTGTGATGGCTATTCTTGGTGGTTGTCAGCTTGAATTCATCTGGAATTAACTAAATTCAAAAATGAGGGATTTTTGCTTAATATGAAATTGGTAGACCCACTTCTAATCCAGATCTTTGAGTTAGGAAGACAGATGCCTTTAATATGAATCTTGAAGCAGAAAGACACATCTTTAATCAGGGCTATAGCTTCTGCTGGAAACCTATATAAAGATAATGGAGAAGGAAGCTTTTGCTCTTTGCCTATTACACTAGAATAGTGGTTCTCAAGTTTCCTAATACTGCTATCTTTTAATACAGTTCTTCACGTTGTGGTGACCCCCAACCATAAAATTATTTTTGTTGCTACTTTATAGCTGCAATTTTGCTGCTATCATTAATCTTAATGTACATATCTGATATACAGAATAACTGATATGTAACCCCTGTGAAAGGGTCGTTGGAGTCCCAAAGCTGTATTGACCGGTGGGTTCAGAATCGCTGCTCTGAAGAATCCTGACTAGAACACATCCTGAAAAAGTGTGCTATAAAAATGTTAAAAGTCTTTGCTTTTTCTATCCTAATCATTACATTTCTATGCAAGCAGAAAACCGCACAGTGAAAACACTGCAGTTCATAACATGACAGTTTTCAGATCTAAACTGAGATCTCAGGTGGTGGTGGCGGCTGTAGACATGTGTGGTGCAAAGCACACATATGGATTCAGAAACAAGTCCACAGTGGAGTCATGCAATGCAACACGGCCCAGCACAGCCAGAAAAACTAGATTCATTACGTGTTTGACTTGGGGCCCTGCACATTTAAAAAACCTTTTATGGTTGCCAAACTTTTCACACCCTCTGCATTTCACAGCCCACAGTAAGCTCTGGTTTCATGAGCACCAAAGTCACGTGGGCTACAGCTGACCCTGCAAGATGCTCAGAGCCCCGTCATTCCCCAACACTGGTTATTTTTGATACTGCCCATATGCTGCTCCCTAAGAAGGAAAAATTTTAAAGCCCAAAACATCAACAAGGTTTGACTTGAATTATTTCAGGGACAGCAGAGTGACAGGAAGCGAGAAAGGGTTTACACGTGTCACAGTATCAAGAGGCAGTGACGGATGGATGAGAAGTGGGTGGCAGCAGCTAGAAACAGTTGCACTAAATTCCCTGCATGGATGAGAAAGCAAGCAGGGAAAAGGAGACAGGCAGGCAGCGGTGCTGTATGTGATCCAGGGCCTGACCAGCAGCGGTTCTCCAGTTCTCGGGCAAGTATCCACATTGGACACCAGCTCACCGACGATTTTCCTTGCCTTTCCAAACTTAAAGCTATTTCCTACACTGCAAGAAACAATCACTGAGATCCAGATTGTCAGGTGACAAATCCATTCACCCTCAGCATATTCAGTTAGTGGACAGTGCTTGTAGCACCCTGACAATCTTTGTTGTCTTTCCTCATTTAAATGCACCTTTTATAAATGCAAACAGCATTTCTCAATGTGTAAATCATAACACCTTTAGGGGGAGTTGAACTGTCCTTTAACAGGGGACACATATCAGGTATTTACATTATGATTCATAACTCAGTTGTGAAATATCAATGAAGTAGTTGTTTGGTTGGGGATCACCACAGCATGAGGAAGTGTATTAAAGGGTTGCAGCATTGGGAAGGTTGAGAAGCACTTAGTAAAAGTAAGCTGAGCGTGTACCTCAGTGGTAGAACACTAGCTGGCATTTGCAACACTCTGGGTTTTATCTCCAGCAGTACAATTTAAAAATAAAGAGTAATATATAGACATATTTTCTGAAGTCAGGCATTGCTAAAAATACGTAATGGGGAAAATCCTCCCTGTATTCTCTTTCCATTGTTTTTGCTGACATTCAAGGTCACATTCTTTACCCGTTTCACCAAATTGCCAGTCAAAGCCTGAAGATAGATAATAGCATGGGTATTTTTTCTAGTCTTCTATATTGATTAAAGTGTATCTTACAAAGGAAGAAAGAAAGAAAGAAAGAAAGGAAGGAAGAAAGAAAGAAAGAAAGAGAGAGAGAAAGAAAGAGAGAAAGAAAGAGAAAGAAAGAAAGAAATTTTAACTTTCTTACCTATTCCTTATCTCATGTCTCATTTCCCTCAAAATGGTTACATCTCCTTTGAAAGCTTCATTGAGTCTCCGTGATTACAATATTAGAACTGCAGAGGTTCTAGTCCCAGGTAAGCCATGTGCTTCCAGTCAATTTTTTGTTGTTGTTGTTGCTGTTAGCCAGATTTTCTAAGTGATTTTGTTATTATTCCAACTTGACTAAAATTTTGTCTTTAATACAAACAAACCCATCTCATATTTCTGTTTCTCTCAGTCTGAGAAATGTACATGTCAGGAACACATTTCCATGAAGTTCACTCTATTGTGAAGTCCCATACGGGGTGATATGGACCACCCTTCCTCCTCAGCACAAGAACAATCCTGGGCATGTGGAAGACTTTCCTAAAGGATGTTTAGGAGAAAGGAACAGAGAGAAAAGAAAATAAGCACAAAGGCAAAGCTCAATGAGACAGGGAAGAAAAAGAATGTGAAGAGACTAATTATCCAACACATTGGTGGTTATTTCCCATTATACAATACAAGTGAATAAAGCCTTGTAAGTGTTTTGGTCAGTATGGCTCAGCATCAAAAGCTTTATGCATATGTTCTCTTGGCTCATGATTTTATGGAATGGCTTTAGCTTCAGCCTCTGCACAGTGGAAGACCTAGGAAGAGTCCAGGTTGGCACCACTAGTCTCGTCACTCTCCTTTGACCAGCAGCAGTGTTTGTCAAAGCAACAGAATGCTGTACCCAGTGAAACTGTTATTATTTCCATTCATGTTTTATTAAAGTCACAAAGTCAAGTCTAACATCATTGGGTGGGAAAGCAGATGTTGATAGCACAAGGTATGCCTATTTATTCTTATAAGGAGAAGGTGAGAAGAATTTCAAACAATAATTCATTTACCTACCCATTAGCTTTTTGCAATACCATATACACTTTTATCAAGTGTCGGATGTGCATGTGTGTGTGTGTGTGTGTGTGTGTGTGTGTGTGTGTGTGTGTACATGTGTGTGCAGGGTGGCTATAAGGACAAGAGGAAAGTGATCAGTGGGGTTACAGATGGTTGTAAGCCACTCAATGTGAGTGCTGGGACATGAAATATGCTCTGTTGCAAGAATAGTACGTGCTGTTAACCACTGAGCCATCTCGTCATCCCCACATGTAGTTTTAAAAATCTATTATTAGTTCCATCTGCTGAAAACCACAGTAGTCAACAGCTCTCCTAATTGTTCTGACATAGATTGATAGTTGGTGCAATATCTTTCACCATCATCTTGCACCAGACAACACATCATCTTTTATCCTTCATCTGTTTATCACATTAAAGCCACAATAACAAACTTTGTCCAGAACAGTTCCCACGGAGATGTGTATTATGACTGCATTATCACCTCTATTGTTCTCCCCTTCCAGCACTATTTGATTCTAGTGGGGTTTCTGCAGTTTGGACATTACCAATGAGATTGGCCATCTCACATTAAGGATGCAAACACCCAGTGTCTTATATAATTGGAGAAACTCATGAATAGCATATGCTGCAGATTTCTTAAGGGAATTGGGACATCATTACATGTACTCTGGAGTTCAGTGACAGTAGACAGGACAGCTAAGGCACCCTCAGCCAAGCACTCAGGGGCTTACAGAAGACAGAGTGTGGAGCTTGGCTCAGTATGACAGTCTTTCCTAAGCCTTGACCACGTATTTAAAGAGAAGCAAATCAAGTCTACACAATTGGGGTCATTGTACACTAGGTCTTTATTTGGATCAGAAGTCAGTCTTCTGACACTGACTTTGGTACCTTCCACTTGTATATCATACTTTATGCCGTGATGGTTAATATGATGGAGAAGGTAAAGCTTGATGAAATCTTCATTTTCAAACCATGGAAACAGAAAGATTTCCAAAGAAAGCAATTTGACTTTTTCATTCTGTGACTTAGTAATTAACTAATGTGTGTCAGCAGAAGACCCAAGGTAGTTGATCAAATGGCCTAAGTCAAGGGTATATTTTTATGCCTGAGTCTATTTCAGTTAACTACTTCAACAAATGATCATCAGATTTTGAGCAATAACTTAGAGATCGTATATATGATATTTATGTATTAATATCATATCATATATATGACACAAATACACGTTTAGCTAAGGTCATAGGAGAGGAAAGAAGAGCAATATGCAATTTTTAAATTAACTGAGCCTTTACTGGAATAGTAAAAGTCTTTCTGTTCCCAAGGGCAACAGAGCTTTTCATTATTGTGTAAAGGAAGGCTTTATAAGCAGCTTTTCTTTAATCCTAAAAGCACCCATAAATATTATTCGAGTTTACCTTTATTGGTATTTTGGAAAACAGTACTTCTAATCTGAAATCACTGTACTTATCAATGACGTACACTCTTATGGCCTATTGTTTATAACCGAACCTCTGTTGGTATGGCTAGTCCACCACATTAGCAAGCAAGAGTCCAGTAGGCAGTGATTAAAATCACCCCTGAGATCAGAATAGGAAGAAAAGTTTATTGAGCACAGTGTTAAGTGGGCAATGAGGTGGGCAGTAACTAGGGTAGGGCCGGTAGCAGAGGGCAATGGGCTGCAGGGAGAGCTCAATCTGAGAGAAATGTTTTTATAATGTGTGTCTGTTTCATTGTGTGCAGTTTACTGGGATAGAATTTGTGGCCAAGCCCAGTAGGATAATCCAGATTGGTAAATTCACCATTTTGGATGAGTCAGGGGCACAGGTAGTATGAGCTGCTGGGTACATAATTTCCAGTTGTATCATCTTTGTCATGCAAATAGGGATATGAAAAATAAGACTATGTCAATAAGGGAAGTCCTATTTGACCAAAGTTCTATCCTGGTACAAGGGGCAAGTCACTGAACTTTGGACTGCCACCCCTGATATCAGGTTATACCTTTCCAGGGGTAGTAGTTTGAGATTCCTGGGTCATAATTGTGAAAACTCTCTAATGGAGACTGGATTAATTTTCTGGGTCTGGTTGATGGCCATATTTGAACTATGTTCTTAATCTATTTCTCCATTATTATTTATAATCTTTCCAAGCATTGATTTTCACCTATAAACCAAGTTAGCAGATAATAAAATAAGTGATTAACAGAGGGCATAATATAAATGAAAAATTATTTCTGTGAATACATGTGCTCTTATTTGTGATTTGATATTATATTCATTACTCAATACATATTCCCATTAGTTAAGCCTATTTCCTATAATAAACTAAAACATCAGTATTTCATGGCATTCTGCCATGAGCATGATGTCATGCAAGTACGCTATAACTAGAATAATTTGAGACTCTTTGCTGCACAGTACATTTTGTGATGAAGCAATGTCTTTTGAGTTCCTAACAGCTAATTGAAAAGCAAACCCTTAGAAGATACCCAGTTCATAATAATAAAGTCACAAAATATGTGCTTGTGATTTTCACTTTCCATGCTTTTCACCTTCAAGATGGCATTAATGTTCATTCAAACAGCAGTCTTATCTGTCAGGCAGGAGTTGCACTCTTTATCTTCAAGATGAGATGGAAACACAGAGCATAAAAGTACAGTTTTCATGCTTCTACAGTAAGTGTCAGAGTAGGGTTCACCTTCTCCTCCCACAGTAAATCCTGTTTTCACTTTCAGAGTTTATATCATTACCTTATTTTCCATGAAAGAAACGTGTGAAATAAATGTCCCATATACTGACTGTATAACAACAAAGCCAAGAAAGGAAATAGTAGCATGCAAAAGTCAAATCTGAAGGCAACCATTCCCCTTTAACTACTTGGAAGTCATAGAGAAGCTTATAGTACTGTCACGCTCATTACCATTTTCTCTGGAAAGCAAATTACTAAAACCCTGAAGACTAAAATCTTGAAGTGTTGCTGTGGTCAGAGAGTATTGCAAAGAAACATTCTGCAAATCAAAGCTATTCTTATATCAAAGGAGATAGTGAAGAGAACACTGCCATGGCAAATTTTTCAGCCAAAAATGTATTCAACACATAAAATTTGTCAGCTTAAGAATTCATTGACTCCTTGTGATGGCCATTCTTCATTGACAACTTGACCATATCTGGAATGAACTACAATTCAGAAATGGAATGCACACTTGTGATCTGGAACTTGAGGTAGAAAGACAACATGCCTTTGATCCAGATCTTGAGGCTGAAGACACATGCCTTTAACCAAGATCTTGGGATCTTGGGATGAGAAGTCACACCCTTAATACTGATTTTGATGCAGGAAGGCACACAAATTTTGACCACACCTTCTGATGGAAGCCTATATAAGGACAGTGGGAGAAGGAAGGATTCATTCCATCTTTTCCTGCTGGTCCCCATATTTTCAGCACATCCACTGTAGCACATTCACTGGCAGTGGAGCCTACTTCTTGGGGATTCAATCATACACAGAAGATCAGCTGAGATACCCAGCCTTGTGGGACTGAGAAACTCTCTCTCTCTCTCTCTCTCTCTCTCTCTCTCTCTCTCTCTCTCTCTCTCTCTCTCTCTCTCTCTCTCTCACACACACACACACATACACACACATATGTATACACACAGATATATATATATATACACACACACACACATATATATATATATATATATATATACATACATATAGGGAGAGAGAGAAAGAGCGATTCATTCATCATTCTATAAGTTCTGTGACTTTAGGGAACCCTGGCCAATACACTCCTGTTACTATAATAGTCATTGTACAAAGACAAAGCATGGTGATCATGTATTTCAGGAAGAAAATATAGTGTGGAGTAAATCTGTACTCTTTGCACTGTTTGAAGTTAACAGCCAACCAGACAGCATATGAGTTCTCATATTTCATTCCACCCAAACACAAGCCAAGTTAGCCACCATCTGTAAGGCAATGTGGCACAAGTTTCTTTACAACCCTGCCTTCGCCTCTTTTGGGACTCACTACACTTGTTTTAGTTTTAAAACCACTATGAATGTAGAACATGAAGTCTTCTTCACTCCTAGACCCTGACACTTATTTGTAACCCATTCTTACTTGATTGAAATGATGCCAGGACTTCTGTGTTCTAAGAAATCATATCTGTATCTCTTAACCCACATGCTTAGGAAATATTTACCCAGTCAACCCAAAGGTTCTGAGACTGAGTAGTATATTTGATCTGTTGTAATTAAAGGCTAGCTCCAATAACTCATTATTTATTTATTTATTTATTTATTTCAAATGCTATTTTATGTTTATGCATATTGTAAAGGAACAATATGCTTGAAAATTAATCAAGTGCAGGGATATGCAATGTCTGATACACTTGGATCAGTTTTCAACCAAGGTAACAACAGAAAAACATTTTAATCTCTGGTCCAGAATACACTTGCTTTTTGTATCCAACTTCTTTTTTTTCCTTAATTATTAACATAAATATTGAGTATAAGGAGATGAATTTTAATTACTGACTTGAATAGAAGATAGCAACTGTTCAACTGGGAAATAAATTGTTCACCATTTCCCCACATATACTTAGGTGACTTCAAAGACCACAGTGGTGGGGGAGGCAGATCTGAGATGTCCCACTTCCAGGAGATGACAGCTGTAACTATGATGAGTCTACCTGAGACTACAGGAAACAGGTAATGATAAGTAATCACACAGAGGTGCCACTGTTAGCACTGTCTATAGATTTAAGGAAAGCGTTGAGAATAGATGCAGGCATGGTCACTTGTACCAAAGGATGCTTACAGAGAAGCTGAAAGCCCTGAACACCTGAGAGCAAAGATCCAGGTGAATGAATGTTGGGGCGACCCTCGCAGATTCGTGTGCTTTATTTAGGAGTGTAAAAGATGGGCAACTAACACAGGTCCCCATGACTGACCTCTGACAGCACTTCTTTCATACACAATGCCTGAAATCTGTGCTATCAGGAAGCCCCAGGACTGTATAGATTTCTCAATGAATTTATGTTCTCTTGACCGCTGGCCAATGAAGATAAATGCAAAAGGTACTTGCAAAGTGGAGACTGATGTGTCTGTATAACATAATGTCATTGTTGTTAGAATGTGCATAATTTAAAGAAAGATACATTCAGTTCATCATCAAGAAAAAAAGGATTTATGAAGCACAGCTGCCTAGCATCCTAGTAGGCTTCCTCATAAAGCAGAGAATTGAACGTGGTTTAGTGAACACCAGGGCTTGGAAATGCAGCTTAAGGAAACAGCCCCAAAACATGACTGCTAGCCTCTCACAACATGTTATACATCTCTTAATTCATTCTGCCCGCTTTTATGTAGGTATCTTAATTTAAAAAAAAAAAAAAAAGATAACAGCAAAGATGGTTGCTGTAGAACCAACCACTTGCTGGTTAGATTTAAGGTCCACTCCATGAGACTGAATTCAAGCCTGCTACTGTAAACCTAGCCAACAAACTGTGGCCAGGGAGGTGCAAGACCTAGTGGACCAATTACTTTATTTTCATAACTAGACATAGTATAAAATCTCCTCCTTTGTGTTCATAGATTGAGATAGCACTTGCACCTCTGACAGGCTTTTTTAGTTCATAGATTCAACAACCAGTTAAAGTGTAGGGAATAAGTGACTGTGGAGAGCTCACCCCTAAGCAGGACACATGTAGCATACACCCCAAAAGACTCAGGGAACACAACAGAAGAGGGGGCATAAAGAGCATAAGTCAGAGGTCGGAAAGAACTACTGGGAAAGTGTCTTCCGGATGTTCCATGGCTGGTGTACTCATCAACTCACAATAGCTGTAGTTCTCCATGTGATAGCAAACTAATGAACATTCCAACAGAGTAGAGAGAGAGGATCATGAGATCACACACTGCCGGGAGAGGGAGGATAATTTTTCTTCAGGGGGGTGTGGTACCCCCCACACACACAGTAAAATGCCTATATGCCAATAGACGCCCTATGTCCAAGCACATGTGGGCAGCACAAACTGAACTCAATGGATTTTAAACAACAAAGGAAATAAAACAAGAAGTTGTGAGAGGATGTGAGAGGTATTGGGAAAAAGCGGAGAAAAGGATAGGGTGGTGGGTATAATCAAAATACATTGCGTGTACATAAGAAATTATCAAATAATAAACAGGAAATATATTTTTAAAAGAGAAATATGATCAACGATCCACTTTGGGTATATAGTGATTACTCAAAGACAAATAGAAGAAATAAGTCACGGTATCCTATGAAACAGTATGACTAATAAATATTGTTTTAATAATACACTCTGTATCTACAACAACTAGAAGAAAAAGACTCAAAGGCCCCAATCATAAAATATTAATGAGATGGAATTCCAATTGAGTTCATATTCATCATATGCACACACTGAAATATGTGTAGCATTACATATTAGTATCACATATACATAAAAGAGCTAATGAATCAAGGAGCCGGAAATGTTAACTACCCAGATTTGATAGGCACACACTACATACATGTATCAAATTATTACAGTGTGGCCCATAAATACATACAATTAAAGTGATGATAACAAAAACTTAAAGCACTCAGTTTTAGCAATAAAGGTAAGACTGAAATATAATTTTATGTCTAGTTATGTGCTTTGGGGGGGGATGGTAAAAAAGTAGGCTTTTATTCCCAACTAGACTACAAGCAATCTTTACATTTTCCAAGCACTAGCATCAGGCATCAGAATACTAAGAGTGTGCATGCCTTCCAACCTGCTTTCATCCTTTAAGTGTCATCAATGGCCCTACTCTGTAGGGAAACTTGCAATTTATTGCAGAGACTTATCTCTGCAGGCGGGCTATGTTTAACTTCTACAATGGAACTGAACAAGTAACAAAAATGGATTCTTAAGCAAAAGGGAAATTGTTTTTTAAAGGAACTCAAAAATTGAAAGTCAAGAGCCTCAGAAGGCTAAGACCTAGAAACCAGTGTGTTTATCTCAGAAAAACAAACAAAAAAGCAAACAAAAATCTATGCATTTGTTTTTTCATAAAGAACTCTATCCAGCCGTTCCTCCTGCCTTGTCTTCCTGCTGTCAAGTTTCAAAGTCCTGAAACAAAACAACCAGTCATTCCAAGTTAGGTTCTATGGCGTGTCCATCATAGTACAAGGAAGGGTGTCAAACTCTAAAGACCCATCTGTGAGTGGATACACAGAAACTTACAACTCCCACCAAAGACTCGGAATATATGGACACAACTCTCAAAAAGGAGCCAAAGCATTATGGGAATTGCGTATTGCCTAAGTAGTAAAAGGACAGCCAGTGGTCAGTCCGTACACACAGTACACTTTGTTGAACTTAAGGTCTATTGTAATACAAATCCTGTCAACTTCAAAGAACAAATTTTTCTCCATGTACCTTCTCCAAAGTTGAAATAACTTGTACCACTCTGTCATCCATTTGCATTGTTTATACAGCAAGGAACTAGTCAAAGTTTACTCTCCAGAACGCGTGTCTGTGGAAGGATCTGGTCTTTGGATATAGATCCAGTGGCCCAGTTTCTGTTTGAGACCATTATTTAAACCCAGACTATTTCAATGTACTAATAATGAGCTGTCATTATCTGAGGGCTGTTTTCCAATGTCCTGGTTTCTTCTTTGGAATGCCATTGTCCTCTCGTGGCCTAAATAATTTTATACATAACAATGCCTTTGTGCTTGTAGCCTGGGTGTTTAAGTTCATTTTAAAGCCAAATCAGTAAATCTTTCCAGACATAATTTCTATCCCAGGGCTGGAGCTGCAGACAAATTGCAATCTCATATTTTAAGCAAATAGACTATGAAGTTTAAGCAGTTATTTTAACTAATCAGAACATAAATGATCAGCATATATAATGCATTCTTTCAGATTTTGTTTGTTGGGCTTTTAGGCATCACCTATCAGAATCACAGATTTTCCCCCTTTAATTTTAGGATAATAAGAAAGACTTTCCAAGCCCCAAAGCTGGAATCAGTTTAGTGACTCACCTCTGAGGGAGGGATTTGATAGAGACATCTCATTTAGGGCTGAGTGTTCTCACTCTGCATACTGTCTGGCTGTGGGTCTCTACATTTGTTCCCATTTGAAGCTTCTCTGATGATGGCTAAGCATAGCACTGACCGCATTTGTCCTTCTGGGTCTGGGATACCTCACTCAGGATGATTTTTTCCTTGCTCTATCCATTGACCTGTAAGTTTTATGATGCCACTTATTTTTTGTGCATCCATTTTTATTTCATCTTTTGAAAACTCTAGCTTTGAAACCAATGTTTTATTCTTTTTTATTCATTTTTAAATAAAATGCATGTGTTGTATTTTTCACATCGTGTATTTTGATCCAGCTCTTTCCCAGTCCCTTCACATCTTCCCTCTGTCCCTACATGCCCCCCAATAAAACAAAATTCAAGAGAAAAAGATGAAGAAAATAAAATGAGAAAAAATAATTAAAGCAGAAGGAATTAAAAATCTCATCATGGTTATTTAGGCAGGTGGTAATGGCGCATGCCTTTAATCCCAGCACTCGGGTGGCAGAGACAGGCAGATCTCTCTGAGTTCAAGGCCAGTCTTGTCTACAGAACAAGTTCCAGGACAGTCTCCAAAGCTACAGAAAAACCCTATCTTGAAAAAACAAAACAAAACAAAATCTCACCATTAAAGCTGCAGTATGACCCAAAAAGCCCCACTATTTATCCCTTGTCCATACATCTCCCCTTGCAGGTGTTCATTGAAAAGTCATTGTCTGGCTAGAGCCCTGGTCTCTACTACACATTTGATGCTGGGCCCCCACTAGGATTTTTCCTGGACATGCCACTAGGTCCTGTGTTGTGGAGATCATGAATCTTTGGGTCTGTGGGTCAGGTCCCTTCGTGTGCTCCAGCAAATCATAGATGAGATGGATGTTGGGGCTGTCATATCCTTGGGTCTGGGCTTGGGCAGCTGTAAGGTCAGTCTGCCAGATTGGAAATGGAAAGCTCTCTCATGGTCACAGTTTTGGGGCTGGCTCACCTACACCTGTGCTAGTAATGTTGGCTCAATTGTGCTGCCCTGTGTTGTGCCTGGTGGGGATTGGGGATAGCTCTCCCACCACTCTGACCACAGGGCCACTTCTCCCACCTGCCCCAGTTGAGCCCAATCTTTAATCGGAACAATTTTATTTCCTTACATATTCTGGACACTAACCCTCTTATCAGAGGCATGGGTAGTAAAGACTTTCTCCTATTATGCAGGCTGCCTCTTCACTTAAGTAATATGTCCTTGAACAGAAACTTTTTAGTTTCATGAGATCTCATTTCTTAGTTATCAGCCAAAATGCCTATGATATAAGGGGTTCTGTTCAGAAAGTTTTCCTGTTAAATAAGTTAAAACATATTCCCTACTTCCTTTTCTACCAGAGTTAGGTGATCAGGTCTTCTGTGGAAGTCCTCAATCCGTTTGGATGTGAGACAGGTGAAAATTCTCTAGGCAGGACTTAAGATCATCATTACCCCTGGGTAGGATTGTTGCTCCTTTTTACAGTGGGGAGAAGTGGGGTATGGATTCCAAGCTTGGCTCTCATACTATTGGGCCCTGACTCTTCAGACAAAGTTCTAGATTCTTTGGGATCATGCCTGCTAGTAGGATGATGTTGGGTGGTGGTTATGTTCAAAGTTTCTCCATGGTGTAAAATGCTGACTCTTTGCTCTCTCTCTCGTGCCATGTTGAGCTAATCCAGATGATGCACAGCTATTATTTCTTTCAATTCAGGAAAGTCAAACACACTTAATATATAACCTTAGCTAAGAGTCTGGAAGAGAAGAAAGGCCATTCCATTTTGCAATAAGTCTCATTTTAAAAAAAAATAAGTTAGGTGGTGCCTCTGTTCTATTTGCTATTATCTGCTTAGTTGATCCCATTTTTAATTAAACACAAGCACATCTAAAAGCATGACACTGTACAGAGAAGCATCATGCACACCTGCATGGTTACGTCTCACCAGTATAGACAAGGAAATTCACGGTTCCTTGCTTATACTAAAATCCTTATAGTGGAAAGCTGTCTTCTCTGTGATTTTTCAGATCTCCCAACAGTCAGCACAGTCAAACTATTAATAGATGATGGTGGCAACAGACTGCATATTCTCAGAATGACAGTCCTATGCTGCTCAAGAGGGAAGGGTAGTAGATGCGTATGCACAGCTGACCCATCTACTTGACCTTCTCCAGCAGCCCAGAGACACACTTTTCCCCAATGAAAATTCTAGTAAACAGCAAGGTCTTGCAATATGGGGATCCCTATGTACTGTCATTCAGTGTGAGTCATAAATGTACTCTAACGGTGTTCCCCCTCCCACCTCAGAGAATACATATCCTAACCCCCTGGCCATCCAGACAAGAGTTAATTTTACCAGCAAAGCTCAGCTCAAGCTGTGCATAGCTAAATTGTGATAAGAACATTGTTTCAGGAGGAGCCTCTACTTAATGCTGTTCAAAAATGAAAAATTGTAAAACTGGACTTCTGGTAACCATGAGTGGTGAGGCCTGGGATATAAACCAAGAATCTGATGACCACACTATGTGATGATGTGTCCCACACACTTCCACCAGCTTGTCACTTGACAGTTACCACTGATAACAGCTAGTAATCATTTAAAACTCTACCTCCAGCATAAGGGAAGACAAGACCCTAAACGTGGAAAAAATAGGGGACAGAATGTTGGTGCAGGATAGTACACAGTATCTGCCTTACATCTATATACAAATAACACCATTTTTGAAGAGTCTTAAGTGTAAAGAATTAGTAATATTCATATCTTAGAAACTCTCTTTTTTAATTAGTATGTTAAAATAATCAGTCCCTTTATGCCATTTCCTTTTGTTTAAAAATTTTACATTTTTATTTATTTTATAGGTCTGAAAGTGTGTGTGTGTGTGTGTGTGTGTGTGTGTGCGTGCGTGCATGCGTGCGTGCGTGCACACGCAACACAGAACATGTGTGGAGGCAGAGAGCAACTCATAGGAGTCAGTTCTTGCATACCATAATGTGAGGCCCATGAATCAAATTCAGGTTTAGCTCCTATGATGCTTCCATGCTTGTTCATAATGAATTTTGATTATATTTATCACTGTGATTTGTTCCTTCCTACTGGTCCTCCCAACTTCCCAAATAGAAACCCTTCTGTTATGTATCATTTTTTTAAAATTTAGATTATGAAAATTAGGGAAAGCATTCTGTGTTTGTCTTTTTCACACCTTAAAAATTCTATCCCAACAGATTGACTATCTCTCTGACAATGGAGCTTCGGATTCCGCTTGATAGGAGATGGTGCATTTTGGAGATAATGCTTTTATCAAACAATTCTCATAAATTTGATGTCATTTGTCATAGGAAAATAGACATAAACAAAGAGAGAAAGAGAAATCATGTTTGAATTTATTGTTTACATTTTCTATCCATTTGTAGCACAAGAAGGCAACATGAAAATCATCAAAGACATGTAGATAATCAGGGGAATCCTTAGGACACCCATATCTTTCAAACTATTGTGTTTTTAATTATTTTATCTATGTGATTGAATTATATAATTTAATTATAAATTAAGTGTATATCATGTGCCTACTACTGTAGTGAGATATTTATTATATAATATTATTGGCATTGCACTGCAGCTACGATAAATATTATATCGTATTTTGAAAGAAAAAAACAAAGATAACTTTCTAGTATCACAGAATAATTGTAAACTTAAACTCAGTTCTGTCAGAGGCCAGAGGTGGTCGTTTCAACCCATATCATTACTTATAAGCCAATCCAGTATTGATGTAACTTTCAAGTTGCTGAATCCTGATATCAGTTATTGTTATGAACTTTTATTATTCTTGTTGCTTTCCCCAGTTATCAAGGAAAATCTTGGTGCTGATTAAGAACACCATGTTCTATTCTTTTGCTGACTTAATTTCCTGAGTAGGTAGAAGGCAGCATTATTTTCGGGACAAAGAACAGCTTTATCATCTCCAAAAGCTTGCTGCTACACCGTGATGTTAGGGATGTGTTATTTTAGAAATGAATCACATACATAATCAGATGCCACTTGTGGCACCAGAGAGAGAATACAGCTGTGTGTGACTCTGAGCTGGTTCTCTCGAACAAGAACACCATCTGCTTTCTGCTGCTTTGGATGGAGTTTTCATTTCAGACTCTGAATCATCATGGTGGGGGGAACCATGTTGCTTTGTCTTCTATTCTCTTCTGGGCTAATGGTAGCTAAGTAATGAAGTTCAAAAAGTGTTGTAACATAAAAGGCATGCCTTTTGTTATCAGATATTAGACTAGGTTACCATGTAAGTCTTTGCCCCAGGCCTTGTTAGTTTGGGGCTCAATTTAGAGGACATATGAAAAAATCTCCCAGTCAAGGTTGATTTGATTTAGTAAAAACCTCAGAGCATCAGGAAGCTTCCTGAAACATACGATGTTTTGTAGGATATTCCAGCTCTCTGTGCTCTAATGAAATGAAACGTGGCTATTTGGAATGCTTTATTAATAAGAAAAATAGTGTGTTGTTCAAGGTGGCTGTAATGTCCTAAGTAATTGTTTATTATTAGTCACCAATTACATTATCCTTGTGGTAGTTAGTGTTGATTACCAGCTTTACAGAGCATGTAGTTAAAACTCTGAGTGTGTCTGTAAAAGAAACTCTAGATTATGTTTACTACAGTGTGGAAATTTATCCTAAACATTGTTGGTACCATTCCCTGGGTTGGGAATCTCAGATTGAATAAAAAGAAAACAGTGATCTGAGGATGAATCTTTATCTTTCTTAAGGCTTCTGGTCAGGTATGTTATCATGTCAAGATAACCCATGCATTATCATGCCTATTTAGAAACTCACGATATTCTTCTCAGATGTATGCAAAGCACCAATATGCAAGTACTAGCCTTAGGCAAATAGTCTCCACCATTTGAAATAGCAGTTTTTAATCGTTGCACCCCTCTGACATACATATTAGATACATTTTACCTTTGAAGTCCGTGCATAAGAACAGCAACCTTGTTGTATACACATGCCTTTCTTTACCATACACGTGCCTTTCTTTACCACGTTGAAAGGTAATGAGTGAACTGAATCTATCCATCTACACTTTTAGAGGAAATGCTTCAACAGTATTAAAAATAATCAACAGAAAATTACAGTGACGCCCAGGTGTTATTAACCCTTTGACAAGGTCAATTCTTGAGAGCTTTTCTGACTTGTGTCTCCCTAACCAGGAAGCATAAAGACTAACTTGATGATAAATTTACTAGTTTCGTTGGTTCGGACTGTGTCTTCTCCTGTTTAAAAGAAATTCTATTTATTTATCTCGTGGAAAATGACTACAAGCTCCTTTTGTGAGATAAGTTGAGAACTCAATTACGTATGACAAATACATAGAATATGTGATCACCTGGTTTAATGGCCCAAGTTCATTGACTGTAAACAGTTTGCAATACAAATCATGTTATCAAGCAGGAAAAATGGCTACACTTGAAATTTTCCACTCAGAATGTTTACTACAGAGAAACATGAAATTGGCCATTTCCAATTACTTTTAAAACAATGCAACGGAAGTAATAATGGGATTCCCAAGAATAGAAAAAATGAAGTGTACACTTTGTGTTTACACTGTAGCAATGAGTGTGCCTCATGTGGCTCTTAATGGAACTTAGAATTTCCCCTGGGCCATCCCAAACATCACAGTCCTTTAAGATGTGGAATCTTTCCAATTATTGGGGGGGGGTGAATTCAGTAATGGTAACTTTACAGCATAAGAAATTTTTATATTTGGTTTCTAATGTGAAAGTGAGCTGGAATCTATTGTGGGGAAATGATACTTTGCTCTGGATAATGCAAGCAAGTGGTCAGACATTGGGAAGTGGGCCTGATTTTGAGAGACCTTCTGGTATAGGCTGCTCATAATAATGACCTCACTTTTCCCCCATACGGTTTCTAGAAGCAGGAGTAACTTCTTGAGAGCAATAAGAGGGGGGTTAGGGCTGGAAATGGGACCATGACATCAGCTGGAGAATCTAGCAAGAGAGGGTAATGTTGTCTTGTTCTGAGATAAGAACTCTAAAGCCCGGGTTTGATGTTATCCCTCCTGTCTCTCTATCTTTATCTGAGAAGGCTAGCCTGTGGTAGGAAAATATAGCACCAAGAACAGAACTGGGTTGCCTATATGAAGATATCCTTGGCCTGTAACATTAGACTGTAATCCGATAAGCAAGCCCCAGGAAGCTCTAATGACCAGTCAACTCCCAAACTTATTAAGAATAGCATAGTCTGTTGATGGGAGATGCCATTCTGTAAATATGTTTCTCATATTGGTTAATGAATAAAGCACTGTTGGCCAATAAGAAAGCAAGATAGGCGGGACAAGGAGACAAAGAGGTTTCAGGGACAGGTAGGAGGAGATTCAACATGTAGGACTGAGAGAGCACAACTTTGGATACTCTCTCCGGTAAGATAAGACCATGTGGAAATACCTAGGTTAATAGAAATGGGTTAATATTTAAGACAAAATTAGCCAATAAGAAACACTAGTAACTGGCCACCAGCTTTCTATCTAATCCAGCATCTCTGTGTGTTATTTGGGGCTGGAGTGGCTCTGGGAGCAGGTGGGTGGGAAAACCTGCTCATAACAGTCTGTCACTTTGCTATTCATACTATTCAGGAGCTAGGAGTGGCATAAAATCATTACCTTGGTTTCTAAGTAAAGCCTGGAAGATTATTGAATTTGATGACTCAGATTTGAGTCTACTTGTGACTTAAGCTCTGCTCTTCTAGCTGCAAGAAGAAGACAGGCTGAAATATGAGCATATAATGTTATTGATGTACCCCACATGCCACATGTTCTCCTTAAATTCATTTTATTATCATTACTATTATTATTATTATTTGTGTGTGTGTGTGTGTGTGTGTGTGTGTGTGTGTGTGTATACCACATGTATGGAAGTGCCTGTGAAGGCTAGAAGAGGGCATCAGATCGCCTTGACCTAGAGTTACACACAGCTGTGATGGATGCTGAGAACTGAACTTCCATACTCTGGAAGAACTAGAAGTATTCTTAACCTCCAAGCCAACTCCTCCACCCCTGCATACCATCTGAACACCACCTTTAATCTAATGTGTGGAAGCCTGGTTACCTCAGGTTTAAAAATTCTCTAAAAAGCTATAATGTGGCTTGGTAATTTTCAGATAGGACAACTCTGAAGGTGTTTATTGGGGAAACAGAGTGTATAAGACAGTCTATCTGCCTTCTTTGGCATTGCTTGAAGAAAATAAGCACTCTGTTGAATGGGTCATGCTTGTGTCAACTGTGTTTGTCTTTAAGCATCAGGCAGATGATGTGCTGTTATTCTTCCAAAAGACAAAGTGAGATGTCATGATTCAGAGCATCTGCATGCCATTCGGGGCAGAGCATGGCTCTACAGTCAAGCATGGCTTCCCACATTAAACCCATTCTGTCTTCAGATTAGAAGTGGAAGATGAGAATCACTATAAAGTTCAGCCCTACTTATAGTGTCATGTATGAATCCCATTGCTATGATTTGGGTAAATGTCCCCAAAGGTTTCCTGTGTCAAAAAGTTAATCTTCAGACACCACACTTAGAAGGTACCTTATCTGTAATTTATAGCATTCAGTTACATCAAACTCACATTGTGGGTTTGCCAGCTTGAGACTGCAGAGTCAGTTGTATTTTTGGATTCAAGTACTCAAGATGTATAGGCTAAAAAAATTAAGTCATCAGTTTCCTAAGAAAGGCACAGAGAAGGTACTGGGAGAGGTGGGGTGGTTGGCATGTTCCCTGTGTCTCAAGAGTCAAAGACAGGAGGAAACTTATAGAAATTATCAGGTTTCTAGACATGCAAACCTGACATGTAGGGTTTAGATCATTAACCTGAAGCACAGCTGTCTTCAGTTTCTGCATTTTAAGGTAACAAGGGGCCTGGCAGACTTCAGTTGGGAGCTGACATAGCAATTGTACAGTATATGAAGTCAACAGTAGAATAAACTCGTGTGAAATGAGATGTGGGTGATAAAGATAAAAGAGGACCTTGAACGTGATCTCATTCATGTTAATGTCTACTTTTAAAGATTCATGTTTTATATTTGTTTATGTGTATGTGTGAGAGCATGTCGCATATGTGCTGGATAGAAGAGGGCACTGAATCCCTGGAGCTGGAATCAGGCAGTTGTAGGTCCACCAGATATGTGTACTACAATAGAACTAAGGTCCCTTGCAAGAGCAAAAAGCGCTAGCAACTACTGAGTCATCTGTTTAGTCTCTACCTTACACTAAGGGTAAATGTGAGCCCAGAGATGGCTAGTGCTGAAGGACACACAGTGTGCCCATCAGTGCAGAGACAGACCTGGAAATAACACAGCTCAAATTGTTAAAGGTAGTGGTTATCCCAAAAACTCTCATAGGAGAACAACAGGATGAAATTGATCTCTAGTTTTTTATTTTTATTTTTATTTTTATTTCACATATTGATCCCAGTTCTCTAGCCCTCTCTCCCTCTTTCTTTCCTCCCTCCCATGCCTCCCAACCACCCTCCCATCCCACCCTCCTTCCCCCATTCCACAGGGAGGTTGATGCCTTCCAGGAGGGATCAACAAAATCTGTCAAGTCATTTGGAGTAGGGACTAGGCCCTCACTCTTGTCTCTAGGTTAAGAGAGTATCCCTCCATGGGGAATGTGCTCCCAAAGTCCTTTTGTGCACCAAAACAATCCTGGTTCTACTGTCAGAGGTCTCTTAGGCTGTCCGGCCTTCTAACTCAGACCATGTTCGGTGGTCTGGGTTGGTCCAAGGCCGGTTTCCCAGCTATCAATCTGGGGGTCCATTAGCTCCCCCTTGTTTAGGACAGCTGTCTCTGTGGGTTTCTGTAGCCTGGTCTTGTCCTCCCTCTCTGCATCTGGATTCTAGTTCAGCTCAGTGTTTAGCTATGGGTGTCTGCTTCTGTTTCCATCAGCTAACTAGATAAGGGCTCTATGATGGTGGATAAGTTAGTCATCAATGTCATTATCAGGGAAGGGCATTTATGGTAGCCTTTCCTCTGTTGCTCAAATTGTTAGTTGGGGTGAGTCTTGTAGGTCTCTGGGCATTTCTCTAGATTCAGTTTTCTCCTGAAACCTATAATGGCTCCCTCTTTTATGGTATCTCTCTCTCTCTCTCTCTCTCTCTCTCTCTCTCTCTCTCTCTCTCTCTCTCTCTCTCTCTCTCTCTCTCTCTCTCTCATCTCTTCATCCCCTGACTCCATCTTCTTAGTCCCACATGCTTTCCTCTCCTCCCTTTCTCTTTCTCCTAGCTCACTCTCCACCCACTGCCTCCCCCCACTCCCAATATGCTCAGGAGATCTTGTTCCTTTCCCCTTCTGTGAGGGACCTTGTAGGAATCTCTTAGATTCCTCCTTGTATCCTAGTTTCTCTGGAGGTGTGAATTATAGGCTGGTAATCAATTGCTCTATGTCTAAAATCCATATGAGTGAGTACATACCATGTTCCTCTTTTTGTGACTAGATTATTTCATTCAGGATGATTTCTTCAAGTTCCATCCACTTGCCTGCTAATTTCAAATTTCTATTTTTTTTTCTGCAGAGTAGTTTCCATTGTGTAAATGTGCCACATCTTCTTTATCCATTCTTCCAGGTTCTTGCTATTACAAATGATACTGATACAAACATAGTTGAACAGATGTCTCAGATGTTCTCATGAATATTTTCTACGCTTTGGAGCTCTCGTCCACATTGCCTTGAAATTCCAGGAGGGCTGCTGTTATTTCATTTGTATCAGATTTCACAGCATGATGGAGGCCTGTTTACTTTATCAAAAACATTGTATTGAAATTTTCATGGCTCTGGTTCTGTAACCCTGAATAAAGGCAGTCACTGAGGGAATAAAGAAAGAATGGACACTCAGACAGATGTCTGGGAAAGCTTGGATCAAGTGGGGTGTATGGCCTGATGAAGGGCACCTACTGTCTCTGGTCAACACAGATCCTCAGCATGTTTATTATGGTGTATATATAGCACAAGGGGAGCCATTAGTCAGTTTAAGTTTCTGTGGATGAGCAGTCTCAGACTGCAAGCATCTGGAAGGACAAATCCGCAGTAGCTAGTTTTTTGTTTTGTTTTATACACTGGTCACTCATTCACTCTTGAACCCCCAAGGAAAATTTTACTATCCATTGGTAAATGGCTTTGCCAGTTTTCCACATGTCCCAGACCTTGGTCTTTATTATGTCTGTGCCCATGGCAACAACATACATTCACTTGGGACTTCACTCACTCTGAGACTCCTCCATTGCTTTGCACTATTGGAGGTAGGGAGATAGCTCACCCATTAATAGAACATAGTGCTCTAACAGAGGACCTGAATTTGGTTCCCAGCACCCACGTTAGGCAGCTCACTTTGCCCAGTTACTCCAGATCCAAGGCGTCCACTTGTTAAGTCTAGATTATGTAATAATGATTCCTTCATTAGAAAGATCTCACTCTCCCACATCCTACTTCTTCTTAGTTGTTATGCCTGAAGACCCCTCATTTGTATAATGCCTACAGTTTGAAGTACTGTTATTCCCATTCTAGATACTTCTATATTTGTTCTCACTCTGCAAGTGAGCTCACCAACATCATGTCTGAAATGCCTTATGTACACTTGTCAAGACCTGTTTTTACAACCTCTTTTTCCCTGAACTCCCGAGTTGACTATACTACCATCCATATGATGTCTGTATTGAGTAGCTAATAATCTTATTCTTGGCAAATTCATGCAGTACACACATACACACACACACACACACACACACACACACACACACACAGAGTCACAGTTATACATTTTCCCCCTCAATTTATTCACAGCACAGCAACTACATCTTCTAGTTATTGTTCAAGACAGTAACTTTAGAATTACTATTAGTTCAGTTTTTCTTCCTTACGTTCCCCCATCTAATCTATTGACAAATCCCCACTTGCTCTACCTGTGAAATGTATCCATATGCAGTCATCAAGCTCTACCTTCATTACTGCCAAACAGGTTTGGTACACTATCCACTTCCTCTTGCATCACTAAATACTTCCTAAAGGCCTTTGTGGTTTTTGCTGTTATCTCTGAAATCTCTTTCCTTGGGGGAAGCTAGAGTGATGTCCTAGGAATGTAACTCAACATATTAACTTTTGTCTTTAAACTACCCTAGTGGGTCCTGTTTCATTGAGAGTGGAAGTCAAAGCCCCTGGGTGTCTGGGAAGGAGTCTGGCTTTGCATTGCCTCTAACTCCATTCCCTTCTATTCCTGGTATTCTTTTTGTTTCTGCAATAGCAACCTCCTTACTCTTTGAGATCAGTTTCTCCCTTGGTACCTTAGCAGCTGCTGCAAATGATAGCAATGGCCTTCTCTCAGGCATATGTGACCTACTCACTAATTCTCTCACTTGGTTCAGGTCTTCTGAAACGGCGTGACTCTGAAAGGCATCCATTGAGCTCAATCCAATTAAAACAGCATGCCTATTTGTTCTGCTGTATTGTATGTTTTATTTGCATTTAATCTGTCTCCTCCACTCTCTACCCAAATACAAGATGACAACGATTTATTACTGATAATTAATGACATAGTAAGTGCTTGATAAGTATGGAGCAAGCACAGGAGTAACAGCCCTCTGATCCCCAGAAATTAACTTTTCATTGACTGAAATGGTTTCCAAACTTCTCCCCTCAGCTAATAAGGCTTCCTGTCATTCAACACTGCAGTTTTCTCTCTGCACTTGATACAGAACTTGTCAGCTCATCATCATGAAACCAAAGTCTTTATCCTTGAATCCATGCAGAAAAACTTCTCGTCCCATCCAAACAGGTCTCTATGTCACCTCTTCACCCAAGGGAAACTCCAATACTGCTCACTTCCTCAGACCCTCTCTGACCCACAGCCCAGGCTCTAACTCAGATATTTTCTTCTGAGCAGTAAGTCCCCACAGTCATATTATCCATGCTCATAGTTGGAAATATATTTTAATGAGTTTATTAAATGCATTTTCACTAAGATCTGACAATTCAACCTTCTGATCAGTATTACAGTTCTAGAGCTTTCTGTCATTCCAGATTTGCAATCAAGGTTCAAAACTTTATTTTCTAAAATTAACTAATTTTATTATACATACGTAAAGCTACTGGTCTACATTTCAAGCGAAAGAGAGTTGAACTAAAGTAGGACTATAAGATCTAATTTAAACGAGTGAGAAGTTAAACATTACCATGAGATATCGACATCATTACTAACATCATAACAACTATCTAAATGTTTCTGCATATTCATTTTTATCAACTTTTTATTTAAACAAGAGGGCTATGTAGCTTCAATCCTTGCCTACTGCCTGCTCTAAGGAAGGTCCGGCCAAGTACTCAGGACATGGCTAGCTGTCCTGGGCACTCCACAAGGCATTGCAGTGCATTTGCAAACACTGATGCTTGCTGAAGCACAGTCCATGCTGCTGGGGAATGGTGAGCTGAGTGGTTAACTCAGTGAGATTGGTCCTTCCCTTTGCTGATGGGAATAAACCAGGCCAAGTCCCAGGTGACAGCCAATTTCAAATGAGGCCAAGAATATTTTGAAGTGGTTACTGCTATGACTGTGGACTTGACTCTTAGAGATGCCACAAAGACTTTTAATTTCCTGACATTTCCAGACATCGAGAAAGAATCTGGCTGATGAGTCACCGATATTAATGGGGTTTTGAATCCTGTTTGCTGGGACAGCTGCCTCTCCTTCAGTTATTTAAAGAGCAAAGAGAATTACCAGGCAAACACAGAGGAAGAAACAGTCTGACTGCATTCAGTTACCGTTTTTATTATCAGACCTCAGCCCTTGCTGCATGGGGAAGTCCTTTGTTTCTTTGCCTTGTGTGTGCCTATTGGAGGTGATGAAAATAATTACTTAGCTTCTATGGAGCAAGCAGGCTTTCTCTGATGGAAAGAAAACATCTACAGAGCTCAAACACTGAGTGTCTCTTTAATCATAAGAGGATAAAAACTTATGTTGTATTACAACACCTTCTGCTTTTCAGGTTCCTACGTGTTGCTCTGTCTGCTTTCCCTGATATGAAAAAAGAAAGAGTCAAAAAAGGAAGGAAGAGATAAATAGTATATTTGGGCTAACTGATTTTACTTTTCAAGCATCTGGACAATCCAGGGTATTGGAATCATTGCATTCCTGCTAGCTATAAGGTTCTCTGGATGCCAGTATCTCAGATCTATTTTAAGAGGCCCAGCAGCTAGCTGCCAACAATGACTGTGAGCCTACAGACCAGTCACATCCCTTTTTCATCTCTTAAAAAATATTAGCAGTACTTGTTCCTCTGTCAGGTGTGTAATGAGGACTTCTCATTTTTTTATGCTTCATATGATTTATTTTTTCAACAAAAAGGCATGAGTCCAGAGCGCCTGTCTCTAGAAACAGGAAATCGTAATTAAGACAACAGCATCTCTTGAGTGCTCTACCATGAGTCATAAGAACCATGCCAGGGTCTAAACTATTTTCTCTCAACTATCAGTGTGCAAGAAAGAGAAAAAAGAAAGAGACAAAGACCACCTAGAGAGTTCATTTTGGCTGAATGACTTGAAAGTAGTTTGGGGTCAGGCCTAGGAGTCCGTAGTTTAGTGAGGGTGCTGATATCTCTGAGGAAAATGATTCGTGTCTCACATGAAAGTGCTCATCAAACCCAGAGCAGCCTCTAGAGCCGTCCACTGTAGAATGAGATCGCCCTCTGCTCAACCAATGTTTTGCTAACTGGTGATAAAGTATCATCAGCTCTTGCCTAAGAACTGGGGATGGAACATCATCTTGGAAACGTCTGTTAAGGACTGTCTGTTTCCACACTGGATCCAAAGCACTTCCTGGAACCATCCATGTGAGAGGTGAATGCCTCAGACACTCTATTACTACCCACTGTGCTCATTTTCCTAAGTTGGACTGAGCAACAACTCACTTCAGGGTTTCTTTCAAAAGAAACTGACCTTTTAAAAAATCCTTTATCTTCAGTCAGGAACCTCTTCAAAATCGGACAGAAACAAGAAACATGGAGAAGGCAGATCCACAGCTAGCATGGCCACATGCATCTAAATGTCACTTACGTAATGTAGTTTCTACTCTGGAGGATGCCAAAGTCACTAGAAAGAGTCATGGCTTGGGCAAATGTTGCTGTAATTTCTTACCACTTCACACAGCAGGGAGGCCATTCTCGGGTACTTAGGACTGTATGGCAATTTCTAATGGGGGGAGAGGGACAGACAGAGTAAGGGAGCTGAGACTATTAGAGCCCCCAGCAGCCCAGTGAAGCAACCACCACACTGTCCTGAACTTGAAGTTCCCTCTTCTGGGGTATCTGCTTCTGCTTCCATCAGCTACTGGATGAGGGCTCTATGGTGGTATATGTTAGTTATCAATCTCATTATCAGGAAAGGACATTTTAAGGTAGCCTCTTCATTGTTGCTCAGACTGTTAGTTGAGGTCATCCTTGTAGGTCTCTGGACATTTCTCTAGAGTCAGTTTTCCCTCAAATGGCTCCCTCTATTATGGTATCTCTATTTTTGCTCTTGTCTATTCCTCCCTGACTCAAACTTCCTGGTCCCACACGTTCTCCTCTCCCCACTTCTCTTTCTCCTAACCACCTTTCCACTCACTGCCACCTACCCACTCCCAATATGCTCAAGAGATCTTGTTTCTTTCCCCTTCTGTGAGGGACCTTGTATGAATCTCTTAGGTTCCTTCTTGTATCCTAGTTTCTCTGGCAGTAATTCTTTAGTTAAGGGTTTGGGGTTTTTTTTGTTTGTTTGTTTGTTTGTTTTGTTTTTGTTTGTTTTTTGGTGATGTTTTGTAGAGAGCTGCAAAGTGCCGTGCCTTAAAGATGGCGCTGGCTCCCGCCTTCCACCTCACCAAGGGTGAGCACTCTCTGGCATAAACAAGCCCTTATTTGGTTAAGTCTGTTCAGCCTGTCTGCTTCCACGTTAGAGTAGCCTATCTGCAGGGTCCAGGTAGCTCACTGGGGTTGGTTAGCGCAAGGGGATTTAAGCCTGTGCAAGGGTCCCCCGGTTCTCTTGTGAGTCAGAAGAACATGTTTCAAGGATCCTGATTAAAACTACATGAAGAAGATCTTCCGGGAGTCGTGTCTTCCTTGCTGGCAGGGGTAGGCGCGTACAATGTTTTAATACATACATATCACCATACTTTGGTTTTATTTGTTCTTCTCTGTGTCTACTCCAATGCTTTGTTGGTCCCCTTCTTCCTCAAGATAGCTCTTCCTTCTGTATTCAAGACATGCACACATTCCATTACTTTCTCTTGTTTCACATTTTTCTATCTTGCTTTCCATTTCCCTTAGCCTCTTTCACAATCACTTCCCTTTTTTTTCTTGTTCGGTTTCTACACATCCATCAGACATATACAATGTTATCTCAGAGGCATATTTGCCAACAGGATAAGTAAAAATAACATGACTTTACAGAACATTTTCTCATTTCCTTTGTACTTTTGTTTGATGGGTAAATACTCTTGATTTTGGCTTACACTTTTGTTCTTTGACAATTTCATATGTGTATGTAGTGCTTGTCATGCATATGAATGTATGTATGTGTATGTGTGTATGTGATGTGATGATCCTACGTTGATATATAGTTGATTTGATTAAATTTAATTAGTAATTGCCCTAGAGAAAAGGATTAGTACCAACACACAATTTTAAAGGTCTGCAATAGTCTTAGGAATATTTTTTGTGTTAAAAAAAAATGAGAGAACATTTTTGAAGAAGGGGCTAATTAAGGTAGTCTCTTAGAAGACAAAAAAAGTATAATTTCTTCTGATACAAATTATTTGAGATAAGTCTTTCCCAGCACCACAAAACTCACACACTCCCTCGCTCTTTGCTCCTGCTCTCCTCTTTGTTTAAACACATTAATCTCTTTTACTTTCCATTCTTCACCAACTAAGACCATTTAAATTGAGCTTTGCTAATTAAATAAACTATTAGCTCTGAGGTCACATTGTGGAGATCAGGGGAGTGAGCAGAGTGGAGGGAAAATTAGCTCACACATTATCTGAGGTTTTATTTCATGGCAATCACAGGAGAGAGGGAGAAGGAGAGAGGGAGAGAGAGAGAGAGAGAGAGAGAGAGAGAGAGAGAGAGAGAGAGAGAGAGAGAGAGAGAGAGAGAGGAGACGAAAGCTGTCAGCATCCAGGGCACAAGAGTTTTCTTATGAAAGAATTTACAATGAGAGATAATGAGGGTGCTTTCAGCAAGCCATCAATCTGCCTGCACTTCCTGGAAGCCCCTGGACACTCAGAATACAAGACAGGCTGGATGGAAGCAAGGTGACATTTAGAGAACATGATTCACTGAGAAGCACAAATGTGTACAAACCCAGGAATATTGTCTTGAGGGGAGATAAGTCTCGAGGCTCCCAAGAACATTACTGCTATTGTGACAAGTGTTTCCCAGCTTAGTGGTCATCTGGGAACACTACAAAGAAAACAGATGGATTTTACTGGGAATGAGTTTTACTGAATGGAAAACTCAGCTGGGAGCAGAGCAGAAGCTGCAATCGTCTCTCTTAACCAAGCTTTGTAAGGAAAGTCTCATTGACATCTTGTCTTACTATGCCATACTTCGCTGGGTGTAGTTTGTCTGCTTGTTTGTATATTCTCTTACATAGCAGTTCAAAAGAGTTCTGGATATTTCTTGAATTTAAATAGTCCGTTTAGGGCTGGGCTGGTGAGATAGATGGCTCAACAGGTTCAGGCACCTGCTGCCAAGCCTGAATCCCTGAGTTTAATTCCTGAGCTCTACATGGGGGAAGGAGAGAAACAATCCTTGCAAGTTGTCCTTTGACCCCCTTACACACACACACACGTGTGCTGTGGCATGCACACACCTAACTCTACATTAAATGAATAAATAAGTAAATGTAATTTTTTAAACTTTAAACCAGTTCAAGGGGACAGAAAAATACTTAAAATGACTATTGATCCATTAAAGAAAATCAGGCTTCTAATACGTTAACATTTGGGGCTGGAGAGAGAGTTCAGAAGTTGAGAATACTTGCTCCCAACATCCACACAGCAGCTCACAACTCTCTATAACTCCAGGTCCAAAAAATCCAATTACCTCTTCTGACCTCTGTTGGCACATAGAATGCATACATACAGATGAAATATTCATATGCATAAAGCAAAATAGATGTCTTTTTAAATGGTAGTTTATGTATTTTCCTGCTCTGCAGTGAAGGTCCCAAGGGCTAAAGATGGATATGAGAAGATACTGGATGAGCCTCTCCTGCAGTCCCGTATGACCTGTAGCATCAGCTCTCCTTTCTGCTGTATCACACAGAAATGCAAGTTCATTACATAGAGTGCTCAGGAAACAGTTCAGAACTCAGCCCAAAACTCAGAAGGCTGAGATGGTGAACTCGAGACTACTATTGGCTACATTATAAGTTATACATCAACTTGCATTGTCTATAGGCAACAAGTCCCCAAAACCAGCAGCAACAACAAAGATAAATAATTACATATATGAGGGGAGAAATAGCAAATGAAAATCTAATCCTCCCTGAAGCTGCATATTCATGGTCTCCCCATCAGCAAATTAGCTAAAAATCTTTTATTGTTTTGTTATTCGGTGAGCATGAATGTAACGTGAATGTTTTCTGGCCTGGTTTTCCACCACTCTTTTTCTGCCCCAAAGAAACACACAGATGCTAAATTAGTTAGTTATAAAGCTGTTGGCCATTGCCTAAGGTTTCTTATGGGCTAGTTCTGTTTTAATATTTAACCCATTTCTACTAATCTATGTATATCTACATGGTCTTCATTTACCGGAGAACAAGTCTGGTCCTGTTGGTCCTGTTACTCCTCTTACATCCTACATTGTGACTACTCAGTGTCTCCATAGTAAAGAAAGTGATTTCCTGTTTGTTCCTGCTTATGATCTGATTCTGCCCAGCTACATCACTTCTTGCCTGTATGTACAGACCTCCAGATCTCTATGATTTGCTAGTGGCAGGTTTCTGCCCAGCTACATCACTTCCTGGGATCACATGATGACTCCTCTCTGCCTATACTTCCCAGAATCCTCCTTGTCTCCTAGTCCAATCTATCATCCTGCCTAGCCAATCAGTGTCTTATTCAACAACCAATAAGGCAAACATATATACAGAAGAACATTCCTCATCACATGAATATATATTAGTAAGAAGATATAAGTTTGTATGCATCCGTTTGTGTACCAACTTTACAAATTGATTTACCCTGAAGAAACATTTTACAATCACACAACAGCGACACATGTACATTTTAATGTAATTAATTACATAGTCACATTCATGACAAATAATTTATTGTATTTTGTACATGGCTATCTTGTCATTTATTTTACCCGTGAGACCAGAACAGGAAATCAGAGCATAAATAATATAAACTGGGACTCTAAACTTCCCTGAACACTCTCCTCAACATACAGCTTGACTCGCATTCTCACACACAGCCATGTATGGTGCATTCTGATGTCATACTGGATAAGTCTGCAAAGACCTGAAAAGAGCTGTGGAAATGCTAGAATTACAAAGTAGGCTAAATGCCTGTAATGGATCCCCATATTCACTTTAGCTTGAGTTGGTTACACATCTCCACAGAAGCTCTCTCATGTGCTAAAACCCCTACCACTATTGTTTTACACGTGGTACATTGTCATGAATGTTTGTTGATTTAAACCCAGTAACGGAGAGAAACTGGAGAACTCTGAACTTAAGCGCTCCTTCTTTTCACGGTCACAGACCTGGAATTAAAGCAAGTCTTTAAAATAGAGACAAAGAAGAAGAGTAGGGGGTCCCAGAAATTACTGGAACAATATTCCAAAAGGAACTATAAAACACAAAGAAAATAACTCCTTACTCAATACATTAAAAAGAAAAATAAAATAAAATAAAAATAAAATGGTGGTGATGGCTGTGATCCCAGCATTTGGAAGATGGAGACAGAATGATCCAGAGTTCAATGCCAGGTGTGAAATATCCAGCAAGTTCAAGTCTGGCCTGAGCTGCCTCAGCCCTGTCTCCATAACAGATAAAAGAAAAAAAATGGAGAGATTATGACAACTGGCGTTGTATGAACAAGCCCCCTTGGGAGCATCACACTGTCTGAGAACTTTCCAAGTTTCAAATGCTAAAGGGGGACAGCTTCACTCTATGGAAAAATATCTCTACCTGGAGAATATCTACATAGCTCCTGGAGTTAGTAAATGGAATATAAAAAAGTAAGAAGGTAAAGACTGTAATTGGTATTTCAGAGAGAGACAGACGCATGCAGTTCTGGAGAATAAATGGTGAGCAGCATTGGTAATAAACTGGAAAAGTTTTTACTCTCCTATGCCATGTGGTAGGAAGCAGGTATACCGCCCATCCTATATTTTCTTCCTGTAACAGTTCTGGGTGTTTTTAGTACATAATATCTCACAGAACTTTCAAGTTTCAGGCGGTCAGCAGCAGGGCTCTAACCATGTCTGGTAACTTTCCATTTTATAATGCCATCGTGCTGGACAGTTTTGCATCAACCTGACACAAGCTAGAGTCATCTGAGAGGAGAAAACCTCAATGGGGAAAATGCCTTCATAAGATCAGGTTTTACGCATGCCTGTAAGGCATTTTCCTAATTAGTGATTGATGCCGGAGAGCCAGCCCCTTTGTAGATGGATACGGGACCTTGGGATAGTAGTACTAGGTGTTGGGAAATTTAAGTCCTTGTCCCTCACAGCTCTCTTCCTCCACACCCAGCTGTAGAACCTCCATTCTCTCAAGACTGAGCAAACAAGGTTATTCTCAGAACTTCCTGGTATACAGTGCCCATACCTTGACCCCGGGTGTGAGTGGCGCATGACTTCCTCCTATGCTTAGCCCATCCCCTGGCTTGGGTATATAAGCCCATTACTCTCTATAATAAAAGCAGCTTCTTCTTCACTTCTCATTGTGGTCTGTTAAGTGCTTCAATCCCTACACCCTCCACCAGCTCCATACTCTGGTCAGACGGGTGCAGCACTAGGCTCCATAAGAAAGCAGGCTAAGCAAGCCTTGTGGAGCTAGCCAGTAAGCAGCACCCCTCCATGACCTCTGCATCAGCTTCTAGCTCCAGGATCCTGCCCTGTTTGAGTTCCTGTCTTGGCTGTCTTTTGATAATGAACAGTGTTATGAAACTGTAAACCAAATAAACCCATTCCTCCCTGAGTTACTTTGGCCACGGTGTTTCATCACAGCGACAGAAACCCTAACTAAGACAATCGTTTAAACACACAGGAGCTTGCACACTATGGATGGACTTTTGATCTTTTCACCTTGAATACTAATTTCAATATCCTGTCACTACACTCCCATAACAAAGGCTTAGAGTGCTGCCTATGTTGATGATCCAATCCCCTTATGGTCCTGCCTTCTGTTTGGTGGAAATTAATTGCTCCTGTGTCAACTTCATCTGTTTGAACTATGTGTTGCATGTAATCCTCACTTAGCTGGTGAGCCTTTGCCACAGAAACTGCCTTAGCAACCGACATGAGCACGAGCAGGAAGACCAAGGATTAAAAAGGGTAGGCACACTTCTGTAAAACACATCTAGTCCTGAGAGGAACCAGTGCAAAACACTTGGGGGTCCAGGCCCAGTCACAGAAACAGGAGCACAACAGAATCAAATACTAAAACAGTTCTGTCATTGGGCTCCACTTCCAGCACCGGAAGCCAGGTTTGGGGGCCAGCATGAAGATGCGGACCTCGATATGGAATAATGCACCCGTTAGACTTGGAATTAGGAAAACCAAGTCTCTTCTCATTTAGTCCTATCAACTTTGGCTTGACGACCTGTAGAATGTTAATACAGTGTGCAGCTGTAAGATTATTCACTGTTCCTTTCAATAATCTAACACACGACACGCAGCTTGATATACACAGCGAAGTGGTCACTGCATGGAGACCAGTCATTGCCCAGCGTTCAGCTGTGGACCGAGTATGAGCCAGATTGGAGCCTGGAGTCCAATTCTGCCCTTTAGCCAAGATCTGCAGCTGATTCCATTTGATTCCATTCTCCCTTAAAAAGCTTGTACAGAGTGTTAGCGTCGACACATTTGGAACTAAAGATGGTTGTGACTTTGGATAAAGTATTTTACTATTTTTAATTTCCTTTCCTTTAGTAATTAATGTGAATTACTGCTTACAGCTCACTAAAACTGTAGAGGGCTTTATAAAACGCAATGATCATGTTTCATTATAAACCATTATAACATCATATTTGATTATAAGTCTATTTTAAGTGAGGTCAATTGATGCAATGGTGTGTTTGTCATTGGAAGGCATGGATCTGAACTCATGAGTGACCTCAGCCAGGTGCCTGAACTCTTTGTGATTTTAAATTAATTAAAAATTAAATTAATGAAGTATCTCCCTGTACCCCACCCACACAATTAACAAATAACAATTAATGGATTAGATAAGAACCTTAATAAATTAAAAATTAACTTTTTACCAGTTAGCACTGTGACTAGTGGCCATTTTACTGGGCAACACAGATCTGAGAACATTTTTTTTTTTCATTATAGAATGTTGTACACTGAGCCGAACTCCTAGAATCCAGTTGCCAGAGAGGGAGAAGTGATGAGCAAAGGGGTCAAGACCAGGATGTAGAAACCCACAGAAACAGCTAATCTGAACAAGGGGGAGCTCATGGAACCCAGACTGATAGCTGGGAAACCAGCATAAGGCCGACCGAGACCCTCTGAACATGGGTCTCAGTTAGGAGGACTGGGAAGTGTATGGTACCTCTGACAATGGAACCAGAATGTATCCCTAAGTACAGGAATGGACTTCAGGAGCACATTCCCCCTGGAGGGATACTGCCTTAGCCTAGAGACACAGGGGAGGACCTAGACCCTACCCCAAATGATTTGACAGACTTTGATGATCCCTCATGGAAAGGCTTACCCTCCCTAGAGAGTGGATGGGGGATGGGATGGGGGGGCATGGAGGATATGATGGAGAGGGAACTGGGATCAATATTTAAAATAAGAAAAACATATTAAAAATAAGTAAGTAAATAATGCTGTAGAAGGTGGTAACTAAAAGTGGAAATACTAGGTCTTTGATCTTCTCAATGCATACTCTAGAACAGTTTTCTAGAACCCTTGTGTTACTCAGAATTAAAAACTTGCTGTGTAGCTGGTACCTATTTTGGTGCTGAGACTTGTAATTAGACTCATAAGCCCACACTAGTCATACCTTAATGGGTCATAAAAGTAAACCACAGCTGCGTGCCTATGAATAATGAAAACCTGTTGAGAAACTGGTCCATTCTTGCTTCCATCTTAACCTTGACTCTACCATTTATCATCTTGTTCTTCCTCCTTTGGGTCTATTATTTGCATTTGACCTCTATACTTTCCATTGGGAATAGCTTCGCTGCTTTTCTGGAGATTTGTCTCCAAAGGTCATGAGGACTTACTTGTTTTCAGCCTCACTTGGATGTACGGTGGCAACCGCTCACACCATCCTGAACTGTGGAGTCCTAGGACCTGCACAATGATGGGAGGTCAGCAAGGCTGCTCAGGTCGTGTCAAGGTCCCCACCCTTTGGCTGGATCCTGAATTTCGATGTGTGCAGAGACCTGACCAGCAAGTCCCGTGAATGAAGGACTCCTCCTGTGGAGGAGCAGCAATAGGAAGTAGAGACTGAGGGAGGGTAAGGGCAGATATCATATCCCAGACATGTATTTAAATAAGCATCAACTCTGTGACCATCAGAGGCCCAGATATTGGAAAGGAGAAGTAATACTGTATCTTCTCTTGTAGCAGATAAAATAGTGTCCTCAATCAACCCAAAAGAATAGATGGTAAACTGATTTTTCAAAAGTCAGTAAAGAATGGTGTAGCTACAAACATAGAGCATTAGCATATTTAAAACTAATAACCTCATGCATAAACAATAAGCTACTAGGACATATAATAAAAAAGAGCATTTTTGTTTCATTCATTTCAATTTGCCTACTATTTGTTTAAAAATCATACAACAAAAAATTAGAAAAACAAAGACTTTATGATATGACCAACTGTCCCTCCAGCAAAATCAGTTCCCAATAAATGGGGAGGATTCCAGTACTTTACCAAAATAATTCCATGTCACAAACCTATCAGGTTGCCCTAACATACTATATGAATTTAATGAGGTCTTGATTGAAATCCAGGGATTATTTTTTCTAGAGCTAAGCAAATTAATTCTAAGGTTGTTGTTAAGTTTCCTATTCATGAATATCTAGGAAACACTAACACAGAATATAAGAATGGACAAGATCTGTCAGACCAATACACAAGCAACTACATATGCACAGCACACTTAAAACAGTTCTGAGGGCTGGTGAAATGTAATAGTCTACAAATGTAAAGACTAGTGGGTCAGTTCAGCAATAAAAATTTAAAATAGAACATTTTCTATAGGAAAAAAATCAGAAAAAGAAAAAACATAAAACACAAACTTGCTGAAGTCATTAATAAATCCTTAAAGATAACAAGAAAAAAATGCACCAAAATTCTGATTTGGAAAAAAAAACTGGACACAGGAGGATTCCCTCACACCTCTTTCCATAGCTTCTGTGGCATTTTCAATTCTTGCCAGCAGTGTGTAGTGTTTCTGGGTTCTCAAAAACTTAAAAATAGAACTGCCATGTGACCTAGCATCTTATTTCTGAGCATGGATCTGAAAGAAATATGATCGCTGTCTTAAAGTGGTACCAGCACTCACGTTTCAGAATTGACTGAGATGGTTGTGATGCTGAGATCATGTGTGAAGTGTTCTCACATCATCAGATGGAGTAAAACTGAACTAAATCAATGGGGCATGAGGAAACTCTGGCCACATTAGATTCATTGTGCTAATTGTGGTGATGGTAGGCTCCACAAGTGTTTGCACAAATCCAAACTCATTGCACACATTACACATAAGCATTTATTCATATGTTGACTATATCTCAATAAGTCTGTTTTAAACACTAAAGGAGATTTTAAAACTTTTTATCCTAAAGCAATAACTGTTTTCAGACATGGGTGTATTTGGCATTAGGCTAATTTGAATGTTACATAGTATATTCGTACACTGAAAATCTTTTATTACCACATTAATACATATAATTTTATGTTTTCAAAGTATTTGCTTAAATAAATACATTAATAAAATGAAATCAGTTGCCATGTAGCTGAAAAGGAAAAAAAATCGGAACATATAGTTTGGAAAAATATGTGCCAACAAATAGCAATAATTTGGGCCTTAGCTTTCTTGAAGAAGCTCAGTCACCATTTGGCCTCCTGCTATTGGGAAGGAATGGATTCTCTAAGACATAGTGGAAGGCCTTCATGTCATTGGGTATGTGCTTGTGAAGGTACTGGGAAAGTAACACACACACACACACACACACACACACACACACACACACAACTCTCTTTGGGGTTCTGGCTGTGAAGTAAATTGGGTTTCTCCACCACATTCTCAAGCCAATGAGATGTTGTTTCAGTATCAGCTGAAAAGCTATGAAACCACTTGATAATTCATTCAAACCTTGGAAAGTAAGACAAAATTACTATTTCCCTTTTGTAAGCTTACTGCCTCCTGTGTTTTGTTACAGTGACAGACAGCTAACATAATTCAAATATTAAACCAGTGAGGTACCGTTCGGTAAATTACAATTCAGCCAGGCTGTGAGGGTACTTTGGAACTATGGAAAGGCAAGGATCAGCTTTATGAATGCGAATGTAGTGAATGATGATGTGTATTGTAAAGTTAAAGGAGGGAAGTGCAAAGTAGTGTATGGTGGATGAAACACTCCTTTTAGATGTTGACTTTAAATACCAATGAAACAAATGGAAATGATGATCTACAAAGGCTAGTGGGAAGGGGGTGGAGTTAGAAATAAAACTTCTAAAAATAAAACATCTTTCCATATGGCCTTTGGACCACTTGTGATTTACATTTAAAAATAAAACTAAATCAAAATGCATAAAAGCATTCACACAAAGCAGGATTTCAGGAAGCGGAGTTCACTCAGCCCCCAATGCAGGCACTATTCTGTAACCTCCACACTGTAATTTACAAAAGCAGAGCTGCAGAGCATGGATGGAGGGGTTTTATTGGGGGAAATGAATGGGAATGGGGGGAGGAGAGAGGAAAGACCAGCCTCTGGGGACAAGAGCAGCAGAAGAGAAAAGAGAGGGGGAGAGAGAAAGAAAGAGAGAGACAGGCAGTGAAGGAGGGAGAGGGAGAGAGAGAGAAAGAGAGAGGAAGGTGGGAGGTGGGCAGGGTCCTTTTAAAAGGGAATATAGTGAATTGCACAGGTGATGCTCTTATTGGGTACAGCTGAAGACGTATCCAGTCAGAACCTCAAGGACAGGCCAGTACAGATGCCTGCATACTTACACTCTGACCTATACAGTTACACACGAGAAGACCACAGTAGCTTTCTGTTTCGTTAAGACATGCTGAGTTTTAAAATTAAATTAAGCTGTTTATATTCATGTTCCTAAAGACTCAAAACCAGTTACTGGATAACTAGCCATTCAGTCCAGTATTCTTCAGAGTGCACGTGGAGATACTAGTGATAAAGATGAGAGTGTTCATTTTATTATATCTATCCGCCGTTCTCCCAAAGCAACTTCAGTCACCAAATAAGTTCAAAAGCTTATTGTTCAAGTTCTAAGATTTCAGGGAACAGGGCCAACATTATCCTTGTTCCCGTCACTCGACTCAAACATCAAGTCCCCACGGCTGCTGCAGGTTGGAGTCAGCAATTACAGACTGAGTTACCAGAGAACATGCACTGCTAACTTACCAAATGTCTCTTTCCCAGTAGCTTTGCCTTCAGTAGAATCATCTGCAATGAATTTTCTCAAGATGGGATCCCGGCCAATCCTCCATGCATTGCTGCTCTGGATTCCCCAAAGGAAGCCATCTTAGAGAGTGCTGCACCAGGAACAGGGCTCAAGGTCAAAGCTCCCCTTAAACTGAACAGATGATCCCTGGATTCTCTGCCCTCACCACCTAAGCCTGAGAGCACTCCATACCCAAATACAGAGTTTCTCTGCTGCTGCAATGCCTCATCTACACAAATAAAATCCTAAAGAAAAATTCTCTAAATGCCAGTTTTTGTTTGAAAGTAACCTTTGTCATTTGGGTTCCTGAGTAACCATAGCAAAATAAGTTAGTCCATGTTTTAATTTGTAAAATACCTAAATGAGAGATATTTGATAATATTTGTCTTTTTGAGGGTCTCAGTTTTGTTGTTTTGATGCTGGGAATTGAATGAAGGACCTTGCACTTTCTGGAGAAACATTCTACCATAGTTTATAAGAACTAAAATATACTCACATTGCTGGTATGCATTCCAGTCTTGTTCAGTCTGCTGAGAATTTAACTCTTGGGGCTAGGGCCATGACTTGGGTTGTAGAATGTTTGTTGTATGAGCATAAGGAGTGGAGTTCTTTCTCTGTCACCCATGTGAAAAGTCCAGAAATTCTGTAATTTCAACAGAGATGGAAAGATACCTAGGGCTTGTCTGCCAGTCAGAGGAGGTCAAATGTTAAGCTCCATAGTCAGTGTGACACCCTGTCTCATTCAGTGAGAGAGGTGGAGAGTGAGGGAGATATCTGACATCAACCTCCGGTATCTACTTGTATAGATCACACATACACACACACACACACACACACACACACAGAGAGAGAGAGAGAGAGAGAGAGAGAGAGAAACATGTACAGATGCAAAGGAGAAAAGTTAGCTCTTATTTAACAACTGATAAATATCTCTCTAAGAAACTTCCACACAACATGAATGAGCAGGTAAAGTTGCATAAAACCAACCACTGAATTGTGATATTTAAAAGCTTCCAGTTCTTTCTGTCTAAGGGTCTCTTTGGGGTGACATGGTGTGTTTATAAAAACATCCAGGTTATCACATTCTCCCCTGTCTCTTCCACAAGATGGGTTCCTATGGAGACATATGGTGGCCAAAAGAGGGCCCAACAAAAAAAAAAATTAAAAAAAAAGGGTCCAACATCAAATGTCTTCTCTGATCCTCACTGATTTGTCCTGCAGAGTGGCTGATCCTGGCATGGAGGTACAAGTGAGATTGTGGACTTACTAGGAATGGTCATCCTACTACTGCTCACTCTCATTCAACATTGACACATTTATGGTCTACTTACTTGGCTCAATACAGGTTTGACTTGACTACTTGGTGCTACTTCAATATGTAGGTTTCCTATGACAGCTATCACTGTCACTCTTCCATGCATGTTTCTAGAAACTCTGCTCTTGAAGAACTGTAAACACCCCTTTTTTCTGTCACTAGTAATGATGTTTCTGTAATGATGATGGAAGCCATTGTCATGTGTCATCCTGTGTAATACTGTTCTCACTCTGCCTTCCCTAGAACTTTGGTCAATAAACAAACATCAAAACATTCATTGGCTTGTTATCTTGGCCTGGGAAGTGGGTTACATTATTGGATCCTTCTATTGGTCACCAGTTCACCTACATCTCTGGAGCCAAGAAGCTGACTGGGAACAAGAAGAAAAGATTGTGCTATTCAGGGAACAGAACAGTAGAGTGTATATGGTATTTGTGAAAAGTGTTTAGCATTATTCTTGGCACAGAGTATGGTCTTAATTCATGCCAGCTAGTTCCAATAGCTAGCATTCATACCTATTCAAAGAAGAGAGTTCATTCTCCAAGCTCTTCAAACTGGGCCAGATGAGCAGAAACCTCAATGTTTATAGATCAATTGAATTTCTTTTATTGATGTTGTCTGTAAGCAGAAGGTCTGTGTTTGTCTTATGTTTATTGGAAATGGTTATTTACTCAAGTGTATGCACAAGCTTTATCTCTATTTTCATATTGCTAGAAGCCCTGCTATCTTGGTTTCAAGATGTCAGTAACGGAGAAAAGTATACATGAAAATCTTGCTGTCAAAATTATTTACAATACAAATTAATTTGTTCATTTACTTATGTAATACTTATTATGTGCTTGTAGATATGTGAATAAAATAAAGTTCTTCTGCCTTCCAGGCATAAAACAAAGAACTTTTGCAAATCAGTAAGTGGAATTCAACACAAAATGTAATCACAGATGTGTAAAGATGGTTATTATACACACATGTATGCAAATACACAGAGGTGATCAACAATTTAAAATATTCAGCCTACCCATATCAAAGAAGTGCAAATTTCTATAGTGCCATGTAGCAGGGTTCCATGATACTATTGCTATGTTAGTCTCATATACTGCATGAAAGATATTCAGCTCCAAGGAGACCAAATGGTACAGTTCCTAATATCAAGGATACCCAAGTTGTATACTTTTCATGTATAATAAGGAAAGAGGTTGGCAGAGTAGAGCTAGGTCTCAGGAAAGGTTTTTGAGGAACACTGCTTTACCAGTTCTTCTTCTGTGAGAATCCTAAGAAGATCACAGATATGTTATCTTGATTCTAGGAGAGTTTCAACTCAGAGTACTATGTTCCCCTGTAGTTATGGGATATGGTAGTTTCAATTAGAATGGCCCCCATATGTTCATATGCTTGAACACTTGATCCCCAGCTTGAGGGACTCTTTGAGGGTAAATAGCAAGTGTGGCATTATTAGAGAAAGTATGCCACTGGGTGTCACCCAGTGGGCTTCGACATTTCAAAAGGTTCTTCTCTCTCTCTCTCTCTCTCTCTCTCTCTCTCTCTCTCTCTCTCTCTCTCTCTCTCTCCCTCCCTCCCTCCCTCCCTCCCTCCCTCCCTCCCTCCCTCTTTTCCTCCTTTTCTCTCTCTCTGTCCTATGATTATGGATCAAGATGTGAGCTCTCAGGTCTTCCTTTGTTCTGGCATCATGAACTCTAACCCTCTAAGGCAACACTTGTTTGTAAATTGTCTTGGTCATGGTTTTGATCTCAGTGATAAAATAAATAAAAGTAGCGAAGGCAGGAATCACCCACAATCTGCACCTAACTCCAGCATGAAAGGTACACTTCTGTATTTGCTCATTTCTTCATGTCTGCTCATTTCTTACCTATTTCCTAAGTACCTACTCTGCGCATCACTACTGGGCACAGAGCCCAGTAGTGAACAAGCTGTGTCAGGATGTCACCATTGTCAAACCCATGAATGCATCAGAGCATTGTGGCTGTCTGCTTAGCTATTCACTTCCTTGTGTTGAATGTTGATGAAGATTAGGTTTATGGGGCATTTGAGGTGAACTGAGGAAAGTCTACCTAGATGAGGGATATAATAATTCTTCTCCTGCAGCAAACAGATTCCAAAAATAGCTTGCTAAAAGAAAAGGCTTCTATCTGCTGGGTTTTGTTTTGTTTCCTCAAGTGAAGTTCCCACAATGGTTACTTCTCTTCAAGCCCTAGTTACATTTGCCTTTGCTGCAAAGCAGAAAGCTCATGGGTGCTGGTGATAGTCTTTCTGAAGATTGAGAAATAAAGCCTTCAGTAGCACATTAGCATTTGACATGTCTATATAGAACCTGATTTTTTTTTTCAGAAAGCAATCTACCTGAAAGCCAGCCTGGTCTCCACGTTGGTACTTGTGGAACTTAGAAACAATACATAGGTAAAAATTCCAAGTGTACAGAGCTGAACATGGCTCTGTTTCTTTTGTTGCCCCCAGGGAAAAAACCCTCAAGCTTTGGTGGGGATGACAGGGAGGACAAGTGGTTCAGCTCAGGCTTGGAGGAGACTACTACGTGTCATCTTCTCAGGGTCATGGAAACACCTGTTTCACCCTGTGTGTTTAGGGATCAGCACTACTCAGGTGCCCTCTCTTTACATTAATTTTTTTGCACACCTCCCTCGACCTAGCCTGGCTTCACACTCCCATCCCAAGGTGTACCATGGAAGCTAAGCATGCCTGGGAGAAGGGAGCCCAGATGTGACATTTACCACTGACCCCAGTGCCGGTCCTCCTACTGTGATGGATTTTAAGCAGCAGATTCATCCGGAGTGGTGGGAACCCAGACTCCCTGGGTATTGCTGCCAGTCCACTTACCTATTTTCACTCCTCTGCTTTAGACCTCTGTTGAGGTGGCCCCTGAATCACAACCCACAGCTTCCTTTGTTCATAAGAAGGCATCTGCTGCTGATGTTTCAGAATGTGCCTGGCTGACCTGGTTTCCTTCACATTGTTCCTGCAGCATCTAGTATCATGCTCCCCACCCCCATCCCGCCCCCTTTGCTTGGTTTTCTTCAGACCCCTGTGACCCTGGCCTCATTACATTTTTTTCTTTCCCTGCCCACCTCTTGTGCTGCATTGTTCGTTTTAGCACAGTAGCTATAGATATTTTATTTAATTTCTCTGTTGTGTTGGACCCCTAAGGAGCTACGTGTCTGATGCAACCCACCCCTGCCTCACACCCCGCCAGTGATTGGATGTGGGACAGTCATAGCAGATAAAGCTGCCATCCAGCAGCCAGTAGCTGATCCCATCCCTTCCTCTGTCCTTTGTGAGCTTATTCTTTATGTTTATACATCTTTGCTGGCTCAGGGTAGTCATGGGAAGCACATTCTAGTCCCACCTTCTTGATGAAGCTGAGTTCATACTGTATGAGTTGCAGTCCTCTGCCAGCACTGCTGATCTGAAGCAGTGGGTGCTGGCTCAACTTCACAGGATGCTTTAGTCATAGGGGGATTAAGAGTCAGGAATTTATTCTGATACCCAGTGGTACAGAAATAAATAACAAACATACGCGGGACAAAGGGCTGAATTTCTCACTCCAGAGGATTGTCATTGGGAAGAGCATGGTTTGTGAGATCAGTGCCCTTCTGAACATTTTCTGTGTTTACATGATGGCTTCTCTATTGACACTTAAATCTTCCCTACACCTCCAAAGCCTGGGACTAGCCTCTATCTTCCCACGTGACAGATGGTCGCAAATGCCAGGAAGAAGAGCTAGTATGGGGAGGAGGCCAGAACTTCTTGCACAGCCAACCTGCATGCATGTTCCCTGTTTACTGTCCTCCAGTGTCATGTGTTTGTCTTAAGTAACTTTGTGTTTTGATTTCATTTCAAATGAACTGAAACCTTGCATGGATCATAGGAAGGATACCTCAATATGCTTTACCTGAGTTCACTAACCATTTATGTTTTTATTTGCATTGGGTTGGTTTACATGCTTGATTGGTGGTATCTTTGCTTTTCCTTTCCTGATGTGTCCTGTGGGTGCTGTTGTGGTTAGAGTGCAGGCTGTGTTCCCCAAAGGTCAATATGAAAAGGCTTGGTTCCTACAGGGGCAGTAAGTAATGGGAAGTGTTGTCCATTTTTAAGGGGTAGAGCCCTGTGGGAAAACTTGGGTTAAAGGGGTACCTTAGATATTCTCTCCCTTCCTTGTTCTCTCTCTCCTCCCTCACTCTTCATATGTTCCACCTTGATCTCTCCGTCTTTCCTTCCCCCATTTTCTTTGCTTCCTAGTGGACAATATGGGCAGTTTATTCCACTGTAAGGACCTACCATTGTGTGCATCTCCATTTGCCCAGTAGAATCACCAGATCTGAATTGAGGCTTGAGTCTCAAGAGCTATGAGCCCAAATAACCTTATTTATTCCATACTATTTCATAAGTGGACCCTATTGGGTATTTTGTCATAGTAATGTAAACCTGGCTAACACAGGTTCCCTATTCACCTAGCTTTGGAATTTCCACTTTTATCATAATTAGCACAGCACTGAAAGAAGACCTAGCCAGCCAATAGCAGTCACTTTTCAGTATGGAATCCAGATCTGACCATACTGTCGACAGGGCATGGCATGCGAACAAATGAGTATGAAATGATGTGAGAAAAGAAAAAGAGAAATAAAACACTGCAGACAACATTGAGAATGACAGAGTTCTACTACAAAGAAGTGAAAGTTGGGTTATCACAAGAGGCTAAAATGACCAGGGCTACAGACAAAGACATTAAATATACAGTGAGTATTGACTCTTTCAGTTATCTTATGTGATCAAGACTTATAAAGAGAAAGACTAATTGAAAAAGAAAAGACAAATACCACCCAGGAGAACATACCACTGTCATGGTGTTGATGCCACCTGAAGGACTCATTCAGTCACACGACACATGAATCCTTGGTTAGACTGTCCCTCCAAGACAGCTTCCCAAATACCTAAGCCTCTGCCCCAAATCCCATCAGTCACTAAACTATTAAAGCACAGATTCTGCTGGTCAAAACATATAGCGAAGTATCAAAAGTTAGCATCAAGTTGGAAAAAGAAATTATTTTAATTCTTAAGTGATCAACAGATAGGAATGACAGCATACTCCACACCAGGTGGGCAGAAGTCCCTCCCCTCAGTTAATCTGAATTATTGAGATAGAAAGTTCCCATATTAAAGGAGTAGGTAGTCTCCAAAGGAACTCTGTGCAAGAGAAAGAAAAAAAGAAGAAAAGCGAGGAAGGAAGGAAGGAAGGAAGGAAGGAAGGAAGGAAGGAAGGAAGGAAGGAAGGGGCAAGGAAATGAGGGAAGGAAGAGGGGAGGGAAAAAGGGAGGGAGGGAAGGAGGAAGAAAGGAAAAGAATTTTTCCCAATAAATTTACAGACTCTGAAGTCTTAAGGACTTGTATTGCAAACACAAGTGGCTTTTCTTAAATTAGGGGGCATGGGAGAGAGGAAGGGAGGGAGAGAGAGGGAACTGGGATTGATATGTAAAATAAGAAAAAGATATATATATATATATATATATATATATATATATATACTTATATATATATATATGCCTCAAAACATTTGGAAAACTATGAAAATGTTGCTTCTCTTAAATGCTATACAATGTACATTTAGCTCAATGTGTTAGGAGATGTGTATATATGTATATATGCTACAGGACACCAAAAGTGGCTCAAATGACTCTAAAAATTGGTAGGGAGCTGAATTGGTCATTGCATAGGTAAATAGTTTTCAAACTCTTTATAGAAAATAATGCCTAAATTATGTACATTTCTACACTGTATCCCACAATAAGTAAAAACATTTGGAACCTTTCTTATTCATAAGTAAAATTAACTATAACGCCGATAGAAAAACCATGGAGGAATAGGAAAAACAAAGAAGAAATATACAGTCAATCACACTGCATCCATTAATAAGTTCTAGGACATTTTTAGTATATTACAATGTAATTTTTAAAATAACTTTAAAGTACTAATTAGCCTTTGATAAAATTTAATTTCTCTTTCCGGTTTTTTTTTCTTTTTTCTTTCAATGTATTAGCCACTAAGGGTCGACAAGATTATTCCTAGTTTGTAAACATTGTCTAATAAAAAATGAGCACATTTTACCTAAACTGTTGGAAACTGGAGCGACAGAAGTGGCTCAGTAAGTAAAGTGTTTACTGTGTAAACATGAGTACCTGATTTCGAATCCTTAGACCCACATAAAACTCAACATTGCCTTGGATAGCTGTACTCCCAGTGCTGCAGAGATCAGAGATGTGTGGACCTGGGGATCTTGCTGGCCAGCAAGCCAGCCAAGCCATGACACAGTGCTTCTGTTTCAATGAATAAACTGTGCATTGAAAAGTAAGAAGGCGACAGATAAAGACTTTCCCCTGTCAATGCCTGACCTCCACACATGAACCCATGGGTCCATGCACCCAAATACACTCCTTCCATACACAAAAACAAAATCAGAAAAAAAACAGTGAAACATGATGAAAATTAGAGGATAAATAAAGATGCTATGGTGAAGGTATGCATTTTGGAAACAATAAATCCAGTTCGCTGTTTTAGACAAAGGTACCAAGGGAATCTAAAAAGAAAACAGTATGAGAGGACTATAGTCAGGCACATCCACACTCGTGTGAGAAGCTGAATGTGAGCCTGCCATGATGGTCCCTGACCTTTAACCAATATCAACACTCAGGAGGCAAAAATAGGCAGCTCTTTGTGAGCTCAAGGCCACCTGGTCTATACCGTCAGTTCCAGGCTACATAGTAATACCCATTGGGGGTGTTGAAGGAAGGAACTGAGTGTAGTCATATACATCCGAAATCTATAATCCCAGAATTGTAGGAAGTAGGAAATCACTAGGGCTTGCTACCTGCCAACCTAGTTCCAGGTTTAGTGAACATGCTGTCGTAGGAACTAAGGCAAAGAATGATAGACAACCAACATCCTCCTCTTGCAAGCACAAGAGCATGATGTGTACACTCACCAAGGTGCACACACCCTCAGCCATATACATGTGTGTGTACCACACATACGTCACACATTCATACATACAGAATTATTCAATTCCATTTTTAAAGTTTGAAAAATATTTAAGTGTTCGCCTTACTTAAGACCCTAATAAAATCCAAGTCCTTTTCTCCGTATTTTCTTATTTATTCTCCACTTGAAGCCTGTGGGACATTTGCGTTTTACAGCAAGGAGAGTTAAGTGTAGTTAAATTATGTAATCAATTTCCCTGAGGACTGGCACCACTTAGGGGAAGAGCAGGATGCAAACTCCAACTCCCCTGCCCCAGCTTTTTTCCCACGCTAGCACATCACCTCCCACTCAGCCCTCTGCAGAGGCTTAAACAACAGTGAATCCTAGAAGCATTTCAGCTCATTTACCCCATTACTCATTTGTTCGGGGTTATACAACATCCACAGGAGAGCCTTCTCCCTGGGGAAGCTGTCACGCTAGACTGCCCATGTGGGCGGTTAGATTTAAAGTTGGCCCGTGTTGCCAAAGGAAGAATATCAGTGGTTCCATTAATTGAAGCGGCATGACAAAAGCCTTCAATGAGGCATGGCCAAAAGCCTCACAGAAAACAAGGCAGTGCTAATGGCATGTGGGTCAGGGATTGCAAAGTTGCAAGTGGCAATGGCTTCCACTGGGTTTCTGTAAATCAGCTGGAGCTTGGTCATAAAGAAAATAACTCCTGGGCCATGGGGATGCTGATTTTTCTCTATGAAAACAAATCCAGGCTGCAAGAAAGGTCAGTGGAGCAGAAGAGAACCTCAGAGACAACACAAACCCTGAGAGATACGTGGCTGCACAAGGAGAAAATCAGGAAATCATGAAATTCCTTGTACACTGTTTGATTGTATATTCCCCTTCCCTTTATATCTGTGGTTGTTTTTGTTTGGTCATACTGTGAATTGAATCTAAGGTCTCACACATGATAGATAAGAAATTTACCTGTAAGCTGCAGCCCCCAGTCCCTTTTGTTTTAGATTTTGAAGCAGGCTAACTAAGATCCCCAGGGAGATCCCGAGTTTATGATCCTCTTGCCTTAGAGCCACAGGCCCAGTTAATGTGTTGGTTTTAATACTGTTCAAGGCTATATTTTCCTGGGGAGGTACACATGGCTGCTTGCCCCAGAGGAGGAACCCATGACAGATCAAAGTACAGATACTACCAAAGCCCAGGTGGGTGAACCAATGACTTTTACACGGAGATGTGTGGATAGGGATTACTTACAGAAGCAGAAATGATTCAAAGACAGCTGCATCACCAAAGTCTACCCAACATGTGGACCTAGAGACTTGGAATACACTGCTCAGCTTGAAGGCAGTTCAATAGGTTGGAGAGTGTCCTTTTCCAGATGCCTCGGTTGGCCTAAACCTCTTCCAGGCACTTGAGATGAATTCTGTTTTCTCCAAGTAGCTGGTCATGTCCTAGAGTCCTCTTTGTAGCTTTGTTTGTCTGAGAGTCTTCTTGAAGCTCGGCTTCCCTCTCCTGAGAGAGAAGCTTTTATTGCTTACTCTGGCAGGTAGGGGTCCAATGAATGCCATCAGTTTCAGGAACTTCCTTATGCTATTTTGAATTGTTTACCATCTTGTTTAAGAAATTTCCTGCCAGATAGAACTCTTGGGAAACTGTTACAAGAGTAGGCAAGGAGTAACTGCATAAAGAATTGCTTGAAGACCTCACTTTGGGTCCCCAGGAGCTACACAACATCAAGGGAAATCCACTACTGCTTCTCGGCTAAACTGACATACCTTCACATCTCCTTCTGGTTACCTGTTTTTGTACTCATGAGTAAAGGCTACTCTTAGCCTTAGTCAGAGACACTTTACAATGAACAGATACTCATGGCTGCACAAGATGATGAGAATAAAAGGAAGCTAATGTGATTGGGGATGTCTTTCTGTATGTTCCTCTTATTGGTTGATATATAAAACACTGTTTGGTCAATAGAGGCAGGAAGATAGGCAAGGCTAGGAGATGAGGAGAAACCTAGGAAAGGTAGGGGAAGAGAGACCTCAAAGAGATGCCATGTAGCAACTAAAGGAGTAACCGATCTGGGTATTCTCCAGTACCAAGATCTCTTGGAAATACATAGATTTATAGAAATGGGTTAATAATTAAGGCAGAGCTAGCCAATAAGAAGCCCTAGAAGCCCTAGCCATTGGCCAACAGTTTAATAATCAATATAGTGTCTGTGTGTTTATTTGGGGCTGAAGGGTAGAGGGACCTGGTGGGATAAGAAATTCCAGTAACACTGAGGGCTCATCCCTAGACAAGAAAACTACCTCCTCATGAAACTAGCTCATGGAAAAATGGTAGAATAAGTCATAGAAAGAATGTTACCACAGGAAAATAGGGAGATGCACTGAGAAATGCCATGTTCTAAGTATGTCACAAGCATGACAATCATGAACTCATGGCATCTGTACCTAATGGTACTGGGAGCACACAAGCTCAGTCTGCCCCACAGCCAGCTCTGATCAGGGAAAGGACTAATGAGACCTGGGAGTGGGGAGGCATAATATCCAGCTGTTAGCCCACCACCAGGGGCTACCAGGACACTACTAGAGTCTACCAGGCTCTAGAGAATAGTTCAAAATCCTTGATCATATAGATGACCCTAGTTAAATTCTATGGAGTAGAAAACAAAAGTCACAAATATGGTGAAGAGATTTGCAAGGATGAACTGGAACTGGAAATTGTGGGAAGGAAATAAAAGAGCGTGTTACACACACGCATGAAATTTTCAAAGAACAAGATTCTGATTTCTTTAATCCTAATGAGGCAGTACACTGAGAGGTCAGAGGCAGAAGGCTCCCTGGAGCCAGCCAGCTTAGCTGAAATGGTGAGTCCTGGGTTCTGTAAGAGACATGTTTTCTCAAAAAATAAGTAGAGAGTGAGGGAGGAAGCCATTGGTGTCAGTTTCTGTCTCTGACATCCATGTGAAAACTGCACACATATGTGCAAATATATGCATCCATATACCACATACTGCATATACACAGAGACACAAAGATCATAAGATAAACAGATAAAACCACATTTTCCTAGATCTCCACTCAAAATGTACACTCAGGAAGATGTGTCTTACTCAGTGCTGACTTCCACAGGAGATCACAGACTAGGATGGAATGGATAGGAAAATGAATGATTAGATTACCAGTATACCTAGCCTTAACAAAGATAAATAAAAATAATTGATGTGACAAAAATCATTCAAGTATAGTCTTTTCAGATAATCATTCTACATGACATTCCATCTCTAAGCATGAAAGGGGAAAGAATTTCCAATGTTCCTATGGATAGCAGACAGAAGCAACTGTTGCATATCTTCCAATGATCAGCATTAATATGTTTGTGTTATCTATAACAATCAGTTAACATAACACAACCAGCAAGTTTGATCAAACAGAAATGGATGGAACCCTGCACCAAATAAGTTGAAAATAAAACACATTATGATTTAGGTACTAACTCAAGTGTCAATAAAGGCAGAAGTACATCTTAACAGAACATAAAGTTAAACATGTATCTCCAAAATCAGTGTCAAATGAAGATTTGTGTGTGTGTACATGTGACATCAGAACATGTGTGCATATGCATGATTTCATGTGTACATGTACACAGGTGTACTCAGATGCACATGGGCATAGTCCAAAGTGCTTGATGTAATTCATCAAATGTATTCTGAATCACTGTCCACTTTAAAAATTAAGGCAGAGTCTTTAATATGAGCCCAAAGTTCACCAGCTCACTCACCAGCTTCCCTTCAGGGATCCCCTGTCTGCCTCTTGCACTGGGAGTATGTGTGAGCCACCATGCACAACAGACATATATGTAGGTGCTAGTTATCTAAACCTCTGTTCTCATAATTGTGCAGCAAGTGTTTTACCTCTGCCAAGACATTTACTCAGCCTCTTAAATGTTTATAATGTATAGGTATTATAAAACTCATTCCTATATGATTGTGGCTTATGAAGAAATCAGAATAAAAATTAGGTACTGGAGCCTGAACTAATATAGTTCCCAGGCTCTATTTAACCCGCATCCATGCCTCCTTAATCGGAGAGAGAGAGAGAGAGAGAGAGAGAGAGAGAGAGAGAGAGAGAGAGAAGAAAACTATGACAGTTATTACTTTTTATTGTAACTTGTTGGGGACATCTTCATTCCAATATTGCAAGGCAGCAATATTGCTACACATGCAGCAGTCTTACAGCTAAATGTTAATTATTCTTAATCATGTGACCATTCATGGGTGACACTCCATTAGTTCCCCATTGTCTCACATAGGATGAGAATAACAATAACTGTTCACAAGGTCAGGCAGGAACCCTGAATGGATCTAGTTACATGTGTATGTGTGCTATTAGGATAGTGCCTTCAAAAAGCAAGCATTCTGAGAGCCTGATGTCCTTTTGTTGCTAATACAATGTCAGTGAACTGATAGAGATGGAATTTAGGGCACATGGAATCTGTTTGAAAAGCTGTAAAATCATGTTTCCAGGCAGCTCCTGTTCTTCCTGTGGCTGAGTGCAATCTTACATTTTAATTCAACCTTTCTCTTCATCTCATGCTACCCCAATTATTTATTGCCTAATTATTTATTACTATTAATAATGTTATGTGATTAATTATAGTTATTATTAATTCTTTTATTATGAGATTTCCACATGTATGCCCTCCTCAAGTCACAGCTAACGGAGAGACACAATTGGAGAATTCTGGAACATTCCATCGGGACTCAGCACATTAGACAATAAAGAACTACATCCTATTCAAGCAGAGCTCAACACACAGTTTGATAAAACTACCTAGGGTACATATCTGTCCTGGGTTTGCTTACACACTTTCAGTTAGTAGGAATCTGTCGCCTGGCTCAGTGAGAAGAGGTAGGGATGGTGCCTTTTGTTCACTATCTTGGTGAAACAAAACCCTGTATTTTCTAGAAGGGAAAGATCTTCTATTGTGATTTAATAAGGATCAGGATAAACAATTAGGCCGAATAGATGTTTATTAAGGGAGAAATAACTCACAACATAGGCAGATGAATGCAGCGGTTCCACCAGATCCTAAGCCTTCCAGTGTCCACCACCAAAGAGAGCAAGAGGCCTGACCCTTTCCCAGCTTTTCCCCCCAGCTCACGTCCAGGGCCCTGTCTCTACCCCAATGGGCGTGGCCTAAGCCACAGGTGCAGACAAGGTGAATATCTCGCTACAATTCCCCTTTTAGTCTAAAGAAAAGATTTGGGCTTGATACAAAACTATATACAAAACAGTGAATAACAAGTGTGCTCTAAGAAAAGGAAAATCGAGAACAAAACGACCTACATATCTAGTCCTTGGGTGAAGACATAATTGGGTTTACAATAGAGTTATTCTAAGCTAGAAAGCTTAAGCCTAGTACCTAATATATCTAACTAGGAATAGAGAATAATAGTTGTGATAGTTTAATCTACAACCTCTTCAAGACCTGAGAAGGAAAATAGCAATACTAGGGTAGACAGGAAGTGTGGGTAGGCAACTTCCAAAAGATGCCTTGAAGACAGAAACAGCCAGCTACCTGGACAGTCAACCAAGGTCTCAGAACAATGTTGGTACAGCCAGTTTTGGCTAAGGCTAAGAGTACCTGATAGACTACATCAAAAGCAGGGAGGAAGAAAGGCTGTCTTACCCTGACTTGGCAAGGTTCAGCAGTCTTCTGTTTGTCTCCAGCAAGCACATAGGACTGAATGTCCAGATCAGTGGTCAAGGTAGGGGCAGTTCCTTGCCCAAGAGGCCATGGCCGAAGTGAGGGTGAACTCCAGAAGGAGCAACAACAGTGTCCAACATACCTTCGGGAAAGTGCATGGTGCTGTCAGGAGCAACAGTGTCTCATATCAATGGAGTAGTAATATTAAAACATTTAAATGCCATGTTTTGCAGGTCTATGAAGTGATTGGAGATTAAGCATCTATGTCTGACTAATCTCATAGGTAAAGGAAACACGGGTGAGGGTAATCTGTAATACTCAGGAACTTAGCTAAAAACCTGATTAAAACTTCCTTGAGTAAAGCAAGGATACACACCTAAACAATATAATTATGCACATGTAAATTCCTAAAGTAGAGGTAGAGTACAAATGTCTAGACAAGAGGTAGCTCTAAAGGGTAGCAAGATAAATATCCCAAATTGTATCAATATACAAAATGTCTTGAATGCAAACAAAGTATACATACATAGAATATAGTGAGAATAATGTACATAAAACATAAATGGAAATATTTAACACAATATGACAAAATATAATATACAAATCTTCTAGTACATAGATTATCACAGATAAGAATATATAACAATGTAAGCTGAAATACTAATATTTCACTCTTGCTAAACAATTCACAAGGAGGTAGGCCAATCTACCTATATCATTCTGAACCATACCTTTCTCAACCTTACCCTATTCCTGTCTAAAAGAGATAACTGAATCTAAATAGCACCTTCCATACCCAACCCCAAGTAACTAAAACCAACACTATGAAGATGAATATTATCCCTAAATTCCAAGAGTGGGGAGAGGGGGCATCATTAATTTAAGATTACTTCCTGCTGAAATGGGACGATGATTGTTCCATGGGATCCTGTAGGAAGAAAATGTTTAGCAACCAAATTTCTCAACAGAACTGGCTGTGACATATGTAGGTATTCATAGTGTGGCAGAAAATGCTTGACTGGAGTTCTATTTGAAACTCTGGCCAGGTTGTAATAAGAAGGTGCCCCATTACAGCTAGCTAGTCATCAGTTGTCTTGAGCAAAGCAGTCCCAAACCGGTTATAGGGTGAAGTTTGTAGCTCAGATGCATCAGGCTGAGTAGAATGGAAATGTCCATTTGGGGCCCCATCTTCTTTCTGGAGTGTTCAAGGATTGCAGTCTTTACTCCCTTTCTATGGACTAAATGATGTGAGAGCCTCCTCTCTCCTCCCTGCTAGTGGTACATTGGATGTAGCCCAAACTGTATTTATCTTTGACTCTTTGCTCCCCATTGTGGGGAAAGGAATGACTCATCTGTTAGTTCCAAGAACCAGAGAATCCAATGCAAAAGAGCAAGCTCAAAACCTCTCATCAGCAATCTAGAGGCAGCCTATCCCTACTCTTCTTTCTGGTTTTAATCTGGAAGAAAGGACTGGAGGGAGAAACACCATTTTTTTAAATGCACCCAGAGGCCCTGAATTTTGGAAGTTATAAGTGACTTGCTGCCAATGATAAAGCATGTTCAGTTACCCAAAACCACAGATTACTACCAAGAACTGTGACACAAAATGATAAACCTAGATTCCCAGTGCCTCTAATCCAAACACTCTGACCTTCATTTTAAGTGTTGACAATTTGTACTAGTTTGGAGGCGGTTGATGATGTTTTAAATTTAAATTTGAAACAAGCTTGTAGTACCTGTCAATCCCAGTTCCCTCACCCTCCCTTGCTCCCCTCCACTAACTCCCTTCCCATCTCCTTTCTACTTCCCAGGGAAGCCTTCCATGGGGGATCTTCAAAGTCTGTCATATCATTTGGAGCAGGGCCTAGGCCCTCTCCAATGTGTCTAGGCTGAGAAAGTATCCCTCTATGTGGAATGGGTTCCAAAGTCCATTCGTGTACTCAGGATAAATCCTGTTCCACTACCAGAGAACCCATAGACTTCCCAGTCCTCCTCACTAACACCCACGTTCATGGGGTCTGGGTTGGTCCTAAGCTGGTTTCCAAGCTATCAGACTGGGGTCCATGAGTTCCCCTTTGTTCGGATCAGCTGTTTCTGTGGGTTTCTCCAGCCTTGTCTTGACCCCTTTGCTCATCACTCCTCCCTCTCTGCAACTGGATTCCAGGAGTTCAGCTCAGTGTTTAGCTATCTTGAAATTTGCAGGCAAATGGATGGAACTAGAAAAAACCATACTGAGTGAGGTAACCCAATCATAAAAAGACAAACATAGTATGTACTCACTTATGGTTTTTAGACATAGAGCAAAAGATTACCAGCCTACAATCCGCACTGCCAGATAAGCTAGGAAATAAGGAGGACCCTAAGAGAGACATACACAGTACCCCTGAGAAGCGGAAAGAGTAGAGATCTCCCAAGCAAATTGGGAGCATGGGGGGAGGGGAGAGGGAGTTAGGGAAAAGAGAATGGGAGAATAGGAAAGCAGAGGAGGGCATGAGGGAGCAGGAAGATTAAGTCAGGGAAAGAATAGTGGAGAGCAAGAAAAGAGATACCATAATAGAGGGAGTCATTATAGGTATAAAGAGAAATCTGGCACTAGGGAAATGTCATCCTACAAGGACGAACCCAACTAACAATCTAGGCAATAGTGGAGAGGCTACATTAAATATCATTCCTCTATAATGAGAATGATGACTACCTTATGTGCCATCCTAAAGCCTTCATCTAGTAACCGATGGAAGCAGAAGCAGATACCCAGTTTATCTGTGGGTGTCTGCTTCACTTTTTTTTCTCCAATATATAAACATTTAACTGGAAATGTTGGAAAAATCGATTAATAAGTAAACTTACCACTAGAGCTTTCCTGGAATGGCCTCTTTCTGAACTCTAGATGTCAATAGAGTCAGGCTCTGTGATCCTGGTACTTTTGACCCATTTGCTAACACATGTGAAAATAAACTATTTTTTTTTTTGGGTATTAGACTAGATGCTGATGCTTCTTAGAGAATAAGTGCGTGTATGTGTGTCTGTGTGTGTGTGTGTTTGCACGTATATATATATGAGTGTATGTGTATAAGCATTAACATAATGAATGCATACACTAATGAAACAATGGATAAGTACTTGCACAGATAAAACTGGAACAACCCCTGAGGTCACATGAAAACCCTGAAGATGTTTTTAAAAGAAGTTCATTAACACCTCAGGTCCTTTTCAAAAACAATAGATTAAAAAGAAATGGCACAGTTGAAACAAAGCTAGAGGAATGTCTTGTAATCAAACAAAATTTTAAGAGTAATTCAGAGAAGACAATTTGGTGTGTTTTTTTTTTTCTAAAAAACCAACACAAAGTAATCTGTAAGCGTACACGCAGTCCACACAAACCTTACTGGAAGGACAGCTTCCACCTTCAACCACAGCTGGGGATCTCCAGGTGCCCACTGTGGCTTTGATTAATCACCTTCCTTGAGTTCTGTTTTATTAGGTAGTCACGCAGTGAGAAATGGGGGCTAATTTTATCAGAAAAATAGCCTCTGTAGAAGCAAAGGTTTAAAAATAGTCTTGAAATGTGGTGACTAAGTGGAAAGGGGAAACAGATGGTGGCAAATGGCCTCTCCGTGTCTGATTTCTCCATGTGGGCTCTTCCAAAGTCCTTTTCCTTCGCCTTGGCCCTGGGATAATCCCTCAACCCAGATCAATTCTTCCTTGGCACTCTAATCTGGGCACCCCTCTGTGAAAAGGAAATGGGTTATTTAAAAATTAAGAAGTGACTATTTTGTAACTTCGTGTTGTCTAAGGAGGTTAGATTTGGGGCAAGCAACTATTCCAGCTAGGGTAGGTTAGAATTTATATGTTCTATTTTTAGTTTTTCCACAGACTAGAAACTTTAGAGGCCACTTTATCTCAGACTGGTTTGAATAGTGGACAGGCCTAATGGGGAGGTGAGCTGGATATACCTCTCTACATACAAATCTCCTTGTTCAGTCCCCATGATATCTACATTAAGCTCACCCAGGAGGCTCTCCTGGTGTTGGAGCCACCGTTTAAAACACTTCTGACAATTGCTCTCCAATCATTTTGCGTATTTCTTCTATGAAACCCAAAAGAAAACTGAGCAAGGTGGAATAAACTTCAAAGCTTACTTTGGAAATGATTAAGCAAGTGTTCGGACTCTAGACCCACTCGCTTCATTTAATGGAACAACCAATTGGTTGTGGTGAAGTTTTCTAAAATTATTTCTGTGTTTCTGCATATCTTATAAGGAAATATGCGGGGTCTTGGTACACTTTTCACTTTTTTTTACCCGTCCAGCTGTGTTACAGTAATATAAGCGGGTAGCATGGACAGGCTTCTGGTCTCATCTAGACTGATGAGATGGATGGATGCTTCAGTATTAACTTTGGTATTTCAAAGGCCATGGGGAAGCCTGAAGCCCTAGATGCTATTTTGTTCATCTTCTTTGTGAGGCTCCCCTGTAAACACCTTGGTGTGTTTGCGGTGCAAATAATACTTTTGTCCTGCCTTTGGTTTTCCTGAAATGCTCAGGAAACATTAATCTAATCAAGGATTATTGAACTCACTTGACATACCAGAAATCTTCAGAGTCATGGCTCCAGAGTTCAAATGACAGCAAAGTGAAGACTATCAGTCATCCCAGAAAATTGTCCTTTAAGGAATCTGCATTTGATTTTTTAAACCTGATAGAGGAAAAGAATAATAGCTACTTCAACTAGACTACAAAAAGACATGAGAATTAGCACCGATTCGAGCACTGCAAACTTATTTCCTTGCTTACACAAAAGCACAAGTCCTCCGGGATCTCTCAGGTCCATGTTGCCTTTATTGCTCCATTACCTGGAAACTTAGGCTTAAAATGAAAGCATTTAAAGTCTCTTAAATTTAGAAGACTGTGACAGGCAGACAACTGTAGTACATATTCCTAAGAATATGTACTTTCTTCCTAAGGAAGAAAGCCATGAAGAAATACACACTGCTGTATGTTACAATGCACACACACACACACACACATACGCTTGCCTGCACACACATATGCATGTGCGCACGAACACACACACACACACACACACACACACACATGCACACACACACTGACACATACAAATGCACACCATTTTCAATCCTTTGAAAATCTCAAGGGGAAAAAAACAGGGGTTAAAAATGATCAAAAATCAATGTTTTATAGGATTGATGTGTATTTCAATGATCAACTCCTTATGAAAAGATATGACAATTTCTCTTACATAAGGAATCATGAATGATCAACTTTAATTGTGTGATCTTTTATCAGAGGATTTTTGTATTAACTCCACCACTACAATGAGCCTGAGGAAGAATATGAATTGTTTTTTTTCTTCTAATACATAGACAAAAAAGGATGACATGGGTAGATCTGAACTATGCAAATGTTTCCTCATGTTCTCCTTCTGCCTAACAGTGGTAGAGAACAATACTCACCATATTTTGTCAACATCATTTTACTTCAATTTAGTGACAAGCTGAAGTCATTTCCTGTGGGGACTGGATTTCTATGGTAATAAAATTGTTTCTTTTACTCAGAGATGGGAGATAAAAGGATTGGAGTGATGGGTGGCTCAGATGTACCACACTGAACTGCAGCCACCCAATGCCCATGTGTGAGCCCTGCCTCAGAAATCCTACTGTGCTGCAGCATGTCCTGGGCAGATGTCACCACATTAATGACCACTCATTCTTAGGTGGGACTTCCATATCCTCTGATTTAAACATTGTTCTGGAGGTTTTGCCTGAAACATCAAGCTGGTTTTTCCTGATACTCAATTGGGAAGAGGGGGGAAATGGTTCTATCATTATTATTATTATTATTATTATTATTATCATCATCATCATCATCATCATCATCATCATCATCATCATCATCATCATCGTTGTTGTTGTTATTATAATTTTCTAGCCGAAGCGCCAAAATTCCTTCCACAATCCTCCCCAAACCAATATGTTTAAGTCAATCATGACAACATCCCACTTTCTGGCACCAAATTCTCATCTAGTTTGTCTTCGGTTGCTGTGACAAAACAGGGACCAAAAACAACTTCAGGAGGAAAGGGATTTTTTTGACTTACACTTCCACATCATGGAGTTGGCAGTGGGGGAAATCAGAGGCAGAACTGAGACAGAGACCAGGGAGGAACACTGCTTATGCTACTGGCTTGCTTCCCTGGCTTGCTCAGCTAACTTTCTTATACCCACCTGCCCAAGAATGGCATTCCCACAGTGAGACGAGCCATCCCCTTTCCTCTCAATCAGCAATTAAGAAAATGCCCCATAGACGTGCCACAGCCAAGCAGATGTGTAGCGAGATATTCATTCACCTTGTCTGCACCTGTGGCTTAGGCCATGCCCACTGGGGCAGAGACAGGGCCGGATGGGAGCTGGGAGAAAAGGCTGGGAAAGGGTCGGGCTGCTCCTTTTGGTGGTGGATGCTGGAAGGCTTAGGATCCGGTGGAACCGCTGCATTCATCTGCCTATGTTGTGAGTTATTTCTCTCTTAATAAACATCTATTCTGCCTAATTGTTTATTCTGATCCTTATTAAACCGCAATACAGATGGCTTGTGATTCCTTCTTTCCAGGCATATCTAGCATTGCATCAAGTTGACAAAAACTAGTGATGGCAGACAGAGTCAACCTATCAAAGACCAACTGTGGCATTTGACCTTTCCTCTTCTCTTGACTGGACCGGTGTGAAGCATTAGCTTCTTTATCAGTTTAAATGTGCACTTGAACAGCCTGGAAGTCTAAATGAGGTGAGCAGAGGAGGTTCCACACCCAGCTGGTTCTCTCACAGAGTGACAATTCCTTGTCATTGGCTTGGTCAATAGCAAAGACGATGTTTTGTGTCTGTACTGACTGGCTTCTGTGTTTATTTTCTCATTTCTAAACCTGCTGTACTTTTCTCAAAAGTACATATGTGAGAGTAAGTTTTGCTCACCTATTCAAAATGATACATAGCTAGAACACAAGCCCATTTGGGGTGCCCCACAAGTTAGCAGCCCTTTGCTAGCCCTCAGTGAGTATCAGTGACCGTAAAGAATCCCATAGGTGACAATGCCTGTGGTTAGGCTACTATTATATTGGCTAGACAGAACCAAAAAAAATAATTGTCCTGGTCAAGTCTAACATAAAATTTGCTTTAAACTTTTTAAAAAAAGTTTCAAAAGATGATGAAATTTTGGAGAAACGTGTTGCTGCTCTGCAGGCTTGTGGGAACATAGTGGTTCCATTCCATCTTGACTTAAGATCAGAAATTTTAAACTTACTCTTGTTCCTTGAGGCCAAATAGCAGGATGTTTGGCCAAAGGGATGGCTACTTGGTGTCTTACTTTTCAAAACCAAGTAACAGGATGTTTGACTTAGGGCATGGTTGCTAGATGTTTTAATAATTAAGGAGATAACTGTACTTATTTGTTTCTTGTATCACAGTAAGAAAGTCTTTTGCACACACACACACACACACACACACACACACACACACACACACACCCCTTTGCTTTGGGTATAAAAGGGCTATGAGAAATAAATTTGGGCCTGCACTGTTTACTGAGAGGTCTCCAGACTCTACCTTCTGTCTTTTTTCTCTTTTTTTCTCAATCCTCATTCCCCTTTTCAGACATGTTCAACAGGTCAGGTGGCCCTGACACAGGCTAATCCGTACCAATGCTGTGGGAAAGACCTCAAGGTCATTGTGTAGGAACTGAAAGGAACCCAAGCTAACAGGGTAATGAGACAGGGACTCAATACAATGCTGTCGATCCAAACCTGGGATCACAAGCATTCAGATCAAGTGCTCTACCAAAACAGCCAACTCCCTACCCTCAGTTCTTTAGCTCTAAACTACCTAGGGATGAGATGCCTGAGATGCCTGCAGATGAACTGATAGCCTTGCTAATGCCTTCAGATCTGCCTATGAGACTCCAGGCAAATAAGTCAGCTAGGCCTTGCCAGAATGCCCATCCTGAGAGAGATGATGGAATCATTGGATACTGCTGTAATCCACTCAATGTGTAGCAGTTTGTTATACAAACATATAAAACTCAAAAAAATTGAATATTGATTTTTCTATTTAAATACTTGTATCTACAAAACAAACTAGTCATTTACATGGAAAAAATTCTTAGATATGCAAACTAGTAACTTTAAAAAACACATTCTGATTGCTTACTCCATACATGTAATGAGATTTTTCTAGGAAAAAAAAATCAATGTTTTCAGAATTCAAAGGGAAGCCATTAAACTAAGCAGAAGGCAGGTGGAAAGATACTGACCTCCAGATCTCATGGGTGTATGTCCCAAGCCCAGTACAGAGGCTATCAGATGATGTGTGGGTACATCAGGAAAATGGAGACAGGGTTCTGTGTGAACATTTCAAGCCAGTAGTAAGAGTAAAAAGATAAAGGGAAGAACTTGGGAATAAAATTTTGCAGCAAGATGACATAAGAGAAGTCTAAATAGTCCATATAAATAGAAGAAATCAAAAGAACAAAAGTTTCACCCAAGTTAAGACATTGTTGGTTCTAGTCTAGTATGTCTCCAGGAGCAAAAATAGAAACAAATTAGCGTACATACAAAAGTAACGATCTATGTATTGAACTATCAAGACCTTAGGTCACTGTCAGGGAGAGAGAATGTTAAAAATTCAATCTGGCATTGAAAAAGATGAAGGAAGGAAGAAGATGAGATAAGTAGATATCTCTGTGTGAAAAATATTAGGCTCCTATCTGGTTATATAGTTTTAAAATAAAACTGTGTTTTCATTTTTACTTTAAGGACAGAGGTGCTATAAAGGAGTAAATAGATAGAAATTGACTGAGCTGCAAAAGGGAGGGCAATACAGAGAGTACAGTGTGTACTCACAGCACTGAATGTAGACTGGCTTGATCTTGCACAGGTCTTGTGTAGAAATCCATGGCTACTATTAGTTCATGAAAGCAGTAGTCCTGTCAACAACTTTTAAATCAAATACTACAAAATAGTATTGTTTATTAATACATATACTCTACTGATATATAAGACCATACCTTAGTATGATAAACAATAATCGGGAAATGGAGCTTATAATAAGAAAAACTGTATATTTCATGAGGTAAGGACATATTTATAGACACTTCCACTTCCTATGTAGTATCTGTAAAATATCAGATACTTAGTTCTCTTTAAGTCATCAAGTAAATGATTAGAGGAAAGAATAGAATGAGAACAGAATCGGGGCTTTCAGATACATCTGTACCATTTCTTTAGGTAGTAATTATGATTTACATAATAAAATAATAGTAAGTCTAGCTAATATGTTTTATTAGGTTTCTTTAATATTACATGATTTTAAATTAGATATCTGAATATATGTTTGCTATATCTCTCTCACATGAGGTGTAAAAGAATCACTACCAACTCTTTCTCATTAATATAAAAACCTCTTTAGAAAATTCATTTTTATTCTGTAGGAAAAGGTGTCCAGGATACAACTCAAGGAACTGGTCTGAATTTTAAATATTATATAATATAACTTAAACAGTTGAGCAGCTGATTCTGGTTACACAAATAGGAACCTCTTACTTTAAAATTGCATTGTCACTTCATTTGATAAATTTTAAATGAATTTATAGGAGTTGTAATCAATTATGCAGGAGAAGAGGTATACTTCTGAACAGAGTTAATTTAAAATGTCTGCCCTTTCTGTAATTGCATTTGTTTTTATTTAATTTTCTTTTAGAGGGAAATGAATATACTACCACCTAGACACTGTGTGTGTGTGTGTGTGTTTGTGTGCATATGCACCTAGATAGCAGAAGTCAGTGTCAGATGTGTTCCGCAATCTCCACCTTATTTTTTGAGACAAGGTAGTGTCTTTCTCTAAACCTGGAGATCCTGACTGGCCAGACTGGTTGACCATTGATTTCTATTGATCAACTTGTCCCTGTTCCTTCAACACTAGGATTATGATGTGCATTGCCATGCCTGGCTTTTCCTTGCACCCTGGAGATCCAAACTCTTGTCCTCATGCTTATTCAGCAGGTACTTTACCAACTGAGATACCTCCCATCTCCTAGACACTATTTATAAAGCTGAATAACCAGGAATCTCAAACATTGCTCCTGTCCTCCTGTGTAGCAGGCATTGGTAGTGAAGAAAAATTTTCACTGAATATCTTGAGAAGAGAATCAACACATAAAGAAGGGAGCCTCCCAATCTTCTAGGAAACCCTCCTGGGGGAATTGGCATGACCTATATAGCTCAAAGTAGAATTGCTGGCCAAACAGAAAATCTAGCAGAGTAAAGTGGGCAGTAACTAATGAGGGGTTCCTTTTCAGACCAAAGAACAGTATGTATACAGTTTCAGCAGAATAAAAAGTGAGCCCATATGTGGAAAGCCACAGGTAAGAAAATCTACCATGACCCCAAATACATATTTTGAAGAGTGGCAGGAGATAAATTTGAAAACAGATAGCTGCATGACTATGAAGCACCTTCCAATGCAAGATCATGGTTCTAGAGTCTACTAGATTGGAAGGAACTATGACAAACTCTTCAGGCCTGGTGACATACTTAGACCAGGTATAATATAGAGAAATCATTGTAGGGTGGTTCAAATGGCTGGCAATATAAACACCAGGAACCTGATCAATCAAAAGATATTGAGACTTCCATAAACTTCCAAATTCTATGGGAGTGGAGAACAGTTGTATGAAAGGTTTACTTAGGACCCAGAATGTTTAGCAATGTGGATACAAGTTTTAAGAGCAAATTTTTGTAGCAGGTTGTTAATATGTCCAATGTTACCTGGCTGTCTACAGCAGTGATTCTCAGTCTGTGGGTTATGAGCCCTATGGGGGTCACATATCAGATATCCAGCATAACAGATATTTATATTATTTTTATAACAGTAGTAAAATTGCAGTTTTGAAGTAGCAACAGAATAATTTTATGGTTGGAGGTCATCACAACATGAGGAGCATGTTATTAGAGGGTATTAGTATTAGAGGGTAACAGCATTAGAAAGGTTGAGAACCACTGATACACAACTAAGAGCCTTTACTATGACTCTATGAAATAACGAGCCTCTTTACCACCCTCTTAAATCTAGCTTGTTCCATACCTTATTTGGCAAAGAAAATGAGGTAGATAGGACAGTCACTTCCAAATCTTGGCCTCCTCTATCAAAAGGCTAATGTGTTACACTCTGTTACTCTCTGAAAATCCACTAAAACAGCAGTGAGGAAAATAGTATAAATGGGTTTAAGTACCCAGGACTCTGGAGGAGGGCATCAGATGTGTCAAAATATTGGAATTGAATCCGCCGATCTATCAAAATATCTAGAATAATTATAATAAACTGGCACACTTAATTTGCAAAGTCCATTTGCTCATGAAGGCATCACACTATTAAAAGCTATTTCCTGAAATTGAAATTAAGTCAAATTGCCTTGAAAATGTGGCAATTTGATGTAACTGAAAAGTTATGCTATGTAACTAAATCTTCTGTAGTTACATGCATTAAGACTTCGCCTTTGAGCACTTCCTCCACAATATTACTGCTGACTTGCCTTTGATAGAGTTACTGGTGTCATTTTTGAAGACTGGTAGATCCTAGATTTGTTATTGTCAGTTTTACCACTAGAGTTCTCATGGTCAACAACAATAAGGGAAGCATTCCAAGCAAGTTTGTTATCAGTTTAATTTAGCAATTATTAATCAAAGGCTGTTCATAGTCCTAGGCTCATTTCTGGTTGAAAGGCTTATTGTGAGTTTTTAAAACTTACCAGAGAGCAAATAACTGGCTATTGATTTTCATCACCCAATAAATTATAAAACCGCTGTAGGAAAGAAGTCCCAGTAACTAAACATTCCCTGACAGCAAGGCTTCATCTTTACTGTCACATGTATTGCAATCAACCAGCCAGTCATTTCCAAAGTCTCCTACAAGTTCCAGCCTCCACCAATTGGCAGTTTGATGAGCTTCTGGATCTCACAGGTCATATGGGAAGTCTTGGCCTAATATGCCCTCCAAACTGAATCTACCAAAAAAACGATAGCTTCTATTTTTCTGCCACCACCAAGAGTCAGCATTTCAACTTCTGCTACTTGAGTGTACTTTGTTAGAATCTGTTCTAGGACCCTCAAAGGGGCTGGAGAAAGAACTGGACCACTGCTACCATCTTTCTGATGTAATTGTGTATTTAAAAAATAAATAAAACAAAATGCTGTCCTCTGCACAGGGATCTAAAAACTTTGGGATCATGACAGAAGCCAGACGCACATGGGAGATGTTTACAAAAAGCCCTCCTCAGTTTATTTAAATGTACCTTCTAATTGTCATGCTTCATGAAAAACTCCAAGAAAATGTTAAACAGATGGAACACCAGAGCAACAGGACCAAATCTGCATTGCTCTTGGCAGACTAAAATGTAGGGTCTTCTATTTGTAGCTCCCTGTGGTCCACCCGTTAGTCACAACTCATAGACAAAGGATGCAGGAAACAGAATCAGGCATTAAGTGAATAAAATACTAAGGAGAAGAATCACTGTCAGAATTCAGATACGGGCTCCACAGCCCAGAAGCTGTAGTAACCTTCTCTTTGAAACCGCATGCCTTAGTTACCTGGGTTATGAGCCTTCGGTGTCAAATCATGTCAATTAATTCATCCTTCCAGATAAAATGAGACTGTAAAGTGCCCAAGGATATGTATGCAGTACTGTCATGGTCCTAGGAACAACCCCCAGTGTTATAAAGACAATGTGTATGCTTCAGATAGGAAATGAATAACATGTTTGCTCTGGTTCCTTTTTAGATTAATGTCCCTTCAAATTGGCTGGCCCTGTTTCTTCTCACTTTTCTCATTTCTAGGAGAATTATTTGTTCTTAGCAGTCTAAGGAAGTTGCTCATCAAAAGCATGAACAGAACACTGGAGACAGAGAACATGCTTAACTTACAGTGTACGTGATTAGATAAATTAATTCCATTAGCTTTGCAGCAGAAACCGAGTTTCCTGCTACCCAGTGACCCATGGAAGATCTCCTGAGCCACCTGTTTGTTCCTTTTACAACTAATAGATGTGATTACAAGGCCAGGATGTGGCCATGGATGCATGATTGTGCTCCACATCTCTCCTTCCCACTCATGGCCTTCTCATTCGTGTGAAAGAAAGAAGGCTCCACGATGCTGTTCAACAAATGGTGAAATCTTAACCTCTGTCCTTATTCTCACCTAGAAAAAATATTGCACCTTTGGAGGGAAAGGCTGTCTCTATACCAAAAGCACAGATGGCCTTCCTTGCACACTGCTTGTTTGCTATTTATGTTAGTCTATCATCAGAGATCTGAGCGTTTCCCTGCAATAAGAGAGGTAAGTACAAACCCAATGCAGTCCTCCTGGTGAAGAATCAATGCCACAGTCTAAAATGACACTTATGGCTTCACGGACAAAGTGTTTTCAGCTCATAAAGACTGGTGTTGATGTGGGGAAATATGGAAATATGGAAAGGCAATTAGAATAAAGAAAAATTACTGAATCTATATAGTTATTGTGACCAGAACAAGAATCTGGCTCTTCTGAGCCCTGTTATTTTTAGAGAAAGAAGATAAAGGTGAAAATTGAATGGAAATTGTAGGCCAATGAGAGCTATAAACTGGTCCCAGGGAGAGAATTTTTTTAATTAGGAGAATCAGTTAAGGTCCAAATTTGTCGTTTACATCTCAATTTCACACAAATTAATTACAATGTCTGGAGGAGAAATAGAGTTAGAGTTGCAGAGCCTGTCTCTGCTTCCTTCACCCAGAAACATTCTGCCCTGGAACTTTGCTTCTCAAACACAGTCCAGCCTCATCACCCACACCAAGAATCTCAGACTCAACGCCTATCTAAATAAAAGTCTATATGCTGACAGATTCCTGGGACCGCCATGTAGAACAGTAGCAGAACACTTTTCCAGCATGCACAAGACCCTGGGTTCAATCCCCAACACAAAAAATAAAAGGGGATTTTTTTATTTTAAAAAACACAAGATCCTCATGTGGCTCATATGAACACTAAATTATATGAAGCACGGGGAAAGGTTGTAGTTAAGGCTCATGGAACCAAATGAGTCATCTTACCCACAAAGCCTCTCTGCTTTCCACAGAGCCTATCAAAATCACAGCCAGCATCTATTCTGACATAACATCATACATAATACTTCAGATTCTAATTCTAGGACACCTTACATCATCACAACATCGTTAAAGAACATAGGGAAACGTTATGACACAAAAGATAGAGGAGAGGGATCACACACTGAATAAAAGATTGAATGCTTTGCATGGTTTTGTTGTTTTCTTATTTGATGTGGTGGTGTGTTTTATATGTCTTCAGATGCAAAGAGAACAGGGAAACCAAGGCCTCTCTACTGGTTACCCCTAAATATCTCTGGGCTCTCACTACCCTTTTGAATTGTATATAGCTTTATTTCATAGACTTTTCCCAATGCACACATTGATAAAGCCATTTCCCTAACTAGACTGTGAGCAACTAGAAGGCAAAATTCGATTTCTTTTGTTTATCTTCCTCATATTAGCCATTAGTCCCCTAAATTTAATGAGCAATGAATCATAAATGACTTAAATAGAAAATGAAGATGAAGATGAATGGATGAGTGAGTGGTGAAAGAATCTAGGGAAGAGCTAAGTTTCCTTCCAGCTTTTGCTCCAATAGGCTACTGCTATTTCTCCTGTAGCCTGCCCTAGTCACATGACACAGTGGGCTATGAGTTGTTTCATCCATTACAGGGAAGCTAGCCAGACTGTCTGATAATTTCTTGGTCCTGGGATGCAGTGAGATGCATGAGGATTGTTCACTATAACTTGCTATCAATAACTCGCATCTCTTTGGAATTCTTGGGTTTGATTTAGCACCTGACACACCTTCACTGCAAGAATCCAATTTTCCTTCACCCCTATTTCCCTGATGATATAGAGGCAAGGGAAGAAACATTATCAGAGGAAATAGAGTTGAAAGAAATTGCTTTATTTTCCCCCACTCTCCAACATGGAAACGAGGAAAATGTTGTAAACTACATACAAGTGTAAAAATCACTGTTAAAATCACTATTTCTTAGGAGTGCTTTACACAAAACTTTGCAGAAAACAAACAACAAAAAAGAACTGTTCTTTTCTGTAGCTATTTGTGGGTTCCACATTATGAATCTTAAAGTAAAATACATCACAGGATCCAAACATAATTACTTTTTACAGATGAAGAAAAACATGTGTTATCTTTATTTCCCCTGTAGCTAGCTTACCCTTTTTCTTCAGCTGTAACCACCAAATTATCAGAGAAACAAATTAACCCAATGTCAAATAGAAAACCATCTACCCCTCTTTAGGAGAAAGCCTTCAATTTATTAAACCCATGATGTCCTCTAATGTCCTGTTTCCTTTATAAGGGTGCCCACTTTGTAGTGGAGATGGCAAACAGAAGAGTTACATGTAATGAGAGGCCCAGAAGGGATTGGGGTCCTCTGCTGTAATGTCATAATCTCACCCTGGTCTCTCATATTCCAATTCAAAAACAGCTCTCAGTGAAATTGCAAGGGGCTTGCCAGAGCCTGTAGTGGTTAACTCCTTTGAGAGCTGCCTTGAAGTCTAAGCTGGAGGCCCACTCTGACTGCATAGCCCTGAAACACATGTGAAGAAGCAGGTTGTTCTTTGTACCTGGTTGTTCTTCTTTCAGAGGCTGTGTACTGAAATCTGAGTAAGGTGAGATGGGGGCTGACATCCCTAATTACTACAGTGAACTTGGCACTGCTGGGGGGGTCCATTAGTGTCCTTAGTGACTTCTGGGTCTATATCACTCTTATTTTCACACTGTTCTATCCTCAATCTTGCTTTCTTTTACTATCTTCTGTTTCAGTAGATTTTTGTAATAACCACTAAGAAAGGAAATGCAAAATCTGGAAGGATGGCGAGGGCAGAGTACATAAGACAGGAAGCAAAAGACAGTAATACCCAAAAGGTATTAATGGCTGAACAAGATATCTGGCAGAATCGTAGAGCCTTCATCCAGTAGCTGAAGTGAAAAAAATAAGCAGAGAGTCACAGCTAAGCACTGGGACAAATTCCTGAAATCCAATTGTAGAGAGGGAGGAGTGATGAACAAAGGGGTCAAGACTATGTTGGGGAAACCTACAGAAACAGCTGACCTGAGCAAGTGGAGCTTATGGACTTGACTAGCAGCTACATAACCTTCAAAAGACCAAACTAGGCCCCTTCAATCTGGGTGTCAGTTGGGGGGCTTAGGCAGTCTATGGGGCCCTAGTAATGGAACCAGTATTTATCCCTAGTGCATGAATTGGCTTTATGGAGCTCATTCCCTATGAAGGGATATCTTGCTCAGCCTCCACACAGAAGGAGGCCTCAAATGATGTGACAGACTTTGATGATTCCCCATGGGAAACCTCACCCTCACTGAGCAGTGAATGGGGGGAGGGAATGGGAAGATGGTGGGGGGGGAGTGGATAGGAGGATAGGAGGGAGAGGTAACTGGGATTGCTCTGCAAAATAAAATTGTCTTTAATTTTTTTTTAAGTAGAAAAAAAAGAAGTCTTGCAGAAAGTGGCATGCCATGTAGAGGGAGGAAATAGAGTATGTTGAGAAACTGACCCATAAAATTCCCTGGAGGGTTAACTTGCCTCCTCTAAATTCTATGCATGGGGAGGTGCTTAATTTCAGAAAGCTTAGAGTTCTTAACCTGTGGGTCTGGCCTCTTTCCTTTCAGGGGAGGGGGTCACATATCAGATATCCTGCATGTTTACTCAGCTATTACAGATATTTATATTGCTATTCATAACAGTAGCAATATTAAAGTTGTGAAGCAGTAAAATGTTTACTAATAACAAAAATAATTTTCTGGTTGGAGGGCTCATCATAACTTGAGGAATCTGTATTGAGGGATCACAGCATTAGTAAGGTTGAGAGCCACTGGGTTAGAACCTATGCATCTCTATCCCTAATGTGTTCCAGTCCCCAAAAATTTTCATTTCATAGCAATTAAGAATAAATGGCATTTACAAAATCTGATTTATTACTGGCTTGTCTTTTACAATCATTCTTCTTTAATGTTACAAGTGCAGCCACAAAAAACTTAGGCTTTCCTCTGGACAAAGAGAAGACAATAAATGTACATGGAAACATTGTGGGGAGGAAATATCAGACAACAATAATAATTATTGATTTTGGTAGTTGGATTTATAGATTAAATTATATTTATATCCATGCATATTTACATATATACATGTACATAGTGAACATCACATGTGTATATTTTCCATGCGTATTGCATACCACGTATGTTAATGTGTGATTATTGTGTAATATCACATATATAATATAGTAATGTATGATTTTGTCTTAAGGAGGCAGTTTTCACAAAATAGGCAAATTTCACAATGAAGATTTTTATACTGAATTCTGTGCTGCAAAAGTCCCATTTCTAATATGGTTTCAGGGTGTATGCACACATGGTTTTAGGAATTAAACCCTTAACTGAGTTTAGAGGGGAAACAAGCTGAAAAATACAGCATAAAGTCACAAATTCTTCTCATACATTTTTGTTGTTGATGATTGTAACTTGCCTTTATATAATAAATTCTCTGAGGATCAAATCTTAAGCTAAATAAAGAGACAAAGATCATGGCTTGCTCACTCAGTACCCTGGAAGGGCCTTGACCTACTCAGGTGTCTTGCCCTGGTACTGCCACTCGCTTAGTGTTGTTTTCTTAAAGATGCAGGAGGTCTGTAGGCCAGGGCAGACAGTGCTTCCTGGTTTTGGGCATTCTGAAGTTCATCCTGCATGGAGCTGTTTCCACATTGCAGACCCAGGCAGAACTGCAACTCTGATTCTCCTGCTACCATAGCAACCTGTTGACTCAGAATGAATTAAATTATGGGACTATCCCTAAAGAGGAAGGGGAGAGGCAGCTATTTTGTTTGCTCTTTGTAATTCCCACAGATGGGAAAATCAAGGAAGAATGATTAGCTATTTTTAATTAAAATTACATTTTATTTAGTGTGTGTGTCTGTGTGTGTGTGTCTCTGTGTGTGTATGTGTGTGTGTGTGCATGCATGTGTAAGAGAGTGTATGCATCCCATGGTGTAGGTGTCAAGTTCAGAGGACAGTTTTCAGTATTTGATTTCCTCCTTCTACCTGTGGATCCTGGAATTATCAGCTGTGGTAGCAAGCATCTTTTTATGCTGAGTCATCTCAGCAGTTCCTAAATGACTCAAAAACAAACAAACAAACAAACAAACAAAAACCAAACCTCATTATTAAATATCCTTAATATCTCTAATCCTGTAGAGATTAGCTTCCGTCAGCTTCTCATCTTCAGGGAAAAGACACAATTAAATAATAAGTCTTTATTATCTTACATAGTTATGAAGGGATTTTTTTAGGAAATAATAGTAGAAAAGATAATCATATCACGTGGAAACTGCATCTCATCAGTTTTCCTTGCCCATGTGGGCTAAGTTTAAAATAAAATGGAATTGTAAACCTGAATTATTGGTTCCCACCACCCACAAACATCTCAACATTTCTCAGGCAATGGACTGAATTAAATTGAACCCCATGGCAGCTAGATTCAGAATGGGTTGTGTCATAACCAAAGACCTTCTCCAAGTAGTTACAGCATAAGGGACTGAAATTAGCAGGCTGAAAAACCAATGTGACAGGATATAACTGAGTGCTACAGCAACAGGAGGAAACACAACATCTGGTCCATTACTATGTTTTGCATAGACCCTGGCCTGTCACTCACTAATACTCCTGTTTCCCACCCATCACATCTCTGGACCATCCAAAATTCACATCAGTGATACTGATCAAATGAAATGGCATAAAAGAAAAATAAGAAAAAAAAAGAGAGAGAACGAGTCTGATAAAATAACAAACCTCAACAAATAACAAGGTACCAGCAACACATTTTTATGTGTAAAATATCCTGGGATTAGAAAACAGAGCGACTGCAGGCATTTGGAAATTGGATACAAATACAAGTGTGGCTTTGGTCTTCCACAGAAAACAATTACTGATAGCTGCTATGATGAGCCATCTAGAGGGTAAATGCCAGTGAACACTTGGACAAGCTGCCATCTCATTCCAGATCAAAGGGAGTAAAGCCAGCAAGGGTCCTCATCCCTGTTCCTCTTCACCCACCAGAAGTTCTGAGATCAAAGCCCCCAGGACATCCTAGCCTTCCAATAGAAAGAAATGACAGCTACAGAATTAAAATAAAAAATTAAAAAAAAACATCAGCTTCAGTAGCCACACAATCTAACTGACATAACTTTCATAAACATGTAGCTAAGGCCCACAACATTGTTATAACAGTAACTATTTTTCTTCTATTGGCAAAAAAAACACTGTAATTTTCACCTATGCTGATTTAAAAATATAAGTAGGTAAACTTTTGCTGTGGTAGAAAGATCTCACATTTGAACAAATTGCCTAATTATAGCAGGGACTCTTTTGTTACTGTGATGTTACCCTGTAAATATGTGTACCGGTTTTCATGAGTTGAGGTCTTCTGTCTTCTACCACCCAGTTAAACTACAGACATACTAAAACTCCCTGGAAGTCTCTACACCTTTTTAGAATACAGATGAAAGAGTTGACAGCAAATAATATTTAAATCTAGATCAAAAGTTGTGTCTTCTCCCATTTATTTCATTCTGTGAACATTTATAAATAGGTTTTACCAAATCTGTTTTGACACAAGAAGTTTAGTTATTGATGTAACAGTGTTAGAATGTGGCATGCTCCACACAGCCTCACCTCTTTGAATACTAATCCCAAAGACAGTCCTTTGGAGGTTATGGGACCTCTGTAAGTTGAAATGTCATTGCAGCAAGTGGGTTATTGGGAGTGGTCATCATTCGGTTCAGCTCCCTGTCCCACATCTGCTTCTTGATACACTCAGATGTGAACAAGTCTTGAGCTACTGTTGTTACAGCAATGAGCCTCTCTTACACCATGCTTTCTCTCCCATAACTATTTGTACCATGAAGTGTGATCCAAACTAAATCTTTCTTCCCTTAAACTGCTGTGGTGTTTTATCACAACAACAAGAAGCAATGAATACAGAAAACTGATACCATGAAGTGGGAATACACAATCACAACTGCACTTGTGAACTGAATCTGAATTACTGTGTTTCTAGGTGACCTTGCTGCAATAGTGTGCCGGGAACTCTCTATCATCTCATGCATTCCCCCTTTGGGACACCATCCTTTCAAATGAACTTGTATTTTTATGAACTGGAGCTTTTAATGAGTGGAGCCTTGCCCTCGAGGAACCTTTGTTATTGCCCTAGTGCAGAATGAAAACTTGCCTTTTAAACTTGTCAATCTTTTAACAATGACAACCACTTTGTCTCTATCTGCTCTGTATGCCCTGTCTAGAAATTTAGCTGTCTCTCATTCCCTTGCCTAACTTTGCATTTAAAAACAACGTTGTTCTCTGTTCCATGCTTTGCATTTTTACTATAAACCCACTATACATAGTAAGTAGTAGTCATGGCACAGCCAGAGTGCTATTATGTTATTAATTTCTACCACTAAAAAATTATCTCACTACTTATGAATTTGGATCTATTCAAATTTTCAGGACATGGGAAGAACATAGCCAGTTTTTTTTTTTTTTTTTTTTTGGTTTCGTTTTGTTTTGAATAGTGTAAATTGCTGATAGAATTCTTGTTATTTGAAATCTCATGAACACAGCCTTTACTACCCACACTTATATAGGCATTCTGGTCCTCCAAACATCAACCAGGTGGCCCATCGAGCTCTTCTTAAATTACTTTAGGGCTTTTCCCTGCCCATTTCTTTAACTATTTTCCCTAATCCTCCCACAAACCAGTTCCAAAGACATAAGACTCTCATTGTCAGGGTTACTGTGGTCTTTATTGTATGCTCTGCTTTTCAGAATTCTATAGCTTCTTTAACCCATATGTCAAAGTCTTCCATATCCTTCCTGAAAATCAGTGCCCAAAACCTATACACCATATGGTCATGTTTACTGCAACAACAGTTACACATCTCAGTACCAATTTTTGGCACTGGGCAAATGTAGCGTGTATGTTTCCCCCAGCCCGCCAGTTGCCAGTCTGGGCCCACAGCCGGGCCAGCCCCAAATAACACTCAGAGACTCTGTATTTGATACAATCCTGTTGGCCAGTTACCATTATTGTTTATGGGCTAGCTCTGTCTTAATTATTAACCCATTTCTACTTATCTAAGTATTTCCACGTGGTCGTCTTATCAGGGAGCCGCGGCGGGCGTCCTGCTTCTTCTCCGGGCTACATCTCAACTCCTCCCTACTACTTCCTCTTTCCTCCTTCTAGTCTCCTAGCCCTGCCTATCTAGTTTTCTATTGGCCACAGAGCTTTATTAACCAGTATGAGAAACATATATACAGAATAACATCTCCCATCAGGGCAAATATCTAATGAAAATGACTTAAGGAATAAAGATTATTTGACTCTTGATTCAGGGGTTGTAGTACATTGTGATGAGAAGGCATGGTGGTAGGATTGGCTTGATCTGTGGTATCAGCCATGAAGCAGTAAATGGGTAATATAAGGATTCTGGCCTTTTCTTCTTTCACCTTTTATTTAGTCTGAAACTCCAGCCCATTGGACATTGTGACCCATATTCAGGATAAGTCTTAACCACCTCAGTTTAACCTCTAGGAAATGACCTTACAGATACACTCAAAGATGTATGTCATTAATGCTCTGGGTGCTTAACAATCCAAATCAAGTTGATATTCAGAATTGACCATCACAGCCATTAATTCAAATATTTCAAGGACAAAGAATTGATAACAAAGTTTGTAATGTGGAGGTCACTGCTTATTTCAGTAAGCCACTGTTGAGGAGAGATGGTAGCTAATGTTTAACTAAAGGGTAAGATGAGTAAAGTTTGGTTCGGGCACATAACTCTTTGAAAAGATTTATGAAAAACAGTCTCTGTGCTTACTGAACACCATGATCAAATAGATGCCACAAGGGTGAAGAGAATTGTTAAATCAATTTCCCTAGTAAAGATGAGAGCAGATCCAGCACACAAATTGGGAGGTTACTAAATGGAAGAGGATAAACCAGACATTTAAAATAACAAAATAAAAAAAATGAGATAACAGAGATGAAAGCAGGAAGCTGTTAACCTTCTTCTTTATGTTGATTCATCTTTTTTCAGTGAATTAGGAAGTCAAACAACCATCTGGCAGCAAAGACCATGGAGACCGTGTTAACTATTCTCAGAAAGAAAAGGAGTGGGAGACAGAACAGAGTAGAGATATATGAGCATTGCAGGACAGCACTTGGGGGTCACTTGGGGGCTATGAGAAAGTATGTAAAATTAAATATGTCAGTGTAGATATGTGTCTTGATCTTGTTATATTCAGGTGTAGTGGAAGAGAGATGAGTGGGTAGAGAATTGGATTTAACTAAAGTTGTTGTTTATCAAAGAAATTACAGCAAGACATAGTCAGAAGACAGTTTAAAATGCTTGCAAGGGAATGATTATAATGACTAACCATTCGATGTATGCTTGACAAGGTGCATGGTGAAGAATAATGGGGAGAAGAGAGCCTAGAAAGATGCTAAATCTATTACACTGGGAGGTGGTAACTGTAAGCATTATTGGGATTGGGGTGAAGACTGAAAATTTGTAGCTAAAAAATGTTTGAATAATGTGTTGGAATTTTTAACTTAGGATAGGTTTCAGTAACTAATAAGGAAAACATGGGTCTACCAAGGAAAGTGAAGGATGGAGACTGCACAGCTGAAACTATGGTGACTGGGCAGGTGAACTGTCATCTTCATGGATGATGCAATCAAAAGTTGTTCCAACAAAGCAGAGCTACAATCTGAGCAAAACACTGTTTTGCTGCAATTTGCTGCCAAATTTCTGTTGCTGCCATTAAAATAAAAATACTCTGACAATATCAGCTTGAGGGAGGAAGGGCTTTATTTGGCTTGTAATTCCAAGGTTGGGTCTAGCGCTGTGGGAAAGTCAGGGCAGGAACTTGTAACTACTCACGGCTACAATAAAGCACAGAAGGAAAATGAACACATATGTCTGCTTGCTCAATTTTCTGTACTTTTACATAGCTCTGGACCCCAGCCCAAGGAATGGTGCTACCCACTATGGGCCAGGTCTTTCCCAATTACCCAATTAAGAAAAAAGAAATCCTCCACAGGTGGGCATGATCTAGAAAACCCCATCAAAACTTCTTTCCAAGGTGATTCTAGTTTGTGTTAATTATTAAAACTAACCATCAAAATTATTCTCTTTCATAGGTGAGGGGGAGTAACTTAGGGCAACAAATGACTACAGCGATAAGATAAAATGTGTGCTTACGTGAGATTTACAGTTTGCTGGGGGGGGGGGAAATTCAGGGCAGGCAGTGAAAGGGAAATGAGGAAGAGAGCTGCAAGGAAGCAGGAACTTTAAGGGTTAATTAGGTTCTCTTGGAGGGAGAGTGGGAGGAGTATTCCCACAAGTTGGTACTGGGTGTTCTGTTTATGACTGGCCTGAGCATTAAAGAGCACAGCGTGAACAATTATAGAATATGAGGGGTTGAGGTTCAGAAAATTGAAATTCAAGTTTACAGGGGTTAGGATGTGAGAGATGAAGATGACTTGAAGTCTTGTTAGGAAGAGCACAGAAATAAGATTAGTGCTCATAGTCCCCAAGGCTGCGTGTTTTAGTTACTTTCCTGTCACAATGATAAAAGACCATAGCCAAAAGCAACTTAAAGGAAAGGCGAATTTATTTTGACTTGTGCCTCCAGAGGGGTAGGAGCCCGTCATGTCAGGTAAGTGTGGCAGCAAGGGGCAGGCATGGCAGCAGGAACAGACCTTTGAGAGCTAGTATCTTCCGAGACAAGCTCAGAGCAAAGAGAGTGGGCTGAAAATAAGATAAGGCTATATGATCTCAAAGCTCTCCTCACAGAGATACACTTCAGGCAGCAAGACAGTTAAGCCTCCCCACATAACTTCACTCACTAGGAACCAAGTGTTGGAATACCTGAGCTCATGCATAACATTTCTTACTCAAACTACCATGTCAGCTAAGTGGATAGGCCATGAGCACAGAAAGGCATAAAGATGTGGATTGTTGAAGGACTGAAAGGACTGAGGGCAGATAGCACACAAGCACACACATACATGCGTTTACACCACACCACACACACACACACACACACACACACACACACACACACACACACACACACACACACACACACACTATCCTCTAGAAGTTACCTATTTCAAATTTCATGATCCAGTCACCATTCCTCCTCCCACCCTGGGCCTCTTATGACTTTCCCCAGGGTAGAGCTAGTTTCTCTTCCCAGGGATAAACTTTGGAGGGCATAACTTAGAGAGCTTGATTGCTGATGAAGAGGGCTTCTAGCTGAGAGAGGGACAATATTGCCCTAATTCCAATTAATTTACCATCTACATCCTTGAATGGTACTTGGAGCCTCATTTCCTATGCTAAAGAGCAATGCACTGAAGTACTTATGAAAAAAAATGAATCAGAAATAAGTAGGTCTGATGAGTCAATAGCTGAGGATATGGTTGTACTGCAAAAATGGCAAAGACGTTTGCTGACTGATGACTGGGGGAGATCAGGGAAAGAATATATATTCCAAATTAAAGTATTGCCACAAGTGCCAATCTTAATGCTTGCAGTGTTTCCATTAAAGATTCATGAAACATCAAGCCTAACATGTTTTTAGAGAAATGCAACATGTTATAGAAGAAGTATGACATCACACCCCACCCACCTGTATGCTACTTTATCCTGGAGCCTGATTGGCTGTGCCTACTAGCTTGTTCTCACTGCCCAACATCTTGGCTGATTGTTTAAACATTATAGTAAAGGGAAAACATCTACTAGGTCAAATGAAGGTGTTACATTCATGTTTCTGCTCAAGACTTGTGTGAAAAGAGTCATCTAATAAAATAAACTCAGGGTCCAATAAGCAAATGTATACACACAAACACACACACACACACACACACACACACACACACACACACACATTTGAAGAGTCTATACTGTGTGGGCAGTGTCTATGACATATAGAATCTTCTGTAGTTTTAAACCACACAAATGTCCTGGATTCCTCCACTTTTGAGGTAGCCTGAGTTTGTTCCTGGATGTTTGTTTGCTTCTGACCCCAAACATCATAAATTGCCAGAATCATATAGAAGGACAGGTGTGTGAGAATTATGGTTAGTAATAGGTTAAAGTCTCATTCCACCATTCATAAGACTGCCTTCTAACAAAGAATGTTCTTATCGTAAACATATTTGAGGATATAGACCATTCTCTGTGCTGAAAATCACCTCTAAGTTTCCTTCTACCCATAGATTCCAGCAGTTCATGAAACTGAGAGATAATTGAACCAAGAATCTGGAAAAATAGCAGGAAAAAAATTGTATTCAGTGTTTTCTTCTGACTCCCCCTCTGCCTTTTGGCAGCTCAGGGAACCTCCTGAGACACAAACACAAGCACACACATACATGTGTTTACACCACACACCACACACACACACACACACACACACACACACACACACACACACACACACACACACAACATGCACATATACCATCCTCTAGAAGTTACCTATTTCAAATTTCGTGATCCAGTCACCATTCCTCTTCCCACCCTTCAGTCAGTATTTCAACACAGGAAAGTAAGGAAGTGGCTAAAAATACAGATTTTCACAACTCATAATGCTAGCTGGCTTTTGGGATATTACTGTCTCTCTGGTTTTGTTTTTGCAGATATGATTAAAAGGAGATTAAAATCTATCTTTGACAGTGAGGTAGTAAACCAAGCAAGCTAAAGTAAATGAAGTATTAGTACAGTGGCTGACACACAGCTTGTGCTACTATTGACCGATTATTTATAACCACTAGTATTTGATTACCCACAATATTCTCTTGCAGCTGTTGATTTGACTATTATTGTTGATCCTGCTTGTCAGCATGCTGATGTCATGCACTGTGGTGAAGTTCAGCAATTATATGCTATGGTCTGATCCACCAAAGCAGGAGACACAGAGCACACAGTCTGACCTTTCCTGTGATGATTTACTTCTGCAGTCAGCTTTATCTTTGGGGAATCATTGTGACCTGAGGATGTGCAGCCTGCTTCCAACTCTGTAGTCATTTCTGTTTGTCATGAACGTATCAACTGATTTTCTTTCCTCCTTCTCTCACCCTCTCCCTTTCTTCTTCCCTTCCCTCCTACTCTGTGTTCTTCCCTTCTCTTTTTCTCCATGTTCCTCCCTCTTTCTCTCTCCCCTCCCCTCCCCCTCTCTTCCCTTCCCTCCCTCCCTCCCTGTCTTTGTTCTTTCCTTCTCTTCTGTACCATCTCCCTCCTCCCATTCTCCCTTCCTCTCCTTTTTCCTCTCTTCCCTCTTTTCTTTCATTTTGATGTTGTTTATGGGTATGGAAGGTTTAATGTCTTTTATTTATGTAAATTAATATACAGTGTAAAGATTATACCCAAGGGCTTATTTTGTTAATGAGGTATGTAGACAAAACATGAAGAAGCATAAGGCTGTTGGGGAAGGTTCACAGCATCCTGTAGGAAGAAAGTATGATCGCATATGATGTTCATAATTTCTTACCTGGATTTCCTGTAACAGTAATAATTTTCTCCTTTGGCTTCTTGCTGCTTGGTCCAAAGTACTTGTCTCTGGTTTTCCAGAATGAAGAGTCCAAAGTTGTCCAGAAATAACATTTATTAATAAACAATAAAGCACACAATAGAAAAGGCCTTATAAGTAAAACTATATATTTATAATGCTTTATTGGTTTTTCTCCAGAACTCCACAAAACACTACAGACAGTAACAAAATAATTCAATAAATGTTAAAAACTTCCAAGATAATTATAGGACACTCTTTATCATATGTAAGCATCATCAATGTTGTGACCATTAGATACACTATTCAACACAATCTTAGATATCTTTCTTGAATAAAGGACATACATCTTTAATCTGAGAATCATAACATTTATACATACCCATACACAAGATAACAAATCAGAGTAAGTGAAGCAGATCCCAAAATGACCTGGAGTCATCTGCCTGTACATCACTTAAAGATATTACAATGTTAACAAGATAGAGGTCAACACACTGAAGAGAAATGTAGGGAGTTCACTTGGGGGAAAGAAGGAAAATTGGGCAATAGTTGAAGCTGTTTACATGTTTTCCATGGCCCTCTTGGCAAGATGCTCCCTCCCCTGCTCAGCCTTTTCTTGGGTGAGGTACTCCAGCACTTTCATGAGCATATCTTCATCCAAGTACTGTCTGTTTAGGGTGTCATCATTCTTCAGGGATCCTGCAGGAAGCCTTTTGCTCACCGTGGTCAGTTTCTCAGTTTCCTGGGAGCTTCCTTGACCCAGATGTTCCTTGATGGCCTGTTCCAGTTGCTCTTCTTCCTGAAGGTCATCTTCTGAGGAGCCTGGGCTGGGCACTCTCTTCAGCTGGTTGGAATTCATGAGCTCAGGGTACTTAACTAGTATTCTTGCCAAGTACTCTCCAAGTTCTTGGTCCTTGTCATTTATCAGGTTTTCATAGGGTGCCTGTCTGCTTTCAACATCTGGCATCCAGGCTGCTTTGGGAATCTGGTTGGCTCTAGCTTTTCCAGGACCATAGGGGAGCCTTAGCAGAGCCTTGTCTCGGCTATATTGATTGGGGAAATATGGGGGCTTCGGATTTGCTGAATTTTCCATCCCTAAGAGATTTAAAATGTCCTCAATACTGAACCCCTCAGGCAAAGCCTCTATCATACCACGACCAGATGCCTTGGGATACCCACCCTTGGAGAGCAGCTTACTCTGAAACACGTCGGAGCGGTCTATGTCAGCTTCTGGGATGTCATCTAGGTCAACAGGAAGCTCCAGATCCTGCTCCGGCTCCACCAACCCATTTGGCTTCTCTCCAGCTCTGAGCATCTCAATTAAGTCTTCAGGGGGTATCTGCAAATTCCTGGAGATTTCAATCAGCTGGTAAATAGACTGAGCATCAAGTGGTTTCTCAAGAAGCCTGGCTTCCCTGTCCTCGTTTTGCCCATTCTGTGACCTCCCACTGCCCACAGCATTCACTAACCTTCTCAAGTAGGTGATGACTTTGGAGGCATCCTCTGAGAGTTGGTCTTTACTCTCTTTCCGGTTATCTTCATCCTGGAGCCCCAACTGCCCTGAACGTTTCATTTCTTCATTGATCTGTTCATTTTTCTCTGTGTTCTCTTTGCTGTCTCTCACCTCTTCCTGGGTTTGAGTCTCTATCTTCTCCTCTATGGGGCTCCAGTCTTCTCCTCCCACCACATCTTCATAAGCAATGTTGTTGGTCTTGTACACATCATCTTCATCATCTGTGTAGATCTTTTGTTCCTCATCGACCCTCTCACGCTTCTGGTTGTTTGGCCCTGTAAGTTTCCCCAGCTCTTGGAACACAGACTCTAGGGTAGCAAGACTTTGGGGCGTGTATTGTTCTTCTACTATTTCATTTGTGCGTTTGAAGGGGTTTTCTCTGGAATTCTCTTCATACATAAGAGGGAACCGTATGTGCTTGAGTTTCCTCTCTGGCCACTGTTGAGTCTCATAGTCATCTGCCATGTCCACGGGGAAGTTCTTCTCCAGATTCAAGGCAAAGGGCTTATTTTCTTTGGGGGTAGACTGTGGTTCATTTTCAGCCTGCCTCAAAGCCTCCAGTATTATCCTCATCCACTCTTCTTCACTCAGTCCATCCCTTGAGCTCTCAGCCAAGTGACTTTCTTCACTGTTTTCTTTGAGTTGAAAAGGAACAGAGATGCCTTGGTAGGGATTGTAGTCTGGGCTGCTTTCTTCTCTGTGAGCTTGTTGCCTGAGCTTTTCAATATACTCCAAAGCCCTGATCATTTCAGGACTAGGAAACTTTTGAACATTTTCCAATCTGAGGTCTGGTTCTTTCTGAAGCAGCTGGTTTCTCTGGAAGGAAGCTGCTCTGGCTCCAGAGAGGAGGAAAATGAAGTAGACAAGAAGCAGAAGTGCTCCGAATTGGTGGGTCTTAGCTTCTGCCATGTCTGAAAGATTTCCTTAAAACAGAGACAACTCGAGTTAGCTCAAGTGATGCAAGCTACAAGACATGATGAGAAGAAAAGGAAAACACCAGTCACAAGGGGAAGTAAAGAAGTAATTTTGTAGTATGCCTAGGGGAACTATTTAAAATTCATAACTGTTTCCTATATGATCCTCACAAGCTAACCATAGAAATCTATAGAAAATGAGTAGTCGTCTGCATCAGCCTTGTCTGGTACTCTCTTAGTTTAAGAGAGAAAAATACTGACATGAGGGCAGGGGTGTCCCAAATTTTGTGTCTCACATTTACAAACTAGTAGTTTGGCTTTTTAAAACCATGTTTGTACTCAATAAAACAGGGCTTTTTTAAATGTTGTAATTACTTCAGACAGCGTTCTATTAAAATCAATCACAAAATAATTTCTTGTGATACATGCACATATACATATAATTATGCCCATAAGGTTGTGTCAAAATAATAGCTCTTTTTATTTATTCTCTGAATTAGCCATCCAGTTTTGTTTTAGAAATGTAGCAGCTGTATATAATGATGTGATACAATATATTAGTGTCAATAACACTGAGTACCTTGTACATGAGGCCTGGTCAACTCACCACTCACCAAGCAATAACTCCAGCAGTTAGTTAATAACCCCTAAAGCCAGGGTCCTCCCTGGTCTCAGCTAGTATGCTAAACCAAGGAAGATTTTTGTGGAAGCCTGCTAAAATAATAACCTATACTGTTTTTATTTTTTTCTATGCTCCACTCTTCTAATAATTGTATTATGGCTGGCTTGCAAAATGCAATTATGGTTATATTTTTTATCTTCCCTCTAGTGTATAGTAAATAAACAGATGCTACAGAGAGAACATAAGTTTACTTAACTAGTCTATTTCTAAGCTTGTGAGTGTTCAGATTCAGTTTGTCTTATGTCTGTGTCTATTTTGGTAGGGACCTGTGAAATCTTAAGTGACTCACACTGTTAGAAAAAAACTTAAAATAACCACTATGTAACTCCCAATTTAGATAAACACATACAATGTGTTGAATTCTTCCTACTTAAAAAAAAAGTCTTCATTCATTTTTTCTCTCCAATACTGTAAAAATCTCACAGATGGATTAGTAAAAGGAATCACTTGTACATTTCCTGTTTGGCAATGCTGATAATTGGAGAAGCTGTTTCAATCCTTGCAAATTCTCTTATACACAAATGTTATGTAAATAAGTTTATAAGTTTATTCATGATTCCAATGTATCATGCTTTTGTTACAGATAAGCAAAGTTATATGAACACAATTTTTTGTTAGATTAGATGTCAAAATATTGCTTAGAAGATCTTACTGATAATGAATGTTATAAATTTTTTTATACCTGTCAAGTGGTTGAAAGTATAGAAACTCCCTTAGCATAGATATATAAACGGTTAAAGTTACCACTAAGTGGGTTATTTAAGCAGACAGAGAATCTTTCAAAGTAAATAAATAGTTACTTCAAATAATTTTATTTAAAATTCTGAGTAATATAATGAACTTTAAGTGATGGTACTATCTATATTTCAGATTGATTTAGCTTTGACAATTTTCACCACCGTCATTTTAAATGTAATCTTGCAAACCATATTGAGTGGATTTGCTTTGAAACCATTATCTTGACATATCCTTAACACATCTTAATGTATAGATTATATGATTATCTGTAAAATGTTTACTGTGGAAGGAGGTTTTTCTGTATAATTAGAGCAGAATGCCAGCTGGTTACAGTTTGAACCTCAGCCTGAGAAGCATGGCCATTTCATCACTGAATTCAGGTTTACTTTGGATGACACCGTGATTGCATTTAAAACTCAAGTGACTTTCTTTCCCCAGAAGCATCTCTTGTGAGAAGCAAAAATGGATTTAATAGTTCTAATATCATATATAGTGTTTGTTTTAGATTTTAATTTTCTGAAATCCAAATGGTAGGAACATTGTTTCTCCCTGAGCAGCTGTTATTGGATCCTCTCACAGGGAAAAAAAATATCTTTCTGATGAAATCAGCTGGGAACATTGACACTGAGGCACCAACACATGTGAATATATCTAATCCAAACAACTCAACCAGTTAGGATAAACAAGAATAAATTTGTTTCAATCAATCTCTTCAGCCAAGTAGCATCAGCTTTAGGTACCAAAGCACAGTAATTACAATCGCAGTCTATACAACTCTATATGATCTCTTTCTTGGATTCAAAGTTATCAGCTCTGTGTATTCATAGAACCTTTCCTCCAAGATAATACTTCACCTTTGAAAGTAGAAGAAACCAATGTTCAAAATAATTCTAAGCTACTTTCTCAGGACTATAAAATTAGTTCATATTAATATAAGCCCTTCTGGAATATATCAGTTCACAAAATAATTAATAGTTAATTCAGAGTTCCCGTAAGATGAATATCAAAGAAAAAATACAAATACAAATTGTTTGCCAATATCACTTATTGGTTAATGGCATTTTGATCCTTATAGATGAACCATGAGGAACATTAAGCATATAAATTATGTTTCTGGTTCCGTATCTGACCTTTGGGAGAAAAACAACACATTAAGAAAAGAATCAAACAAAACATCAAGCTTGGTTAACTTTACATTAATTGGCGTGTTGACACTAAAATCCTTAACTTTTCCACTCTCCTTGCATACATTTTTTTCTCAATAACATTATAGTTAATGAATATTTTCCCAGCAATCCTGTAAATCACAGACTCTCATTTATGCATTCATATAGAGTATCCTTGCCTGAAAAGCAGCAGGTTGCCCTTCAGTCATTCTATCAATATAAGCTTGCCAAACTGTCTTTTTCCTCCCATATGGGAAACCAAAGGAGGACATTCAATTGAGAACTTTCCAGTAAACAGAAGAGAAAGGAGTCTTACCTCAATCTTAGAAGGTGTGGATGGCTCCAAGGGCTCTCCTCTACCGCTGGGTGAGGTCTCGGGCAGTTTCAGCACCGGACAGCTCCTCTGCTTATAGCGAGCCTGAGCGCCTGACTCCGCATTCCACGCTGACGTCACCGGCTCAGCCTCAAACCCCAGTGCAGGCAAGCATTTTCAAAGAATCCGAGAGAAAATAATCACTTTAGATATATATATATTTTTTAAGCGTTGCATGCTTACGCCACCTGTCTTATGTAGCAAAAACTACACTTCTTTTTTTCTTCTGCTTTTATCAGCTTCGAGGCTCGAAATAAAATGTTCGGCATAAATTGCCTCAGAAGAAATCTGTCAGCTAGACATGACTAATTGCAAAGCCATTTCGTTTCTGCTTTCACGCCTTGTTTAGAAAGGTTTCTTGTGATTGTTGCCATGTTATTGTCATAAGAGCTTTACAGATAATGACTATCCTTTTATTCTTCCCCCATAAAGAAATGCATTCTCATTTCCTGGTGCAGCCACGATGAACAGAACAGTGAGAATATGAAAAACCGTATTTCATGCCATGACTTCAGGCAGCATTCTTTTAAAACTCTTGTTTGTTTGAACAAAAAGGATGAGATGCTTACTTTTTATATAAGAATCAACGCAAATACCCTCAGCACAGTGTTTGAAAGGTACATTCATAGATGTTCAACAGTTGATACTTTGGTATGAGTCCATACAAATCTTTAGCAATACCTGGTATTGTAAGGAGTGGCTTAGAAATTATGTGCTCAAGAAAAATGTATCTGTTTATCAGGAAGGGGGAAAGGCATTTTTCCCACTATCAGAGGGGAAAAAATTAATATGCATATGACTAGAACCCTCTTGTCATCAAGAGGACATAGTACCACAAAAGCATTTGTTTGTTTGTTTGTTTGTTTGTTTTTTGGTTGAATAAGTTGAGTTGAATACCTTTAATGAATGAGACCAGTCTAAAGAATAATATAGGAGTTAGCTCACAGCCTCTTGGATTTATAATTCACAACCATGGTTGTACTTTGCCATAAAACCTGATTGTGTACTTTAATAATTCATACAAGCCTACAATTTTAACTTTATTTTATTAAAGATGTGAGTCCTCCAACCCTCTACATATTGAAATATATTTTGAGAGCATGAAAGAATCTTGTTGTGTGAGGTCCGTTCAAGGTCTCTGCTGGCTGAACAATCACATTCTGACTTTATCTACCCACTTTTGCTTAGGAGGTACCAGATATATTGTGAACTACTGGGCATAGAAAAATAAATATAGCTTTAGTCGATGGAGTGGGAAGGATGAAAGATAGATTGCTTAAATGTACATGGGAAAGCTCAAAGGTTTGAAGGTTTTGTAGTGTACTAATTGACTCTGTTTGGTGAAGTGAGATGAGGGAAGACCTCCAGATAAATAGGCCTAAGCTGATCTCTTAGTTTCAGGTTTGTAAGACTTCTTACTACACTAGATAAATCAAAGAACTGTTGAATTGTTCAAATCTTGTGAATTTAAAATAAATACTGAAGTAGTTAAAACCTTATGAAGTTAAAAAAAAACTCATAGAAGGTGGTACTCATTAATCCCTATTTGCTCCAAGAACAATGTTTAATTTTTCCTATCTGATGAGAGACCATCACATATGGATTCACAAGGAATTCCCTAGTATATTCTAGAGTTACACGGACAATGCACTGATGTATTTAAGCTTAACAATAAGTTTGAAGAGCATAGTCAAGTGCTAAGCTGAAGAGAGTTGAGTACACAGGACTTGCTTATCAAGGCAACATTTTGATGACATCAGATCATTTGCTTGTATCTTAGCTTTATACACACATGATATTCTCCAAGTCTTAACAAAGACCTGGATAGTCAATACAGGTTTCACCTAATTTTTTGTCTAGCAGTTCTCTATGATTAGTTGAATTCACCAGTATCAACACAATCTTAGAGAATTCCACATGGTTAGTTTTTCTGAAAGGTCAAGTTGATTCAGTATAGGTCTAAAAATCCATCCACAAAATCACTCTTGTCCAGATTAATTCACTCACATACTTTAGAACTTGGTGAGCAAAGACCAAAACTCATGCTCTTTTAGAGACAGCCTCTTAACTACAAATGTCATTAATAATCAAAAAGACGGGTGCAGTTGAGATAGCTCAGTAAAATGCTTGCTATTCAAGTGTGAGGATCTGAGTTCAATCCCTTGCAATCATGTAAGAGCCAGGTATAAGGCATAAAACTCCAATCCCCAGAACTGGGAAAGCAGAGACAAATAGATTCCTGGGACTTGTTGAAGAGCCAGCTTCCTAGGTCATCAAGCTCCATAATCAGTGGGAAAAGAAGTAGAGTGCAATTAAGGAAGAAACCCAGTGTAAACCTCTGACCGCTACACACACAAATACATATGCAATCACAAGGGCATACATGTGTGCACAGGAAAGCAATCTACAATGCATGTAAAACTTTGTCCAAGTGCTCAAGAAGTGAGATATCATGCCAGGTGTAGGTTATTGAGATGGACTAGTTCCACCAGGGTTAACATCTAGGGAGAGACATTAGGTAGGTAACTGAGCTCCCCTAACTTATGATACTAGTGATAGATCCCTTTTTCAAATATTTTTTTTATTTTTATTTTTTTTTAATTTTATGTGGATGTGTTTTTGCCTCTGTGCAATATGTCCACACAGTACTTGAAAAATCCAGAAGAGGGCATCAGATGCCCTGGAACTAGAGTCACAGACAATTGTGAGTTGCCATGTGGGTACTGGGAATTGAACCAGGGTCCTATAGAAGAACAGCCAATGCTCTTATCTACTGAACCATCTCTTCATCCCTCCATAGATCCCCTTTTTACAGGGATCCATTGCATCCTATGCATTGAGCTTAGTTTACTCTTCCTAAAAACTACAGCAGATAAATATTTTTGTTATCTGTTTTACAAATTAAGAAGTTAAGGTTCATAAATAAATAAAGGACCCATGATTTCCCAGCTCATAATTTGTAAAAGTAAGCTTTAAACCTAAACCTTTCCATTAAGTGTGTCCTCAATAAAGATTATGATTTGGGCACCAGGGTAGGTAATATCAGCAGAGGAATGAATATGGCATTAAAGACCCAACCCTAAAATGTATTTACTTGGAGGAAAATTCTCAATGACTACCTGGTCACTGCTAAGGAAACATAGCTTGAACTGCTATCCAGAGCAGCACAAAGATAATACAATAACTAACATTAAATTATCTCTCTGATGTGGTAAAAATACTATCTCCTAAACAGCAGGATACTTATGAATTTTGGGAAACGCTGTTAACCAGCTGGTTTTCTTTTTAATAGTTTTTCCAGTGTGTTACATTTAACCTTCTCTAAGTCATAAAATTTTTCTCCAGTACTTATTGGTTTCTAAATGGAGCTGTTCTCCATTAGAAGTCTCTTTACAGAAAGAGTTAAAATGGAATAATATGTAGAAAGCAACCTTTTTATGAATATGAAATATTTGAGCACATGCAAAGCACTAAAAATAACCTAGACATATCTTATATCACTGAGCCTAAGATAAGAACATTCCAAACATTCCTTACAAAAATTTAATTTTCAGTTCAGTCTGAGTTTCCAACTATCATAGCCTTCAAGAAACGAATCTCTGTATCATAAACATTTTAACATAATTATGCATTGTTTAAGATAATGGTTTTTACTAAATTAGTTCACAGCCTCACCATGGTGCCACTAAATTCAAGCTAATCGTTCACAATTTAGCTAATTAGAATAAACCAACTTATTTCTGTCAACAGAATTTCTTTAAATGTTGGTCACTTAATTGTGATATTGAATTTCATATTCTTCTAGACCAAGATTTTGATTTTCCTATCATTTTGACTACCAATCCCCTACCTTAGAAATCATTCAACATAGGACCTTTCTTCAACTTCATTGCATTTCTCATTTCATTTCAATTTATATGAAAGCAATTAAGATCTTGGAAGCCAATGTGTCTTCTAAATCCTCATTCTCTCATCTTCTTCCCTATTCTATTTCCTTCCTTGGTCTTCTGTCTCTTAAAAGGAATGCCTCTAGGACTAGAGCTCCATTGATAATACCCATGAGTTAAGGCCCTCCTAAAATTTCCAGGCTACGAATGGTAGGAGAGGGATGAGCCTTCCTGACCCCAACTGTGTTTCTGGCTCCTTCTGACTTCTTTGCTTTTACACCAATAGAACCACTTGTGTACTCCTCATGTTTTGCTTCCAGAATTTGTCTGGACATCATTTAGGAATTTTATGTTCATTTTTTAAGCAAATGTTCCTGTCATAAGATAGAGGTTTTTAGAAAAAAAAATAACTCACCATAAATGAACAATAAGGAACTGGAGAGATGGCTCCAGTATAGTATAGAGTATATACTATTCTTGAAGAAGACCCACATTTGGTTCCCAATACCCATATCAGATGGTTCACATGTGCCTGTAGCTCCGACTCCAGAGGAACTGACACCCTCTTCCAGCCTCTGTGGGCTTATGAGCTCATGTGCACACACCCACACAAAGACACATGTACATAATTAAAGATAAAATCTTTAAAAATAACAGTGAAGTATATTTCTATCTTCCTTGAAAGGCCATGGCCCATCAAATGTATATTTGGAAAGTATACAAAACCAGAAACAGTATGCTTTCATTTAATTTAATTATTCTACAGAAATTCCACAGATAAAATCCAAACCCTTCTGAGAGATGTAATCTGTCTTTCACTGTACCTCTGTGCCTAGCCCTGAGCCTTGGATATAAATGCTGGCCAAAAGTAGAATGTGTTTAGTTGAAGTCAGGTTTTCTCATTTCCCCTGCCAAAGCTTCATACAGTTCCTCTTGGAAGTTTTTAATGCTCTCAAAGTGTCTTTATGCAAATGAGCTGACTTTATTCGTCTAAGCTGCAAGTGATGCTAGCAAATCAAATTTAGACTATGTTTTCTTAAAAGGAAATTCTTCTCACTAAACTACATTTGTCTATGCTTTCCCTTATTTGGCAAAATTTTTTCCTAGTAGTTGAGTTGGGAATTGAACAAACAAGTCAAATGAGTCACCTTTTAGCATTTCTCTTTGTAATTTTGGTACGCACTTGTCAGTTTACCACCTTATGGGTGGCGCTAGTGGAAGTCAGCATCATTTCCTGCTTCCTCCTCCACTTGAATGTTTCTCTTTGTGTCATAGGAATCCGTGATACAATGACATTGCAATTGTCTATTTAGGCATTAAAATGTGTCTTTCTCATACACCATCAATGACAACTTTGAAAGTCTAACAAAGCCAGGTTTTCTTCTCCATTGACTTTGGATTCCAGAGCCATCTGGTGCTTGGAGGAAAGGCAAGTATCATTTTCTCAGTCTGATGCCCTGAATATTTGGGCATCTGCTCCCTCAGTGGATTTTGGTGGTGGAGGGAGTTTGTGTCCTGGAAGTTAATTACTTTGCTTAAAACCACACATAATGTCTCAATCTTTCATATTCTTCTGGCATAATTGTTTTTGTGAATCAATATTTTCATCATTTACATGCAATTATTTCAATAGAGATATTTTCTACTTGAAAAAGAAAGTCACCTACTTATACTTGCCTATCCCTTCTGTTAATCAGCAGCCTGTGGGGACGGGAGACATAAGAGCATTCACAATTACAGTGAACTTCGGAGTTAAGTTCAGCATTCTGTCCAGAGCTCCCACGAATTCTCCAGATGACTTTTCACAGTTCACTCAACCTTTGCTGGGAGTGCAGATGTTTACTCTCTGCAAGAAAGGAGTACATGACTTCTAGAAGTGAAGCATTTCCATATAGAAAGGGGAGATAAATAACAGTTCCTGGCCCCAAAACTTTCTCCTCCAAAACCCAGCCGCCATGGGTTGTTATAGGCATTTTTTCCCTCTGCAAATCCTTCTATATACAATCACTTTGCAAAGAGCTTTTCTAATGTATTGGTAGGAAATGATGACAAGAAAAGAAGGTCTATGCATGTTCAACATAGACACATTTGTCTTCCAAGTATTTTCAATCTACTATTGTGTCTACTGAAAAAAAAATGACATATGAACAAGGGGGACATAATGGACAGTAACCCATGGCCTCCAAGCATTTCCTATATCAATTTTAGACATTATTGTTAAGTACTGAGTATTTACCCCCCTCAGTGTGGATTCCAGTTCTGAATTCAAAGCTATATTCAACAAGTTTCAACCTTGTTTCCTAGGTCAGACTCATATACCTCCCCTAATATCTTGCTTTCCCTAAGTGAAACAGTTCTACTAAATTTTCTTCAGGAGTCACAGTGCTGGGTCCTCACCCAAAGGTACATTCTTTTTGGTTTAATCCAATAGAAGACTAGAGTTTCATCTCACCCCCAATGAACATCCTTCCTCCTGTCTCTGTGCACCTTGGATACACACTGTCTGCATTTCTTTGGCCAACATCATACTCCAAAGGAAGCTAGTTCCTTAAGAGAGCCTTCCTTGACTAAGTCAGTTGTGCCAGCTAGTTTTATGTCAACTTGACTGACACAAGCTAAAGTATCTGAGAGGAGGGAGCCTGAACTGAGAAAGTGTCTCCACAATATCCTGTAGGCAAGTATGTAGGGAATTTTCTTAATTAATAGTTGATGGAGGAGGCACAGGCCATTGTGGGTGGGAACACCTCCAGGCAGTGATCTTGGGATCCATAAGAAAGCAGAATGAGCAAGCCAGAATGAACAAGCCAGTTAGCTTACTCTCCATGACCTCTGGATCAGCTTTTGCTTCTGCTTTCCTCCCCTGTTAGTGTTCCTGTCATGACTTTCCTCAATGATGAACAGTGTTGAGGAAGTGTAAGCCAAATAAGCCTTCTCCTCCCTAAGTTGCTTTGGTCACGGTGTTTTATCACAGCAATGGTAACCCTAACTAAGACACCAGGTTCATGGAAACATGTCTGTCTGACGACACATACTTATTATACCTGAATGCTACAGTTTCATCTATGCTATTGTCTGCTTAGTATCTTCTCACTTGGTTCAGTGTTTGTTAGGTCAGAAGGTCATCGACCTTGTTTTGATTCTTACACATCATACACAAAGTCTATCCAAACCCATGCTTTAAAATAATAACATCTACAAGCAAACCCATGAGTGGCCCTTACCTTCTTCTCAATGTCATTATATGACCAATTAAAATAACTGACCCTCAGTTTCAACCATGAGATTGTTATCTCCCAACTTATTCCTGTATCCCTTCCCACTCCTTCTACTCTCTTACACATGACTTAGTCCTCAACTTTTGCTAATTCTTCCCAGTTGCAACTTTCTGATATATCCATTCCTTTATATTTCTCCATGTTTAGCTCAGCATTTTCTTCCCTGCCTCTCCAGTGTCTCTCACTTATTACTTTCATACATGTCTCTTACTCCAGGAAATTTGATGTTGGCACCTCATGAGAAGTAATTTCTAGTTCTAACTTGGGTAAGGTCTCAAGTGCTATTGAATGGATAACTGAGATGTTCGATAATAATAAAAAATCAATAATGTAGTTTATACCAGTTGACTATTAAGTACAAGAAAGGGGGTCAATTCCTAAATACATCACAGCAAATTATATTTAATATTTTTCCATCATGAGTCTCTCCTGATTTACTGGTATTTACTGGGATAACTTCCCACAATTCAAAGTCTTCCACTATTTTGCTGTTGTTATTATTTGTTTGTTTTCTATTTTGTTTTGTTTTTTGTTTTGCTTTGGGGGTGGGTTGTTTATTTGTTTTTGCTTCCCATGTCTTTCTGGTTCTTTATTCTCTCCATTTTCTCACTTTCACCTTCTCTGCAACCTTTGCCCAGATATATTTTACCTCCTCTTCTCTATTATTTTGATTCATTTAAAATGTTTTTCTTAGTTCATCTCCTTAATGAAATCTTCCTTGATTAGTATCCAACCCAAGCATATAATACCCATGCTTATGTGAATGTGATAACATTCTTCCTCCGTACACCTCCCACAGAAACAGCTTCAAGAACATACAAACAGACATTTATGTCGGTCTTAGGATTGTAAGATGCTGTAGCTCTCAGTACTGACCACCAGACATTTGTATTTCTCCTTGCTTTGGGGTATTTGACCAACTCTCACTTCTTACACTCTGGGATCAAGTGGTATCACCTGACATGTTCCAGCCACTGAGCTACGTGTAGAATGACATATCACAACACTTATTTTCCTTCACTATAGAGGTGGGCAAGGTTTGAGATGCTGACTAGTTCACATGTCTTGGTCCCTGAGAGTTTGCCAGAGACAGATGCCTTCCAGAGAGTGAATAAGAAATACAACTATTTAAGCAATTAATCCCCATGGATTGTTTTTCACTGCATATAATCTAGTCTTTCCTGACAGTAAAAAATGTTGAATTCAATTGTTGCAGAGTATCTCTGTAACATGTATGGCTCCATACTTAAAGCCCAGTCTCACTCAGAGCAGCACAAAGAAGCCAGTCTCTTACCTGTTATGGCAGGTTGTTCCTTCCCGCCGGCTCCATCCCGCCTGCCGCCAGTCTGGGCCCACAGCAGCACCAGTCCCAAATAACACTCAGAGACTCTGTATTTGATACAATCCTGTTGGCCAATGACTATCATTGTTAATGAGCTAGCTCTGCCTTAATTATTAACCCATTTCTACTTATCTAAGTATTTCCAAGTGGTTATCTTATCTGGGAGCCGCAGCCGGCATCTTCTTTCTTTCAGGTCTACTTCTCAACTCCTCCCTACTACTTCCTCTTTTTCTCCTCTCGGTCTCCTAGCTCCGCCTATCTTGTTTCTTATTGGCCACAGAGCTTTATTAACCAGTATGAGAAACATATATACAGAATAACATCTCCCATCACTTACCTTGCTTTCTCGTGGAGGTTCTAATATTCTAGGGTGCCTTAATGGTTCCCAGAGGATAGACATCATATCCACAGGGCTATTGCAAATGATTTTTTGTGTTGTATAGACACTGCATTAAGTAATATGAATTTATTCAATCTGCAGCTCATTCCTTATATAATTCTCTTGGATGTATAAAGAGAAATTTGGTTGGAGGTTAGGACATCATCAGAATCTTTTGATGCTTGAAAATCTGCTTTCTTGGCCCTGGGCTCTGAATTTCCCAAAGCTAACAGATCTAATCAGACATTAATTAACATTTTTATACTGTGTTGGCTTTATGGTTTATACTGGTGTGAGGTTAAGGCACTGATAGAAACCTCTTATTTAGGTTTCACAAGACATTTGACATGGAAATATATTAATAGTGCAGAAAGTACTCAGACATAAAGTAATGTTTCAAGTATCTGATTTTATGGAAATATTGTCTTATATAGTAGCTTAACTTTGGATCTAGTTTAAAGTCCATTTTTTTTTATTCAAATCTATTGATTGTGTATTTACCCTTCATTCTTCTTGTATCCAATGGCGTTTATGTCCTATGGCTCAGAAATAAATCTTTAAAAGATCACTTTTGGGGCCAGGTCGTGGTGGCGCATGCCTTCAATCCCAGCACTCGGGAGGGGAGGCAGAGGCAGAGGCAAGCGGATTTTGGTGAGTTCGAGGCCAGCCTGGTCTACAAAGTTAGCTCCAAGACAGCCTCCACAGCAATACAGAGAAATTCTCTGTCTCGAAAAAGACAACACAAAACAAAACAAACAAACAAAAACAAACAAACAAACAAACAAACAAAACGCTTGTTCCACAGCAAAAAGTACTGGAGAACAAACTCATTAGGTAGCAGTTTTAGAGGACTGAAGATAGAATCTGGATTTCTGTCTAGCAGTGTGTTCTTAAACTCCTTCTTCAAACTCCCTGGGCCTTGTTGTTTTCTTCATTTGCCAAATGAAGGAAGTATTAGCAAGACTGAGGGCCTCAGAGGACAGCCTAAAGGATTCAGTTATGCAAGCAATGTCGGGAGGCTTTGGAAAGTTCCAGGCATTCTGCATCCCGCCTGATTATCATTCTCCTCCCAGTCGCAGAAAATTCACTGAAACGGGACCTGCTGTACCTGAATGTTAAAACTGTAGCCAACCTAAAAAAATCATTTCCTTGGTACTGATGTGATTAGAATCGATTTCCGGACTCGTTGCCAGGCGAGCCATCGGCAACTTCTCCTCAATTACAAGGAGGAAAGAAAGAGATGTCTGCGTGATTGCTGGAGGCAAGCGGAGGTGGTGTGTCTTGGGAAGGCTGCTGAGGGTACAATGTGCCATGAGTTCAGCCAGGCTTGGCGTCAGAAGGGTGGATTTTAAGTGAAAGCGCAAGGCTAAGTGAGTCACGCTCCGCTGGGGCTGTGCAGCTCCGAGGAATCCGAGGCAGAGATGAATGAAAGAAAGCCCCACATTCAGACCCCTCAATCCAAGGCTGGGTTCATGACTTTAATCATCGTCTCTGTATAGCCTGGCTTGGTGGAAGCAATTTGCCCATTATGCATTCACAGAGACACAGCCATTCATTACATTTCTCCCCTGGCTCTGTCCTAATGAGGCTCCGGAGCAAGGCTTAAATGTCATGACGCTTTTGCCTCTTTTTCTGAAGGGAGCGATACAGGATGCTAATGACGCAGTCATGCTAGGTAACTGGGAAGAAACCTTGCACACCACCCTGGGGATGACAGCCATATCAAAGACTGCCAGCCATGTTGGCTGCTCAGCCAATTAAAGGGGTCTGGGTGAATAAGTCCCTTCAGAGTCCCTTTTTCTTTTCTCTCTCTCTCTCTCTCTCTCTCTCTCTCTCTCTCTCTCTCTCTCTCTCTCTCTCTCTCTCTCTCTCTCTCTCTCTCTCTCTCTCTCTCTCTCTCTCTCTCTCTCTCTCTCTCTCTCTCTCTCTCTCTCTCGTATGTTTCCTGACTTAGCAATACAATCTCTGAATTACCTGTGTCAGGCTGACTAACATCCATCTCTTCAAGGTGGAGACAGGTCTTTCGAAATAGCAACACAGAGATAAAGTCCTATTTTCCAATTGGAATGGTAAAGTTCTTCCCCCTGAACTGTGCTTCATTTATCTCCATCTTTGCCAGAAGCCAAGAACCATCCATCTATTAGAAGGAAAGAAACAGTTAATGGGCAGACTTTGGTGCCAGCCTGCCTGCGTTAGAACCCTGCCTCCGTCTTTTAAGCAGTGAGGAGCCCTGAGCCATTTCAGGATTCTCTCTTTGCCTCTGTTTCCTTTTCTACGAAACAGTAATCACCAGAATAGGAGCATCATGGGGTTTTGTACGGCTTCAACAGCACAGCAAACATTTGGTAAAGACAGCATGATTATTACAGAAGCACGGTTAATGATGATCTGCTCTGTGCCAGTGTGCCTAAGTGCATCATATTAGGATACAAGGTAGGAAGAGTGCAAGGCCATTAAACACAGGGGTCTGGGGCAAACATGTAAACAGAAGCACTGAGTAGAGGGACACTAGGATTGGTGTTGCCTAGGAGGGATAGAGATACCAGGGAACCTTTCAATCCAGCTGTCAAAGCTAGCCAGGAGCTGGCCTGGAGGATAGACATGTGTGTTTTATCACAGCTACCCTCTCCAGTCCGGGTCTGGTCCCAGTCAGTACATAGGAATTCCAAAGCCCCCTCTGGGGTCTACACCTATGCTCCTCCAGCTGACATTGCATGTCCCAGGAATTAGCTGGTCCCTAGAGCCCAAACATATCAAGCAAAGTTAAAAAAAAAAAAAAAAGACTAGATTTTGACAGAGAGGCCACCATATTTTGTCAATATATCCCAGTGAGTGGGCCTTAGAATTTTCTTCTAGGGTTTTTACAAAGTAGCTATAATGGGACACTAACTGCTTTTCAGAAATTCTTAGGTGAGGAAAGTGAAATGTGTGCTGTAATTACACCTCACATTTATTAATTTTAATATGTGCCACCTCTTTTGTGATTGCTATATTTTTACAGATAACCTATTTGTGATATTATATAATAAGTTATATCAAAAAGTGATTGACAATTTCCTGTAACTCATACACATACCATTATAACCTTGCTGATAAGGAAACTGATGCCCAAAGAGGGTTGTGAATAGACAGGGGCAACCTATGGTCACACTATCTAGTTTTGATTTTTTGAAATATAACTTGATACGTCCTATAAGAGTATTGGAGGCTTGAATGGAATCCTACATAAGGTGCCCCACACCTTAGCAGGTAACAATATTCTTTTGACTATAGCAACTCGCTCCTAGCAAAGGGAGAAAAATAGAATAATCAAGCTGATGAAGGGGTTGGAGAACCGGGAACTGGGCCTCATGGTAGGTACCCAGGCAGAATACCCGATCTGGCTCTTTCCCTGAAGTTAGAAACAAGGAAGCATTTTCAGTAGCAATTTAGCAAAAGGCTAGATTGGAGCAGAGAAAGTCAACCTAAGTCAGTCATGATTGTTCAGGGAAGTGGACAGGAAGGAGAGGCTGAGCAAGAATCTAGATGAGCAGATTGTGCAAATCAGGAATCCAGGAACAACAGAACCTGGAAGGGAAGGGCACTCAGTTACAGGACAGGGCAGTGGGACAGGGACAGTTACAGCTTTCTGTCAGCTACTGCTCTTCTCCCACCACCCCACCACTTTTATTCTTGGTATGCAGCCCACACCCAAGATTTTTCTATCTCCTGAGGAAGCATTAAAGGTGTACGTCACCAAGCCCATGGGGCTCCTTGTTGGCTTTCTACAGATCTAGAGCAAGCCTGTCAGGTTTGCTTAAAGCAACCACTGAGAAGTTGACAAAAATCGCCAAGACAAAGCATAAGAAAAACAACAAGTATAAACTAATGTCAAGAGCAGCCCATGGGTGATGTCACTGACAGCTATTTCCCAGAAGACATAGAGATAATGGTTTTGTCCAAGATGTTGCTCTAGTATTGTCTTCTCCTGCATGCCCTGAGCCAGCTGCAGAGAGCTGAGCATCTTGTTATTTAAAAACCTTAGCACTGTTGAAATTATGTCTCTGACCTCCAGGGTTGTTATTTTATTCAACTTGAAAATGTGATTGATTGGTGACATAAATTTAACCTTGTGAACTTGGTGGTCATGTTTTTAAATAAGTGGAATCTCCAAGAAATAAATTTGTATCTAACTAGAGATTGCTGGGCCACACTTCTGTACAAGTTGGCTTCATATAACATATGAATATCCTTCCTTCAAGTCTCCCACACACCCCAGGAATCTCTGCAAGATACACTTCCCTCCTTAAGCACCGTTACTGAGAGCAGATACAAAATCCAGCAAGGCAGTCACTGGCTTTGCTACATTCAGATTTGCATTGTTTTATGACTGCCATTTCTCATTTATTTGTGCCATCAACTCCAACCAAGACTACAGAGGTGTGTGTGTGTGTGTGTGTGTGTGTGTGTGTGTGTGTGTGTGTGTACATTGGAGACAGGGACTGCACCTATCTTGGCCTATGTGAGCCAGTCCATCTATGCTTGCATTTTTTTAATAACTTATTTAACTTTATTTTATTTGCATTGGTATGAAAATGTCATATCCCCTAAACCCAGCATTACAGACAGTTGGGAGCTGCCATGTGGGTGCTGGGAATTGAACCTGTATCCTCTGGAGAACAGCTAGTGCTCTTAACCTCTGAGCCATCCCTCCAGCCCCTGTGCTCCCATCTTAAACCTCAGACTTCAGCCACCTTCAGCACCAACTACATTGAAACTTCCATTGTAACAGTGACAAGACATGCCATTTAGGTGACCTTCCACTCATGTATGCTCTCATTCATTCATTTGCCTGCTGATTAAATTATTCAGCAGGACACCATGCTACCTATCTGTCTGTTTAGATCTCACCAAGAGGCTGGGACTGAGTGGATGTATTCCGTGGGTGATAAAAGGGCAGAGGCTGGAGTGTTGGTACGCACCAGGGTATGCATCATGGAGTAGTGCATGCTTCATTATTGTCAAACATTCTGGGGAGAGGAAGGAAATAAATGACAACAAGAGGAAAACAACTGGGGCAGCTGTGTGCAGAATGAATTTGCATTTTAATGAGAACATTTAATGCCTCAAGCCAAAACTTTTAACTAAGCTGTAAGTTCAGACTTTCAAGCAGCTTGGAACATTAGAGAGATCAGATCAAGTTGGGTGGGGTGACACCAGCTACAAGACCACCCTCCTAGGGAAGATAGCTGGAAAGGAATCTGCTCCAGCCCTTGCTAGGGGATTCTTGTTTCTACAGATAATGAGAGAGACGAGATGTTTGGCCTGAAATCCCAGGCTGGCATGTGACAGAAGAGAAACACAGTGCCCCATGCTCTATCCAGTTCTGGATCCTTGTCCCTCTATAGTTCAGGAGACATTTTGATGGGGTGTGTTTTCCCATTGTCTTTTAAAGACAGAGTCTTGTTCTAGCTCCAACTTGGTCTCCAACTCCTTAGTAGCCAAAAATGACCTTGAAATTTTGATCTTGCTGCTTCTTTTTTTTTTCAATCCAGAAAAAGGTTATTGCATAAGAGCTTCATGTGCATGTACTCATCTAATGTATTTTCATCAAGTCCAACCTCATTCCTTCCCATCCAATTTATCTCCTATACACCCAACACTACTAAATCCTAATTTCTCATTCTCTCTCTCTCTCTCTCTCTCTCTCTCTCTCTCTCTCTCTCTCTCTCTCTCTCTCTCTCTCTTGATTCTCCTGCTTCTTTAATCCTAAAATTATATGTGTAACCCTGGGTTCCAACCTTAGTCCATGCCTGGTTCATACAATGCTGGAAACCAAACCCTGAGCATCATACATGTTAAGCAATCACACACCCATTGAACTACATCTCTAGTCTGATATTTAACACAACAGATGCACATTCCCAGGCTGCTGAATTCCATCTGCAACCAGCTCTCTGGCCAGAGGAGGACAAACAGCAGTGGGGGAGGGGCAAGTTTGGGGGATGGGGCCTCCGGCTGCCATGACTACCTAGAGGAGCACTCTGACACAACCCTTACCCTCCTGAAGCTCCCTTTCCCACAATCTCTTTCCCTGCTCTCACTCTAAGCTCAGATTAAATAACCTGGAATTGTCGGGAAGAGAGTTAAATGAAACAGTTCAAGTTAGGAAGGCCCAGTGAGCTCGGGCAGAAGGTCACCTTCTTTCTCTGTCTTTAAGCACAGGACTCCAGGATGAGGATGGAACTTTGGCTCCTCTAGATTCACAATTGGACACATGGAGCTATTTGCTTTATATCTAATTATTCCAGATTAGGGTTTGCCTCTAATTGCATTAAAGCCTTGCTGACTTGTTATTCATGCATTTTTAATGGGGGAAAAGTCTGCCTCATTTGAGTGTCAGACTCCTTTGCCCAGCAAACCTCATTTCTGAGCTGGCTGGTCTCAGGGGGACAGCGCCCTCCCTGCCTGACAGAGCAACTACTTCTCTGCAAGTCCTTCAACTTCCAGCAAGTTTGGATAATTTGGAAATCCCAAGAGAACTTCTGCCTGTTGATGTAAAAAGAGAACCATGGGTCTCACCTCCAAAGGAATATGGAGCTTTATTCTGCAGTAAATATGAGTGGTCATGGCCTGGGTTTAGATCACCCCAAATACCCTATTCCAACATGGAAACAGAGATAAGAAGTTTTGTTTTGTTTGTTTGGTTTTTTTTTTTTTTTGTAACAAAAAAAAAAGTTAATCAAGACACTTTTCCAATACATTAATGGAAACATCAAATAAAGGGGTTGCAACAAAGTGGGCAAGTCTCTGCTATGGCCCTCTGATGCTGTCTGATGACATTCTTAGTTTTTGTGGTGTTGGAAGCTATGAGTCTGTTTACATAATAGCCACAGACATTAAAACACACACAGAGGTGAATGATAAGTAACTATTTACATTGACAAGTTGGGCTAAGATATTTGACTCTAGGCCTGCAATATTTCAACCTTGCCACAATTCCTGAATTCTAATCGAGGCAATGAGTCTGTATAAAATGTTCAAAGTAGGGATTATTGGTAATTAACAGTTGAGGAAGTCAATTTCTTTAGTGGTGTAGCCACTGATAAGTTGTTCTTGCTGCAGTAAATCACCTCCCACCCACTCTTGAGCAAGAAAATAACTAAATTCAGTGAACAGTTGTTTGAATGTGATTGACCCCCATAAGCTCACAGGGAGTGACATTATTTAGGTGTGGCTTTGTTGAAGTAGGTGTGGCCTTGTGGGAGGAAGTGTCGTCAATGTGGGGGTGGGCCTTTCAGCTCTTGTATACTCAAGCTATATCCAATGTCAGTTCACTTCCTGTTGCCTTAGGATCAAGATGTAGAATTCTCAGTTCTTTCTCCAGCGCCATGTCTACCTGCCTGCAGTCATGTTTCCCACCAAGATGATTATGGCCACTCACAATTAAATGTTTTCCTTTATAAGAGTTGCTGTGGCCATGGTGTCGTTTCACAGAAATAGAAACACTGACTAAGATAGATGAGAAGAAGGGAAGAGAATGAGAGAGCGGAAAGGGGTGTGGGAACAACTGGTTCATTATATACATGTATGAAATTGTCAGACTGAAAAGAGAGAGACAGAGAAATGAAGGAAGGAGGGAGGGGGATAGAGACAGAAAGGAAGGAAGGAAGGAAGGAAGGAAGGAAGGAAGGAAGGAAGGAAGTTCAATGTAGGTGAGGCATTAAGAACCACAGTCTACACTCCTGCACTCCCTTAGGTGAGACAACGGCCACAGGAGCTGAGATGGAAGGAAAAGAGCCAGAGGATAGGGGATCAGAGGAAGCCCTGGCTCAAGCTGTGCCACAGCGTTAGCCTGCATGACTGAGAAGCAGTGTGTTCAGTAGCATGAGGTCTCAGCTATTTGGCAAATTGCTAGTGGCCCTGGTGGCTAAAGGGAGAGCAAAAGCACACAGATCTCCAGAGGGGACTGTTCACAGCCAGGTAAGATGGGAAAACCCAACCTGGTGAGCCTCGAGCTGCTCCAGCTTAAGGCTTTTCAAGGGGTGGCCACTGCTCTCTGATAAGTGGCCCGGTCCTCAGCATCACCTGCCAGTCCACAATCCTAACCATTTCCCACTGTAGTCTTTGCTCTATATTCCTTGTGTGTTCAAAGCTTCCTGCTGTTCTAGAACCTTTCATATACTATATATTCTATGTGGCATATAGCTAGCTCCGCATTCCTCCTTAGCTTGTGTATATAGCCCCTAGTCCTCCTCTTACTCATGAACTCCTAAGGGGAGCCATCCCTGACTTCCCGGGTTAAAGCAGATTCCTTTTTCACAGACTTTCAACCCCCTTTCTTACTAAATTTACTACATTTTCTTTTTTGATGTGCTTAATGCTCTAGAATACAGAGCCTTGATACTCCCCAAAACAGTTAATTCTTACAGTCAGAAAATGGCTCCTGTGCAAACATGTCTTTGATGTACAAACCAACAACAGATCCAGAGTCTATATCTCTTTCTCTTTTATCAAGCATGTGAATCAGCCCATATTTTCTCCAGCTAAATTGTTCAAGGCTAAGCTCCAGGCTACTATAGAGCATTTTAATAGGTCAGAGATCACCAGAATTACTGAATACCCAATCCTAAACTCACTTCTTATACCTACCCTGCCTTGACCATTATTTCTTTTCATAACCCCAGGAAAGCCTCTGGGTCTGCTCTGCTGTCTCCTACTCTATGGCTCCTGGCCAATTCTGGAGCATCCCTATGTGACTCTGAATGCTGTCTTATACCTCCCATTTTGAGAGACCTGTAAGACTACCATCTCTCAATATTTCGGGTTATTGATTCCAGGACCCACTGCAAGTAGTTCAAAATCTGAGGATGCTCGAGTATCTTATATAAAATAACAGAGCTGGTGAGATGGATCAAAGGTAAAGGTGCCTCCTAACAAGCCTAATGTTCTGGGTTCAATCCCACATGGTAAAAGAGAACTGACCTCCAGAGTTTTCAAACTGACCCACCTACACACACTAATTAATTAAAATGTAATAAAATAAAATTGTTCAATGCTGTATATAACATACACAATTCCTGCTCAGGTCTGGGGGATGTGGGGAGATATGCCAGTGAATGAACCAGCATTGTAGTATGCCTCGTCTTGAAGAAGCCTCAATAGGCCATTTATTGTATCTGCTTATCTTTACTAACATGGCTGAAATGAATACTGAAATGATACCTGATTAAGAAAGAATCTGAAAGAAATTAGAGCTCCATGGTGTGTGAGAAGGGCTCAGTGACTAAGACAACTTGCTGTTCTTCCAAAGGACCAAATTTGTTACCCAGTACCCACATCATACAGCTCATAATAGCTTGTAACTCCAACTCCAGGAGATCCGACATCCTCTTCTGGTCTTTAAGGGTACCTGCACTCAGGTGCATATACTGTCCCCAAACCCTCTCGGGGACACACACACACACACACACACACACACACACTTAAAAAGAAAACAAATCTTTAAGAAACAGAAGTTATCATGCTACTTTCCAAAGAGGAAGTCACAAATAACCAGGAATACAAGTATTATTTGTCTGAAAGGAGACCTCTGTGTTCTTAGAAAACTTTAGCTTGTTCCTGCTTCAGGAAATGTGTCCACCAAACCTCGGGGGCATTTAGGAGCATAATACCATTCATGGTTGGTGTAATCCAAACTGTAGAGTAACAGCCTCCTAGGTACTTCCAAGGCTTAATCACAAGATTCATGAGTGTCATTGTTCTTTTTCTTATAACCTTTAAAATGCGTCATAGAGGCTAAGCATACTTCCTGCATTGTGCAAGAAACCCTGCCCTGCACTCTGACACAGCATATCCAATTAGAAATCCAGCATCCAGCACCTCTGGCCCCATCAGTGGGCGGCAGTCTCCAATGCTCCCAGATTCTATTTCCAGCCTCAGGGATGCTGATGCTGAGCTCCAGGAGGTGACGCATCCAAACACCTCGCCTGGTGTTTCCTAATTGACAGACTGAGAGCATCATATCAAATAGTCTTTCCTCCAAATCCAATTAAGTAGCTTGCTTCTCCTGGAAGGCAAGTTTATAAAAATCACCTCATAGCCCTATTTTACTTCTTAACCACCACTGATAGGCAAAGCATACTTAATTTAATGTGTGTATTCTGTTCATAGTCTTGCAAAATGGACTTCATTGTTCCCTAATACACATTTTTAATTCACTTAATCTTGTTATGTTAAATTTCCCTTCCATGTTTTGTTTCTGTTTTTGTTTAAGACAGGGCCTCATGCATCCCAGGTTCACAAGAATAAATGAATTTCTGATCCTCCCACCTCTACCTCCCTAGTGCTCCCTGAGCCCTGCTCTAGGTCACACTCCCGGTGCTTTATCCATTTAGCACTGTGTCCCTGTTATTCGTCCAAGTTGCTTAATGTGGACCAAATTTGCATGAAGTGGTGTGAATACTGCAGACCTCACTGGAGTACTGGTCCAGTGAGGGACTCAACAGCCAATCTCAGCCTTGCATCTCTTCGGTGTTGCAGTAGAATCTCTGCAGATTCCCTGATATCTGCTTCCGCACACATTCCTGCTTTTCTAAGTGCCAAGTTGTTCCCCAGAGGCTCTCTTTTTTCCCACATCCTCATTCTTGCCAACTGGTGGTATTTTCCAACCTCCTACCTTTTGTCAGACTTATACATATAAAGCAGTATTTTGTTATTTGAATTTGAATCTATTTGATTACTAAGGCATCTCAGAAACTTTCCATAGGTTTGATGAACGTTTGAGCTTCCTGTTCTGGTTAACTTATTCCTTTCACCTTTTGTTCTCTTGTGTTTGCTACTTGAATATGGCAGGACCAGTAACCCCTTGTCTGTTCTAAATATTGAACCTATTTTGTCTCATTATGTCACCTATTAATTTCATGTATCATGTCTTTGCAAGTTATGCTTCATTTACATGTTATATTTATCCTTTTTATACTAAAGTATTCATTGAAAGTTTGGTGTAAAAGCATTTCCCACAATCCTGTGACAAGAAGAGAATCTACTTTTTTCTTTATTTGTTTGTTTTGTGATACAGGGTTTCACTGTGTAACCCTGTCATCCTGAAACTGTAGACAAATTGTAGCAATCCATTGACTAATCAGGTTTTCCTGTCCCAACTACTAAGCTGTCAACTTTCTGGTTGCTTCTGGTGCCACATCTCTTGGACACAGAGTTCTGTACATTCTTGGGTTATTTCCAGTCTCCCTATTGCTAGGTTCTATTCTAGATAATTTTTTCTTTGAACACAAGTCATATTTTTATTATAATGGTCTTTATAATATACCTCAATTTCTATCAAAAAAGTGTGTACTGAATGCTTTTAAGATAAACTTAGGCTTCTTGGGTCTTCCTTCTTGCTAATCCAACCTTACAGAGGTTAGCAAGCTGTTTAAACACACTAGGGTGATGAATAGCATTCCATTGAATTTAAAGATTAATTTCCTGAGAATTGATATCTTTACAATATTAAGTCATCAACATTAACATAATTGCCTCTTCATTTATTTATAGAATTTTAAATGTTCTTAATTAAGGCTTGAAAATTTATGCTTTTACATAAGTTAATTCCTAATTACCTTATGGATTTTGTTGCTATTGTGGATGATATCTTAATTTCATTATACTTGCTAGTCTAGAAACTCTACACTCAAGCTTAAACCCTTCAACACTGAACGCTTGATTAATTTGAATAGTTTAGATGATATACTTGTTGGGTTGTTTTAAGTGGATAGTTATAATACTTAAAAATAACGGCAGTTTCATTATTTCTACATTCTTACATTACACTGTGTGCAGTGGCACCTGCCTGTTGTCCAGCACTTGCTACGTAGCCACATAGAATAAAATGAACTTGAACTTCTGATCCTCCTACCTTCACCTCTCAAAGTCATGTGCTGCTTTGCCCAGTGTGATATTCCCTGTGTTTTACCCATTCATTATGTCTCTTTGAATTTACCCAAGTTGCTTGAAAATAATTATCACCTACACAGGGCACTGGAAGTCAACCTGAAGTATGTGAGAGCCTATCTCCCTAAATGAGCTAAAGGAAAAGGCATTTGACAGAGACAGGGACTAGTGAAGAGATATGCCATAGCAAACAAACATCTATCCTTATTTTGGGAAATCCCCAAGTAAGTAGGAGGCAAATTTGATAAACAAGCTACACATTTTTTGCTGTTGTTGTTCATTTGGTTGTTTTCTTAAAACAATATTTTTATCAATTCCTTGATAATTTTATACTTCCGCACAGTATATTTTGATCATACTTGCCTCCCATTCATCCTTATGACTCCCCGATTTACCCATCATACCTTTTCCAACTTCAAGTCATCATTATTTTTTTATAACCCACCATGTCCAATTCATGCCGGTCATATAGTCATGGGTTTGGGAACACCCACTGGACCATGATGGACCTATCAGGGGTCACACCCTTTAATAAGTGACACTTCTCCAGGAGTCATCAGCTGTCAACAGGTCCTCAGTTATAAGGTAGAGGCTTGTGAGTCCCCTCACCACTCCATGCTTGAATGTTAACTGGCTTGATCTTATGCAGTTCTTGTGCAGGCAACCACAGATGCTGTGAATTCATAAGTGCAAAGGTCATGTCTTGTTTAAAGACACCATTTCATCCATATTCCCCAGGTTCTGGTTCTTACATTCTTCTTGCCCCATATACTGCCTTGTTCCCTAAGCCTTGAGACAGTGGTATGATCTAGATGTCTCATACATGGCCTAGCACTACACAAAAGCATATTCTCTGCACTTTGATGAGTAGTGAGTATCTGCATTAATCACTATCCGCTGTGGAAAGGAGCTTCTATGATGAGGACTCTGCTAGATGGTTTTATGTCACCTTGATACAAGATAAAATTATCTGAGATAAGGTAACCTCAGTTAAAATGCCTCCTAAGACTGGGTTATAAGCATTTTCTTTATCAGTGATTTTATGGGGGAGGGCTCAGCCCATTGTCGGTGGTGCTACCCCTAGGCAGGTGGTCCTGGGTTCTATAAGAAATCAGGCTGAGGAAGCCATAAGGAGCAAGACAGTAAGCAGCATCCCTCCATGCTCTCCGCATAGGCTTCTGCTTCTAGATTCCTGTCCTGTTTGAGTGCCTGCCCTGACTTCCTTTGATAAACAGTGTTATGGAAGTGTAAGCCAAATAAGCCCTTTACTCCCTAACTTGCTTTTTGTTTATGATGTTTCATTGCATCAGTAGAAATCCTAACTCAAGGGCTGAGAGACACACTAACCCATGTGTACAGAGACGTGCTGAAACAAAGAGAATGAAGCATTTCTCAAACTTGAGCTTGTGGCCTATGACTGAGTCCCAGCCAATCAGATGCTCTCACATCAAACTCTCTGTCTTGCAGAGGATTTGAATATAACACAAACAGGTAGAGGCTGTCAAAAAAAAAAGTGTCAGACAAGTGTCTGAAAAATGTTATGCTTACCTTCCACATTAGCTAGGTGGTCTGGTGACCCTGCCCTGAGCATCTCCTCCACTCTGCTACTTCTGCATATTTTTTGAAAGACACCTATCTAGTCCTCCATGGTCTGGAGGCCCCTTCCACCAACTGCTACTTACTTATCAGGGTTTAATTTTCTGTTTGAACTCAAGAATAGTTCTGAAATCATATGGCTTATTCATTTGGACCTTGTGAACCCTGATACTAGTGGCCTTGAGTCTCTTCAGACTCCATCTGCATCTTAAAGGGCAAGGGTCCTCTGCTATGCTCCCAGGTTCCGTCAATGTCTACTGCACCTCTATGTAAGAAGTAGCAACTAGGATTATTTTTGCCTTAGTCTCAGACGGAACTTTAGCACCACATCGGTCCATAACAACTTCCTTTTTTAAACCTTCAGAGCCTAGAGAAAAAGGATCAGTGCTCTAAGAAAACCAGGGAGAAACACAGTCAGTATTTACCAGGTACTCAGAGGCCACATGCTCAAAAAGGCCTGGGACTCGCTGGTGAGCTTCACTGATTCCAGGTGACTTTTTCTGCCACTTTGGTTACTTATGTGTTAGTACTGACCCTTCCTTTCTGCAAGAGAGATATTAAAAGTTGAATGCCAACATTTTCATCTATTTTTTATTTATTCTTTTCTCATACAGCACATCTCCACGGCAGTTTCCCATCCCTCCATTCCTCCCAGTGCCCCCAACATTCACCTTTTTTTTTCCTTTAAAAAATGTATTTTCTTGACTTTTCTCAGACCTCTGAGGATCCCTGCTTAATGACTTCTCAGGGGAATCCAATGACATCTGTGTACATAAAGGATTCATTCAAACATAGGCTTCCATATCCTTTTGTTTTCCTGTCACCCCTGGACTCCATTTCTCCAATCCTTCTTTAGTTCCCAGAAACTCTGTCTCCAGCGGGCAATATTACTTAATTGGGGGTATTTGTCTACAGGATTTAAGTGAGCTTTTCTAATTGCTACAGTTTCCCATCACTTTTGCTCACATTGATGTTATCTAAATACCATGAATAATTCAAACTCTGGCTTTGAATTGTTAATCAGAAGAATCATGGCAGTTAAAGCACTGTTTGGCCATTCGATTTAATTTGCAGTGCGTTTGAAAAAAACCAAAATGAGTAAAGGAAAACACCTGAAAGTTGAGAGGAATTCCTTCCGTAACTTGAGTCTCTGCTCTCAGAACAAAACCAGCAACTTCCAGAAGCTTTGCTGCTCCTCGAAGAGCCTTTCCCCCTTTCCAGTTCCTGCCTTAGATGATGCTAAGGGCAGCAGCCTCGAAAGTGGTTGAAAGCACTGTGCTTTCTTACAGAGGTATCAATCCAGGGTAAATCTTGGCTCACAACTTCCTGACACTTTGGGATCTCAACAGGCTGCTCAGCCTTCTTTGTGCTCCTGTAAAAATGAACACAACGATGCTAGGGTCAACCACATGCCATTGTTGCAAGTATTAAAAGAGTTGTGTTTTTAAAGCTCTTGGAACTTCTCCTAGTATATTGCAAGCATTCTACAAGTATTTGTGTATTTGTTAAATACATGCTACTCTACCACTGGATGACAGCTAGAAACTTCCCACTCTCCATCTTACCCTGCTGCCTCATGACCTACCTTCAGCAAACAATGGTCCTCCCCTTTCTAACGTATAAGTAACACACTTTCTTGATTGAGTTCTTTAGCCACTTTATGCCTCTGTATTTGATTCTCTACTTCTTTAAGGGCTTTCAATTTTTTCATAAACTTGGGGCATACAACAAGCATGGGCATGTTTAAAGTCCTACTACTGATGATTTAACCTATCCAACATCGTCCATATTGGGGGGGGGGGGGGGGGGCTTTCAAGCTCATCAGATCTATTCTTACGGCAAGTTTACAATATGCACTATCATTTCCCTGGTCTAGATATAGATCTCTAGGCTTATCATACACATTTCTAGTTTGTGCTCTTTGATCCATAATTCTATTTCCTCCTTGTTATTTGAAAATCCCCCTAGGTGTAGGTATGTTTGGCTATTAAATGGACTTCGTCTGCTTTAAGTTTCAAAGATTAGGGTGTCGATAATTCCTGACAGCTTGGTGCTAAGCATGTAGCAGACACTGGTGAAGAATGAAAACGCCTGAGTAATGTGTCAAGTGCAGACATGGAAGAGAAATGGGAGCAGAACATAAGAAGTATAGTGAGATATTCACCTTGTCCGGACCCATGGCTTAGACCACGCCCATTGGGGGTGGAGACAGGGCCAGACATGACCTGGGGGAAAAGGCTGAGGAGGGGTCCGAGGCTCTCTCTTGCTGGCGGGATGCTGAGAGGATAGGATCCTGTGGAACCTACCACGTTCATCTGCCTATGTTGTGGGTTATTTCTCCCTGAATAAACCTCTATTCGGCCTAATTGTTTATCCTGATCCTTATTAAACCACAATAAAGAAGTGCTGAGCCTATGTGTATAGTCATATCCCCAGCTCTCTGCACTGCCTGTGGGAGCATTCTTTGGGGTTTTAGTTATTTGTTTAATTTGTCAGCTTCTAGAACATACTCTCAAAAAACTATCAGTTATGTGCATGGGAAACTCTTTTAAGGAGCATGTATCTACTGCTCCTGTCGGGGTTAACTGATTTATGTATCGTCCCCCCTATACTTCCAACCAGGAGCTCTGAGATGCTGCATTTATGTACAAACTTGCAGTTATATAGGAGGAGTGAGTTCAGAGATCTATACTATACAGCGGGGAAACTCTGTAGCCAATGTGGACTCTACTAGGAGCAAGGGGATGGCTTATCCTTCACCACCAAAAATTAGTGCAGGAAGGTGTGTGCAAACAAAGGAGGATTGTTTCCACAGGGTTAATATATTGCCTTCTATCGATAGTTCTGCTGCAGAGGCTTTTAGTGACCTTGACCTAAAACTCAGCACAAGAGAATTGGGATGTTTTCATTTAAATTGGTGAACTTGTTTCTTCTTTGACCCTTAGGAGAAATGGGTGTAAGTTAGTCCAGCGTTGAGATAAGAATGAGGACAGAAACACTAAAGTTGTCATAATAGCAACCAAGCTATTTGTCCCTGCAATTTATCCTGACTCTCACCCATGGCTTGGTTAAGCTGGAATGAGTATTTTAAGGGTAACTGACATCTGATTTGTTTCCATTAATTTGTGGGACTGGAAAAGTCAGAAATGTCACAGCCACAAATTACGCTGGTAACATTTTATCTATTTTTAAACATTTGGGTAGATTGCAGCATAGAGCACGTCCCATTCCAGTACTCACAAGTTCACCAGCTCACTTACCCTAGGATTGAAGGAAAAGCTACTTTACAAAAGTCAAGAACCAATTGGTCCATATCATTGCCTACTGAGAAATATGCCTCAATCAGCCAGATTTGCATGTGATACTACTCAAAAGAGAAACAAAACAAAACAAAACAAAAAACAGAATGGTTAGAAGTGACAACAAAAGTACAACCTGAAAGGGGAAGGCTAATTAGGAGGGGTGCGCTGCAGGAAAACTAACCAGGAACTTCTGTGCAGTTCTTCTGTCTCCATCTCCCATCTTGAAAGTGACAAATGCCCTCTTAACACTAGGCAACTACACTGATCCCACACGGTAAACAGGGACTTCTTGTTCTCCAAACATTCATCAGTGCTCCCATTAAAATAGGACTTCCAGAAGGTTTAAAGCACAATTCTTAGATAAATGCAAAGTGAACACATGGAAATAGTCAGATTCTCTCCTTAATCAATATGGGAACCAGTAAAATAGTACTACTGGTTCCAAGAATAATTGACAGGGACAAGCAAAAGGAGGCTGAACTAAGCTTATTAACAGCTACGGTATTGGTGACTGCCCTCGTAGGCATCTTTTGGGAAGATGTGTCCAAAGTGACAAGTAAAACACACATTGCTAACAGTTTTCTTTTTAAATTGTTTTGTCATCATCATCACATCAGTGTGTGTGTGTGTGTGTGCGTGTGTGAGAGTGTGTGTGAGTGTGTGTGTGTGTGAGTGTGTGTGTGTGTGTGAGAGTGTGTGTGAGTGTGTGTGTGTGTGAGTGTGTGTGTGAGAGTGTGTGTGAGTGAGTGTGTGTGTGTGAGTGTGTGTGTGTGTGTGTGTGTGTGTGTGTGTGTGTGTGTGTGTGTGTGTGTAGCACATATCACTATGTGCATGTAGAAATCAGGACAAATTTCAGGACTCTCCAACTGCCCCCCACAGAGGTAAGACTGCTCTCTTGTTTCTCCTGGGCTGGGCTGTACTGCATAGTCCAGGGTAACTTGCCCAGCAACTTTTAGGCCATTCCTGAATCTCCTCCTCCCATCTTGACACAAGAGTGCTGCTGTTCCAGGTAGTGTCACCAGAGCTAGTATTTTTTCACATGCGTTCCTGGTGTGCAACTCAGGTCACTAGGCTTGTGTGGCTGGAGCTTTTAGCCACTGAGCCATCTCTCTGGCCCACTGTCATCTTTCTCAAACTCTGATTCCTCCCTTTTCAGAGTTGCCAAATTCTTAAATTGTTTGTTGATGGGGAAAAAATGTAACCCTCAGAAAGATGGGATATTCTCAGGAGGGTGGGGCCTCTGGAAGCATGTGACACTGCATCTGCATGAGGTGACACCTGGGACTGTGTCTTAGTCCATGTGGACTGCCACATACAGAGAATGGGAGGCTCACATTGTAAAAACGCACTTTTCATAGTTCTGGGTGGCAATAAGTCCAAGATCTAGGTGACAGCAAAGTCTGTATCACCCTGAGGCCTCTTCTCTTAATCTCTAGGCAGCAGCCATCTCTCCATGTGCTAGACCTCTGTGGAGTATCTCCCTCTCAGTCACAAAGGCTATCATGAGAAATCTGTGACCTCATCTAGCCATGATTACCTCCCAAAGGCCCCATCTCCAAATACCATCATATGAGGCTTAAGAATTTAACAGAAAGATCTGAGACAGATAAAAAAACAGTCCAGTATTTTCTTTCGCAAGTTTGGGACCTTTGTTGTGGTTGTTGTTAACTCCACAAATATTTTAGCCTTGTAAAGAAAAAACAAACAAACAAACAAACAAAACAAAAAACCAAAACAACAACAACAACAACAAAACATTATCTGCTTCTCTCTGAAAGTGAGTAAATTAAGACACTGGAAGTAATTCTGAGGACACAGGAGGAGGGATGCCATGAGCACACAGGAGAATTAATGACTATGTATGTGATCCAGTCACTCTAGCAAGGATAAGGTTCTGAAGAAGAAAACACTCTTCCTGCTCCCTGGCCCATCCTTAAGTTGTCTGGCTTTTTTTTTTTTTTTAATCTAAGTGACTTTAACATCAACATTGTTCTAACAATGGCACTTTTAGTCCTGAAACCTTCAACTGTTGTTATCAATATTTATTTATTCAATGAGTAAATATGTGAAATAGTATGAGTATAGTACCTAACTGTAACATTCAAAGTGATTCAACGCTGTAAATCATTATGTACAGGGTCAGTTAGTTGTAAAGCCATCAAAGTCTTCCTTTAAAACAAGGGTTTCTAAAAATAGGGAATACTAAAGTTATGCATGAGACAACTTTAAGTTTAAAAACTCAGAACCTCCATTTATGTATTTTATATTAAGATATAAGACATACAGCCAAGTTTGTTGGTATAGACTTATAATACTAATTACTCAGGAACCTGAGGTAGGAATATCACAAGCCCACTTTATAATGTGAGTTCAAAGCCAACCTTAACAGCTTAGTGAGACCCTGCCTCAGAAAAAAGTAAAAAGAAGAACTATGCTCAATGGTAGAGTACTTGCTTAGTATCTTAGAGATAATGTATTTAATCATCAGTATGGCAAAAACAAGCAAAGAGTAAATAAATAACAAGCAAGAAATACACCAACCTGTTAGTATTTAGTATAAGAATCAGGTAAACATTTTACTTTGATTATCCCACATATTTTTTCTTTTTTTTTTAGCCCCACATATTGACTATTATTAGTAAAAAGAAATGTCAAAATTGTTAGACATGAAACATACTATTCTTTAACTATGCATCAAACTAAAGGTGAGACATTTTTTTAAATACTATGAAATAATTTCTTGAAAACTATTATAACAAACTTTCACCAGAGGTCTAAAGGATCAGTATTTTGAAACACATACTAGAAGATGTTATAATTTAAAATAAAAATTCTTGCCAGGCATGGTAGTGCACACCTTTTGATCACAGTACTCAGGGAGGCAGAGGCATGTGGATCTCTGTGAGTTCAAAGCCAGCCTGGTCTACAAAGTGAGTTCTAAGATAGCCAAGGGTGTTACACAGTGAAACCGTGTCTCAAAAAAAAAAAAGTCTTGACCTCCAGCAAAGGTCCCAGCCATATGCTATTTCTCAACTGCAGATCTCAGTGTGGAGGATGCTTGTTAAGGTCTTCTTGTTCTATATCCAATCTAGCCACAGATTGGTGATCATATGGAACTAATTAATTATTTAGGAATTTCGATATGTATTAAGTGCTATATAAGCCACCTGCATCAGAATCTCCTGAGGGTTCCTGTCATCACCTATTTTTATCCTCAGTCAGTTGCGGTATTCACTCACCATGTCCTGCTATGAGAGTAAAAGAATTATGAAGCCAAAGAATGCTATCTTTCACCACTTCATTATCAACTTTTGAATAACACTAATAAGGAATAAAGCACTGAGTAAGTTTGTGCAAAGTGAGTTAAACCACAGGTTAGGGGCCTGAGACTTATCAGTCCACACAGGCAGGTTGGAGGGTATAGCCAATGAATTCCATAAGCAGCACCTTCATCACATTTTAAATGGCTGGGTAAGTCCCATCCATGTCAGATCATGGGGTAGGAGTAGTTAATGAAGGATGGAGCACCCAATTGTATTTGTGTTGAGCATATGATTTGTTGCTTGCCAATCAGTGAAAAGGATATTTCCTGGGTAGAAGAGAAGACTGATTGTTCACAAAATTGATTTAAGAATTAGGGGAGCTTCCCTCCACTGCAAAGGCAATACAGAGTTGGGCAGTTCATGCAGCCATCATCACTATGGCCACTTTCTAAACCACTTCAAACCACAAAGCCAGTGTGGTCACTCTGGTCACCAGAGTGGCATGTGAAATCTAGCCAAGGTCAAAAATTCATTTCTGATGAGAAATGAACCCAATGTCTTTTTGTCTTTCAGATACCATGAAAGTTCATCAGCTGACTAATCTAATCCACATTGCTTTAGCTGCAAGGGAGTCAGCGTGTCTCACTTTTTGTCTTCTATATTTAGCAGAATGGTAAAATCAAAGGTGAGAGAGCCAATTCAAGCCATTAATGAAAGCTAAAACTAGGTACTTTGGCGAAAGGAATCAACTCCACATTGGAATAATTTTTCAACATCAAAATCATACCGGTTTTCATCCTACTTGTTATATTTTCAATTTATAACACATAGCTCTTTAAATGCAAGTATCATTTTCAAATCTAACGTGAAAGGCTAATTACAAACACATTCATTTACTTCTGGGTACTTCATAAAAGCAGTTCAAAACAGTATGTTCCACAAACATAAAGTCTATCTTATACTGTACCTACTAAATCAATTTACTTTGACCATAATACAGTAACAAAATAACATTATTAAAATACCTTTTGCCTATTTCTCACATGCCTTGTTTTGTTTCAAAAACTAAAACAAAAAAAAGTAGAATTTGACAGCAACAGAGAAAAGAGGCACCAGTAAACAGGAGGGTACATAAGCTTAAATGTTAGATCTTAAAATGAATCAAAATTTCAAAATTTGACATGAAAGTGCATTTGGGAGCCAGTGAATGGACAAATGTGTTCAATACTTCCTGAAACCCATGCAGCATTTTCCTCTGACCTCCACACATGTGTGTACAGAACACACACCTCCCCCCCACTAATAAGACAAAAAAAAAGTTGCATTTGGGAATGGATACCACCCATAAAGACCAATCATGAGTTTGGGAGAAATACTTTCCACGGGGTAAAGAAAATGGTTCTAAACAAATTAAAAATGTTGTCAAATATGCTTTCCGTACTGAACCTTTTAAATCTCTGAGCCAAATGCCTCCCCAGTAAACCAGGGCTAATGGAAAGAGTGCTGGACTCAATTGAGATCTCCCTCTGTTTTGGTTTACTAATGAATAGCCTTGCAAAAACGAAAATCTCAGACTCCATACATAAATAAGAGGGTGAGAGTTAATAGATACTCTGAATACTTTTTAACCAAAAGAGAAAAAAAATACCACAACATGAAAACAGCAGGGCCCAATAACTTTCAATATGGATGGTCTCAATTACACCCAATAAAAAGACACAGACTAACATATTGGTTTAATGTCATTAGAGAAGCTCCCTCTGACAGTTGATGGGAGCAGATGCACAGACCCATAGCCAAATATTAGGTGAAGAGAGAGCCCAAATTGGAGATCTCCACTGGGTCCCTCTCATTGGAGCTCCAAGAACCTTGTGAAGATGAAGGGTGGGGAAGAATTGTAGAGCCTAGGCCTACAGAATCAACAAAGCAGGGCTCATGAGGCTCATGGAAACTGAAGCACCAATCGTGGAGCCTGCATAGTCTCCCCTAGGTTTCCCACATCTGCATTGTCATTGTTAGTTTGGTGTTTTGTGGGACTCCTAAGAGTGGGAGTGTGGATGTCTCTGATTCTTTCACCTTTTCGTCCTACTGGGTTGCTTCGCATCAGCCCTGATATGAGCGTTTGTGCCTAGTCTTACTGTATCTTTGTAATTCCGTTTGGTTCACAGCCCTGGGAGGCCTGCTCTTTTTTGTAAGGAAGTGGAGGAGGAGTGGATTGGGAGAGTGGGGTGAGAAGAAGGGAACTGGGGGAGCAAAGGGAGGGGAAACTGGTCGGGATGTGTTATATGAGAGAATAAATTAAACACTTTTAATGCCTAAAAATAAATAAATAAATAAATGATTTTAGTATGAAAACACATTGAATTAAAAAATTGGAATCAATTTTTCTGCTGAATCCAAGAACTACAACTCACAATCAAGGACAGACATCATGCTAGGATACTGAAATCAAGCAAATGGAACCAAGAAGAGAGCATGCTTAATTTATTTTACTATCAGAAAAAAATAGATTTAAAGCAATTAATCAGAAGAGATAGGAAAGGGTATAGTATAGCCATTAAAGGAAAAATCCAAGAGGCTATTACAACTCTAATTGTTTGTACACTGAACACAGGAGCAACCAATTTCATAAAAGAAATACTACTACAACTAAAATCACATATTGATCCTAACATAGTGATATTGGGAGACTTGTATACACTACTCTCACCAATAGACATTATACATACAAAAGCTATACAGAAAAATGCTGAAGTTAAATAACATCATAGATCAAATGGACCTAACAGACATCAAAGAATACCCCACCCAAACACTAAAGAATATACTTTGTTTTCAACATTCAATGATAATTTCTATTTTAAGAAATTGACTGTGTTAGAACACAAAGAAGTATCAACAGATATAGGAGAAAGGAAAAAACACCCTGCATCCTATTTGACCATCATGGATTAAAGCTAAATATCAACAACAATAGAAATGACAAGTACACAAACTCATGGAAACTGAACCACTCATTGCTTAAATGAAAACTGGTTCAGGATATGAGTCAAGAAGGAAATTTAAAACTTCTTAGAACTGAATGAAAATAAGAGCATGATATACCCAAACCTAAGGAGCACAATGAAGGCAATTCTAAAACGAAGTTCCTGAGAGTAAGTGCCTGTGTAAAAGAACTGAAGAGATCTCATATGAAGAACTTAACAACACACTTGAATACTCTAGGAAAGCAAGAATAAATCACAACCAAAAAGAGTAGCAGGAAGAAGTGATGAAACATGGTGCTGAAATCAGTGACATAGAAACAACATCAACAATGAAAAGAGTTAATATTTTGAGAAAAGCCAACAAGATTGACAAACATTTAGCCAAAAGACAGAAAGAAAAGATGCACATTAATAAAATCAGAGATGAAAACAGACTCTGAGGAAAAATGAAGACCATAAATACATAACTTTAAAATATGTATTCTGCTAAACTGGAACATGTGAGGGAATCCCTTGATATATACAACCTACCAGAGTTCAATCAAGAGGAAATAAACAAGTAAAACAGGCCTGTAACCCCTAATGAAATAGAAGCCGTAATTAAAAAATCCGCTAACTAAAATAGTAGGGTGCAAAATTCTACCAGACTTCCAAAGAAGAACCAATGCCAATATTCCTCAAATTATTCTACAAAATAGAAACTGAGGAAATACTTCTTAATTATTTTTTACAAAGTTACTATTACCCTAATACCAAACCACATAAAAACCCAATAAAATATAGAACATATTCCTTTTGACTATATATGTAAAAATTCTCAATAAAGTACCTGTAAACATAACCTAAGAGCTGTGATCTAATCGGCTTCATTCTAGAAATGCAAGGATAATTCAACATATATAAATCAATAAATAATCTGACAAATAAAACAGATTAAAGGATTCAAAAACCACATGGTCATCTCATTATATGCAGAAAAGGCCTTTCACAAACTCCAACAATCCTTCATGATAAAAGCTCTTGAGATACTAGAGACACAAGGCAAAACTAAATCCCAGCACTGAGAAGGAACGTGGACACAAAGTCTCACCTCTGACCAAAAAAGCTATTTACAAATAATGCCTGATGGGAAATAGAAAATCAGTTTTCTCCAATGGAGTATCACTAGGAGAATCAGCCACACTCCAAAATAGACCCATGATCCAGGCCAGCACAAAAACTCCATGTTTTGTTTTGTGCACTTTCTGTTTTAGTGTTTTTATCTTATTTGTTTTGATATTTGTTTTGTGAGGAGGTCGATGTGCATTTTTAGAGAAAAAGGTCATAAAGCTAGGTGGGAAGGGAGTTTGAAAGGATTTTGGAGGAGTTAGGGGAAGGGAAAGAATATGATCAAAATACAGTACATGTAAATAAATTATTTTAAAAAGTGTGCAAATTTGCAGTGTCTCCATTCAGACCACTACTCTCATATGAGAGACTGAGCTATAACTGACTAAGTTCAGGAAATCAGCCAAAGTTAGTTACAAAGATATCAGTGTCAGGCCAACAGAGACTTCCCAAGAACGAACATGTTCACTTATCTGATGGAACATTCCAGAAGTTTCAAGAAGAGCTTGATGTACATATAAAATTAGCTTTTATGAAGTCAATATGTGAACTTACTTATCTAATGTTATCTTTAAAACATCAGTATCAAGTGTCTTATGAACAAAGAAAACAACATTTCATTATAAAAAATAAACACATCTCCAAATTCTGCTGATTACAATAGTGTTCATCAATAATATTTGAAGAGAAATGACACTAGCTAGGAAGAGATATGCTTTCATTCCTCATATTAAATGCTGATCCTTGCCTTTAGTTCCATATAACATGTGCAGGTTCTATTTCTAGCATTGAATAGCTTCAAAGGCGTAGCTTTAAATGGAGAATATCTCACTTCTGGCATGGGTAGAATAATAAAAAAGGCATAAAGATAATATGTGACATGACCTCATTGGCATTTTTCTTTTCCCATATGATGCCCAGGAAAATGAATTTGCCTTTTATGGAAAAGGCTATAGATGAAGCATGACCCTATTTGAGTCATCCATCGTGGAAGCAAGAATGTAGTGGGAAGAGTCCTGAGGGATAGCCACGGGCCCCATTTTCCCATCTGAAGCTTCTTCTAGCTTTGTCCTCTGAGACCAACTGTGCAATCTTGAGTGCATCAGTGCTCTTGGGCCTGCTTGCTCTGACAGTGAGAGTGTGAAACTCCATGTCTCAGATGTACCTTCCTATGAGGCCTTTCAAACCCATCCTGGACTGGATCAAAGTGAATAAACAAAATGTCATAATTTTAGACTTAACACAGTTCTCTTTATGTAGTAGAAACAGACTAATCACTACAAGAGAATAAAGAACTGTACTCAGAAGTGTGTGAGAGGTTAAAGTACAATAACGAGGCAAAGCGGAAAGTGACACAAACTGCCTGCTATATAATGGTGATCAGCCTGAGAAGGTCCATTGATCTTCAGGGTCTTAAAAGTTAGTGTGGGCTCAGAAAACTCTCTGAAACAAGGCTCTTACCTTCTTGGAAAGTGTCCATGGATTTTGTTTACAGCTGAATTTCAAGGACCCACCACAATCCTTAGAGAATAAAGTGTTATTTATACTGACAGTAAAAGCCAGATGTTAGCCACACTGAGCTGCAAAAATTGTTCTAAAGTCTGGGTATCTGTTTATTCCGTCAGTCCTCCCAAAAAAAAAAAAAAAAAGCATGTAGAACCAATGAAGGTTTTATTCCTCTACAACCAGGAAGCTTCCACACAAAGCACATGATGGGGCCATATTTTAACCAGGCAATCTAGATCAAACATCCATTCATGTAAACAGTGCAGTGCATTGCTTCATCTAACTTGATGCCAGCACTTGAGTTCGTGATCATGGCTATATTTGTGGGATGCAGAAAACAATTGGCTTCCTTTAGAAACACATGTTATAAAGAAGTCTGTTGTTAATGTGATTGATCTCTTTGGGCTTCCTTCCCCTTGCACCCAATTTCTCCATGTGACTCAACAGAGTCAGTTACGTGAGCAAGATAGCCCTTACTATCAATTTCCTACCAATTCTATATTTTAATGTATGCCAGGAAGATTTAATCCCATGCTAAGTACAAAGAGCTTCAAGCCCAAATGCCTTGGTTCTCACTCGAAACAGTTTATAGAGCAACCATCCAGGTGTGGTGTGTTTGTGTTTAGGGGGATTTTGTTTTGTGTTCTATCCTAGGACATTCACATTCCAAGTGTCTACAGGTCAGCAGTGGCTCAGAGGGTTATGTGACGGGCCAGAAGTCTTCAGCTCCTGTGTTATGGCTGAGAAATGGGTAAGTGAAAATGCCACCAAAGAGGCCCAAATGATCTCAGGACAAATCCCTAAAATAAAATTGGAATGAATATACAAAGGGGAAATCAAGAGGAGTGGACCAAATCATTTGCAATTGAAAAGGGAGGCACTCAGAGTTGACTACTCTCTAAGTTTCCTTTTATTTTTAAACAGGTTATCCCAAAAAATATCTATTAAACTTTCTTTCATTAATATTGCTTCATCTTCACATAAGTTGTATATTTAACACAATTTGATGGTGAAATCTCATTTTTATAGTTATGTTTGTTTGATTTTAATAGATGAAAAGGACTTTCAGCTTAAAGCAAGCTTTCTATTACCACCATTTTGCAATTTACTATATATTCACAGAGTCAAAGCTCCCCTGGATGGGAATAACGTCTGTCATCTTCACAGGTCTCACCCCTCCAATCTCAAAGCTTCACAGACAACCCCCAAAAGGAATGCCTTGAGTGCCAAACAATGGGAGCTGACACAGGGAAAGCTTAATGCTTTCTGCCTGGAGATTGAACAGGATCTGCATGTGACCAGAGAAGCCCATGATGGCCTTTAAAAAAGAAAAGCCAGCAGAGTAATCAGCAAGAACGAGTCTCACCAAGTTATGCTATGGAAGGAAGCTCATCAAGTTTCTCCAGTTAAGACAATAAAATATTTCCCTATGTTCTATTCATTTTCTATCACAAGTCATCCAAAGTCAGGTGATTCTGAACACTTGCATTTGTTTATTTACTTAATTTATTAAATACAGACAGGATATTTCAATCTATGGATACAATGCTTAATATTGATTTTAGAGGACCATGACTAATCTGCGATTTTAAGCAAGCTTTGCGTCACACATACTATTTTTACAGAAAGCTAACAAATTTAAATTAAATTAAATTAAATTAAAGTCTGTGAAGCAAACTTTCAGGACTGTCAAGTGGTTATCACATACTAAATTCAATTTTGTATGCCTTCTACATTCACAGGACTGTTCTATTAAAAAAAAATGACTACTTTGAGACAAGGTTCTGAACTATGAGAGAAAAAAATCATTATAACTTCTTCACTAACTAAAATGAAAATGAGGTTCACACTTTCATCTATATGCACTTAGTGACAGTAGGGTAAGAAATAAGCTGACTCAACTCTGTTCCCTTAGATGTCCATCTAACAGAGGGCTGTAAATGAAAGACTATACCAGAGAGCCGGGGTAGCTCACTCTCTCCACAGTGGTATCAAGAAGATTTTTAAAGGGCCCAGAACTTTGTATCAATACATTTCCTTCCAGAAGGCCCCCTCCCAGCAGAGAAAATCAGATTAGGATGACTTCTACTGGGGAGAAAGGTGCTTCGTGAGTAGCCATTATTGATGGTAGTCTGAGGCAGAGAACAGAAAGAAGACAGTGCACTAGCCACAGAAGAGCAGATGATATACGTTCACTAAACATAGATGGACTCAGTGAAGCCCAGCTCTCCACATCCTCTGCATCAGCAGAGTCACTGGAAAGTCGACTAACACCGAGAAGGTTTGCAAGGAGTACTTGAGCCATTTTTCTACAGTGTTGGAGATTGCCTGGGTTTCTTTTATCCAACTTGTCAAAATAAAGAAAAACTAAACAAAAGCGTGGGGGAAACAGTAGCTGGAAGTCATGGAGAAACCTTGAGCAGTTCACATGTTCCCCTTATTCTTTTTTCCCACCTTAGAAGTCACACAAAGCACGGACCTAAAATACAGGGCACAGACTAGGCACTCACCATTCTGTCGACTCCTAAGATCCGAGAGGGAAGAGTAGAAGGCTAAAATGCCTTAGGTCAATGCTCTTGGGACCAAACATTAGCATAAAAAATGTGCAGGTCTGTTAGGAAATAGTCACCAGAGAGAGACATGTGTGGAAATGAAGTAGGCAGGGTATGGTCAGCACCGGTGGCCTGAATCTGTGCCACAGGGGCTCTGGAGCCAGGGTGCTTTTTTAGGGCTATTGTGACTTGAGAATAGGGTCCAGGACTTTACATCTATACCTCCCTTTGTCATTAGCTCTGGAGCATCCACTGGGGAAATGCATAATGTTAGCTGAGAAAGATCTCTATCCCTGACTATGCCAGTGAGACATGCAGCCACAAGCAGTAAACAGCTGGCAGCCCCCACCCCCGAAGTTGAAGAATGGACATGTCATTCCTATTCTATTCTGTTCCTATGCACTTGCTTCTTGGAGCGGAAGATCTCAGTTTTCTCTACAGTCTACCCCTTCCATCACTAAGACCCGCTTATGTCTTATAGGCGAATTATCCCAGCTGGAAATGACTTTGCCAAGACTCTTATTTTGTTTTATTAGGATTGTTAAATGTTAAAGAAGCAAATCATAAACTCTATCTGGTGCCGTTGACCTTGAATTCATAACTAAAACTCTCATTATTTCTGTTGTCTTAGCAGCTCCACCAAGCTGGGCGGCCTACCTGGTGAAGGAACAAAATAAACATCATGTCAGGGTTGGATCTCCTCATTATTCACTCTTGGAATTTTTATTTCTTCTCCAAAGGGACCAACATTGTCTTACCAACACTCATCTTCCCGCCTTGCCCCTCCTTTCTGCTGTCCTTGGTAAAGAGTAACAAATATAATTGGAAAGTCCTAAGAGAGCTGGACATTCATTGAGCCCTATTAAACAGGGGGTCCTTTATGACTTCTGCCTTACACAGACACACACACACACACACACACACACATGCAGCACTGAAACATAGGTAAGCTCTGATAATGTTATCGTAAAAATCAGCATCCAGATTCTACTTGGGACCTGAGTAAAATCACTGTGATTACTGTTTTCTACCAGATAATTGTTTCAAACTTGTGACACCTACACCAAGCCTGGGAAGGTAGAGTATTAGTGATGCTGTATGTATGGGGGAGGCCAGATGAGAGCAGAAACCAAATTGAAAGAAGCAATCAACCCTTTGTTTGCTCACCCTTGTAATAGAAGCAAGATCTTAAGCAGAAAAGGTTGGTTCTCACGGTGTCCCTTTATTTTTTATAACAGAGATGGGTTTCAGGTAAGGATCGGGTGACATGCATCATGGTTGATAAGGCAGGAATGTGGGAAAGGACCCTACAAAGGCTCCTGGCATGGTATAGACCTGGGAACTAGAAAATGGGTTGGGGGAGTCAAGGAGTGAGAAGGCATTGAGTCAGAATGGGTCTTTAATACCCTACTCATTTTGGATATTGGTTATTATTATTGCTTAGACTCAAATGTAGCTAGGCATGACAGAAGCCCAACAACACCAGGAGGGAAAGAGGAGCCTGATTCTTCAACACAACTTCCTGCAAAGGGTAACAATACAACTTCCCTTCTGCCATGTAGTCTTTGCATTTGCTTGTGTTTGGTTCTGATCTATTGGACACACATGTAATTTTGACCTCGAGTTGGATTCCTTAAAAAGTAGATTATGATGCCTTTGCTACCTTATCCCAGAACAATCACACCCCTACTACTACAACAGCCCACTGACTGGTCATTTTGTTCCACCTAGCTTCTAAGAGGAGGATGAGGAACAATTTCCTAGGAGTTAAGAGAAGGTAGAGAATGAGAAATATTGATGTCGGATAGAAATACCTCCCACAAGCTCAGTATCCGCCAACAGTCAGCATTTGCTATTTTAATTTCTCACTCTAGAACTGGGCAAGGAAGTCAGTTCTATGAGCCTGCAAGCCTGGATTCAGTGTGTGTCTGTGGGATACTTGAGAAGAATTTTATAATAATAATAATAATAATAATAATAATAATAATAATAACATATTTTATTTCCCCCTGCCCACTTTTCCTTGTAGATGAGCCGTCAGCTAGATAGAACCTACCAGAAAGGAAAAGAAGTGGCTAGTTTTCTCCAAGACACTCCAAGAAAAATAAAGCCAGTTATTTTTGGAGGCAAAAAGTTGTCCAAAGAAAGGTTGTGCATTGTAATGAAGGGTTAGAGGACCTTTGAAGTAACGGACCACTCAGAATTCTGAAAAGGAGCTGCACCTCCTTTCCAGAAAACTGGCGTCTTTGCTGCTCATTCTGAGTGACAGAGTGACACTGAACTCATCCAAGAAACATGCTGATGCATCATCCCTTTGAAAATTTCCCACAGGGTGCCCTGGAGAGACTAGCCATTCTTTGACTTTAATAAGATCTGAAGGAGACAACCATGAGGCATTGATGGGAAGGGCGTTGAATGGAGAAGACCTGGAAGCCTTTTTGCTAAGAGAAACACCTGCATAAATCAATCAAATGGAAATGCTTTTGCACCTAGGGTTTTACATTTACACTTAGTGTGTGTTTATAACACACGAGGGGCAACAGTATCGTTTTGTTGTTTGTTTGTTTGTTTGTTTGTTTGTTTTCAAGACCCCAGTCTCACTGTGTCACTTTGGTTAGCTTTTCACTTTGGTTAGCTTTGGATTGTTTCTTATTGGGCCACATTTTTTTTCTGCATTTATTTTTATTTTTATTTTACTATTGATTTCAGTTCCTTCTCCCTCTCTCCCTTCCTCCCTTTTCCCTGTCTCCCACCCTCCCATGCCCCCCCCACCACCCTTCCTTCCCATCCCTCCCCGACTCCACAGGGAGGGTGATGCCTTCCAAGAGGGGTCATCTAAATCTGTCAAGTCATTTGGAGTAGGGACTAGTCCTTCTCTCCTGCCTCTAGGTTAAGGGAGTATCCCTCCATGGTGAATGTGCTCCCAAAGTCCTTTTGTGCACCAAGGATACATCCTAGTTCCACTGTCCGAGGTCCCTTAGACTGCCCAGGCCTTCTAACTGAGACCCATATTCAGGGGGTCTGAGTCAGTCCAATGCTGGATTCCCAGCTATCAGTCTGGGAGATTGGGCCACATTTTCATGGTTTATCTTTCCCTAAATTCCCTTTACCTTCAAATGATTTACTTCCATTTTTGATAGCAGGGGCTAGCAACATCTCCCCTGCAGAAAATGTTGCTTTCCACTAGCAAAACTATTAGGGTGGCAACTGGATGCATGTACAGATATGTAGATGTGGGTATGTAGTATGTGTAGAAAATTCCCACAAGCAATGTTACTAACCTATTACAGTATCTCTGTCTTAGATGGTGAGATGCCAAGCTGTTTCCTATGGGATTATGGCAGTTCCTTAAGAAGTATCTTGTGCCTCATTCTGTTGATGACCCAGGGATGCTTATGACTTAGGTAAGTTTTTGTGTTGATTCCCCTGCTTAGAATCCTGCACTGTATGACTGAATGTACCAGTCTGGAAGGCAGAATTAGAGTCACAGTTTTTCATGGGAGTCTGTGTCACTCATAGATAAACATTGTGTTTCCCTGCCCTTCTCTAATCCACTGGGCAAAGATTTTCTGTCCTCTTGTCATGGTAGACTGTGTCATGGGTCAACTTATATGGCTTTTCTTCTGCTTCCCAGTGGGCAGGAAATACTAGCTCCATTCCTCAAGATCTCCATCAGGACTTATGGGATCCCTGGGAAATCAATTTCTTGTCAGTTTTCCCCTCTGGCTTTGAATTGCTTTAAATTCCTTCAAGCTCAAATAAGTACTAGAAGTGAACCATATTACACAAATATTTGTTGTGAGAATAATTTCTACAGTTAGTCAATCCTCCTAGCTACTGAAACCACATCTACAATTGATATCCGTGTCACTGACTGGATGTTTGCATCCTTCCAGATACACAGGTTAGAAGCTCTAACTCTCAGTATGACTATATTTGGAGGTAGGGCTGGTTATGTTTTAAAATATCCTCTAAGGGTTCTTGTATTTAAATGCTTGGTCTCCAGCTACTCGCATTGTTTTAGAAGACTATGGGGCATAGAGGCTAGAACCATGTCTACTCATGGTTCTCAACCACGGTCTCTGCTCTACGACCTGCTAATACTCACACTCCACACAGCAATGGGACTGCTCACATCACCCACCATGGCTTCCCCACCATGATGGATTATGTCCTATGAAATTAGGAGCCAAAATAAACTCCTTTTGTAAATGAATTTTGCTAGAGATTTTGTCACAGTGATGAGGAAAATAATATAGGGCCTTAAAGAGGAAATCAAATCTTAGTGTATTTATAGATGTGGGGACCCAATTCGGATATGGTTAGTGTCCCTTTAGGAAGATACACTGATAGCTTAGTTTTTTTCTCTGTACACATTAACCAATAAAAGGCCAGGTCATAAGAATGGTAACATAGCCATCTGCAAGCCAGGAATTGAGTAAATGGTACACTAAATTTGGACTCCCTAACCTCCAGGAATGTGTAAAAATAAATTCATATTGTTTAAGCCATCCAGAGTATGAATTTTCATTGTGGAATTCCCAGCAGACTAACATAAGTTGGTTTTTCTCTATCTTTCTACCTTCTCAACTTTTCTTCAATGGTTAATTTGTGTTGCTTCTGAAAAGGTTATTCATTCTGCTAGGTACATGTTTTGAACCCACTGCCCTTTGGGCACATAAAGACTTGTACTTTCCTGTCTGTTTCTGAACTTTAGGCATGGCCAAGAATATTTGTCTGGCCAGTGAAAAAAGCTATACTATGATTCATCCCATTTCCCTCTCCAGCTGGGTGATCACAGCAATATATAACATTGAGTTTATGTATAATATTAGGGTTTCTATCACTCAGATACTTGAGTGGCTATGATTAACAAGGAAATACCATACAATAACAACTAACTGCAAAATAATTGTGTGGTTTCTGGAGTTAGTTGTAACTGCAGCATACCATTGCTTATTCTGACTTGTATATCTTCTAAATTATGTACACACAAAATTAGACCTTTTAAAAGTAGAAAATATCTGCTTTGGGACAGAACAGACTATAGTTAGAACTCATTAAACCCAGTTGGTTATGGAAAGAAGGAAAAGGCACCAGATTATCATCCTGAACTTGTTATTCATCATACTGCTTTGTGTTCAGCTTCAGGTAGTGCTATCTTCAGAGCACAGGCATTCCTGTCTCCATAAACACACTTGCTAAGGGTTCCCACCCTAGGGAAGATAGCTCTGTGATGATTTTCACCTGAAGAAACTGAGCCCAAATGCGATCTGTGCTTCTGGATTGTCAGATCACTGAATTGCTGAAGGAGATGCCAAAGGCATTAAGAACACTACATACCACAGGGTGGATTTTAGATAAAGCACAGGTCATCCAGGAGTTTTTAAAAAATAAAATACAATTGAAAAGAAAGAAGACCACATGCCTTTACAGCATTAATCTGGGGAAATTCCAAAATACCCTAAATGGTCTTTGTCTGTGTAAATTACTTGTCCTATTTATCAGTCTTACAGTTCAAAAACTTCCCTAATAAGTGGGGTATAAGACATGCCAATTATAAGGAGATTTCTAGAAGCAGTAAACTGGCATGTTTGATGTATGTCAGAACAAACAATGCAAGGTCTGCTCAAAAATACAGCACAACCTCCCTCTTAGCCCAGTATTCATCACTTCACATAAAGTATGAATAAAACATTGGGCATTGTTTCCAAAAGAATAACCTGTTATAAAAATGGCATCAATGAAAAGTATGGGGAAGGAAGGAGCAGTCAGGCAGTTAGACTATGAATGTCATAGCACAAATTTTTCCAATAAAAGTAAATGCCCCACATAAAATGGTCTGTTTCACAGAATCTACCCTGTGTTACACCATCTGTGAATCAAGCTTAGGTTATTCCATGTATAAAAATGAGCGGTAGTGTGTGCCTTATTAATTACCATCTTCTCCAACTGACATGGAGTTTAGGTTGAAAAATACAACCTGCAGCTCCCTAATGAAGCAAATCTCCTCATTAATGTTCTCAGGAACATGCCATTCTTCTTCCTTATTTGAAAAACACCTGGGAAACAATAGGGATCAGGCCTCTCCCACATTTGCTGACAGGATGCTATAACACTTTCTTTGTAGGCATACTCAGTTACTGAGATGGTCAAGAGGACCCTCAAATGGAAACATTAAGACACTCTGGGATTATCTGAACGAGTCCACCTCAATTCCTCTCTAGTTTCTCCATCTTAATTGATCTGTTGTTGTCAAGACATTGTTTCTTTGATGCCTTTGGATCTTTTGAGCCAAGAGTGTATTGGTTTCTGATGCATACATCAGAGCCATTTCCTATTATCATACTCAGCAACTTCCTTTCCACCTTAGATTGCAGAGTCTATCACCTCAAGCAGGACTTAGTTACACCCCCAATGGCTTTTGTGTCACATTTTCTTAGTGTTTCTCAGTAAATTGTAAGGAAATTTGTCTATCTCATGCAATAGGCAGGGACCTGGTACAATTACAGTATTAATAGCAAAGGCTGTCTTTCTCATAGTGGTATCTTCATGTCTCCTTCACTTTAGGCTAGTTCATAACAACACTATCAAGCAGAACCCCATTCCCAGCTAGAAGTCAAGCATCTAGCACTTCAGTGTCATTTTATAAGCAGGAGAATCTGTCCATGTCTAAGGAATCCCTCTCAATCCCTGAGTTATATTGTGTACTTGTGCTTGTAGTAACCATTTGTAAGGAGTTGACTTATCTTGGTCAGGACCATCCTCTCTGATGAGCCGCCCTTCTAAAGGGACATAGCTAATATAAAAAGAGATGCTAATAATCACAATTGAGATTCTGTTTTAAAAGGATGAAAGTAATGAGTGTGGTGTAGTCAATCATGCTGGAAATCCAATTCAACCTAATGACTTACCTTTCCTACAGTCTGAGTTTTGGGCTGTGCTTGCAGACCCATGCAGCAAAGACGAAGGATGCTTGTTGACCACCATTGACATCTTGGACCTCATAGTACCTGTGGACACTACATTTAGTTGCACCTTCTATCCAGTGCCCTGGAAAGAATATTTCACACCTCTGTGATGTTTCTACCCTGGAAGCATCTGCCTCCTCTGTCTGAAAATTGGTTCACCTCCCACCTCATAGAAACGATGGGTGAAATGAGACAAGAACTCCATCATTTTTCTAGACTGATTCAATAAGCTTTCTCACTCCATTTGCTCCTTGCCATTTTCTTCTTCCTTCATATGACAATGAAAAGACAACAATAACAACAACCACAGTACTTTAGCCTATGTATAACTGAGTCTCCTTTGTAGATCGTATCCTTTTCCCTTTTCCAGCACCTTTATGAAAATATGACCTCTCTACTCTATTTTCAGTCTCCCTTTTACTGACTAGTTAATATTAATGATATGTGGGTCTATCATTATAGAACTCATCATTTTGAAAAACCCATCCTTAAAAAATTTTAAAGCCTCCTTGATTTCATATCTCAGCCAGCTTCCATGCTTGTCTTTGTTCTCTTCTTAGAAGGAAACTTCTCAAAGGAGTGATCTATACTTCCTGTCTCTTCTTCCTTGTGTAACCACATACCCGAAACTGCTGAAATCTGGCATCTACTCCTATCATCCCATTAAAGACCTGTTGTAATCACAATGATGTTATCATCACCTAGCTCATGGTACCTACTAATCAGTTCTTACTGACCCCTGCTGAGGAGAGTATTTGTGTCCACCTCCTGCCCACCCTCTACACACAAGCAAAATCTATATGTTAAAACATAATCTCCAATGTAATAGCATTAAGAGATGTGTTGGTCTTTGGCAAAATAATTAAGTGTTGAGGTTCCTGCCCTCATGAGTATAGTTATTTTGGTTGGGTCCTTATAAAAGAGGCCTCAGGTGACTTGCTTGCTCCTTTGCTGTGGGAGGACTCAAGAAGATGTCATGAAGTAGCTAGGAATGGTGATGGATGCCTGTAATTCCAGCACAGCAGAGGTGGAGGCAAGAAGGAAGGAGGGGAAGGAGGGAGGGAGGGGGATAATGAGATCATGTACATAGAACATTGCCTTTTCAAATGATGAATTTTCCCTTGGTCTTAGAGTTCCTAGTCCCCAAAATTGTGATGAATGAATTTCTAGTGCTCATAGATTACCTAATTTAAATTACTTTTCTATATCAGTTTAAATTGGCAAAGATATCCATCTAAGAAGAATTGGGTTTACTATTACTTACTTGTTCTTTTATATTTAAAAAGAAAAGATTCTATTTATATTTATACCACTACATACTCTTATGTCATTACTGTATTCTTTTATCCTCTGCCTGCTATTTAGTATTAGGACATTCCAGGCTTTGTGCCCGACCCTCTAGAAACTTCTAAAGACATTCTAGACATTTTAGGTTGCAGGTGCACTGTGGGGTAAGACCGTCTAAACTCTGTCTTAGATTTTGCTGCAAAAGACAATCTATGTAGCTCAGCCATTCATTAAGTCCATTAAACCTCAACACTGACATTCTTAAGTAGGGATGTCTATCACATAGGACAGCTATAAAAGAAAGAGATAATGAATACATCACTCATAAAACAATGCCTGTGTCTATTAGGCTCTCACTTCTTTGAGGTTTTATTTCATTAAACTTGTTTAATGGGGTCTAAAAATTATGTTGCAGATTTTTTGTCAAGTTGTTTCTATTAGAAAGTACTTATTTAGAAAACGAATAGTTTAAAACTGTCCACACACACACGGTTCACAAACAGACTCCTTTCCCCTGAAGGTTTTATAATTCACTGTTATCATTAACCAGCCTTTCACAATTAAACTTAGATGACCAATTGAGATGTTCTGAGACCACTCTTCCACCAGTGGTTAAGACTAGAATATCACGTGTTCATTTAACCTTCTGAGCTCTCTGGGTAGGCCTGATGATTTTGCCAGCTCCAGAAGCCTTCTTATCCACAGCTTTGATGACACTCACAGCAACTGTCTGTCTCTTGTCATGAGCAGCAAAATGACCCAGTGGAAGATAGTTAAAGAATCTCTCAACACATGGGCTTGCCTGGAACCATATCAATAATGGGCAGGCACGCCACCCCACTTCAGAATTTAGAGCCATCTTCCAGCTTCTTCCCATAATGGTGTTCAATATTTTTCTTCTAGCTCAGCAACCTTACAAACTACATGAGCTGTGTGCCAGTCCATTACAAGGGCACAACCTTCATTAATTTGATGTAGATGTCACAGAATAATCACCTGAACAGTGAAGCCAGCTGCTGCTATTGGTGGGTCATTTTTCCTGTAACCAGCAATGCCATCACGTCTAACATCTTTGACAGATACATCCTTTACATCAAAGCCTACATTATCCCCTGGAAGAGTTTCACTCAGAGCTTCAAGATGAATTTCAATAGATGTTACTTCTATTGTGACATTGATGGGAGCAAAACTAACCACAATGGCAGGTTGGAGAACACGAGTCTGCACTCTGCTCATAGGGTCAGTACCAATACCATCAGTTTTATAGACATCCTAAAGGAGCAGCCACAGAGGCTTGCCAGTTAAATGAGCTGCTGGCAGGATCCAGCACAAAGCTGCCAGAAATTTAGTTCCACCAGCACTGCCATCTTCTCTGGTGACTTTCTGTTTCTTGAACCATGGCATATTAGCCCAGCATGTTGTCACTTTCCAGTCAGAAAATGGCACAAATGCAATTGTGTCAGGGTTGTTACCAATTTTCTTAATACAGGTGCTGACATCCTTAACAATTTCCCCTACCTCTTTTGGCTGTCCAGTGGTTTGGTGGAATCCATTTTGTTGGCACCAATAATTAGCTGTCTCATACCCAGAGTGTGAGCCAGAGGGCATGTCCACAGGTCTGCCCTTCCAGGAAATACCAGCTTCAAGTTCACCAGCATCAGCAGTGACACCAACATAACACAGCAAGCCTGAGCTAGGACTATAATCATGTTTTTATAAAGTCTCTGTGCCTGGGCATCAGTGATAGTCACATGGATTGTCTGGTCCACCACATTTGTAGATGAGAATGCCAATCATGATGGACTTGCATGAATCTACATGGTTGATATGAGTAATTTTCTTTCCCATTGTGGCTTAGAATTAGCAGTGGTCTTCACAACTCATGCAGAATCTAGATTTAACTACATATGTACACACACACACACACACATGACATAAAAGAAAAAGAAGAAACATGAGGGAGGGATTGAACCAGCAGGAGTTGGGGAGGTAGGCAATGGGGAGTAATGAGGGAAAATATAAACAAAGTACAATGATATGTACACATCAAAATGTTGTAGTCAAACCCATTATTTTGTACACTGCATAAAATTAACTATACATTGATGTTATAATTTGTAGAAATAACCATGTAGCTGTCCTAGGTTTTGAAATAAGATCTTGCCTAGAAAGAAAGAAAGGAAGAAAGAAAGATTTAAAATTTTTTCTCAGTTAGAGAAGGCAAATAGAGATACAGAAGTTGTCCGAATATCAACTTCTACAACATGTTAGTTCCCAGCCCAGCTTGGCACTAGATCACCAGAGCAACCTTTTCAAATACAGTTTCCTGGTTTGTTCAGACCTTACCCAAATCAAAACCTACAGGAAGTTAGATTTTAAGTGGATCCCAGGTGACTCTGATAATCAATTGGTACTGAGAATCCCTGCTGTCTATAATCCCAAGAAGGCCTGGATGTAGAATTACTAATCAGACTTACTCATTCCAAGCATTATACTAATGAATTACTGTGACACCCCTCCCAGGGAATCAAAAACAACATGGTGCCTGAGTCTAATTAAAACAGTTTCCAAAAGCCTCATAAGATCTGAATTGAGTGAAGAGGCTTTAGGGCAGATTGATGGGAGACATTTTACTGAAAAACATCTATCTGAGCAACTCTGATACCCTCGTTTTCTGGACTGGCTTATCACAAGCAGAGATACACAAAATGTAGGATGCATTACCTAATGAAGAGAACATGTCCTGTACCTGGAAAGCATATGTGGTCACTTTTCATTGCTGTGAACAAATATCTAAGTCAAGCAAAGGAGGAGGAAAGGTCTAGCTTATGATTTGAGAGATGTTGGTCCAAATAGCTTGGTTTCTGCTACAGGTCAAGACATCAAGATCACCTAAGATGACATGCTGCTCACCTCCTAGAAGTCAGAATGCAGAGGGGGTGGGGAGGGAGAGAGAGAGCAAGAAGAGACTTGTGTTCTACCATTCTCTTCAAAGGCAGGCCTCTAACCTAATTTCTAATAGTTACCACCTTTTAAAGGTAGTGCTGGTATATTATATTACAAAGTAAAAAGGCTGAAAGAAATATGCAGAAGCCATGCAGTACAGTAGAAATACTATCAGAGCTGAGACTCAAAGATGATTTTTTTTTTTAGTAATAGGGTTTTAGAATAATAAGGGCAAAGGTCAAGAATCCAGGGAAGTATGTTTAGCAACAGGGAGCTTCTAGATTGACCTAGAATATAGAAGATGTAGTGGAAGTGGGTTAGAATGGGGAATGTGACAAATAGATAGATTGGATAGTGAGATGAGATATCAGCATGGATTGTGGGTGCTGAATCAAAACCTTAACTATGCAAACCCAAGGGAAACCATTAGAGTATGGTGGCATTTAGATTTTATTTTCTTTGTGAGTGAAGGGCTAGCCTAATTTGATACCTTATCACTCAATCAAATATGCACAGTACTTTTATTGATGCCACATACATTGTAGTAAATAAGACAAAGAATCTGTTTATAGTCAAAGGCTACCATGCAACTCTTGTTTGGAAGGATAAAAAATTAAAATTATTAACAGACTCATCAAATGGCCTAACTAATAGAAGCAAAGTTCTAAAGTAGGGCTGGGGAAACAACCATGGCAATGAGATAAGAGATTTGCAGCTTACAAAATTCTCAGGGAACTTTACAATGAGTCCACCCAAGTCAATGAGTGTTTCTTTGAGAGGGACAGTGAACTTGACTGTTACACGACATAACTAATGGCCTGCTACTCCAAGTGGTGACAGACATAGTTAGAGAGTCATAAGATGAGTTTGCTTTCTAACCATGCTAGTTAGTTCTTATCAACTTGAGACAAGGAGGGAACTTTGAAGAACTGTCTACAGCACAGCAGTCTGTGGGTATGTTTGTGGGGTATTTTTTAATTGGTGATTGATCTGAGAGAACCACCCTCACTGAGAGTGATGGTGCTCTGAGCAGGTGATTCTGAATTGTATAAGAAAGCAAACTGAGCAAGCCCTGAAAAGTCAGCCAGTAAGCGGCCTTCCTCCATGGTCCATGCTTCCGTTGCTGTCTTCAGATTCCTCTCAAGTTGCTGCCCTGACTTCCCTCATTGATGGACTGTAAAGTGAAAGTATAGAGTATAGCTCAAACAAACCTTTCCATGCCTCAAGTTGGTTTGGGGTCAGTATTGTATCACAGTAAGCCAGAATTCTGACCAAATACAAAAAATTAACAAATAAGCTTTGTCTTTGGAAGTCTTGGGACATATCCCTGAGTAGGTCAAGCAAAAAGCAGCCCTAATGAATGGGTATCAAGACACCTGTGAATAAAACTGCTATGGCAGCCTTGTGTTTTATGCTAACTGGATGATTCTTTCAATTAACAATGACAGACTATTTATCCTTATTATATCCCCTAATTTTTTAGATTGTAAAACATATCATACAAACAATTATTCTCTGAAATGAAGGTCATTTTTAAAGGTTAGATCTAAATAAAGACTTTAATCACTTCAACCAAATCATCCCAACAAATTGGATGCGGACAATGTCATAAATATCTCTTAATTGCAGTAGCTGGGGAGTAGTCATTTTGAATAACTTGACTTGAGCACACTTCTTTATTCTCACTTATAAAACATTCAAGCCGCAATGCAAAGGCAGGTGTTTAGAAATCTTTCACGTGGCTATTTCAAGTATGTGATCATTTCTCCTCTCCACCTCAAAATCTATTGTGTAATAAACCCATGTTGGGCGAGTAATGGTTACAGAGCTGAAGGATAGATTCTCATTCAGCCATCTCTCCAATGAGCTATGAAGTTGGTGGCTCTCTGGGTAGACCTCATTCCATCTCAGTATGTCTGCCAAGAGTCACACTGTTTCAGCATCTTCATTAAAACCTCAGTCTGAGATTGGATAAATACTGTAGTTATTCTCCTAAAGAAAATATGCATGATTCGATATTATTCCAAGTACTCATCTAATTAAATTTTTGCTATTGTTATTATTACCATTATTTCAAGTGATCTGGTTAGGAATGAGGTATAATGCTTAAAGAGAGGTTAACATAATGTACAGTAACCACTTTCTGCAAAAAGAGTATGATGATGATCTCACCAGAGGAATTCCCTAACACTTCAGGAGACTGTTAGAAAACCCCCCAATAGGATTTTTTAGATAAATGGAGCTGTTGTAGCTGAACAATCCTATTAGGTAAGCATTATTGTTCTTGCCAGAAAAAACAAAGCCAAAAAAGTGGGGGAGGGGCAGCATTTTTCTTAAGGTCACAACTTGCTTATTTTTTAGAACTACTTTCTTTTAATATTTTACTTACTACTTGTGTGGAGGGGGGTGTGTACAGGGGTCATTCAAGAGTGTATCAGATCACCTGTTTCTGGAGTTATAAGTTAGTTGTAAGCTGATGCAAATTCTGGGAATGAGCTTTGGGTCCTCTGCAAGAGAAGTGTATGCTTAACTACTGAGCCATGTCTCCAATGCCCACAACTTGCTTGTCTTACTCAAACTGTGAAACTTCAAACAAGTCATGCTATTAAGTTCATCCTTCTGTGTGTTGGCTATAAAAACTCTGATGGGACACTGAGAATGTAGGTCAGTTGGTTCAGTGTTAATATAATATTCACACAGCCCTGAGTTTAATTCCTAGACCACATAAACCTTATTGCATGCCTATAATCTCAGCATGTGGAAGGTAGAGGCAGTAAGATCCAAAATTCTAGGCTATATAGTGTATTGGAAGTCATTCTGGGCTACATATGACCAGGCCAAGGAAGGGGGGAGAGAGACAGAGACAGAGACAGAAGAAGGGAAGAAGGGGCAGAGGAAAGAAGGGAGGAAGGAAGAGAGGGACGGAGGGAGGGAGGGAGGGGAACAGGCAGAGAGAGAGATGACAGTTTTATTTGACGACAAAACCAAGAAAGTTGTGTAGAATCTTCTGAAAGAAGTGGACCATCCTCCTCTTCCTCCACACCCAAGCAAGAACAGATGACTCAGAGATGCAAGGGATAAAGAACAACTTGAGAAACAGGAGCTGAGAAATAGTGCTTTCTTTCATTATCAGAAGCTCACTGTCGTCGGAGGCGCTTTGGGACAGTGACTCCTGTAGCCCTTCCACCATGCAGTATGCAACTGGACAAGCTAGTCAATGGCAAAATGCCCCCTAACCACATCTAACTAGCAAAGGGAGGCTTCCCTATGTTGTCAGGCATTAGAAAAAACAAATAACTGCTACCTCCCTCTCCACGCCCCCCCCCATGCTCCCAATTTACTCAGGAGATCTTGTTCCTTTCCCCTTCTCTGGGTGTCAATATATGCCTCTCTTGGAGTTTTTCTTGCTCAATAGCTTCTATGGGGTTGTGGATTGTCATCTGGTTATCCTTTGCTTTATGTCTAATATCTACTTATGAGTGAATACATACCATGTTTTTCTTTCCGGATCTGGCATGGACGGTCAGGAGGGAGAGGGAAATGGGATTGGTATGTAGCATAAGGGGTTTTTTTTATTTAAATTTTTAAAAGTTAAAAAAAAAAAGAAAGAAAACAAACAAAATCAACATGAATATTAATTACTTCAGCACAACTCCACCAAGAAGAGGAAAAATAAGATTTTCCAAAAGAATTATGGAAGAAGAAAAAATTCATTTTAAAATATCATCAAAGGCTAGCAACTGGCTTTGATAGCGCCGACGTTCCTGAGACAAGATGTACTCAGAACGCAGGCATGGGAGGTGGTCAAACAAGCAGAATAAGAACAATGCAGGTCTTTCACCTGTTTGGTTAGAAGGATGACCCCAGTGAAGAATCTAAGCAATAGTTGGCCGGCTACCTTAAATGCCCTTCCAGGATAATGAGATTGATGACTACCTTATATGCCATCCTAGAGCCTTCATCTAGTAGGTTTTGGAAGCAGACGCAGACACCCACAGTTGAACATTAAGCTGAACTTCTGGAATCCAGTTGCAGAGAGGGAGGAATGATGAGCAAAGGGGTTAAGACCAGGCTGGGAAAACCCACAGAAATGCTGACCTGAAGAAGGGGGAGCTCATGGATCCCAGTCTGACAGCTGGGGAACCAACATAGGGCCAAAACAGGCCCCCTGAACGTGGGTGTCAGCTAGGAGGCCTGGGCAGTCTATAGGGCCTCTGGCAGTGGAACCAGTATTTATCCCTAGTGCATGAATGGACTTTGGGCAGCACATTCCCCATGGAGGGATACTCTCCTAGCCTAGATACACGGGGGGGGGGGGTGAGAGGAGGAGATAGGCCCTGCCCCAAATGATGTATCAGACTTTGATGATCCCTCATAGAAGGCCTTACCCTCCCAGGGGAGTAGATAGGGGATGGGGGGGTCAGTGAGGGGCATGGGAGGATGGGAGGGAGAGGGAACTAGGGTTGATATGTAAAATAAGATTGTTTCTAGTTTAAATAAAATGGGGGAAAAATAATGCAGTTTTGCAAGAGTGAAACTTGACACAAGGAGGAAGGAGGTAAATATAGGAATAAAGCTGGTCCTGCAGGCTACTCCAAGAACATCACCCACCCTCTCTTTTTTCTAGTATATACCACACACCAGGAAATATTTACCTAGGCTAGAACATGCAAAATCAGGAAAATGTGTGAGGGTAAATCATTGTAAAGAACATAGACAAGTCACTTGCCACTATAGGGAGAGACAGAGGAAGGAAATAAATTGATGAAGATGAATAAAGTAGGATGTCTCACCCGAGTTCTTTAGTTCATGAGATGTTTTTCAAGAAAGAAAGACACACTATGCCATTGGCTTGGTGGCATGGTGACACTGTGTATAAGTCATTACTTGGTGGCACAGTGGCAAGGTGGGTATCATGGGCCAAGTTGCTTGAAAACATTGTTTGCTTTCTTCAAGATTCAATGCAGAACTTATATTCTTACCATACTTCCCCTAATGTTCCCCTTCGAGGTCAAGGGCAGATACCAAAGTCTTTGTTTTGGTTGGTTGGGTGGGTGGGTGGGTGGTTTGGTTTGGTTTGGTTTGGTTTTATCATTATTTTTTTTCCATTTTGTTTTGTGTGAGGGAAGCAGTGTACCTCAACTGGCCACTGTAATTTTCTAGTGTGAACATCATAGTTCAGCCTCAAAAACTCTTGATCATGAAGCCAACTTTACACAACTCAGAATGTAAAAGAATGGCAGTGAAGGCCCACATTCTCCTCACTACTAGGTTAAGATCACAGAGCATTGATTGACTTTAGCAAATAAGTAGGATATGATTCAGAATGTCTATGCCTATCACTTCAATCCAGAAGATGACAGCATTCTATGGCTTAATAAAATAAATAAATAAATAAAAGAGTTTCTGCTAAATTAATCATCTGAAATTTTCAACGAAACAAGAACTTCAGTTTCTTTAAAAATGATGTGAATATTTTTTTAAAAAAAAATCTATAAGGAAAATCTGATGTGATCATGAAATAACAAAGAGACTTAAACAGTTGTGAGAACCGCCACTGAATGTTTAAGCAGCTACTGCATTAACTCTTTGAGACAGGGTATCTACAAGGTAAGCAACCTTGTGTGGCTAATTGCTAAAATGCTCCTAATTTGCTTCCCAGGGTTGGAAAAAGCTCTTAATTGCTGCTCTGGGATTGAAAGAGTCAGAGAAGAAAGCCAGGCATGTCGAATTCACTCAAGGTTTTCGAAGTCCTGCAAAAGGTATCTGTGCTAAAGTTTTGAAAAGTGTAACCCCAAATGAAAAACTGAAGTGGGGACTGAGACCTTAGATGACAATTGAATGGGGCAGGGAGTAGAGACGCTGCTAACATAGCCGCTCCATGATATGATTAAAGGGAAGGTTTTTTCTTATAGATATGAGAGAGAGTAGAGAGAAAGAGAAGCCAACTGAACATGCCACCAGGCTGGACATGTCCTGGGCCAGAGAGAGTCAAATAGTAGAGATAGAGAAAAGAGCTAATCAAGAACAAGCAAGAGACAGAGAGATAGAGAATAAGGAAGAAGAAATGTGAGCAAGAGAGAAGAGCGAGAATAGCAGGAGCAGAGAATAGAGAGAATAGCCAGGTTATAAAAAGGATGAGTCACTGGAGAGGGAAGCCAGGTTATAAAAAGGATGAGTCACTGGAGAGGGAAGGGCCAGAAGACTGTTGTAGGAGCTTCGAAATGCATAACAAGAGTGTATGAGTGAGGGCGCCAACATGCACTTTGATATGCGGCCACAGCTATCTGTCAAGGGAGAGCCACATGTCCTCTGTCAGAGGTAAGGGAAATGACTCCTTTGAGCAGATGAGAAGAAGTTTCACAGGTTCCTAAGGAATTCTGCCTTTTATCTAACAGTCAGAAATCCTCCTACAGTCCAGGTGGAACTCATCTCTGGATATTTAGACTACCTTTTGGAGTTTGGAGAACTGGAGCTTCCTTTGGATCTGACAACAGTGAATATGACTTGTCTCTACCTACAGTCAGGGTTCTCCATCTGCACTATGGACACTGTCACCACTCATTTTAGTTTTGTGCGAATGGAGGCCTATTTCCTTAAAGTGAATGAAATGTGGGCAGAAATTAGGTCCACATTCTTCCCATTTTGCAAATAATACAATTCACTCTTTGATCCAAAACACACACACACACACACACACACACACACACACACACACTAAATAAATAAATAAATTCAATTAAATAAAAAATAATTTTGAAAGGTAGAAATATAATTCAATTCTCAATGTATGACCTCATTTTCAGTATAGAAAGGAGATGACAATAATGGTAGTGTTGGTTATTATAGACTATGTGTGTATGTCTTCCAAGGCTCTATTTTCTATATCGTGGCATTCCTGTGGTTTTATTTTTTTAATTCCCATAGTTTTAATCTACACTACCATATCTCTGACTTTACAAATTATAAAACTAAGGCCAAAAATGTAAAATAAGCTTAAATTTAAACCCAAACATTCAGCTCCTTCACCAGTCATCTGAACAACTGTCCTGTATACCAGCTCTTCACCAGAAAATCCCAAGAGCTGCTCTGGCACTTGGGAGGCTCAAAGCTACTTTCATAACCACATTAAGATAGGATCTTTCCCTTTACACTTGTTCTTTTATGAGTGCTTCATTTTTCCATATATTACATGATGTGATATATTGCCACAAATTAAATGTAGAATAAAATATGAGAATCTTGAAGTCATAAATTAAGCAAGTCATTAAATACACATCTCCCCGAAATGAAAATTAATGTCACTCTTTGGGGAAATTTAGCTATCCTTTAGGATTTATTTTTTTATTTCATGCATATGATGGTTTTCATGCATGTGTGTATATGCACTATGCCCCTGCAAAGGTCTCAGATGCCCTGGAACTGGATTTACAAGCAGCTGTGAGCCACCATGTTGGTTCTGGGAACTGAACTCTGATCCTTTACAAAAACAGTAAGCACTTAACTATTGAGGCATCTCTCCAGCATCTGGTCTGTCTGTTTTACATTTGAAAGTGCAGTGGTGACAAATCACAGGTTTATTATTGCTCTTTTGAAGAAAAATAACAAATGGGCATTAAATGTTTTTATTTTACTATTTTATATGGCAAATTATGATAGGCACAAACTACAAATAAAAAGCTCTTCAGCATCCTTAGTAACTTTGAGAAGGCTTACTGTGGTCATCACACTGGCTTAGCAGGCAGTGCTACTCACTGCCAAACCTAATGTGCATGTGTTCATTTGCTCATGGTGCGCATGTGTGTGCTGATGTGCAAATGCTTGTATGCCACAGTATGCTTATGGGGGTCCTGAGGACAATCTGCAGAAGTTGGTTTTCTCTCCTTCTACCACATGGGTCTCCATAACTGAACTCAGGTCATTAGGACAGACACAGACATAGATTAGGTGGGCACCACTAGGGAAGTAGAAGTGTTAGGAGTTTGGGGCAAAATGGGCACACAGCAAAACCTCCTTCCCTGATGTCAAATCACAAAGACCAATGGAATAAGGATTCCAGAAATGAATGTATGTTTATTTGATTTGACACTGTACTGCATGCCAATACAGTTCAGTAAGGAAATACACGCCTTTACAACAAATGGTGCTGGGACAACTGGATCTCCATTTATAAAATAATGAATTTGGACTTTTACAGCATATTTAAAGGTTAGCTTGAAATGGTTCAGAGACCTAACTATTACAACAGAAATTGCTGAATTGCTAGGATAAAACAGTGGTGAGCCTTTGCAAACATCAGTTACACAAAATATTTTTAGTTCGGATGATACAAAAGGTATATCCTAAAAAAAAAAAATGAGGATAGACATAATTTTAATTTTTATTTGCTTCAGAGAATGCCAAAAAGAAAGTTAAAATGAAAACCAAAACAATAGAAGAAAAATGTAATTATATATCTCTTAAAAGTCTAGTATTCAGAATGTAGAAAGAACCTTTACAAAACAACAATAAAAAGACAAACAGTATGCTTAAAATGGGCAAAAGACTTGAAAATAGATTTCTCTCAAAATACACAGATGCTCACAATGCTCATAAAAAGATATTTGACATAGTCATTAGGAAAATGCAAATCAAAACCACAGTGAATACCATTGCACAATCCACTAGTATAGCTAAAACTTTTTAAAGGACAGATGCTGTGTTGGAAGAAAGTAGAAAAATTAGAAACTTCACCAATGTTAGTTGTCTTTGTTACTTTTCTATTGCTGTGAAGAGACGCCATGATGAAAGCAACTCAGGAAAAAGTTTACTAGGGCTTACAGCTCCAGCGGGTTAGCCCATGACCATGATGGTAGGCAGTATGGCAGCAGGTGTGGTGATAGAGCAGTAGCTGAAAGCTTACATCCCAAGCATGTAGGGGTCATGAGAAGGAGAGGGAAGAGAAAGATATAGTCAGACAGACAGACAGACAGACAAATACAAAAAGAATGATAAATGGTAATTACCTGTGCTTTTAAAACCCCTGAATGTAGGTCTCAGTTAGGAGGCCTGGGCAGACTATGAGACCTTTGACAATGGAACCAGGATGTATCCCTAGTGCACAAATGGACTTCGGGAGTCCATTCCCCATGGAGAGATACTCCCTTAGCCTAGAGACAGGAGGGAGGGCTAGGCCTTATCCCCAACTTGACAGATTTTAATGATTCCCTCATGGAAGGCTTCATCCTCCCTGGGGAGTAGATAGGGGATGGGGGATCTGTGGGGACATGGGAGGGTGGGAGGGAGAGGGAACTGGGATAGATATGTAAAATAAGAAAAAAATAAAAAATTAATTTAAAAAGATACCATAAAATGTACTGGAGTTTGTGAATGGAGAAATATGATTCATAAAAGCAAAAATTAACATTTGAAAGACATAATTTTACTCAATGAAGGAACAAGTTGTATAGTTACATACTAATATCTTTAATATATATAAAGTACATTTATAGTCAATGAACAAAAATTGACAAGACAATGGTCAAAACATATGAATATAAATTTCATAACTGAAGACAAGTCAATAATAAACATATAACAAAAGTGAAAGTAAGGAGACCCTTTTTGCTTATTAAATAGGCTAAAATTACAAAAAAAAATAGTGTAATGTAAGGTGGGATAGGAAAACATAGCCCTCTTACACAATTCCATTGGAAATTTTCCCTGGTAGAGTTGCCTTTGTTTACAAGCCTATTTAACAGTATGTGGCATGGTCCTTGAGTCTTACATGCTGACCTTGTAATTCCAGTTTTTATTAATGAAATAAGAGGGCATATTAACAAAGGTAAATGCATAATATGGTCTCTCAGAGTACTTTTAAATTTTATGTATGTGAGTGTTTTACCTGCATGCATGTCGTGCAGCATGTGTAGATGGTGCTTTCGAGACCAGATGATGGCATTGGGGCCCTGGAACTGTCGTTACAAACGGTTGGGAGCTGACTTGTCATTGCTGAAAATGGAACCCAAATCCTCCGGAAGAGCAAGCAGCCAGTGATTTTAACTGTTGAGCCATCTCTTGGGTCCCTCAAAGGAACTTTTGTGACTGACTGAAAATATGAGAACACGTGTTAAATAATTGGCAGCTAGTTAAATGAGTCATTTTACTCATATGTTAGAATTCTTAGCCTTCCATTAGAATAAAGATATACCCCTTACCTTGAGTAATATAGAGATAAGCTCAAACACAGAGCTCTAGTATTAGAAAAAGGTGTGGATAATGAATTATGCTCAGAAGGCAATAGCTATTTTATATGCTTTTATTAAAGTTAAATGCATATTTTAAGCATATCAATACAAATGATGCATTATATCCTTATAACTTTTACGTGCATTCTGATAATTATATGACTATTATATTTTGTCACATTGTATTTGTAAGTATGTGAAGACTTTTCTTAAAAGATCTATATAAAAGAAATATTAAGAGTAGTTATTGAACACTAAGGCAAGGTTGTTTTCCCCTATACCATTATTTCATTTATTATTCTTATTAAAAAATCAATGAGCTACATCTTTTTGTTCAGAAGTGTAAAGTGGTAAACTACAGAAGCAGCCAGGTTAGATAAAGTCCTGGTCAAGTCCCTTAAATCCCCCAAGGCTCAGTTTCTCCAACACCTACTCTAAAGCTGGATTAGGAACACAGAGTATGTCATCAACCCAGTGTCTGGGCTCAACAAACACTGAGTAGATTCATTTTCTTCTTTTGCTTTGCCTTGTTACTTTCTGAGGCATGGTCTCACTATATAGTTCAGACTGACTTCAATATCATCAACCTCCAGAGTCAGCCTTCAAAACTCAGGGATCTCAGGTGTGTGCCACCATCTAACTTACCGTTCCTCTTTCCTGATCATTGTTATAAATATTAGCAGAACTAGGGTGGGTTTTTTTTATTATATATGCAGGAGTTTAAATATGCAAACATAGATGAGCCATGCCAAATGAGAGAGGATTCCACAGGGCTAAATATCTAGAGACCAGAAGAAATTGTCCTGAGGCCACCATATTTTCTTGTCATGAAAGAATTTGTGACAAATGATCATTGTTTGTCTCAATAAGAGTATTAAAACAGCAAGGTACTAGTGGTGCATGACTTTTAATCCTAGCACCCAGGAGGCAGAAGAAGGCAGATCTCTGTGAGTTCAAGGCCAGCCTGGTCTACAGAGCTAGTTCCAGAACAGCCAAGGCTACAAATGAAATTGTCTCAAAAAAAAACAAAAAAAAACAAAAACACAAATTCTTCTTGTACACTACAAGGGTTTTAGCAGGAGGACATAGAAATGAATAATAACAGTAAAACATTATTGTCAAGTGTAAACTGTTTCAGAAACATGAAGAGAATCTCAGTATCCAGCTTTGTGCATTTGCCATGGAACTAATCACTTTCTTAAAGTACCAGAAACAATGATAAAATGGTAACACCATTACATACTCTCTCTATATGCTATATACTATAATATAAATGCTAAATGAAATACGTACTATAATAAAACAGGATGATTACTATAAAATGTATAACTGGCTTCCAAGTAAAAATCCATCTAACACAAGATGATGCCATGTTATGTTACATTATTTTCTGTGCTACATGTTGACACAATTTACTTTGCTATCATATTAACTGTATCTATATTGCATATATCCAGCAAGTCTACAAGTACTTGGGAAACATATAAATCACATCTCAGGAAGTGACTGGCAATGCCTCTGAAATATTCAGCCAGTGTTTCAAGCACCTTCTCTAGTTTCCCTCCAAGGGTGTCAGAAATTACAAGTGTGAACTGCCTCCGATTTCCTCCATAAGGAACTACAACTGTTCCATCTCTCTAATATGGAAACATATCAGAAAGACAGACACCAAAGATTTTCTGATGAGCCTCAGATAAAAGGGCAAAGCTACAGTGGTGGGCAGGGCAGATCCCCTAGTTGGAAGTCCTACTCCACTATTTATGTCACCGAGTGAGGTCTATAGCTTTTCGGTGGAAGTTTCCAGAGGTTTCCTCCATTAATCTGTTTGTTATACACAGAGATGCATTAACTCTTTTAAGTTTAGAGGAAGAGCTGGGTATCACATGTTGGGTCAGAACGTGTACTGCACTAGAAAATCAAAGGGGGAGTTTTACAGATGCCAAATGCATAATTAAAACACTGTAACCTCTACTTTGATGAGGTTCGTTGAAGACCAATGAACTGCTAATTCAAAATGTATGGGAAAACATCTCAAGACCTGCAAGAGTGTTTTCAGAAACTCTTTGGGATCCCTTATATGGTAGTTCGAATGTAATTGGCCCTCATAATCTCATAGGGAGTGACACTATAAGGAGGTGTGGCTTTGTTGGACTAAATACGGCCTTGTTGGAGGAAGTGTGTCACTGTAGGGGTAGGCTTTGAGGTTTCCTATGCCCAGGATACCACTCAATGTCTCAGTCAACTTCCTGTTACCTACAAGTCAAGATGTAGCCAGCACAACATCTGCCTAACTGAACCTCTGCAACTGTAAGCAAACCACCCCAACTATATGTTTACATTATGAGAGTTTCTGTGGTCACGGTGTCTCATCACATCAACAGAAGCCCTAAGTAAGATGCCTTATCTTTGAGGTAGGTGGTAAGTTATGGGTAAAGACTAAATCACTTCCTTTAGAAAAGGGGTCTTGAGAGAAATGGACACACTCTGGAATTTGATTATCAGTTCAAGGCCAATCTAAGCTATAGGATGCATTCCAGGCCAGTGCCAACTATATAGAGAGATGGTGTCTCAAATAAACAGATGTAGGGAGTGAATTGAAATGCTGGCTAGAATCCCCAGGTAGATGGGGAACCTTGTGTCATTTTTAAAATCCTACAGTTGTTTGCAGTGATGGGGATGGAACCCTGGACCTCAGACACAAAGGGACGTGTTTCAGTGATGAGATGCCCCTGCAGCCCTCTGTATAGTTTTTATTTTGAAATACAATCTCACCTGAATGCCCAGACATGACTCAAACTTCCTCCATAACCGGAACAGGCCTTAAACTTGTCATCGAATGCTGCCTCGGCCTCCTGGATAACTGGGATTACAGGCCTGCCTAGCCAATCCTAGCAAGTCCCACATTTAAAAACTGATGGAAAGCCAATTTGAGAATACTGGCCTGAGAAGGAAAAAAAAATGAGTGTTTATTTCGGCAGCATACATGCTAAGAATATGACTGACTATAAACCAATCCTGAACCAACAAACCTACAACCATCAAAGAGCATTTCAGCCAAAGATCAAAGCCTTTGGGCTCAGTTTCAGCAAACTTGTCACAGTGCTGAAACAGCCACATTAAAACAGGAAGCATTTAAACAATCTATCAGATACTTTTGTCTTCACACCATTAGCCAGACTTATTTTCAGTCTCCTACACAACCTAATAGAACAGTGGTTTTGAGTTATAAAGTTACCCACTTCCATCTCAATACCAAATGACAAATTAAATCAAGGAACAGAAGTAAGCTGGCATTTCAGACTCTATAATGATATTTTGAAGGTTAATATTATTCATGACTACACTAATTAAGCTAATTGCCTTTGCATAAATGTAGATTCGAATGTGCTATAGACAGTGACACTGTATCCTCCCACAGCTAATACTGTAGATGGACTTTGATAAGAAGTTCCATGACACTTTCAAATTCAACCTTCAAGTTCAGCCATTCTCTCTGGGCAGAGGCATTCACAACATTACAGGGTCAACCTTGCCCTACAAGTGGCTTCTAACTGACAGCATAAACTACTGAAAATAGTCCCACTAATAGAGCTGAAGATCCAGCTGGCTGCTTCCCCACATGCCCCTATTTTTCAGCAGAATAGGAATCACCCCAGCCCTACCCAAAGGAACTCTGTAATCTGCACTTCCATGAGCTATACAAAGAGATTCTGACTTGGGCATGCTGTCAAGATGGTCTTAAATTATGTTTCTACTTGTGTTGGCCAAACAGGTAAAGCTCATAATGTCTCGTCTTGGTTGACGGTCCACTTGTTAGAATAATGAGATTTATATGTTCCTTTAGCCAAAGAATAGTGAGATAACATCAGTGAATGCACACTTAAAAACAAAATTTAGAAAAGGCTGTGTTGTGCCCAGACTCTGAACCCCCAAAACCACCAAGACACCATATCTGATGCAAAAGCAAACAGTCTTTTGAATTTACAAGATAACTCAGGCCCTCTGTCTGTCCAACACAGCGGGTGAAGTAGGAGGGTCTCCTAGCAGTAATAGGGCAGAGCATGTATTGGGGGAAAAACAGGGGGAGTGTCTGGGCATCCACTAGTAGCATTGCAACAGTCTCAGGATTGGTGCACCTCCTGGCTTGGGGAACCTGTCCTGAGTTGATTGATCAGCTGCCTTTGCAGAAAGGTTGCTATACCTGGAGGCCCTCCCAGGGCAGTTGTTATGCCCTGCATTCCACTATTATCAGTAAAGGACATCTAGAGCCTGCCACCTAACTTCTGATTGGTTCCTTGCCTCATGGGGGGGGGAGGTTACAAAAGAAGGCAGAAGCTTTCCTTTTTATAATTTTTTTTTACATTCCAATCCTAGTTCCTCCTCTCTCCTTTCTTCCTACTCTCTCCACTCTCCCCTCCTCCCATCTGCTCCACAGAGAGGATAAGACTTCCCATAGGAAGTCTATTAAGTCTGCCCCATCATCTAGTTGAGACAGAACCAAGATACCTCTCCACCCCCACACCCCCGTGTCTAGGCTGAGCAAGGTATCTCTCCAGATAGAATGGGCTCCACTAAGTCAATTTGTGCATTAGAGTTAGGTCTTGGACCCACTGCTTCATATATTGTCCCAGTCACACCACTGTCACCTATATTAAGGGAGTCTAAGTTAGGTATTATGCAGAGTCCCCATTTGTCAGACCTGAGTTAGTGGGTCAGCTGACTGTGGGCTTCCCCATCGAGATCTTGACTCCTTTATTCATATTTTTGCTCCTCCCTCACTTTGACTTGGTTAGTAGTGGATTTCTGCATCTGCTTCCATCTGCTTCTGGAAAAGGGTTCTAGCTTCTCTGTGTTTATGGATTGTAGGCTGGGTTTGCTTTATCTCTGGTGTCCACTTACGAGTGAGTACATACTATATTTGTCTTTCTGGTTTGGGGTTACCTAACTTAGGATGTTTTTTGTTTCTAGGAGTTTTTTGTTTTGTTTTGTTTTGTTTCCAGTGCTGGAAGGCAGGAGCTTTGAGTTCACTGTATTTATGCTGAGTGAGAGTAAGAGGCACAATGATATTGTAGCAACCACTAATACTATGAGGATGTTTGTTACTGCAATGTGACCTTGTTTTTCCTGATAGATGCAGGTTTCAATCAATAGATTTTGTTTATGAATCAAGGAATGACTGAGTGCAGCTTTCCTGTGACCTTTGGTAACCAGGAATGCCACACTTTCAGCAATTAGCCATCTGCAAGGATACCAAACACAGAGAGAACTTCCAGCTATAAATATCACTTGCACAGGTAAACAGAAAGAATGCCTGGCAGGAACACACCTCTTGCCAGATGTTAACTTTCACGTTTAGTCAGGGACCCAATTGTTTGCATTTCCCAACCCTAATGCGCGACTAGGGAACATGCAGATGAGATCTCAGGAGGCCAGAAAAGAAAGCCTTCCTCGAGTCTCTTTCAAAGCAATGCTGTCTACAGCAGCTTGCAGCCTGCTGACTGTGTAGTGCTGCTTCCCTGGGACCTGGCCTCTCTGGAGAGCAGTCTGTTCATCTCAGATCCATCAGTGCTGCCGCTTATGTAGCCCTCTCATCCACGCATGCTCCCCACAGCAGGACTTTCCACCACCGCTCTTCTCTCCAGCGTGGAAGTTCACTTGAGTCTTGTCCTGTCTGCCACGGATGAGGAGTTCGCATGGAAAGATGAAGCTGTGATAGGTGCCAGGAGAGATAAGTAACGACAAAATAAACACAGTAAAACACAAAGCTCATTTAGTGTACTGGACCAGCAGCAATTATGCAGGCAGAGTAGAAGACAAAAAGGACACAGAATTTAGAGCCAAAGAAAGAGGGGGTTTTTTGTTTGTTTATTTATTTAATATTTTTTTTCTTATTTTACTTATCGATCCCAGTTCCCTCTCCCTCCCATCCTCCTATGTCCCCCAGAGACACCCCCATCCTGTCCCCATCCACTCCCCCGGGAAGGTGAGGCCTTCCATGAGGGATCAACAACTCTGTGTAGTTCAGTCAGGCAATGGCTCAATGGCTAAGCTATCCCCCAGTCTGCTCTTCAGTGAGTTTTTATCTTTCCTAATTAATTTTAATACAATTTGTAACTAAACAAAAAAAAATTGAGTCCTTCCTTGGTTTTCCTAGGATATTTCTATTTAACGTAAGTGCTTTTTACTTAACACCAACACTTGCTTGGCATAAGGCAGGAATGGCCTCGTGATCTCATGTTTCTGTATGAAGTCACACTATTTAATCCACATATGGCTTCTGGCTGCAAACTGAATTTCTACAAAGAACAAGCCGTTCTTAAAGGAAATGAAATATTTTAGACACATTCAAACATTTTTCCTGAACAATGTGACAAGCAAAGACAGTGTTGTTGTGCATAAAAGTCCTATGTCTATCGTTGACTTCATTTTTCTTCACAACCTTTAGTTCCCTTCAAAAGGAGAAGAATAAAATTCTTAGTACGTTTCTTATTCTGGGGTTTTATTGTAAGTTAAATCCCATGCCTTTGGGGACATTTTTAGACTGGACGTGCAAGTTAACATTATTGGACAATAGCAACATGAAGTAATAGCATTGTATCAAATGGAAGGAATGTATTTACTCAAGGTCTCAGAGGACTCAATTGATTTTAATTATAAATTCACAGATCTAACATTTTCTCGCTGTCTATCTGAGATATAGCATGGCTTGATAACATTTTCCAGCATTTCCTTCTCTCAGGCTCCCAGATGCTAACAGCAGGGTAGTCACCTGTCATCACTTCCCACCAGTACTTTAAGACCCTAGATATTTTTCAGACTGTATCATGTTCCAAAACACTATTCCTAAAAGAAAAGAATAATTCCTGAAGTTGAAAGGTGCTCATGTGTTCTAGTTATTGGCCCATGCATTTAAGTGAAATAGTTTGCCATAGATACTGATCTTTCATTGACTGTACCAGCACAAATAGGATTGGGGTTTTGTAATTACCAAGAGAAGGTAGAATTGATGGCATTGATGCTGTTCTGAGAGCCCTTTTCATTTCTTTCTTGTGAATCATATGAACTCCAGAGAGATCTCACACCCACTTTTTCATTAAGGACCAGGTAATGCATTTAGCTTTCATTTATGACTCAGTTTGAAGAACACTGTGATCTGGCCTCTGGGATTTAGAACAAACTAGGTTCTCATCAGTATTAGGATCACTAAGGAGAAGCAAAAAGATTGCTTTGAGTCATCTCAAGGGGTGAAACCATTCATTTTACAAAGGCAAGGACATATTCACAGCAAGACACAGGAAATCACTGCCAAGGTCATAACACAGCGTACCTAGACCAGCAGAGACATTCTCTTTGATAGAGAATCTTCTGGGGGCAATTCTGAGAGAGAGAACATACTTTCTTCACCACCTTCACTATGTCCGTGATGTCTGATGCTGGCATTGGATGACCTTCTTTCTATACCCATATCACCATTTAAGGCACAGTTAAATACAAGTTTCTATGGGAGCAATCCTAGGAACAGGGTTGGGTGGGCTACAGATCCATTTCCTGTGTTAGTAAGACTATGTCTCTCACCTCTGTGAATGTCTTCTTTGTTTTATAGTCTTATCTTTTTTTTTCCTAGCATGTTCTCGGAATGGCCTTTCTATTGACACATCACTATTTATTACAGTGCTGTCAAAAAAGCAGCCACATTAGCAGAATATGTTCAAGACCAACCGTGTGACTTTATCGTCCCCTACTATGCTTCTAATTGTCAGTCCAGGGTTTAAGTGCTCACTAAATAAATTCATCAGTCCCCTGCAGGAGAAACTATGGCAAATCTTCAAACTAATTTTGTGTTGACTCATGGAATAAGCCAAGATGGATATTATCTTGAATCTAAGGCGCTATCTTTTCTCTGGGCTTACTTCTTCAGATTACAATTACAATTCATTCTAGTTAAGGAGGGTACACTGTTCATTACAAACAAGTACAATCACTGTTAGAGAATATATTCCAATTTAGAGTTGGCTACTTTTTCTTTTTTTAACTACATCTGTTTTGGGTCTCTAGTTGTGCATACATGTGGGAGGTCAGAGGTCAACTTCAGATGCATTTTTTTTATTGGCCTCCATTTACATTTTTGAGCTACACTTGGATTTTGAGCTTATATTTGGGCTACAGTGGCTGGCCACTGAGCAACCAGGATCTGCCTGTCTCTATACATCCTCTCCACCATCACCAACCTGTCACAGTGAGATTACAAGTGCATACTGTCTCACCAACTTTCATGTAGGTGGGAAGGTTACAAACTTGAATCCTCAAGCTTACACAGCAGGCTTTACTCTGTGAGCCTTCTTCCAGCCCCCAGAGCTGGCTTCATTTAAGATCTCCAGATGCACAGAGTTCTTTCATGGTTTTTATTGTTTCCTGGCCTTTCAACCCAATTTCCTCTAAGGTTTTTTTTTTTCCTCAGATAGAGGAAGTTGGGTTGAGATGGGGCAATAAAGTTTGCATGTATGTATATATGTATGTATGTATGTATGTATGTATATGTATATATGAAAGGTTATATATATGTATAACCTTTCATATATATCCTTTCATATATTCTGATCACAAGAGTGAGTCCAAGTTGGCTCCCCTGAGACATCAGCTCTTTATTTTCAGTTCAGTTGCCATGTTCCCTGAGGAATGGCTCTATTAGTCTGCCTCAGCAACTAACCTGGTGGAGGGACATCAGGATGTGAGAAAAGAGAAAAGTAAGTAACACTGCAGCTGCAAACTGAATCTCGGAAGTGGGTGAGGTACTGGCAGGTGACCCGTGGAAAGGGAACGCTGAAAGGGAGGAGATAGTTGGCTCAGTTTTAGCAGTTTCTCATGTAGAGAGATCCTCCAATTGGTTCCAGGAAGCAAGGGTAACGTTGCCATCCTGGAGACAGAAAGACTGTGAAGAACAGTGTGCTTGAAGAATGGGAAATAAGAAGAAAGAGACTTGAGTCCTGTGGGTGGCATTCAGCGGCCTCTCACAATGCTACCCATCAAAAGCAACACATATCTCAGAGACAATGGAAGTGTCATTAGTGCTTGCCTACCTCCTTGCAAAAGGACACAGGGCTCTTCAAGTTCATCTTGAGACATTTTGCGTAGATCCGCATGAACAAAGGGGAACTATGAGTCAGGAGCTGAAGGAAATGAGTCACCGGAAGGTATGCTTGGCTGTTTGAGCTTTGGCATCACATCCAGCCAACCTGACGTATAGTTTGTTTGAAGCTGAGAAGCAAAGTTAGCTAAGACCTGTTAACATTAAGATCATCATTTTCCAACATGAAGTGCTGATGGGAGATGTTATTCTGTATATATGTTTCTCATACTGGTTAATAAAGCACTGTGGCCAATAGAAAACTAGATAGGCGGGGCTAGGAGACTAGGAGGAGGAAGAGGAAGTAGTAGGTGGAGTCAAGATGTAGCCCGGGAAGACGCAGGACGCCTGCCGCACGGCTCCCCATAAGACGACCACGTGGAAATACTTAGATAAGTAGAAATGGGTTAATAATTAAGGCAGAGCTAGCCCATAAACAGTAATGGTAATTGGCCAACAGGATTGTATCAAATACAGAGTCTCTGAATGTTATTTGGGGCTGGCGTGGCTGTGGGCCCAGACTGGCGGGCTGGCAGGCTGGCGGAAACATATACGCTACAAAGTGCATTTCTGAATCCTGTGCCTTCTGATCCAATCTTACAAGGGAAGTACACTTTCGGAAGTTCGGATGGCCTTCTGGCTTTTTCTGACAAACATCTGTATTAATCAAGGCATTTTCTAAATTATAGAAAACACCTAAACCCAAAGAGATAATCTATGCTTTTCTCTCTAGAAGGCAAATAAAGCAATGCACATTTAAAAGAAGCCAAATTAACTATTTAAAACAGCAATCACAGTAACTATACAATAGGCAACATCATAAAATGTGCCACCTGAGAGTCTAGGAAACATGTATGAATTCTACTCAATAAAATATAAAATTGTCATTTAGAAGGAAGGTGGTTTTCATTTCTCTTATTCAAACACTGTTGTGATAAATACGCATCTCTTTTAAGGCAAAGAGCAACCACTGTCTTGGTTTATTTTCTGCTTCTATAATAGATCAGAAAGCCTAAGATGGGGCAACTTACAAAAAGAGTTTTTTCTTACAGTGTTGGCATCTGGGAAGGCCAAGACTGACTGAGAGGCCACATCTGGTACACAACTTGTTGGTAGGCATTTTCTGCTTGGCCCTATGGAGAAAATAGACCATCACATCAGGTAGGGTGAACACAATGAGGGATAGAGCCAAATTCCATCTTATAGCAGAGCCACTCTTAAAATAATGAAGTAACTTACTTAATCCATGAATGAATGAACCCATTTATGAAGGCTCTGTCCTTGTGACACAATCCTTTAATAAGTCAAAGGAGGTTTTAATTTCAACATGAGTTCTGTTGGGGACATTCATACTATATCAACCATGGAGACAATTAGGAAGCTCTCTTGTTCTCCTGTCAAACTTATTTTCTCCTCCCATTTTATCATTTTTGTCTTTCATGGCTATTTTCATCTGTCTCCATGACAACCAAGTGAAGGAAGCATGACAAATTTCTGAGTCCTCACTGTACTCTTTTAAGATTAGGCCTAGTGGCAGATCCCTGCAGTTCCAGCTCTTGGGAGGATGCTGCAGGGGGGAATCTCAAGTTTGAGGTTGAGTTCATCTCAAGCCTAGTCATATAGATAGATCCCATCACACACGCAAAAAGGTTTAGTTAATTGATAACAAAATTCATTATCAAGCTATGCTAATTAGCTGCTCAAATAGTATCAGAAAATATGCTTAGTTGTCCTGCTAGGTTTTTGTTTCCATCAAAACTTAACGAAGTTTCTCTTGCTCCTCTCAGTTTAACTTCGTTTACCTTCCATATTTGCCCACTTGAATGCATGAAATGGTAGCTGCATTGCCCAAATGTGAATGAAATATTGGTACTGGAAGCCAGCAACCAAGAGTCAAGCTGATAAAAAGTGCTGGAGAATAGCATATGATTTAATCTGCTGAACCATCTGTCAGGGTTGTCCAGAACAGACCACAACCAGCATCCCTGAGGAAATACACAGTTTCCTGATGAGGAAGGAACCCCAGAAATACCCAGTAACTAAAGCTTCTTCAGTGGGATAGCCTAAAGCTTTTGTTTGTGCCAGCCACTCTTCTAAATACTTCTTTTATAGATTGGTTCAAGTGGACATCATTGAAAGTCCAGGAAGAAGGTATTATTGTCTCTATACTAGAGAGAATGAGATGAAAACATGGGTGATCATAGACTATTAGTGTCACACAGCTAAGAAGTGGGGCTGGTGGCATTAAAGTCTAGCACAGAGTCTCCTTTGAATGATGTGCTATAGTGCTCTGTTTAGATTGAAAAGGAAACTTCTTATGATAAATGGTGTTTCTAGAAACCGTGTCAGCAAACCTTACAAGAAAAAGCACCACATTTCTCTCTTCTGTCTGTAGTCTGCAGTTACTGTAGGTGTTGACTGTGATTTGAAAGGAACAATAGGGACTTAAACCTGAGCCAGAAGAAATGGAGGCCTCAGTTGAAGAGCAGATGAATCAACAGCCATAGCTGTGTTACTGAGCCACCAGGGCAATATTAGATACAGAAATTGGAGAAATTCGGAGCAGCAGGAATCATAGAGATAAATTCTGTCTGACACAGAAGCTAGCATGTACTGTGCTGGGATTCCTTTTCTGCATTGCTATAGCAACTGTTATCCACACCAGATGACTTAGCCATTGATATAACATGTCTCCATTTGTTCAAAATATTGCCTCTTCTCCTCCTTGTGAAATAGTAAATCATCTAACATTTGAATGTGTTTCCTTAGATAGGGGCTACTGTATTCAATCTGTAGTTAACAATCAAACAGATTTTAATGTAATTGTTGCTTGTGACTTGAATTATTTGTCATGCTTTTTTTTTCTTTTCTTATGTAACACAATGTATAAAAATAGAATGTATTCATGATAGAAATTGACATCACCATTCTTATACTTTGGGTTATATATAATGTCTTCTACCTGCCCTTTTGAATTTTTTGAAGAATGTCCTAATCTTTGAGTGGTATAAATCAAACTATATAGTGTCAGTTAGGAGGCCTGGACAATCTATGGGGCCTCTGGTAGTGGATCAGTATTTATCCCTAGTTTACGAATGGACTTTGGGAGCCCATTTCACATAGAGGGGCACCCTCTCAGCCTAGACACATAGGGGAGGGCCTAGGCCCTGCTCCAAATGATATGACAGACTTTGAAGACTCCCCATGGAAGGCCTCACCCTCCCTGGGGAGCAGAAAGGGTATGGGATAAGGGATTGGTGGGGAAACAGGAGAGGAACAAGCTTGTTTCTAATTTAAATTTAAAAGAAAGAAAGAAATAGAGAAAGGAAGAAAGAAAGAAAGAAAGAAAGAAAGAAAGAAAGAAAGAAAGAAGGAAGGAAAGAAAGAAAGGAAGAAAGGAAGAAAGAAAGAAATGCCACGGGGAGGATGGGGTGGGTGGGAGATCTAGCCTAGAGTGCTCACTGTATGGAGGCTACAGCTGAACTAGTGATTGCTACTTTTATTTTCTGCATTTATAAACACGTGCATATTTCCAGAAGTGACGTTACCTCTTTTGAGTATGTGTGCTTTACATTTTACCAGAAACTGCCAAATTCCCTTAAAAGAAAAAAATCCATATCATTCATTCTCCTTAAACATAGAAAGTATTCTTTCCCCATACCCAAGAGCTTATTTTTTGTTTGACTTCTTGAAACCAGGTCTGTTCTAGTTTGCTTTCTGTTACTATGATAAAAATAAAAAACAAAAGCACTATGACCAAAAGTACTGAGGGGTCAGCTCTCCAGCTCTCACACCCACAGGGCAAGCTCACTTGCGCCCCCAGAAGCAGAGTCAGCTCCTGGTGTGATGCCCAGGTGGGGTGCAGGGCCTGCTCTCCTAATGTGCCTCCTGCAGCTTGTTTCTGATTTTCTTAGCCACAATCTCATATTATAGCGCAGTCTAGCTTCAAGTTTATGATGCTCCTTCCTCAATCTCCAGAATATTGTATCCCCTTATGTTTTCATTAGTCTTTATGCAACAGAGTGTGATGTCTGTGCACCATGTGTGCAGTAACTGAGAAGGCCAGAAGGTATCAGAGCTCAAAGAGCTGGAGTGTTTTCAGCTGCTGAGCCATTTCTCCAACCTCAACATCTTCTCATCACAATTGTTGGGCATTCAGTTGAGCAACCGCTATCCTTTCTTCATTTTCTTTTTGTTTGTGTGTGTGTGTGTGTGTGTGTGTGTGTGTGAGAGAGAGAGAGAGAGAGAGAGAGAGAGAGAGAGAGAGAGAGAGAGAGAGAGAGAGAGAGAGAGATTGTTTTCCTCTTCTTGCTGATTTTTAGTACTCCACATTTCACAGCTTTTTTTCTCTCCAGTTGAAAATGTATTCTCATAGCCCTTCAATTTTACTCATGGTCCATTTAAAAACTCTAGAGTTTTCAAACATTACATACACATGTTTGTAATTTTCCCTTTATCATTTCTAGATTTGGGCCTTTAGGAACATATTCTGATGTTTATAAAAATTTCTGTCTCATTTCCTAATTTTTCATGCTAATAGAGTTGTTTAATATATCTGAAATGTGTAATGTGAGATAAGTCTCTATCTTCTTTTATTTATTCATCTTGTGGACATCCATTTCACCCACACAATTAGGCCAAATTTTAAACTTCTTTTTACTAAAATATAAGACTCTACAGAGATGCTCACTCCCTCGTGTTCTAATAATAACCTATACTTAGATACTTTTAGTCTCCATCTAAATGATAGAATTGAGTAGAGCTTAAGCAAATTGGTCAAAGTCACACAGTGAGAAGAGGTAATATTTGAACTTGTTTCATAGATATTTTGGCACATATCCTATGTGCATTCTCCCAGAAGCCAATGCTCTGCAGAGTTAAATGCATAACTAGAAAAATGAGAGGGTAATAAACTTCAATATACATTGAATATTGAACATGCCCATGCACACTTGCCACAGTTTACCAACCGTCATCTCTATAGGTGTTGTTGAAAATGTATAGATTATTCCAGAAGGAACTATGTTAGTTTCTTTTCCTGTTGCTATGGTAGAATAAACTTCAAGAACTCAAGCAGTAATGTAAAGGTAAGAAAGGATTATTCTGCCTCATATTTCAGTGCCCTCTTCTGGCCTCCATGTGCACCAGGCACACACATGGTACACAGACAAATATGCCAGCAAAACATTTAAACACATAAAGAAAAAAATAAGTCAATCTTTTATTTGAAAATACAAATAAATAAGAGAATATATATGTCCAGAACAAATCATCATTTCTTTAATAATTCCTATAACTACATAAAATATTACTTTCCCAACCCTTGTTTGTGTTCACTGGCTTGACATTTATATTAAATGTCCCACCAATGCCCTAAGTGGCTACCTATGAACAATTAACCTCTTCACATTTCATCTCCAAACATGTTCCCCCCCCTTACTACACATCCTATAGCATTACCATCTGCTTTGTCTCAATTTCCAAACCTAAAGATAGTCTGAGTCCCTTCTTATGTGTTTTAGGAAGAAGCACCTTGTACTATTTTTCCCTGTAAAGTCTCTGTGGGACTTCTCTTTCCTTTGCCCTTCCTTTTAATCTAACTAGTGTAACTCAAAGCCAAGAAGCCTGGAACTGGATAAGAAAAAAAGGGGTAGAGAAAATATTATCTATGTCTTAATGGCAATTTGCTGAGGAATAATCTCTTTGTGCGCTATGAAGACTTGTCATTTTGATTGGTTTAATAAAAAGCCAAATGCCCATTAGCTAGGAAGAAGGTTTAGGCAGGACAGCCAGACACAGAGGGCACAGGGAAGAAGAATGGCCAAGACTGAGGAGACACTGTAAGGATGGAAAAATTTAGCCTAACTCTCCACTGACCCCAGGAAGCTGGAAGTTTAAATCCCAGACCCTGTCCCCTGGCAGTGAGTAGGCAAAAGGTCACATTCTTTGCTGTTTATGACAGGGCTGTAACTACAGAGCTGTTTACGACAGCACCTGTGAGTGAGTGAACACAGAGAATGAGCTTTGTCACCCCACCCAGGATAATTTAAATTGATTGATCTGCACTGGATGCTATGAGATGATTGGTTTACGATGTATGGGCTTTGTTGTAACCCTATAAAAGCTGTCTCAATTCTGTACCCAGGGTTCCCAGTCCTTTACCCCTGCGTGGAGTATGGCTGCGGACTCCAGTGCAGTTGAAATATAAAAGACCTCATGCTTTTGCATCAAGACTGCTTCTCGTGAGTGATTTGGTGGGGGGAGGGGAAGGAGGGGTTTTTCCTGAGTGGGAGCGTGAGGGTCCATGCTCTCTGGGTCTTTCAACACCATGAGACACAGAGCCAACAGGATGGAAAGTGTGTAATAAGGTAAATGAGCCTCAGGGCAACACATAGATTAGTAGAAATGGTTTACTTTAAGTTGTAAGTGTTATCTAAAAATAAGCATAAGCTATCAGCTGAGCATTTATAATTAATATTAAGTATTTGTATGGTTATTTGGGTAATTGCTGGCATGATAGAACTGATCAGCTGTCTAGACAGAAAAGCACTTTCAATAACTCATATTAAACACTTAAATTACTCCATCCATTGCTTACCTGTGCAGTAGATACTCTTGAGAAGGTTGATTTAGTCCCCAACTCAAGTAGCACATAGTATAAAAAGGTGAAGAGTCAATGGCAGTTGCCTGTCTGAGTCTGTCTTTGGTGATTTGAGTTTAGTCCCTCTAGTGGCTGCTTCTGACACCTCTAGGTGTTTGATGACATCACCACACCTTTCCTCCAGAGCATGTGTCACCAACACAAAACTATATATAGTTCTGAAGCCCAAATGAAACAGAAAATGAAGGTGGAAAAGGGAAAGGGAAAATCATGGGACATAAGGCTGCAATCACAACAAGAAGTTGTAGCTTTGACAACTCCACAAAAGGAAGTTGTATCTTTGATCTTTCAACTTAACCTTCTTCAACTCTGCTAACTACCAGAGAAACCTACATTTCCTAATCAGAATGCACTCTTCATACATATTGTAAGTGGGTTCCAGAGTCAGACCCAGGATATCCTAGAGGTCTCGAGGAATTTATTACCTCATGGAAGTCCAGGAATATCTAGCTGGACCCATCTATCTGTCAACTCAGAAACCAACACCCTTGAGAGCCACTTTTCAGCCAAAACCACCACTGACCACACTTCTGCACAAAATTGGCAGGATTCAGGTTTCTCCCTGTCACGATCTATGCTGCCCGCTGGAGCAGGCACAGCTGCTCCTTTTAATCGTAAATGTATCCACCAAATTAATCCCATTGAACTCTGTGGCCTTCCATTGCAGAAATCTCATTAAAGAAGGCTACTGTGGGATTGTCAGTCTTACTCCAGCACCAAACTCTTCTTAAGAAAACAAGGCTTTCTTAAATGTCATGGAGTAACAAAGGCAAGGAAAATCTTCTGTTCCATTTTTAAGTTGTAGTTGCTGGGTTTAAACCCAAGGCCTCACACACTCCCTTCCACACATTCTAGGATACGCCCTAGATGTGCTACAGCACCAACTTGATAATCATGGCCTACCCTGTCCAGTCAGGCATAACAAAAAAAGAAAATTCATCAAGATATGTGTGTTGTCTTTAATTAAAATATGAAGATGTAGTTTGTTTGTTGAAGTAAATTTTTTTAAATCCTGACCTGTTTTAGTCTTTGAAAAGTAAAACTCTATATAATCTAATATAATGCTTCTTCTAAAGATAGCTTGAGTCATTTGGGGACAGTATTTCACTCCCTACAATTCACCGTGCTCCTGTCCTGCTCCTGCCTCCTGATTGCTGGGTTGTAGTTATACACTACTGTGTCATCTAATATGTGACATCTAATATACAAAATTTCCATGTTATCTCAATTGTCTTGTCTTGCCAGATGAATAGTTTCTTTGTCATCAAATTGAGCCTTGCCCTTTAGTTTCTGAACCAGTCTTGATACTGTGGTCCATAGGAGTCAATCACCTTCAGGCTATTAACAGTTCCATACACCAGCTTCTCTTCTACATGTTCATCTTTGGAGTAAGTTTAAGGCAGCAGCAAATTCTACTTCCAGTTGTAGACTTGTGACCTCAGTTAATGATTAAAAAATAAATAAAAACCTCATCTCCTCATCACCTTGACGGAATACCTAACCGGAAACAACTTGATGCCAGAATGGTTTATTTTACAAAAGCTCAAAGTTTAAGGCTACAAATCATTGTGGGGGAAGCATGGGGACCTGAGTGTAAGGCAGATGGTCACTTGGTACGCACTGTCTGAAAGGAAGGAGAGATGAATATTGATACTTTCCTGTTTTTTTTTGTTTTTGTTTTTGTTGTTTGTTTTAGTCTGAGACCCCTGCCCATGGAATGGTACTAATCACACTCAGAGTGGGTCTTCCGACCTTATTTAAACCTTTCTAGAAACAATTCAAAATAAGCTTAGGGGTGTGTCTCTTAGGTGACTCTCAATGCCATCCAGTTTACAATCACAATTGACCATCACACTCAGCATGGGACTCAATTGGTTCAGTTACTGACAATATCAGTATCTAGAAATATTAAGAGTACTTATAAGCAAGGAGCAGCTTACTAAAAGGATTATTTCATTTTTCTCAGGAAGGTGGGAACACTAAAATCTCCATTTCACAGAGGAGTAAAGAGGTGCAGAGTTATGTAGTTTACCTACAGCAAAACAATTAGGAATATTAATATGAGTTTGCATCTAAGAATATCTGCCCTCAGGGAATCCTTCCTGACTACAATGTCATTCATCCTAGAAGCTTGTGATGCAGTAGTAATTGGACTGGAAAATAATTGTGACATGAGTTATAGAAAAGATGTGACCAGAAATCATTCTAAAAGTTACCCTAAAAGGCTGGAGAAAGAGGGCCATATGGGTGCTGAAGAACATTTCACAAATGAGTTTCCCTCAAGCTGAGTTCTAGATAAAATATAGGAATTAGGCGATATAACAAAAGGGTTCTCCTATCCGTGAATGAATACAAAGGAAAGAATAGCGATATAGAAAAGGGTGGTACATTTGAGTAGTGTATACAATTTAGTAATCATATTATGGACAGATGGATCGATGGAAGACTGGATTGCTGTATGAATAAGTACATTTCCATGGAAACCAAGAAAGAATATTAGAGTAACATGAAGGAGAAAAAGTGTCTAAAAGTTGTTGGCAATACATTCCAAGAATATTATTAAGAAGTAAATGAGTTGGTCATATAGCTCAGTGGCATAGCACTTCCCTAGCAGAGCCAAAGCCCTGGGTTTGATCCCCAGCAACACCCAAAGTAAACAGACATAAAGAAACAAACAAATAGATAAATAAAAACACTTAAGACCTTTTCACTGAGGATAGCAGATCTCCCTAGTAAATGGAAAGCTATTATCAAAACTCCCTCATTATTAAATACTGTAGCTTTTAGCCCATCAGTCACCCTAGCAGTCTCCACATTGAACTATAACAGATTGCTCAGGTTCCTTGGTGATCAACTGCTAGTTTTTCATCTGTCTGGAACAGTCCTTTCTTGGATGGTGTTGTGGAATAATAGCACTTCATAAGCCTACTTTAGGCCAGCTACATACCTTAAGCAAGCAACTATTCTGTGCCTTCCGTGTATTCAGCTGCTTCCACTTTACAGTATCTTTATGAAGTGGAAGTGGTAGTTGGTCCCCTTTAACAGAGAGAGTAACTGAAGCACAGAGAGAGTATGTGACTTTCTCAACAAAAAGATGCTAATAAATGCTGGACCCATATTTGAACCCAGCAGGTCTGGCACTATAATCTGTCATCTCAGCTGTCACTCATTTAACCCTTAGAGCAAAACAGACGTAGTTTTAGATAAATTCAGATCTAGAGTTCTTCCATATGACTTGTGATATATACCATTTGTAAAAACTCCAATTTGTTCATCATAAAAGACAATTCTTAGCTGAGACAAGTTTTGTGAATGTTATGCAAACACAGCATTTGGTTCATAAAAGTTTAAAAAAAGTAATACTGGATAAGCAGTTAAGATGACTCAAAGTAGAGTTAAATATTCATCTAGGGTCTGTTTTGGCAACCTCCCAACCAACACCAATTTCTCTAGTTGGCAGCCACCTGGGAACACATTCATGCTTACAATTTTCATAGGAACAAAGCATGAAAGTATTTTATATCCAGGCAAGTTGGCTTTGGTGTGCTGGAGACACAGAAGTTTTAAATGTGAAGAATTCGGGGACTATTGTGTAAGTAGGTGCTTCTTGCTAGAAAATGAACCTAACCCAAGCAAAAAGAATTCATGGTAAATGTTTAGTCCAATTACGAATAAGACCAGAACAAGATGGAAGAATAATAAGATATATGATCTGCTATCAAAACAAGGGCGGATAGGAAGGTGTTGATAGGAAAATCAAACTCATTGGTTGTTAAACGTATTAAAGATATGACTTACAACTCAAAATTGAGATAACAAAAGATTAAGAAACTAGAATAGTATGTATTTCAAAAATAGGAAAATAAAAATAATTTAATAGCAAAGATAACATCATATAAAGAAGTGAGGACATTTTATCTCTCTTGGTGCCTATAGAATAATTTTAAAGTACTAAACCAAACATGACAGCTATATCAATAAACACAAATGAGCTTGTGTTTCCTATTAAAGGAAAAAAATGCTCTGTTAAGCTCTCAAAGAAAGATCTGGTTTTGTGCTGTACACAATAAATAGCAAAACAAACATGATTCAGGAAAGTTTAAAATGAAGGTAGAACAGAAAATGAAACTACAACAAAATGACACCTGAGGTTCTGATGTCAGACTGAAGGGAATTGGAGTTATTAAATGTGGTGAAGGACAATTTTCATTGCCAACCAGTAACAATACAAAGTGAAAATCAAATGGTTATGAGTGGCTATGCATCGAAATGCCAGGAACCATATTGTAATATGGAATGTTAGCAAAACACTCTCAACACAAGGCAATAAAGTACAGAAGACCCAATGCCATAATCAAGAAAACAGAGCTCATGAATTTTTTTATTACTATTATTTTTCTTATTTTACATATGGATCCCAGTTCCCTCTCCTTCCCTCCCATATCCCCGACACCCCCTCCTGTCCCATTCCCCACCTACTCCACAAGGAGGGTGATGCTTTCCAGGTGGGATCATCAAAATCTGTCAAGTCATTTGGAATAGGGACTAGGCCCTCCCTCCTGCCTCTAGGTTAAGGGAGTATCCCTCCATGGGGAATGTGCTCCCAAAGTCCTTTTGTGCACCAGGGATACATCCTGGTTCCACTGTCAGAGGTCCCTTAGACTACCCAGGCCTTCTAACTGAGACCCATGTTCAGTTGGTCCAATGCTGGTTTTCTAGCTATCATGAACATTATTCCCTCATAATAGAGAACACGTTTCCTTCCTAAGACTTCATGGACACGCACAAGAGCACATTTCCTTTCTAAGAACACATACAACAGTGATTCTCTGTGAGGCCAAAGGGGGTGGGGAGAGAATAGTTACACAAAATAGAAAACTAAAACCTGCTAATAACAACCCAGTCAAATCTGCAATTACAGATGGGGCTCTTCTTTGTTGGAATCTTAAAAACTTATTTACAACTATCTGTCACCGACCAGAGGGCAGACAGAGCAATGAAATGCAATGTGGTGACCTGGATTGGGTTCTGGTACAGAAAAAGAACTTGAATAGGGAGAACTGAAGAAATCTAAATAAAGAGCAAAGAATAACCCATAGAAATATAGCAACATTGATTCTTACCTTTGACTGATGTAACATAATAACATGAGATATTAACATTAGACAAAAATGGTTGAAGATTATATGAAGATTCTCTGTGCTTTTCTGGGAATATAAAATCAGTACAAAATAAATGGAGATATATTAGCCAAGGAATAAAAACTTTACCTTAAGATTAAGTTCTTGAGATCTAACATATAACATGTCTAAGTTAGGTTATTATCACTATGATGAAACACCAAGACCAAAAGCAACTTAGGGGAAGAAACGTATGATTTGACTTACACCTTCAGATAATTGTTTATCACTGAAAGAGGTCTGGACAGGAACTCAAACAGGACAAGGACCTGGAGGCAGATGTTGATTTCAGAGGCCAAGAAGCAAGTACTTCATACTGGCTTGATCTAATGGCTTACTCAGCCTGCTTTCTTATAAAACCAAGGGCCACCAGCCCAGGGGTGGCCCCAACCACAATGGGCCCTTCCCCAACAATCACTGATTAAGAAAATGTCCTAGCCTGCCTACAGGCCAATTTTATGGAGGCATTTTCTCAGTTGAGGCTTCCTCCTCTCTGATGACTCTAGCTTGTGTCAAGTTGACACAAAACTAGTCAGCACAACATGGTAGGAGTAACATATTTTAGAACTGAAATCTGTTAGAGCAGATATCAGCTTTTCTCACCATGTCACATGAAAATTGATAACTATGTCAGATGGCACACGTGCTAATGGCTTGACTGTTGCAACCATCACTTAAAACATACTTACATCAAAACTTCATGGTATACATGTTAAATATATGACATACCTCCAAATTATAAAACGCTAAAGTCAAAAAACACAATTAAATATTTGTTGTTATTATTCAATGATATTGTGTAAGATAATGAGTTTCATACATGCACTTGTATGTTTTGGTCTACCTACTCCTCTAAATACTATCTGCTGCTTGCCCTATCCCTATCCTAGAAGGCATCTTCTGTGTCCAGGTCATCCTGTTGTGTTTTGGTAATGGTGTTGTCCTTAGTTTTTACATACAAAGGAAAATATATGACACATTTTGTTCTTTGGATGACTAATTTCACGTAACATAACCTCCAATTCCAATCATTTTCCTACAAATGACATGATTCAATTCTTCTTTGTATAGTGGTAAATTTCATTTTGTGCATGGACCATGGGTGTTCTGCATAGGTTTTTGTTTTGTTTTGTTTTGTTTTGTTGTTTTTGTTTCCTCACTCATCTGTTAATAGACTCCTGGGCTGATTCCATATGGAGGGAAAAGCAATTCCCACATCCAAGATCAGGTCCACTGCGAGTGACATGGCCAAACACTGCACAAACAGTGATAAAGAACAAAGGGAATATACATCTTAGATAACAGAATCTGTAAGGATGAGTGAGCATGGAAACGCACATTAATGTCTATGGCACATATTTAAAGTTGTTATCAGAGGGAAATTCATCAGTCTTAAATTGTTCATTAAAAACAAAGGGAAGACCTCTGCCCCTGCTGCCCATCAAGGCCTGAGGCAGAGCGGGCCCTGAGGTTAGAAGAGCCGGAGAGCTACCCCTGCCCTCCACCAGCTGTAACGCTCAGAAGAGAAATCCCTACACCTCACATGGGCAGCACAATAGAGCCAACTCCGCTGGAAGAGGTGTGGGCAAGCCAGTCCCGTTATTGTAAACATGGAAGAGCTGATTCACCTGTCATGTGGTGGCTTGGGCAGGATAGCTATGCTGTGCCCCCCACCCCCCACCTCCCCACACACACCCATCAATGTCTAAGGCAGATGGGAGAGCTGGCACTGAGGTCCTAAGAGTGCGAGGGCTAGCCCAGCCCCTCCTCTGGTGCAGCACTGTGGAGAATGGCCGCTACAACACACCTGGGCAACACAGTAGAGCTGCCCCACAAGGTGTAGGTGTGGGAGACCTAACCCTGAGGTCATGAAAGCAGAACTGACCCCTCCTCTATCTCTACAAAGGCTGAGCTAACAAGAGCAATGCTGGAGAGCGCCGCCTGGTGGTTAAATAGGGGAGACCCAGCGGGCCAACCAATCCTACAACTAGCCCAGCCCAGAACCAGGGTTCTGAGCTGGCCCACCCCCAGCATCCACCCCATCTGTGATCTGCTGCAAACCCAAAGCTGCAGATTTCCACAACACAGGGCAACAGCAGGATAACCAAGAGGAGTCCCAGTGAGGACCAGCATCAGCGGTATGGCGGAAACCAGGGGCCTCGAACCAGAGCAATGACTCCGCAATGAACACTTGCAAGTAAAGATATAGGGACAAAAGGGTTTACTGTGTGACTCATTATGTCACACTACAGCTTCCAAGAAGAGATTTCTCCTCTGCCCCCCCCTTTTTTTCTTTCGTTTCTTTTCTCCTTATTTATTTATTTATTTATTTATTTATTTATTTATTTATTTATTTATTTTGGTGGGGTTTTCTGCAAAGGCAGAGGAAGAATACAGGAAATGATTGGGGTCTAGATGCATGATGTGAAAGATACACAGAACAAATAAAAAGAAAGTTTAAAAAAACTAAAGAATAAGAAAATAAGATAAATTCCCAGTTATAAAAATTAACAACACAACTGCCGAGCATTGGTGGTGCATGCCTTTAATCCCAGCACTGGGGAGGCAGAGGCAGGCAGATCTCTGTGAGTTAGAGGTCAGCCTGGTCTACAGAGTAAGTTCCAGGACAGGCTCCAAAACTACATAGAGAAACACTGTCTCAAAAAACAAACAAAAAAATTAAACCACAAACCCAAAATAAGCCAATTTATAGATATAAATAAAAGCAAGAGTTTATCAGGAAGACAGTAAAAGAATTTTGATCTAAGCACTGAGACAAAATGTTTGGCTTTATCAAGTAGCAACTTAAAAATAAAATGGCTAATTTAATCAGTGGGGCAGAGAAGATAAATATAAAAGAATTAATAACAGGGGAATTGATGGGAGATGTCATTCTGTATTCTCTTATTGGTTAATGAATAGAGCTGTTGACCAATGGCTAGAGTTTCTTACTGACTAGCTCTGTCTTAAATATTAAATATTAACTCATTTCTATCAATCTAAGTGTTTCCACATGGTCTTACCAGAGGGAGAGTCTGGACCTCTTATGCCCTCATGGCCTACATCTTGACTTCCCTCTAGTACATCTCCCATCAGGGAATAATCATTAAAATACATGTTTTGTTTTTAATGAGCCGACCCTGTAGACCTCTATACAAAAACATTCTAAAAACCAGATAGAAATTGAACATTTTCCTACTAAAACTTTTAGCAAAGTTAACCAAAGTAGATACAGAACAGATATGAATTTCTGTTGAATGAGTCAAGTCCCTGAATTGCTGTATAAATTTACATTTAAATTAAATAAAAAGAATGACAAAGAGAACTTATAAGACAAATACAGTGGTTAGGTGATTAGATTCCTCTCCTGTACGGGATGCCCTCATTTTATGTTCACGTTTATTATTATTATTCTTTTCCACTTCCTTCCCTTCATGTAAGTCATATTTCTTAGGTTGAACACTGATTCAGAAGAGAGTTTTTTTTTTTTTAATGTAAACTTTTCTTTGATGTGCCAATTCATATTGAGATCTTCTAATAACTTCATCAATAATGTAATTTCAGTTTATGGCTCTGACATCTAATCCCAAATGGTAAATATACCTTTCATATTCCTTTGAATATGAACAAATCATATCCCTGCTTGAAATATTAATTTGTCAAAAGCAAGGCAAATGTCCTCAAATTCCAGACAAGAGACTTGGCATTACATTATGTCTAAAACAGCTTTCTTCATAAGCGAGCTTAACAAACGTCTTGTGATTTGATTTGTCTTAGATTTCAAACCCGTCTTGCTTTCTTTTGTGAACTCCCATAGCTCTCGTTCCCAGCTCTGACCTCCTGCATCTCAGAAACCACCAATTCAGTGGGTAAAACAGTATCTTCTCTTGGTCATTTTTCTCTTTTGCCATCTCTGAAGATTTTATCATCGAGTGGGATTATTTTCTCTCCAAATTGCATCAGGCTCCCAGCTAGTTTCCTAACAAGCCCTGGAGTGGGGAAAGTGGTCACAGATAATCAAGAGCTGTCAACAGTGAGTGTGGATCATGCTGGGTTGAAGTCATGTTTATCTTTATGAAATGAGAAGGTGCTGAATGAGCTTCCTCAAGTGATCATGAAAATACTGCTTCTCAGGGTTCTTGCGCTTTGAATTTCCATGGTTTTGAATTTTTGTGTTGTTGAGCCAAACTCTTAAGAAATGCCAATTACTCTGGTACTCTGGACTTTTTTTTTTTTTTTTTTTTTTTCATTTGTAGGGTTGAAGAAGTTCCTTGAAGTGTAATTTAAATTTTTTGAGGAGAATAAAGTCTTCCTTTGAGCAGTGTTGTCTCTCCAGGAGTCACATGGGGCCATGGGACTACATCTACTACATCTGATGAGCTGCAAAAATAAAAGTCTATTTTTCCCCCTAGATATTCTTAATATGATAAAATGTGAATGCAACTTAAAAATAAAGAATTTGTTCTAACTCAGTTCGGGCTGCTCTGGGACTCACTCTGTAGCCCAGGCTGATATCAAATTCATGAGAGTCCGGCTTCAGCCTATGGAGAGCTAGGGCTATGGGTACACACTGCCTTACCTGATTTGACTACTCTTTTTTTTTAGAGCTGAAGAAAAATGTTGTCTAGCACCATTACCTCAGGTTAATTTCAGATGGGAAGGAAGTGAAAAGCATGCATAAAAAGGACAAGTTTTTGATTCCCATCTAGTATCATCTATGTTTCTCTACCTCTGGAGGAGAGGCGGGGTTCGGTTTAGCAGTTTGGTTGTGTTGACAAGCTGACACCAACTTTATCCAGTGGGCTGGCTGCCCACTGGGAAGGCTTTCTGTTGGCCTCACACCACGCAGCAGTGAGAAAAAAAGGCAGAGCCTGGTTCTACCAAACTTGCCATCTGGCTGGAAAAGCAGATCTATTCAAGGGAATACTAGGCAAGATAATAGGCTCAAATGACATGGACATCTGGAACATTCTATAATGGCAGATGAGGCTCCTCCAAGGGAATGAATGGCATTTGCATGGAGAGCTGAGAACCTATGGGAACCAAGAAGGCATATGAGTAGAAGATAAAGGGTATCCACCTTTGGGCATGACCTCAGGCAGCTGTGTGGTATGAGGAAGGTTTGTGTAAGGAGTGAACATAAGGAATGTTTCTTGATACAACTTGCCATGAAATCTATCAGTAATCTTGATTTTAAAAAAAAAAAAATTAGAAAATGAGCCTGGGTATACAGCACAAAATAAATACAAGATAAACTCTGGCTTCTATTGTTATGACTTTCCACCTCTACTCTACTCCACAGCTGCATCACTTCTTTGCCAATTTCCAAGGATGTGACCTGTGCTCCATCAGCCCCTAGGCAAGATGCCCTCCCCAGGTGCATTCCAAAACCCTTTCTAAAACAACAGAAGCGATCCTTGGATAAACACAACCCATGCACTCGTCATTCAACAAGGTCAGCAGACACTGTGGTTAACAGCATGACAGCCCGCCTGCTTATTTAGAAAAGTCTTTGTGCTAGAGATGCCCCATGGAGAATGATCTTTTCTCAGCCACTTCACGAGGCAGGAACTTTTACTGCCATGATTTTACCAGTCAACATTTAGAGAACAGAGAAATTAAGAAAATTCCCCAAGGTCACGTACCTAGAAAGTCCCAAGGTTGGGCTGTGAATTGAGTCTGTGCCTTCATGACTGGGTACTCCTTTTGATACAGACAAAGCCCTTGGTCTCATAGAACTTACTTGGAACAAGGCAGGGACATGATAGAAATGTAACAAGGATGAGGATTCTGGACAATTTCAGCTTTACAAAGGAATTAAATAGTATGATACATATGGATAGGGAGAGAGGTGAAGGCTTGCTGCTTAACAGAGGATATCTAGAAATGGCTTCTCAGGGGAGAGACCTTAGAGATGACATCTAAAGATGGAAACAAGACAGGTCTATGGAAAAGAGGAAGAGGGGTGACTTCCAGCAGAGAAAATTTGCAACTGCAAACCTGGATGGATTATTGGGTAGCATGGGCATGCATAGTGTAGGAACTGAGAGAAACCTGAGTAAGAACAGGTGTCTGGCTCCATTTCTATTGCTGTGACAAAAAATCTCTGACTAAAAAAAAAAAAATCAATTTAGGGGCAGAGAGGGGTTTATTTCAGGTTACAGTTTATCATGTCAGTAAAGGACATGTGGTAAGAGCCTGAATGAAACAGCTACTCACAGAAAATGAATGAGTATATTTTCATCTGCTTGCTTGTGCTCAGTTCACTGCAGTTCAGGACCCCTGCCTGGGGAATGGTGCCACCCATGGTAGACTAGGTCTTTCCACATCAATTGACTTAGGATGGTTACCCACAAGCATGCCCACAGACCAACCCAATGTGAATAACCCCTCACTGAGATTCTGCCCAGTGGATTCCATGTTATGCTAGATTGACAGCAAGCTAACAGTCATAACAGGGATATGAAATTAAAGAGCCTGATGTCGAAGAGAGATATTGGGCATCCAGAAACCTTCTCTTTCAGCAGTGTCTGATTCGTATTTCCAGAATTTACCTGAATTCATGTTTGGAGATATACACCGTTGGGGTTAGAAGGGAAAAAAGATGGGTCAGATCCACTGCTGGATTCCATGAGAAAACAGTTGCAATTTAGAGCAGGGTGTTTGCAGTGGGCCTAGAAAAGGGAATGATCCAGAATTTGAAACTTCCCAATGAATTTGTTTGAAGAACAGAGCAATGCAGAATTACTCCAAGACTTTTGGGCTTGTATAGCTGCAAATGGTGATATAAAAAAAAAAAAAAGGTAGAAGTTTTGAGATTTTTTTTTTTTTTTTTGGGGGTCAGGGATGATGATGAGGTTTGTTTTGAATATATTAAACCATCGAGTAAAGATATAAAGCACAAGCTCGTCTGTGTGAGGCTGTGCCCAGGGCTAGAGATAGTAAATGTAAGAGTCATCCCTATGAGATGGAAAGCCAACAAGGTAGAGGGAGCAAAGATGAAGGACTAGACTACAGTGCCAGACTTCAGTGGTTAATAAACTGTCCATGCCGAGATGGATCTCAGGTTTCCTGTCAGTCAGAAGTAATAAAGCATAATAAAAACTGCCTCTGCTGGAAGCCTCTAAGTCTAATTAGTGCTCCTCTTTTCCCTTCACTTTGCTGCTCCCCTCTAAGACTGACAGGTAGGGAGATGTTTTTATTTTTTTCTAACAAGTTCTCAGCAGAGATTGACTGAATTGCTAATGTCTTACTGAAGGTTCATGGAGAATAATTCTTAGATCATAGTTCAACTTTCCTCCCATTGACTCTCACATGAGTCCCTGCAGATAAAGGTCCTTATTTATTTCCTTCCAGAATGTCCTTGACAGTGGGGTCCTGAGATGTGACTAACCTCTTTATGGAAATCAGATCAAACCCAGGTGACATTCCCAGGCAGCACAGAGGAGTAAATAGACACAGAGCTGTCTCTACCAGCCACATAACCATTTTTGGAAAATTCAGTTTCAGCACCAAGAGTTACAAAGGCCCCAGCAGATCCTTTTGTCATTCAACTCCTAAGTATTTACTGGGTGCCCTTAGGATACCTAATACTGGATGAGGCTGCTTTTGTAAGCAAGCCAGAGGGCCCTCAGTAATGAAAATAGAAATTTAATCATTTGCTCATCCAAGCACTTCCCTTATGCTTTAGCAATATGCTTTTTTTGTGTGTGTGAATGACTAACAAAATGCTACAAAGAGCCTGCTAGTCAAGGCTGGAGATGCTGGGAGGGGAGATGACTCACTCCTCTGACGTCAAACCTCCTTCCTTTCTGAGGAGGAGAAGGAGTGGTAATGGCCTGGCAGAATGACCCAAATGCCCTCCTGAGACCTGTGTGGGTCAGAACTGCTTCCTCTTCCCCCTGCCTGGCAAAGATGATTACAACTCAAAGTTTAAGCTGTGAAACTTCAATTTCACTGTCGAGTTAACTGGAAAACTAGAAGCAGACGTCTTTCTTCCTGTCAAGTAATACATTGTGTCTTTGTTAGGAATTCTTTCCCCCTGGAAAGTGATGATGAAAGTTTTCTGTTCCTTTCATGGAGTCTCTGGCCTTGTTTTGTGACTTAGGTTAAAGTCCCTCTGAGCTGCTGTAGCATATGTACCATACACTGGGAAGAATCAGTAATGTTTGCCTATATCCTGCAATTCTGAGGCTGAGAAAATTCAATGTCAACGTAGCTGTCTTCTTCTATATTTGAGAGAGAGAAATAGAGAGAATGATCATTCTAGTCTCTTAACTCTTTTCTTCTTATATTGTATTCATTTGTTATTTGTTATTTACTTTGGAAACCAGTCTCCCATAGCCAAGGCAAGGCTCAAACTCTCTTTGTACTAGAGGATGATCTTAAATTCTTGATTCTGTGCTGGGATTACAGCACTGGCCACCACACCTGGCATCCTCTTTTTTATTTATTTTGTATAAAGACAAGAGCATCCCATCCCGTTGAAGCTAAGCCTATCTGACATAACGATCCCTTGAGTCCTCATCTCCAAACACCGTCACCCTGGAGGCAGGGTTTCGACATACACATTTGGGACATAGCAACATTCATTCCACGCCTCAATCACATCCAAAGGCTTCATGACCTGAAGACCTCGGGAAGACTGAGAAAGTCTGGAAGGGACAGCTGACTTGACTGGTAACACCTGTGGGCTGTGAGGACCCAGGAGGCTTCTGGTAAGAGGATCAGAACAGCAACCGCCATTGGAGTCTACCACTCTTAGACTCCAGGGGACCTGATGTCCAAATCCATCACAAAAGTTCCCTTCACTATAAAACCTTCAGATCCCCTTGCACCATGTACCAGTCTCCACTCCTTCTGGGAGACTGGCATTCTTCATGTTTCTGATTAAAGACAATCTGCTTCTGGGGAGGCTGGCTTATTCTTCCATTGTTTCCATATCACCTCCATCAGTCCCAGGCTAACAGTGCCCATCCCTGTAGCATGTATGTTTTCCGCCAGCCCACCCGCCGCCGGTCTGGCATGCCAGCCCCAAATAACACGCAGAGACTCTGTATTTGATACAATCCTGTTGGCCAGTTACCATTATTGTTTATGGACTAGCTCTGTCTTAATTATTAACCCATTTCTACTTATCTAAGTATTTCCACGTGGTCTTCTGATTATCGGGGAGCCACCGCTGGCATCTTCTTTCTCCATGCTCTACATCCTGACTCCTCCTAACTACTTCCTCTTTCCTCCTCCTAGTCTCCTAGCCCTGCCTATCTGGTTTCCTATTGGCCAGCAGGGCTTTATTAATTAACCAGTATGAGAAACATATTTACAGAATAACATCTCCCATCACATCCCCATCTCTCTTTCATTCAGGATTTCTTAGGACTTGATGAAGTCATGCATAGGGCCTGTCCAGTGTTCACTTTGACATTATCATACAGAGGTTCAGATGTACAAAAGTAGCTCTGACAGTGAAAAGTCAAACAAATTTGTCCCTGGGAAAGTTTGAGCTACAACATAGTTTACCCTGCCCCCAGATATTTGCCCCATCTGTGCCCCCTCTTAACTACTCAAACCATACAATCAATCCTATTCTACATCCTCCTCTTCTTTCCAAGGAGACTAGATAGCTGATGGATAGATCAAAGTGACTACTAATGGATCAGTGTCTTAATCCTCCTTTGAACCTCAGTTCAAGCCATAGATCTAGTCATGCTAGTACCCAACAACCACTGCTTGAATCTTTATTGCCTGTATTTATATATGTTGAGAGCAACAAACTTTTTCAGCCTTTACTCTTTTGCTTTCCTTCTTTTACTCAGAAGTAAAAATAGATAGATAGATAGATAGATAGATAGATAGATAGATAGATAGATAATAGATAGATGATAGATGTAAAGATAGGTACATACACATACATACATACATACATACATACATACATACATACATACATACATGATAGGTAGATAGACAGATAGATGATAGGGAGATAGATGATAGAGATGGACTGATCATTTGTGTTCATGACAAGATCTTGGCTAGCATAACAACTGAAATCGGAAATTGAAATTCTCTCTACCTCCTGCTCACATGTAGCTTTGTTACATAAGGTATCAGGAGTATGTGTCATTTCCTGCTTGTCCAAGGCCATCTAGCACAATGTCATCAAAGCTGGGAGATCATATGCTGTTTTTAAGAATGACAGCATAGTCGAGAGTTTTGTCATTACACTGTGTCAGAAAGTAGAAGACTTGACACAGCCCTGAGCCCACACCTTGAAGGTATAATCTTGGGCCCATCAGGTAAAAAGTAAACTGCCTCTAGCAGCTCTGGCCACTCAGAATAGAGGCCCCTGCACTTGTGAGGCCCGCTACTCTATGTGAGATGCTGAGAACTCCAAGTTTGTCTCAGTAAAGACACCACATCCGGACAGACGTTAATATTGGAGCCTCCATCCGATTACTCTTCTGATAATCTGCAAGCAGTCTCAACCATGAATTTTCACCTCCCTACAGGGAAAACGGGCAAGATAAATGTGGACACCAAATTTCACCATGATCCAAATCTTCTAAGTATTTCAGGTTCTTTGGGGAAGAAAAAAAATGTAAAAAGACTCATACATGTAGTGTTCTAGAAAAAAACCTTATCATTGTTGGAAGGTACTCGATACACGTTTTGGAACTGGCTTAGAGACAGTATTAAAAGTATAACTCAAACCTTATAATGGTGGGATTCATGAATAAGGGAAAGTCCTTCTTTCTACTTTTCTTTCTTTTTCATTTTCTAACTTTATCCAGTAAACTTTTGCAGGTGCTACTCTTTCAGAGGTCCTGAGTTCAGGTCCCAGCACCCATACCAGGAAACTGACAATTTCCTGCAACTCCAGCTCTAGTGGATCCAATGCCCTCTTACGGTCTCCAAAGATACCAACACACAGAGGCTATATACTAGTACATACACATAAATAAAAATCCTAAACATTTTTAAAGAGTTGGGAAGCAGCTACAACAGAGTTCAGTACATGGAAAGAATTAAAACAAAACAAAACAAAACAAAAACAGTAGCCACAGTGATAACTGATTGGCAACACACAAACTCAACTAGCATCTTCTGAGTGGTGTTGTGGGACAGATGCTATAGATTATATACCCTCCTTTCACCAGGCAGTTGCTAGTAATGAGAGTAGGTTCTAGTTTCATCTCCTTTAATTACATGCAACCTCAGTCATGCACCAGGAGAATGGCAAGTGCAGGTAGTTATGAATAATTTATGAGTTTATTAGTTACTCATTCCTGCAGTGATTTCAGACCTTCCTACCCAGAAAACAGCAGCAGATTACATCTTAACGCCATGATTCCATCTCTTCCTGAAACTAGACAAAGCCTTAGACCCTCGTGGGCACCATATCTTACTTTTAATTTTTGCCTATCGGAACAGGGACTGATTTCTGGTTTAACCCACAGGGCAGTGCCACTCTCATGTGATCCAATTATGGTCCTGATGCTCTTTTTATAATATTTAGTTATCTTATTTTACATATCGATCCCAGTTCCCTCTCCCTCCCTCCCTCCCTTCTTCTCTCCCACCCTGGCATACCCCCGACCATCCTCCCACCCACCCCCCACTCCACAGGTAGGGTGATGCTCTCCAGGAGGGGTCATCTAAATCTGTCAAGTCATTTGGAGTAGGGACTAGGCCTTCTCTCCTGTCTCTAGATTAAGGGAGTATCCCTTCATGGGGAACGTGCTCCCAAAGTATTTTTGTGTACCAGGAATACATCCTGGTTCCAATGTCAGAGGTCCCTTCGACTGCCCAGGCCTTCTAACTGAGACCCATGTTCAGGGGATCTAAGTTGGTCCAATGCTGAATTCCCAGCTATCAGTCTGGGGGCCCATGAGCTCCTCCTTGTTCAGGTCAGCTGTCTTTGTAGGCTTCTGTAGCCTGGTCTTGTCCTCCCTCTCTGCATCTGGATTCCAGTTCGGCTCAGTGTTTAGCTGTGGGTGTCTGCTTCTGTTTCCATCAGTTACTAGATGAGGGCTCTATGATGGTAGATAAGTTATTCATCAATCTCATTATCAAAGAATGGCATGTATGATAGCCTTTTCACTGTTGCTCAAATTGTTAGTTGGGGTCAGTCTTGTAGATCTCTGGACATTTCTCTAGAGTCAGTTTTCTCTTCAAACCTATAATGACTCCCTCTTTTATAGTGTCTCTCTCTCTCTCTCTCTCTCTCTCTCTCTCTCTCTCTCTCTCTCCCCCCCCACCTGCCCTCTATCCCTCCCCTGACTCAATCTTCCTAGTCCCATGTGCTTTCCTCTCCTCCCCTTCTCTTTCTCCTAGCTCCCTCTCCACTCACTGCCCCCCCCCATATGCTCATGCTCTTAATGCTACCTCACTGAGGTTTCAGGCTCCAGCTCATAAAAAAAAAAAAAAAAGAAGAAGGAAGGAAGGAAGGAAGGAAGAAAGGAAGAAAGAAAGAAAGAAAGAAAGAAAGAAAGAAAGAAAGAAAGAAAGCCAAATTAGAAAGGAAGAAGGAGGAAAATAGGAAGAAACTGAAGAGGGGCTTGTTCCTGCCTCGATTTGGTACCGCAGACTTTGTTGACTCCCCAAAGAAGACCTTACCCCCTCTGAGGAGTGGTTGGGGGTAGAAAAGGGAGGTAGGGGTAGAAGAAAGGGAAGGAGGGGGAACTGGGGTTGGTATGTAAAATTAAAAAAAATTTTAAATAAAAAAAAAAACAAACACTAAAAAGAAGAAAAAAAGGAATAAGGAGAAAGTGCAAATAAAATCCCCTTGTAATTTGCTCTGCAGCCACAGCTACGGGCAGAGGCACTTTGTGACTTCAAAGGAAGATGGTTTTAATAAAAGAGTCCCTGCTTTTGTTCTTCTGAATACAGTGTAATTCAAGAAGCCAATATAAGCAGGATGGGCTGAAATGAGAGCTTGATAGAAAGAATAAGATAAACTTCTGGTCTTGGCTCTTATAAATTGCCCAAGGCCCTTGACACTATATTTATCCCTTTGAATTCAAGTTCACACCATAAAAACAGTAACTGTGAGGAGCCAGCTCCACCCTGTGAGCAGGCTGCTAAGGCTCATAGTCACACATCAACGTCAGCCATGCTCACTTCTGTGCGTCAGTCCCTCTCTAGGGACAATTTTAAATCCTTTATGAACAGACAGTTAGCTACTAAATGTAAACATTTTGATTTCCATAAAAGAGAGCCTGTATAAACAAAGCAAATGAGCATAAAAGCATCTTAGTCTCTGCTTGGGAATTTTTCTCTGTTTTTCCATCATTCTTAGTAGCAAAAAAATCATTCATTCCAGAATGGACCAGCTCTCCTGAACATATACTCTTACCTTCAGAAAATGTCTAGGCACCATGAACTAGTAACATCTGTCCTAATCTGTGGGGTAAAATAGAAAATCTGTGGGGTAAAATAGAAAGCCCCAGACTTCAAGGAATACGTAGTTGAGGAGGAGGAGTACATGAACCGGGGCAGGGGTGAGCCCTGAGCTATAAGCAACAGTAGCTGGTAAAAAAGCATTCTGACTGGATAGTCACTGAGCAATGCAGGCGGTGATCAAAGATGGCCACCTGGTGACATGAGTTGAGACAAAAGTATGTAACACTAGACTTCTAGTTATCAAATCCTTCCTAAAGATACACACACACACACACACACACACACACACACACACACACACACACACACACACACACACAACCCCTGCCCTCCCACAGCCCATTAAAAATTGGTGAACAAGTAGACAGCACTAAGTAGAAAGGTCTCCATAATAGAGGTTTCCAGAAGGGGTGACAGGATAGGAGGTATGGTGCAAAGATCTAAAATGGATCTCAGGATTTTTGGTTTTTGTTTTTGGGTTTTTTGTTTTGTTTTGATTGTTTGTTTATTTGGTTTTTTGACACAGGACCCTCCTCTTCTTAAATGCCTCCTGCGATGTCTTGGTGCTTCATCTCCTGCAAAATAGTTGAGTGAAAGTATTGTTGCTGAAGGACACCTTCTAAATGATCATCAGAATTAGCCATTAACACATTTGCTTTCCATGCGGTGGGGGTGAGGCATGGGGGGAAGTAGATGTTAGTGGGAGTGACAAGATCCAGCCTCCAAGAAGGAGTTTGGAAGAGTGAAATCTCAGGCTATATCCAAGAGGCCAAATCCTAAGAAAGGCATTTGAGGAGCATGGAACTACAAGGAGAAAGCAAGCAGGAATACTGAGATGTCAGAAACTAGATGTCCAAAACAAGAATGAAGATATGAAGAAGACATATGAAGACATGAGAATATAGTCAGTGGTTAAATGCAGGCACTGTTACAAACAAGCTTAATCGTGGCTCAAGAAAACCATGGGATTATAACTCTGGTCTTTCCATACCCATGTATTCTTTCTAGCCTATGGAAAGGACCCAGGCAGAAAGGCAAGGTCTGACTAGAATAGGAATACTTACATGGACTTGCCAGATAAGAAACAAGTTGATTTGCATCAAGACAGGGGAACCTACTCTGGGCAGCAAGCATGAAGGGGCCCTTTGCAGAAAGGGAGGTAGATCAAAGCAGAAATGTTCATAAGGGGCTGTTCAAGGACTTGGAGGATGAAAGGTGTGTTTCTTAGGATTACACAGGAATAGCCCAAGTACCTGGAAGCTCCATCCTAACATACGTTCCATCTTGGCCCCATGCGCCCAGAGCAGACCTGTGCAAAACCAACCCTTGGGACCTTGAAGCTCCTGAATGCCACAGCAGTGTTTTCCTGTCTTCTTCCTCATGTTTCAACTTTTCATCCTAAGTGCATTCTTGGCTGGGCGAGGACCATGCACATTTTCACAAGCACGGTGAGCCAAGAAGCCAGCCTTTTCCTTAGCTGTTTCTTTGGCACAGCCCTCCAACACATTCATCATCCACTCACTCACCACCATCCTGGACCCATTTCTTCTCTGTCATGTGTGCCTCAAAAAAGTGTTTGTCATCAATGTATCATCTAAATCGCCATCAGTTGAGGGACAATAAATGAGTTTGTGAGTTTAGCTGGCATTTATTTGCGCACTTTCTAACTGATAGGCATGAACCTGTGTTTATTTCAATTATCTCAAAAAATATAAAAGTAAGGAGATTTGTTTCTAAGTTTTATTAATTAAAAAAAATGCAAACTGAGAAACTGACAAGCACAAAGTTCTATAGAAAATTCAAAGCCAGAGACCATATTGTGGACTTCCTTATGACAATGAGAAATCAAAGTTTAATTATAACACTAAACTGGGAATCAGGTTGAACATACTAGTTACAACTTTGTAATTTTCTGCCTAGTCATAAAGTCACTCACTGGTTTTGTTGTTGTTTATTGTTTGATTTGTGTGTGCGTGCGTGCGTGCGTGCATGCGTGCATGTGTGTGTGTGTGTGCGTGTGTGTGTGTGTGTGTGTGTGTGTGTGTGTTTTACTTTAAAATAAAGACATGGAGTTCTGGAGAGATAGCTGAGTATCTATAAAAGTACATTATTTGCAAGTATGAAGACCCAAAATGCCAGATATGGTGACATACCCTTATAATTTAAACCCTGGGGAAATGGAAATAGCAGGATCTAGAATTCACTGGTCAGCCTGCCTAGCATCATTGGTGAATGATAATGAAAGCTGATGAAAAACCTTTAAAAGGAGGTATCTAGGATGATACAGTGTATCTAGGGATGATCCCAAGATGGTAGCTCTGTTAAATGCTCATTGAGTCTTGTCGGCAATATCATTCATCCCAGTCCCCACACACCCAAGTGAGGACCTACTAAAGGAGACATACCTGAATAAACAAATGGATGAATAGATGGATGGATGAATGAGTGAGTGAGTGAGTGAGTAGATGCGTGAGTGAGTGAGTAGTCTTTCCATCTTCTCTGCACTTTCTACTCTGATCATCTGAACATAGATACCACTTGACTTTTAACTTATGTCAACACTATCCAGCTGTGGTTTTAATTAATTCCAATTTCTCTGTGAAGTGATCTCATCTTTTATAATCATGAACTACTTGAAGCTGTTTTAACATCTCAATTTTCTGTGCTGTTTTATGTCCCTCAATAAAAAGGGAAGGGGTGGGTCAGGTGGTGTATTTCCCTCCATATGATCTCTAGAGGTTTCATTTTTTCTGTTAAAAGAGAAGACAAAGGAGGAGAAAATGACAAAAATGAAGATGAAGAAGAGAAGGAGGGAGAGATAGTGGAGGAAGGGGATTAGTTATATCAGTACAAAGCAAACTTTGTCTGATAAACACAAATTTTATAACTTGAAGAAATACTTTCTAGAGGGTTTTCAAGGACCAAAATATTGTAGATGAAAATTAGTTGTGGACAACTATGGATTTACCCATTTATTCAATTCACGCATGCATTAAGAAATTGGCCGTGATGGGCAGTGGTGGTGCATGTCTTCAAGGAAGGCAGAGGCAGGTGGATCTCTGTGAGTTTGAGGCCAGCCTGGTCTACACAGCAAGTACCAGGATAGGCTCCAAAGCTAGAGAGAAAGCCTGTCTCAAAACAAACAAACAAACAAAGCAATCAGCCCCTAAGACATGCCAGACTATGTGAGCTGTGAATACAGAGAAACTAGCATCCACTGATAGCAACAGCCACTCAAGATCTGTGTGGAGAGGAAAAAGGAATTATCAGCTTCAACCCGGAAAGTTCAGGAGAAAGATGAAGGAAGAACACTTTGAGAGCCTACTGGAGGCTAGACTCTCTTAAGAGGTGTCCCAGGTGCTAAGATGCAGAATCTCTGTCCTCAAAAAAACATGGAAGAGGAGACCATGAATGCACAAATATGTGCAGATGTAGTCAAATAAATAGCATTATCTGCCAAACAAATCGATAGGGTAATTTCAAACAATGTAAGTGCCATGAGGAAAATGAGACAGAGCCACGAACAAGAGAATAACCATAGGGGAAAAGGTTGCTTCTCACTTCAGCAACCAAACAAGGGCTCTGAGTGGAGGTGACAGATAAATAAGTTTAATATTTTAAACAAGCAAAAATGCATAAGCAACCAAGCACATCCTGCCCGTGATGGGGGATGGGTAAATGGGCAACAGTGAGGCTGGAGACATCATGAAAAATCCTTCCTGAACATCAAGGATTGTAGGAGTTATTTTAAAAGGGGCAGGCAACCACTGCTGAGCTCAAAGGGAGCGGATATAACTTCCATCTTAGCTATGTTCCCTCCTGACAAAATTATTGGGTTTAGATTCGTCTCAAATTCTTCTTCATTTGAAAGACTTACAACAGTCAGTGAGTCAACCATGTAAACTGAATCAGATGGTTATCAACAAAATGTAATGCATATCTGATTTCATTCCTGGCCAATGCTTTGAAACCAACTCCCTCCCCTACACACACACACACACTCACACACACACTCACCAAGTGATATGCAGCAATGTGTATGGAAAATGCCTTACAGCACATAGTTTCAAAACAACCTACAAATCAAGTATGTGGGTAAGACTCAACCCCACCTATGCCATTTTATTCAGAATGTGGAAGAAAGGACCCTGCAGGTCAAGAAACAGGAATTCTTCCATGGAGAGGGGAAATGGGTGTCCTAGAATGGACTGTGGTAGAATATTATTTTAAGGTGTGTTACATTTGTTTATTCTCTGGGTCATTTTTTCAATGATGTAAAGATGTGTTGCCTTTGTTTATGCTGCTGCATTTGTTTAACTCTGTGAAGCTGTGATTCTTTGCCTGTCTAAAACACCTGATGGTCTAATAAAGAACTGAACGGCCAATATCGAGGCAGGAGCAAGGATAGGCGGGACTGGCAGGCAGAGAGAACAAACAGGAGGAGAAATCTGGAAGGTAGAGGAAGAGCAAGAGAAGAAAGGAGAACACTAGGGGCCAACCACCCAGACACCCGGCCACCCAGCCACCCAGCCACCCAGCCACCCGGCCACCCGGCCACCAAGCCACCCAGCCACCCAGCCACCCAGCCACCAAGCCACCCAGCCACCCAGCCACCCAACCACCTGGCCAGCCATGGAATAAGGTAGACAGGTTAATTTAAGATAAGAAAAGCTAACTAGAAACAAGCCAAGCCAAAGCCTTGTTTCATAAGTAAGAAAACGTCTCTGTGTGTGATTTATTGGAGCTGGGTGGTAGACACCCAAAATATCCCAAAGAGCAAAGAATAAAATAAAAAAAGAAAAATGAGGAAAAAAAAAAAAAAAGATCATACCTCCAAGTGGACTGTCATGTTTGTTAAGTCTCTAGTAGAGCACAGGCCTCAGGAATTGCCAGGCTCTTTTAAGTAAAGGTCATCTTGTTCCAGGCAACACGTTATTGTTTTATAACATATGAGTTAACAGACAGTAGGGGGACCCCAAATAGAAATTCTGCATCATGCGTTTCAAAAAGTTAAAGGACTTAGTTTTCACTACAGAGAATTGATACATGTTTTAGAACATAAGTGTAGCTAGCCTGACTTGAAACATAAGATACACTTGTATCAAACCTGTGGCACAACACTAATATGTACAACTTTTATGTTCTTGAGTATCAGCTTGAATTAATGAGTCAGTGAATTAGTGAAGTGAGTAGTTCATTCCACATCAGACATTTAGAGTTTGAATATGCTTGTAAATCTGGGTGAGAGACAGATGAGACCCATAGTCTTGGTATTCAGGCATTTGTACTGGCCTGTCTTTGGAGTTCTCACAGGATACGCCCTCAGCTGCTGCCACTAAGAGCACCACCTGTGCACATTCACTATGTTCCATTTTAAAAGGGCCCTGCCCACCTCCCATCCCCCTTCTCCCTCCCTCTGTCCTTCCTTACCTCTCTCTCCCCCCTCTTCATTTCTGTCTCTGTCTCTCTCTGCCTCTCTTTCCTCTCTCGGGCTGCTCCTGTCCCCAAAGGCTGGTCCCACCCCTCTTTCCCCCTTGTTCCCTGGAATCTTTCTCGCTGAGCAGTTTTGCTTTTTTTTTTTTTTTTAATTTATAACACATAGGACTTTTCCATCATCTTCATTAGGCATCACCTCTTACTGGTGGAGAAATAGCCTCTCGAATGATGAACATCACTCAATCAGTTGTCTATCCTTGGTATTTAGGTGGCTCTCGGTTTTCAAATGATTTTTTTTAAATGATTATTAACGTGCTAGAAGGCCCACTCATGAGGATCTTCTGCATTTGAGACTTTTCCCTCTCAGGTAAAATCTTGAATCAGAAGATGTGCTGTGCAGGGAGTCAGGGATTTCATCCTCCTCCTCCTCTTGTGCAGCCCATCCTACCTTGTAAGGTAGCCATACAAAAACACTCCACAGGTTGGGTTTGGCACCTGAACCATAGTCTGAGGACCTGTGTTAGAGTCACAGCATTCATGGGTCAACATGTGTGATCATTCTAATGTTTTCTCATACACCAGCATGCTCTTCTTCAACAACATATGTTTTCAGGGAGCCAACAAATATTGATTCAGTACTCACTTCCTTTACAGATTTTGACTCTAAATTTTTATTTTGCTGCATTTCGATCAGCAAAGAAGATAATGAAATGGAGAATGAAAATGAACAGAGAGAAGTTTTACATTTATCAATATGAAATTTGATCCCTTTTACTACTTTCGATATTTCCTCAATTGCTCAACTGCTATAAATTTGAAAAGGGGACACACAAAAAAAAAAGACAATACCTTTCTTGTCCTTTATAATCAATGTCTTAGCTCCACCTAGTGTAACTGGCCATCTATCATTCCCATGGCACTCGGAGCCACACTCATGCTTCCTTTCTGTTTATAAATGTGCATTCCCAGGCTTCATTTTCTTTTCACTTGCATTTGTACAGATCTCACAAAGTATGCAAAGAGAATGCTAATGTATTTGTGTAATAAAGGGCAAAATGACAATTGATTAGGATGAGGAATTAGCACACCACCAACTGCCTGGCTCATTGAATTTTATATAATATATATGTATATATATTATATATATTATATATATTTGTGTTAAACTTGTTGTCTATGGAAAGAGTTAAAGACACAGAAAGTACCAGACTTTGGGGAAAGAGGAATTATATATTTTTAAAAGTCTATTCTTCCACATAGAACCAGAAGCCACCAAGGGCTCATCCATCTTGAGAACAAAAGTTGACAATGGATTTGCTACCAGGACAGGATGAATGGCTTTGCATAAACAGCATAAAGAATATTGAATTAAAGATGACCTGAAAATGTGGTCGCCTAGATTCTACTATTAATGCACTTGTTTCTTACACACACACACACACACACACACACACACACACACACAAAGAGTGAAAAATAATTTTAAAAATCCTAAGGTATTGCCATTGTGTTCAGTTTTAGTTTTGATCACTTCATCACGGGGCAACCAACATTTGACTTTCACACTGTTCTTCTTGACACTCACTAGAAAAAATCTTGGACAGTAGAGTAAAAACCATTGAAGTTTTGAGATCCTGTCATGCTTTGGAAATGTAATTACGTCTCAAGATAAGAGACGATAGAAAGCCTCGTGACCAAAAGTGAACAAGTCTGATAATTTGTTGTGAGAATAAAGACACTGCCTTGATATTTTCATGCTTCTTTAAAGATATAAAAAGCCTAGGAGCTATAAGAAAAACTTACTTGACATCCATAAACCATTTATCAGAAACAACTGTCTCTCTGTTTCTCATTCTCTCTCTCTCTCTCTCTCTCTCTCTCTCTCTCTCTCTCTCTGAAAACCATTTTGATCACTGTGAATACCTTTTCATGTCATAAATATATGATATATATATATTATATATATCATACACACACACACACACACACACACACACACACACACACATATATATATATATATATATATATATATATATATATATATATACCAAAAGACATTGAAGGAGACATATAATTGAAAGGGCTTTTAGAGGAGGCAGGAAGAATGAATCAAGGAGAATTTTCACAGCACACCCCAGCGCACCAGGAAGAGATCTCATAAATGAACACTCATTTCTACTTCATCTTTTGAGCTGTGTTGTTTGCATCCTCCACCGACTCCTCAGCTCAGAACCAAGTGTGAAATTTTCATTCATGGTTAGCTGTAAACAAGGTTAAACGGATGTCTTCGAGAAGTGTCCAAAGCAGTCAATGGACGCTAACTTCTCAGACTCTTATCCAACACCAAGAAAAACATGGTTCTTTCTCAAAACAGTGAGAAGTTCCACCTGCAAAACTCACAGACACCAATTTGGCAGTCCACGTCTCATCCATATTCCAGGAGCCACTTTTTCTTTACTTCTGTAATGGTGTCAGTCATTTAGAGTGCACTCAATATACTTGACTTGCATCAGTTAAAAGAATAAAAATCATGCCCTGAAAGCCATTAGCTTGTATCGCACACAAGGAAAACAGGCTCATCAAACACCTTCTTATGGAAATGCCTTTGATCTAAAGGAGGGTTAATTAAACAAACGATTAACACCATGACCCCATCAAAGCCTGAGCTTTGTTCTCATTTTCTTTCCCTCTGGTGTATAATGAGTAGTCAGTCTGGCTCACCTCAGTCATCCTCCCATAATCCACCTCTCCAAAGAGCAAGTACATGAGTCCTGTTAGTGACATTCAGGACCAGCATCAAGGTCCCCAAGCTCTACTGTAAAGCTCTAGCTAAACACAAATGGGATTCACAATCTTACTGGTCACACTTGCTAGCCTATGTACTATGGCTTATCACTTCACTCTCAAAGGCCAGAATAGAGATAAAAATTCAAGCCCTATTTCCTATTGTTTGAAAGTTCATAACAATCGAAATTATATTTAATGGTATTTGGATGGTGTCCTCAGAAAATGTCTTAGCTTCAGTACTTACATCTTCTCGCACATAATATTTTAAATACAGACTACAGAAATAGCGTGTCTTTGTCTGGTTTCTATTGCTGTAATAAAACACCATGACCAGAACCCACTTGTGAAGGAGCCACGTAGGCAGTGAGTGCAGAAGGTCAAGGAAGAAACTTCGAAGCAAGAACTGAAGCACAGGCCACGGGACAAGACTGCTCACTGACTTGTCCTTCTTGGTTTGCTTAGCCCACTTTCTCATGCCACCAAGACCACCTGCCCAAGAGTGACACTGCCCCAGGGGGCCGGGCCTTCCTCTATCAATTAGCAATCAAGAAACTGCACTCACAGACTTTACCTACAGGCCTGATGGAGGCGTTTTCTTGGTTGAGGTTCCTCTTCCCAGATAATTCCAACTTGTATCAAGCTGACAAAAAATGACCAGGACACAGAGTGAAAAGGCTAGAATAAAAGTCTTCATGAAACATCTCCTGAAATCATCAAAAGTCACCTGATATTTTTTTTACTTTATTATTTATTGTGTCTAGGTCTGTTGTACACGTAAAAAAGATTTGTGTTTTCTTCAAACTATGCTTTTATATTAGTGAATTTTTCAATTAATAATCTAAAAGTGTTTGTTGATATTATCATTACATGTGATTATTGCTCCATGTAGAACATGTAACTGATTTTAGTCATTTTTCTCATTAACTTACTTTGGCTTATTCATTTCTCCATCATTTTAGACTTAGCCTTTAATCTTACAATTACTTAAAACTTGACTAGACAAAATGCCATTGAGCATGTTTTTCCTCAAAATGCTCATTTGTAACAGTGGGAAAATGTAATTTTGTTAAGTCAATCCATTACAGAAGATAAATTCTCCCAAAATGTATTTAATCCTACATAATTAAAACTAATATTTATAGTTTGAAACCTTTATGGAAGTTCATTTTATTTAACCAAAATTAATATTTAAAACATTCAAATTTAAACTGCATTAAATCTATCACATTTTCACAGTTTGATTTCTCAGTTTGATTCCATCTTAATGAATGTAAATGACCTAACTTTTGCTCTATTTTTTCTTTTCAATAATTTATTATTTGAGAATTGCATACATTATATTTGTCATATTCTTCTCTATGCTTCACCCAGTGCCTCCCAGATCTACCCTCCTCCCTACTCACCCAACTCAACTTTATGTTCTTTCTCTCAGAAACAGAGAGAGAGACAGAGAGAGAGAGAGAGAGAGAGAGAGAGAGAGAGAGAGAGAGAGAGAGAGAGAGAGAGAGAGAGAGAGAGAGAGAGAGAGAGAGAGAAATTCCGCTAAATGCCATGTGGCCTGACTCATGCTGGCCAACTACTCCTAAGCACAAGGCCTGCCATGAACTGTGGCTGCCATACCCAGTGTCACTTCAGTGAAGAAAATGATGGTGTCAGACTCAAACGTATCTCAAATTAATTGACTCTTCTTATTTAAGAGAGAGATGCTCTCAAAAGAAATGTTTGAACATTATCTGATAATGCTACAAAACACACTAGAAAGCAAAACAGTAAAAGAAGACCTAGCACCGATGGGAAGTGCATACTCTATGGACCGATGGCCCATATTCAAGAGGACCTTAAGACTCAGTAAGTATGTGGATTCATTCATGGAGAACTTATCCAAAGTCTATCTGCAGGCTTGAATTACACACCAAATAGTAAACCGAAATGTGAATGTAAGGCATGTGTGATGTCATATGTCTATAACCTCAGCAGTTAGGTGGCAGGGGCAGGAGTATCACATGCTACAGGACAGCTTGGGCTGCACAATGAGGTCGTGTGTCGGGAAAAAATGACAGTGAGTGTGCTGGTTAGTTCTTTGTCAACTTGATACAAACTTGAGTTGCCTCAATTGAGAAATTACCACCATCAGATCAGCCTGTGTACAAAGCTGCACAGCGTTTTCTTATTGATAATTAATGTGGGAGGGTCCAGCCCACTGAGTGCCATGCCACCTCGGGCAGGTGGTTCTGGGTAGTATAGGCACGTAAGAGGAAGCACTGGGAGCAAGCCAGTAAGCAGCATCTCTATGTGGCCTCTGCTTCAGTTCCTGCCTCCAGTTTCCTGTCCTGACTTCCCTTCATGATGGTCTATAAATCATAAGCTGAAATAAACCTGTTCTTCCCCAAGGTGCTTTTGGTCATGGTGTTTTCTCACAGCAATAGATAGATAAATATGACAGAGCGAGTGGGAGGAAGAGGAGAGGGGAAAAGATGGGAGGAAGTAGGGGGAAGAAGGCATTATGTGGGGGAAAGAAGGAGGAGGGGGGAAGGGGCAAAGGTGTAAAGGAGAGGAGAAGAGTAGGTAGAGAGGAAAGGGAAAAGGATGGAGGCAGGAGAAGGGGGGCAACTTTAATAAACCCCTAGATGTCTCTAGATGCTTCTGGCTTTATCTGTGACAAAACAGATTACTGCTGTCCAATATTAAAGCACATCATCTAGGGACAGTTTTAACAACTGTTTGTCACAAGTCACAAAAAGGGTTGAAACAAAGTAATTTACCATTGTTGGAAACTTGTCCTTGGCTGGCTTTATAGATCCCAGAACATCTGAATGTATTATACCAAAAACTGCAGAGACCATATTAAAATCACACTAACATTTATCAGTGTGTTTATTGATGAGACTTCAGAGAAGCAAAATTCCATGCAGGCCATCAATGATATTTTGCAGGTTTGATAATAAACATCTTGGAAGAACTATGGATTTCGAAGCACAATGTATTTGCTAAAAGACTTCCTGCTATTTGAGAGACTCAGGATGAGAAGATTCACTAACTTTATCACACACAAAAAAGTCTTGGCGATTGTTAATGGGAGTAATGAAAGGTTGATTGCTTCCTCAGCTGCCAGTAAAGAAATTGGGTTATCAAAGGATGAAAAATACAGCCTAACTCTCCAATGACCCCAGGAAGCTAGAAGTTTAAAAATACTATTTAAAAAGCCCTAAAAACCTCAAATTCCAGACCCTGTCCTCTGCCAGTAAATAGGCAAGGTCACACTCCTTGCTGCTTATGACAGACAGGCCCTTGAGTACGTACGTAATCCTGGCTTAGTAAGATAAGAGAAGATGAGCTGACTAACCGCTTATCTGACTTCGCAAACTGCTTGTGAAACCCCCACCCCAGTGACCTCTGTGTAGACTTTGTTGTAAACCCTATAAAAACTGTCTCAATTCTGCCCTCGAGGTCCTCGGTCCTGTACCCCTGCATGGTGTATGACTGTGGACCCCAGTGCACTTGGAATAAAAAGTCCTCATGCTTTGAGTGATTTGGGGTGCCGCCTTTCCTGAGTGGGAGCATGAAGGTCCACACTCTGCAGGTCTTTCAATCACACTGAGGGAATGCTAGAACAACAGAAGGGAAAGAGACATTCTTCTCCCAGGAATCTCCACCTTGTGAATTTCTCCTTATTGCTAAATAGCAAGAAATGCTTTTCGTTTTCTTTTTGGTTGTTGTTGTTATTGTTGTTGTTATTGTTGTTGTTGGTGGTGGTGGTGGTGGTGGTGGTGGTGGTGTGTGTGTGTGTGTGTGTGTTTTGTTTGTTTTGTTTCATTTCTCGAGACAGGGTTTCTCTGTGTAGCCCTGGCTGTTTGCAAATTCAGTATGTAGAACAGGCTGGCCTTGAACTCAGAGATCTATCTGCCTCTGCCTTCTAAGAGCTGGGATTAAAGGCGTGTGCCACCACTGCTAGGTATAACAAGAAACTCTAAACAGATTTTACCAGAAATCAAAGTTAGAATTTCAAGAATTAAAATGTTACATATACATGTATACACACACACACACACACACACACACACACACACACACACATATATATATAGAGAGAGAGAGAGGGGAGCATCTAAAGTCATAAAAGCATGCTCAAGTTCATCATCAACATTTTTTTAAACATTTTATTTGGGAGTTTTATACAAATTCAGTACTATTTTTCCTTTCACTTGGTACTTAGAATTTTATAGTAATAAAAATATACATAATGATTTTTTCACTGAAGCTCATGTGAGCTGTTCCTCAAATCTTTAGAATTTACCACAGTATGTCACATAAATATGACTTTCTATGTGTACAATAACAGGAAGGATCCTAGTATAAGCTAGACCGTGTCAAATATGCTATTATCCAGAATATAAGCAGTACATTTAATGAGGCTCAATAGATCCCTTGATCCAAAAGCAATGAGAAGGAACCAGAAAACCTCTGAAATTCGAGGAAGTTCAGTTTCACAGAATGTTTCAAAAACAAGTAAGATTCTTATCATTTTTTAAAGTTAGTGAACAAAACTGAAGACTGTCTAAACAAAGTTGTTCAAAAGGGCAAACATCAACCGGCCACCATAATCACATTGTTAATTTGAAGACACATCAGCTATTAAAAGCCCAGTTATTACCTCACATGCAAACTAACTTATTGCCTTTAAAGACATGGTTATATCGAGGAATGGGTCTTTGTGTCTGACTGTTCTTCTGCTTTGGTTTTGCCATCATCCCTTAAATATGCCTGATGAGATGAATTGAAGACAACAAACCATCACATTCTCTAAGGGGCCACCTTTTGGGATCGTCCACAGAATCCAAAATCAAGCTCACTATAGTCTCAGGAAAAACTCTGATTCGAATGACATCAGACCTTGACACTAACACTGAAAATGCACACAAGAAACTCCAGACATGGGCACCAAGAACAAATGATACAGGCAACTTCCTACTTCATGTCTGAGCACACTCAGAGCCTGACTATGCAGAACTTCTGCATTGGAAGCGTGAAGGTGACAAAGCCACAATGATAATGGTCAGCAGACAATATTTTCCTAGGAAGAGGAGGGAAAAGAAATAGAATCACCTCCCATAAAGGGTACAATGAAAATACATGCCCTAAGGAAGCCTAGTACATTCCTCTCTGAAGAAGTCTCTCAATCACAAGGATTAATTGGAACATGAAATGTAAAATAGAGTAAAACAATTATTGCTCTAGCTGTTCCTTTCTTAGCACTTTGGTAATAGTAGGAGATGCTGTTACATTTTATCTCCAGATCTTCTGAAACCTAAACCTTAATAAATATATAGTTTATAGAAAATATACCTTATGAAATGTCCCTTATATTCTATTGAAAATAAAGTAAAAAAAAAAAAAAAAAAAAACCCTTAATCTAGCACCTTCTAAGACAGCAAAATCACTTAAATTCTATTCCAATTTTGAAAAAAAAATAAGTTGAAATCAAGACATTAAAGTCAGATACACTGTTTCTGACCTGGAATTATAGTAGTATTGAACATATTAAAAATGTCTGCATCACATATGAAATCTTAACTACTAACATAAATTTGAATTTATGTACCTCTTAAAAACATTTAGGAAAGACATTCATTATATAAAATATACTTTACATTCAAAATTGTGTGTTAGCACAAAGCAGTTTTCAGTCTACAGGTATAAGATCAAATGGCAACAAAATCATTATAATGTAACTAATATTTGAAGTTACCTTAAAAATACTACAAGCAACTAGTGGGTCTGTAGCAATTATTTCAAACAAACTAGAGTGACAATGAGTACTCATACACAATATAATACAGACATGTCGTAACTATAAGTACATTATGCTAACTTTTAAGTTTTGCTAGCTAGCATAGAATCCCTTTACGTTATTTTTGGCATGGTGCCAGAAGTTGTGTGGAGACTGGAAGCAAAGAGTTGCTTATTTGTAGATTCACAACAGGAAGCACTCAGAATCTTCAAGTAGACTGTACACTTAAAATGCGGGCTTGTTCATGTATTCTTCCATTGTCTGAAAGAGAACAATGACTTAGAGCAATCTTCCCTGCAAACCATATGTGTTAACAGATTACGATTTGTTTTTCATTCTGTTGGGTTGTTTTTTTGTTTGTTTTTTTTTTTTTTTTTTGCAATACTGAAAAAAATGCAAAACGATATATATAGACAGAAATCTTTGCATTCTATAAGTTCGAATATCATTTGTCTACATGCCCACATGCATGTAAATATGTCACTTTCAAGCGAGAGAAGGCTCAGCTTGATCCAGAAGTGGATGTTTGAGAAAAGAGATGTTACAGCAACAACTGTGGAGACACAACTGTTGATTTAAAGCTCATGTGTCTAAATGGCCCTGAGGACCACATGCAGGCACATGTGCTATAAAAGCCCCAAGTATACATGTGTAACATATGCATTGTTTTCGATACTTTTGAGAACCTTTTCATTAAGACTACAGCCCAGTTAGAAGGGCTAACTATTCCATGATTCTGGAAGATTTCTGCCATGCCTTTTGGAAGAGCATGTCTCCAAAGCATCCAGACACTCCTTTAGTCATCAAGCTTGCTACTAAGCCCCAAAGACTGAGTTTTCTGTCTCCATCTGTTCTTTTAAGTGTTTAATAAGACAGGTGGATTCCACAGTGGTATTGCAAACTCCCTCCTACTGACAGGGAGGAATATTTGTGAAAAACAATGACCCAGGTTACATCAGTAAAAGAGCTCGTGGTGGTGGGGGGGGGCAGCAAATTATCCTTAGGCAATATTTAAAGTCACCATGAGTCACTGTCAACTTACTTAGCAATCAACATTTAATTATGTGCCCCAAAATGTGTGCCACCATTCAACATCCCAGGAAAGACTGTCAGCATGGGCCAAAGGGATCAAAGCTATTGGCCAACAAGATTGTTTAGAGCAGTTCAAACTGGGTGTCATATATGAGATATCATGCATATCAGATATTTATAATTCATAACTGCAGCAAAAGCACAGTTATGAAGTAGCAATGAAATTCGAGGTCACCATATACGAGAAACTCTATTAAATGGATTAAAGAGTCGCAGCATTGGGAAGGTTGAAAACTACTGCTCTAGAAGATACCCAAATGAGAAGTCAAGTTTCTAACTCCTTTCCCTGTCTCTTTAGGATTTTAGTGTGCCACTGCTGAAATGCTTGTCAGCCTCTTAACTGAGCACTAGTCCAAAGAGGCTTATATCCAAAGACATCTGCCCTGAATCTCCTCCTGAATATTCCATACTTATCTTTTAACTTGACTGGGGTAACAACACTGGCCAACAGCCTATGTGGGTTTTGCAGTATTTATCCCCATTAAACACATTAAGTCTAAAATTTACAGTAAGAGATGACAGCACATTATCAATATTAAAAAGATGACAAAATAAAATCTGTTTGTTTGACACTCGTGTGCTATGACTATAGTCTTTGCAGTTAAAATGCCTTGCTTTTGCTCATTTGACTGAAATGAGTTGACAAAATGGACACATTGCCTGACCCTTTCTGCAGCCTTGAAGAAGCATGAGACAGTCAAGGACATAAAGTGAATGCTTCACAACCTCAAGGGGCCACATGGTTCTGGTTATCTGCCCTATAGGATGACTACCGGGCTGCCCTACCTGCCCTCTCTGAGGCCTATCACTCCAGAGGCATAAAGAAGTGATTTCTTGAAATCGCCACTAAAAAGGGTTGGATCTGACTTTAAATGGTCTAAGTCTCAAATCTTTGTCCTCCTTTGCAAGAGTCAGGCTAGAGTTGGGACCCATCTGGAGACGCTCACACCTTCGTAGTTTGCATTTCTGTACTAATATACAGCCCCTTTCTATTGCCCTGTGGTTTTAGTTTCTGTTCTGAAGGTTGAAAGCACTGGGGTGCATCCTTCTGTATGTGTGAGTTGGCCTCTGGCTTGACTCCTTTTGACCTTCCCTTCCTGCCAGGCTATTGTCTGTGAAGATCATTCCCTTATGGCTGCCCCCACCTGGTAAACTTGAGAACTACAACCTATAGTCTTCAGTCTCCTTCTAACTTCATGACATCACCCACATTGCTGTTACTCCCTCCCACAAGTCATCCCCAGTCCTTTAGACTTTCTGAATTATCAGCATCTAAGCTGGTCACACTCAGATTAAGATCTGAGCATCTGGAGCTTTGAGACTATGGATCCTCTTATCAAATACCTGAAAACAACTTGTGTTTCTCTCCCCCGGCCCAAGAAACTTTTATTAAGTGTAATTGTGGGGAAAGTCCAAAGAGCTATTTCATCCTTTTTAGTTGTTCTAAAAGTAGACAATATCATAGGGGCCTTCCTCAGCCTCTAGTACCTACAAATATGTAAGAGCTGAAGGTCAGGAAATAAATGGGGCAATCCTCCTATATGTAATTTGAATATTTTTCTCCTACACATCCTATACTTTCTGAAGCACACAAGGCATGCAAAGTCAACTTCTCAACAAGCTCACTGACATCACTTCAGGGGCAGAACAGAGGGGGTTTACCCGAGCCCTTGAGGACACGAACAACACTCTCTCATTAGGCAGGCCCTGGTCATTCAACAGGTGCCATTTAAAGAGAGTCACAACCTTGCCTGCTCACTGGGGTACAGGGTTTAACACGGGGCATCTAATGATACCCATTCACACTGTCCACTCAGTCACCAGGAACAGGCACCAACCAATTAGCTTTACTGTGGCAGGGCTCACTTCTTGAAATGCCCAATTTCAAGATTTAAAGGAAACTAGGAACACTGATTCACTGAAAGCCTGTTCCTGCAGCTGGGGGACTTGGAAATCACACAAGGTGTATCTTGGCTTTGATTCAGGATGCTGTAATTACTAAAGTGCCAAAGAGCCTGGCAAAAGTCTGCCTCTCCTCTAAGAAGTTTCTGTCTTAAAGACCAAGAGGAGTGACTTAGGAAAAACTCCCACTTCCTACTCCATGCTTCTCCATCCCAGAGTATTTTGGTAGACATACTTTTATGGAATTTCCAAGCACTGATATCCTCAGTGCCTCATAAATTCCCCGTTTGTGACATTTGGAAAGAGTTGAGTGAGACTCGAAGAGGCTTAATGCATTTCTTTGAGGGGATAACACCTCTAGCAATGAATGCATTGGCCTAACAGGCACACAGAGCTGCTCATGGAAACCCACCCTTGTCTTTCTTCATGTCCACTCACCTGAGAATGGAGTCCCTCCATGGGTAGAAGTAAGAAATCAGCTCAAAGTACTGCCAAGACAGTTGCTGGGAAATCATGCCTAATGTCTTATTAACTTAATCAGTCTCTTATTTCCAAATAGCAGGAAGATTGGCTTTAGTACCAATTTTAAATAGGTACTTTACAATTCTTGAAATCCTCTTGACTCTTGACCTGCTGTTATGAAAACAGGAAGATGGAAAGACCCACTGAGGCTAGGTGTGGTACACGCCTGTCATCCCAGCACTTGGGAGGTAATGACAGGAGAATAGTGAGTTTAAAGCCAGCCTGGGTTGCATCCTAAGACTGTCCAAACACACACACACACACACACACACACACACACACACACACACACACACACACACCAGCGAGTGAGGGCAGCAGGGAGAAAAGAGAGGGAAGGAAGGAAGACCTACTGACAATCTGGGAGTCCTGGAGAATCTAAGCACCAGAAACATGCTTAGTTTAGGGTTGCTCAGAGCTACCTCATTTTAGAAGGTAAAGGTTAGAGAACACAGTACTCTTTTTCAGTGTGCTTGAAGGGGTTAATGCAGGTTATTGTGTGTCTGATTCACATCTGGGATGCTTCTAAAAAGAAAAGTCCCAGGATATTATATGATGCCATCAGACTCAGGAGCAGCGCCAAGCACAGGTTTCAGGACCCATTTATACCTCAGCAATCTAGCCATGAGCGTTCCTGATTTATTCATGCAAACAAGTGCACGAAGACCTAAGGCCTTCCCAAGAGCAAGGAAATTTCAATTAAAATGACAAATGCCATCTTCGATAACATAGCTCTAATATTCCTAGCAAATGAAATAACTACGCATTGCTGTTCTCCCTTCCCAGGGCAGAGCAGATGTTTTAATGAAAGTCTTTTTATACATCTCATAAAATTTCGTTTGCAAAGAATAGCACCAAGCACTTGATATCCCTCAGAGGTAGGATATTTTCAGACCCCAAAGCTCAGCCAAACAGAACAGGCAAAAACTCAGGTCTAAACTGCAAGGGTCCAAAGCGCCATTTCATATTTCTTAACTATGAAAATGAGCAGAACATTTCACCTCTTGAACATGCTAACACCTAATTAGAAACGCTGGAAGAATTGAATAAGCTAATATGTGTAAATTGTTTAAAGTAGAATCTATGCCCAGCACAGCCTGTAGGTGCAGTGTTCAGAGTAGTAGCTATATTATGGTTAGTGCCTAGAATCAACATCATCTCCCCCATGCATAGAAACCATACTGACCTCCTGTAACATATCAGAGTCTTCAATGGCTTTGACTGCTGTTTTCTTGGATGTTTCCTGAATTTCTCCACCTATTATAAATTCATCGAGGATAAAATACGCCTTTTCAAAATTAAAGATAATATCCAGCTCACAGACCTGGTAAGGAAAGGAAAAATAAAAGTAAATGTTTTGATAATGGAGTAGAATCAGGAAAGCATCTGCCACTGTCTGCAGCTTTTGCAACATTGTCATTCAAGTGGCAGCCAGACATAAAATACCACATGGCATTTTAAGAACAGAAAGATGGAAGGAGAAAATCCCAGACCAGTAAAGGTAAAAACCAAATCCTATTGAGGCAGAGCATGTCTTTAGATAATACGCTCTGTGGTGGTTTGAAAGAGAAATGCCCCTATAAGCTCAAGTATTTGATCACCAGCTGGTGGTGCCTGGGGAGGTTGTAGATCCTTCAGGGGTTTCAGCTTTGGTAGAAGAAGGAGGTCAGTGGGGGCAGACTGAGAGTTGATAGATTCATCCATCTTCCAGTTCACACTCTCTACGTCTCTTCTTCCGGTGTGTGGCTGAGCTGTGACTTCTCAGTTTCTTGTTCCCGTCACCTGCTAGCCTACTTGTCCTGCCATTATGGACCCCTCCTTCGGATCTGTAAGCCAAATCAACTCGCCTCGATAAGTTGCTTTTGGTCATAGTATTTGATCACAGCCATGGGAAAGTAACAAATATGTTTTGGGTTGTAACAGAAAGCATGAATCTCCCTGGGGGAGTGAGGCTTCCAGGCACTTCTGTCCTCATGCACAAGCAGAAGCTGGGTCCCTGCTGCTTTTTAAGTAGAAAGACAGAGCCTCAGTTCTCCTGCACTGAGTTTTTAAGATCTTGGCTATTAGGCCAGTGAGTTGCAAATTTTTGAGCATATCAAAGTCCCTGTTAAACCTTCTGAAAATTCTTCCTGTAGGCCAAAAGCCTCTGGACCTTCTGGGTCAGTAGGCCTGGATCCAGTCCAAACACCTGTACTGCTGGCAGATTCCCGCGTGATACTGAGGCCTCTAGTTAAAGGAACAGCACATTAACTGGGGTCAAAAATGAACAGAGAGACCGACCGGTCTCAGTATGGAAACGAAGCGAGTGGCAAAGCTATCCCCATAATCTAAATGCTTCAGCCCTAGAGTGCTGTTTTTGCTGGCTTCCTCAGTGCTTACTCCACAGCTCACTGAAAATTGACTCCTTTTGCATCCAGACCCTATCTGCCCAAACGAAGTTGCTTTCTTTAAGCCATCTAGCTAGAAGTCCCCCATCCTCTCTCAAGCTCACCTCAGCAGCAACGAATACCCTTGTCATTCTGGTTTTGTTTTGTTTGTTTGTTTGTTTGTTTTGGAAATTTCTTCTCCCTTGACACCGTTTCATGACTGTGGGCCTCCTGTGACTGATGATTCCTTCTTGGACCTTCTGGATGACTTTGTTCTACCCCTCCCCACTAACTTGTATTTGGGTGGTGAGAGCTGGTCAGAAAGCTCAAGGGATAAAAGTGCTTCCTGCCAAGCCCTGGAACTGTGGAGTTCCATCACCATAGGGTAGAAAGAGAGAACCTAGTCCCACAGGATGTCCTCTGACCTCTACATATGTGCCCTAGCAAACATGCAGCCCTCCAGCAAAATAAATGAACATGTGTCATTTCAAAAGATGCTTTTTTGAAGACGTGCTTATGGAGTGCTTGGGGCATGTCAGTTTACAGAACTGCTAGTGTGCCCACCACATGTGGCTTTCATAGTGGCCATCCATATGCTTAAATGATGACATTCTTCATCATGGCTCCTTCTCTTTGCAATACACATTGTCTTCTAGACAACCTCACTGGCTCTCTCAGGGAGAGCTCCTTTCTCTCATTCACCCATCCATTGGTTCTGCCCTCTTTCTGGTCACCAACCCCTATTGGTCCTAACATCTAGAAAGAACACTTCTCATCCCTCCACTTCATAGCTGCTCTAGCCGGCAAATGGTGCAGCAAGCCAGACTAATCCCCATTTGCTCAATCTTTTCACACGCTACCTGCACATGTCTGCCTACGTGGGCATTCTTAGTTCCACATCACCATGTCCCAAATTGATCTCAAACACATTCATTTGTTAATGATTTATTTATCTTTATTTTGTATGCATCGGTGTTTTGTCTGTGAGGGCATCAGATGTTGGAGTTACAGACAGTTGTTAGTCGCCATGTGGATGGTGGGAACTGAATGCAAGCCCTCTGGAAAAGCAGTCCGTGCTCTTAACTGTGATCTCAAACATATTTTTTCTTCTTTTAGTCCCTATTTTGCTTAGAACCTTCTTTCATATATTGTACCTAATTCATATGAGAGCTCACTCACTCCCCCACTCCAACTCATTCTTTTTGTACTGTCTAGTTTTATGTTAACTAGACACAGTCATCAGAGAGAAGGGATACTCAATTGAGAAAATGCCTCCATAAGACTGAGCTAAATGCATTGGGCTTTAGGGCATTTCCTAACTTAGTGATTGACGGAGAAGGGCCCAGCCCATTATGGGTGGTACCATCCCTAGGGTGGTGATCCTGTGTTCTCCAAGAAAGTAGAAAAGCAAATAGAAAGTAGACTGAGCAAGCCATGAGCAGCATGGTGATCCTGTGTTCTACAAGAAAGTAGAAAAGCAAGTAGAAAGTAGACTGAGCAAGCCATGAGCAGCACCCCTCCAAGACTTCTGCATCAGCTCCTGCCTCCAGATCCCTGCCCCGAGTTCCTCCCTGACTTCCTTTAATGATGAACTGTGATGTGGAAACATAAGCTGAATAAACCCTTTTTCTCACCAAGTTTCTTTGGCTATGGTGTTTCATCATAGCAATAGTAATCCTAATTAATACCTCTTCTTCCTTTGGTCCTGATCTGTTGCCTTGGTTACCAGTTCTATTGATTCTACCATCTAAATAGAGCACTAGTCCCCCATCCCTCCACTTCACAGATGCTTGGGCCTGTAACCCCTCCCATTGGGTCTACAGAAATGACCTTTTAGGTAATCTCTTTGCCCATCCAAGACCATAGTCAGACACACTTTGCTAAGATGCTATTCTCGTTCCTCTTTGTGTAAGGTCTAGGTTTCAAGATAGATTTTAATTCCCCAGTGTGACAGGATTTCACCACCCAACCCCAACCCTCAGAACACCGCTCTGCTTTCCTGTGCTTGCCTTTTACACCAGCCACAGTCACACAAGCTCCAGCTCACTGTGTTCTTTCATGCGCTTACCCTGGCACATGCCAGCAAGAATTGAACAGCTCCTCCAAATCCCTTCCTTTTGTTCTGCTACTGACAATAGAATTCTCAATTCAGAAAGAATTCTTGAAAACCCCCACCTAATATAAGCACAACATAAAAACAAATAATAAGGCCAGGTACAAGGCGCATATACTTTTAATCCCAGTACTCAGAAGGAAGAGGCAGGTGGATCTCTGTGAGTTTGAGGCCAGCCTGTTCTACATAGTGAGTTCTAGGACAGCCAGAGCTCCAAAAACAAACAAACAAACAACAACAACAAAATAATAAACAATTCATAGATAAAGCAAGAAAGTTCTAGGAAAGTCTCTAAACGTACAAACCTTGGTTTTTAGCTTCTGGAGTTCCATTTCTGGCTAACTGTTCTTGTTAACTAAAGTGTGACAACCCAGGACATGGTTTTTGTGCTTAAAAATCTCAGCCTGAGAAAGGCTTGGTACCACACTGGGATCCCAAAAACCCAGTATGGTCACAAGCCAGCTAACAAAGACTTTCTCTGGTCTTCTCTTGTGGATACCAGCAACACTGACAACCTGGGTTCAATGCAGAGCTTATGTAAAGAAAGATAAAAGGAACTCCACAAAAATGCTATACACACACACACACACACACACACCATACACTTACATAATAATAATAATAATAATAATAATAATAATAATAATAATAATGATAATAATAATAATATAATGCCTAACAAATAAATATGTTTCTAATATTTGGACTCAACAGTTCCATAAGAGGGTTAGCCCCATGATATACTAAGAATCAGTCCCTGATAAGATATAAGCAGCAATCATTATGTAGGCCTCGTTTATAAGAATAATTGGGAACAATCCAAAGTCCACCCATAGGAAACTGTTGAAGCAACATATGTACATCTTTATAATGGCATAGGATTTCTATCTACAATTTTGAAAGAATAGGTTAGTCTTACATGGAAGGATGTGAGAAAAATCTCTAATAGGCTTGTAAGGAGAATAGTAACTTTATAGAAGAATATGCCTACTACAATCCATTTGTTTAAGCTCAAAAAATTATCTATATAGAAGGGTATGAAAAAATCATTTTTTGTAATTTTGAACAATAAAACTAAAATGAAAAAAATCACAATAAATTAGACATCTATGCACAAGAAAGAAAGGATCAGAAGAACCAGTTACCAGAGGTCAGGAGAGGTAAAAGTCAGGAGTGACAGCAGAGAGACCTCAGCATTCAAGGCTGGTATAGACTAGAAATCCAAGATAGACAGGAGCCTCATTAGAACAAAGTATCACCGGAGTCCTATGAGTAGACCTCACAAACATCCCTATAAATTCACTAGGAACTCTCTGTGGCCTCTTCTGAGCAGTCACCTGTCCCCAGACCCAAGGGCTCTCTCAACAGGTCTGAGGCAACTAATTTCCTGCATCTAGTTTCAGAGAATAAGGTAAAGGGGCATGCAGAATCCGATACACACACCATGGAGAATGTTGCAAGTGAGCAAATACTTCACACATAACAACTCCAAAGTACTACTCTACAGCCCACCTCCATGTAAACACAAGAAGGGGTGGCAACCAGCAGAACTGGGGGAAATTCAAGTTCTCTCTGCCATTCCTTTAATACTTATAAATTCCACCTTAAGCTTCTTTCCCAGCATACAAGAACTATGCTTGTGATGCTCAGAGACCATAGAGTTATATATGCAGCATCTTCCTTCACAGTCCATGCTAATAAACAAACCTTTCTCTGACCTGCCCTGCATGTATGTAGATTCTGGCACACAGCTTATAAACAGCAGAAAACTGACTAATTCATGTCATCTTCCACTTCCTCATTGTGTGTTCTATAGTGTGGCTCACAGCTCTTCTCTTACAGCGAATACATACTACTGTGTACATTATACTACTGTGATAATGTTTCTGACATTTCAGCAACTAAATCCCTTTGGATGGAGTCTAAGAAGCATCTGCCCTTGACCTGTGTTTTAAAGTAAATACAAGAAGTTTCAGGTTACACCAAGGAAGTGTTTCAGATAATAAGAACAACTACAGAGCTACATGAAAAACAATATAAAAATAGCAACCAATTGTTTATATATTTTTGCTACCTGTTGTATTTGACCCTCACAGTCACCCATGAATTTAGAAAAGCAAACATTTTTATCAGCCTTTTTAGTGTCATATTCTCATCAGTAAAATGGATATAGATGGCAGGTCTGAAATCTTGGGTCTGGTCACCATGTGAGCAGACTCCAGGATCAAGACACTTAATGCTCCTCTTTTTACAACAGAAAAACTCCCTAGGTCAAATGCAAACGTTTCCTGGGACAGCAGCATTCACACACTCAGACTACATCAATCAAAACCTATGCTGCAATGCCGAATGGAAATACGGCAGCTGTCTAAATCCCTTTTCTACTAACAGACCCCAAAGCACTGCTTCTTAGTATCTGTAAACTGGAGTTAATGCTACTTACTGAAGATTGAAAGATTAACTACACAATCCTTGATAATCTCCTTAGAATTGAAAAGTATGATGAGACACATCACTCAAATTAGTAACCAGAGATTTTGAATTTTTTAAAAATCTTGTCTTCAAAATACAGTATTTTCAAGCTATAAGAATCAAAGGGCAGAATTCAAAGAAATCTTTGGTATTAGCATGAGAGGAAGGGAAACCTGAAAAGAAATCTTATTCCTGAGATGATATCACTGAGGATCAGCCCAGAAGCCTTTGGTCATCACTGTTAATTAGTAAGAATGAATACCTACTGGGCCTGGTGCCCTGAAGTGCTCTTAGTTTAATGAGAGATTCATTGAACATTTTAGTGAATTAAAATTTTGATTTATGATGGAGATAGGGCTTCTAGAAGTGTACCCGAATTGGATGGATAACTAATGCTTAAGAGGCAGGAAATTACTCTGATCCTCTTTAAGCTTTCCCTGGGCCTAGATCCTGGCAGAGGTCATTCAAATTCTCGTAAGAAGTGATGTGCTCTGAAAATACCTGGTTGAGTTTCTCTTAGGCACAGAGAGATCAAAATTCAGCCTCAAGTCACATGTTCAACTCACGTAAACAGAGCAAGTTCAAAAATGAGGAAGAGAAACGGGTTATAGGAAAGCTCAGACTTTAAGAAACTCCTCCAGGCCCCTGCAAAAGGCCACATGTGTAGCTCATCTTAAAGGAAAGCACCAAAAATGTCAAAATTCATTAGAATAAAAGGAAGCACGAAGCTAAATATTCCTGTGTTTCAAAGCATGCTAATGTATATGTGTGACTTGGGAAAAAATAAACTGAGTGAGGTGGCAAGAGAAAGAGAACATGGCATCACTTCCATATTATTCCTAAATATTGACAATAACTGAAATCTCCCAAGCAACGCACGTGTTAGCTCTCATAACATCATTTACTAGGAAAAGGAGAGGGAAAACAGGGGAGAAAGTCCATTCAGAAACCCATCCAATACTGGTTATTGTGAAGCCTGTTGCAAAAAAGAAAGAGGAGGGAGGGAGGGAAGAATGAAGGAAGAAAGGAAGGAAGGAAGAAAGGAAGGAAGGAAAAAGAAAAGGGGGAAAGCAGGTATGATCCAACCCAACCAATGATGAAAATGTCACCTATTCAGTTTCAGAGAAAGAATGCTAAAAATTCTTCTGAAGGCAAATTCTCCCAGCATCACTTGATAAACGTCCACAGACCAAGGGAATGAGCAAAGAGCACTACTGGAGGGGCCGTTTCCACATCTGCTAGTTTTCTTTCCTACAGCTGTGCATTTTATTGGTGTCTCCAGAATATTTGCTAAAATCTGACCCAGAGTTATTTATAGCAGTGGGGGAGTGGGGGTGAGGGAGGTCAAAGGTCTTGACCTCAGGGAAGGGCCAGGTTTGCACTTGGGCAACTTTTGCACCAGGTGGGATGCTCAGAGCTGTTGCATAACCTGGAATGCTGATGATGACAGGTGCACAGAGGCATGAACTCAGCAAGGGTAGGGGAGTGGCCTGTTGCCACCCTTTGAAAGCATAAATTATAGCGTAGAGGGTGTGGAGTTTTTCATGAGGGATGGGAAAAGTGATGGGAATTAATGCCCCACCTAGGTCTGTGCTTAAAAAAAAAAAAAAAAAAAGATGCTCACCAGCAGGCCAAGCAGAAAAGCAGAAAAGAGCTTAGAGACAGAAACGGCCAAGTAAGAAGCTGAGAGTAAAATCCTAGGTAAATACACTGCATTAGTGAGAGGGAAATGGAGATGAGTTTTAAGTTGACATGGAAGAGTCAGGTAGGTTCTAGTAAGAGGCAAAGAAAGGCAAAAGAACCCTGTCATTTCCGCTGAAGGGCTCTATGACATAGCAAACTCCATCCACCGGAAAGAGCAGGTTTGCCAAAGTCAGGCATAGCACTTAGTCCTAAGAAGATCAGCGAAGACCGTCACCAGGCAAGGAAAAAAGAAATCAGCTGGCAGTGAATGAAGACACACTAGGCAGGTGGGAAGAGAGGCACAGCCTTTGGAGGAAGAGGAGGGAGAACTCAGGGGAAGAAGAAAACCAAGGAGGGATCTCCAGATACCAAGACCCAGCGGAGAGCATCGTCAGGGCAAAAGGGGAGACAAATAAAGGGTGATAAGGATCCAGTGCTGAAGAGAGGGCAAAGCAGGTCAGGCTTGGGAAATGTCAGTGGTGCAGAGCAGCCCAGAGGGCTCAATGGGAGCTGTGCAGCCTCCTTGGAGTCCTTAAGGTGAGGCCCTGCTGCAAGCTGGCGCAGAGTGAATGGGCTCTGAAGATGGGAGCAGCTGTGAGAGATCGCTGCATCTGTTATTTACATAAATGCAAATGAGATCGCGGAATATCAATGTGAAGTGAAAGGACCGGGGAACTTCTGTTTGTTTGGATTGGTGGTTGTTGTTTTTTCCCCTTGTGTACTGAAAATATTGTAACTTTAAACAATGCCAAAGAAGGAACAAAATGTCAAAACAGAAAAGGAATGGTAAAGCCATTGAGGAATAAGGGACAGAGATCAACCACAATTAAGTTCAGGCTCCCTGAAACAAGGCAATCTGAAGAAAGATACATCCACATCTTCTGAGCGATTCGTTGTTTACTAAGAAATACAGATAGGGAGGAATCCTGTAATCCTGAACCAAGGTGAGCCAGCATCATCCTTGGTTCAATGCAATTGAGAAAGAGAATAGGAACACAAGAGATGAGCAAAAGCAAGAACCAAGCTAGATAGACTCTAAAGGGCCAGAAGGACACTTACATTTCCAAAGTATTTGTCCAGTAACTCCACATAACGATGTACAATCTCTAGTGTCAAGAGCTCATTGTCTTGATTTTCTATTGCACAGCAAAAATATAAACTAGCATACCTTGGAAAGAAAAAATAAGGAAAAAGCAAAATTGAATGAGACAATCAACAAGCTTAGGTGGGTTTTCCCAATGGGTGTGCAGCCTCCTGCTCTCCAGAGAGAGTCTCCCCCCTATGAGGATAAAATCACTGTTCATGGCACACTGTACACTCCTCAAATATAAACCAGGACACATAAAAACGCTGCAGTGGTTAGTGACCGGTTAATCACATGAAAGGCTCTCAACAGAACTTTACCGTGAAGAGCTACACTCACAGGGATGGTATCCTTTGGTATCCATGGTAATCAGGGTGTTTGTTCTAGCCCCTCTCCAGTTTGTAAGTTGTTGTAGGCTGGCATAGCATGGATCGCCATTGGAAGCCACAGAAGCTGCTTTGTCAAAGCATTTCTTAGTAGTGGACTCCATTAACTATCAGAGCCTACATGCCCCACCTCTCTTTTCCCTTTGGGTTTTATAAACATCCTCTTTGCGTGTATCTCCAGTGTGAATTTTCCCTTTTGGAAACTGTAGTTTGATAGAGGACATTGGGTCAGGCTGGCTATGTTCAGGTCCTAACTTAGGCAACCGCTATCGGAGTCTTGAGTGAAAACCTTCCTTTACCTCTCAAGCCTCAGATCTCTCATTTATAAATTAGGATTCCTCACTAGTATGGTCTTGCCACTTCAAACAGGTGCATCAAAAGAAATATAGGCTTTAAAGGAAGAAAGTTCTGGACTTGAGTCCTGGCTCCACTGATTACCATTCAACTACTGTGGCTGGGAAGTAATTAAACTGTGTGTCCTCAATTCACCCATCTGCAAATATGGACAACTGTAATGTGAGCCATCCATTCTCATTCCTCTATCACATTCACTTGTGTTTTCCCATAGCATTTGTTACTGAATATATGTTGATTGCTTAATAAATAAATATGCTTCTTGAAAACACAAACATAATCTTTCTCATTCACTTGCTGCTGTATGTATAGGCTTGAAATGATGCTGGATTGTAACCGGTGCTCACAAAATGTCACTGAGCATGTGCTTGCAAATTCAGCATACAACTTAAGGATTTAGAATCTGTCCTAACACGTGGAAGCTGTTTTAATCAATGGGGGAATCTTTATGAGCTCTCTCATTGTTGCAAATATTTAGACTCTCCTCATCAAAGATTTTTGGAAAGCACCGAGATTGGTATCATAATTTAAAATATTTAGCAGGAAAACGAGTCAAAGCCACAAAGAGAAGGTTGGTTCTCGTGAAGTTACTCACACCTTTTATAAACAAGTTTGAGCTCTTTCCAGTCGATGAAGCTGCTTGTCCTGTGCCCACGGGAGAGCACGGTCTGGATGATCTCTCTGGTAATCTTCTTCCTCTCTTTGTCAGGGAGCGTGGTGTACCATTTCTGCAGCCGCAGTTTCCCTTGTCGACTGAAGAGCAAGATGAAATGTATCTAGGATAAAAATGCACAGAGAAGGACATGGTTTGGTCAGCCAAGTCACTCACCGCACAGGTCAGGGTGTTCGGGACTGGGTAGACAGGAATGTATACTGAGGAGATATTTACCAGCCTGAGAATGATCCCATCTGTTAAGTTACATCTACCTAGCAGAGGAGCCAAATGTGGAAGAACATTACACACACACACACACACACACACACACACACACACACACTACACACACACACACACACATTACACATCACACACTACACACCACACACACACACACCACACACACTCTGCACACCACACTGCACACCACACACACCACATACCACACACACACTACCTACCACACACACCACATACCACACACATACACCAGACACCACACACTACACACCACACATTCCACATACCACAACACAGACACCACACACACACACACACACACACACACACACACACACACACCACACCACACACACACACACATACACACACACCACACACAGACACCACACACACACACACACACACACACACACACACACACACACACACACACCTTACTTCACTTTCAGGAGAACATATTAAAAAAGATTTAACTCCTTTGAAGGGTTGCAAATTCATTAAGACACAAAACATATCAAAGGAAGTAGTGGTACTCTTTGAAGCAAATTCCTCCTGACAAGCAAAACAAACAAGAACAATGTTTTGACCACTGGTGGAAGGATTTACATTAGTTACAGCCTTCTGTGTTCCACATCACAACTATAAAAACACAGGAATGGAGAGGACAGCGGAAGGGGGAGGTGGTGTAATTATATTCTAATTTAAAATTTTTCAGTGTTAAAAGAATGAAAGAAAATAAAGAGAAAGCAGGGGGAAGAACAGTAAACAGCAAGAGGACAAGACCTAAATTAACGCTTTGATTGCTGTGCAGGGCTCCTTAGCTGACCCCAGGTATTACTCATCTATCACCAATCTATTACCTATCTCAAGCCTCCTCAGCATGGTGGATGGGTAACAGTTTACAGAGTGTGTTAGCCAAGGAAGTTACCAGGAAGTGTTAGCAATGCTACCAGTAAGTAATTCGATTTTGTTTACAAATCAGTTTTACTATGTGTATTCAAAATGAAGTTTCATATTTTAGTGAACTTTAAGAGCTTTAAATGAGAGTTGACAGTCTAAATCTAGTACTTTAGAACATGTTTACAAAGACAGTCAAGTGGCCACTCTTTATTTTACAAAAGGCCACATTTCTCATCCCATCACATTAGAAAACTTAAAGTCTTATGTTTAGTTATGTCTATGATTTTATTTGTTGGGTTTTTGTTGATTGAAAACTAATAGAAAATGTGGAGCTGGAGAGAGGAGCGAGTGAGTGAGAGCACTTGTTGCTCCTGCAGAGGACCCTGGTTTGGACTCCAAGCATCCCATGGTTGCATACAACCATCCATCACTCTGTTTCCAGAGATCCAGTGCCCTCTTCTGAACTCTGAGGGCTCCAGACACTCAGTCAGGCAGTGCACATACATATGTGCAGGCAAAACACATCTACATGTGAAACAAAATTGATAAATCTAAAAATAAATTATAAATAAGATGCATTGTTCCTGTTAATTGTTTTGTGAGTGAAGAAATATCTGCTGCAAACCAAGGCTAACTACAGTCTAAAAAAGACCAAAGCAAAACAAAATAAAAATCCAAATCATCTATTTTTTTTTTTTTTTTGTCAAAGTGGTTTCTCTCTGCCATGGCACAAACCCTAACAGCTTGGAATGTCCTCTAACTTACAGAATTTGAGGGCTTCTTTTTGTAATTATTTTATTGTTATTAATATGTATGTGTATATGCTTCGTTCTCTCTGTCTTGCTGTCTCTGTCTTTCTGTCTTTGCCTGTCTGTCTGTTCAAATAGAACAATGGAATCCATTCAAGTACACTCAATAGCTGCTATGCATAAGTCAAGGTTAGAAGACTCAGTCCTGGCAAGTTGTGCTGGGAACCAGTTACCTCCTCGGATGTAACCTTAGAGGTTGGGCAAGCTATCACCATGAACTTCAGTGACTTCACAAGCTTATTGACTCCAACAATTAATTTTTATCTAATTTATTGGTGCAGTCATTCAGGGCACATTTGACTAATTCATTTCAAGAGGTTAATCAAATACAGTCTTGTATTAGCATTATCTTGAGCACCAAAAAAAAAAAAAAAAAAAAAAGGACAAATGAAAGGGTTTCTGTTTTCTTTTTTCAGTATTTGTAGAGTCAACTTGGACTTGATGCCCAAAACAAACTTCATGTGACTTCAGAAAGCAATGCCTAACATGTCACCACCAGCACCACAGATAATGTCACTGTGAGGAAAGAAAAGGGAGAAATAGTAACACCCACCCTATGTAAAATCCAATAAAGTGTGTTGAGCAGGGTTATGGTCTTATTTGACCCAAACACTCAGGAGGGGCCACTTTATTGGGCCCATTTTGAGGGGGCGCAGATGGTCTCTTGAATGCAAAGATGTACTGTCAGATGAATCAAGCATTCCTTGTCTTCAGCAGCCACTAGAGTAAGACTTGACCTCCCTGGGAAAACCCAGAGCTTAGATAGTTTGGGTGTTTTCTTGCTATAGATCGCTGTCAAGGGAGGAAACACCACCAGACCTCTGAGGGAAACACGAAGCAGATTAGCAGCAATCCATCTGCTCTAATACTTTGAAGCACTGTTGGCATTTTACTTCTTGCTCATTATGTGCAGAAAAGGCTTCTAATAACACTGGTTCCTAAGTTTGCAGAGTTACCAGCTCGTAACCTCGGTTCATGAAATGGACCCGTGACCAGGGACCTTCCCCTGTCCCCAGTACGTTTGCAGCCTGAGCACCACGTTCTCAGGATGTGGGGCACAAATATAAATGCTCAGAATATGTTCCTCTGCTAACTTCACAGCAACTCTGCAAAGTGCCAGCCCATATCAGTCCCTCCATTCTTACCTTCCTTCTATTGGAGGTGCCAGCACTACTGGGAAAATCACAGTACTACCATGACTGTTTGATGAGTCACTTCATAGATCCCAAATGGAGCTTGGAAATTTTCCAGATACTTGTTAATATAAAGAACTCCCAAACATTTTCTATATCAGTTATTCTAACTCCTCACCCTGTCCCTCATAGTTCCTGGATCTATCCTCACTCCTTAAACCTGGAGAGAAGATTCAGGCCAATCTGAGGACTCCCTGGCCTCTTCCCACATCCTCAGACTCACTCCTAACCAGTGTGTTTCCTTCATTGTGGAGGAATACAACGTCTCCCTTAATCCTTGATCTGTAACCCTTTCTTACCTCCTAGGAAGTATGCTTCATCCCTTCTACATTTCCCATCTACACCACATCTTCTGGAACTCTTTCCATGCAGATGCTGGGTAAATAAAGTTTCTCTGTCCTTAGAAACACAGTGGTCACCTGTAACAACCTCTGACCTTCAGCAGAGTCAGGAACCCAGTGGGTCTGCTTTTAAAATGTGTCTGGAAATGGAAGTAAATATAACCGGGTATGACAGATGCCTGTAATTCCAGCTCCAAAGAAGCAGACGTAGGAGGACCAAGAGTTTCCAGTTAGCCTGGGCCACATAATGAGAATCCATCTCCAAAACAAGCACAAAGCAAGTGAAAATGGAGATAAATGGTCAGAAGTAGATATTAACTGTGCTAACACACTCAAAATTGGAAAATGCCTTCTTACTAGTTAAAAATAGATAGCACTTAGGTGACACTTGTTAACCAATTTCAATAAAATAATAATTCTGATGATAAACTACAAAACCATGAAGTTGGATATGTAACATTGTACCCAAAATGGATTATACTTACAAGGAAATTATATAGTGGAATTTTATCTCACAGAAAATGTTATTTTCTTCTCCATATTTCACTGGGTTTTCTAAAATTCACATGTATGATGCTATAATTATTAAATGTGTAATAAAATGTCTTAGCAGGTTCAATATAAAAAAAAACAGTCATATTCTATCGAAAGCCTAACACTGAGTGAATGCTGAGGTTGTCTTTGCCCCCACAGAATGATACCCTGTGCAGGCAGCCTGTAGCAGTACTGAGTGGCTAACAGTGCATAAAGGGCAGGAAAAGCAGACATGATTGTTGGGGTAGTAAAAATGCTTGGCATGGTATTATTATAGTAGAAACATGTCATTATATATTTGTGCAAACGGATACAATGCCCAACACCAAAGTGGACCTTAATATAAAATATGGATTTAGGTGGCCATAAAGAATCCACACAGGTCCATCACTTGTAACAGACGAGCCATTTGGCATATAATGTTGATAATGAGGGAGGCTGTGTCTACAAGATGCCTTTGAACAGTATGCCCACCTGTGCTATGAACCTAAAAAACAGGCTCTAAAATAGTGTGTGTTTTAAAACAGAAAATCATCTGACCAGACTAACTGTCTCATAACCACATGGCTAAGAGGTAAGTTGGGCATGCATAAGGGTGAAGTCACCAGCTAATGGGGGGGGGGGGTCCTACAAAATCCATCATTGTTGCCTTATTTGCAGGAGAGAAAGCTAATAATCAATCCTTTCTATTTCAAGGCAATGCGATATAATTCCAGCAACAGAATGAACATGGAGAAGGAGTAAGGAAATGTGTGTGACATTCACAAAAGTGGTTGCTTTGTAATAGCAGGTAACAGTGCTGTGGGTTGTAAAACGCACTGAATGGATGACTCCCAACACCAAATTTTAGTGAAACAGCCAAACAGAACAGTGTATCTCAGAGCAATCCCTCACAGTAAGGATACGTTGCATATGCTTATGCTGGCTAGTGGCATAAGTGAACTTCTTGCTATTGCTGTCACTTTAAAAGCCAAAGAATGACGAAGCAGTAGCCAACCAGAAGGAGAAGGTAGACAAGAAGACCAAATCCATCAGTGCAGTCATTTATGCGGTACTAAAGCAAAACAAATGTTTAAACACAAGGGTGATCACTAAGGAAGTGTTAACAGAAAAGCAATTTCTCATTTACTGTTAATATTTAACTCTTGCAGACTGTAGAATACTGGGAAGGTTACATATAGAACCTTTTCCTCTGAATATTAGAAGCAATGTTTGGGTGGGGCTCAGCAGGTTGAATCACTACACTTTGAGAAGGTCAATAAGGACAAAAAGCCAAGGCCCCTTGTGAAAAACAGGGGGCTTCCTTTGAATGAGAAAAGATGTTCCACTCTTTTTCCCAATACTGACAACTTAAATAAACAAGCAAGCTGGAGAAAAACCCATCGTTTAGTCACTGGTGTCGGTTCAAAAAACCCTCCACCTGGCAGTCAGCACTCTTCTCTCATTCCAAGATTAACCAGAGACAGTCTCCAGGGAAACAATCACATCAATATCTAAAGTAATTGTATTTCTGAAAGGCCTGTCAACACAGATCATTAATTCATTTGGCTCGTGTTTACCAGTGCCTATGATGTGTGATACTAAACACACAGATGGACATTGAAGCCTGTACCTTGGGAGCTTATAATGGTGATAAGAAATGTAACAAAACTTCAGGGTAAACACTGAATTAAGCACAGACTTTTATTACTTCTTCCCCCCAATACGCCATTAAAATGACAGTATCGGAAGTTTCAAAATTATGTTAAGCCCCAAAGAGTATGAGACAGATGGGGAAATAATAGGGGCTCAGAGGTTTCAGCAAATCTTTGAAATATGGAAAGGAGACCTGTGGGGCATATTTAGCAAAATGGGGAAGGCCAGATACAAGGCCAGGTTCTGAATACAGGGAGAATGGCTGAAAAGTCTTCCTGTAGGGAGGTTGGTATTTACCAGCAGCAGAATTCCCAGAGACTACAGCTAAATGAGAACACACATACATGTACATATGTAGGTAAACACACACACACACACACACACACACACACACACACACACACACACACACACCACTCCACAATACATTCCCACCGTGTTATTTAAAGATACAGAAATTTAGTAAAGGGCATGCCTTTGGAGTAGCTCTTAGCACACCTTTACCACAAACTTGCAATACCTTGTACCTTGATGTAGTCCTAGCTATGACATCATGAGGCAACTGCAGTATTCGAGCCTTATTATAGTCTTTCGGCACCGATGTCCACTGTTAACTGTTGTGTAGCATAGTAGCATAGCACCACTCAGGAGATTTGCACAAACCCTTGGGGCTCTTAGATATTTATAGATGTCTACAGCTCTCCTACAACTTAAAAAGAAGTCAGAGCCAGCAAATCCATGGGTCATCATGTAAGAGGAGAGTATTTCAGTCTCTAGCCCTATCTTTGCATTTTGAAAGCGCCCATCTCTTTACTCAGTTGGATTACTGACTTCACCTCTGCCCTCTTAAAGGTCTCTTGGCATTCCACTTCATGGCCATTAGACAGTTTAGAAGCCTCTAACAGGAAAGAGGCAGAAGGTGCCTAGAGAGATGGCTCATCAGTTAAGAGCACTGACTGCACTTCTAGAGAACCCAGGTTCCATTCCCAGCACCCACATGGTAGCTCCCAGCCATCTGTAAGTCCAGTTCCAGGAAATCCAACACTGTCTCCTGGCCTCTACATGCAACAGACACACACAGGATACACATGCAGGCAAGCGCTCATCTACATGAAATAAAAATAAATAAGCCTTTATAAAAGAAACATAAAAGATCAAATAGTCAAAAAGGAAGATGTTGGGCGCTGGAAATAGTACAGAGAATAAATTATTATACACACATCATGCTCAGGGTTAGAAGAAAGAGTTCCTGTACTAAGAGAACAAGAACAGAGTTCTATGCTTTAACAAAAGAGATAAGAACACCATGAAATTGTTTGAGGCTTTCTCCAGAACTAAACAGTTGAGATTTCAGATTAGCAAAGATAACCAACCAAGTGTGCTATGGAACAGATTTTAAAAGCACAACAGTGCAAAACTTCAGAGTATACGAGACAAAGTGAGCAGCCTAATGATTCCAGGAAGACAAGAGGTTTCCATGAAATGGATCAGAAATCCCAGTCAGCCTCAGACTCTAGAGACTGGGAGACTAGAGGTTTGCATCCTCCCCAACACTACCCTACCCAACATGCGCACACACACACACACACACACACACACACACACACAGTCAATTGAGGGAAAGAGCTAAAGACTCATTTGACACTTGTGAATAAAGTCTAAATGTGCAAAGCAAAAGTGAAAAAAGAAAAGAAACAAAGCTGTTTAGGAAAACAAAGGAAGCCAGGAGAAGGGGGAGGGGGAGACAAAGAGGATGGAGAAGAATGAGAGAGACTGTGGTTAACATATAACAGACATATCTGAAAGCTTAAAATGAAACTGCCTGTGATATGTCTTACAGTCCCCTGGAGGATGGCCCTTGGGAAACGGAGGTGAAAGCAGATAGCTGTGTTCTCTAAAACCCCGAACTAGAGTCAAAACACATTGAGAGGAAAGGCCAGCAAGTGGTGACACACCTGGCCACCGTCTATGGAAGTGGATGGGAGGAGAGGTGGCCATTGTATGCCAGTGGAGGGGGTAGATTTATAACTCATTTTACTTATTGGAAGAGTTAGGGAAATGATTGATTCATAGCTAAAAGCCCTGCTTGATGACACGATGGAGAAAAACTACTGAGAGATTCCAAACTAAGCAGGCAGGGGAAAATTATAACCCTAGAGGAAAGGGAAATATATTGTCAGAAAGAAATCATAACCATGGTTTAAAAAGTGTTTTGAAGATAGGAGGGGGGGAATGGAGGAAAAGAGAAAGAGTTAGAAAGAAAAGGTCTAGGAGAGAGACAAAGCTTGTGCACATGCTTACACACACAAGCACATACACACAAGCACACACACACACACACACACACACGCCTATGCGTTTCTGCACATGTGAGTGTGTTGCGGGGGAGGGTAGGAGAGGAAGAAATGTTCAGAGGAGTTTCTAACATAACAGGAAGGCAGGAGAAAATGAACAATCGATGAATAGTAAGTGAGCAGCATGGCAAACTATGTAGAAATATGGCGGGAAACAGCAACATAGGATGCTGGGATTATTGGAAGTAACCGCCTCTTGAAGAAAATTTCAGGAAAATGAGAGGGGCGCTGCCTTTCGCTAGAAATTATGTTACTAGTGACCAAAATATATCATATGGAATTTTGTCAATTAAAAATATGAACTCTTCACTCACAAAAGTGGAGGGACTATTTTACTGTAGTAGACTTTGGAAATGTCTGGGTACCACCTGGATCAAAAATAAATAAATAAATAAAAAGTAGAGTCGGAGATATGGCATACACATGGTACACAGACATACATACAGGCAATATACCCAATTCCCATAAAATACTAAATAATCAAAAGAAATAAAATAAATATATTTTGAGAAAGCCATTTGAAAAGTCATAGCCAACACACCTGCTGGGTTGTTAGCATCCCTTCTGTCATTAAACACAAACATTTAGAAGGGAATGGCCTTACGTGCATGGATGATTCTAGACTACACATTATGAGCTATTCCTTCACTATCGGCTATAGTTTTTATCTTCAGCCAGTTCATACAGAGAGGAACCCTTTATTTGACTAGCTTCCATACTGGGGACATTTGATATATGTCCTGATTTTACAAGACCTATAAGATTTTTTTTAACCTGAGTTTTAAAGTTCCTAACACAATTTTCCCCAAATTTATTACAGTATAAATGACAAAAATATTTTGTGTGTGCAAGAAAATTCATGCTTGTGTGCATGTGCACATTAAGTAAGGTACAAAATGTGATATTATTATATTGTGATATGTCACCCAAAATTGTGTGTGTGTGTGTGTGTGTGTGTGTGTGTGAAGAGCACTTGAGATCTACCTGCTCAGCAATTTTTAATCATATAATACATTGCTAGTAAATATAGTGACCACACCATGCCTTGGATCTCAGAATAGACCCATCCCCACTGAAACTTTACACCCTCTTCCAACAGTTCCCCTTCTCCCTCCTGCCATATACAATTTTAAGGAGAAAAGACTGATTAATTGATATGTGGTTTGTTAATGCTGAGCCCACCTAGTATCTTTTAGTAAGTCACAATGGACTGTCCCACACCCCTCGCCTTGAAGCAATCTTGCCTCTTAGTCATCTTTTCAAATCACAAATTTCTTAATTCCCCTATCATTTTGCACATTTCTCAAATGATGTCTAACTCCATTCCTAGTTCAAAATAGACTCAAATACTGGAGAAACTGATATGAGAAAATGGCAAATGGGCCAGAATACATGACCACAGTTAAAAATTGCTTTATGGTCCAGCACAATAGTTTGACAGGTAAAGTCAACCTCCAGAAACTAGATAACCAGTTTCCTACGATGAAGAGGAAAATAGAGACAGGATAATCACTGGGAGACTCACACATCAGTTATCCTGAAGTGTGCTTCATGGCAAAAGGAGAAACACTGCCTCACCAAGATGGAAGGACAGAAGGAGCTCCCCAAGCTATCATCTGACCTCCACACACATACCATGACACACACATACCCACACTCACGAGCCCACCACCCTCACTCACACACACACATTAATCATAATAATTGATAACAAATGTAAAACCTTTAAAGAAATAAAGTGACTTTGGGTTTGCTCTAGGGACTGAGAATACTATGGTTTGGTTTGGTTTGTTTGGCTTGGTTTGGTTTGGATGTGGTGATGGTGGTAGTGGTTTTTCTGTTTTTGGTTTTCTTTTCTTAGACTGCAATCCCAGGGCATTATAAATTTATTACAAGGATGACTTTTCTCCAGGTGCAGGCACTTATCAAAAGGCCAGTTGAAGTTGGGGCCAGGCCACGATAGGCATTTATCAACAGGCATAGCCACTTCCATGGCTAGGGTGGGGCATCAGGCAAAAAAAGGCAGGTGGGTTACTCAATGAGAAGACTTTTGCATTAATAACTTGACTCTGTCATGTTTGAGTTTGGTGTCTTGTACTACACAATCAGTGACTGGCCTCCTGAACTATACAGTCAGTGATGTTGAGAGGATGAGACGAATCATACGTGTCAGTCACTTACTGCAGAGTCACACACAAAGCAAGTTCAATACATGCTTGCCAAATGTGATAACTCAGCTGGGAGTCAGTTCCTCCTGATAACATTCCCTGAGGTGAACAAGAATCTTCCCTTCTTCCATCCTCAGGATCTACACCACTACACCACCATTTTTCACTGATAGGTCTGGGTGCTCTGGTAGACTATGTACCCACAAAATACATGTGCAGAAGCCCTATCCCAGTGTGACTTCAGTGAAGCCAATAGCCTGTTGTGATGTGATAAGCCTGGAGTCTGTAAGAAGAGGCAGATCCTCGGCTTGACTTCTCCACTCCAACACATGTGTACGGGGGGAAAGGCCATGTCAGGGCAAGCTGAAATAAGGCATCATCTGAAAGGCACGTAGATGCCTACCCTGCCTAACTGGGATCTTGACCCTCCAGCCTGCAGAACTGTGAAAAACAAACTTCTGTTGTTTACACTGAGAAAGGCAGAGAGAGAAGCCCCAGCACCCATAACTTGGGTTTCCAGAAAACTATGATGCTGAATCTTTGGGGCAGAACAAACCACTGACTTTCTAGCTGACCTGCTGCCATGCCTCCTCAGTCACCATCTTATGAGTCACCTTTCCAATGCTTAGCTAGTAAGCTTACCCAGAAACAGTACAAGCCTGCCGATTTCTTTAGCCTATTGATCAAAGGCCTTCTGACAGTGTATTAATCCATTAGTTTCCTACAAGGTGTTTACCGTTCCCTTTGGCTTGCTTCTCTTTAGGTGTGTTTCTCTGGTTCTCATGTCATTTTACCTACAATTAAGAGCAGTTGTTTCTGGATTATAGCTTACACGTTCCCCGCAGATTCTTTTCCTGGGTCTACAAACTTCACTTATGGTGAATCATTTACTTTCCTACCAACAGTGGGTTAGAAGGAACTGGGAGACAGGTGAAGCCCTCAGGAGAGTGCCAGCCCCCAACACCAACCTCTAGTCATCATCTATGAAGTCGGAGAACAAGTCATGTGCTCAAATACCTTCCATGGGCTGGGCGGAGGCCATATCAAATGTGAGCAAAGGTTCAGTGTCATAAAACAAGGAGAGAAAAAGACAAAGAGTCAGCTCTAAATCACAAGACCCAGAGAAAAGAGGCAGCTGCTCCAAGAGCTGCAGCTGTGTATTATCGTGTGCCAAGTACCATTGCCAAGTCTTCAAGAAGCCTGACGTGTAGATGATGACAGAATTGTTTTAATATTGGTGACTAATTATAATCAGGACAAAAAGACACTGATCATGCTAAATAAAACTCATTGTACAACAGCATGATCTCTGAGCCGCTTTTTCCTGTGGGTCTCACTTTAAGATGCTGAATAAAATGGTGGTTGAGGGCTGGCAAGATAGCTCAGAGGGTAAAGCACTTGCTGTGCCAACATGAGGACCTGAGTTCAAATCCCTATAGCCCATGTAATGTTGGATGCAGTAGTGCCCCTAACACGCACAAGACTGGAGACAGAGACAGGAGAATCCCTCAGAAGTTACCAACCAACTAGCCTGACCTACATAGTGGCAAACAAGAGTCCTTGTGTCAGTTAAGGTGGGAAGTGAGAAGTGACATCAGAGGTTGTCCGCTGATCTTCACACACATGCATAGCACATGGGCACCCATACTAACATATGCACACATATGCGCATACATGAAACTGGTTTTTTTTTTAATTATGACTGAAGGTTCTCACTGCCCTAATAACAGCTTCACTGGGATCAAACGACTTCACTTTTGCCATTTTAAAGTTACTTATTTGAAATGCTCTGCTAGCTCTAGAATCCCAATTCTACATCTCAATATCGTTGTCTAACCAATTCTGAGACTAGGTTCTCCAATTAACATTTACTCAACAAGCTTTGTAGATTATTTCCTCTCAATTTTCCAAACCTAGGTCCTGTTTCAATGAAGAGAAAAAAATGTACATGAATATACTGAATATCAGAATCTCATTTTCATCCTTTGTCGTGAAATAAAATGCAGAAAGGCAACCACGCTGGCTAACATACTCGAAACTTTCCCAGGCCTTGCACACCATCTGGTGGCTGAGCTGTCTGTTTATAACATAAAAATGCTCAGCAAATGAGTCAAACTGATCTTGAGGAGGAAGAAAGACTAAACATAGAATAAAAGGCATGGTGGGCACGGGAGGAATGACACAAAAGTGGATATTAATATGTGTTGGGTGTGTGTCAGCTATGAGTAATATGCAAACTAATAGGCTGACCACAAAGAATCACCTGATGGTCATTTATGTAAAACTTTAAAATTCTCAGTGCAAAGAAAATTTCTCATTACAGTGTTAATCATCCACCTATATGGCACAATAACATTTATTGAAAGGGAAGAACAAAGGGGGGGGGAAGTAAGTTAGGATAGGTAGGCACTTCCTCAAATGAGAAACTTCCAAATCAAAAAGAGAGACAGGCAAACTGGCAGGCAGACAGACAGATTTGGCCAGGCACAGTAGTAGATAACTGTGATCCCAATACTTCAGAGGTGGAGGCAGGAATTCAAGACAAGTGTGAGTGACATGAAACTCTGTCTCAAAAACAACAACAAGAATCCATTTTACTTCAGTAAAGCTATACAGTATAAGTGGACTAAGAGTCACCAAGAAAATGAAGGGAAGGAGGGAGGAAGGGAAGGAGTGAGGGAGGGAGGGAAGGTGGCAGGGAGGGAGGGAGGCAGAAATGGTTATACCAAAAGACTGAACAAGCCTGCAGTGGATGGGATCATGTCATCCAAAAATTCATATGCTGACGTTCTAAACTCTAGAACCTCAGAATTTTACCTTGTATAGGAACAGACTGGCAGCTGAGAAAAATCAGTTAAAATGAAGGCCTGCTGGCAGGAGAGTGAACTGCCAGCCACTATGACTGGTGGCCTCATAAAATCCAATAGTTTGGGCCCAGAAACACACTTGCACACTGTCATGTGAAGATAAAGACAGACTGTGGTGATACAAAAGGCTGTCAGCAAACCATAGGGACCTGGGAAAAGGACCCAGCACAGTTTCTCTCAGTTTCCAGAAGGAACCAATCCTGACCATGCATTCCAGCCTGCAAGACCAGAAGTCAGTGTATCTGTTGCTTGCATCACATAGTTCATGCTTCTTGGCTACAGCAGCCTACCAGACTAATCTAAATCTGTCTCTCACTTTAAAATTTACAATATTCTTGGTTTTTTTCTGTTTTAAAAATTATTGCTGGATGATGGTGATACATGCCTTTAATTCCGGCACTTAGGAGGCAGAGGAAGATGAATCTGAGTTCAAGGCCAGCCTATCTACAGAGGAAGTGTCATGACACCCAGGGCTATACAAAGAAACTGTCTCAGAATAAATACACAATTCATTTTTCTAGCTTGTTTTATGTCAACCTCATAAAAGAAAATCAGCCACGTTCCTAGGATAAAAATCAACAGATTCCATTCAACTTAGCAAATATTTGTTATCTACCAGAGTGGCATATTTTTAAATGAAGAAACCACTCATTTCCTAGATTTATAAAATAAAAAGAACATGTATTAGATGTTATAAAAACTATTGCATCTTAAAACTTAAGTTCTTTCATGAACATGAGGGTAAAGACTGTCAACAAGATATTAGCAAACCAAATCTAATACAAGTAGAAATATACAGCCCATGAGTAAGTAAGGTTTACTTTAAGGATGTAAGCGTGGCCTAGTATTTTTAAATCGATTTATCCATCACATAACTAGACCATGGAATAAAAAAGCAAAAAAAGCATTGTTATGGCAATAGGCACAATAAAAACATTTGGCAAAATCCAGCAGCCACACATATGAATGCTGAGCACATGGAAAATGGAAGGTCATGGTCTTAATCTGGTAAAGTCCCTGTACAGGAAACCAAAACTAACATTAAACTAAGGTCATAAGCTAGAAGTTTGCTCTAGATATGGGAGCATTGCAAGAATGGCCTCTGTCACTGATACTTTGTACTATTTATTGCATTAGCTAAAAGGCCTAACCAATGCTGTAAGACAAGAAAGGGAATTTACAGGAGTACATATTAGAAAAGAAGAAAAGTAAAGAAATTAAGGGCCAGAGAATGTATGGCCATGCCCTAGATGCTAGAGCAGTAGGCAGTAAAGTTAGAATGATGTGTACTCCGAGCCCAAGGCTCTTTGTACTCAGTGCCTTAGACTTGTCCCAAAACAGGTAAAACCATACTATTCTTCATTTCTTATGGATGTAAACAATTATCGCCAAGTTAAGTCTTTTGTTAATACCAGAGACCTACACACACTATTTGACAATTGACATGTCTGGGGTACATGTTAAGCATTTTTCATGTATTTTCTTATTTAATATGACTCATAATTGAAAGACGTGGGTATTATTACCCAACCCAATTGAAAAGAAACATGGAACTACCAAGTTGAGTATGTTAATGTTATTTCAAGTTAATTAGCTAGAAAACTCAAAAACTGGCCTTTACCCCCACTTTCTGAACAGCTATGCAGTACACCTTAAGGCATGAGTAGAAAAAAAAAAAACCACACACTGGCACCAATGAGACTGGCCTTGTCCATATTTAAAGTCAATATGGTAGGGGGCCATCTTTGAAACATGAAGACAGCTCTCAAACCTCCATCTACCCTGTTCAATATCAGAGGCTTCTAGGCTGACTATGGAAGCAAGCAGGGGAGGACAAACGACCTACTCTTACAGAGATTAACAGAAAACTTCACCTGAAGGCACACTGGCACTGGGCCATCCCAGGTCACAGTCACTGCATACAACTCAGAAGAGAGACAATGAGTTGGGGGGAGAAACTAGACAAAATTTCTCAAACATCCAACTTATTTTGTATTTATGTGTTTTACATATGAAGCCAGAAAGGGGCATGAGACCCCATTATAGACAGTTGTGAGCTGCCATGTGGTTGCTGGGGATTGAACTCTGGCTGTCCTGGAACTCACATTTTGTAGGCCAGGCTGGCCTCAAACTCGCACAGATCCACTTGCCTCTGCCTTCCAAGTGTTGGGATTAAAGGCATGCACCACCGCCCAGCCTCAGTCCTTCTGAAAATGAATATTTTTACCCTTATGTTTACAGCATCCAATGCCGTACTGCTGATGGCAATACAAAACATTTAGTTTCCAACTTTATTCTTCTGGATAAATAATCTGTCAGTAAAGCTACACATTTATCGAGCATCATTCTAAATGATGCTAATCGATATACGCTAATGGCTTCATTGTGGTTCAGAATAAAGCCTAACATCTCGTGTTTTTAAAATAAATTTTGAAAGTAGCTGGCATTTCTCAAAGGTCTCCAACTGTTTGGTTTTAAATGATAAATTTTAAGTTTGTGGGAACTGGGGTTTGGCTTTGTTTGTATTTTAACTGTGTGTTATATATAATGTATTTATCTTCCTCACAATTTTTCAAATTATAGTGATGCTGAGGTTGAGTTTGAATACTTTGTGCCTGCAGTACTCTGAGCATACGAGAAGCCTCTATTTCTAATGCCAGCTGGCCTAGGAAAGCATCAAAAGCCACTCAAAAGAGTTGGCACTCCGGCTAAGCGGAGATTTTACCAAATTACAGAGAACTAAAGGAAGCCAGCCAGAAAGAACATCCAAACTGTAAACTCCAGAAAAATGAAAATTAGAGCCTGGCAGGATGGCTCACACTCGTTATCCCAGAACTAGGGAGTCTAAGTGAGGAAGAGGGTCACAAAGCCAAGGCCAGCCAGGGCTACATACTAACACCTATCTCAAAACAAAAAGTCAAAATCAAAACAGGCTTGTGTGAAACATTTAAGAAGCCACACTGCCCTCCAGTAGGCACTTCTGCCAAGGGGGGGAAAAGATACAGGTTCCAACTGAGAAGGGGTCACTGCACCTGAAGGGTCTGAGCCCTAGCATCACCTCCTGGGATCTGACAGTGAGTGCAAAGTGCATGCTGCGGGGTAAGCATTGGTCTTACTCCAGGTCCTTCTCCTTTTCAATCTAAACAGCAAACTATTTTGTATCATGCTAGCTGTATAAAAACCAGATTCTCTCCTATACTGCTCTTTTCATGGAGGCTTTTTCTCTGAGACAGGCTCTCATATAGCACAGGCTGACCTAGAATTTGTTATGCAGAGGATGACCTTGAACTCCTGATTCTCCTGCCTCCGCCTCTTGAGTGCTGGGATTATCAATGTGTACCCCCACATCCAGCTCCTGGTCCTGCTGAGTATTATGATTGCAGGTGTGTGACCCCAAACCATGACTGCCCTATACTTTTCATACTGTGAGAAAACATCATTATATTTTTAGTATTTAGAATGTGTATGCATTCTTACATACATAAGTGTGTATGCTGTGTAGATATGACTATGGTGGTCTTTTATTTTTATTCTTCTCTTTATATATGTAGCTATATGAAATATGAATGTGTGCTATGTGTGTAGGGGTACTTGAAGAGGCCAGAAGACAGTTTTGGATCCCTTAGAGCCTGAGTTATATGTGACTGTGAGCCACCTTAAGTGGCTGTTGAACACAGGACTTGGGTCCTCTGGCAGAGTAGCAAATGCTCTTAACCACTGAGTCATCTCTCTAGCCCCTGTGTGAATAATTAAGATGGGGAAGTTTCTTTGTGGGGCTCCATTAACATGAGATATTGATTGTGATGAGTTTTATAACACTGAAAACATATTATAAGTAGCATTTGCAATGCTTCTCCCCAGGCATATTTGGGTGGTTTTATTTTCCTCTTTATACATTTCTATAGCTTATTTAAATACATTGCTAAGGAATGGGAACCCTTGTGCACAGTGGCCAAACATATAAAATGGAAAAGCCAATTATTTGAAACAGTATAGAAGTTCCTCAGAAATTAAATATAGATTGCCTATGATGTAGTATTCCATTTCTGGGTACATGCCCCCAAAGAATTCAGAGAAGGGCCTGGCAGAGGCAAGTAAACACCCATATTCAAAGCGATGTCACTTACAGTAGCCAAAGGACAACCCAGCTGTTAATTGAAGGCTTAGTGAACAAGTAAAATGTGGTTTGCACATAGCTTTGAAGGAGCAGTATTAAGCCTTAAAGGGGGACAGAAGAATTTTGACACATTTGTAATCCCAGCACTTAAGAGGTAGAGGCAGAGGGGCCAGGAAACTGGGTGTTGGGGTGCACACATATAATCCACTCATCCTCTGCACAGCAAATCCTAGGTCAGCCTGTGCTATATGAGAGCCTGTCTCAGAGAACAAACCTCCACGCCAAGAGTAGTATAGGGGAGAATCTAGTTTTTATACAGCTAGCATGATACCAACTAACATGTTGTTTAGATTGAAAAGGAGAAGGACCTGGAGTAAGAGCAAAGCCTACCCCGCAGCATGCACTTTGCACTCACTGTCAGATCCCAGGAGGTGATGCTCCGGCTCTGACCCTTCAGATGCGGTGACCCCTTCTCAATTGGAACCTGTCTGGTGTCTTTTTATCTTGGCCGAAGTGCCTACTGGAAGGCTATGTGGCTTCTTAAATGTTTCACACAAGCCTGTTTTGATTCTGTTTATGTTTTGAGGTGGGTCTCAGTATGTAGCGCAGGTTGGCCTGAAACTCTGACCTGAAAAATCCAATAATACACAACAAACACAGTCTGTCTCTTCACTGAAATGCAGAAATGTGTGTTCCTATACCACCATTCATTTCATATACTGAACAATCATGCTCAAGTCTGCTGGCTTCACCTTGCCCCAGGCAAATAGCATCCTTTAGATATTTGACTACTCTAGATATTTCATACACGTAGAATTATAAATCTGCTGGTCCTTTGTGACTGTTTGTTTCAGTTAGCGCAATCTCAAGGGCCATCCATGCTAAAGCATTTATCAGGATCCCCTCCTTTTGAAGTTTGAATACAGACATTCCTTATCCATTCAGTAGTGAATGGACGGCTGAGTTGCTTCTATTCTACCTTTTGGTTATTGGAAATAACATTGTTATGAATATGGGTATGGAACTACCTCTACCAGGCCCTTCTCTGAATTCATCAAAGCATGTACCCAGAAATGGAACAGTGCATCATAGGTAATTCTATATTTAATGTCTAAGGGCCTTCTATACTGTTTCTCATAAGTGGCCCCACTATTTTACCTGCTTGCTCACAGTGCACAAGGGTTCCAAGCCATATTTCTTCTTTTCTGCTTAGATGTGATCATCCATCTTAAGGCCTGTGGCTTCGACTGCATTTCCCTAATGATTGGTGATGCTGAACATCTTTTATGAGTTTACCATTCCTTTATAAATAATTTTCAGAGAAACGGCCACGTAAGGCCTTTGCTTTTTTTCAGGGAATAGAATCAAGGGGAAGTTTAACACTCCATCTAAATGCAACTGTATATTTGGGGGCTTTCTTAGTGTCAATAGTTACTTGGGATGTAGATTTGGGCTTATGTTAGGGTTAGGGTTAGGGTTAGGGTTAGGGTTAGGGTTAGGGTTAGGGTTAGGGTTAGGGTTAGGGTTAGGGTGTTAGGGTTAGGGTTAGGGTTAGGGTTAGGGTTAGGGTTAGGGTTAGTCTTATGGCCTCTTGGACATAAGATGTGAAAAGTTGGAGTATATGATGGTGTGCTTCTAAGCATGACATCCTTTACACGGTGACACGTGTTTGTTTTCTGCTCACTTTGAGTCCATACAGTAATACACTACAGCCTCAGACAACTAGGATGCATCATGGCATAACTATACAGTTTATCAAGAATCATTTCTATGAAGCCACACAAGCTGACCGACATCTCCAGAGGACCATGCCTGAGATGGTTCCAAAGTCCCTTCCAACTGCCTCACATGGGGCAATGCTCAGCAATCATCAGCCACGTGCTACACATCCTTTAGGAAGCCGATATTAAGAGACTAGCATGAATATAGTTAAGCTGACCAAGTACCTCCCCCATATATATATGCACAAGTGTAAGCTCCCTTAAAGCACAGGGTTTATATGTTCTGTTTAATTGAATCAAAAATGAAGTAATGGTAACAGTGTGGTGATATTTTGCTTATGCTGTAATAAGCTTGCCTGAAGATCAGAGTACAGAGCTATGCCACTAGTTAGCCACACACCTAGTTAAGAGGTAAGCCATTAGTAGGCCACACACAGACACTGAGCCACTAGTCAACCACACACCTAAGTCACTAGTTAGCCATAGAAGACAGGCAGTGGTGGCCACACCTTTATTTCCAGAACTTGGGAGACAGAGGCAAATGGACCTCTGTGAAGTTAAGGCCACCCTGTGCTACAGGAGAGTGATCAGTGTAAAAGAGAAACAGAGCTCACACTTTTGCTCCCAGCACTTGGGCTGACACGCCTTTAATCCCAGCACTGGAGAGGAATGTAAGGCGGGAGGAGACAGGAGTTCAGTGCAGTCTGAGGTTTGGTGGACACAATGCAGTCTAGAGACGCAGTCTGATGACAGGCTTGCTCTTTTGGTCTGGACACTGGCAGAGGTGAGAATTCTCTTGTGGCTGGCTGCTTTGCTTTTCTGATCTTCAGCTTTAACCCCAATATCTGTCTCTTTGTTTTGATTAAGGCCAACTAGAATCCGTGCAACATAACAGGGCCCCAGACCTTAGTAGGCCCCCAGAGCTCAGCACAACTGACCCCATGATGGAAGTACCATGCAGGCCACAGAACTCAGCACGTACACAGTACCATCTGCCAAAATGAAAACAAAGGCCTAATCCATCAAACCCATAGTCTTTCAGGCTACGAACCTTGCTTTTTGGCGTCTATAGTTCCACTTCTGGCCAACTGTTCTTGCTAACTAAAGTGTGTCAACCCAGAACAAGGTCTTTGTGCTGAAAAGCTCTCCCCAAGGCAGGCTCAGTGCTGCACTGGGATCCCCAGCACCCACTGTAGTCGCCAGCTGGCTAATAATGACTTTCGGCTGTTCAAGCAAACTTCTCTGGTGGATACCCCACAATGGTAACTAAAGCTGAGAGGGATGAAATAATCCAGCCAAGATCATCCAACTATAAACAGTAAGACCGCAACCAGGCAGAAGGGCAGGAGATTCCCCAGTTCTGAGCACTTTATCAACTGTAGGTATTTAGAGGCTAGAACTAAATCCAGTGTGATACCACCCCACATATTCTTGGCAAACTATTTTCCAAAATAAAGACACTAGAAGCATCAACATATGGTACAGCACACAAATCCACAGAGTGAGAAGTAGTTGCAAAAAAAAGAGTGAAAAGAGGCTGTCCTTGTATCATAAAGGTCCAGAGTTTAGAACCGAGGCGTTATCATTATCCTGGCTCTCCTGAAGATGTCCCAATGATGCTGAAATTCAGACACACGCTATACACCTGCACATGTAAGTGTGTGTCAAAACACCAGCCCAAGTTCCTGGCATGCACAGTGGATCTGTATGTTTCTATAAATCCATTTGAAATTTTTGCAAAGAGCGAAAGGAAGCTACACAGCATTTTGTGCACAATCCGTATCTCGGCTTGCTCAGCATGAGGCTCTAAGGTGTGCTATAATATGTACAGCCTTACTTGAACACTTCATTTTTCCACATACTAAAGGCTTCAAGAAATGCAAGAGGCCTGGCCTCTCCAAGTACAAGACATCTTGACCTTATCTGACAGTGAGGAGTGAGGTTGCTTAGCAACATAGAGAAAAATTGCTAGGATGAGAGTCCAGTGCATAGCAGGCATTGCTGGGCGCCACGCCCTGCACTTTGTTTTCCTTGTCAATCATAGGTGGTGGCTCTTCTCCACTTCTCATTCTGCTCTGCCCTATCTAGTTCACAGTGCCCAGTTTAATGGGGGCCTGTATCATTTATTACACAAATTGCAATTAATACTCTGAGTCTCAACCCACCAGAATTAAGTTCTGATGGAGAATTTTTAAAAAGGAGTTTTAGAGAATTTTTAAGAATTCTAAAGAGAACTTTTAGAGGCAGGACATTTGAGGAGAAATCTTAAAGAGCTTTTTGAGAGAGAACATTTGGGAAGAGCATTTTTTGAAGAATAAAGAGCCATGAGAGGACTGTGTGTATGAACTGATTTGTTCGCCCTCAGATCTTTTTAGCAAGCCCGATCCACCTGCTGTAAGCCTCCTGCCTGACCCCTTGTTATCACTCCTTGCACATCACCTATCTTGGAAACCAAACATACTTGAAAGTTTAGAATGTAAACCATCTCGAGGGGCTCTGTGTATTAGACAAGTTTAGACTTTCACTGTTTACCAAACATTCCCCTCTCCCACAGCTAGTAACTCTTGGTGTCTTTAACCAAGAAGAGGCATTTATACGAAATTAAAAGATTATCACAAGGGGTAGGGAGATAGGTCAATAGGTAAGAGTGCTCGGTGCACAAGCATGAGGACGTGAGTTTAACTCTCCAGCAAACACCTAAAAAGCCAGGGTTGACTATAGGTGCATCTATAATTCAAGTATGGAGGTGGGGCATAGATAGGAGTATTGCTGGGGCTTGCTGCCTACCATCCCTGTTCCAGGTTCTGTGAGAGGCCCTGTTGCAAGGGAATCAGATGAAGAATGATAAAGCAGTATTCCTGAGTATAAATGTGTGTGTGTGTGTGTATGTGTGTGTGTGTGTGTGTGTGTGTATGTTATATGTTGTATTATATATGTATACAAATACATATACATGATAAAGCAGGATGCCTGATGCTAGCCCAACAAACACAAACTATATATGTGTGTGTGTGCATACATATTCTGATATATGTATATATATATATATATATATATATATATATATATATATATATATACACATATCCTGAGGCTGTATGGGAGAGTTCAGACTGACAGTAAAGGTAAAAACCTAATCATTTTTTAAATAAATACTGACAAGACTTTAAATATTGTTTTATTATAATACTAAGGGTACAGCCATTAGTGCCTGTTTAGTGTGTTTTAATCCAGACTCTGACAGACTGGCAACACACCACTATGGGACAAGGAGCTTGAAGGGGCTACTTCCAGAAGCCATCAGTGCTGACTTGGGAAAGCATAAGGACAGAGTTAATTCCAGGCTGATTGAAGTTGTGGTTGTCTAGAGAGTGACCCAATTCCCAAGCTAACAGTTCCTCTTCTAACTTTATGAACTGTCTATGGATTCCTGAGGACTGTGCCCTATCCTACAATGAATACATGCATAGATCTGTAAAACTAGCCAAACATGTGAACCCTGTAAGAAATTTGAAGTTGGTGGGTTCTGATTTTCTATAAAATCTAAATACTTTTAACTCCACATTCAATAACTCAAGCCTATGAGCCACTCTACATACTACACTGCATTCCACACAGCATAATGCTATCAGAATGAACCTTATCACCCTTGGGCCCATTGGTTTCATGAAGAATGCAAGAAATGCAATGCAACACACTTGATGACAAGCTCCTAGGGCAGGGAGTGGATGGGTGTTCCATCCAACCTTGTGCACTTGAAGACCAACAAAAACTACTTGGCACATTCCTCGAAAATAAATCCTTTTTGAGTAAAACCAGGTTCCAGTCCATGAACATAAAGCATTGCTTAGAGAAGAGTCATTGGCTAGTTCCAGTCATTCCACCAATATTGCAAGGAGCCGTCCATGGGTATGGACAAGTGGCTGTAGGTATAGTCCCTCGTCATGACTGAGCTGAAAGCTAGAAAGTGGCCGATTCTAACACCACATGTCTGTGACCTGAGGGCTTTCCACCATCCTAGCACTCATACTTTCCAACAATCTAGTGCTGTCTTCATATCTGTGTCCTGTGAAAGGGGCTGCTGATCACCAACACACCACAGATTGTTCGCAAAAACTACAGGTAATCTCGCATAATTTCAAACTAAATTTTAGAATGCTGACAGGCAGTGAGATTAACTTCCTGTACATGAAAGGGTCTAATAAACAGGAACATGGTGTGATCACTGTGTGTCTTAGGGTTTTACTGCTGTGAGGAGACACAGCCGCTCTTATGAAGGAAAAGATTTAATTGGGGCTGGCTTACAGTTTCTGAGATTTAACTCCACTATCACCATAGCAAAATGCATAGCAACACGCAGGCAGACGTGGACCAGCAAAAGGAGCTGAAAGTCCTACATCTTGATCCACAGGCCACAGAAAAAGACTGCCCCCACTGGGCATGGCTTGACCTCAAAGCCCGCCTTCACAGTGACATACTTCCTAATAGTGCCACTCCCTATGCGCCAAGACTTGAGTCTGTGATGCCATACCACTACAGGATATTTGCTTGCACTGTGAAACCTGGAACTGTGTTAATAAAAATCAACCTAGGCTCAGGGGGCTGAGCTAGCATGTAGTTGACAGGATTTAGCCATAGAGAGTACAGAGAAGCCAGGAAGACAGATAGGGAGACAGGCAGGAAGGAGTAGGGAGAGACTAAGAGTTTTGCAGTCTTTCTGGTTTCGGATGGCTAGAGAGATGTTCTCTTACTGGGTCTCCAGACAAAAGGGATTCAAGCTTTTTGGCCTCTCATCTAGCAGGTTTTCACCGCAACATCTGGTTTCTGAGTCTTCATTGGTAAAAAAGAACAATAGAGACTCAGTTTAAAACTATACTTGGCGGCAGCTGCAGAGCCAGGGCAGGCTGATGTCTGAGCTGTGGGGCCACAGGCAGTAGTTAAAATATCAGTGGATTCAGGTGCAGCTGCTACACCAACAGTAAAACAACACCATGCCTTTTCAAACCACCAAACAGTACAGTGAGACAGGGCTGGGATATAATCAGACAAATAGCCCTGGAATGGAGTCTACCAAAGCATACCTGAAGACAGATGCATTCATAGCTGGAAAAGGAAGCTTACCTGAAAATATGGGTGAACACATCTCCAGGAGAAATGTGCCTTAGTCAGTGTTCTATTACTGTGAAGAGACACCACAACCAAGGCAACTCTTACATGAGAAAGAGTTTAACTGGGACCTTGCTTTCAGTTTCAGACACCTAGTCCATTATGATGGCAGTCCATCATGGTAGGGAGCATGGTGGCAGGGAGCATGGCGGCTTGCAGGCATTGTGCTTGAGAAGTAGTTCAGAGCTACATCCTAATTGGCCAGCCAAGAGAGAAAAAGAGATTGGGCCTGGCATGTGCATTAGAAACCTCAAAGCCCACCCCCCGTGACACACTTCCTCCCAGAAGGACACAACTACTCCAACAAGGCCGTGCCTCCTAATCCTTATAATCCTTTCAAATAGTTCCACTCTCTGGTAACTAAACGTTCAAATATATAAGCCTATGGGGGGAGGCATGCTTGCTCAAACCACCACAGGTGTCACCACTGACCATGAAATTCCACTGCTATTGACATGTTCACCTATGGAGATAGATGCATCCAGTAAGTTAGAAATCACCTCCCATTATTGCTACTCTGACTCTAATCTCTTCCCAAAAAACTTCTGACTCTTCCCCACGAGACTCAAACATGCAGAACAAAAACTAAGGCACACACTATGTTCCACATGGCAGTGTATTGGAAAGTGGCCCATCAAATAGCCAGTATAACTCTGGGTACGTTCTGATGTGTTATACTAGTAGGTTCACACGCCTATGCCACATATGACACTGAGGACAAAAGCATACTGGTATTAAGAGGTTCGCCCCACACACCTCCTGCCAGCCACTGAAAGACTAGTTATTGAGCCAAGATCCAACTCTTTTAGGTTTATAAAATATACACAACAATGAAGGGCACTCTGGAAGAAACGGGGCGTTTGTGGACTTTCTGAAAATACATGTAAGACTTTGGATAATTATAGCCATTGCTGTACAGAAATGGCTCTGAAATTGTAGTAGGCTTCTTTTCTTCATTAAGATAAAGTTTCACTATATAACCCAAGCTGGCCCAGAATAAGTGATCTTCCTGCCTCAGCCTCCTGAGCACTTGTATTACAGGGACACACCCACTTCCTCTTCTTGTGGATTTTCAAAGTTTTCTTATCTTACAAAAACCCTGAGAAGTAATGGTTCCTTGAAGACGACATTAACTAGGGGTCATTTGTATAAGCTTTCATCATGGGGAAGTATTTTCAACTATTTTAGTTTCATTAAAGCCATCCCAGGACCAATTAGTCCAGCAGCAGCCCTCATACCCAAAGCCCACTATTTGATTTCTTCCAGGGTCTTATTCTGCCCTTACCATGTGAAGTGTGTGTTTTAATCAGACCTGTTGCATACTCAAATGTCATGAAGTATTTTCTGGGAGAAAGCCACAGATGTTGTCAAGTCCTCTTTGCTGGAAATGATCATTCCCTCCATCACTCCATAGAAAGTATTTTCTCACTTCTCCCCCTTGCCAAATGCTCTAAATAAACACTTTAAAATGCAGCAATCTAACCTGATTTTGGTGATGTGTAGTTGCAGAATAAATCATAAAGTCTTTGGCATCCAAGAAATTAATTTTAGCAGTTGGCAGTAAAGCTGACATTTCATTATCAGTCATGCAAGGGTGTTAAAAATATGTGTTTTCCACAGTTAACAAAAAAGTATTTTGAGTTCTCCCTCTCTTGGTTGGGTCACTTTTGCTCAAAGTTCTAAATTTTTTGCTTCTATTTCCAAGACTCTAGAATAGGACATTTGCTACAAGCATTTGCTATAAGCACAACAGTTATTACAGAATTGGTTTATTCTGGTCTCTCAATTCTTATTAATAATATACATGTATTTTCACTAGTTATAAAAATAACTCAGAAGTTGAAAAAATAGTTCATTGGGTAAAGATACTTTCTGCAAAGCCTGAAGACATAATTAGACACACAGAGAGAGTAAATAAACAAATACATAAATACATTAAATAAACTTAGAAAAAATAAAATTTAAACATTGGGAGATTTTTAAGCCTTATGTAACTTTAGCTAGATTTTGTTTGGTATTTAAAAGACCAAAGTTTCGACCCTGCAACTAATTTTTGGCAGAAGAGATTGCAACAATGTAAGTTTTATTTGTGTGATGCTTGATAATCTAATTGTGCCATAATTTGCTTTCTCTCATGATTTAAAATACACTTGCGATATCAATTTACAAATACATCAGACTAACCCATTATTTCAAGATTTAAAAAGGTTTTTATCCCAGATCTAAAGTGACATCTTGCAATTGATATACCACAAATGTGTTTTGTGTGTGTGTGTGTGTGTGTGTGTGTGTGTGTGTGTGTGCGTGCGCGCGCGTGCGTGTGTGTGGTGGTGGGGGGGTTGTTGTTGTTGTTTGGGGATTTTTGTTGTTGTTGTTCATTTGTTTTTGTTTGCTTTTTCAAGACAGGGTTCTTCCATGTAGCCTTGGCTATCCTGAAACTCACTGTGTAGACCAAACTGGCCCCGAACTCATAGAGATCCACCTTGCTCTGCCTGCGGGGTGCTGGGATTAACATCGTGCACCACTGCCCATCTTCTTTTCCAAATATTTACTGAAGGCACCAGAACTGAAATTTCCATATTGAGCCCATGATGCTTCAAAACATCCCACTTTGTTTTATTATTATGCTTAATAGGTTTAACGGTTTGGAATTCAATAGTCCTGGATTGACTGACATAAAGCCAAGCAGTAAGTATTTATTGCCTGGATTTTCTTTCAAAGTGGCTGTAGGCAAAGATAAACTCAAGTCTGTCTGAGTTGCAGGTGTGGTTGTCCAATGTACCTAGGAAAACAGAAAGCAAGCATCACACCTTTGGAGCCTCAAACCAGGACCATTTATAACTCCCTATGTAATTTCTACCATCAGAAACAGTGTGACTGTAGGTGAGGATCCTGTTTAGTACTGACCCAGTCAGGATTATCACATTGCTTATACCCCATACCTACAAAATGAGGACTCTCAAGTTTAAAAAATATGCATTAGCCAGATCTTTTGAAATTGTACTCTCATTCAACACCGAAATGGCTACACTTTTTCTAGGGCTCTAAACTTCTAGGGAGTGTTGCTTTGTTTACTAAACACAATTCTGTGTGTAGTCACAGCAACTTCCTTGCAGGCCCCAAAACACATCTTGCTAGAATCCAGTTTACCACCCAGTTCAGCGGTCCCCTTTATGTCTGAAACATACTCCTCACCAGTCCAAATCTGTAACAACCTTTAAGACCCTGACCACAGCTATATTTTATATTATTTAAGGATACCCACAGTGTAGGATGGTACCCAAACTGCTCCACTCACGGATACTTTTCCTCCACATAGGAGAAGGCAGCTCCGCTTCTTTTTATTGATAGTCATTTTTCAATATAAGAGCGGAACTCAGAGTTTCACATACACTATACACATATAGTGTGTGTGTGTGTGTGTGTGTGTGTGTGTGTGTGTGTGTGTGTGTGATGTAAGTACTCATGCTATGGCATGTATGTAAAGGTCAGACAGCAATAACCTTGGGTGTTGGTCCTCCCCTTCTACTTCATGTAAAGTAAGATTTTTTTTTTTTTTTTTTTTTTTTGCTTTCTTGTTGCTATGCCAATCTAGCTTATGAGTTTCTTAGTCTCCACCTCCCATCAGCCCCTTAAAAGAAATGGGATTAGAGATGCTCAGGGCATATGTCCAACTTCTTATATGGGTTCTTCTGGATTTACATTTCCTTAATAAGCATTCCTCTTTTTTATATTCTATTCGCTTTATATACCTACCCACTCATATTGCAGACACTTTGTAGTATGCATTCTTTTCTGAAAAACTGAAGGTAGGATCATCTCTCTCTTCAGGGATCAGCCCAAAGTCTGAATTTCCCATCTCCTCCCTGAATTTCTGTAATAATTAAACATGAGCTACATACTTCAGAGGTTAAGTTCCCACCTCTGTACTAGTCTAGCCTGTCAATGCACATGAGTAATCAACACCATGATGAGATGTTCTTACACTTATGGCCTCATGTAGCAACAGTAGTAGTTGAATCCAGAAGATGGACAAGTGGAAAATTCCCTGACATGTGATAAACACAATCATTCTCTATTTATCATGTCTCCTGGACAAAGTGAGCAACTCTGAATATGTCAACACCTATTGTTTGAATTGTTTTTTACGATCTGATTAGCTTTTCTCTGGAGGTCAATGAAAACCCAGACATCTTTACATTTTTGTCCTGCTTCAAAGCATTCAAGAAAGAAGAAAGGAGACGTTGGAAATACGAGTCAGAAGTTCCAGGCAATTTTCAGGGCAACTTGAACTGGAAAAAGAAAAAAGAACAAGAACAATTTGAGACCTTTTTCCTATTTCCTAGCAATGCTTGTTTGCTTTTTCCTTCTTTTAAAGATATAATTTTTAATTGTGTGTGTGTGTTGGGAGGGTAGTATGTGTCTGTCAGTGCTTTTCTGCAGAGGCAATGAAATGAAAACAAACAAACAAAACCCACAGAACTAGAGTTACAGGTGGCTGTGAGCTACCCAGCATGGGTACTTAGAACTGGACTCAGGCTCTCTACAAGAGCTGCTTCATTTCTCCAGCCACCAGTTTGATTTTTCTAACTTCTTATTTAATTATTCTTAACATGAAAATTTCAACTTTGTTCAGGAGACCACACTTAATAGGCTAAACTCACCACTCTCCACAGTAATGAACATTTAAGAGTTTATTAAGAGCTTTGATCTCCAGGGCTGGGGAAATGGCTCTGGAGATGACTCACGCAGCATGGCCAGGGCACGGTGAAAGAAAAATATTAATGTTATTTCTATTCTAGACTACTGGGCACTCATCAAAAAAAAAAAAAAAAATGTATGCCTTGACAGGAATTCTTCAGTTGCACACAAACTATGTTAAAAAATGGGGACAAAGGGATATCCATTCCTGCACTCAGAGACTGGCACCAACAGAATTCAAGCTGTCACCTCATTGGTGACATCCTGGACTGCACCTGTTTGCCTTAAAAAGACTTTTCAATGTGGAAGACTCTATATGTTTTGTTTTTAAGAGACAAGGTCATCCTCCATATTCCAGGCTGGCCTGGTATTCACTGTTAACCCAGGCTGGCCTGGAATGCATGGCAACCCTCCAGCCTCCATTTCTCAAATGCTTGGATTAGAGGAATGAGCCACCATGCCTGGCTGCATTCTTAAAGCACTGAAACCATGAGATAAAATGGGTTTCGAAAGCCAGGGTTTACACACATTGCACTTGGATCTGAGGATGTGACTGCAGATTAAAGAAACAGAGCCAGGAAAAGTGACTCAGGCCTGTAATCCCGATAACTCCGGAGGCAGAGGCGGTCAGATCAAACGTTGAAGGCCCATCTGGGCAACTTAGGGAGATGTGTCTCAAAATATAAAGTAAAAAGAGGGCTGGAGGCACAGCTCAGGGGTAAAGCACTTGGCTTCCAGCAGGGGAAAAGAGGCAGAGAGAGGAGGGAAGAGGGCGGGAAGGAACAATGGGAGAGAAGGATGGAGGGGAAAGAAAGAAAAAAAATATTCTATCTACAGAGTTTTGAATCGCTCTTTAAAACTGTGATATTCTTATAATACCTTTCCACACCTATAGTAGCCTGTAATATTTCATTTATTTTATTTATTCAACTAAGTTTCTTGTAAGCCATTCTAAAATGCTCCCCTATTTCCCTCCACAATAATCCTATCTGACACTTTGGAATGTGTTCCTGGTACCAGGCACAGTACTAACCGAACTGGATAATATCACCCAGTGCTCAGGTAACCTGGTGCAGAGTCAGCCAGGAAAGTGAGATCAACCCGGGGTTACACACAGGATCACAGCTGCCTACCTAGCTCCCTCTCTAGCACATGGTGCCCACACTTTCCTTTAGAAGTGAACAGGTAAGAGTGTCATGAAGGGCCAAGAAAGATCCCCAGAGTGTCACTTCCACAGGAAACAAACAGCCAAGCGTGTACACACAGAAGCAGCTTTTCCCACAGCACACTGTGTCATGCATGAGACAGGATTTTGACACTTCTAAGTAACATATTCATTTCATGTACCACTCATAGCTTCACCTGCAAAATCAAATTTGCTATGTTGACTATGGAGGGAAAGAGCAAGGGAGATGGGAGTGGGGGTAAACAGCAGACATGAAACCTGAAGAAAGGCAGTTCAGTGATGATCTGAATCTGAGCTCACTCCTGTGTGTGTGTGCGCATGCACACGTGCGTGGTATTGCTTGTGCGTGTGTGTGCATGCTTATGTATGATTGTGAGCCTGTGTGCCATGGAGCACGTGTGGAGGACAGAAGACACCAAGGTCTCTGAATGTTTTTCTGTTGTCAGGCTGATTGGTCTGCAAGCTTCTGGGATTCTCCTATCTCTACCTCTCACGTCTCTTATGAAAACACTGGGATTGCGAGTTGTATTGGCTATGCACTGGCATTTTTTAAACTTGCTTTTTATTTATTCTTTATGTCTTTCACATCATGCATCTTCGTCAAATTCATTTCCCTGTCCCATTGTATCTGCCCTCTGTCCTTGTAATACCCCCCAAAAAATAAAATAATATAAAATTTAAGAGGAATAAAAAGAAGGAAAAAGAAAAAAAGGAGAGAAAAAAATTAATCTCATTATAAAGGTGTATTACGACAGGGTAAATCACGCAGTAAACTGTTTTATCCATGTATCTTTACTTGCAAGTGTTCATTGCAAAGAGTCATTGATCTGATTCGAGGCTGTCGATGCTGGGCCCTCACTGGGGCTCCTCTTGGTCATCCTGCTGTTGCCCTGTGTTGTGGAGACCCTGCAGCTTTGGGTCTGCAGGAGCACTCCCTTCACGTGCTCCAGCAGATCACAGATGGGATGGATATTGGGGTGAGCCAACATACAACCCTGGTTATGGGCCTGGGTAGTTTCAGGGTTGGTGGGCTCAACAGTTCTCCCTTGTTCTCACCACTAGGGTGCTCTCTCCTGCATTGTCCTGGATAATTCACCCCTGGCAGTGATGGCTCAGCAAGGGTCTGGGCTAGTTCTCCTGCTCTCATGTCCACCTACACATTCAGGGACTGCTCTACTGTGTTGCCCAGGCTAGCACAGGGGCCACTCTCCCGAGTGCTGCCACTGATGGAGGGCAGGGACAGCTCTTCTGCTTTTATGGCCTCAGGGCCAGCTCTCCCTCCTGCCTCGGGCATTGATGAGGGGTAGGAGGGCTGGTAGGGCATGTCTCCCACACCCATGCCTGATGTCCGATGTCCTTCTGTATCTACGTTTCTCTTATTGGTTGATGAATAAAACACTGTTTGGCCTATAGAGGCAGGAAGATACGCGGGACTAGGAGATGAGGAGAAGTCTGGGAAAGATAATCAGAGAGAGACCAAGAAGAGAGGCATGTAGCCACCAAATGAGTAACAGGTCCAGACATTCTCCAGTAAGCCAAGGCCACGTGGAAATACATACATTTATAGAAATGGGTTAATAATTAAGCAGAGCTAGACAAATAAGAAGCCCTAGCCATCGGCCAACAGTTTAATATTTAATAATTAATTTAGAGTCTGAGTGTTCATTTGGGGCTGAAGCAGCGGGACCTGGCTGGACCAGTAACACATGCCACCACATGACATATGAGTAATGGGGACAGCTCTCCCATGCTAATAACTTCAGGGCTGTCTCACCCACATCTCTGCCAACAGGACTGGCTCTGTTGTGCTGCACAGGAGAGATGCAGGGCCTGCTCTTCCAAGTGTTGCAACTGGTGGGGAGCAGGGGCCACTCGCCCACCCTGCACCGGCTTTGTGTGTGTTCTACTAACGAAAATGTTGGTCTTCAAACTCGCATGGCTAACTCTGTTGCTTGCTGAGCCATCTTCCCAGTCCAATAGCTCCTTTTTGACTTATGCCTGGATGGAATGATTTATTTTTGTTTTGTTTGGTATGGTTTTTGAGATTATTTACATATAAATATTTACATGTTATTTGCATATAAAAGGGGAAATGCACAAAAGAATATATAATTTTAAAAATAAATATTTTAAAATGAATGTGAAAATCATAATATTAAACAAAATAAACCAAACAAATGCCTAACTAAGGTACCTATTAAAATATCAAAGAGGATGCTGGCTGCCAGGCTCTCACAATATTGCAAGTTACAGAGTCCCGTTACAGAGCCAGGCTCCTCCTCACACTTCCCACCCCACCTCTATCCTACACCTCTCCAGCCTCTGAGTTTTGCTTCCCTCCCCTCCCCTCCCCTCCCCTTCCCCCAGCTTCTGGTACCTATAAATCCCGACTGTCTGGCCATGTGCTCCTTTGGCTCTCTTGGTCCTTATTCTCTTGGCTCCTCTTCATCTCTTGGTCTCCATCTTCACTCCCTCCCGGGCTCTCCCTGCTCTCTCCCAGTATCTCTCCTCTCATGGTTCAGTCTGTTAACCATATCTAGTGTACTTTCTTTCTCTCCCTGCTCTGGACTCCTTTGGATGCCTCTGGTTGAATTCTGCCTCATATTTATGAAAAAAAAAAAAAAAAAAAAAAACCTAACCATTCTTAGGAGCAGTTATATCCTCATTTTCATTCACGCTTGTGTTATAATGTAAACATTTTGTCCCAAATCTAAACAATATGCCAAGGATGACTCATAGTTATTCCTTGGCATTCGTGTTCTATAACGACGGTTCTCAACCTGTGGGCCATGACCTTTTAGGGATCAAATGACCCTTTCATAGGGGTCACATATCAGATAGCCTGCATATCAAATGTGTACATTGCCATTCATAACAGGACAGTTATAGTTATGAAGTAGCAACAATATGGTTGGGGGCTCTCAGCATTAGGAAGGTTGAGAACCACTGCTCTATATAAATAACTGCTCAAAGGAACCAGGCATCTCAGTTTGCAAACCAGTCTTAGTTCCTCTTTTATACACTCAGTTTAGATATCTCCCACAGCATTTAAGAATCTCCTGAACTTTGATACAAACCAGTAGTTTTCACTGCAGAAACAAGGTGTGTGAGAAGATCCAGAGAAGTCATTAACATATAGACTTCCTTATGCCCTTCTTCTTGCCTGAATGAATGTACTTTAAGTCCATGCCTGATTACACTGAATGACTAAAGAGTGAGCATCTTTTTTTCCCCCAGGCAGTTTTTAGCAACTATTTAGAGACAGCAATTTTGGGAGCCAGCTCTACCTGTCAGAGCTTCCAGAGTGGGGACATTAGTGGCAATTGTTTTGCAGGCTTGCTTCCTAAGGCATTCTATTCCCAGCAGGAACCATCTGCAGTATTTCCCATGCACTGATAGAATTCCTAACTGATTACTGGGAGGTGTATATTAAGCACATCTCTCCAGATAGTTGGGTAGTTCACAAGCATGATTCAAAGGCACTTCCTGTCATCTCTTTTAAGTCACAAGATCTTAGAGATTCTGTTTAAAGAGAGTTTTCTGGGTAATGGCTAAGATGTTTCATGAAGAACAGGGGACTCCAGAAGGGGAAGAATTATCAGGGGAGAATAAGATATACCGAAAAGAAAATGCTATGAGGAAGAAAAGGACCAGATCAAGACGGAAAGCAACCAGAGGAGAGTTCTGATCTCTGGAAGAAGTTCTGGTTATGGTGATTGCAAGAAAAAACTGAAGCAGTGATTCATGGGGAACCTCAAGAAGCTGAGTCTTTAGGGACTCAAAAGAATTGACTCTCTCTCTCTCTCTCTCTCTCTCTCTCTCTCTCTCTCTCTCTCTATCTATCTATCGCTGTGTGTGTGTGTGTGTGTGTGTGTGTGTGTGTGTAGAAGGGAGGTAGTTTTTGCTGCTTTACCCTAGCTCATAATGGCATAATTCATAGAACTCCCGAAGAACAGACACTGACCACCCAAGGTGGCAAATACACACTGTGCCAATGCCAACTATTTCTGGCCAGTTTTGCTAGTAAAACCCCATGCAAAATCTGTAAGCAGATGGCAATACTCAACACAAAATGGGAAAAGAAGTGATGGGAACTAAGAAGTAGTCATCATCATGAACAGAGGTCAGTACTAGCCTCAGTGGTAGTGTTGGAAGGCATAGGGGAAGGATGTGCCATAAGTGAGAAGTTGGGACAACTAGATCCCACCAAAGGTCATTCTCCCTGCTCCTCCCTAGTCCCCCTCCCCACACTAAGTGCTGGCCAATAGCCCAGACCAAGCCTTGGGGAGGAAATCACTCATTACTTTGATGGATTCCGCTCCCTTTGAGCAGGAATTTAAGACTGCCAAAACATCTCCAGACTTATTTCAATTTTTCTAAGTCCCAAACAGCAACATTGCTATACACCAAGGAGAGGAAGTGTGTTGTGGCGGGGGAAGTACTTTCTCTGTCTTCATGCCCTGCACCAACAGGGGCAAATCGGGTTTGTTGTTGTTGTTTGTTTGTTTGTGTGTTTGTTTTTTGTCTGTTTGTTTTGGGGTTTTGGTTGCTTTTGTTTTCTATAATCAGACTTGGGAGAGGGGTCCACTTACATTGCTTCAAATGGATACCAGTCTGATAGAGAACTGGATTCACAATTCAGTTGGCAAGTTCTCTCTCGTATTTAAATCAAACACAAGACACACACCTGGAATCCTCAGAGGCAGGGGGATTACTGCAGATATGAAGGCAGTCCTGTGGTCAACACACCAAGTTCCAAGCTACTCAAGATCAAATAGTGAAACCTCTGTCTTAAAAAAGTTGAAAAGAAATTGCAAATACAAAACCCCTCTGAACTGGTTAATATAAATCTGTCTCGCTCCATACTGTATCACACATTACAAGAACTGAGTTTATGACAGAATTATTCACATTTCCAAAGGGACCTCTTTTGGGGTTTCTTCAACAGGGGTGATTCCTCTCCGATGTTCTTTGGTGGCTTTCAGAGTTAGAGCAAGTTTTTAGAAGAACTTCATAATCAAGGTTCAATTGCATTTTTTTTTTAACTAAAGGTGTCCCAAAGCCTCTCAACTGTCTCTCTAGCTGTCCTCATTCTATTATAAGGAAAAATAAGGCAACAATAAACAAAAGTTCCTTTCATCAGCAAGCGTTCAATAGTAAGTTCCTACTGATATTTTAAAAATACAGAGGAGGATTGGGGCTGCTCTTAAAGCACAATCAGCTTAGCATTGCTTTCCCAAGTAGGGATTTCTAACACAAAGGCAAAATGAAGGTACAATTAATTCAAACAGCTTGATCAAGATGCAGACAGACCCTAGCCAGCCAGTGCACACATGACATGAAGCCCCTCGGAATGAACCACGTTGGGAAAATATCTTCTAAAGGAGGCAGCAAGAGATAGGATCTAGGAATGAGGAAGGAGTCGCTGGCTGTCACTGGATGGCTGAACACTAGGGCTGGTGAGCAATAGAACAGTCACTTACCCTCTCTTGCTTCTGACAGCACAGCAAGAAAGGTGAAATGCTGCTGAGCCCATACAAGAGTGGGGTTTCTTAAAGTACTTTTGTGTGTGCTTGTTCATGGTCCTGGGGCATCTCCATGACAACAAGAACACCAAAGATTCTTTTGTTTCCATGGGCTATATCCACTGATAGTTACTGCATTAGATAACAAGACAGGGAAAAAAAAAAAAGGAAAAAAAATCATGTTTACTAATTCAATTAAAAATAATAAAGAGGAGGTGATGGAAGAAGAATGAAAATTAATGAATGAAAAGAGGAGCAACATCGTATTAGAGTTTGGCAAATCCTTCTAATCTGGCCCAAAAGAAGACCGTTGGACTCCCCTGTCAACTACTGCAACTGATTTGTTGTGTTATTAATATTTCAGATCATTTGGACTCAAGTAACTTCACTACAATCTTGAAATAATGTGACTCAAAGGGGTCCAATAGCATCTTGGTATCCTTATGAAAATGGACCTCTGAGAAAGGCCCGGGAACCTCTCTGAGTATCCAGGCCACAAATGGACACCTGCCAAATCACTATCCCACCAACCAAATGAGCAAACCCAGACAGAGGGAGGTTACACAGTTGTAGCTAAAAAACAAGGTGTGACCACCTAGTTTGGCGGTTGCAAGAGTAGCCTGAGTCATGGAGGGGAGGAGCTGGCTTACTAGAGGAGCTAGGGACATTATTTACCCCTATCAGGCAGGCATGCCTGGGGTGGAGGATAGGGGATGGGGGGGGGGGCGGGTGGAGGGACACAACCATGGGTCCTGAAAGCAAAGCTGGAGAAATGCCCCAGGCTTCTGAAGGTCATCTGACACTGGGCAAGAAAAGCAAAAAACAAAAAAACTCGGACCAGGTGCTGCCTAGAACATGGGGTCCTTCCCCCAGACCCAGCTCCAAAGTAAGCAGCTTTGGGTTCCATAGAAACTCCAGGGCCCCCATTCCACCTCCATTAAGCAAATGAGCTGGCTGCCTGGGCACACTGTCACCTCGCTCCCTGGGAAACTTGAGCAAGCCAAGATAGCTGCTCCATTATTTACAGCTGCCTTTTTGCACCACCCTGTACTTACCAGGAGCCCTCAACAAACAAAAACCGTCAGGATGAGAACCTCATTAACATCCTCTGGGCTCCTGTCCCTTTGTCCAAGCACTGGACCACTGTCCCCCTAGATCACCTTTCTTAATTCACCCAATGCTGCTCTCTGTGGTGAGTGCCTGCGGGGAAGTCACTTCTCAGGGAATTTGGGGAGTGTATGCAGTTAGGGAAGTGGGACAAGCTCCACTCCCAGTGACTATCCCAGCAGAAAACCAGCGCGAAAGGAACGCAGATAATGCTTTCACCCAGAGCTGAGCACCCACTTCCGAGTGCAGCAGGTCTCCCCGCTTTTCATCATCCCGCGCGCGCGCGCGCGCACACACACACACACACACACACACACACACACACACACAGAGAGAGAGAGAGAGAGAGAGAGAGAGAGAGAGAGAGAGAGAGAGAGAGAGAGAGAGAGAGAGAGAGAGAGACCATTGTCTGCCATCAACCCAAGGGTTCACGAATTTCTTGTCAAAACTCGAGCGAAACAAAAACCAAAACTCTAACTTAGGAAGAAGGCATGCTACATGGGACCACGCCCACCTCTCCAGCTACAAACCGGGGTTTCGTTTCCCTTCTTCGCTTTGCAGATCCCTCCAAATGCAGCACCCTTCTAGGATCTCGGAGAGGTCAGATATCACCTCCTCAAAAAGGGCCAAAAAAGATTCAAAAGTTGCCTCTCGGGCCAGTTGCTGGAGCCGTCTTCTCACTCTGAGAAGTTACCTTTATTTCACCATTCCATCACAGTCTCCTTCCCTCAGCATCCTCCTAAGAGTGTAAGCACCTAGTCCCCTGCGACATCCCCAGTGCCTGGCTCAGACAACAAAAGGGATTGAAATGAATGAAGCCCCGATACCCGGTGTCCGTGGGACTTGCAGGCAGAGGAGACTAGCACTCTCCCGAGCAGCCGAGCCACCAGCGCGTGTGCCTCGGAGGTACCCGGGGCCAGGATCGGCGCGCACCCCCTCCCTGATTCATGTCCGGCCCTGGAGCCGCAGGTGTTACCCGGAGAGTGCACCGCCCGGGCCAGCTCCAAGATGCTCAACCTGTACTCACCATGGTGGTCGCAGCCGCCCGGGTCGCGACAGCGGCGATCGCTAAGGATGCCACAGCCAGAAGACAGCTTAGCAGCCGGGCCGGCTGACAGGTGAGGCGCCAGCCTCAGACCATGGCTACTTCCCACAATGCCCTTGAACTGAAAGTTTGCAGACTCCTCCCCGCGCCGAGCCGCTCCTCCCCTCCACTCCCTTACACACCTTTCTCCCTGCTTCCCCCACCCGCTTCACTCCTTCTCTGCCACTTCACAGGCTCCCACTCCAGCTCCTCCTCCTTCCCTTCCTCACTCCCTCTCACTCACCTTTACCTTCCCTTTGCTCTCCGGCGCAGGCCGGACCCCAGAACTCGCCCCGCCCCTCATCACCGCTAGCCCTGCCCAGGGCGGTGCTTGCACCTGCGCGCGCACCTTCAGCACCAACCCCATCAGCAACTCCAACTTCTGCCAGTCCAGGCTCTACTTTGCCTCTTCTGCAGGCGGGATGTGTCCTTTGTAAATTGTACAAACGTTCGTCGGACTGCCAGATGTCCCCCCTTTACACCCGAGAAAAGGCTGCAAAGCTGGCTGGCCCTACACCTCAGAGAAGGAGAAGTTCACAGAGCTAGAAACAGATGGAAATTTCACACACACACACACACACACACACACACACACACACACACACACACACACACACACAAAACACAGAGCAAAGTTGCAATCCAAGAGCATACATAGCCCTCTCCGCCTAAAGTTCTCTAAGACGTTATGATATTGAAACTTTTTTTCTCCGATTGTTTTTCCTCCCTTTGATTTTTAAGCCTGGATTATTTGTGTTGTTTACATTGAAACACAATTTCATTCTATCCTCCCTTCAACTCCTCCTGTATACACTCCCTTGCTTTCTTTTGAAATAATGGCCGCTTTTTCTTCAGTTGTTATTTTTCATGTATGCCTAACTAAATAAATGCAATCAGCTAGGTCTATTTAGTGTTACTGTCATGTGTATGGTTTCAGAGCTGACCATTTGATATTGGGGAGTTTTTTATTGCTGCCCTTAAGAGTCTCCTGGTCTCAGGGTTTTTGGCACAGAGAATTTGGGTAGAATAGACAGTCTTTGCCATAAACCCAAAGAGAGGCAATGACCCTTTAAAGGTTGACCTTTGTCTGGATGGCTTCCAGGATCCTGGTTTGAACCCTCTGCAAGGCATAGACCCCATCCAGGGATGGAAAGCAAAGAGAATCCTGCTGGGCTCCTGAGTCTCTACCAGGCATGTTTATTGTATTTCCCCCATGCCAGGCCCTATAGGGGGACTCCTGGTGATGGCTGAGGGTGTCTTTTTGCTGGCCCACACAGTCTCCTGTGGGACAATAGGTGACAGACAAGTTGAAGGAAAGCCCGGGAATGCTAAGAAGCCCCGAGCTACTGGGCACAGATTAGCTACTGTCAATTACCAGAAAATTGAGTAGACTGCCCCCTAGGGAGATAAAGGTCCTAATGGGGAGGAGCCAGAGCACTGAAGAAAAAGATTTACCCCAGACAGACCCAAAGTCAGCTTCTGTGGCTATAGTGCAATGCCAGGGAGATCTGAGGGGCAGGGAGGAGCATGGAGACCAAGCCAAAGGCACTCCAGCCTCAAGTTCCCACAAAGCTCTCTGCCTGCAGGGACCCGGTTGCTTTGTTCTCTGACAGTCCTTTTAAAGTTGATGTTGTGACACCTGCAGGGAAACGGAAGAGGATTATTTGACAATTAAACACTGGGCTCTGGGGTAGCTTTGCCTGCTGAAAAAAAAGAGCAGACTTTCAGAAAGTTTGCTTTCTAAATTCCTGCAGGGCTGCCTCCGTGGCTCGGGCTTCCTCTAACTGTAGTAACCTTCAGGCCAGCATCCATTGTGGCTTACTCCAGCACAGGGCACGGTTCTGCATCACTGGCCTTGCTGAGCGGCTTTCCAAGCATCCAAAGCTTTTTGTTCCAGAAGGTTTTTATCTATAATGGGAAAGGGGTGGGATTACGAAAGAGCTTTAAAGCTAAAGGAATCTCAGTGACTTAAGACAAATACCCAAACAGAGGAAAGTTCCCTGAGTGTACGTTCGGCCCATGTTGGAAAGGGTGGGATTAGAAACTAACTTGCAGCTCAGTAGCCCCCTTTGCCTTCCCCCTGACCCTGCTGAGATCGACAGTGGGCAGTATCTTGGGCTTCTGCTATCTTAAAGTCTTCCCTCCGCATGCTCTCAGCTTCCCAGTCACCGGAAGAGAAAGGACTGCAGTGTGGGCTGAACGGTTCATGTAGGTTATCTCATCAGCCATTACAATGAGAAATGTGCCCACTGTACTGTACATATGAATGCCCAGGGCTCTAGAGGGCAAGGCCAAAGCTGATCCAGCTAGTAAGAGACAAAAGTGAATGGAGATGAAGGCATCCCGATCCAGGCTGACCCCTGAGAGGCACCCAGCCAGCACCCAGCAATGGGGGAGGGACAGACAGTTTCCATTTGGCTTTCCTACACCATCTTGTCTTTCTTCCCTCTCTTCCTTTCAGTACTAGGGATTGAACCCAGGACCCCACCCATGCTAACAAAGCCCGTGAATACACTGAGATAAGTCCTCAACCTTCTTCCTACTTGTTTTGTTGTTGTTGTTGTTGTTGTTGTTTTGTTTTGTTTTGTTTGTAGATAAAAAAGGAGAGCATAGTCAGCAGCAGATACATCTAGCAGAGTCCAGAATGAATATGACCATGAGCTGGGCCATATGAGGAAGAAGGCAGGGGAGGGAAGGGGACAGGGGAGACAGGGGAGGAGCCACTGATCAAAAGGGGTGGCCTGGGTCAAGAGACCCAAAATGGCTATGATTGGCTGGATTATAAAGGGAAGGGTAGCCCAGCCTCTGGCTGGAGAAGTTTGGGGTAGAGGTTGGGATATGCCAGCCAGAAGGCCCCTGTCATAGGTAGGGACTGAGGGATGCTGGGAGATCACAGCAGTCAGGTCTGCTTTAATATGTTAAATAGGTACCCAAGTCAGCCATTTGTCCAGGATTTGACTAATAACAAAGTGTCCTAGTTAGTTTTTTGTCAGCTTGACACAAGATAAGGGTCATTTGGGAAGTGGGAGCCTCAGCGGAGTAGATGCTCCCGTCAGCATGACCTGTAGACAAGTCTGTGGCATGTTTTCTTGATTGATGATTGATGAATAATATTCCAGCCCACTGGTCACACAGTCCTGGGATGTATAAGAAGCAAATGAGCAAGCCAGGAAACAAAAGCTGGGAAGAAGCACTCCTCCATAGCCTCTCATTCAGCTCCTGCCTCCAAGTTTCTTTCCTGAGTTCCTACCTTGGTTTCCCCTAATGATGGGCTGTAACCTATAAGCCTTGCTTTCCCAAGTTGCTTTTGATGACAGTGTTTATCTCAGCAAAAGAAACCTGACTGGGGCACTATTTTCTCAGGATTACTTTGAACTCATTCTGTACCTCAGGAAAGACTTGAACTCATCCCCCTGCCTCTGCCCCTGGAGTTCCAGTATCCTAGCCTATCTTGCTCCCTTTTTAATCCCTGGATTTATACGAAGACCATCAACCATCGCATTTACTTAGAGAAGACTCAAAGTCCTTGTTATAAGTGGAAAACCTATACATCTACCAATACATTTCTAGAGAACCAATACATTTCTAGAGAACATGTTCAGAACTGTCCAGTTAGAAGAGGTTCTGTGTGAAACTGGAAAGTGTGTGCAGCTCTCCAATTAACACCACCCTTCATTCATCTCTGGGAAATACCAACCATATTTATTACCTTTCCCTCCACACCTGTGGTTTTTGTTTGCTTGTTTTTCTAGACAGGGTTTCTCTGTGTAGATTTGGAGGCTGTCCTGGAACTAGCTCTGTAGACCAGGTTGGCCTTGAACTCACAGAGAGATCTAACTGCCTCTGCCTTCCAAGTGCTGGGACTAAGAGCATGAACCACCACTGCCCAGACAGGTCTATGTTCTTTAGAGGAAGACTGGGGATTAGACACACACATACACACACACACACACACACACACACACACACACACACACACAAGAGAGAGAGAGAGAGAGAGAGAGAGAGAGAGAGAGAGAGAGAGAGAGAGAGAGAGAGAGTTTATTTTTAAATGGGTTTTTCTTTTGAGATAGGGCCTTCCTGTATAGGTTAGATCATCTTTGAACTGTCAAACCCCCTCCCTTGGCTTCCAAAATACTGGGATTGCAGGCAGTGCCCCTACACCTACCTAAGAGGTTTCATTTTTTGAATAAAAATTCAAATCATATTCCTATGTGTAAGCAAATCACTGAACTGGCCACTCTATGGTTAGGCAGAAGGTTTTTGTGGGGAAATGCAGGTTATATGGACCATGAGTTGATGGGGGAAGGGATGCCTGTGAACTAGAGCAGCCTGGAAGTAGAGAAGGAGGTGGGAAAGGCCAGGAGGCTAGTGTGGACTTTGAAATGCATAACATATGGATAGGGACCAAAATTGGCTAGAAGCTAACATGGGTTTAAATATGTAACCACAGGCATAGTCAAGTGGCATGCCCTTTCTGACAGATAGAAACCCATTTCATAGGTTTCTAAGGAATATCCTATGTGAGCTTTTATCTCTCCAACAGCGGTCCTTCTGTAGTCCAGCTTGAGCTGAACCAAGATTGGCATTTTGGGGTTCCCTTTGGACCTGATGCTATGATTTAAATGTGTTCTCTCCCAAATTTATGTTGAAACTTAAGTCCCCTGGTGGGCATAGTAAGAGAAGGGTCTTAAGCCAGGCATTGTGCTGCATACCTGCAATCCTAGCACTTAAGAGACCGAAGCAGGGGGACAGCCATGACTTTAAAGCTAGCCTGGGCTACATATTGAGTATCAGGCTGGCTAGGGCTACAGAGTAATATCCTGTATCAATAATATGAATAAAAAGAAGGAGGAGGATCTTTGGAGTTATAACTGATTCTTAAAGGAGAACTAGATTAGCCCCTATGTGACCTTCTGTCCCACCTGTCATAAAAGGACACATCAATCAATCTCCTCCACAGTAAGAATCATTAAGGGCTTTACTTCAGAGAAAAGACCAAACCCTTACCAGACACCAAAACTACTGGCATCTTGACCCTATACTTCTGGATTTGTGAGAAATAAACTCCTATTTTCTTTATTCATTATATAATGAATATATATGTCTTGGACTATTTGTTGTAGTAACACAAGCAGATTGAAACACACCTATGTACTGCCTTGCATCCCATTGTTTTATTTTATTTATTTTTTTGGTGTCAGTTTTTGAACAAATGTTTATTGAACATCTACTTTACACTAAGAACTGTGTTGGGTGCTGTATACAAAAAAGTGTTAAAAGGAGACATGAGCCCTCTCAAAGTAAGTGCTCCAACACAGAGAGATGGCTCAGGGGGTAAGGAAACTTTCTGCCAATGCTGATGACTTGTTTGATCCCAGGACCCAAGTGATGGATGAAGAGAATGAACCTGAAAGTTGTCTTCAGACCATCACAGTCTTTCCATGACAAGTGCATGCCCCACCACTAACATAAATAAATAAATGATAAAAATCTGTAGATCAGTGTAGAGCTTGATGCAAAAAATACACATTCTGCAAATAATGGTTTACATGAATGTATACTCTGAAAGGCTAGGAGCAGGCGCCATGTAGATACATAATAAAGAAATTCCTTCCAGATACTTGCTACTCATCTTCCCTACCAGCCCCTCATCCTCCTGTAATTCCTAGTTTGGGTTTGGAGACCCAACACACACATAAACTTTAAAGGTGACAAGTGACCAAATCTACATCAATCAAAATTTTGATTACCTACCACAATAATTATTAATCCTCAGATAGGCACATGCTCATACTCAAGGAACCCAAATTAACCAAACTAAACTCTGGGTTATTTGGGAGCTTCTCTGAGAGAAAAGCATCCATTTTGTCCTGTTAGGTTGCATATGAAAGGAAAAGTGAGTGTTACAGTAGCTGTTCAAACAGAGGAAGAATTTACTTCTTAACGGAGCCACCATCACAAACAGAGCAGGTAGAGCGGCAGAAATAAACCAACAGGTATATAATAAACACCAAGGCAGTAGCATAAGAAACATGGAAAACAAAAAGACCCCTCAGAAAATTACTAGTCACACAAAATAGCATCTAGAGAGCTAGTTAGGTGAAATCCCTGATACAGAATGCAAAAGAATGATTATAAGTATGTTCAAAGAAATCAAAGAATAAAATAAGCTCCTGATTGAGGACACAAAGAGCTGAATGACATACGAAAGGTCATGCAAGATATGAAAGAAGGATTCAACAAAGACGGAAATAGTGAATCAAATTCACTCTGAAAAAAAAAAGGAGAGCACACAACAATGGAAGGATGTGTTAGGGAGCGTCTGGGGAGAGTAGGGGGAAATTGGGGAGTAAATGACTAAGATACATTATGTAAGGAAAAATGGCCAGACAAAGAAACACACCCTGAGCAGAGCCAAAGGAACACACTCTGTCCCTGGAATCAGTTAGTGAAAGAAATACACTCTAGTCCTAAAATAAGAGCCAAAAGACTAAAAAGGACCAGTGAAAGAAACACGTTGTCCCTAAAACCAGAGCCAAATCTGCTCCTGACCCTGAGCAGAAAACCAACCAATCCCTGAACACAAGATCTAGTCAATCTGAGCTCGGGGAATTGAAATATGACCAATCCCCATCCTGGAAATCTCTTCCCTGGTAAAACTCCACCCCTAAGAAGCCCCTATGTAAAGGCTGTGCCAGTTTAGCTTGCGGTTGTCTGGCTGTCCTCTGCTCTGTCCTCTGCCATGTCCTCTGCCAGGAAGCCACTTCCCTGGATTCTTCCCTCCCAATGAATCGTCAATAATGGAGCAGAGGAGAGAAGTAACACTGGAGCAGAGAGGATCGGAGCAGGGCTGTAACACTTTCGGTGGAGAAACCTTCCCCTAGCAAAGCCGGAGTTGATACACTAGGGGGACAGCAGCTAAACTGTAACAACTTCTCTAGTGATGCCCTTCCCTGCCAGAGCAGAGCTGATACACTGGGGAAGCCTTTCTCTGGGGCAGAGCTGTAAGCTGCTACACTTACTGTGACTCCCGAGTGCCAGAATCCCTTTCCATCCCATCTGATCCCGACTGCCGCAATGTTTACACATTATAGGTATATGTCATTGACAAGGAGTAAGAAAAATGTACAAGCCTTGTTGACATTTCCTGAGGCCTGGCTCAGGCCCCAAACTTTTCGGTTACTTGAACTAGTTTGGTATATTGTTTGTTACCAATTTTATTCTGGACAAGAACTGGTCAGAAAAGGTGCCCAGGGGGCAGAGATGTATCATCTGTAACCCAGAATAGGAAACAAAGCAAAAGGAGGCTACCAAAAGCCCACATGACAGAAAGCCTGCAAGAATGAGGTTTAGAAGTGTCACTACATTATTATTTAGTAATTGTTCTGTTTGGGGTAGCATGGCAAGATGAACTCAAGGGAACAGAAGGAATGGTGGATGAGAAAAGATACGGGACCCTGGCTAAGAGTTCTAAATGATTTCCACTGAAAAGTGCTGTGGTGACTCTGGAAAGGGGATTATAATGGAACTTTTTCATTTTTCATTTACTGTTACATTGTGAGAATTTCCTGTTTCAACTTCTACTTAGAGGATATAAAATAGTCCTTTCTTAGACTTTGCATATGTTTTACTACTCAGCACAGAGATTTTATGAATGCTATATGCAATTACTATAACTGAAAAAGCTATGTAATTCCTGGTGTCTATGTCTTCAAAACTAAGGAAACTGTTCCAAGCGTTGGCAGGACTCATTTAAGTTCTTGCCCACGAAACTCAGTGGCCTGAGGATCTCTGGCAACCTCACTCGGTCTCCCAATCCAATTCTGCCCCTTCAGTGGCTCCTCATCTTTCTTCCTTCCCATCTTTTGGGAAAAGAGAAGCAGTAAAAAGAGAACTTCCTGGTCCTAAGGCACCAAGCACCCCAACCCTGCCCTGTTGCTCTCTCCCTCACATAGACAAAGATCTAACTAAGCAATTTCCACTTTCATCATCATTTCCCCTGTTTGGGGATGTTCAAACGCACAGTAATCCTCTTATCTTCTGAAAACAAGAGGTCCTTGGCCTCCTCTCAACTTCTGACAGGCCGCCATCTACAACACTTCACCTTGCAGTCTCTCAACCCTCTCCCGTGAGGTCTTCCATTCTGTGCCCATCCCTCCTTGATGGCCAGTGCCCACTCTTCATTTCATTCTGTCTGAACTGCTCTCTGCTCCCACCGGCGAGCACCATTCTCCAGCGGGCACTGACTCCTTCTGTGTCCTTGCTCCTCTGCTTCCTTGCGCCAATCCTTTTGCCTTTGCTAAAGCCCTCTTACAGTGAAAACCTCTAAGCCACATTACGCTCCAGCTGGACATACCACCTACTCCTACCTTCCCCTTCATGGCATGCTGGGGTGTGGGAAGCTGGCAAGACAAAACAAAACAATAACAACAAAAAACTTGGCCTAAGTACTGCCTTTTTGACTTCAGACTCCATTTTACCAGCAGGGTGAAACAAAGTTCAGATTCCCAAGACCTAGGGGAGCTGGGAACCCTCCTATAGCTGACCCACTTCCTCCATAAACCACAGAAATAGTCATTATGCATCTTTAGTTCTCTAGACACACCATGACTGTTCCTAACATCAGAGAGAACAAATGACTGTGATTGGATAAACTGCAAGGTTTGCATTGTGTGTTGATTGACAAACAATGGAACACTTAAGGAAAGCCCCTAATCTTTGAATTCTTATTGGTGAGAATTGTAACTGTAACTTGGCAACAAATGTTTATGATTTTTGTGCTCAAATACTTGCTTCAACTGGTATTCTGGGTCACAGTTCAGCTCCCGAGTCTGTTCTGCAGCCCTGATTGATCCCTCTCCTCCAATTTCCCCCCCTTTTTTTGTGCTGCCCTGCATTAAATCTTTCCTTGCAGCAGTAACCTCTTGTGTCTGTTTGGGTTGATTTGGACCACAACAGGGTAATTGGGTGTTCCAAAGCAGATTGTGTGTGTTTGGGCCTTTAAAGGAAGATGGAGGCCAGTCAAGTAATTAGACAAGCAGGATGCACTGAAGGATGTTGAGTCAAGATAAGGATGGAAAGAGTGAGGGAGTAGGTTAGGGGTTAGTATGGCTGGAACAAAGCTGTGCTTGAAGGCTAATTTGAGACCATGATGCATAGGGACACAATGATAGGAGAGACTGTTCAAACCACTGTGTGCATATCTGCTGAACATTTAGATGTATCCTTAAGATTTGAGAAGTACCCAGTAATCAATTGGAAACAAAGATCCATCATATTTGTGTAACATAATGCCCAAACATGTATATTCATGTATACAACACACACAGGTTTATAGCATCCTACAGAACTTGGGTTCTACTTGTATTGTCCCTAGAAATCAATCAATGAGGAAGGTAGTACACAAACTCTTGAGTTGTTTTTACTTTTACATGAGTGTATGAGTGCATTTACAACATGCTAGTTTTATAGGGAAAGGGATGCAAACCCCAGAGCCAGAGTTGTAGGGGGGTACTGCCTTCAAGGAAGATGGCACAGTTGGTAGACAGATGTCACAGGTAGATCATCACCCAGCTTATTCTCCATGGTAGATCCATTTCAGGGAAAACATCAAGACTGGATCATGTATAAGTTAGCTTTGTCCATTGTCTGTAGACAACACCAACTCTCTTAAAGCATAGCTTCATGTGTACCACTGAGAATGGCCTGATTTCCCATATGTTTTTAAGTATAGACATTGCAGACCAGTAAGAATGGCACAATAATCCTATGACTACCTTTATCTTTGCATAAGAGGTTTAGCAGTATCTTAATTTAGCTGTTCCTTATATATGGTGTATTTTATCACACTATAAATGTTTGATTGTCTTTGGATAAGACAAAGAGTGCACAGCCAAAGGCAGATAGGTATCTCTGTCTTCTGGCTATTCCTGAAGTCTTAGCAACAATCTTTGGAATCTGCAAACAGATTCATCAAACAGGACTTGCTGGGAAATAAACAGGTCTTTGCTTTAGAACAGAGGCCATTGTGGGGATCTGGTTAAAGGCTAACTAAAGTGAAGATAAGCAGGCCTCCCGAAGAGCAGCTACTGACTTCCTCATCTGCTTGGTCTTATTAACTACCAAGTTCCTCAGAAATGCACTCTGGCAGTTATTACCGATAAACTGGAAGAACACACTAAGCGGTGTGCATAGCACCTCAGGAATTAATTGGCAACTAAAGCGTCAGAATAAGATGTATCATACCAGGGTCATGCATGCTGAGGTGTGAAGCCTCCAAAGCCACGGGTGCATATTTGTGTAAGAGAATCAGCTTTGATTTGTCAAGTCAATGCTGGTGGACTAGCCTTCCTCCATCCCAGTTCAGTGGGGTCTTAAGGGTCCCACTCTGCTCTGACTTCTGCTGCCACTCCCTCCTTCCCCACAGCTATCTTACTTTGGAATTCTGAATATTCAAACAAGTGCTACTCTCTGGAACATCTCATAGGTACTGGGCAGTTTAAAGACTACAGTTCAAAATTGTATGTATGTAGGTTTGTTTGTATGTATTTGCTTGTTTGTTTTTGTTTGTTTTTCGAGTCAGGGTTCTCTAGGTAGCTATAGATCCTGCACTCACTTTGTAGACCAGGATGGCCTCGAACTCACAGACACCCACCTGCTTCTGCTTCTCAATGCTGGGGTTAAAGGCATATGCCACCACTGCCTGGCTAATCATCATCAAACCTTCATCTAGAAACTGAAGGAATCAGATGCAGAGAGATCCACAACTAACTCCTGGGCCCAGCTCCTGGAGTCTAGTCAAAGAGAGGAGCAATAATATGAGCAATGCAGTCAAGATCATGATAGGGAAACCCACAGAAACAGCTGACCCAAGTCAGTGGGAGCTCACTGACTCCAGACTAACAGCTGGGGAACCTACATTCAACCGAACTCAGCCCCCTGAATGCAGGTGACAGTGGATGACTTGGGCAGTTTGTGGGGCCACTGGTAGTGGGACCAGGATCTATCCCTAGTGCATGAACTAGCTTTTTGTAGCTCGTTTCCTAAGTAGAAATGCCTTGCTCAGCCTGGACACAGTTGGGGAGGGCCTTGGTCCTGCCTCAAGTGACAGGACAGTCTTTGTTCACACAGGAGGCCTTATGGGGTAGGAGAAGGTGGTGGGAACAGGAAGAGGGAAGGAAGGGGAAACTGGGATGGGTATGTAAAAAAAAAAAAAAAAAAGAAAGAAAGAAAGAAAAAGAAAAAGAAAAATTTAAAAAATCCCTTGAATAAAAAAAAAAAGAAAAAAAATTGTAGATGTTATGGATGAGTCTTATAGAACTTAGCAGATGTTGGGGCCAGAACTAGGAGTATATAGGGGAGACAGTCTCATACATACATAAAGGCCTTAAGTTTGACCTCGACCCTTACATTCTGACCCTGCTATGAAATGGTTTTTTGTTTGTTTGTTTGTTGATCATTTTGACACAAGGTCTTGTGGCCCATGCTGGCTTCAAATGCCCAATGCCTCTGCATCAGCTTTAGTTCAAGTAGCTGGGATTATAGCCATATGCCACTGTAACTGGCTGGTAACAACTCAGATTCAACAGCAAGCAGGAGTGTCTGTCCCACAGTCCCAGTAACATGGCAGTACCCTTTGTTTTTGGACGCTTTAAGATCAACTCCCCTTGCAATCTTATGGCCTTATGAAGGCTGAGGGTGAAGTGCAGAGTCACGGGGTAAATTCAGGACGATGGACTGAACTTCAGGGCAGGAGTTCAAAATCTAAAGCAGAGTTGGAAGAAGGGCTGAACACAGTCACTTAGCCTCAAGTGACTTGGAGCAGGGGAAAGGCAGAGGACAAATCCCTGTCCAAGACAATGGAGTGCCATAGATTTGTCTGGGCCTCACAGAAGGAGAGGCAGCCAGAGAGCTGCAGTGACCATTCAGTCTCTCTGATCAGCCAGGAGAGCCTCCTCATATGTAAAACAGAGAACATAACTCCTACATGTCTAAAGGCGCTGGCGGCGTTAACTAGCCTGTACTCAGTAATTCCAGCTGTTACTGCCAATAGTGGACTGCCACTAGTGTGAGGCTGATCTTTATCAGTGAGTTCTTAAGCACATCCTTCACCACCCCCTAGTTTCTTCTCACACTACTCATTACGGGGCCGGGATGCCCCAGGTGTTCAGTGTAGGTTCCTTATATTTGGGGAAACTGAGAGTCAGAATGGTGAAATGCATGTCTATAATCCCAGCACACAGGAAGCCAAAAGATGGGACAATCCCAGACTGTGCCTTATGGTCTGAACAGGGTAGCCTGGGCTAGCATGTCAGACCCTATCTCAAATAAACAAACTGAAAGGATGGAAAATACAGCCTAACAGGCCCTTGAGTACGTGACCCTGGCCTAGTAAGATCCCAGAAAATGAGCTGACTAACCGTGTATCTGACATAGGTAGACTGCTTGTGAAACCCCCACCCCAGTGACCTATCCTAACTGCCATTTGTCACCCCCCCACCAGGAGCCCGCACAGATACAGACCTCTGGGGCTATAGAAAACTGATTAGTTTATAAAGCGCAGGCTTGGATGATTTTAAATGGTTGGTCTAGAAACTATAGAATGCTTTAAATTGATTGGCCCGCACCGCGCTGGGCTCTTGATGCTATGAAATGATTGGTTTGCGATGCACGGGCTTTGTTGTAACTCTATAAAAGCTGTCTCAATTCTGCACTAGGGGTCCTCAGTCCTCTAACCCTGAGTGGCGTATGACTGTGGACTCCAGTGCACTTGGAATAAAAAAGTCCTTATGCTGTTTGTATCAAGACTGCTTCTCATGAGTAATTTAAGGTGTCGCCTTTCCTGAGTCGGAGTGTGAAGGTCCTCGCTCTGAGGGTCTTTTCACAACAACAACAGTTCTCTGATAGCTTGGGTATGATAGCTCACATCTGTACTTCAGTGCTCTGAAAGCTGAGGCACTATGACCCTATCTCAAAACAAAACCACACAGATAGACAGATAAACAGACAGACAGATACACACACACACACACACACACACACACACACACACACACACACACACGGGGGGGGGAGGCAAAGAATTTACATAGAGATGAGGTTTATTTTCACTTACTGACTTGGAGTTTCTAGTCTATGATCCAGTGGCCCCATCGCTTTGGACCTCTGAGGAGGGGACATAGGTGGCACAGGGTATGAGCAAAATTAAAGAGTCTGTCTGGGTCCCACAATCCCATTCCTGGGTCCCACAATCCCATTCCTCTGGTTAACTAAGGGGCTTGTTTGGTCCCCATTTCCTAATCATTGTACCTCCTCCCAATAGACCTGCCCTATGCACTACGCCTTTAATACATTCATCTCTGAGGGATATCCAATACACCAATCATAGCACAAACCTTTCATGTTTGTGGGACAGGTTCTAGGCAGAAAGACTTTGTTATGTGTATTGAATCCAAGCCTTGGCCATGCTAGCTAAGTGCTCTGCCTCGACAGTACACCTCCGGTCCCTTTTGGGACAATTCTGAAGAAGTCCCCAGTCCTGCACGCTATATCCATATATCTTTCTCCATTTTGAGGCTTGGAGTTGAAAACTCATGCTTCGATAAGTAAGAGTCTCCCAGACTACAAGATGGAGCTCAAACACCCTCCTAAGACTTAGGAGACACCACGAGACCCCAGGTCTCTCTCCCCAGAGTCACTGAGTCTCAAGCTTTGCGCTGTAGAAGATTGCTAAGGGAGGGACACTTCACAGCTGCACGGCTCAGTCAACTGGCCCAGTGGGACACAGGTACAGTCAGTCCAAAGGCTCCCGGTGAGGTGGCAATGGCCTCAGACTGCTGCTGCAAAACTGGTTTCAGTTTTGTCTCCAGAGCTTCCTCGTCTGACTCAGTGTCATTGTGAGAGCTAACTACAATATACCTGGAAAGTGCTTAACACGGTGCTGGTACCTAGTGCAGGAACCAAAGTGAACAGCTCTGGTTGGAACCACAGTTGGTAAAGCGCGGTCCTGTACCAGCACCTAGCACTCACTTGCATCCTGTCTGCTCAATTTCTTTCTCTCTCTACTTCACTCAACAAAGCCCCAATGTGAGCTCTTTTTCAGTTCACTTTGTCCCAAATACTCAGTGACTTGCTTCCAGTTGATCCCTGATAAGAAGACCTGCCTGGCTTGAAAATACCAGATTCAAGGCAGAGGGCATATTTCACCCTTAGGCACTAATGAGTGTAAGGAATTCGTATCAATTAACAGGCTCCATTTTTTAAAAATATGATGGTGGCAAGCTTTGGATTATTTATTAGTCAGTGAACAGCTAATTATTAGACTACTAGCGGAGGCTTTCCTGCTCATAGGAATCTGCCCGCCATTATTTATTTTCTTCTTGAAGCTGCTGAAGTTTTTTCAAGTCCCCTCTCTGGTCTAGCATGGTGCAAGACACACATGCACAGGTATGGAGTGAGGCTGGTCCTCGTGCCATACATGTATTTATACTCCAGTGTTGGAGACAGGAGGCAGGCAGTACATATCAGAAACAGAATGTCTGGAAAGCTGATAAGGTCCAGGACTGAGCCAGGGGCAGGGATAGAGACGAACTGGAAACATATCTGGCTGGCAATTCATGAAGAGACTCTGAAGAAGGGACATTTAACCTGAAATCTGAAGGGCGCCAGCCAGGTGGGGTGTTGGAAGGAATACCCAAATGAAGGCAGGTAGGGCCAGAGCACAGAAGGCGGCAGGTGGTACAAGATCCTGGTACCAGGTGAGCCTGACCTTATAGATTCTGGTAGAAAGCCGGCATAGTATAGAAAAAGAACCTCCCTTTTCCTTTCTAAATAGCTATTATGAACTGATTGCTTTGCCCATTCTCTCCTACCATTTCTCTTTGAATTCATTTGCAAATTAAATGAAAAACAAAACAAAACAACAACAACAACAACAACAACAACAAAACAACAAAAAACAGCCCCAGCCTTTGTCAGCAGGAACCCAGCCCACAACTGGATATGCAGCAAGAGAAACCCTTCTCTCTTGGGAGGTGGTTACTTGGAATTTTTCATAGCTGCCATCCAATCATCTTTCAATGTAGGCCTAGACAGCCCTGTTTCAAACCTACACTTCTGGGCAAATGCCATGTGGATATTAGCTTAGAGTTCAATGTCTGGTCAAATAAATCCTGTTCTGGTTTTGTTGTCAACTTTAAAAACTGGGTTCTAGCAGTCAAGAGATTTAAAAGAGATTTAAAGACCAACTTTTTTTTTTTTTAGATCAAAACATGGTAGTGGGGCCATCTAGTGTTCATTATGAGTAATAGCTAATAGCTGCCAGTAAGAATCTATTTTTCTTGCTTTCTTATTATTTTTTTTTTCTCCCTCACTTTCCTTCCTTTCTCTCCCCTTACTCCCCAGATCACATTTTATCTAGAGAAAGTAAAGCGTTCAATGGGGGGAAATATTCTTCATGCACCAAGGCTGCTCAAAAACATCTTCACCCGCTGTGAATATATATGGTTGGCACCTTTCCAAATACAAGGAGCAGGATTTAGTGATCTCCTGAGGACTTCTGATGTAAGTCAAAGCTTGTAAATTTTAATTTTTCAAGATCTCATCACTGCAATTTCTCCAAGCCCATGATCCTGTGCAGTCCTGGTTGTGAGGCTGGGGTCCCGCCAATTACAGTGCCAGTTATCCTCAAAGAGGCTAAGAAAAAAGGTCAGCAGGGAAATCAGAGAAGAAAGATTCAAACATGAAGCCCAGAGGGGTAATGGGGGCTTCTCAAACTGCATCGCGAAGGAATGGAAATCTGCGCTCCACTCAGCACCATCCCAGCCTTGATTAGCTGCCCAGGAGCAAAGCCCTGATCTGATTGGAGCAATCGGGCTTTAAACCGCTGATCTGACCTGGTCTGGCACATAAAAGTGGACAAGATTTCCTCAGAAGCTACCTGTGGCGGGCAATGCTGAAAGCACCCACAGGCTGCAGCTCACTGCATTTTTAGAGCTACAGCATCCTCTGCAGGTAAGTTTTCCCCCAATGTGACAGACGCGCGTGATCAGGAGACACAATGCTTTAGGGAGATAACTGGAAACCCAGTCTCTGTGCCCTCCAACTCCTTCCCCAAGCCCTTCATGAGCTCCAGTGTTTGGGCTCAGTGTGTGTATTCTGACTGAACCAAGATGAAACTCATACCAAGACCCTGTGGAGAAAAGGCTTCAGATTGCCCCAGCACTTTGCTACACTTTCTGGACCATGGAAGCCCTCAAACTTACAGCCCCATTGCTCCTCCACCGTCCTTGGAAGGTTTCTCGCCCACTGTGCATCCTTGACCACCCTCGGAGAGCAGCTTCATTCAAACCTCAGCCTTGTTCAGTCTTCATGAGGTCCCCTTTTCAAGAAATTAGATAACAGGACCCTCAAGGGCTGGAACTGAGAACTCACACATGACACTCCTACCACACACCTTAAGTAAAAGCATCCTGTATTCTTTCTAGGCAGTGAACAAGGAATTCAGGATGGGGCCAGGTCACACATCTCACCCCCCCCCATACACACACAGTGAGCTTGGCCTCCCATCCTACACTCTGTTTTCTCCCGTCTCCTCTCCCCAAAGCAACTTCACATCTGAAGCCATCTCTGTCACTTCCAAGGGAAAGAAAGGAGAAAGGGGAAACTAGCACACATGCATAAGCTCTTCTGCATCATGTGCATATTCTGCAGGCGATGAGAATGGCCATGTCCACAGTGGTTGCATAACTCGTGAATGTTAACACTGCCAGGGCCACCTAGAGATGGAATTTAAAGGCAGTTGAATCTGGAGCCCACGTTATCAACAAGCTATTTGGATAATTCTGCATTCCGGGATCCCCAGACAGAATGAGAGGATATATGTGGGAGTCAGAAAAAGTAGAATCTGAGTGCTATCTGTGAAAAGGGAATAAAAATAAATGCCAATTCAGAGCTTTCTTGAGAGGATTAAATAATTTAGCACTGGAGTCGGAGAAAAATGACAAGCCTTAATAGCTTAATAGCTTAATAGCTGTCCCCGTCCCCTTCATCTCTGGACTCGGGTGACCCAACACTGGGCCTCACATAAAAGAATCAGTAATATCAAGGCATTCAAAAAATGCTGTGGCAGCAGCAGCATTGAGGGAGAAATGGTACATACCTCTGCACCCATCCTCACCGGTTTGACCTCAACTATGCAGTCTCAACTCATGTGCTGACAGCAAATATTTGTACAACTTTGTATCCAGACAGGCTTGGACTCAAATGAACCAAATCTAAAACCATGGGCTGTTCTGAATAGAGAGATTAGTTCAGTTCTTGTTCTTTTTTTTTTTTTTTTAATGAATTGCCTAAAGTCAAATAGAGGAATTGCAAATAAGTTAAGAAGAATATAGCACATTGAAAACACTGTGCATCCAGATAAATGTCTCTACTCTTCTCCTGCTGAAGTACAAGTCCCGAGTTAAAAACAGCAAACCAGAATATGCATACTATGTGTTCCTTTATTCTTAGGATATAAAAAAAGCAATTCTATGGATGCTTTCAATTTTATTTTCATGTAAATATGGTCAGCTGGAAAGGAACATTCTTCTGGAAGTTATTTTAAGGCTGTATTTACAAGGAACTAATATAAGAAAGGTTATGAATTAAAAAGACTTGTTTAAATTTGCATTTCTAAAGGATCTTTGGCATAGAGTGTGGTTTGCATGATTTCCGATTCATATTCTTCTTTCTGCATCTTTAATGCATGCTTAGGGATGTGTGTGTAAATATGGGTGTAAGCAGAGCAGTCCAAATATTCACTTTCCTTCCCATACCTCTTCTTGAATTTTTTTTCTAAAATTCCTAAAAAGGGCCTTATAAATTACAAAGTTTTACTCTCCAAGTATGAAATATGAACGAAGTACAGTAACACACATATATGGGAGTTTTATAATGAAACCTATTGTTTTGTATGTAATGTTAATAATTAAAAATTAATTTTAAAATAATTAAAATCAATTTTTTAAAAGGACAGCTGTTGACCACAGAAAACCTTAGGAGCTGTTGTTTAGCTGACTTCATAGATCAGAGGGAGGTGACAAGACCAATTAAATCTACAAACAGAACCCCCAGAGGGCTCGGGACTGAGCTGGAGGCATCTCTGAAAACGAGGGTAGAAGTGAGACTACATTTGTAGGCAATAGTGTGGGACAGAGTGAGTGAGGCCTGGGTAACGCCTGGGACATGTACTCTGTGTTAAACTCTCTCTTTAGTAGCTGCTATGTGTGTGTCTATCTACTTCTTTGCTCCAGGGCACAAGAATGTGGATAGTCTCCTCTAACCCTCCTAGTGTCCATGGGGTTAGCTACAGGGATAGATGGAAAGCAATTGGCCCTACCAACTCTATTTTCTGCCTTAGGACCCAGAAAACAGGGATTCTGTACATTTCTGTATCTGGAAACATGAGGTGCCACTTTTTTGAGATAGTGATGCCACTCATCACTATCTCAGTCCCAGGCAGACTGGGAAACTCCAGATCCACAGGCCAGGACCACTGGGAGCTCCCAGGAAGCAGCCTGGTCACAGGTTCCTATAAGGTACAGAGACATTAACCTCTTAGAGATGTTCTGAAATAGGGGCAGATATCCAGCGGTCTCCAGACACTGCAGGTAAGCTCTTACCATGAATGACAGGCAGAAACAAGCAGGGATTCTGAGGGGGCTGATGAAAAGAGAAGCAAAGGAGCAAAGATACCCTGGGATTCTGCAGAAGGATAGCAGGGGCCTTGCATTTATGCAAGTAGGACAGTGAAATGAAGGTGCTTTAAACATTCAGAGTAACAAAGAGTTCTTGGAAACTGAGTATCTACAAGCCAAAATGAAATGTCCCATAGAAAATTGTAACATAGAGCTGAATAATCCATCCAGAAAATAGAACTGAAGACAAAGCCAGGGAAGGCAGGAAATGAGGGGGAAACTGGAAAATCCATCAAAGACGAAAAGAACAGAAAGAACGAAGAGAAATGCGTTGGAGACATTGTGGATGGAAATAATTCAGGGAAGTTTCTCAGAATTGAAAGACACAGATTGTCAGATTGTGGGGATCCACTGAGGAAAAGATGATTCATCTGGACACACTCCCTTGGCAGTTTCAGAAAACTGAGGGGAAGAGAAGATCCCACTTATTTTTCATAGTTGTTATACAACAAAATGAAATATTGCTAGTTGGGTTGTTTAGGGTTTTTTGGTGGGTTAGTTTTGTCAGCTTGACACCAACTTAGAAATATCAGAAAAGGTGGAATCTCAATTTAAGAATTGCCTTCATCATAATGACCTATAGGAAAGTCTGTGTGGCATTTTCTTGATTTAATGATTGACATGAGGGGGCCCAGGTCACTGTGGGTGGTGCAAACCCTGACTTCCTTTCATGGCGGACTAGAACTGTAAGCTACAAGGTGCAAATGGTCATGGTCTTTATCACTGCAATAGAAAACAAGGATAAGAATAAAGCAAAGGAAAGGAATCAGGAAGGGACTAGAGTCTTTATTTCAATACCAGAACCCAAAAGACAATCAATCCTTCAGCATGTTGAGAAAAATATCCATTCTACGATAATGCAAACTGTCACTAAGTGTTGGTGAACAATAAAAATAGTTCTCTGATGTTCAAGATATTCCAGTTGCCATCCTGCACCCCTCCAAATGCATTATATCCTCTCTTCCCTTCATAGGATTCCATTACTACTCAAGTAGGAGAAGAGTCCTTGATTTCAGCGTTATGAATAAAGTCTTTGTTTGGCTTTTCGTTTGTTTGCTTGTTTGTTTGTTTGTTTGTTTGGAGATAGTGTCTCACAATGCATCCCTGGCTGGTCTGGCAGTCACTATATAGACTAGGCTTATCTGGAGTTCACAGAGATCTACCTTCTTCTGTCTTCTAGGACTGTAGTTACTGTCATGATACACCACACCTGGCTTGGAATGGAGATATCTTTATTTGTTTAGTTGGGTTTTGTTTTTTGTTTGATTGCTTGTTTTTAGTTTTGCTTTTTTTGAGACAGGGTTTCTCTGTATAACAGCCTTGGCTGTTCTAGAACTAACTTTATAGAACAGTCTGGACTGGAAGTCACAGATATCTGCCTGCCTTGACTTCCAAGTTCTGGGATCAAGGGCATGTGCCACCTGGCTCAGGAATGAAGATATCTTAAAGGAATGTTTAAACCCCTAAGAAGCTGGAATTTCCAAGGCCTTTGTTGATTTTTCACAAGTTATATTTGAAATGTGACAGTTGTGACTGAAGACTGGAAGGCTTCACAAAGCTTTGAGAATGTGTCAGATTGTCTTACATGAGGGATGTACCCTAGACAATGACAAGTCAGTGAAGAGCAGGACCACACCTCTGCCAGGTCTGCACAGTTATACAAACTCCTTGTCCTTATTTAACCCTAAACCTCAGGTCAGGACCCAGAAGAGGGGCTTGGGAGAAGGGGTGTCACTGAGCCTCTGTATTTGTTCCTTTTTCCAATGTAGTCAATTATGACTGTTGCTGTTTGGCCCATGGAGGCTATCCAAGCAGCCTAGCTCATGTGAACAAGTTTCCAGGAAGAGGCTGTCCCTCCAAGGTGGTCCTTCTGCAAGGCTGATTAACCAATTACAACTTAATGATTGTGGATACTTTAGATGTTGCAACACCGGAGCCAAATTATCTTGTGCCATCTTTAGCCCTCTTGATAGCTATTGATTTCTCTCCTTTGTACCTGACCCAACAGCTTTGTGAACATTAGGTAAGTTACTTTCCTCTGGACAGTACTAACTTAGCAGACTGCTAACATCTACCAACCAGAAACGGAGTGGCATCATATGTCATCTGAGACTCTAATGGAGGGTTCCCACTTTGCCGCATCCTTCCTCTCTGATGTGTCTGCTCACCAACGAGTTTGCTGTGTTACTATAAAAACTTGATCAAACTTCTTCCACAGTGGATCCTGGAACTGTAACTTCCACGGGAATCTCCTGCTGATGGGAGGGGAAAGCTGAAGCCCTGACACCATAGGAAGAACTTGTCTCCCAGGAAGATAGCTCAGAGAGAGTGCTGTCAGCTTGTAGAGCATCTTGGAGAAGAGATGTTGAGGAGGATGGCTCAGTGGTGGGCAGACCAAACTAGACATGGAGTGCTTGGTTAAATAAGCTTGCCCTCTATTTAAAACTTAACCTTATGACAGGACCCTAAGATAGACTGGGGGGGCAGTATAGCTCTTTGTTTTTCTCAACATGGCCACAATGAGTAACCCCCTTTTCTCTGCTTTTCACTATTACTCACCTCTGTGATTGGCTTGGTGAGGATGGACAACCAAGCTTAGCTTGTTGGGGCTGCCATGATCCAGGCTTTGACCCTAAAACCTTTAGTGACAAGATATACCAAGAAATTTAGGTAACATCTAATTTTCCTTCACATCACAGAAATGCCTAAGAAGAATATTTGCTTATTTTCAATGAACTAACTCTCATAAGTCCACTGATTCCAGAAGAAAGTAGCTAGGCTTTGAGGCTTACTAGAAGTGGATGCACTGTCTTTTATGCAGTGCATAAAGGGAAAAACATATGGAATGTATGCAGGCAGCATATGTAATGGTATTTTGCGTTCTGAATGCCACTCACCTTTGGGTCTGGTTGTGTCTTGTTTTTGAGATACTGGCAAGAGGTGTAAATAAATCAACCATGCACACTTAGAGCCTCATGCTCAGGAGGACATGGCAGACAGTTCAGAGCGTGAGACTCAAGGGTATCCATCCGAAAGGACAGCAGGAACACAGAAGCAACTTTGTGACTAGCAAGAGAATGTGTAAACAACATGCAATTGCATTTGCAATACAATAGGATGCTTAGTTGTATGCTCTCAATCATGAAATGCTGTTGTACACAGGAAACTAGACTTCTCAGAAAGGCTATCTTCATCTACTGCCTTTTAAAAATCAGAAAAGGAAAATTTCTTCTTCTCATCTCCCTGTTATGGGGTGAATGGCTCAAATTTACACAACTATAGTCTGCTTAATATTAGCAGGTAGCAATGAAATGTTTTCTTAACATGTTGTAAGAAATAGACTGTGATGGTCCATTTTCAATGAGGTCAGAGTTCATCGAGTTAGACGAGCCGGAGGCAGTGGGCTCCTCTCTCCAGCTGGCAGCTGGCACAGTTTGATTGCCTCAGAAGTCGGAGCAATGGAAAGTTACAGGCAATCTGCTGAGTGACAGCCACAATCAGAAAAGGGAGGCAGTCTCAAGCTCCAGATTGTTCATTAAGTAATGAATAATTATCCAAGCCCTGACGTTTGGAAAAGGGGCAAGGCCCAGCCTATGGGAGGACAGGAATTTTTCACCATCTGACTCTTTAAAAACCAATCCTGCATAAAATAAGTGCACCAGACATTTTTGTCTTTTCTCTGTGCTGGCAACCCTTCCTGCAGAGCTGTGTATTAAAAACTGCCACATTTTCACTAGTCTCTTGGAATTTGTTAACTGTTTTTTCTCCCAATATGTATATGTCTCACATTTCCAGATACCAGACATAAATATTATTGTGTAATTAGAAACTTAAATTTTGAAGCCAGGCAGTGGTGGTACATGCCTTTATTCCCAGCACTTGGGAGGCAAAGGCAGGCCAAACTCTGTGAGTTTGAGGCTAGCCTGATCTACAAAGAGAGTTCCAGGACAGCCAGAACTCAAAACCCAGTCTCGAAACCCCACACTACCCCCAAAAAAAAGAAAAAGAGAAAAATTTAAATTATAATTATACATAAGGAGTTGAAAGTTGAAAATTTGTTTATTTAATTTTGCTTTTCTTGAGTCAGGTACGCATGATCCTCCTGCTTTGGCAGGAACAAAGACAGGCACTAAGATTATTGGCTGGAATAGGCCTTTGATAATTCTCATTTGTTGACTTTCATACGTTATATTTTAAATGTGACAGCTCAGAAAAAATACCAGTAAATAAATAAATAAAAGAATTCACTGGCACCCAAGCTTCAAGGAGACAAAAGTGTACTCTGGGATAAGGGATGGGGCTATTGGACACACCTGCAGGGATTGAATGAATGTCCCCCATAGGGAACACTGAACTCTCCGTCTCCATTGGTGCTGCTGGCTGTGGAAATTATGGAACCTTTGGGGGCGGAGCCTTGCTAGAGGAAGCATGTCACTGAGGCCGGGCTGGAGGCTTTACAGCACTGCTGCACTCCCCGATTTTCTGCTTCTGGTGTGAGGCTGCGAATGTGATCAATTCATTTCCTACTTCCACCACCAAGCCATGCAGTCACTGTGATCATGGATGCTCTAAAACAAATCCTTTTGTAAAGCATTCAGTCATAGGATTTCCTCACAGCAACACAACTGTAACTATTGCACCATCCCAAACTCAAAAGAGCTCAGTCAGGAACAGGGAAGCAAGCCACTGCCTGTGTTGTAATGTCTTTCCAGCTTATCACCATCCCGGCAGGAGCTTTTATAGAGTGACAATTGTGCTGTCCAGTTGCTGAAACAATGAACCCTAAAGAACTAAAATTCCCCAAGGAATCTCCTATGAGGGAAAATAGAAAGGCTGAAGCTCCTGTGATAGCAGAATGATAAATGCATTGCCCAGGAAGACTTCACACAGTGCTTAAAACTTACCTGAAGACTACCTTGCAAAACACCCTGGAGCAGAGATGATGGATCAGTGACAGAATCCCACCCTGGCCAGGACTGCTTAGCTATGTATACCTCTTAGGCTCTGTTTAAACCTAAACCTCACGTTAGTACACTAAAGTTGTACTTGGGGAGTTACTGGATCCCCCTTTTTTCTGTGTGTGTGTGTGTGTGTGTGTGTGTGTGTGTGTGTGTGTGTGTGTGTGTGTTAAAACAGCCCTGGCTGTCCTAGAACTTGCTTTGTAGACCAGGCTGGCCTCAATCTCATGGAGATCTGCTTGTGTATGCCTATGGCACTACACCTGGCTTTGACCCCCATTTTGACCATACTGAATCCTTTCTCTTCTTTCCACTGTTACTTATCTCTTTAACTGGTATAATGGGGATAGGTAGCCAGGACTACATGAGCTCAGAATTGGACCAACAACTTTAGCAATACCCTGGGTGACTGTTTTACAAGAAGTAGCATTTGGCTCCATTCTAAGTACAAATGGCTAGTGCAAGATAACTATGCATTGTGCATGAAGATGTTAGCTCCTGGCCATCATCACCCATGAAACATAGACTGTTTATTCCTAAACCTATAAATTACCAAGGAAGACTGGGACCATAAGAACACATGGGTTTATGAAAATCCAGTCTCAAAACATTATCAAACACACCAGACTGAGGGAGAATGCAATACTGGCCCCTACCATATCCCATGAAGACACACCTATCACTGTGGATGGTGCTATGTGTTCATTAAGGAACTGACTTTAGTTCAGCCCAAGTCAAACCACGTTGGTCTGGCACCCAAGACCAACAACAACTTACTATGCTTAGGAAAAGTGATGAACCCCTGCCCCCACTCCTGTCCCTGGTCCCAGTCAGAGCTTTCATAGGCTCTGAAGTGACTTCCCTTCACTTGTCCCACTCTAGGTCATGCAGCATGCAGGGAGGGCCTGGATCCCTTGCTCTCCCAGGCATGTCTAGCCCCTTTGACAGCACATCACAACACTGTTGTATCCAAAGTTCATCCGCAAGAATTTGTAATCAAGCATTTTAAATTGTAAGAGAGAAAAGAAAGCTTCAATGTTCCAAGTAAGTTTACAACTTTGTACTGGGCCTAATTCATAGCTCCTTGGCCTCATGCTGTCTGCTGAGCACAGGGAAGCAATTTTCTCTTCCCCAGACCTCTTTCCTTGTTGCCAGCTTTGCTATCTCCTTCTCCCCTCCCCGCCCCCACTTGAGTGCTCTGTGCACTTGTCACTGGGGTCACTGTTTGATTTGGCAAGTTGTCCTCCCACTCCCACCACACCCATCATCTGCCTTCCATCTCCAGAACCCTGGTCCTTTCTTTTTTTTTTCTTCCTTCCATATATTACTTCTGTACAAATGACCTGTTTGTTAGGCCACTGCTTCCTTCTGCAAGAAAGTCCTTCTTCACCAAGTGAACTGGGTGCCAACAGAAACACAATTCTGCTGGGCAATGGTGGCGCATGCCTTTAATCCCAGCACTCGGGAGGCAGTCAGATCTCTGTGAGACCAGCCTGGTCAACAGAGGTAGCTCCAGGACAACCAGGACTACACAGAGAAACCCTGTCTCGAAAAGCCAAAAAAAAAAACAAACAAACAAACAAAAAGAAGAAAGCACAACCAACAACAAAAAACCAAAATGCTTAAGAGATAAAAATCATGTATGGTAGACAATCATTTCATTACAGAGAATTCAGTAACTCTAAACATTTCTGAATGCTCTTATCACAATGCACAACTTACTGTGAAGATCCAGTCCCTCTATATTTAGCCAATATAATGATCTAAGTGTGATAATCCTATTCTGTGTTCAAAACTGGCATCCATATGGTTAAGAGAAAAAGTTCAAAATCTTGGGAAGATAGAGAGAAGAAATCCGAAGGAGAAAATGACAAGGGTTTTAGCCTGCTGGCTTCAGCTGACCCCGCTGCCCTTGTGGAAAAGCAGCTGGCTTCTACAGGTGCCCCCCATCTGTGTTCTGTCATTGTGTCTGTAGGCGCCCCCATCTGTGTTTTGTCATTGTGTCTGTAGGTGGCCCCATCTGTGTTCTGTCATTGTGTCTGTAGGCGCCCCCCATCTGTGTTCTATCATTGTGTCTGTAGGTGCCCCCATCTGTGTTCTGTCATTGTGTCTGTAGGTGCCCCCATCTGTGTTCTGTCATTGTGTCTGTAGGCAGCCCCCATCTGTGTTCTATCATTGTGTCTGTAGGTGCCCCCATCTGTGTTGTCATTGTGTCTGTAGGTGCCCTCATCTGTGTTCTGTCATTGTGTCTGTAGGTGCCCCCATCTGTGTTCTGTCACTGTGTCTGCAGGTGCCCCCATCTGTGTTCTGTCATTGTCTGTAGGTGCCCCCCATCTGTGTTCTATCATTGTGTCTGTAGGTGCCCCCATCTGTGTTCTGTTATTATGTGGCACAGCTTTTCTTTGCTTGGGAGAGATATCTCTGCAGGCTGGTTTTAAGAACTTGGGAGATGAGAGCCCCATGTTCAGGACACTCTGACTTAAAAGACCATTTTATTGTCCATAATTTTATGGGTCAGGAATCTGAGAGCAGGAAATCCCACTGCAGGGCATGTTTCTGTTGTCTCATGATGTTCCAGATGTTGTTGGCTGAGTCTGCAGCAATGTAATCACTCAGCTGCAATGGATGTTCAGGCTGAGTGTTTGCCCTGGCTGCCAACTGGAACTATCTGGTTTCCCCAAGACAGATGTGAACTGTGTGACATTTTTCTGACCTAGCCTCAGAATCGCATAGTTCCTTTTACCAGTTTCCCAGACAGTTACCAAAGTTGGCTTAATGAGTCACCATGTTTACTGAAGTTGGTCCAGTTTTAAAGGGAAAAAGCCAGATAGCAGCACTTCATATGAAGAAGGGCTGCATTTCTGTGAAAATAGCTTGAGAAGTACAACAGCACCCACACAAGCTTGAAGCTGAGGGTGGAGTCCTTATGGTCCCATGACAAGCAGAACCCGCCAAAGTAGACTGCTGTTTTAGGAAGATCAGAAACACTCAGAACAGCTTTCACGGCCCCACCTTTGTAAGTCCAGCCTTTGACAGATGTGGCAGCAGCTTGCCAGGGAAAGAGGGTGGTGGGGGTGATGGCTCTGGGGAAATCATCACCCCAGCTGTCCCACTACAAGCTCACTTTCTGGGAGAATTCACGACACGTATTTTTCACTTGTCCACAGAGCACCTGACTTGTACAAATTGAAGCCCGCTACTATTTAAACAAGATGTACTACTGTGCTTTAATGATCAATTTACAAAGCAGTTAAGTGAAGATGAGGGTGTAATGATTTCACTAGACCCAAGGTAAATGATAAATGAGTGTTTATTGGGGAACACATACACTGAAAAATACAAAGAGCGTTTCTCTGCTCTTCCTACCAAATTGGCTAACCCTAGGGAAAGTCCTGAGCAAGCGAGACCTCTGCCTGAAGCCACGCCCAAAGGGGTATGGCCACCTTTACAAGCAAGACCACTACAGTTATGGGTCTGTGAATCGCAAGTGTGCTTCTCTCCATCCACCCACCCTTCCACTTGGGCTTGAACTCGGGGCTTTGTACTTCTCAGGAAAGTGTTCTACCACTGAACCAATCCTTGAAGCACCATTCAGATACCTTTGCTGAGCCTGACAGTATGTTCATGAGGCTATCCACAAATTCCCTGTTAATAGAGTTCCAGGGGCTGCCAAGATGGATCAGCAGGTGAAGGCACTTGCTGCTAAGTCTGAATACCAGAGTTTGATCTCTAGGACTCCACATGATAGGGAGAAAGAATCTATTCCTGGGGCTAAGTTATCCTCTGACCTCCATACATGTACCTTGGCACCTACACATCTCCCCTCCAATAAATAAACTTTGTTTTTACAAGTTAGAGCGATGACGACAAGGACAAAGGTAAAACTGGAGAGGGATAAGGAGGGACACGGGGCCTTTTTAGAACATCTACTGAGAATGGCAGAGGGCTGTGTGTGGGTTTACAGGGGACACATGATTGGAGTCATGCTGTACCAGCTGTGTTGACAGCAGGCTGACAGGAGCCAGGGGACTGATGAAGAGGGAGGCTTGCACATGAGGACAGAAGCTGTTTGGTGAGAAGTGGCTGTTACTGGAATATTTCTTGAAGGAACAGCTGACAGGCTTTGTGCTGAGGGTTGTGTCTGCAAACCTGCCTAGTTTCATTTATCAGTAGTTATTACTCTTTTAGTTAGCATGCAAAATAATTCCTCTGACTCCAATAGCTTAAGGAAAGCCCCACACGACTTTCTTCAGATCTAGCATCTCAAAGGACAGGAAGAAAGATGCTTAGTTCTCTGAATAAGGAGACTGCATCTAAGAGATCTAGGAAATCAGAGGGTTAAAGGCTTCCAGGGCAGAGGTCTTATGTGACGGTCACTGCCAACACAGACAGGCTGGCTCCTACTTCAAGAAGCTTTCATGCAAAGGAAGAAGCATGTGCATGTGGTACTTGTCACTGCGCATGTGCTAAGTCTCAGAACATTGGTTCAAGCATCCAGTAAGAGATGGGGGTGTAGTTCAGTGGTAGAGCATGTGCTTAGCATGTTCTGGGCTTCCGGTGCTAGCACCGAACAAAAACAAACAAAAATACCCATGTGGCATCTGGCTCATGTGAAGATCTATTTCTAGATTTCTGAGGACCCCCACATTGGTGTCCACTGCGGCTGCACCAGTTTGCACTGCCACCCACAGAGAATACTGTCCCCCCATTCCCACAGCGACACTAGCATTTGTTAGTAATCCTTTGGTTTTCTGATTGGCTTAAGACGAAACCTCAAAGTTTTCATTTGTATTTCCCTAAGAATTAATGATGGTAAACATTAGAAAAAAATGTGTCAGCCAACTTCTCTGCTTCCGGTCTATTGCCTAGATGTAACAGGCTGTGCTACAACCTTCTGCTGCCACACCTGCCCCATCATGATGCAGTTCCTAAAACCCAGAGGCAGAGTAAATCCTCCCTTCTCTAAAAATACCTCTGCCTCCTCTTTATTTCTAGCATTCATTTTGTTTTTGATTACGTCTATGTGTACGTGGGGGAGAGTGAGGAGGTATGCATGCATAAGTATAGGGGCACGCGAAGCCAGAGGAGGGCACGGGATCCCTTAGAGTTACTGTTTGTTATGAGTAAGTGCTAAGAACCAAACTCAGGCCCCCTGCCAGAATATTATTTGTTCTGAACTACAGGGCCATCTCCCCAGCCCCAATTCTTCCCCTTTCGGTTTCTTATTGGAAATGAGAAAATATAATTTCATGATGCAAAACCAGAATACTGCTGTACAAACTAGAATACACTGCTGTGGAAACCCACGCCCCACTACCCTCCTCCCCGGCCCCGAATCCTGCACACCTCCACCTGGGTGAACGCAAACAAAGAAGTTACATTTCTTGTTCATGGTGCATCCATCTTGGGCCCAGAGCAGTAATGTTCTATGGTTGACTCGTGGTGTCACACTCCCTTCTCCACATGCTCCCATGACTGCTGTGGGAGAAATGGTCATGACAGGGGGTCTTCACCTCCAATGAGCTAAGCAGATCTCAGGGAGTTGGACACACAATTGCAGCAAGAGCCGAGAAAACACACCGCCTGACATACACAGCAATGAAAAATGGTGATATATCAACAATTCTGGAAAGACATACAATGGAAAGTCAATGGTGCTGGTGATTTCTCTGAGTGGTAGGAGGAGACTGTAGGAACAGCACTGTATTTCCTACCATTTAGTAGAACCTCGTTTTATTGTTTGCTTTGAGACAGGGTCTCCCGCAGACTAGGTTGACCTCAAGTTTTCTGTATGGTTCAGCTCCTCCTGCCTATACCCTCCAAGTTTTGGGATTACAGGTGTGTGTCACCATGCCCAGGTGCTTTTTTTTTTTTTTTATCATAAAAATATTTGATGCTGAGAGGAAAAACAGTGATGTCCAGTTTTGGGCCAATATCTTACAGAATTAGCGGAGGATTCAGTTTTCCTGAATGGATGTCACCCACTATATCTGACCTCACAAGGCTCAGCTGTGAGCACAGAAGTAGATGTCTCTTCTCTATGCAGCTCTGTGCAGAGTTATCCTGAGCTACACTGACTGGTGACTCATCAAAGTATCCCAGACTTTAGTAGAGACCATACTGTCCTCCTATTCTCCCACACAACAGCAGGATATGCTAGCTAAGACGGGATATAAGAAGGTGCCTGCCTTTAAGTCAGACACATGGACAGCCAGAGAGACAAGATGGACAGACTCTTCTTGACTGTCATCTGTAAAATGCAAATCGAAGAAACACTTGAAGGGTTATGCTAGAGTGTCTAAAGATAATGCTGGTAACTTGCCCAGTAAGTGTGACACAGACATAGACATGTCCTGTGCCACGTCCAGAGCAAATGGAAAAAAACACAGATGAAGCAGCATGCTAACAAGCAAGGGAGATTTTATTATATGCATGTTCTCAAAAGAAAAAAGAAAAAGAAAAGAAACTCAACAAAAAAAAGCCCCACAAAAATAAACCCACAAATAGAACAAAAAATTTTCCAGCCTCTCATGGATACACAGGGCACATAGTATTACATAGAAACACAGCTGTACAAGGACAAATTGAATTACTTAATGTCACCTTTTGTTTCCTAAGTCAAAAAGGGCTACAGAATGAAACACTTTAAATTGTTCTCTGATAGAAATTTGCTACACAATTAAAGTTCAACTTACTCAAATAGTTATTGTATAGTAAACTGAAGAAAATAGAGGAGACATTTGGTAATTCGCTCACAATTAACAATTAAGCATTAGACACTTTTAGAAATTAGCATGTATCACTTATTTGTTAAGTCTCCCATTTATAATGAGCAGATCATTTTCATTAACAGTAGCTGGATTCTTGTCATTTAGGAGATATCAATAGTACTTTCATGAAACACTGATTTTTCAAAAATATCATCTTGAGTCTGAGTTGCTATTCTATTTATTGTATATTTGGGTCAATTTTGATAGTTTAATAAATATAGACGCTAACAACATGAGTCATTGTGAGGGAGAATAGTGATAGACTCTGAATCAAGTGTTTGTTGATGTCCTCTAGGCAGCAAGTAAAGCGTAGGACATAGTAAACAGTTACAACCGAGTGAATAATAAGTAGTTTCTAACCATTGCACAGGCCTATTGCTATCACTGTACAGGACCATCTAGTACAGGACCACTAAAGGACATGTTGAGAATAAAGACTGGCATCACTTTATTACACACTAGATCTAAGGTCAAGGCTCTTCTCTAACATTCTGAACTTCTCGATCCTTGTTTGTACAAATTTGCTTGAGAATTCTGGGATGGAAAAGACGGTAGCTGTTACTTGAGGAACTATCTTAAGAGACCCATTTTGCAACAGAGTCGAAATAAGGCAAAAAGCACGAGCCTTATTGTTCCTTCCTCACAAGTCCAGTCAGGAAATTAGAGAATATAATTTTCACCCTCTATAAAAAATATGACCCCATTTGCTACCTGACATGTGACACAAAGGAAGAGCCTGGCACAGACATCTTTGAAAGAAGTGATCACAGACCCAAGTGAGGAACAATCTGCATTGCTCCCTAAAGTCCCCTGCCCTCATTCTTTCTTAAATATATATTTCTTCTTTGATTTCTATTAGACCCTTAGAAAGCTCAAACCAACCTCATGCTCTCTATGCCACACAGGGTTTAATACCAAGAAGATTTCAAAATAAAAAAAGCTTGGAAAATGTAGAATATTTAGTTCAACCTACCACAGATGTCCAAAAGTCACAGTTTACAGACGGTTTTAGGAAAACAAAACCACACAGGGCTCGGCACTATTCCACAGGGCAATGACACCATCGCGTTCTATTTCCCTTTGCATGGGCAGAACCACGGACTAAGCTAAAGCAAGCAGGTCAAGGAGACCGCTCTACATTGTGGTTTCAAAGCATCACTCAGCCTCTTTTCCAAAGCACATTAGCGACATACACCTTCTAGAGTATACGCAGAACCTAGTGAAGAGTCACCAGTTAAGGTGACTTGACAAAAATTCAAAGGGGGCAACAAAACCCTTTGGGACTACTACTGAGGACAAGAGCATTCAGTGACAAGATAGAACTCTGTAAGCCTGGCGGTCTTTCCTTTCCTCATTATTTGTGTCATGGCCATTGGGACATCATAGTTTTACTGTTGTTGTAAACTTTTCCCTTCCTGTAAGCCATGTTAATAAAGCATATTTCGTCCCTTAGTCCTATCAGGCCATTTGGACCAGATTTTGATGGAATCCAACACAGAAGAGCAGCGAGATTTTTAATCGATACCCATTAGCAAGACTCACAGAGATGATGTGGCCATTCATTATTTAGCCTTTCCTGCTGGCTCCCACACTTCTGCTGGAACAGCTCATGTTCTACCATCAACACAAGCATACATAAACATCTGAACAGTCACATCAGGCTTTCCATCCCCCTTCTGCTCCACAGCTTGGCAATCTGGTGAAAATACATTTTGTACATCAGCTTTCCCAAACATGAAGGATATTTATAAGTTAGGGTTACTGCACAAGACCTTACTGATAATTTCAGCAATGGGCCACCAATTGTATCCCATAAACATGAACAACAACTAGTCACAACCACAACAAAACATACAATAAAAGCTTCAGAATACTTTTTTCTGAGGGACATAAATTGCTACCGTATCACTGGGGCTCGTCTTGGGACTGTATCTGTTAGCAGGACTGGGCTGTCCCATGGATCAGGCTGATGACATTCACCACTACCATGCTGGTAGCTGGTTTTGCCATGGGTCATGACTAGCGATGAAGAAAAACGTGCCAGGAGACTCGTACAACAGCACCATAAAAAGGCTTTGTCCACAGAGTGGGTCTGGGAGAAAGGGACACATGTGGGCTGTCTTCGTTATATGACAACTGTAAAGGTTCACTCACCCATGGGACACTGGCTGGGAGAGAGACAACTGTAGTGAGCCAAATCCAAGCTGACAGGAAGAGGTACCTGGAAGATGTTTATCAGCAACTCTCTGTGGGGGACATCCACATACGGCCAGCCCGTAGGGTGGAAGCTCATGTTTCTTACACCTTACTACCTACCCTGAAGAGGAGAGAATGCCCTTCCTCCAACTCCTGCTTGGACAGCAGAGGCTTAGGGGCCTCCAAGGACCCTCTCAGTAGACTCCATGTGTGCTCACAGGTTTGCGCTTAAGAAGCACTCATCTATTTTGTTAAAAAATTTTCCCTCTAAAACCTTCATTTGCTGGATTACTGCTCCTTACTCACTGGTTCAATGTTCATGAGGCAGTTTTGCTGAGGAAATACCATTCCTTAGGAAACCACTATGGGCAGACCTTTTAGGTGTTAGTCCGCACAGGTAATTTCCACAAATACCCCAAAACACACATACACATGTATATGTGTGTGTGTATATGTATATATATTGATATTTATATATATGTGTATATATAAATATCAATATATATATGGATTTTTTTCTTTTTAAAAATATTGATTTGTTTTTTAGGTGGTTACTGTTCATTTACATGACAGTGGCTGTTGAGCTACATGAAGGGTTTTGTTCATGGAAGTCTCTGTGTGTACACAAAGTGTAGCAGACATCACCCATCTCCAGGATCAGTGTGGAGAAAATCCAGTTGCCAGGCTGCAGCCCACCACAGGAGTCATATCCCATATCTACAAGGAAGGCAAAAAGAGAAGGCACACTTACCATGGGGGGTCTCACTTCAAGAGTCAGCAATGCCAGACTTGCCTTTTTTGGTTAGAAAAACCTCCTTGAGACTAATATACAAACAAAGCAATGTAGTTCACTAACTACATTCAGAACAAGACAACCCAAAAACCAAAAACACTTCTGAGTAGCATCCTGAAACCTGAAAACAATATAGCAATATTTTACTATAATGTCTAAAAATATAAAATATTTCAGTTTCATAACTCAACTAAGTACACAACATTTTTCAACTTCCGTTTGTGATCTAGAGATTAATTTAAAAAACATGTAATCATTTCTCACAAAAAGGAGACGATGTAAAGGAACATTAGCCAAGAAGAAAGGGAAGGCTATAGACAAGGACTGGCAAAGACCCAAGCCAGATGGGAGGGGAACCCTTAAGGCCAGCTCAGAATCCACAGGATCCAAGAGGCACCTGGGCCTCCCATCCTTACCAAACATCACCCACAGTGACTCCCCTGCAGGATGCAGGAATTCGCAAACATCTGCTCAGTCACTCGAGACTTTGAGCAGGTAGTCAGTTGATTCTAAAAAGCAAAGGTGTCTGGCAATGGTATTAGAAATGTCTTGAAGCTCATTCACAGCTTGAGGATGGCTCTATCTCAAGTGAGATGCTACCAGGCCAGCTTACCTTTACAACACGATCTGTCCCACAGGTCACCATCAGTCCCCTTGCAATGTCCATGGACATATGGGAAATGTTATGTTTTCCTTCATGAAATGTTGCTAGAGAAGTCCGACTAAAAAGGAGAAAGGACCAATGACACGGACTGACTGTACCCACAGCTAAAAGAGAAACAATCCTTTAGCAGGACAGGTGGCTGACACATAACAATGGTGTTAACATTAGCATCTAAAAAATAGCAATGGTTTTACGGTTGGAGGGGTATAGAAAAACAGCAACAAGGCTGTCTTTACAAAAGGTTTCATAGGCCTAAGAGTGTAGCTCGACAGGATAGGGTTTGCCTAGAATTAATGAAGTCTGGTTCTAGGGCCAGGACCTCCAAGAGGTGGAGAAGGGGTTAAGATACTTAGCCTAAAAATAATTGGCTGTTTTCATTGGAAAAATTGGCATATAAACATACAAACATGAGCCTATAAAACCAAAGAAAAATAGTTCTGAAGGAAGCTGGGCAAAACTCATAAGTAAGAAATGCCCCTGAACCTCTGCCACCCATAAGAGCCACAAGGCAGCACTCCGCTCTGTAGCCAATAGCAACACTCCCTCCCATTAGTTCAGTGACCATCATGAGCAGGGACACAGGCCTCTGCTACTACAGCCATGGCTCTAGGAGAAAAAAAAATAATAGTGATTTTTCTCCTAAAGGATCTACCCACATCAGGGCATGTCTGATGAGGTTATTTAATGTTTGAAGAAAGAGTACAGGTCTGTACAGTCTTCTTAGTAATGATAGGACTAAGGTCAGCTAGCCCACCCACTGTCCCCTCACACAAGAACATGTCTCTGCACCAAGCCCTGTGAGATGGGCCCCAGCGGCTGAACTACTGTTAGCCAACCCCACAGTACTCAACAAACAGACAAAAAACTGTCCCAGGCAGTGGAACAACTTGAGATAAACACTAGTAGCCCCAAAGTCACAAAGCTAGGGCAGGAGCTTGTCTTAAAAAATGGTTGATGTGCAAGATGGTTCGGCACGTTAAGACATGTTTTCCACCAGTTTGATTCTTAGGAACCATAGCGTGGAAGGAGAGACTCCACAAGCTGTTCTTGAACTTCCACACCCAAGCTGTGATACACACATGCCCAACCCACGAATAAAACAAATATAACTACAAACAAACAAACAGATGGTTTGTGACATCCCAAAGAGATAAGCACATGGGTAGAAATCTAGATCCCGCCTCAGACTGCCCACATTCAAATGCCCATCACACAGAGGGGGCGGGAACAGTAAGACAAACACCAGCAGGGACTCACTCTTCCTCTTTGATGGAGTCATAACAGGAATCACAGACGCGGACCTGGAACTCGAAGCCCATGACTGGGTAACTGGACCGCTTGCTGCTGCACTTCCCGCAGACGGCCTGCCCACACTTTCTGCAGTGATGCTTCCAGGGTGGATGGAGACAGGAGTTAGCTTTGCTTCATGGGAAAGCAGGGGATATAGGACCAGGGAGCATATGCTCGCTATTTCCCCAACATTCACTCACCGTATCAACTGACACTCCATACACTCAATTTTATCAAATAGCAAGGGTCCCCAAAAATTAAAAAAAAAATAAAAACAACAAAAGCTTTCCTTGCTTGCTGGACAACAGCCAGGTCTGTTGTTCCATAATGCCTGGTTTAAAATAATATTCAAGCCAACAATATTCAAGCCAAACTCAAGTCCTTTTAGAAACCCAGTTGCTGGAGATTCTGGGAAGGAAAATGTATTCCTCCAAGTTTTAAATATTCTGCAATGGGGAATAACGTTCTTTTGCCCTTTCAAAGTCTGATTCAGGAAATAAGCCTCCAGAACATACCACAACAACTCCATTATTATTACTGACCATAACAGCCTTTAACCACTAACCCTTCAGTGACTATTTCTCTCTCTCCTTTATTAATGCATAAGAGCAAAATCCACCCCTCGTGTTTTCTTCAGAAGGAATAGCTTCACCAACTACAATGTGCTATTCACAACACAAACATCCCGCAGACTTGGCTATTTCAGTGTTTCAGGGTGGTAAGAAACAGAGGAGGCCCAGCACAGGCTGCCAGTCGTCTGGACGGGGCCTTGGGGGAAGCAAAGCAAAGGTAGTAACACACACAAACACTAGGCTAAGCCCTCATCACCAGCGGGGAGCAAAACCACTGCACCCTCACTTAGCTGCCCAAAGTCATACTGGGCCTGAGTGAGTGGCCACCTTTGAGGCAGTGCAGGAATGAATTCTACTGCAGGACTCAGGCATCACCTGAGCACCCCACGCTATCAGTAACTCAGAAAGAGGCTACTGGGGGCATGTTCCTTAATATAAAAAAGTGTAAGAGAGATTTAGGAAAGTCTCAATGAAGATGTTCCAGGTGTATTTATACTGGCACAGCTTGGAATGAACTGGTAGTCAGAGGGTCGGAGAATGCCGGGGGAGGTCCCCTACTTACCTGTCAGTGACAGCCTAAGGGATTCACTGAAATTCCTCATTTTTCTAATTTTTGTTCTTGGCTAGAGTGAAACGCTCACTTTAGTAGGAAATGGTGCCAAATGCAAGCAATTTCCACAGTTTCACAACAGTTTCTGCATCTTCTCTAGGCATCCCTAGCTTTCTAATGCAGGACAGAGGAGAAGTTAGGGAAGGGGTCTCAGCAGCCCCAGGAGAGGCTATGCTCGTTATCAGTCACATGGCAGCGATACAAAATAAGAGAGGAATCAACCGCATTTGTGAAGAACAAAGTATGATTTTCTAAAACTTCAAATTAATGATAAAAATGGTGAGATTCAAAATCCTCACAGGATGGATGAATGCAGCTACTGACCTGCCTCAACCCCAGTGTCTTCGTGTCCCACATCTGCTTTAGATTCCAGAAGAAGGGCTGCTCACACTTCTGACAGGAATCACTTTCCAACCACTGGGGAGCCTAGGGGCAGTACAGAGTTTAGGCATCAGTACAGACTTCTAGAACTTTCTAGAATTAATATGTCTTTCGATTTCCACAGTGTATTTTAGCTGAGGTTGCCACAATCAATACCATGGTGTGGAGATTTTTTTTTTGTTATTTTTGTATACTCGGCTGGTTTTAGGAGACGGTCTCACTGTATAGTCTGGCTGTCCTGGAACTTGTGGCAATCTTCCTGCGCCAGCCTCTCAAGTGCTACAATCATAGATGTGCACCACCACACCTGACTCTTGCTTGTACTTTGACTAATCACGACAATTTTAGCAGTGCTTATAGAGTTGTTCAAACTGTAACCTACAAATAAGAGAATAATTTGAATCTTTAAAGATTGTCTTACATATTTCTTTTTTATGCTAAAGGTATCTGAAATCTATATCCACTTGAATAAAATATCCATTTCTTGCACAACCTGAACTACCTCTTGGAAATGTTTGTAGGCCACTTTAAAACAGGTGAACAAAATAGAAACTTCTATAGTTGTTCTATATGGGTATCATGGCACACAGACTCACCACCCCTCCCATCCTGCCTAGTCCCCAGGAGCCGAGCCACTCTCATATGAAACCTGTGCCCTCACTGAATGGTGAATCTGGTCTTCCTTCCCTTACACGCACTAATGGGCACGTATGTCAGCATCACTTACTGCCACCTGCCACACAGCTCTTCTCAGTGCTGTTCTGTGGGGTCTCAAAACATGGTACTGGGGAAAGACAGCCAAGCTCTGGCCTTGAGAGCCATAGATTAAGACTGCGTATTGCTTTACTAGAGGGAGAAGAGCACAAGGGAAGAAAAAAATATGCCTTTTATACCTTAAGATAGCAAATCAGTGTAGAAACAGACATGTGTTTTGGTACATAGTTTAATATAAGAAAATTCATAAATTTACTTTCTTAATACTGAGAAGTTGGCACTGAACCCTGAGTTATTGTGAGCCACTTGGCTCAGTGAGTGTTGTTTAAGGAAAAAAGAGGTTCTTTGCACTAAGAAGAATGAAGAAGAGCAAAACAGACCCCAGGACAATGCTGAGTGCTTGCCCAGCATGAAAACAGCCCTGGTTGATCCCTAGCATTGAAGAAGGTGGTGTGGTGGTGCATGCCTATATCCCAGTGCTCAGACAGGGAAGCCAAGGAAGACCCAGAGGACAGGGTCATGCTCAGGCTACACAGACTACCAGGCTGGTGTGGGTTACATGGGACCCTGTCTTAAGAAACAGAGCACAATGAGGGCAGATGATAAGCCAGGGCCTAGGCACTCACACCAGGCAAATGCTCCACCATCTAGCATCATCCTCAGCTCAGAAGAGAGGTTACTAACTGAGCATTATGGTGTTCTATCTCTTCTCTACAACCTGGTTCCATCTGTCTAATCTGAACAAAAAGAATGCAAGAATAATCCCATTTTATTACAGCCACTAGCTGCTACTGATACATAAAGTATTACACATTCTGAAGTCTGCTTGTCTATACATTCCTCATAACTACTGTTACTTGTACATACTTCATATACTCACTTCCAAAAAGGAACAGCCCTGATTACAATCTGGCAGGGAAGCAACTGTATTGCTCTGTTCTGGAAGGGGGCCGATGGCCACAGAGACCTAATAGCTAGGAACAGTCCATCAGTACGGGAAGGTGACTTCCACGGGACACTCTGGGTGAGTGGTGTGGACTGGAGAAGCATGCTTTTTCCTCTGGCCCCTGGCTAAAGAAGACCTGGACACTGTACAGATCCCTAACAGGGTCAGACCTCACAGAGAGCAGGCTGCTCACCTTTGCACTGCCTTTCCTGAGCGGGAAAAAGTGAGTACCTACTGAAAGCATTACCTCTTTTGAAATAATTTGCTTCCCCCGTCTCTTCCAGAAATGGCTAACAGGAAGCCATCTCTGCCACACAGGAAGCACCTTGACAGACAGGACTATAATTTTCTTTTCCTACAGGTACAATGGCAGTTGACAATTATGTCATTTGAAGGAGGGATGCTGCTCCCACTTTCTGACTGCATTTTCTGAAAGACTGTGCAAAGGAAAACCAAAGTGTGTTTCAAATTGGAGTGGTTAAACCCGGGAGGTAATCCCAACAGTTATCCTCAGTTATACAGGAAATGTACCATCCCTCTCACATCTCTCTTCTCTCAGAATAAGACCGGGAAACAATGGACCAAGAACCCAGGAAACAGAACAGCACAGCAGCTGTTCTTGGTGCATACAGCCAGTGGCTGAGGGAACACAGAGCACGGTCCTAATGGACGTTGGCAAAGAACTGCCATGGAGCAATACAGAGCTGGTGCTAAGTATGTTGTATGATACACCGCTCCAAGCCTTACCAAAAGATTTATAGAATGTGCAAAACCAGGAGTTAAACAGCAGCCATGTAACCAGGGTTTCCTGTTTGGCTTGTCACACCAGGCTGCCAGGAAACCTACCAATTAGAACGCCTCTGTATTAGGCACCACATCTTATCAGTTATGGAGCAATCTGTTTTCAACTTAGCTGCATGTTTCTTGTGGGTAGGAACTGTCACTACTGCTTTCTGTAGCCTGAAACCCCTCCCCCCCATTAGTACTTATGGGACACACGAATAGCTACAGTGTATTCAGTGAGAACTGAGGATATTATGAGACAACACAAAGTAGAGTAATGCATAGAAGTTAATGAGGTTGGAGAGTGGGAGGGACTGTGGATTAACACGGCGCATACAGCAATGGCACACAGGGCACACTGAACTGCACAATGATCTACAGGGCAGTACAGGGAACACATGTGACATCATGTAAGACAATACCTGTTACAATGCAGTATCAAAAAAAAAAAAAAAAAAAAAAAAAAAAGATTTCACCAGGACTGGGGAAATGGCCCAGTGATAAGAGCCTTGCTGTGAAAGCATGAGGACCTGAATTCAGGTCCCCAGAATTCTCAGATGCCACACAGTGTTGCACATCTGTAACTCCAGTGAGGGCTGATCAATAAAGGGACAGGCTTGCTTGCACTTGCTGCCCAGCCAGGCTAGCCAAAAACCATGAACTCCAGGTTCAGTGGGAGACATGTCTAAAGGTATAAGCAAGCATGCAAACACATGCACACTCTCACACGTGCGCACACACACACACACACACACACGCACACACACACACACACACACATGTACAAATGCACAAACACACAATTTAAAAACCATACAAGACAAAAACAATATTTATCCTGTGTTTCCCCTAAGTTGCCAGACTGTATGGCCACTCTGTGAGTGCTTGATGAATCCTTCTGAAGTGGAACTGTCTTGACGTCCATTGGCCTTCAACATCACAAGCCACAGATACCAGTGAGTAAAGATGGACCACAGAGATGAGCAGGAAATCCTGCCTGGAAGCCATCTGATGACAGCTATAAAAAGCCTATGGATATAGACATCTCTCTAGCAGAATCTATTTTCAGAAATTTGCACAGGATGAATAATTGAAGAACCACATGATGACAAGGTCAAGCACAGTCACTGCAGTGTCTCTTAAAATGAAAAAATGATAGAGAGATTGAGCCAACAGTTAAAGATGATAAAGAAATGGAGGAGGGCTTAGACATCATCTCAGGAAATGATTTCACTAGGTAGAAGAGAAAGCAGATATCCAGAGATTAAAACATTTATCTAAACAAGGTCTCACATCTAGTGGTTCAATGAAATTTAAAAATCAAGTTTCCTAAATAGAAAACTATTGTCACATGGACTCAGTGGAAGAGAGCTCAAGCAAATGCAGATAATAGCGGTACAGTTTCTCTGTGATGCGAATCGCCTAGCTCTATCCGGTGACATTCTTCTCGGGGCTTCCAAACTGAAATGCTCGGAGCCACATGAATACTTCAGAAGGCCTTCATGGGTCCAAATCCCTGGTTGAGCTAGAAGGCTGCTGGTGACCGAGTCTTCAAAGCTGATATTCAATCTGAATGCTGCCCATCTGTTTGTACTGCTCATCAGTGCCAGAAAGTGTCACCCAGTACAGGTCATGACACAGCAGAGAGGGCTGGAGAGATGGCTGAGTAAGCAAGGTGCTCCCTGTGAGTCCAGAACCCAGGCACTTACATAAAAAGACTGGCAAGGTGGTATATGCCTGCCATCCTAGTGTTGAGGAGGCAGAGACAGGATTCTTGGGGCTTGCTAGCTGGCCAGGCTAGCCAAATCATGAGTACCAGGCCTGGTGTCTCCAACACTAAGATGGAGAGCAAAAGAAGCCACCCAATTTTGATCTCTGCCCTTCACACGCATGTGCGACCTGCACCCGTGCACACAGACAGGAACACAATACATACACATCATACTTACTTACATACACACAAATAAGTTAATAAAAACATTTTAAAGACAGCTCAATCTTTGTTAGACCACAAGCCATAGGTGGAACGGTGAGAAAAGCAGGGTTATGCATGTGACTTCCGACCTGCAAAGTGGAAAACTGAGAAGCCAGAGAGGCTCTCCTCTGACCTGCCTGTCACGCTCCGGCTTCTTACCTCTTCTCTGCTAACATCCATGTTCCACACTGCAATCCCACCATCCGAGGAGCAGGACACAAGCTGCCTCGTGAGCTGCAGGTAGCACAGTGACTGCACTCTGTCACTGCAAATGGGACACAAGTCACAGGTCAACACAGAAACACCCAGAAACTCTTCCCTGGAGCTCAGCACTCTCCCCTCCTTCTATTCCTGGGTGCTATTTTATCACTGTTTATTTGATGTGGTTTCAAGGACCCTATGATGCTCTTCATGCTTTAACATTATGCAGATCATGTTCTCTACTCCTTTGGCAAGTCAGAGGGGGTAAGAACTACAGTTCTTTGTGCCCTTCACCATAATCTCTGTCAAATGCTTTATTTACTCATTCAAAAACAAAGCAGACTGTAACTCTTAGTGGAAAGAAGCTCATATGGAAAAGCAGAGAAATCACTGGGGCTGTGAAGAGGCTGCACACAGGGTGACTCCCATGCACACACGGGTGGAACTCTGCCCTCTTCCTGAAGGCTCTTGGACCTGGATGCCAAGCAAACAATCTCCTGATCTAGTAACCTCTGCACCTAACTTTTTCCTGGCTAAATTTCAACTGGACTAGTCAACAGCTATGGCCCAGCCAGAAACAAGGAAGAAAGGAACACGTGGTGAAGGAGTTAAGGGCTCCTTTTCAAAGGCTAGAAGATGCCCTAAGTATTACAATGTCAGCGTTTAAGTGACTGGCTGCATTGTGCCTGCCACTTTTTAATGATGTTTTAGGTTTTAATAAGATGCTTAATCCCCCAGCTCAGAAGTAGCCTGGTTCTTTAACACACAGACTCCGCCATGGTCAAAGTTCTCACCCCCAGTCTCTGACCCATCATGCTTTAAGTAGGTGTTTCAACAGGACCACTCCTTAGGAGAAAAGAGTGGTGGCCTCTTTAGACTAATGTGGAAGGACACCTCATATTCCATCTTCTGTTTACTCAGGAGCAACAAAAACACTTAAAATGAAGACAGGACTGAATACCAGCACCCTCCCCTCCTGCCTCAGATACCCAACCCCAAATGGTCACGTACTGGTGTCCCTGAAGGAGAAGTGTCCGGCCTTTCCTTCCCCCGATGTCCCACATGATGATGCTGTTGTCGGATGCTCCTGAGAAGAGTAACCGCTGAATGGGGTCCCACCAAAGGCAGGCGATGCTACCTAGGCATGTGAGAGAGGGGTCCAACAGGACTCAGCATCAGGACACATGCGTGACTGTGGAAGACCCAACTGCCATCTGAGCCTTCGAGTGTCATACAAAGGGCCATTCAAACCACATTCTCATGAGTCACGAAGAAAACATTGCAAATCCATTATCCAAACTTGGAAGATGAGGATGACTGTGAGTCACACAGCTTTGAATACAAAGGGTTTAAAAGTTTTTCCTTGTAGGCAGCTCAACAGGTTGCAGAGTCTCTTCTTACTCATCCTTATTGCTTATATACTGTTGCTGAGTGAGGAAAGGGTTCTATGCATCTGCTCACTCTCAGGGACTTCCTGAGACTTGTGAGTTGTTTATTTCCTGCATCTTAAATGAGCCTTCCTTCTAGGTTCTAGTGTTCATGAGTCATGACCCATGCCAAGGAGGACTTTCAGTGATGCAGCTGCCCTTGAGTTATCCCTGCTCCTTAAGTAAGCCCTTATCCATATTCCTGTGAATAAACCCAATAAATCCATTGGCTCACACACAAAAAAAGTTTTTCCATGCTCTGCACCAGTAATTTAAATAATTTATAAGATATCTAGTTAAAAACAAAAACAAAATAAAAACAAACATCAGTTCAGAAAAGTTCTGGAGAGAAAAAAAAATCCCACCAATATAGGTCAAGAAAATACCTGTAGTCAACTGCGAGCATTTTTTTGTAAGATACACACCTAGGTTATTACAGACCCATGAAACTTTATAGACATTTTTCCTAGGATACTTTTATCTGTGAAAATTAATGCCTCAAGAAAAAAAAATTGCACAGGTATACAAAAGAAATATACCAAAGAAGTTCAACCAAAAGGAAAAAAAAAAAAAATCCAACCCTTGCGATCTTTGCATTTCATACTTTGTAGTAGCCAATTTATCAAATTGGATGCCCTTGGGGAAATCTTTTGTTTCTAGAGATTTCTCTTTCCAGAGGTGTCTTCTGCTGTTACCACTGGCCTAGGAAACAGATACTAACAAACAGTAACACTGAACCAGTGACACACAAAACACACTAACAACTCTCCTGGAGGCGCACAGAAATTAATGAGGTCACCTTCACAAGCAAGAAAGAAAAGTCAGTTTCTCATACAAACCTTCTCAACACAGAATAAAAGTGAAAACAAAACAAAAAAGTGGTTGGCAAAATGAGCTTCAGCTCCCCCCTCCCCCCTCCCGCCCACACTTTTTTCTGTCATGGATTCTGTTGAGTCCTGTGCCCTTCACGTGTCAGTTAGTGGCCTAAACCACAGATAAACACAGTCGGACAGGAAAGTCACAAGTAGTCTCAGGGCCCATTCTGCCTTCAGAAGATCCAGCTTTATCAGGAATCCTGCTATTCTGCATCAGCTTTCTAGGGTGCTATTAATTTTCCTTTTTACCTTTCCCCAGTGTCCCTGATTTTGGATAGTCTACTTCATCTAAACAACTTAGCTAGAAAGTGTATGATACATCCAACTTGTTGCCTAACTACCATCTTAAATAAACACACCATTGAACCTCTCAACAAATTTTCAATTCTTTAGTTTAAACTAGAGACCTCAAAGTCCCAGTCTGTGACTCACACAGAAACGGGATCCAACCATCTGTATCAAAACACTGCATTTCAGCTCAGTGGTCAATGAAATCAACTTATCACTCACATGTACATAAAAAGTTTACCAGATTCAGCCAATAGAATTTTACATTCCTCTACTGAGTTCTACCACCACAATGCTCTACAGAAATACAGAGTTTTATCTAATGCTACACTCTCCCAAGTCATTAGCCAGAGCACAGTAACACTCTCGAAACTAACAAAATAACAGTAATGAGGATTCTTCCAAAGGTCTGTTTAAAAGAAATGGTCTGGTGATGGAGGTGTAGGTCAGTGGTAAGTGTTCTCACTTGGCATGTAGCAGCCCTGAGTTCAAAACCAATACAGCACCCTGCCCCTGAAAGGTTCTTATGGAAACAATAACTTTAAGAGGCTGTTGGGCACGGTGACTCACAACTCTAAGTCCAGTACTTAGGAGGCTAATGGACAAGGATTAGTATGAGCTGAAGTCATCCTGAGCTGCACATTAAGTTTCAGGACAGCCAGGGTTAGCATCAGACCCACTTCAAACAGCCATCACTCAATCAATAAGCAAACAAAGTAAGCAACACTAAGCAGCCATCCCTAGAGCAATTCAGACAGGATTTCTGATGTATGAAACTGAATATGACACCAGACTGACACTTACTTTTCTTTTGAATCCCTTCAAACTGAAAGCTGGCCAGTCACAAGGATGGGACCACTCCCAAACACCAGAGCTGAAGACCGACTTTGGATGCCTAACCTAGGTGGGAAACATGATCAGAGCCTACCTTCATGTCCCTTGAGGGTTGTGATAACTGAACAGGTGTTCTGCTCCAGCTTTAGCAGGGTGATCTGTCCCGAGTAATCACCAACGAAGGCATGCTGAGTATCCATATCATACCTGAGAAGCAGTCAAGGACAGGTAACAGGACCCAACTCAAAACACCCACAGAGCAAGTAATACCAGTCATAGATATATTGTTAAATAGTGGTAACAGCAAACATTTAAACACTCACACACTGCAACTCTGAAAGTGATGTCATACCAACAGTATGCACAGGACACAGACTCCTTTCCGTCTAGATAATCTATCTTTAAATGAAGGCAATGGCTTAACTTGCAGAGGGTAGTTCCATAATCCAGACATCAGCTGTCTGTGGTGGTAACCAGCTTAGAGCATATCACCTACCAGCAATAACTCATTCCCCTCTCACAGTGTAACCACGGCATTTGTAGAAAAGCAGCTAGTATTCTAGAACACACAGAACTATAAGCCAGGCTGTAACGATGATTTTTTTTTGGGGGGGGGTGGTCATGTTCTGCAAAGTTATAATGAGAGCTCTCATCCATGACAGAAAAACTCACTTAGAATACAATATATGAGCACTTTCCCTTATTGGAGTCTAAACTGTATAGTACTATGTTAAAGGGTTGTTTTAAATAGTTCATGTTATGCATTCATTTGTAACAGAAATTTTTAAAAAGCAGCTTTCCTTTTTTTGTGTGTGTGGGAGAGGCACGCCACGGTATCATGAATAATTTAGGGTGTTGTGTGCTGTTCATGGTCTTCGTCTTGTCATCACTTGTGCACACAGCAACCAGAGGTCACCTGAAGCAAAGGTGAACTGAGTATAAAACAGATCCCGTGGGGCCGGACAGTTAAAGCTGGGACAGTTAAAGCTGGGATTATTACCATGTGGGGAACCCGAGGCACTCGTGACAGTACTGCAAGAATCAAGGGCATTTCACATTTATATAAAAAAAAATAAAATAAAAATTAAAAAGCTCATTAACTGAAGTTTTGTATAAAGTTCCTAGCAGCCCATGTATACAACCCAGGCTAGGGTGAAGTTTTTCATTTTGTAATGGAAGTAATGAAGGGTAGGGCTTGCATTAACAGGGCTCTACAAGTTCCTATAAAAAAAAAAAAAAAAATTAGCACCTCCCACACAGAACATATTTATGTCATTATTTTTAACAGGCATGCTTTATCTACCAAAGAAAAGCAAACACAGGAGTTCTTAGATTTGAAGTTGAATCCACAGGAACCATTCTGTCTTCAGAACAACTGATAATTCAATTCCAAATTAAACAGTGAGGTGAGAGGTGGTGGGCAGGAGTGGTTGGGCACTCAGAAGGATACTGCAAGCAGGAAGCCCAGGATGCAAAGAAATGACGGCCAAGCATGTTCCCACTGCGTGTGCACATCCAGCTGACACACTTGTCATGGCCTGTGCTGATCACCCACTCAGCGGCTAAGCTGAAGATGATAGCAGACACTCGGTTCTGATGAGCTGCAGGAGACAAACGGAGGGTCGGTGCCCATTAGGACAGAGGCTGTCTTCAGAAACACCTCCCCACACTGGGAGAGAGCTAAGGCTCAACTTCCACAGCGTACAGGCACGGTCCCATGCACTCGAACAGGCTCTCACCAAAGCCCTGGGCCACCGTACAGGGATGGCTGTCAGAAGCCAGGAAATACTAAAGAGCCCTGCTCAAGAAGGGTTCCAATTAACAGAAAACAAGATCTGTTTTTATTATCTGTCTGCCTGACTCTGTTCAAAGGAACATTTTTATCTTTGCTCTCAAGACCTTGCTATGCTGTCTGTATGGAAAGTGGCAGATTTTTCTCAACAGAGCAGAGGTGTTTTTAACTGCAGATTACTTCATCCCTGCTCAGGTCTTTCCTGCCATGCTAGATGGACTCCATCATCACTCATGCCTTTCCTGCCGTGACAGATGATGGACCCTCACACTTTAAGACAATATAAACCCTTCTTTCCTCTCTTAATTTGCTTTTTGTGGTCTTTGGTCAGAACAAACAGAAAAGTCATCAATACACCTGGCTAATATCTTTTTGTACTTATCTAATAGACACTATATCATTTTAAAACAAATTATCAATAAGATTTTTTAAAACAATACTGGCATTGTATATAAGAACAAATACAATTTTGTGAAATTTAAAAAGAATCCTTTTATGGAATGGTGTTGTGTATAATTTTTATTGTTATTTATAAAGACAGAGCATCTGTGAAGCCTCTGAAATAGCAGCTGAGAAAGGAGGAAGTTTGCTATGGCTTAACCCTGAAATGTTCAGGTTGATTCTGGCCTCACCAAGGCACAGCATGGCTCTGTTCCATTAGGCACATGACTCGCACACAGCAGATTCTAGTACATGTTCAAGCTGACGAATCTAATCAATGCCAGTCAGAGAGAAAGCTGCCATTGCCCTCAGCTGTGTGAGCCACTCAAGGGAACCGAGGGGCTCACAGTGTCAGAGCGATTACCATGTACGTGCACTGCAAGGAGGCTGCGCTAAAAGTTACATGCTCTCAGAGCCAGGCAGTGGTGGTACACAGCTTTCATCCCAGCACTCAGGAGGCAGAGGCAGGCAGATCTCTGTGAGTTCAAGGCCAGCCTGGTGTACAGGAGCTGATTCCAGGACAGGCTCCAAAGCTACCCAGAGAAACCTGGTCTCGATAAACAAACCAAAAAACTATATTTCCCCGAAAGCTCCAAAACTTCAAGGGTACTCCAACAGTTCTCAGCTATAGATTCAAGCAAACCAAATCCCAGATGGTGACTAGTGGGCTTTTTGTTTCACTTTTTTCTGCTTTATTGATATGTCTAATTTCCACAAACACAGGGTACATATTAATTTCAGATACAAAAACTGAGGGATGTGACTTTTACTCATAGAGTACATCTTATAATTAAAAGATGAATTTGCTCTGTCTAACTCCAACCATTTTTCCCACTAAAGCTGTGGCTGTCAGACTGCATTAAGACAAGGCTATCCCAGGTTACAGTAAAGACCTCAGAATGACAGTCAATCACTTTTCTCAGGAAGAGCTATCCCACACTGGCTTAGATCCTTTTTACTATTGTAACTTTTCAGTATTTTTTTAGGAAAGGATGGTGAAGTCTGTAAATGCTTATGCTTCTTCTGTCATAGTTTCTAGATTCTCCCATGTGGTAAAGTTTTAAAACGTGGCAAACTCTGCTCAGTCTTCCACATGGTTTTCCAGACGTCATAAGTCGGCAATGAGATGGAAACTCTAGAAACCACTACAAAATTGTGCTACATATAACCCATAGAGAACTCTGAAAACTTAAATACACATGTTATAAAATGTTATTTCACATTTTAACTCAGTTACAACATACAGCAACTCCCTGGAAATAGAGACACAAATCACAATGGACGTTCAGGGACGACAAATGACCAACACTACATAAAGCTGAAGTCATCTGAAAGTTGTGAACTTTTCTATCAAACTGCACCAAACAAATAAGGCAGCAATGTTAGGAAGGTCCAGCAAAAGGGCACCCCACTCACTCACTGGTCACAGAGCTGCAAGATCTGCACGTTTGTTTGGCAAGCAGCTTGCAAACATAGATCTCTAGCATTAAAATAATATTGTAGTGTTTGACTTGGTTATTCAGCTTGTAGGAATTTGTCGTAAGTACAAGTCATCAAAATTAACCATCTAGTTTCAGTGTCACAGTCGTGAACACACACAGTCATGCACATAACTATGAATTACACCTACAGATGTGCATGTACACACAACCATAGACATGTATATTGTATTGTATGTTAGTCAAAAACTGGAAGCAGTGCACGTCTGCTCCCAATAACAGAAGGATAGTGAAATTAAACCTTGCACACTTACCCAACATACAAAAACTTATATGCAGGAAGCAGGAAAGGATGGTAAATAACTTACTATTCTCTCATATACCTGGTGCACTAAAATAGAAACGTTAATATGGAAACCTACCTTTAATCACAGCAGAGGACATCTATCTTTATGTGTGTGTATCTAACTGTGTACACATGCAAGAGTGTGTGGCATTACCTGGATAGGTCTTGATAAAATTCATTTTATTAAAATCTTCAGAAACGTGAAATTCCTAAAAGCAAGCATATGTGATAAAATGACAGTTACAGTTCTTTAAACAACAGGAGTTCAACTTGAAAAAAATGAATCAGAGTTTAAGAAAAATGCTTGTTGTGAGGCATGGTGCTCAAGATGAGCTACAGAGGGGACAGCAAGCCTGTCCTTGGGCCATCATTCCTTTGAGGAGCTGGAACAGCTGGAATCGTGTAAAGAAACTGCTGCTAGCCAGCTCAGCACTTACACTTACGTCTGATGCTTCCTCCACAAGCCAGCCTTGCTCTAACTGTAACAGCTTGTTCATTTTGCAACACTAATAAACTCCTCAAGACAATGAATGTTGTCAACATTGTTGATGGCTGATAGGAAAGAGATGGTGATGGCTTGGCAATTTAACGAGAAAAGCATGCATGTCGTGTGCATAAACATATGCTCTAAAACACAAATTTTAGAGACTGTGGAAGGTATTTTGATATTCTTATATTTTCCATATAACTATGGAGGGGGAAGCACACACTTTTGTAATGAAAAGAATCAATACAAGTCAAAAGAATATGCACTAATTAAGAACCCTATGGATCTGTGTTAAACTGCTAAGGTGCTATGTAATGCAGACATTATAAACTGTAGACTGATTTAGCATGACCAAAAACAAACATAAAGGAATACAGACATCCTGTCCTCTATTTGGCTTTGCTGGGTACCGAAGTTCAGCAGCACTGTAAATGAGAATCTAGACAAGACAGCCAACCCAGCAATCTACTGTTGGCTACTGCTGGATTAGATCTGCACTGTCGCTTTCTGCTGGAGCCAGAGCTTTCACGTGTTGTAACTGCAGCTTCTTCTTCAACCAAAATGCAGAGAAGAATCCCCCAGGAGATGCACACACTGCTAGGTGTGCTAGCGGCTTACACTGAGAGTTTATCTCACATGAGAGTGTGCATCATCATGATATCCCTCAAAGTCTTTGGAAGGAAAGGGACAGAACCTTGTCAAATGTTGCTACTGTGTGCAGAGTGGTCCTTGCCACCCGCCAACGCTTATGAATGACAGGACAGCAGCCCATCCTTCCTTTTGGCTTTCTCCTCAGCCCTTACACATAATCAAAACATTTTACATTAACGGACAAATCAACCAAAACAACAATGAAGACCTTTGACCTACATCTGACACTTGGTCCCCTTCTCAGCAAAGCTTGTTTTTAATGATCAGTCCTTACTAGTCCCTCAGGCTTTCCCATCATGGTCCCTTCGTCCACTGTGCTCCACGCTTCTGTGTCTGCAAGGAGAGTGTGCTCCTTCCTACCTCTGCCCGCCTGCTTCCTTCCTTCCTTTCTTTTCTTTTCTTTCTTTTTCTTTTCTTTTTTTTTTTTTTTTTAGCTAGAATGTAAAATATTAGATAATCTTTAGGAAACTGTCAAACTTTGAAACACACTGTTTTGATGGTTCTCTCCCTCCACCATTTCCCCACCCCTGTCACCCCTGACCTCCCTTGTCATACCCCATCCTCATTCTCTTTTCTTCTTCCCTTTGTGTCTTTGTGCCCATGCCTATCTTTCTTTCTAGCTTCGTAAGCTTCACTCGCCTTGCTCTTACATCTGTTTTTACATAAACACAAGCTGCCTTCTCGGCACAGCTTCATCTCAGCCTTTTTTGCCCTTGTTTTCTGGAACTCACCACCTCCCTGCTCCTGTCCCCAATTGCCACCCAAAGCTGTTCCTTTCGCAGGAAATGGCACCACAGCACACTTAGTTCAAGCCCCAAATCTGGTGCCAAGTGACATCTTCCTTTGTCCTCTCAAACTGAACCTACAGCAAACATGCCTGGAGACATCTTAAGTCATCCCTCTGTCTACTTCTGAGGCCACTGTCCTTGATCCCAGATTCCTGGTTGCTATAGTAACTTGACTTTCCTTTTCATTCTTGTTACTTTCAGTTTTCATAGAGTTAGTCATTTAAGAATATTGCCAGGCAAAAGAATATAGGTGGTGCCTATAATCGTATCATTCTAGAAGAGTGGGTTAGAAGAGCATAGGTCTGAGGCCAGCCTGCTACACAGCAGGTTCTGGGGCCAACTTGAGCAGTATAGTGAAATCTTATCTGAAAGAGCTGGAGGATGATATGAATTACATATCACTTGCCTGTCAAAAACCTTCTGCTATATTCACACTAAATTTACAATAAAATGTAAAAATTTACCCATAGGCCTTGCATGACCTGGCCAGCTCCTATCCACATCTCAGTTACGCCTGGGTCCTTCTTCTACCATTCAGTACCACTCAGCTAAGTTACTCTCCTCCAACACAGACCCGTGCCACCTCAAGTCTTTACTAAGCGCTCACTTCTGGAAACTCTACTGGCTGTGGCAAGGGTGCCAAGAAAATACAAATGGTACTGGCATAACTTTGAGTATCCATATGCAAAAAAATAAGTGTGAAACCAGCCCTTGACCATCTACAGAAATTAATGAATAATGGAGCCAAGATCTAAATATGAAAACTAAACTGTAAAACTCTTAGAAGAAAAGAGAAGTGCAATGTAGTCTTTTCCTATGACAGGATTAGGCACATCCAGAGTGATATGGCCACAGATTAATTTTCTCCTGTGAAAACAGGAAAAAATTACCTTGGGCCAGGTTAATAAAAGTTTCTTAGATACTGTAGCCAAGTACAAGAAACTAAGAGAGAGACAGAGAGAGAAAATAAATTTAACTTTACAAAACTTAAAAATGATTGAAAAGACAACCCTTCTGATAGGTAAGCATTATATCTGATAGGAGTCTAGTATCTAGCACTAAGCAAGAATTTAGGAACCAAACCCGGGACACTGGATGGTAGCACATGCTTCCAAGACCAGCACTTTGGAGATAAAGTCACTAAGGGGGTAAGTTCTTGCACAGCTTGGGCTATAAAGTAAGACTCTCTCTTTCAAAAAATAAAATTTAACAATGGATAGAGGGTTTCCTGTAATGATCAATAGTCACCATATGACCCAGAAATTCCATTCCTATATATCCAACAGAGTGAAAAATGCAGATTCACACAGGGACCTATACACCATGCTATAGTGCAGTGTTCACAACAGCCCCATATGGAAATAATCCTTATCAATTCTTCAAACTCTATCCAAGAGAATGCTCTATCCAGGAGAACACTAGTCTACCATAAAAAGGGATAAAGTAATCCAAACTCCACAAGACACACATATGAAGCTACACATGGATCATGATTCTGTTCACACAACATGTATAGGACAGACAATTCCCCATTCAGAGAAAGTAGATTATAGACAGCCAGATGAGGGAGGTGTGCCAGGGAGCAATTGCCGATGGAGACAAGTTTTCTCTGAGGGATGTGAAGGTGTTCTGCAATTAGAAGGTGGTGATGCTGACATGACCTAATGAATATACAAAACACTACAAACCATTAAAATGTACACGTAGAATGACGACCAATTTGGTGCATGAGTCACATATCTATTAAGGAAACAATAGATATGTACACACAATTAATTTTTAAAAATCACTTAAATATCCCATACTTCACCAAAGGTGGTTCAAGGTTTACTACTTCATTCTAGAATCACATGAGTTTCTGGATGAATAGCTAGCTGGTCCTTCTTCTCGACTGTCTTTCACAGAAATACACACAAACACAGGGTTCTCCACTACCCTGTCAAAGGTGGCAACAGCTACAGGTCTCAAATCCACTACAAAAGGTTTTGTGGGTGACCTGAGTACCAAGACACTAATCACCAGAGCATTTTGAGACACACGGAAATTAGTTTATAAACACTAATTAAATTGAACTTATTTTCAATATAACATCTATGCTAAAACAGACACTGCTCATGCCAAACATGTTAAGCATAAGTAAACATGGGGTAGTCTTACAAAGGACATACTGAATACATCATAGATACGACCTACCATTATAGCCCCGTTATCCTGGCCCACAAATATCCGCCGGCTGTCATGATGGTACGCCATAGCAGAACAAGGAGCTGCCAAAAACACAAGGACCACATTGTGAGAAAAGAAAACATATTATTATTGAGAAGAGTTATGTGGTTAGGTTTTAAAAAACAGACAAAAAAATGCTTCATGAAAAATAAATTGTACATATTGAGAATGTAACTGAAGCTCCCCATGGCTTAAGTTTAAAAGTGGACCTCTGTAACCCATCTCACAGTCACTTGTACAGCTTCAGGTGAAGTTTGCAGTCTCTTCTGGATGGAACTCCTACTATACCATATATGTCTCTGGGGACTGGTGTTTCTGAGCATGCTCTGACATCCTGATGCTCACCTTGCCCTGCCACCCTTCCCCAGAAAAGACCAATGATGAGTTGAACTCTAAAACTGAAGAGTACTGGCATGAGAATTCCAAACCCATGGCATATGTGAGCAAGCTAGGATACCCACCGTGGGATTACTTCTTTCCCAAGAGAAAAATAGAAACTACTCTCCTTTGCAATAGCACATATCCCAGTGTAGTAAGTAGAGCTGTGACTGCATCAACGTCTTTCATGCACCCACCCATTATAGCCAACCATCCCTCTTCCAGGAGGCCCGGGCAAAAGAAACAAGTATGATTTCTAAAGCTGAGAATTTGAAGAAGGAACTGTTTGGGTTCACTCCACATAAATAATTTTAACTAGCAATGAAACATCCACAACATGAAAATGAATATCAGAGGGAAATAAGCCAGATATATGTGGCTTTGAATTAGAATTGCTTATAAAAAAAAAAAAAAGAATGAATGAAAGGGAAGGAAGGAAGGAAGAGAGAAAGAAAGAAAGAAAGAAAGAAAGAAAAAAAGAAAGAAAGAAAGAAAGAAAGAAAGAAAGAAAGAAAGAAAGAAAGGAGAAAAAAAAAATAAACAAGGAAAGGTGGGTTGGGTGATGCAATCTTGCAACTTAACAATCAGAAGGCAGAGGGAGGAGGGTCACAAATTCAAGGCCAAACTGCCTACCCAGAAAGTTCCATGCCTTCCTGGGTTACACACCATCTCAAATCCCAAAAGGAAAAGTCAAAGAGAAAATAATACTCAAAGGCAGTTACCACTTGGAAATAAATTGACATTTTTCTCACTCCAAGAAGGCTCATGCATTTGCCTTAATAAACAAATAAATTAATTAATTTGTTTGTTTGTTTATTATGTATGTGTGTGGGGGTAATACTTCTTCGTGTATGAGTATGCAAGTGTAGTCAGAGGTGGACACTGGATGTCTTTCCTTGATCTCTCTCTATCTTTACATTTTGAGACAGGGTCTCTCACTGTACCTGCAGCTGACCAATTCAGCCAGGCTGGCTAGCCAGTGAGCTTCAGAGATCTGCCTGTTTCCACCACCTGTCTTATCCTCTGCCCTGCATTGGTGGCATTACATGCAATCAGCATTGTACCCTGCCTTTTTTGTAGGTTCTGGGGATCAGTGCTCAGGCTTCTGTACTTGTGTGGCAGGCTCTTTACTGACTGAGCAATTTTCCAAGCCCCTCGGCTTATACTCTGCCAAAGAAAATATAACCCAGAATGGTACCCAAAGACAGTTTTAAGCTTAGATCACACACAGGAAAGGGCCATGTCAGTTGCATTCAAGAACTCCGCAGGTGAAGGTAGACACTGACATTGGACACAACTCAGTCAGATGTGTGGGAGTTTGGATTGGCTTCAAGTCTGCACACTCCTACATTTATGTTTTGGGTGCATAATATATAATCTCAGGTTTAATAATTATATCACCAACCAGGTGACACATAACTTTAATCTCAGGACCCAGGAGGCAGAGGTAGATGAACTTCTGTGAGAATGAGGCTAGCTACATGTACAAAGTGAGGCTGCCTAAGTCTTAAAAGATAATTATAACCACAAAGATATGTTATACACACACACACACACACACACACACACACACACACACACACACACACACCAGCCTCAAGCAGTTAAAGCAATCATCAGCCGCTTTGATGACTTAAAAGATTCACTGTTACAGTTTTTTATCAGCTGATGACAAATTGTGACAGCTTTAAGCTTCATTTTTTTTGATGTGACTCTATAATAAAACTGCATAAGTATGTAAAACTCCTCATTTGTGTAAAAATGTCAATATGCTGAGTGATTTTATGACTAGAGATTTGTTACATTTATTATTGTTGTTGTCTTGTGTGTATGATGGGGGGCATACACATGCCACAGTGAACATGTGGAGATCAGAAGATTACTTTCTGTAGTTCATTTCCCTTTCCACTGTGGACTCCGGAGCGCAATCTCGGGTTGCCAGGCTCGTGTAGCATGCACTTTTACCCACTGAGTCATCTTAACCTTGCTAGAACCTTTTAATTAAAAAAGCTTCTGATGCTTGGTTTAGATACTGTAATACCTGAGCTGCCTCCCCCCCCCCCCTTCTTCTTAAAAGAGTGGTTTCTACTGGGGTTAGCAATATACAGTTTAAAAAACAGGGTGGAGGGGCCTAGTACTCACACAAACAGAAAAAACACAGACCATCCTTCAAACGGGTGTCGGTGTGTATACAAAGGGCACCTGTGAGTCTGAGGTCACTTATGGAGAACTCAGAGCAGACTGCCGGCCGGGTCACCTGCTGCAGGTTCTATTTAGTCTGGTGCTAGAGCACTGCTAGATGCCCTCTCTGTTCACTATTGCTGTGGCACTATAATGGCAGAGCTGAGGGGCTGCCATAGACTGTATGGACCATGGAATCTCAACACTGCCATCCGGTCCTGTGCATCAAACACTGTGGATCCACCTTTTGGTAGGCAGTATGGTCCTGTAGTCATAAACGGGTGTGGAACCAACTCATATCTCTTCAGCCTCTTCTTCATAAAATGGCTGTTGTGATGGCGTCATCAAAATACATCTTCCAAGGAAAAATGACACGGGGCCCAAAGAAACACAGAAATCGAGTCATCCTTTTTTCTTCAGCACAGCAGATTTTTGCTAAGGGGAGCAAGGTTACAGAGCAAGCAGGCTACCAGTGGTAATATGTAAAGGGTTACCTTGGTCACAGGGAAGCTGGAATTGGTAGATGGCCATTAAATATGTCAAATCCAATAATCTGCAGAGTTTGTAAAAAGGGCATTTTTCTTGTATTTAGAATTTAATTAGGAAAGAAATGTCATGTGAGAATAGCAGTTACTTTTCATAACTCATCTGCTATATTTTCTCACTGCCATGCTATTACAGCTCAGGCAATAAAGAAGTGTTTGTCTAAGCAGGGCATGATGGCTCATGACTGTGACCTCAGCACTTGTGTGGCTGAAGGAAAGTCTGATGTGAGTTCAAGACCATCCTAGGCTACAGAGTGATGCCTTGCCTCAAACAGTAACAACAAAACAAAGCAGCAGCAGCAGCAGCAGCTGTGTGTACAAACGAACATGGGATGCAGGTGTGAGGCAGCCATTGCAGAGCCCAGGGCCTATTCTTCTTAAACTGTGAACTACCTCAGGAGAGTCAGTGAAGCCAAGACAAGGATGGATGGGGACAGAGGACCATGCTCACATGCTAATGGGAAATGTTATTCTGTAAATATGTTTCTCATACTGGTTAATGAATAAAGCATTGTGGCCAATGGAAAATCAAGATAGGCGGGGCTAGGAGACAAGGAGGAAAGAGGGAGTAGTTAGGAGGCGTCAACATGGAGAGCCCGGAAAGGTAGCAAGCCAGTGCAGCTCGGGCCAGTAAGATGAGCCACGTGGAAATACTGAGAATAGTAGAAATGGATTACTCATTAAGACAGAGATAGCCGGTAACAAGCTAGTACCTTGCCAACAGCCTTATATCAAATACAGAGTCTCTGCGTGTTATTTGGGGCTGGCACGATGGCGGGACCAGGTGACCGGCAGGCTGGAGGAAAACATACACACTATAACATGCTCAAGATCTAACAGCCAGGATGGGGTGTTAGTACCCTAAGGGGAAAAATATCAGTCACAACAGAGGCCAGCCAGAGGGTTCAATGGTTAAAGGCAATTTCTGTCAAGGCTGATGACTGGAGTTTGATCCCCAGGACTTATGACCCACATGGTAGGAGAGAAGAGATTCCCACAGGTTGTCCCCTGACCTCCACTTGTAGCACCTCCCTCCACACAACATAAATGGATGTCATTTATTGTTTTCAATTCACAATAAAGTCACACAAAATATTTGGAGGAGGGGGGGTGATAGAGACATAGCTTCCCAGCATTGCAAGAAAAATAGTTGGGGGAGGGGTGCAATTTAAAGAGTAACCACTAAATATGGGCCACAAGCATCTCAGTCTCAGTGTCTTTGGAGCATGAACCCCAATGCTCAGGACCCCAGGGGTTAAGTTATGACCAGAGTCTGAACTGTGGAGGAAAGCAGGTTGGGAGCCACAGAGGATTAACACCAACTGCACTGAGGCAGTGTTGTGTCACGATGACAACACACAGCCAGCACGGAATGACTTCCCAGACTGTTGCGCCCTTCCAGCTATCAGATCTGTGGCTGGGCCACTGGGAAGTAAGAAGTCATTGTCCAGCTGAAGCCTCTTGTGTAGCTGTGGTAGCTAATGAGGCTCAGAGGGTCTCACCTCCTGATGCACCATTGCTCAAACAGGCTCTGAAGCACTGTAACTGAGACAGTAACTTCAAAGTTCAAGGAGAGAATTCAAAGTAAGACACCAAGACTAGGCTGCCACAATATATACAAGCACGGTTGACGAGAAGGTTCTACTACTTGGTGTATCATGAGCAGCTCTGGGAGTCTTCAGATGTACCATGTATCCATTGCTAATACTTACCTTTAAGCTGGATTCCAAAAGTCTGTTTCATTGTCATTGAGTGATAACATAAAGAGGTTGACCAGCTGTCCAAAGCTCTTGGAAGGTCTAACACTGATAAAGCACTAACTTTTGGCAGAAATTATTACAGGACCCAAATACTGCGCACACAATGAATAAATGGGAAAATGTTCAGCAGAGAGTTGCTAGAAGGATGACTCCCATCACACAGAAGGTGCTGAATAAGTGCTGATTTATACAGGTACCAAACTTAGCAGCTTCGGAATGCTAATTAATCCTAGGAAAGCTGTGACCAGTGTCAACAATGACTAGGACAACTGTCAAGAGCCCTCTTATGGAAGAACTTCACAATGACCTTCAGTAACAAACCATTAAGCTCACAATAAACCCCTTTGTCTTCCTCAAGGGTCATCTGGTCACTGAAGCCTTTAAGTCACGGAAATCCCTCATTAAGAACAGTGCCTCAAAGAGTCTCACAGCTGTGGCTGATCACTAGGGAGTTAGGAGCGAAGACTCCATTACAAAGAGGCCTATGTACTCCACATACTCCTGTGAGTGGGACTAGCTTTTGGCCTGCTCTTTTTTCCTGCCCTAAAACCCCTTCCCCACTTTCCCAAGGCATATAGACAAGTGAGGCCCAAGGTGTAACACTTTCTAGACAGAGAATCTCCTTGGAAGCTATCTCCTTTGCGACAGTTTGGGACAGGAGTCGCCTCCCAGTTGGCCTCCGGTAGCATCCAGGCACTCTCTGCAGGGCTTTGTCTCTGAGAAGAGCCGAAGAAAAGAGAAAACATAGAAACATGGCAATGTAATGGTGTGTACACTGGCTTGAGGATGTATGGGTAATCCTTCATCAGCACATCCTGAGAGACAGGGTCTCATGTGGCCCAGGCTGGTCTTGAACCTTGCTATGTAGCCATGGGCAACCGTGCCCACTTTTTTGCCATGCTGGGTATTGAACTCAGAGCTTCAAGCCAACAGAGCTACACACCCAACTTCTAAAAAAGACAAGTGTTGCTCCGTGGTCCACGCCTTTCTACAACACTGGGGGCGGGGGGGGGGGGAGGACAGTGAAAAGACCACACAAAGGGCTGGTCACAACCACAGGTCAAACCACAGTATATGGAATACATAGGTCTTCTCCAGTGCTGTATGAGCCCCTAACCACTGAGTAAAAAGTGACTGCTGGAGGCCAATGAAAAGGCTCAGAATCATGCTGAAAAGCCCGGGTCTGGTTCCCCGTACCCAGATGGTAGATGGAAAGAGATTGACACTTATAAGTTTTTCTCTAACCTCCAAATATCTGCTAAGGTATGAGCACTAAGTACTGTAAAAATAATTTTTGTAAAGTCACTACTACACTAGAGTTGGGCAAATAAGGACAAAGGAAAACGGCCCCTTTCCTGTTTTGTTTTGTTTTTAATCATTTTTTTTTTTCCAATTTTGGTCCTGTTTCAGTTAGGCTGGCAGACCAACTGCCTCTGTAAAAGAAGTTTTCCTGTGGTTTATTACAGCCTATAAGGGTCTTAGGCAACAAAGGAACTCATTCCAAAATCCAGCAGCAATTTTTAGCCCAGGCATTTTGAAATTAAGTCCTCAAAGGCATTGGAAACAAGGCCCTTAAGTGGAAAAGTCCGTGACTTACAGGCCATTGTGTGGTAGATGCTGGGCCAGTACTGGCCGCTGTCTCTTTTCAGCCATACTCGGATGGTTCTGTGGAGACAAAAAGGGAGAGAATAGTGATTAGTCATTATAATTAGCCATTATAAAATCTTCTGAATGACATGTAATAGTTAACTGGACAGAACTGATCATCATCTATCTAACCCTATAAAGCCAGCACACACGGGACGAGAACTGAGGCCTATGCCAAGCATGTACAGACACTGCCATCTAAACACTGCATCAGTGGCATCTGATGCCCCGTACACATTAGGTTTTACTTCCCCCAAGTCCCAGCTCACCACTCTCCAGATTCAGTGCAAAGCAAAGCAACCTCCGCAGAGAAAGTTTGTCACAAAGCTTTTACAAAGACTTATTCTCCAAAATGTGCATAAAAGATGTCCAAGTCATAAGAATGGTCACCCTCAAGTGGAGCACCCAATGCAGTTGTCTTCTTTCGTAATTCAGGACTACTTTGTTTTTAATTTTAAAAATGCAACATTTTCTAATTGATCTCACAGAGTTATTCAAAGGGAAATATACAGATAGAATTTAGTACATTATGTATGGTAGACATACTCTCATATATTATGTATCACAGAGTGTGACCATGTTAAAATTATATACTACCTAGAGGTCAAGATTTCAAATAATTTTAATGACATAGAAACGTTCATTGTATAATGACATACAAAGGAAGCTGCAAACTGTCAACTACTTTTCTGGGTAAAATGAACTGTGTCACAAAGTCACATGACTGCCTCACCAGGAGACACTGAGGACAGGCACGCAAAGTAAGAAAGGCTGGGTACAGAGAGACACACACACCGGCCATCCCAGCACTTGGAGGGCAGAGAATGATCACCATGAATTAAAGGCCAGTCTAGGACACATAGAAAAACTCTATCCCACAGAAGCAAAATCAGCAAAATTGAAGTAACACCCTTATGGAAAAGCAGCAAAGGACTGGGAAGGAAGAGAGGTGTCAGAGGGTCAATCAGAGGGGAGGCCTCCTTATCCACCACAGTGCCCATCCTCCTGCCCTGGAGGAAACTGTCCCACACTGGGTCTCTGGCCTCTTTCATCAGTACACACACAGGGCTGTGAGGAAATCCTGTGTGTACAGGAAAGTGACAAATGAGCAACAGAGGCCAAGGGCAGCATGTGTGAGTGCGTTCACTGCAGAAGGAGAAACAAGAGGGCCAGCATGGGCCACTCCTGCCTCTGCAGATCTCTAAGCCAGGCTTTTCTGCCCCAGTGCAGTCTGGGTAACTGCATTCTAGTGGTGTCTGCTTTGCTCCCAGGTTTCTCATCATCCACTCACTGTCATCCTTTGACTATCATGTTTACATTTCTAATAATGGGCTGCCAAGGTGCCTCAGTGGGTAAAGGTGTTTGCCGTCAAGAATGAGGATCTGAGTTCAATCCTTGGTATACGGTAGGAGAGAATTGACTCTTATGGGTTGTTCTTTGACCTCTACTCCTTAGCCATACCATTCATTCATACATACATACATACACACATACATACACACACACACACACACACACACACACACACACACACACACACACACACAAACACACACACACACAAAGATGAATAAATAAAAGTGTATTTGTAGTAGCAACACAAAAATTAACAAATGTTGGTTAAGTTTAGACTAAAATATATAAAAAGCTAAATGTCAATATATATTTCCACCTATTTATCTACTTATTTTTTTTGAAATTCAAGACAAGTAAACCTGTTCCATAGGGAGAAAACTCGGGAATGGTTGACTGGTTCTGGGGAAGGGGACAGACTGTAGAGGTGTAAGGAAGTTGTTATCAGAGAGGATGGCAAGGCTCTATGTTGCTGATGGTTCTTCTTGTCCCCCCAGGTCCTGTCGCCCTTCTCTGCCACAAATAAACACTGTTGGCAGAAGGCTAGAGCTTCTTATTGGATATCTCTGTCTTAATTATTAACCTATTTCCATAAATCTATTTCCATGTGGTCTTGGCTTACTGGAGAATGCCTGGACCTGTTTCTCCTTTGGCCACTACATGTCATCTTTTTCTGGCTGGCTCTCTCCATCTACCTTTCCCAGAATTCTCCTCATCTCCTCTCCCCATCTATCTTCCTACCTCTATTCGCCAAACAGTGTTTTATTCATCAACCAATAAGAGAAACATATATACAGTGGGACATCCCCCATCAGCTCTGGGGTTGGTCACTAAAGCTGTGTCCACATAGCAGAACATGTCTCGTATTCTCAAGACCACTGTGTGTGACTAAAATGCAACTCAAACTAGACAGTGATCTTCATTTACTGAATAGATGACATGATGACAAAGCACACAACCCATTTTATGTATGTCTTAAGGACAATGAAATCTGATCAGGTTGCTAGATCCAGCTACCAGTTTCTGCATAAAGGGAGGACAGAGAGGCAGAGGAATGCATTAAAACACCATGGCAAATATACTTCGGAAAAGCTCAAGAAATACATCAAATAATACAATGTGAGTCTTATTTGGATCCAGGTTTAAAAAAAAAAAACTATAAAAATAAATGCATGCAATCATAAAGTAATCAGAAACATCAATAAAAAATAGACATTTGCTAATATTAAATTTATTATATCTTTCTTTAGAGTTGGAATTATGTCACTGTGTCGGTTTTTGTTTGTTTTAGAAGTTTTTGGTTTTATGTTTTGTTCTGACATATCTTCTTACTACAGTTTTACGAAGACTGACTCAGGCAGGATCCTCCTGCCTCAGTCTCTGGAGTGTGGGATTACAAGTATGTACACCATGCCTGGCTAACTGTTTTGTTAAGAAACAAACAGTAATTCCTAAGTATCGTGTCCTTTCTTTGCTATGGTGGCCACCAGAGTCCAGGGCCCCATCACTTGCACCCTAGTCTCCTCTCATGTTACCTTCTGGTCTCCTTCCCAGGCCCAGCTCACTTTTAGTACACCCATATACTTCTTCCCAGGGAACTACACTTAGCCCACCGCTACAATGCTCAGCACCCACCAGTGAGCTCAAATACAGGATTCAGGTGGCAAACTTAGTTCCTGTAACTTCCCAGCTCAGGTTCTGAAAACCAGAGAGTTTTCATATTTCACATCTCCATACAGTCCTATTAGGTTATGCCCCAAGCTCCCCTCCCTCACCACTCTGCTGTGAACTCTTCCCTACAGACAGGTCCTTCTATGCAGATGGTATGTTGGATACTGTTTCAACACAATTCCTTCATCTAAAAACTCCATGGACATATACAAGGATTACCCCTAGGACTGGTTCATAAAAGGGGCCTTACATGGGCCGACTATACTCCATATTTCTTAAATCAGAAATGCTACATTTAAGAAAAGGCTACATTTAAGCACAATAGATGAAGCCAAAGCAGAATAGTAAGTTAAAGGCTAACTCCAAGGAGAGTATTAACTCTACTCAATGACCTCCCTACTCCTGTCCAAATCCAAGGTACAAAGGCAGCACTTGAAGATCAAGTCATGTTCCAAGCTGCTCTGCTTTAAGCTCAATGGCTTTATTTACAACAGGACCACTGAAGGGTTAAATCTGGCAGTTAACCACTATCAAGATTTGTAAGTCTAAGGAAGAAGGTAATGTTGGTAATTTACTAAAACTCTGCCACCATGAAAGTCATGGATTTAGTGGGACACACTTTTCCTTTGTGCTCAGAAAAGACAACAGGACATCAGCAGACCCAGTAGGGAGGAAATAACCTTAAAAGCCCATTTCTTCCATATGTCACTGGACTCGAAAAACCAAATCCACACACCTTCGGAATGGTATTCAACCTAGCCCAAGGCCACACTCAGATCCCACTTAGCTGGACTCCAGCTTTTGGAACACGGTGTCATTTTTCTTTATAGAACAAACAGCATACAACTGGGTCCGCATAAATCCAATCCTGGCTAGGACCCAACCAGCAAGCTAGGAAACTGAAACTTTCACAATATTCCCCTTGAAAACAGCTTATTGGGTAAAGACAGAGAAGGCCAACCTCACTGGGAATCAGGCTCCAAGCAGGCTCTATGTCCTCTACCCAGAGTTCTAGTCTTCAAACCATCCCATTCTTCCCCTCCTGTGCTGCAGAGGCCCTACTATGTCTACAGTTCAATCAAACCAACATTGAATCTAATCCCCAACACCCCAGGATCCTCAAGAATCTATGCTAAACAATATTTTGCAGGATCTATAAGGTGCATGTGATTTGTTTCATATTATGATCAAAGCGTTTCTCCTTGCCTTAACCAGGTTATAAAACACAGGCACCACTTGAACAACTCAAGAAATTCCAGGCTAAAGCACTGACCAGTCAGCAAAGTCGAAGCAAAGCCTGCTCTCTGGTAAGTTGAAAGCCACAGTTGTGTGATGTTTGCTGAATGCAAATTACTCAAATTCTTTCAACTATATAATAAGCACTGAGATCTGATGGTTTTGTTTGTCATCCATGAGCCCAATGTTTTCTCAAAGAACAGTGTTGAAGCTGCCCTGTCACCTGATGAACTAAGCCAGCAGAATATTTCATACTTGGTAACTCTACTCTTCTACCCCTAAAGTCAGGTACTGTTTTTTGTTTGTTTGAATTTTATTTATTTATTCGTTTATTCACTTATCCATTTATTTGTTTTTTAGGTATTAAGTACACTGACTACATGTATGCCTGTTTGCATACATATAGCAAAGGACATCAGATCCCATTATAGATGGTTGTGAGCCACCATGTGGTTACCGGGAACTGAACTTGGGTCCTCTGGAAGGGTAGTCAGTGCTCTTAACTGTTGAGTCATCTCTCCAGCCCAGTCAGGTCTATTTTTCCTGCCATCTTCTCTATTCATTCCTCTCTGTGGCTGGATCACCTCTGATACTCTAAGACCCTAGCAGCAGAAAAAGAATGCTTTCTAAAAAAACACTTTAGAATCATTCTCCCCCCCCCCAATTTCTATTGCCAAACAATACTCTGCTTTGCCAAAAGATACTTGGAATGGAAATGCATCATTTCTTCCTGAGCCTACTTAAATGGTTTGCAGGTTTCCCCACAGCCCTATTCCTGTAAAGAGCTACAACACCAATCTAGAAAGAGAGCAGAGATGGCTCAGAGCTGTGCCATCATCATACAAGACTGCAGTTCTGAATTTTAACTCTTCCACACCAAGGGTCTGGGCAATGCACTGCTATGAAGGATAAGCATGGCAACATCTCAAACAGTAGTGCAGTGCCCACTGCAGGGCTCTGGGTTTTTTGTTTGTTTTGTTTTGATTTGTCAGCATTCTAAATTAGAACATTTTGGCACGAGTTCGGCTGCACATGGTAAGAAACACACCCTTATGTGATCATAAGAGTAAAACAAAACAATGGCAAAGTTATGGATCACGGGTACAGGTGCTTACCTCTGAGCCCGAGGACCTGAATTGGATCCTTAGAACTCACACAGTGGGAGAAGAGAACCAGCAAGTACAAATGAGTAAGTGGGCATTATTTTTAAAAGAAAGATGGCAAACTCGGCTGAATTTAGGGATTTCAGACTTGGCAACTGGTTCTGAAGAAATTATTGAGTAGGAAAAAAAAGAAGAAGTTCTCATCTAAAAGTTAAAAAAACCAAGGATTTGGAGAAAAGGTTAAATAAGAAGATGGGGTATCAAATGGCAGAGTAGCTTAAAGCTTACATAGTCACTAAAAGTAATTATAAAGAGCAGGAGGTATGCGAAAATGTTTATAAAATGCACTTGTCTTTTTTAATACTTTTATTAGAAGTATATGTGGGTTGGTGTGTACACACGTACACACCATACAGGTGGAGGTCGGGAATCAGGGCTCCCTCCACTGTGAGGTCCTGGGAACATGACCTGGGTCCTCAGGCTTGGTACCAAGGGCCTTTCCTACTGACCCATCTTTTAAGCCAAAAATACTCATTTTTTTTTTCTTAAAAGAGCTGGATTAAAGTTATATAACTAAATTGCACACTCTGGCTCTGCAGGCATTGGGTAGAGTGACCAGGGGTAGACAGTGAGAAGAGTAGCAAACGCTGACTTTATGTCCTTTCTAGGATCTGAGGACAACAGAGTCCATGGGGACCTTCCAGCAAACCACTGATTACATACCTAGCAATAAGTTCCAAATGCTCAGGGGTGTCTAGAGTGCAAGTGTGGCTATCTAAACTAAAATATGCAGAATTGTTCCACTCCTTAAGAGCATGTCTGTCGGCATGGCCACTGAAAGCAAAGAAGGCTGAGGAGAATAAACTGGGTGAAGGCTTAAGGGTCAGGCAGCCTCGGGCACAAGAATCAGAGGCAACTTCAAATAAGTGACAGCCATGTTTCCTTCTAAACAAGACTAACTCTGGAGGGCCCTGCTCAGTGGTCTGCTGGCCATCAGTAGGAACCTGTGTCTGGGACAGGCCTGGCCAAGAGTCAGGAGCACCCTGGAGTTTATGAAGGGACACCGTGTTTCCCTGCAGGCCACTGCAGAGCAGGGAGGGTACTCTGGCCCCCATAAGAAGGTGGGATCAGAAGGCACAGCTAGAGCTTCTGGATGGACTAGGCCCTGACAGGATCCCTCCCAAAGGAACAGAGCACAGGGCATGCAAAGCTGGAGTAAAAAGCCAGATGCAGGAAGGCTAGGAAAGAGAATATTCTCACAAAAGGCAGCAGGCTCCCTGACTTGAAAGATGTCATAAGCTGTGACCCTCTGGTGTGCCCCTGCTTATTTCCTAAGTCCTCAGTACTGAACTGTGCGAGTATAGGTTTTCTGCATTCTAGACCCACATAGGGATTCTGGAAACACTTGGGATCTGCAGAGCAGGCTACCCTGCAGTGAAGGTGATGGACATTTTTACTTCCAGTTTATGCTTTGGGAGACAGAATAAGCAGACAGTCTTTTAAAAAAAAATCACATAAGCCAACATGTGATTTTGTGTCACATAAGCCTCAACACTACCTGACTCAAGCTGCCTTGTCCAGCTTTATTCATCTCTTATTATCAAGTGAGAAAAATCTCGTAACTTAATACCTTACAAAAAATACAATTCAATATTAAGTAGCTTTGTAAAGTTAAAAAAAAAAAGTCTTTCTAGAAACATACATGTTTTACTCTAAAGCAGTACTCCTCAACAAATAAATATGACCCATTAAAAAGATATTCAGAACACAGAAAAGTCTAGGTCAAACTAGACTTGCACCCCAAAATTCAAAGAAAATCTGACTTTTATGCTAAGTAGGAATAGCGATGCTAATAAAATCTCTCACTACCCCAAGGTCAGGATTTAGCTAGATCTAGCATGAAATGCAGTATGTCAGAATTTGTGCAAGATAACTGTGTGTGAAGTGTGCTCAGCCCCCCTCCCCCCTTGCTGCTCCATGCTCTCTACTATCTAATTTTACAGCCTTTCCCATAGAGAGGTAGAGTCTATGCCTCTGACTCCTGTTGGTATGCTGCCTGGTGGCCCACAGTGTGACAGCAGTGGCGCTGGGCCCCTTCTGACAGAGACCTTTCCTGTTGTTGCTCCCTCTCCTGGAAGCCTGCCAAACCATGGGAACCAGGGTGGCTAGCCTGCCAAGGGGAAGCGACAGGAAGAGTCTTAGCTGAATTACCCTTGACATGCCTGGATCTAGCTACCTCTCCAGTGGCTGAGACACAGGAGTGGTCATAAGCATGAGTGACTGAGTCTGAGGAACTATTCCAGGGACCCACAGCTCAGGTTTAAGTGGCTTAAACATAGAACATAGAAAAGGCCAACTAACACACACACACACAAACAGAGAGAGAAAGAGAGAGAGAGAGAGAGAGAGAGAGAGAGAGAGAGAGAGAGAGAGAGAGAGAGAGAGAGAGAGAGAGAGAGAGAGAGAGAGGAGAAAGAAATTACCAAGCTCAGTCTTTCTATCTTCTCTCCCCTCCCCCCCTCCCCCCTCCCCCCCTCTGACTGTCTGTCTGTCTTTTTGTTTGTCTAGACAAGGTTTCTCTGTGTATACCTGGCTGTCCTGGAACTCACTCTGTAGACCAGGCTGGCCTCAAAGTCACAGAAACCCACCATGTCTACCTCCCGAGTGCTGGCACTGACGGTGTTTGTGCTAGCACGCCTGGCTCAAGTCTCTTTTTAAGTAAGCTACAATGGTGTGAGAACAAAGATGGAAGCAAAGCACGGTCCTTTTCCAAAAGGCAGATTCTCAGGCCAGGAAGCATCTGGTAGAAGAAATGAGTACGATTTTAAATCTGCAACCCTGTGAGAACATACATTTGGGTATGCTACATATTCTCCAGAACATATTATGACACCTGAACAATAACTTTGCCGGTTCCATGCCCACTTGTGATCTCCAATGGCACTGAGTTTCTGCAGAAGCCCAGGGTCAAGCCCACCCCACCTCCAACAACAGAAATGAAGCAATTTAGTCATTTTCTAATTTTATGTTGATAAGTAAGTAGTGTTCAAACAATTAATCAAATATACAATATGCTACAGAGTAAGATCAAGATCCCGATTTATCTTAAACTCTGGGTAAGTGGAAGCTGTAAAGAAGGCTGATTATTGTGAATACTTGAGTACTTATAGGGACGCTGATACTCCCAGACTTGGGACTTCCGGAACACTTCCGTCACCTACCACAAAAGGCAACTCTTCCTGGTCTGACCAGATCTCCAGAGGACACAGATAAAAATGTTTAATTCTGGCACCTAAGATGGGTTCTAGAACACTAAGATGCTATCCTGAAAGGAAGAGGGTATGATACCATCACCACTTCAGTCTGTCTTTATCAATTAAATAGCAACAGTTTTCCAGCCAAGTGGCTGAACTCTGACCTCTCCATTTCTGCTAGAGAACAAAGTGTGTCTCCTTTGGTAACAGAGAGGCGAAAACAGTGAACCGTTGCTGAGTGGATCATCTAAACCAAAAGACTAGAAACTGGCCTCATTTTTTAAGAGGACAATAAGCCTGGCTAAGTGAAAGAAGAAAGTGTGTATTGGTCTACACTACAGGAAGGAATGAATACTGGACAGCTTCAGAGTCTGTGGGGACTCAGTATCATCCAGAGAAGGCTCTCAGGGACCCTGGCACTTGCACCATCCCTAACCAGTAATGCCTCCCGAGAATCCATAGACCTGTGGCTGAAATGTTCCCTGCAGGTTCTCAGTGTGAGTGGAGAAACCAGTCCAGATGTAATCTGTTACTACTAGCATCAAAATGATTTTGTGTGACTCTGGTGCAAACAAGCCACCTAAAGAAAATCCCAAGCCCCAGAGGACAGGACTAATCTAGGTAAGCTACCATCTGCATGGGGCCCATGGAGCACTCTTCCCTAAGGTTCTAATAATGACGACGACTACTACTACTACTAACAAACAACTTCGGCTCTACCCATTGCCCAAAGATTAAACTAACCCAGTTTGAGTTAGTTTTAAATTCTCTAGCTCTTTATTGGTTTGTTTAGTGATTCAAACTAACACTGGACACACTGTTGTAAGCTTTACACTGTTGTAAATGCTAGAAGAATTTAAAAGGCCAGCGTTCAGCTGGGAAGGAGGTAATGATGCCAGGTTTATAGGAATGGTGAAAGGTAGGCTGACATCTAAAACACAGGTGGGAACATGATTGATGGGACACAAACAGTATCCTTCAGACTCTTCAAAACAATTTCCCCAGTAGGTATGAAGAAATTAGTTAAGCAAACAAAGCTGGAAATGTTGGGGGAACATAGAGTTAGTAAAGAAGGTCCTTTAGGGTACTTAAGTATGCAAGGAAATCCAATCCAATGCAGCCATAACCTAGAACCCCAAAATGCTCCCTATCAACAATGACTTCAAACACCTGCAATACCCCCCCCCCCCCCCAAGCCTTTTCAGGTGGATGGCCCTGCCAGCACACAAACAAAGAGGAAGCGATAAGAAGAGAAAAACGTCCCCACACAGGATAGCTCACCCCAAGTCTGTGGGAAAACATTGGTTTCAGGTTCACTTTGATCTTAAAGGGAACTGTTCTGAGTAAAGCTGTGTGGGGTCTATGAGGAAAATGACTCATTAAAAAGATGAATTGGAGCTCAGTTGGTGGGCTGCCTGCCTAGCAGGCACCAAACAGAGTTCCAGCCTCAGCACCACACAGGCAGGGTGTGGTGGCTCACATATGTAATCTCAACACTGAGGAGGCTGACCCAGGAGAAATAAAAGCTCAAGACCATTCTTGGGTAGGTAGTGAGTTTGAAGCCAGCCTAGTCTACATGAGAGACACCTGTCTCAAAAAGTTAACAAGAAAGGAGATTATTTTATTATTATTTATTATTTTATTATTATTTATTATTTTATTATTTTATTATTATGGCCAATTACACCATAAAGTAAGTACATATTCCTGCTCTCTTAACTTTCAGAATGATCTTCTGAGTGCATTTTACAGATAGAAGGTGAGTAAGATAAGCAGCTGGATTCTAGAGACCAGTATCATTGGTTACATCTCAGCTTTGTCCCTATGGGAGAACTTGGAGGTGGCTAACGTCAACCAGAGGAGGAAAGGCCTACTGTACAGCAAGGTGAGTCTCTGTCAATCAATGCAATGGTGCTAGTTAGTTGGAGCTGTGCAGGGCCTGTTCTCTGGAGGTACTGGTCATGTGAGAGGATCAGATGAATAAATCCAAACCAAACTGGAGGAAGCTGACAATGGCAGGCAGGAAAGAATTACTACGTGGTGGTAAGAGAAGTAGACATGGCCCTAAACGGCTGGGATGGGAGACAGGAGGGCAAGTGGTTTGCGAAGGGCGCACATGAACCACAGCATCTAGGTGGAGAACCGTGAAAGGTGTTAAGGGGACAGAGAACGCACTGACAAGAACCACCCAGAAGTGAGACATAGACGTGGAAATAAAGTTGGGTACAGAATAGTTACAAGCTCCCCTGCATCCTGTTACAGTCATGATAACAGACAACAGTAATGAAAGGTCATGATAAGAAGACATCATAAAAGCCATTTTAAAGATGCGAGTTTGGCGAGATAGATTCAAGGAGGGCACACCAGGGCTCAGGAACTCTTCATGGAGGCTGCTGTAGCGATGAAGGTTTAATAGTGGTTAAGAGATGAGAACAAGCCTGGGTGTGAAAACGGACAGGCACTCACAGCATCGTCAGGTCTGAGACAGCTGTCCTGCCTTCAAGGCTGACACTTGGCTGGTGTCTCTGACCTTGGATTGCTAGAGGGTTCCCAACATTGCCAAACACAGAAGAGTGGCTCACCCTCTTTGATGTTTGTACAAAATATATGGTTTATGCTCCACACTTGTTTTTCTTTTCAAGACTCCAGAGTTGTGGTACACGCTAACGAAAGGGTACTCTTACACGTAGCCCCCAATAAACACTTGACCTACTGTCTCCACTGAATTCCCCTGATAAACAGTACTGAACACAGGGGGTCGCATAAGTCAACAATGAAGGAATTTAGCACATCATGTGTGACACCACAGCCACTTCAGAGGACTCTCAGAAGCTTGGCCTGGTGTTTTCCTGTCTTCCCTGCATGTGTTGGATTTATGTAGTGCCCTGGGACTACAATATGCCATGGCTGTGTGTGTGGTTCTAAGGTGAGTCCTACTAGTGAGTCCAAAGGCCTGAGCTTAGGTTAGGGTTCTCTGCCACAGCAGGGGAAAGATCTGCGGGGGACATGAGTATGACTGAGAAGACTTGTAACTGACCAAATGAGGAAACAAAGAAAGCCATGACTCAAAGTCAGTTACAGAAGTTTATATCCGTGACTCCCAAATGCTAGTTATTCATACACACATGCACACACAACACACATTCGCACACACAGGGCATAAATGTTTTCAGCTTTGTTGACATAAAGGAAAATAAATAGGAATAAAATCAAACTGCTAGCCCATGTGCCAGGCTCTAATCTAAGTGGTTTCCATCTATGCTATCAATCTGTCAGCTCTTCATAAAACCGAGGAGGTACATACTACCATATCCACGGCGCTTTGCAGCTGACAAGAACATCATGCAAAGAGATTAAGGAGCTTGTCCAAGGTCACATGACTTGGATTCAAACTCTGGAGTCTCTGTTCTTAATTACACTATAAAAAGAAAATGGCTGTCCCAGTGAGGGGTCCCGCTAACAGTGGAGAGTCAAAGTCGCTGCACTCAATTCCATGCTGGCTTCCTGCCACTCTTCAGTTTATTTTATAATGCAAACTAAAGAATCTACTTTTAGGACTTGATTGACAACGAAAATACAGCCGTTAGCAACCTGAACAAATGAACAGCTTCCAGCTATGACAAATTTTCCTTCCATGCACTTTACCTAAAAAACAGGTTTAGAGTCAGTTCTGGTAAATAATAAAAAAACACACAAAGTTTCCTACAAACCATCTTAACATGCTTCTAAGTTGTTCAAAAAACATATTCAGTTAGTAGAGTACCTGCCTATCATACACAGAGTCCTGGGTTTGATCCCCAGCACCGCATAAACCTGGCTTGGTGGCCCAGGCCTGTAATCCCAGAGCCCAGGTAGAAGAGAATCAGACTTTCCTCAGTTACATAATGAGCAAAAGGCCAGCCTGGGCTACATGAGAGTCTGTCTCAAAAATAAACAAACAAATGTGTTTGAGAGGCAACAAATATACTAAAAGAGCTACAAAATATCTAAAAGTTGGGGGTTTTGTTTTTACATTTTCTTTGACTCTTTTTTTTAACTAGCTATGCCCAGCAACTGAAAGTACAGATCTGTCATTGTGTGACTTAAGCCAAAGAAAACCGAGATTCCTGCAGAAATTAATGTTGGCCTTGCAGGATCCTGGAGCAGTAGCAGACAGAGAAGGCTCATCTCTAATCCTGTCAGAAACAAAGACAGGAGGTCTATAGCCGCTGCTTTATAACAAGACTTTCCACCTTTATAACTCCACATCTGTCCAGCTGACTATGTTTTTGTGCAGTCCTGGGAGAGTTCAGAAACAGCCATGTGCCCAGGGAATCAGTTCCTGCTGCCTCACACAATTCAACTCTGCCCTGAGGGAATGAATCTCAGCTTCCAACTCTGCCTCTGACTCCAATTCTTAAATTTACCACTGTACGTCACTTGATGGTGGTCTTGGTTTAATTTCCCCAACAAGAAAACATTACTACTTTACTAACTCACTGCTCAAATAATTCTTAGTTAGGAAGTTTAGGACCCCAATTAAGCCTAATTATCCACACTGACTTAATAGTCTTCAGAGGGTAGAGTATAATCAGCTGCTATGTTAGTCTGATTTTACTGGAAAGGAGGCGTTAGGCTATGAATGTTTGTGTGGGGTGTGTGTGTTGTATACATGTGAGTGTGCAAGACCCTCCTGTCTGTATCCCCCAACCAGGAGTTACAGGCATGCATAGTCATGTCCAGCTGTTGATGTGGGTGCTAAAGATTTGAACTCAGACCCTCATGCTTGCAGAGTGAGCACCCCTACACACCGAGCCATCACCCCAGCTCATGGTTTATATCTTAAATGTCCCTCAAAAGGTTGTGCTAAAAGGCTTAGTCCCTAACCAATGATGCTATTAGGAGGTTTGGGAAACTTTAGGATGTGGCTGGGGGAAGCAATTGAAGGTGGAGGTGTACCCCTGAAGAGCATACTGGGACCCTAGCCCTTCCTCTCGTTTAGCTTCACTGGAGTTCGAAGTTTCCTCTGCCATGTTCTCCCTGCAGTGATGCATTGCCCTGCCAAAGGTCCCAAGGCGACAAGGCTAAGTGACCACAACTTGAAACCAGGAGGACAACCTTTTTTTCTGCCAAGTGACCTACCTCAGGTATTCTGGAACCGTCAGACAGGGCACTTGTTGGTATGTGGGTATCTGTAAAATAACTCCAGGGAAACATATTCAAACTGCTGAGAAAGACAGGGGAGGGCTGGGGAAATGGCTCAGCAGTTAAGAGCACATACCAAGGCCTGCAGTTCAGTTCCCAGAATAGCTGCTCCACAGCATGGAACCCAACACTCTCTTGTGAACTCCAAGGCTACCTGCACTCACAGTGCACAGACCAACATATACACACAATTTACAAAGAAATCTTTTTTTAAAGGGGAGATGTAACGAGCATCCTTCTCCGGTGATTGATGCACAAACCCCCTTTCTTGCACAACACGGGCACTTTGAGTGTGGTCCTTGGATCAGCAGCATCCCTCAGATACTTGACAGAATGAGAGCTCTCTCAGACCCCCACACCCCCAACTCAAGTTCCCAATCAGAATCTCCAGGAGTAGGGCCCAGCACTCACTGGTTCACAAGAGCTCCAAATGATTCTAATAAATACTCAAGCTTGAAAGCCACTTTCGAAAGAGCAGAGAGACTGGTGACTGGGTTCTATGTACCACAGGATGTTGAGCAGTGGCCCTGGCACTGGAAGGATGCTGAGCTGTGGGCCTGCCACTGGCCCATACGCCAACAGTATCTTTTGCCCTGCAACCAAAAGTGAATGCAGACAGTTTCAAATGTTCCCCGGGGGCCACTCTGGACGGTGGAACTGTTGGCACAGACTTTGGAAAAGTGGGCCCTGACTTCAGGAAGCCCCTTGATTCTTTAGCTTTTCCTTTCAGGACATTCTTGTTCTCTGTAGCTTTTATGTAACAAATTAACTTCAGCTGGACCCTGCTATAAATAGTCAAAGTTACTTTCCTAAGCAGATTTGTGGCAGTACATACCTACAACTGCACTCAAGGGGTTGGTCTGGGACAGACAGCCTGTGCTATGTATGCAGTGAGACCTTTTCTTGAAGATAAAAATGTACCGCCTTTAATTCCAGCACTCAGGAGGCAGAGGCAGAGGCAGAGGCAGGCAGATCTCTGTGAGTTCGAGACCAACCTGGTGTACAAGAGCTAGTTCCAGGACAGCCTCCAAAACCACAGAGAAAACCTGTCTCAAAAAAAACCTGTCTCAAAACAAAAACACACACACAAAAAAAAAAAAAAAAGAAAGAAAGAAAGAAAGAAAGAAAGAAAGAAAGGGAAAGAAAAAAAGTACATGACCATAGCATAGCAATAAAGGGTGGAGGCAAGAGAGTTAGGAGTTAAAGGCCACACCATGAAACTGCACAGTATACTCAAGGCCAGCCTGTGTTACAGGAACTCCTGAGTTTTAAAAAGCAAACTAAAAAATGGCTATTGAGAAACTCAACCTGCCTGCCACAGGCACAGGATGCTATGTATTCATCCACACTTACATATACACAAATAAAGGTATACAAAAGTTACTTTTGTAAGCATTAAAGCAAAAGTTGCAAAGCTGCATTAAAAATCCTGAAAAGTACCGAAGGTGGGTCCTGTGGTTTTTGCTTGCTGCTGGCACAGTACATTGCTGACCAACACAGCCTGGACGCGGTCTCTTCTAACGGAGGAGGATTACAAGAACAACTTGGGTTGGAAGTGGCAGAACTGGATTCAGATCTCAGTCCTACCACGTAATAGCTCCGTGGTCTTAGTGATTATGTAAGTGTGGTTTGTGTCTCAGCTTTCTGACCAGTCAGAATGGCCATCAGAATAGTGTATGTTCTACTACCTTATGTTCCGTACTATTCTTGGCAGACCCTGACAACAAAGCATCTTCACCTCAGCTGCTTATCCAAAAAACAAAACAAAACAAACAGACAAAAAAAGAGAAATATTTACACTGCACGGAATAAATAAAGACTGCAAACAGTTTCATCTATTCAGATCAAGTTTTAGCACCAAATCAGCTTTGATAAAATCTTCATATATAGATACTTCGGTACTTCTGACTTTGAAAATGTATTGAGCTTTGGAATTACTGATCAGAGGAACAGACTGCACTGTGAGAACATGGAGGGGATATGAGCTTTGGTTGATGGTACACATACGACTCCCCGCCCCCCACAAGCCTAATTTTGCATGGGTAGGAAAGGGACTTCCTAAGGGTTGGATTAATTATTGCCCTCAATCACTTCATTTGCTTGTTTTGAACTCTTTTAAAGTTTGTCTCTGCCTGCAAAATAAAATCCAGTTGCTAAGAGCCATTCCAAAACTCTTCCAAAACCAGACACTGCCCTTCCAGGCTTTAGCCCTTTCCTGACATGACCTCCCATATACCTTCTGCCCTGGCCAGTTTAAAACATCTTGAGTCATTACCACTTGACATTCCCTTCTGTCCTTTCCCTCTGCTGGACCAAGACAATGCTCCCTCCCTACTACAAACCACTCCCTTATCCATGAAGGCTTCTCTTAAAGATGGTTCTTGAGCCCAGGCCAAGGAGTCTCTCCCTCCTGTGTCTCCTCCCAGCATCTGGAGAGCAGAGTAAGAAGGGCCATGTCCTCAGTATACTGCCCAGCACTTGAAAAGAGCTATTTTAATGTCAGCTGCCTTATAGTTATGGTGGAGATGAATGAACAGGCATGTCTGACGCATGCTTGGCTGAATAAGGGAAGTCAGTGTTCTAAGCCCTCAGACATGTATACAGGCTTCTGTGGCTCAAGAGCCATAAAGAGCAATAAATCAGAAGTTATATGAGCTCAGGCACTGTGGCTTTTGATCCCTCTTTTACTCCAGGACTTCAGACTCAATAGATACAGTATTCCTAAGTGAATGAATGAATGAATGAATGAATGAAGAGTATGACAATTATGACAGTTTATAGAGAGGAAAACACTGTCCAAACAAAACTGAACTCACAGCTCACATTCATTAAATCCCACAAACTGTGGTATCTACAAGAGATCTTAACATACACATCAGAACCCTTTAGTAGCAAGTGATTCCTTGGTGGTCTGGTCATTTGCCAGGAACCTGCAGGGCAGAGGAGATGGGGGGGAGGGGGGAAAAGAGCTGATCCAGGACTCCCCTGAGTCCCAAAGGAGCTTAGTAATCTCTTTCCATAAAATCTTTATTAGCACTGCTCCTACCAAGTTATCTCAGACACTCAGCAATTTACCCAACATGCATGAGTCACAAATAAAATATTTTACTGACTAGAGCCTGCGGACTTTAATAAACTTGTCTTCACTCCTGTTTATATCATGCAAGTACCATTATTGTGGCGTTCGCCTTGTTTGCATCCCCTTCTCTCTCATCTCATGTTCCCACGTTCCACACACTATTTCTGTTTCACACACCCCATAATCTGGAGGGAAAAGCCCTAACTCCTACAACAGCCAAACAGAAAAAGGTCCAGTAGGAGCTAGGGGCTTCAAATTTCCTTTTTCCATCTAGGGCAGGCCTTCAGTTCCACTCACTTCAAAGGGTGTGAGGACAAATGGCTGGCCTCTGCCTCCAGCTTTTAGAGACTAGTAGAAATTCTCGCCAAAGCCTTTCCAGTTTGGGCCTATCACTGCTTAAGACTACAAGGAAAGTGTTTCCCTCAACTGTGTTTTAAACCTTTAAGGTTTCAAACTTGCTACAATTTTAAAGCAAGGACTATTTCTCCAGTCGATTTACACTGACCTGAAAACCAGAGGCCAGATGACAAGTCCGGGACCCACATCTGGCTTCCTCTGAATCTCCTTGACTCAGAGACACTACCTACACCTCTGAGGCTTCGCTTCCCCTTGGGTGAAACTACTGGAGCAAATGCGTCTTTTCCAAAGTGTGCTGACAGGCAAAAACATGGACACTGGTAGCATGGCCTGTGATAGATGACACTCTGTTTCTTACTTGTGGAGATAAATTACTTGTAAATAAAATTATTTACTTGTAAATACATTTTCCCTTTAAAAGAAGTAAGTCTAGTCTTTTCAAGGATGAATCGTTTTTGTTTAAAATTTGACAACTATTTGATCAATTAAGAGTTTAGATAGTTCTATCGGCTGTGGTTAAAAAAAAAAAAATGATCCGAAGGCCAGATGAAGCATCAAAAGATACAGCCCACCCCCACCCCCACAACCCCAACTCCAAACAAACTAGAAGTTGGAGGTGAAAGTCCCTGGAGTTCCTTGAAGGAATAAACACCCACACCCGGTCCCAGTGTAATTAGCCACTAGTCCTTTGGGACTTGGAAGGGACCCAGGAGAACCCAGAAACGCTGGAGCACCAAGCGAATTCCCACGAGGAAGACACAGGAGGCAAGGATCTGGGGCTAGAGTAGCACCAAGGGACGGGGTTTGGGCGGCAGAGGGGCAAAAGCTGGCTAAAAGACCATAGCGACCGGCGTCCCAAAGTAGCAGGGGCGCACTGGGAACCCAGGACTGGACGCCTGTCAGGGAGCAAGGGGTTTTGGATGGAGGGAACAGGGGGTGGAGGGTTGTAATGTGAACTGAAGTCTGTAGGGAGGAAGACCTTGGACTGGAGAGGCACTGAGAGGTGGCGTCCCAGGCTGGAGGGGCGCTGTAGGGACAGGGTCCCGGGATTGAAGGGCTCTGTGGCTCAGGGTCCCACGACAGAGGGGACGTTGTGGAACCAGGTCCTGGACTGAAAGAGAACTGTGGGCAGGTCAGGGCAGTAGGAGCCTGTTTGGGGTTCCCGGGACTAAAGGCGCGCGGCGGGGGAGCGGTCTCAGACTGGAGGAGTAAGACAGCCGCCACACCGCACCCGGATCTCGGTGGACTGCAGGGACGCGGGAGAGAGGGGTGGCCGCTCGACCGGGGTGACCACAGGAAGAGAGGCACAGCCCGGATCCCGGGGTCCCCACGCCTCGTGGTCGCCCCCTCCTCGCGCCCTGGCCCCCCGCGCGCTCCCAGACCCTACCTGTCCTCGCTGGCGGTGATCACACCGTCCTCCTTGGGGATGAGCAGCGCGGCCGTGACGGCGTCCTGGTGGCCTTCGATCTTGCTCAGCAGCACCGGGCGGCTGCTCTGCGGCCTGGAGTGGATCTCGGCCGCCATGTTCGCGCCGCGGCCTCCCCCGCGGGCGGCCCATCAGCTGACCGCCGGGCGGGGACGCGCCGGTTGCTTGGGGCAACCGGGCCGCGTGTGCACCACGCTGCTGTAAGCTCGCGAGCTCCGCCGCAGCATCCCCGTATTGCCTAGAAAAGCAGCGCAGTGACTAGCTCTGTGACCTGGGAGACAACCCCAGAAAAGCCAGGACCTTGAGGAAGGTTAAAAAGCCAAACCATTCTCCTGAAAACGGATTGATCTGAGCAGTAGCAGAGCATAGGCACCTGCCCCTCAATACAATACTATACTGCATCTACTCTAAGAAGCCATTGTTTGGAAGCCAGGCACACCCCAATTTCAGGCATGTTAAGAAGTGAGAAAATCTGAGCTGCAGTAGATGGCATTGAATGGGGAACACATCTCGGTTTCTTTACACAGATAATCACAATACCTATCGGTTTAAGAGATGGAAATGGTGATGTTTCTGTTTCGAAATTAAACCATAGACCACTTCGTGCTTAATGAGGCATAGCTTTGAGAAAAACACAAGCAGCCCTAATCTGGGAGCTGGGGCAGACACATCATCTTAGTGTTCATAGAATGTGCCCGTTGGTTGAAGAGAGACACAGCCCAATTCTACTCTATGATCATTAACATTGTGCGAACTACAATGCTCTAAACACTCTCCTGTCCAGGTGAAGGTAACCACTACCCCCCCCTCCCAGTTACAGCTTTATCCTTCATCTCTTCTTGATCACTCTAGTAAGATGTGAGAATACACAATTTTGTATTTACCCTCCCCACTTCCTTCCAACATCCTGCCCAGTGGAAAGCTCTCTCTTTCCTGAACCTTCCCCCAAATCACCTAATACCAAATTAATGCCCAAAGTTACCCGTTTCTGACTCCCTTTTAACCAGAAGCCCATGGCTCCCTCCCCATGAGGCACCTTCTGCCAACCTTACTTGTTCACCTGCAGGCATGTTCCTGGTGGCTTTTGGCTGGAAGTTTAAGGGCCATAAATGAGACCAGGGCAAACTTCAGATAGCTCCGCTTTCAGGCCTTCACCCCACACTTCAGTGTGTGATTCTATCACCCAAACTGCAGTACTGCCCTAGAACTAGGCTATGCACACAAACCAGGGGTTTGAGAATCACAAACAATGAGCCAAAATAACCCTCTCCTTCCTTCGGTTGCTTTTTGTCCCATAGTCTGTGTGACAGCAGAAGAAAAAGCAACTAGTTCGGAGGTAGAATGCTTACTTAGCATGGACAAGGACCTACCTGACTGTTGGGTGGAAGTTTCCTTTGGGGTTAAGAATGTCCATCGGCTAGGGACTTTCAGTAAGGCAGGGGGTGTATACAGGGAGGTAAATCAGGGTGTCCTAGGGGGAGGGGAACCATTACAGCCATCAGGGAAGCTCTTTGAGCTCAGGAAGTGAACAACTCAAAATAGCTTGAGGAAGTCCTGATGGGAGATGTGATTCTGTATATTTGTTTCTCATACTGGTTAATAAAGCACTGTGGCCAATAGAAAACTAGATAGGCGGGGCTAGGAGACTAGGAGGAGGAAGAGGAAGTAGTAGGTAGGGTCGAGATGTAGCCCAGGAAGAAGCAGGAAGCCTGCCGCGAGGCTCCCCGATAAGACGACCACGTGGAAATACTTAGATAAGTAGAAATGGGTTAATAATTAAGACAGAGCTAGCCCATAAACAGTAATGGTAATTGGCCAACAGGATTGTATCAAATATAGAGTCTCCTGCGTGTTATTGGGGGCCGGCACGCCAGACCAGCGGTGGGCAGGCTGGCGGAAAACAACAAGCTACAGATGGCACCCAACGTGGCTATAAGAACTTTCACTTAAAATTAATAAGAGCTTAAGAAATGTTTTAGAAACAAAGGAACAGAGACTAGCAAGACTTCTTAGTAGCAGCATTTTCTTGATTGGATTTGTTTTGCTGTAGACAGAAATTTGCGCGGCTCCTTTAAGGGAAGTTTCCAAAATTAGCATAAGCGGCAAAAAGCCACCTGGCTTTTAAAGAGCTCTGCTAACAATTCATTGGTGTGTAGGAGAGCTGCAATAAAGGTTTACACTGTGTTTTTAAAAATACGCTGGCTTGGGAGAGAAAAAGAAACAGGATACAATGGTTTAAAAAAGAAAAAAGGAAGTAGAATTAATCCTAGTACTCGGCAGACAGAGGCAAGCAGATCTCTGTGATTTCAAAGTAAACCTGGTATGGAGTGAATTCCAGGACAGATAAAAGTTACACAGAGAAACCCTGTCTCAAAATATGTAAAAATAGAAGTAGAATAAATAGATTAATAAAAAAGCCACGTAAAGATGGAAAGCACAGAGAAATGTTGGATACTATACGCGATTCTGTTGTCTTTAAATTATTTGATTGCTGAGAAAATAACAACTGCTGATAAAAGAAATGCTGCTGGATTAATTCAATTTATATATTTTAAAAATGCTTTGACTCCAAAATTTAAGCCTAAGTACAAGCTACTGGGGAAAAGGATTTCTATTTTTGTTTCCACAGAAAATGAAAAGCTATGGATTCTTTCCAGACTTATGTGGTTTGATCAAGCAAGACCCCCTGAAGCAACGTCAATGGGACATTGAAACCTTACAGACCACTGCAGCCAAGATTTCTGGGTCTTCTTTAGACCCCCATGACAGCGCCCTCTACCAGCAGGAAGTAGTTTGGAAAGAACGACGCCCAAATTCCCAAATATTGTTTATAAATGTTTGTTTTCATTTAAATGGACTTGGTTATAAATGGCTATAACCACAAACAATCTTTTTAAAGGTAAAAAGGGAATTATGGTATAGATATGAATACTTTGCTTTGAAATGGATTTTCTTTTATTGATACAATTTAAGGTCAATTTTGTGATATGTATATTTCTCCTCTTGTTTAGGTATTGTGTTTATATAGCTCATTGGAAAATGTAATGTATAATTTAATACAGATTAGAGAGTTACCTATGATAGTCAAAACTTGGAGTTAAGTTAGTTAGGATTTCTAGATATACAGAGATGTATTTGAGATGAATAGGCATTCTTCAAACCTTTCAAAGACCTACAGAATATGGCATTTAAAATGGTTTAGGGATTTTCTTGACAGTGAGGCACAACTGCTCCTGGTAACACCACCTACAGAAGAAAGGAAGATGGACATCGAAGAAACACATTATGGAGTTTGCTTCTAATATGGCAAGACTAGCCATTTGGGCAAGGTACTGCTCTTCTGGACTGTTTGAATTTATGTTGTAGAAACTGGACATGCAGGACCCACAAAAAGATGACTGCTGATGCAAGATAGACATTGCTACAGGGTTCCTGCCTCATGGAAGAGGCTGCCAGACAGCCAGACAGTCTACAGGACACAGAGAAAAGTTTCCTGCCTTGTTGAGGAGTCTGGACACACACTATGGCCTATGGGCTGAAGATGGAACATTACAGAAGAACTTCGGGTGACTGATCAGGCAGTGAGTTGTCTCTGTCATTTCTAGAGTTTATCTATTATCCTTCTATGGTCTTTGAAGGGTTTGAAGACAGTTATAGTTATAGTTTTCCTTAGTTAGGATTAAAGATAAGTTACATATAGGACTTTAGACTCGCAAAGATAGGATAGATGATATTTTCTTAAAGTCTTACAAAATGTTAATGGACTAAATATTGTTTACTATGATTCTTATTTGATAACTGTTGTATGTTATATTTTGCTATGTTAAGGTTAAACACCTTCTTTTACTTTAGACAGAAAAGAGGAGATGATGGGAGATGTTATTCTGTATATATGTTTCTCATACTGGTTAATAAAGCCCTGTGGCCAATAGGAAACAAGATAGGCGGGGCTAGGAGACCAGGAGGAGGAGAGAGGAAGTTGGTTGAAGTCGACATGTAGCCCAGGGAGAAAGGAGGACGCCTGCCGCGCGGCTCCCCGATAAGACGACCACGTGGAAATACTTAGATAAGTAGAAATGGGTTAATAATTATGGCAGAGCTAGCCCATAAACAATAATGGTAATTGGCCAACAGGATTGTATCAAATACAGAGTCTCAGAGTGTTATTTGGGGCCCACGTGGTTGCAGGACAATGGCGGCAGAACCAGCGGCAGCCGGCGGGGAAACCTGCCATAACAAAGTCCCTGAAACTGACCCCCTTTTCTAGGTCCCTCCCTCCCTCCCCAAGCATATAGAAGCAGAAAAATGGCTGAGGGACACACTCAGAGCAGCCAAGCAACCTAGAAGACTCTCAGACAAGCTGACCTGCCTGGGAGGAGCAGAGACCAGGCCAGCCAAGCTCGTGGGAAGAGGTTCCTATCAACTAACCTACCTTAAAGGAACACTTTCCACCTGCAGAGCTGCCTACAGGCTGTGCGGTGCACTCCAGGTTTCCAGCTTTCATGAGCTGTCCCCATGCTCAAATGACCTTTGGGTGACACAACTGTTCTTTGAGTCATTTCTGTTGGAAATAGCCCCTTACCCATATTCCCTTGTATGTAACCCCAATAAAACTCTTTGGTTTACCAAACTGGATTTTAGTGGTATTCATACTTTGCTCTGTTGTCTATCCCCTATCTGGGGTGTGTAGACATTTGTTCATGTTTTCCCAAGAATAGTGTCACAAGACACAAAGTTCCAGCTACAGTAATATCAGAGAGACAGGAGAGAGAGAGAGAGAGAGAGAGAGAGAGAGAGAGAGAGAGAGAGAGAGAGAGAGAGAGAAAGGGGCTGACATTCTACTGAAGGAAATGGATAATATACCTACATTAGAAAGTGTTGAATGCAATGAAGAAAATAAAGAAATGAGGGGTAACACGGAATATAGGGGTGTTACAATTCTAACCAGGTGATATGGTGAATACAAGGATGACTGAACAGAGCCACCTTAAGGGAGGCAGTATGGCCTTCCGGTGCATCAGGATCTGTCTTAGCTGTTGAGAAGCCCAGCAGCCAGCAATCCCTTTTTACAGGGTACCTTGCATTTTACAGCTATGGGAGACAGGAGCATTCAGACCTGTCAATTAGGACACATTGCTAGTCAATACCAGCACCAGAGCTCCCAGCCTTGGGCTTCATCAGTCCTGTTACTAATAGTCATCCCTACCTAATCTTGTTAGTACCTTCCCCATCACAGGAGTTAAGCTCTAATAATAATAATGACATCTTGGGTGCCAACCTCTAGCTCAGTTTCTACTTGTAGAGAATACAAGTAGAGTCAGATGCCTCCTTGCAAAGACCTTTGAGCCCAGAAAGGAAGTAAGCCCCGTGGAATGTGGGCAACATGATATCATGGGCAAAGAAATAGCACACACTATGTATGGCTCAGAGGTGAGAAAGCCTGAGGTTTTATGGGAATAAAGCAGAAACCATTGATGCTGGGGGAGGGTGGGGCAGCAAGAAGAGAAATAAGACAGACAAAATAGACAATGCTAAGCCAGGAGACCTCATAAAAATTTGGAGGTTTTCCTTCATATTTGTTGGGAGGCCAATGACAGATTTTGGGGGAGACTGGACTAATCTATTTTCAGGTTTTGCTTTGGTTTTGAGATGCTCTTGCTATACAGTCAAGATGGTCTTGAACTCACAATCCTCCTGCCTCGGCTTCCCTAGGACTGGAATCAGAGGTGTGCGCCATCACGCCTAGCTACTTGTAATTTGAGTGACTGAGGGGTTGATTGATTGAATGATGGACTGGTTGACTGACTGATTTTTATGTTGTGATTTTGATGGACCTAGGGCTTTCACATGTCAGTCAAGTGCATTACCGCTCAGCTTTACCCTCATAGACCATGAAAGAAATATAAAAATGGGGGCTGATCAACTGTAAGACTGGAGGTCCCACTTTCTAAGCTGACAAGATAATGAAGACGCTGGTTTGGGATTCAGTTTTCAACAGGAAACTGAAGGTGTCTATTGGATTTCCAAGCAGAGCTGACAAGAAGGCAAACGGGAGATGTTTGCACAGTGTGGAAGGATGGCACTACTTCCTGCACTAAAGGTATCGCTGCTGGAGGTCAAGACACACAGATGCAGCCAGAGGTGCTCAGTGAGCAGCAAAAGAAAGGAACCAAGTTTATTTTTGTTCTCAAGGCAGCATGATGGTTGAAAATAAGTAAGAGACATCGGTAATCTGTAAAGAACTGTTCAGAAATTCTGGTCTGGGGATGTATGTAGTTCAGGTACTAGAGTTTTTGAATGATGTGTATGAGACCTAGGACCACACAAAAAGGCATGTCAGCACACACTGTGATCCCAGTTGTAGAGTTCAAGATCATCCTTAGCTATGTAGTGAGCCTGAATCCTGTCAGGGCTTCATGAGAGCAGTGTTTACTCAAGCCTAACTTCTATAGGAGCGCAAAAGGCCTGTTAAATAAACCTTGTCAGAACCCATAACCTGTGGACAGAAGTTTCTGAACTGTTGGGGTCCATAAAGATGAAATTGTTTTATCTTGGCTGAAGGTCAGAGAGTTCAAAACTGTCCTCAGTAAGTCATGAGACCTGAAGAAATGAGGTGTGGCTGCAGTAGGATGTTTGATCTTGGCCTTGGGTGTCTTACCTAAGTAACAACAAACTTGGTATAAGGTGTGGTTATTCTTGACCCTCAATACCAGATAATGAGAAATTGAATCTAAGGTGTGGTTACTGAATTCTTGGATAATTGAGGAGGAAAGTCTGTTTGTTCCATATATATGATACAATATTCCCCTTTTTGGTTAAGGTATTTAAGAATGGTGAAGAATAAACTCAGGGCATTCAGCACTCACTGAATTGCCGTCCTGACTCTATCCTGTGTCTCTCTTTCTCTTGAGCGTTTTACCTGCCCTTTCTCAATCCACATTCCCCATCTTAGGTATGAACGAGGGGAGGGGGGCGGGGGAGGGGTGGGGGAGAGGGTGGTCATCAGCTCGTTCTGATTAAACCCACAAAGCTGGGTTCACACGCTGTCCCACAGCCATTTAGTCCCAAGCACACAGAGGCTTATATTAATTATAAACTGGCTGATGGTTCAGGCTTCTTATTGGCTAGCTTTCTCTTAATTATTAGCCCATTTCTTTTAACCTATGTATCTCTACATGGTCTTGGTTTACTGGAGAATGCCTGGAACTCTTCCTTCCTCAACATCTACATGGGGTCTCCTCTCAACTCACTCTCTGTGTCCCTCTTCCCAGGATTCTCCTAGTCTGGTAGCCCCGACTATATACCCTGCCTGTCCATTGGCTGAAACAGCTTTATTTATCAACTAATAAAAGAAACATATATTCGAAACATACAGAAGGACATTCCCCATCATTAACCCCTTGTGATTTTCAAACACGAGTGAAACTTAACTTGACCCATTTCTTGTAAATGCCTTTAGTTAAGGAAAACAAAACTTAACCTCAATCAATTAGAAGCAGTCAATGGATCTTACTTATACAACTAGAATCTCCCCAGTGGGACAGATCAAATAAGCCCACATAGTAGCTGTGATTAACCATGTTTTTAATGATTCCTTAACAGTCACCTTTTAAAAGCCTCTCTTCAAAGGATGCCCCCAAACCACTTTGGTTCTGAAACTTTCTGATTTATCACTTATTTGCTCTGATATACTCTTTGTATTTTTATTGTCCATTAGTTTGTTTCCTTGATAGGCCTTATTTTCCAAACTATTTTAAGAAGCAGAGAAAAAGAAATCACCCCCATAACTGTTCAATGTATACAAAGTCTAAATAACCCTCACCTCAAACAACTGAGATGTACTGACCCAAAAGTGTGCCTCTCTTCAAGTCTCCTAAAACTATGGATGCTTCTGAGTGGTTCCCTCCAAAAGGCACACAAAACATTTTCACTATATCTTGGAAGCAGTTTATACAAACAAATTAAGTTTTAATTTTACCTCTATACTATATTTTATAAAATCAGTGCTCAAATGCACACTAACCTCTAAGTATATATTTTATCCCTATAGATATGAGGATATGATTAAGTTTAGAAGAAAAATATGTGTTATATACATGTAAGTTAGCAGTTCTCAACCTGTTGGGGGTTGAATGGCCCCTTTCATGGGTGTTGCATATCAGATATCTTGCATATCAGGTATTTACATTATAGTTCACAACAGCAGCAAAATTATAGCTATGAAGTAGCAATGAAAGTCATTTTATGGTTGGTGTCACCACAACATGAGGAATTGTACTAAAGGACTGTAGCATTAGGAAGATGACAATGACTGGTGTAAATGAAGACGACAGGGCCCTTGCTACACATCAACATTTGTAGATTGTCAAGAGAAAGAAGTCCCAGAAAGAGGACAGAGGAGGAGGCCCTGTGAATTAGGAGAAAACTAGGCTAGGTGTGTGTTGGCTTGGAGCCCAAGAAGAGAATTAGCTTAAGGAGGAGGAAATGGTTGGCCGTGGCAAATGATCAGTCAAATGAATTGGCTGGAAGCCTCTGGAAATATAGAGGCAAAACCTAAAGAAAATAGTTTTGAGTAGTGACAGTAGATTATAATTAGCAGTCTCTTAAACCAATGGACTTGGATACATAAGGAGAATTAATTTCTGAGTTGCCCTGCTTGAGTTAGCAGAGCCTGTTAATCATGTTCTACTATTGATGGCGGCTGTCCATGAGTTCTCAGATGTTACTTTATCCCAGTGACAAAAAGAGTGTGATCATTAGGAACAGAACTGTCTGATGTTCAGTGACAGACATCTTTAGCAAGCAGGATAGCCTTTCACAGTATTGCATTGCTATAGTGAAAATAGTATTAGCTTTTATTGGTGATGTAGGAAGCAGAAATTATGGAGAGAAGCCATAATAGTTAATCCAGGTTCCTGACCTTGGATCTTACCATTAATTACCCATTTTGTCATCAACTATTCTAATTCTAAATCCTTGGGTCTTATACTCTATTCCTTGAGGGAATGTCTTTATAATTTCCTTATAATGATAATAGTGGTGGGTACAATTATTACTAATTGCTTGTTTTAAAAAGTCTCTAGGTTTAACATTTGGATGAATTAAAAGTATGTTAGCTTAATAGGTCAGCATTCTAATTTGGCCTTGATTTTTCACTTTTCACTTCTCGGCTTCTTGAGGATAATTGCCCTGCTAGTTTGCTACCCACCCTTTCCCTGCTCAGCCTACGATGTAAACAGCTTAGTTCTGCAGCCTTCCTAGTTCCTTGTTCCCTGGTACAATTGCACAGTGGAAAACAGGTGTGTGAGACTAGAAGATGGGAGGGAAAGGGGAGCCAGAGTATTTTACCTGCTTTTTCTGCTCAGGTAGCAAAGTCTTTTCCCAGAATCTCCAATTTCTACTGGATATAGCTCCCTCTTTTGTCCTCGCTCTTAGAGGGCAGGATTGGCTAAGGTTTGGGGTACTGGGGTTCTCTGGTGTGCAGTGTTGTGTGCTGTGATGGTATCTCCTCCCTCTCTAACTTCTGACTGCTTTGCTTCTCTGATCTTTCAGCCTCCCCTCCCCCCAATATCTGATTCTGGGCTTTTATTATTAAGACCAATTAGAATTCATGTTACAGTGGCTCACCCAGTAATACCAGTACTGGGAAGCTGAGGCAGGAGGAAAGCAAAGAGTATGAGGTCAACTGGAGTTACATTGTAAGTCTCCATCTCAAGAAACCACATGTGTGTGTGTGTGTGTGCGCGCGTGCACACACACACACACACACACACACACACACACACACACACACACTGTAACAGGGAGCAGACAAACAAACAAACAAAAAACCAAAAACAAACAACACTGTGATACTAATGAATTACCAATATCTTCATGAGGACTATGTGGTAAAAATCACTGAACTATGACAGCATGTATTTACACATTATAATACAATAAACATTAAAGTTTGCACAAATAATATAATTTATATGATAGGCTTCTAAAAAGCTTTTTTTTGCATACAGCATTGAAGTTGTTTATAATATTAGTGGCTATAATCTGATTAATTAAGAGGAAATGTTTAACCCTATCAGCATCTCTCTACATTTGTCATATACACTAATAAGCTTTTGTCTGTTTGTTTATGTTTGTTTGTTTGTTTGTTTCTTGAGACAGGGTTTCTCTGTATTGCTTTGGAGCCTGTCCTAGAACTCACGCTGTAGACCAGGCTGGCCTCAAACTCACAGAGATCCGGCTACCTCTGCCTCCCGAGTGCTGGGACTAAAGGTGTGTCCCACCAACACCCGACACTGTTGTCTGTTTGTAGCATGTTAAATTTGTGGCATCTCAGTGTCCTCTTGTTCCTGAGCAAACTCATCTTAGCCTTGACAAAATTCTAAAAACATGGTCTTTCCCAGAGGGGCAAAGAGAATAGACTTGATTTCATCTGGCCATTTCACCTGATCACAAACTGTTTTCTTCACAAATCTCAAAAACCCTCTTCGTGTTTATTTACACAAAACAGACAGAGCACAAATGGAGTTGGGAGCTTTGAGACTGTAGCCAAAGTGGTCTGCCATCTCCACTTTTAACTCACCAGCCACCTAGTTTTATTTATTAATATTCTTGTTCCCACCATGGTCTTGCCTCTTACTCAAGTGCAAGTCCCATTCAGTTTAAAGAAGCATTAAGAAGGTGTAAACAGTGCACCCAACAGCTCCAATTTCTGCTTCTAGAGTCTGTTTCTTCAGGTTTCTAATAATAGGAAATAGAATCTGCAACTGGAGGGGGACTGAAGGGCTGGACTGATTTCACTAGGTGGAGGGGAATTTACTAAGAGTCCAAGAACTGTCGTCTCAAGATACACTCTCCAATGCCAATTGTTCTGAAGAGAGAGAGTGTAGAAATATATAGGAGAGAAACTGCTCTGATACCTTCTTATCTAACTAAAGCCTGAACCCCCAATGTAATAAATAATTACTTCTGGCCCCTCCACTTAGTTTCCATTATCTCTGGGCACAGACTGAAGACCCCTAACACACCTGGGCAGCATTCGTTGTAGGTCATTGACTTTGAGGACACTACTCATTATTCCAATGAGGGCCACTTGCCATCTATTGTGTATGTTTTCTGCCCAAAGAATTTCATCATGTCTCTCCAAGCCCAGTAAATTCCCCTACAAAGCACCTACATTTCTTTACAGTGTTCATATTCTCTAAGAAAGGGTATATAGTTCCTAAATCTTGTTGGGTTAGCAGGGAATTATGCTCCGTGATTTGCTTCTGTGGACATAAGCTTCAATGTCGTCTCAGCTATAGGATGCCTGTTATTGGTGCATTCCCGTGAACCCTCCTTTCAGCTCCACAGAGTCTTAATAGTTCTGTCTTCTGTGACTTTGTATGTGCTAGGAAATACTGTATTTTTTTTTCTTTCCTCTCCTCCACATTTAGCGAATCTGTATCCATACTGACCCCGCCTTTCAATATATTTCTGGAATGTAGAATATTTGCTATGTTGCCATTTCACCCAATTTATTTGACCCCAAATAAAAAATTACTATAAAACTAGGTGTCTTCAAGCATCGTAGCCAAAAGCTTAGGGTATGAGAGCAGAGTATCTGAGTAATTCTACCCAGGATCTCTCCTGGGTTATAGTCAAGGTATTGCCTGGCACTGGTGACCCTAATTTTATAAAGACTTCCCAAACACAGCTGTTTCAGGCAGAATGGTCTCTGTTTGCAGCTGTCACCCCATCAAGACTCATAGAATAAGTATGTGTTAAAATATTTACATTAGATTTATACTGACATTTATGCATTTCTATTTATTTCATTACTTTATGTGCATTGTGTACTACACTTGTGCCCACAGAGGCCAAAAGAAGGCATCAGATCCCCTAGAAATGGAGTTCTAGACAGCTGTGAGCCTCTAGTAGTCTTTATTAGTTTTCCACTTTGGCTATTGCATCTACAGGGTCAACTTTCCCAAAACCAGACTTTACAAATATTAAGCAGTTTTAACGCCAGTAGTTTTATTTTATGGCAATTATTTCTATCTGAAGTTTTCTCCATGATGAAGTTTATAGACCATTTTGGGTCTGATTTCTTATCTAAGATGAGGGACAGGATGCTTTCAAATGGTTGAGATTGCTGGGATGCAGGCAAGCCAGCTACAGACCTCACCCTCATTGTTATTTTTCATCTTTCTGCGCACTGTGTTTCAGCTGTCCACACCATCACTAAAGGGTTGAATAAGCAAGGTCCCTGATATAAAAACATCAAAGGCTGGTGTTCACCTGTGGTTAAACCTCATTACCTCACCTCTCTTCTTCCTAAATATGACTCCGCCCACTGTTCACCCAATGCTGACCAATTGGAAAATAGAATTTTGACACTTATAAAGCTTTGAGAAAATTAGGATTAAAGGGAAATGGGGTTCTTAAGAGAAAAAAAAATCAACAAAAAAAAAATGTTTTTCCTTCCCTTCAAGTTTTTGGGCCTGGATCCTGGATCCAAGTAGTTGTCTTCTCACTATGTTCATTGAAACATAATTGTGAAAGCAAGTTTCCTATATGAGATTTGTAATAGTTCTCCAAAGCCCACACGGTAAAAGTTTGGTCCCCAGCCCATTGTACTACCGAGAGACAGTGGAACCTTTATTAGCTGAGGGCTAATGAGAGGTTGTCAGACATTGGGGAATGGACCCTTGAAGGAGATTCTAGATCCCTAGCCCTTTCTTCTTCAATTAACTTTCCTTACATGCTAGGCACAAAATGAACAGGCTTTGTGCCATTATACACCGTGGCATGGGCTCAGAAGTAATGGGTGTGCCTGACCACAGACTGATATCTCAAACAATATGAATCCAAATGTATTAGTCAGGGTTCTCTGGAGAAAAAGAACATATAGAATGACTCTTTATGTAAATAGAGAGAAGGGGTCTTATTAGAATGGCATACAGGTTATGGTCCAGTTAATCCAACAATGGCTACCTACAAACAGAAGGTCCAAGAATCTAACTGTTGAGGCTGATGTCTCAGCTTATCTTTAGTATATGTTGGAATCTTCAAGAAGTAGTCTCTAATGCCAGCAAAGCAGTGGTCTTGCCAGCAAGAATGACAACAATCAGGCAAAGAGAGTAAGCGTCCTTCCTATAGGTCTTTTATTCAGGCTGCCAGCAGAAGGCATGGCCCAGATTAAGGGTGGCTTTTCCCACCACAAAGATCTGGATCACAAGTGGATCTTCTCACTTCAAATAATTTAATTAAGAAAAAAATTCCCTTGCAGATGTGCCCAGCCATTTGGTTTTTAGTTAATTTAAGCTGTGGTCAAGTTAACAACTAAGAATAACCACTACACCAAACAAACATTTTCTTGTTTTTGAAGTCATTATACCAACAGTTAGAATATTAGGAAGCTAAATACAGACTTTAATTTCTGAGCTCCATATGGGGCATTAGTAGGAGACACTTCTGAGACTTTGAGGCTATTTTTTTTTTATAATTTAAAAAATTATGTTCTAGTTGTTGTTGCTGAGAGTCTTTGTACATAAAATTATATCACTTCAACTTTATAAAGCTTGAGGTTACTGGTAATCCCACAATGTGAGGAGAAAGACTACTGACCCAAATCATCATGGTCAAAATAATTAAAGCATGGCTTTTAAAAAAATGTGAATATGGGCTGTCTCTCCCTAAAGATGGGGTTTGAGAGATCAGCATTGAACATGAGGAAGTTAAGGTGTTTTGTAATTCAGGAATAAAGGGTCTCCAAATGAGGGATTTGGCAAGCAAAGAGAGTTACTACAGAAGCAGAACATAAACATAACAACCTCCTAAAACAGACATGGTTGCAAAGTGCTCATGACAAGGTGGTCATAATAACGATTTCAAATAAAGGCATGGTTGCTGTTTCCTAGAACAGGTGATACAGAATCATTTGTAGTTAAGGTTATAGAAAGGGAATTCCTTTCTATGGCGATGTAGTCATAAACAGGAAGGAACCTAGTTTATCTTTACTATAAAATGATTTTCAAGCCCCAAATGGAGACAGGCTGGTTCATCAGTTACACCAATCAGCTTTAGGTTATTCCTCTCAATAATAAATGAAAAGTTGCAGAAATAAATGAATGAAATATTGCAGAAATGACAATTTCCTGTGATTTGTGAATCCACTTATCTGACGATCTGTGAATTTTCAATGCTTTAACTACTATTTTGATCTGTTTTAGAGAATTTGTTTCAACTGAATGTCCATTGGAAGGCCTTTTATAGGTTTAAATAAGCCTTCCATATTCTCCATCTTGAAGAGTTAAGAACCTCAAACTGGGCTGTACAATCCTAGCGCTGAAGACTTTCTAACTAGGTTGCAGCATGTCTTGATCTGTATTTCGAGGGAGATAAAATGGATGTCTGGGCAGAAAGAGAGATATGAGTATTGTTTGGAGGTCAATTATAATAAAGAGAGAGAGACAGAGAGAGAGACACACACACAGACAGAGAGAGAGAGAGAGAGAGAGAGAGAGGGAGAGAGAGGGAGGGAGGGAGGGAGGGAGAGAGAGAGAGAGAGAGAGAGAGAGAGAGAGAGAGAGAGAGAGAGAGAGAGAGAGAGAGAGAGAGAGAGATCCTGTTGTGGAAATAAATTGAGAAGTGATTTAGTTATTAGAACAAGCAGTTTGTGAAAGCAGGCACCATTAAAGACACAGGAGCCTACTCTGAGTGACTGCAAGGGCACTGCTGCCTATGTATAGAACCCTGAAAGGTTTCTCTAAAGGTCAAGATGTTCCGCACAAAACTACAAGCAGAGACACTTCCCTTTGTGACTTCCATTTACTTGGGGGAGGGGATTAGGAAAGCTGCAGACAGTGAAGATTTTTTTTTAAACTAGTAATTTTATTGTTAATATTTTGACGCCCCACCCCCCACGTCTTTTCCCCATGGTTAAAAAAAGAAAAAGATAGTTGTTTTTAAAAATACAAACGTAGGCTGATCTGGCTGTCTCCTGTGACCAGATTGGTACCTGGCCCAATTGTCATTAGAGGGGTGGCATTTAGCAACTGATGGAGGCAGATGCAGAGACCCACAGCCAATCATTAGGGAGGGTTCAGGAATCCCGAGGAGGAAGAGGACAGAGTAGTGTAGGAGCCAGAGGGGTCAAGGGCACCACAGGAAAGCTCACACAATCACTAATCTGGGCTCATAGAGGTCTGCAGAGAATGGCCCTACAACCAGGGAGCCTGCTTGAGACTCTGCATATGTGTGACAGTTTTGTAGCTTGGTCCTCTTATGGGTCTCCTATCATGGGGAATCAGGCTGTCTCCTACTCTTACTGGCTTTTGGGACTCTATTCATACTCGGTTGCCTTGCCCAGCCTTAATACATGTGGAGACGCTTGGTCTTAGGGCAATTTGATAATGCCTTGTGGAGACTTGCCCTTTCCTGGGTGAAGACAGAAGAAGACGGAATTGGGGGGATGGGGGAAAGAAGAGCTGGGAGGGAGAATGGGGGTGGGAGGGTGGGGCAGGATGTAAAATGGATAAAAAAAAATAAACACAAACTTTATAATTTTGGTTAAGTTAAACACATTTCTGAAAGTAAGGCTTTTGAGAGTGAGACTTTTTGGAGAAGGATCAGGTGAAACCTCGGACTTAGGAAAACATTTGCTCAGTAGTAGCAGGATTGATATTCTACAACCTAAGGCTGAATGCAAACAAGAAATGTTTCCCTCTTGAGAATTTGTTTCCTTCAAATTGAAGTGAAACAAGGTTTTGTTTTACTTTCACTGAGAAATAAACACAAGAGAGACTCACAGGGTCAAGCAACTTTTCTCTGCATCAACACATCCGTCAGGAAGGAGCACGTGCGCACGCGCAGAATACGCCACCCGCCGCCGACCCGCTCTTGTGGGTGGCCCCTATTCTGAGTCGCTCCGTTCCCGGGGAACTGTGTTCCGGCTACACCGGTCCGGCTGCCTTCCTTCCGCCCTTCATTGCCTCGATCCTGCCATGGCTTCTGCTGTGGTACGGTTGCTGCGGCGGGGCCCTCGCTGCTTCTTGGCTCCGGCCGCCCCGACGCTGGTTCCCCCGGTTCGGGGAGTGAAGAAGGGGTTCCGTGCAGCCTTCCGCTTCCAGAAGGAGTTGGAGCGATGGCGGCTGCTGCGCTCCCCGCCGCCGCCCGTGCGACGGTAGGTAGGCGGCCAAGGACACCGGGCTGCAGCTGCAGGCAGGGGATGGTGGTGGTGGGGTGGGTAGGTGGGTGGGGGGAGACACGGCCGCACGCGACCTGGGGCAGAGGAAAAGGGCGACACTGGCCGGGCTGTCCCCTGCAGAATCGCAGTAACCCCAAATAGAGAAACGCGTCCTGCTAAAGAGTAATCGCTTGGGGCTGCCCAGTGTTGTGATTGCTCAGTCTGAGGTTCTTGACATCTTTAAGATAGCATCATTCTACACACAGCGCCGCAAACCAGTGCAGAAAAATTCACTTCTGTTGTAGGACTGAACTACGTGTCCACTGTCCGGAGTGAGAGGGGAAACGTTTATGCTTTGGATCTAGTTAATCTCCTCGCTGTCTGGCAAAAAACACTGAAACAATCATACGTTCTTATGAAGTGCATCATGCTTGTATATGATTGCATCATGCTTGTATATGATCCTGCATCTTGCGTCTTCTGTTTACCGTGTCTTCGTGGACAAAAATACGCATAGATCTACTTCGTTCTCAGAGTGTCACTGGCATCTGACTTCTGTTAAGAGTGTTAGTTCACCCAAAGAAGCGGGGGCTCCCTCTAGTGTTTGGGGAACTTATCCCTGGTGTGAAATTTTCATTACCACTTTAATCTTGTTCTCCAGGAGAATATTAATCATGTTTACACTAATTCTAATTCTTGGAATTGTGTGTGTATTTAAGGTGTACATGCACACACACTCCCATGTGTCTGCTAGGGAAGCACTCTACCACTAAACTACAACAATCTCAAGCCTCATGCATTGCTATGAAATTTTAACAAGCTTGTAATACTGATACTAGCTTAAGTGGTCATTTCTGAAATTTAAGTAAATAGGATATAAACTAAATATAAATCTACTTTTGTTGGACCCTAATTCCGGGGTCCTGACTGGCCGGTGGGAGAGCCCCACCACACAAACACGAAAAACCAGGAGATGCAACAAGCAAGAGATGTTTATTGAATGAGTGCACTCGGGTGACAGCAATCTCGAGGAAAGCTGCACACCTCTCAAAGGGTTCAGGTCCTTTTTATAGAGAAAGACCGCAATCAGCATACATGCATGGGGCACAAGGTGATTGATTACAAAGTATAATGTCATGTTTGAGAGATCACCCAGGTATGACCTGTTCTTCTTTAAAAGATAAACCATAGAATGACTTGGAAAGTCCCCAGACTGTCCGTTGGCCAGATATGACCTAGACAGGGCTGTTTATCTGGGACCATTTGTTCCCCTGTTGGGGGCCTTTTTCCTTGTTGTGGGCCAAGACCTGGGAGAGACTTCACTTGAGTTATTTCACAAAAGACTAGCCCTGTTTAACAGAATCAGCCTAGCATAACTATTAGCCCCATCACCATAGTAACTTTCTTGTTCTCATAATTTCTGTTCTTTCCTCCCATGTCAATGTCCATTCTTTATGATTTTCTGTATTCTGCTTGCAAGAACTATTTTCCTGCCCCTTTCCTACATCCTTGCTCTGCAAACTAAACTCTTTCACTTTTAGTTTCTGGCCTGAATCTATATAGTTATAATTTGTTTATACTTGGGTGTAAAGCATAATTTCATTGCTAGATTAGAAAGAAGAAATTGAAAAGCTAGTACAATAGTCTAATCTAATGTGAACAATCCCTTTAATGTGGCAGTTAAGCCAAAGGGAAAAATTAATCCTAACCATATGTGTAGAATGTTACAAAGAACTGCCAGTGTGCTTCTGTATTGCTTATTTTGTATTTAAACTGTTAGAGCTAGACATTAAGAGAAGCAAACTTTGTTTTGTCCCTTCATTATATAATAGAGCGAGAGCACAATTGTACGTGGTGTCATGGTATCCTTACCATCTCTCACTGTGTCTACATCCTCAGTTCAGAGAAGCCAAACTGGGATTACCATGCAGAAATACAAGCCTTTGGGGCCCGGTTGCAAGAAACCTTTTCCTTGGACCTCCTCAAAACTGCGTTCATCAATAGCTGCTATATTAAAAGCGAAGAGGCGAAACGTCAGAAACTTGGGATCGAGAAAGAAGCTGTTCTTCTTCATCTTAAGGACAATCAAGAACTATCCGAACAAGGGCTGTCCTTTTCACATAAGTGCCTCACACAGTGTCTTGAAGATGAGTTCCCAGACTTGCCCACTGAAGGCATTGAAAGTCTGGTCAGCTTTCTTACTGGTGAAGCAGTTGTCTGTCATGTGGCTAGTAACTTGGCTGTGGAGCAGTTGACCCTGAGTGCGGAGTTTCCTGTCCCCCGGCCTGTACTGCGTCGGACTTTGTTTGCAGTGATTGGAGCCCTGCTACAGAGCAGTGGACCCGAAAGGGCTGCGCTTTTCATCAGGGTGGGTATCGCTGATTGCCCTTGCTCATGTCCACTCGAGAACAGAAGGAAAAGTTTCCTTCTCTCATTCATTCCTTTGATATGTCTTTATAGAGCTGACTGTTTCTCCCCAGAAAAACTGACAAAGACCTAAACTGGATTTTTTTTTGGTAATTTTGTTGTTATTTCATTTTTTTTTCTTTTGCAGAGAGAGTGGAAAGCAAATATTAAATGCTGGGTTGTGAGTTCTGAAGAGTTTAAGTCATTTTCAGCTTTTAGTTTTGGTTTTTGTTTGTTTTGTTTTAGCTCAGGGTCTAAAAAGGAATTCAGTCTGCCACGGTGGGAAGGTGTGGCCGTGGGGGTGTGTCCTTAGGAAATAGGTAGACACATGCTTGTCTTCTGCTTTGAATTTTGATATGTCATGTTGCTTGACATTGTTTTCTAATTTTTAAAAATTCAATTGATTTTTGTTTTAATTAAAACTACAAACAAACAAGAACAACCTATGGTATAACTCCTATAGAGTGTTTGCTTGTCTTGTATGTGTGAGCCCATGGGGTGGGGGAGGGGGGCGCATATTGGAGTTCCAAAGCCTAAATCTGAAAATGTTCTATAATCTCAACTTTTGTAAGCAGCACTGTGATGCAGAAAGTTTCAGATTTTGGAGCATTTCAGATTTTCAGGCTAGATCAGTTTTTGTGGTAAAAATGGATTTGAATCTTGTAGTACTCTTTGTTCTCATTTTAAAGGTGTAAATGATCATTTTATGCACAGGACTTTTTAATTACGCAAATGACGGGAAAAGAGCTCTTTGAGATGTGGACTGTCGTAAACCCCATGGGACTACTCGTAGAGGAACTGAAGAAGAGGAACATTTCGCCTCCCGAATCTAGACTCACCAGGCAGTCTGGAAGCACAACTGCCTTGCCGTTGTATTTTGTTGGCTTATACTGGTTAGTAAAAAATTGTTTTTTTTGTCTTTTTTGTTTGGTTTTTTTTTTTTTTTTCACTTTATAACTTTGATTTGAAGCCTTAACGATAGACTGCCAGTTTTTAAAATGTTACTTCAAACGGCATTAAAATTGTATCTCTGAGCTGGGCATGGTGGTGTGAGCTTTTAGTCCTAGCCTAGCGTTCAGGAGGAAGAGGCAAGCAAATCTCTGATTCAAGGCCACACTGGTCTATATCCAGGACAGCCAGAGCTACACAGTGAGATCCTAGTGGGTTGTGGGTGGAGTTGTTTCTGATATTTGGATTTTTTTTTCTTTCTCCTATTAGAGGAAGACAAGTTACCTGTGTTTTGGTAATAGTAACTTAAAGATTTTGTGTCTATGAGCATTGGCCTGTGTGTGTGTGTGTCTGTACCACATTCATGTGGAGACCAGAAGAAGGTGTCGGTCTTGTTGGAGTTACAGATGATTGCCAGCTGCTGTGTTGGTACTGCGAACTACACCTGGATTCGCTGTGAGAGCAGCCAGAGCTCTGAAATACAGAGCCTTCCCTCCAGCTCCTGCCAAGTCACTTTTGGCCAGCTGTTTGCTGTAGAATTTCATGGGGGTATAAGCTAACTTCATATTTTCTATATGAAAAATAAGTTTGATTTCTATCTGTTGGAGCTTTACCTTAATCTGTTCTTGGCAGCAGCTTCAACTAGCCTCAAGTTAGAAGAAAGAAGCTTTGCTGTCTATCAAAGTTTCAACCCATTTGGAGCCTTTTAGTTTTGTTAGAAAAGGACCTCTCTGAAATTGATTTCAGATTTTAAGATTAAAGTAGGGTAGATGTGTGTAGTTCAGTGGTAGAATGTTTGCCTAGGAAAAAAAGAGACAGACACAGATAGACAGAGAAAGAGCTAGCATGAGAGAGAGTTCAACTAGAGTACTAGATATGAACATTTAGTGTCTAAAGTAACCAGATTAAAATTTCTGCAAACATTTTCCCAATATTTGAAGATTTTTTAATCTAAGGAACTTGCCATGTAGACCCCAGCTGGTTCAGATTCAGAGATCTTCCTGCTGTTGCCTCTCAAATCCTGGTACCAAAGGTGTGCACCACCGTACCCAGCTCTAATCTTGGAACACCTGATCCTCTTGCTACTTTGTGCTTTGACTTGGGAAATACTGGCCCTCATGGATTATTATATTTATTTACGTTATTATGTATATAGTGTTCTGCCCCAGTGTCTGCTTGCAGGCCAGAAAAGAGCACCAGATCTCATTACAGATAGTTGTGCGCCCCCATTTGGTTGCTGAGAATTGAACTCAGGACCTCTAGAAGAGCAGCCAGAGGTCTTAACTGCTGAGCCATCTCTCCAGCCCTTGGTTATTATATTGACATGGAATGGAATGGAGTGCAAGGTGTTAACCCTGTCACGGCTCTGTCCTGTCAGCCAGGATAACTGTCCTGTCACGGCTCTGTCCTGTCAGCCAGGATAACTGTCCTGTCACGGCTCTGTCCTGTCAGTCAGGATAACTGTCTGTTTTCTTCCTAGTGATAGAAAGCTGGTTGCAGAAGGGCCTGGGGAGACGGCACTAGTTGCAGAGGAGGAAGCTGCTCGAGTGGCACTGAGGAAGCTCTACGGATTCACAGAGAACAGACGGCCCTGGGACTACTCCAAGCCCAATGAGAGCTCCAAGGCAGGCAAAACCAGCATTGCCACTTAGGCAGCAAGCAGTGCATCATGTCTGGAGCAAAGCAGTGAGAATGTGCCAAAGCCGTTCCAGGGTGAACAGCTCAAACTGCAGGGAGGAACCTGTCTCATCATTTTTACTGTACTCCTAAAATTAAACAAGTGTTTATCAAATGACGGGTATTTTGTTTCATTTTTCTGTTTCTCATATATCTTTATTACTATGTGTATAATTTGTGCAACATTTTACTCCGCTCCAGCTTTGAAGTACAGTCAAATATGTGAAGTTTGTTGTAATATGAATAAAAAGTTACTGTTTCAGATCTGAAGCTGAAGAAACAGCGGTGGCTATGAATGTCACAAGTGAGAACAGAGTCCCACGGTAGAGGCAAAAGGACAGGGCCAGGTCTGACTGAAGGAAGAGGAGGAGTCCATCGTCTTAGGTATGGAGCTGAGCTCAAGCCTGGGACAGTTGAGAGTTCTCTGTTGGTCCTTTCTGCCTACATTTGATCGTCAGATGCCAGGACAGTGGGGGCCATTGCAGCACTAAGTATCCACCTCACCTTAGGATCCAGGACCCAGGTGAGATCTTTTGGGCTTGATGATTTTGGCCAGTGAACCCCAGAAGAGATCAGGGTTTTTCACTCAGTGCCCTCCCTGGTTAGGCATCATGGACTGTCTGCCTCTACCAAGGCTGTAAATCCTGTGGTTGGCCTTTTCCCTTGGTCTTCAGGCTATTGTTGGACTGGTGTCTCCAGGTTCTTGATGTTTTGTTCACTAATGAAGTAAAAGATCACATTGATGGCAGGGTTGCCAGGAAGGTTTATGTAAAGCAATAGAAAGGCCCAGAATATCCTGCAGGGAGCAGCAGGCCATGTGGAGGAAGCTTCTTAGTAGCCATGATTATTGTTTGGGGCTTTCCCTTATGGGAAAGAGGAGCTGGGTTCCTGAGGTGTGCACTGTGTGGATAGGGATGTGTGTGCATAGTACATGTAGGTTAAGGGGCTAGACTTCCAAGTGCTTTATGAGGAGAGAGAGTTGTTCATAGCCCTCCCAAGCAGAGCCCCAGGTTGGCTTTCTTGTCTCTTGTGTCCAGTAAGTTCTTGAGTCTCTTGTCCCTGATGCGATTTTAATATGCCAATGTGCCCCTATTGTTTTAATCCATGCCCAATAAACTATACAATTGTGGATTCCCTGTTTGCGGGAATAAGCCATTCGTCATTCTGTGTGCATGGTGGTGCCAGACACATGCTGCCATTCATGTGTTTACACAGGTGCACAGTCATCCTCTATCCTCAAAACAGAGTCCAAAGCAGATCGTAGTCTCTCAGGACCTGGAGAGATGGAGCTGCAGTTAAGCACACATACTATCGTAGATGTTGGGTTCCCAGCACCTATGCACTGGCTCACAACCTTCAGTAACTTTTATTTCAGGTGTCTGATGCCCTCTGCTGGCCTCCATGAGTACTGCACCTATGTTGTACATATACCCACATGCTTATACACCCAGTCAGTCAATCTTTAAAGCAAGGGTGTCTCTCAGGATCAGGCACAGTCTTTGAAACTTTTACCCAATATGGGGTAATTTTCAACAGGGCACAGCCTGGTCTCTGAAGGACCACTGCCTCATCACCAGCTTCCAGGCCAACCTCCTGTATCTCCAGCAAGACAAATTTTATGTGTGAAAAACAGGTAAAGAGGAGGAAATACTTGTGAGCTTTCAAGTGCCACCTGACAGGATGGAAAGGCAAAGTGGCCGGTGCTTTGCTGGACCCCACTTAGAGAAACCCATTTCCACCTAATGTAGCACAGCTGTTCCAGTAGCTCTAACAGGGCTTCTTTCTTTTTAGTCTCCCCCATCACTAGACTTTGTTGTTGTTTGGTTGAAAAATAGAATCCCAGACATATCTCTGGCATTGTCTGCACAGATCTAAATGACCTGAGGTTACTACTATCTAGCTGGGAACTCCAAAAGGCACCGTGTCTCCCCTTAAGAGTTCATTCAAAAGGGTCTACTGATGGTGTGAACTGGAAAACACTTCACAAAAAACCATCCCAGACACTAGAAAATACAGCACATGGCAACTTAGGCACGTAGGTCATCATAGTGGTCTTGTAAGCCAATCACCTGAGAGCATTTTCCTCTAAGTAGTCCCTTGGGTCATTGCATACTCTCACCCTCAGCAGTGTTTCATGTTATTCTATAACAATCCCTGCCTGACTACTACGAGGAGCCCCGTGTTTCTTCCTATTCATTTGAGCGATCACAGGGGTAGGGGATGGCTGCAGGTCAGAGCCGGATCACAGTACTACTTTGACCCTGATTCATGAAGTCTTGAGTGTTTGTTTCTGGTCTCTACAGGGCTGCCCCTGGAAAAGCAGAGCAAGGGTCCCTAGGCCTGTGACAAAATAGTCCACACAGCATTCCTTCTGAGGCTAGAAAAGCACTGAGGTGAGAGACACTACATTGTAAGGCCGTGGTCCGGATAGAGCAAGGAAAGCCCCCTGACACTGTCATCTTAGCCCACCTGGAAAACAAGCCTGTGCTTCCCATTGTTGGGACTGGCCGGAAAGGTGGAACTTGTGTCTCGTGTAACAGACACAATACCACAGGTAACAGAGATTGTTTCCACAGGGCAGCTGAGAGGTCGCTAGTCAGGTAAATTAGTAGTTTTCATAATCAAGTTTCGTCATGTTGTTGGGTGAATCATTAGTAGCCAAGGCTTGCCTGGAACTCTTACCTTCCTAGTTCACTATTTTTGTTGTTTTGTTTTTTAATCTTAGTTTTCTGAGCTTTAACTTCAGTTTCAATTAGAGGCGAAGGTAGCAGATGAAACCCAGCAGTGCAGACGCCATTTGTGTTTGTCACCCATGAGTCAGCTTCACATAAACGTCTCAACACCGTGGGATCAGCTGTGTCATGGAGCACAAGACAGGCATGCCCAACACCTGCCCAGCGCGAGCAAAATGCCAAACTAGCTACACTGCGCTGTGGGTTTCTTTAGGCAAGCATTCCTAAATGCTAAAGTCTTGGGTGAATTCACTGGCAGACTCGACACTCCATTTCTCTTAGAGTTATATGGAAAATGCAGTCTCTGACTTCTCTTGCTCAGGTTGTAAGATTTTAGCCTACAAGGCGGAATGAGAACTCTCTTATCTACAGGAGGCTTGGGTACCTAGCTGACACCTACCCACACTCACCTTGCTTATCTTTGAGGATGGGATGTTGGAAGCCCCTGTTCCTTTAGACTGATAATGATTGCCTGTCTCTAACTTCACTATGATCCCATGTGCATGCTAAACAGCATGGCTTCCAGTGCCTTGACAGGTGATAATGGCTGTGGAGATGACAAGAAAGCATAAAAAATAAAGCATGGCTAGTCCTGTGCTTTCCTTAGCCTCTCCTAAGTTCTTTATAGCCTTCCAGGCCCTAGGGATGCAAAGCTGATTTCCTAGTTTACTTCCACTTGTTCCTTATTGACTGAATTCAGAGGAAGGAAAAGGAACCAGTTCGGGGCAAAACCTGGCTTGTGACACTTCCCTTCAGCTCTCAAGCTTCAAAACCATCTCTATGCATACAGATTTACACAAGGAACAAATGTAGCTTCAGATAAAATAGCCTGCAACGAAAAAGACCCACATTTTTCATAAGGAATATACTTTTAAAACAGTTCTAAGTAAAGTCTTTGAACGCAAATTGTTAGGCTATAATTATTTGAAGTCTTTTTAAAACCACTGAGAAGGGATGATGGGCTGGAAGGTAGACAAACCAGCATATTTCTACAGTTCCATCGGAAACAGCTGAAAACTTGGAATCAATTTCTACAAGATTTACCCTGTAAGGGTAAACTTCATACATGGTCTAGAGGAACATGTGGGTTACAAGGATGGTGAACAGAGCACATGACTAAGCTCATCTAATGACCATCTGGGGTGCTAGCTTTTTGGCCAATGCCTTATCCTAATTGTAAAGGCAGTCATAAGGACGTAAGGGAATTATTGAGCTATAAAGACATTGTTGGTTTGGCACTGGAAAGATAGTCATCTATTATATTTTACCTCTCCTGTCTTTTTTTCACTATAATTTAAACCCACAAGGTCCTAAGCCAAAAATGGAAGACTGAACAACTAGGATAACGTAAGCCATGTAATTTTAAATTCAAACAGTATTTTACTATATGTATATATATAAATTAAAGAAAATTATTCTCAAAGTCTTAGAAGAGAATGTACTAGGGATTATAGTTCTGGATTTAGAGAGGAACAAACCAAGAGCTATTTTTTGTAGTTCTGGACTGATCCTGACCACAAGATGGTGCTCCAGCCCCACAGCACCGTTTAGGATGTCACAAACTTAGTGGAAACCACTGTCTTCCTCTTAGGAAAGAAAGGACGTATGTGTATAGGGCACATGATTATGTGCCCTATGACTTTTCCAGGCCACACACAGCTTGACAATTCCATGTAAATGTCTGCCTGAGCTAGCCCACTTCTTGTTTCTCCTCAGGATTCTGTAGTTAGGGATTTAATACATTGCATACTTCACTTTGATGCCAAGACATGAGTGTTTGGTTTTTCATTTCCATTTTCGATGGGAAAAGGGAAAACAGTATGGATGCTGAAAATAAAAATGTTTAAAGTTTTTTTTTACCCTTTATTACTACTTGAACACCCATGCAAACACCCTGCAGCTGGTGGTTACCATCCAGACCTGCATTCTGATGTCCACTGCTGTCAGTCCCTTTCACAGATACCCTGCACCATTGTTCGCATCCTCAGTTTGTGAAGACCTCAGTCTCAAGACCTAAGAGCCGTGGCTCTTGACTTTGAGTATGAGAACACACGAAGTCCAGGGCTCTCAGCAGAATACTGAAGATAGCTTGATGTATTCTCATCTTGCAAATTAAGGCTACCCCGGCACTTCTACCAGAAGAAAATTCATGCACTCAAAATCTTCAGGCAAGGTATGGCAGAATATTGTCATCACAGCACTTAGAAGGCAGAAGCAGGAGGACCGGAGGTGTGGCAATACAAGTTGGAGGCCAGCCTATAGTTAACTTTGGAAGACTCCAACTTCCTCCCCACTCCTACTCCCCTCTCCTCCCCCCCCCAGTCCTAATCACAAACCACAAACTTGGTGTGCTGAATAGAACCACAGCACTCAGAATGAGAAAGACGGAGACTAGAAGATCACAAGTTCAAGGCCAGCCTGTGCTACATTGTGAGACCCTATTTCAAAACAACAACAAAACAAAGAAGTTAACTCACAGCCATAGGCACATACTTTTGAAAAAGAAATGCTCAGCTGGTGTTTGCGTTCTCACTGATACTTGTGTATTTAGCTGCCTGTCAATCACTAATAACACAAAAACTAATGATTTAAGAAAAATGTTCTTGTAGGAAAAGTAAAACTAAAAACCATGAACTTACCATCCCTGCCGTTGAGGAAAGATCTGCAGGTCTTGATTATTCAGAATACCTTTTTGCCAGGTTCCTGCTACATTAAAATTGCAAAGTGGTCTAATGGGTTTAATCTATTCTGGTCCTTTCTGTGCAGCAGAAGAGATGAGTCACGAGGTCATTTACGGATGGAGAAAGGTTATTTCTAAACCTGAGAACAGCTTGCTGAAGATGCTTCCTCCTACACAAGCACCTTCACATGGAGACATTTAACAGAGACTGACAGCTAATGAGACAAAGGTAGAGAACGCTCAGCTGACTGACTTGATAGACATGTCCATGGGAACCTGACAGGTGGTCACCAGGATTCAGTTCTTGACACTAGGACAGGTGTCACATCCAGGAAGGGCTGTTCCTAAGCCCCATCTTTTACCTTAGTGCTTGCCTTACTGGTTTCAGATGAAAGCTGAACTGGTAAGTTTAAGAGTTCACTTCTATTGCTGACTGATAATTAATTACATTTGTGAGCATTGGTCAGCGGTGCTCGTGGGATGATGGAAACAGTGATTTCTGTCCAGCATGCTTCTCATTTAAATCACATCTGTATCCTTCCTCAAGACTCTGGAGACAGGACAAATGGAATTTGAGAAATCTGGAGAGCATGTGGGTTGGTGGGATTGCAAATTGGTCCAGCCATTCTGGAAATCAGTGTGGAGAATTCTCAAAAAGTTAAAAAATAAATCTACCATATGCTCAAAGGGCTCAACATCTTACTAAACAGATAATGGCTCAGCTGTGTTTGTTGCTGCTCTGTTCACAGTAGCTAAGAAGTGAAGACACTGTCCTTCACATGATGGATGGATAGTAAAAATGTGGTACATGTACACTATGGATCCCATTCAGCTGTAAAGGAAAAGAACTCATGAACAGGTAACTGTATGTAAGTGGATGGAATTAGAAAATCTTATTAAGTGAGGAAACCCAGACCTAGGAAGACAAACATTATATGTTCTCTCCTCTGAGTCTTCAGATGTGAATATATAACCTGGGGTAACTGCAGAATTCAGGGCTGAGCAATAGAGAGGGGCATAACAGTATAAGTATCTAACAGTATAAGTGATCTGAAGGAAGAAATGGGAAAAATGGGGGGTAATTTGGGACAGAATGGAGATGAATATAAAAGGAGGGGGTAAATAGGATGTCTGAAAAAGTTATGAGAAATCACATTTTTATCTACCTAAAATACCTGTAATACATGTAAGTCTACATATCATATATATATATATACATGCATATATATATATATATATATATATATATATATATATATATATATATATACATTTATTTTTGAGACAGGTTTTTGAGAAACCTGTCTCTGACTGTTCTGGAACTCTCTCTGTAGACCAGGTTGGCGTCAAACTCAGAAATCCTCCAGCATCTGCTTCCCAAGTGCTGGGATTAAAGGCCTATGCCACCAAGCCCAGCTCATATATAGTGTAAATGAAATGCTCCCATCCATGCATACCTTGGCCGTAACCAACAGCTCCCTAATTGGACTTGAGACCTACTCAATAAGAGACAAATCATGCCTGGTGCTGGAAACTTAGCCAACTACCTAGAATTAGATCTTGGAGAACCTAAAACTACTACTTTACTAAACCATCATAATCCCTAAAAACACTCTTAAATATTATCCTAATACCCACAGAGAAGTGTAGACCTCGCCTCTCATCAAGGGAACTTCTTTTTGTAGCAGAAGGAACACATTGCAGAAAACCAAAACCAAACAAAGTGCAAAACTATGAAACTCAGTGACAACTGATACATCTGCAACCCAACTCCTGCACCCAAGGATCAAAGATCACTGTGGGGACAAAGCAGGTAGTTAAGAGCCAGAGGAACAGGAAGTTTGCTATGATATTGTGTCTCCAAGAGATGTCAGAGAAGCCACAACCATGAAGACTCAAGCACTGGCTGCCTAAACATGACCTGAACAAGGAAGCCACCAACAGACATGCTAATGTAGAAGGAAAAGCTCATCTCCAGACAAAGAACTACAGCAACTAACGAAAACTGAGAGTGGGAAGAGTCCTCCCCAATACCAGTCAGTCCTGAAACATGCATGTAAATAACATATAGACCAAACAGGTTGTAGTTACATACGTAGGAATACACATATAACAACAGCAATGCCACTTAAAGAAAAGGAGGCCATAAATCTGGAAGAGCCCAAGGAGAGTGGGTGGCATGTGGAAGGGCTTGAAGGGAGGAAAGGGGAGAAATGATGTAATTATAGCATCAAAAGACTTTAGAAAGACTTTTTAAAAAAGTACAGTAGTTTGGGAATCCCCAGAGAATGCTGTGTGGGCTGTAGATCCAATTGTCTGTAGAGCATCTGCCTACCATGCACAAAGCCCTAATACCACATAAATTGAGCCTGGTGACACATGGCTGTCATCCCAGTGCTTGTGAGGTAGAGGCACTAGGGCCAGAAGTTCAGTTATCCTCAGTGACATAAAGTCTGTCTGAGGCTACGTGAGATCCTGTCTCAAAAAGAATCAGCAATGGCTATCCACTCTGTGGCATTTTCAAGTAGATTCTCAGTAGGCAGAGGACATACCATTTCAACAGTCATAGGAAACTGAGGACACAGCTATGTCCTGCAGCTTAGCCAGATCTCATTTCCCAGAATTCGCTGCTGATGGATCCTTGAAGAGAGTGTTACTGAACCACCGTGGTTCCTCAGACCCCTTCATGTGAAGCTTAGGCGACACCCAGTTCATTTTCAGAAAAACAAAGTGACAGGCATAAAGGACACTCCCTTGAACCCTTTTGGAAAGTTCTGGGTGACTGGAGTTATTTTTTCCGGGTCACCTGTCATTGTTTCCTTTATGGGACAAACACTTGGTAGGCCAATAAGACATCAGAGCACCAAGCATATCTGGGTCAGTGTCTGCTCTCATTTTCCAGTGTCTCAGGAAAAACTGAAAGTACCCATCTCATTAAGTGACAGAGGCGTGATTTCACTGGTAGTTGCCTCCATTTCCCCCTAGGTCTACCATTTTGTTACTTTAAGAAAATTGCAGCCTGCCTCCTGCTCAGACTCAGTGTGGCATCTAATCTACGGTAAATCATTCGCTCAACCATGTCCGCAGAGTGAAAGTAGTCTCTCACAGGCCTGTAATTTTCCTAGCAGTCTCCATATCTTACATTTATCCCAGTTTCCCTCCAGGAAAAGAACTTTCAGAAAATTGGTATTTTTGAAGACAGAGCCTGCCGACTGATTGGCTTAAATATATCACAAGGTAAAAGGTTATGCATTAGAAAAAGATGACAGGAACATTTCCCCTCCGATCCCAGCAATTGCAAACAGATTTGATTCTGAGATCAGCTAGGAGCAGAGTATGGGTGTTGAGTAGAGGAACAGTAGAGATGGCTGAGTTGAGAGAACTAAGAGACCAGGTGTAGCCTGGTACCCTGATGCCATGGCTTTCTAAGTTCTGTGCATCACTGAAACTTTGACACTTTAACAGACACTTGGAAGTTTAATGCAACCAGAGAAGTATGAGCAACATATTCTTGGAGAATGGCCCATCTCTACACTGTACACTAGGTCCATCCTAGCATCCAGAGAACTTTCTGGTTCTTTTCGGAAGGGGCACTGCTCAGAAGAGTGGGAAGTCCAGGCACTGTTTGGCTCTGTAGACACTTGAAAATCTCTCTTGGACTCTTCTCCATTTTGTCCTGCTTTTGTATCTCATAAATGTCCTTGAAACAGGCAAGTACTTTGCTACGCCAAGATTGTGTCTGTTCCTGACAAGATGTGGAAAAGGGCTTCCCAGTATTTGATACCTGGTAGACACCTGGCTAGTAGAAAAGATAGATGCCCGTGTAGGTGGTAAAGCACTGCTTCTGGATTTGTCTGAGGATGCTCCAGAGGAGTGGCACTTGTGTCAGGGGACAAAGGAAGACCCACCTTCACTTAGGGTGGAAGTGCCTCGTGCCATCCATGAAGAGTAAACTAGGACAATACAGGGAAGGCAACATTTCCTCTCTTGTGGTGGTAGGGCCCCATTTCCTGACCATACATTCGAGCCCCAGGTTCTCAAGCCTCTGGTAGAGTTACATCATGGCTTCCTTCACTTCTCAGACCTCATTTGAACTGTGCTGCCATCGTCTTTGGTTCTCCAGTTCACAGATGGTATTCTTCAAGTCTTGGCCTCCATAACCATAGGAGACAATCACTATAACAAAGTCTCTCTCATATCTCTCTACCTGTATCATACATATTATTCCCCAGAAAACTCCAAACAACATCAGACTTGAGTAAATAAGTAGATGAAGGCAGTACATAATTTTCATTTCACTGCCACTGACACTGTTGTTTTTAGTAATACATAATATATTACTGACTCAGAGCAGAATAAAACCCATTAAGACTGGGTCTAATCGGCATTAATTACATGGGGCATGTTTGCTAGAATGTATGTGGCTTCAGGAACTGTTCAAAATAGGTTTTTGGTATTTACTTCCTTTTCTTCTGTGGTTTCAAATACATACAATTAAGCGGCTGCAAACAACATAGTTTAGTCCATTTTACAAATAACGAAGATTGTATCTGAAAAGAAAGTCAAATAGTGTTGAATATTACTGAAATTTTGATGTAGCATAAACTGTGGATCTTCTGGGCTTAAAAAAGTAATAAATTCTTAAGTTTTGATGAGCACTGTTTTAAATGGTCTTACAATTTTAAATTACACTTGTTATTGTGTGTGTGTGTGTGTGTGCATGTGCACTCACAATCTACAGTGTGTATGTGGAGGTTATACACATACCTATGGGAGTCACTTCTCCCACTACGTGGGTCCTGTGGTTCGAACTCAGGTCCATCAGGCTTGGTGGCAAGTTCCTTTACCTGCTGAGCCACCTCGCCGTTTCAATGTTTTCAACTATTTCTGATGACAGGCAACACAATCCTTCCAGAAACTCATTTTAAAATACCCAGTAAATGGTAACATGGTTGTGATGTTTAAATGCAATGTGAAAAATTTAGCTCCCTCAATAAAACAAAAAATTGTCAATTCAAACAGCAACCCTTCAAGACAGCCACCAGAACCAAAACATTCACTGTTCCTTGGAGTTTCAAAATACAGAAGTCCCCAGAAATTTCTTTCTGTACTTTATGGAGTACTTATCTGTGGGGAGTTTTTAGCCATGCTCAAGGGAACCTCGGCCAGAACTCGAGCTGGGATCGCCGTACCAGTCACTGCTGGAGGCGCTCTACAAACTGAGAAGCACTGGGGCAAGGGACAGCAATTGCTTGTCAGGTTGCAAGAAAAAGGACAGAAAAAGCCCAGGGGCTTTGAAGTACCTGCTAGCTGCCTAAGTACAAAGGCTTACTGTGAGAGGTCGAGGCAAAGTTTCCAAAAAGGCTGTTTCTTTTGATGTCATTTTTTCAAACAGAGAAATGGCTTCTTTTACATTTTTACTACTCGCAACACTTTTTTATTTTTTATTTTTTTTTTACCGTGTACAAAATACAAAAATGCCAATCCAAAGAGTACAGACCAGTAGTGACAGGCACGTAGCTTGACAGCAAACTTTGTCTAGCGAGACGTTAGTTTTCAAACTTTATTTTAGTGAATACATGCACTATATAAAACAACAATAGCAACAACAACAAAAAACAATACACACAAGAGGCTAACAGCCTTCGCTACTTCCACCCCTCGCCACCTTCAAGCCTTCGGGTGGAAGTGAGGGGAAAAGAATTAAAAAGGCAAACGATATTTTCCCCATAAAAACAATGATAAAATGTCTTCTTTTTGCTTTTCCTGTCGCACTGATTAAACTCCTGGGAAGTCACACATATAAACAATAAAAAACAAAACAACAACAACAACAACAAAAAAAACAAACCAAAGATCCTGAACTGGAGAGACAGCAAATACTCAATGGGGGTTGTTAATCTAGGTAACTGATCAGTAGTTTAAAGAAATCTTAGACATCTTGACGTTCTCCTGTTCACTCTTCACTTACAGCATCCCAGCCATCCTGCCCTTTCTTCTGACTCAGCCCTGACCAGAAACACTTGCGTCACCGAACTGTTGCTATGAACGGGGTTCAAAAGGGAAAGCAGTATACAAAAATATTTAACAGAACTATGAAAGACGTGGGGAAGGGAGTCAGTTGTTCTTTACACCAGAGTCGTCTTGGCTTTGCATGGGCTTCTTCTGTCTTCTCTTCAGGGTTTGTTGATCTGCCCCTGGAACAAGATAGCACCTAGAGGGCGAGAGAGACACTGTTGGACTCCTTTAGATGAACTCATGGTACAAGAGGGAACGCGCTGTGTGCTGGGGAGGGAAACCTCTGGCTTATCTGTGCCTTCTCTAGAACTTTCTCCAAGGGCAGACACAGTCTCCACCTTCACTGTGCGAGATGGAATCCATTACTCAGATGTGGTAGCTGCACCGAGGATCGTGTGACTAAGAAGTTGAAATTTTAATTACCATTTTAATGAAATTTAGGTTAAGAAACCACAGGTGCTGAGAAGCTGCAGCGTTCGTTGGGCTGACCAGCTCCGGACACACAAATGAGGACATACAAAACAAAGATAAAAGAACAAGGAACTCTACCTTCTGATTAAAACGATAGCAAATGATAAAGACTATTAGCACCCACAGTGTATGGATGTGAAATTAACCTTTCCATAAAGGCAAGTTTATACTTCATAAATCAAAAGAGGGTGCTGTTATTATCCTTAATTTTATTTTTTAGGAGATCTATTACTTTCATTCACATGTATGTGTGTGCCTACATGAGATGATATGTAGCACATGTACACAGGTGGCTACATAGGCCAGAGGGCATTAGATCACCTGGACCTGAAGTGTCTGTCAATTCTAGAGTTTATATATTATCCTTCTGAGGTCTTTGATGCAGTTGAATAACAGATAGTTATGGTTTTCCTTAGTTACTATAAAAAATAAGTTACATATGAAACTTTACACTCACAAAGACAGAGTAGATGATAGAATATTTTCTTTAAATTTTGCCAAGTGTAAATGGACTAAATATTGTTATCTATAGTTCTTGTTTGACAACTGTTTTGTTATATATAATTTTACTATGTTAAAGTTAAAACCTTCCTTTTTATTTAGACAGAAAAGAGGAGATGATAGGGGATGCCTTTTTGTATTTAAGTTTCTCTTATTGGTTGATGAATAAAACACGGATTGGCTAATAGCCAGGCAGGAAGTATAGGCACAACTATGACACGAGGAGAATTCTGGGGAGAGGATGCAGATTGGAGCTGCCAGAGAGACTCCGTGTAGCTGCAGAAAGAGTAACATGCTGAAGCATTCTCCAGTAAGATAAGACCACATGGAAATACTTAGATTAATAGAAATGGGTTAATAATTAAGAGACAGCTAGTCAATAAGAGCCATTGGCAAAACAGTTTATAATTAATATAAGTATCTGTGTGTTTATTTGGGGCTAAACGGTTGTGGGACCAGGCAGAAGAGAAACTTTGTCTATAACAGGCAGTTGTAAACTGACTGATGTCATTAGGAACAGAACCTAGCTCCTCTGTAAGAGCAGCAAGCACTCTTAACTGCTGAGCCATCTCTCCAGCTTCACTATCTTTTTTTTTTTCTTTTTGTCCATTTACTTATCTTTTTAAAAAATACATTATGTTTTAATTAAAAAAAATTCATACAATATATTTTGATCAGTTCTTTTCAAAAGATGAACTTAGTGGATTGGTGAGATGGCTAAGTAGGTAAAGGGTTTGCCATGTAAACATGAGGATGTGAATTCAGTCCCCAACACCCTTAGAACAAGCCAATATGATGGTGCATATTTATAGCTTATCATATCACAGAGACAAGGAGGGTTGCTGGGGCTGGCTGGCCAGCTAGCCTAGCCTAATCTTCAAGCCTCAGGTCTTTATCTCAAACCAATCATCCATCCAACCAAGCAACCAAGCAACCAAGCAACCAAGCAACCAAACAACCAACCAGGATAGATAGCACCTAGAGAATGCCAACCAGCATTGACCTCTGGCATGCATCCATACAGCCACCCGCATACCCCCCCCATACACACTCACTACACACACAAGTACACATACCACACATATGCACACTCATATCACATACCCCTCCACACAAATAAGCACATACATCAATATATCACCTCCCCCACACCCCGCCACACACACACACAGAGAAGCTAAAGATCAGAGCGAAGTTTAAGCAATGAACTGTGGTGCTAAGATCTACTGCACAGACAATTCCCAAGGCATTATATCCTAGTGGCCTCACAAAATGTGAGGACAGAGTGTGTTTTAAAAATTTAAGCTATTTTTGAAATTATGAAGGGTTTGCTGAACCTCCTTAAAAACCACCACCTTCTTCCAAACCTACAGTCTGGGCAACATTTAAAAGATCCCATCAAACTCTGTAACACAGACTTAATTTTCCTTCTTTAAAGTGGGTTGTTATTGTATCTGCAGTGTCACCCACAATTGACATGAAGAAACAGATTAGGGGTCACACTGATGGGTACAACTGTAGCTGGACAGCACCTGTCTGAGCATGGAAAGCCAGGAATAAACAGAAGAACCACTCACCTGTGGGATTATGTCGGATGAAAAACAGGAAAGGCCTGTCTACTATAAACCAAGGAGGTGATGACCTTGCAATTAGGATTGCAGCTATGAAAAGAAGAAGATGCGTTAGCCAATCAGCAGCAGGCCAGCAACCCACTCCCAGGTGCTGGTGTCTGAGGAAACATTTGCTTTGTCTTATAAGTTGGCATGCTATGATGGCCTCAACAGTCACTGTTTATGGAGCAGTGGGCTGGGCTTTTCACAGTTACTATAAAAGCCCCATCTCCACAGTAGATGTACTTAGTCCTCATAGACTTCTGAGGACTGAATGACATAAAACACACTATAGCTCTCAGGATAGAGACCATCGCCAAATGGGCATAATGCATATTTACGGTTATTATATTTTTATTCTTCCCATCTGCCATGCTGATGGAGTCTCTGGACCCCTTTAACACACTTTCTGCAGATAAAGACCAGCTCAAAATGCTTAACTGCTGGTTCTGTGCCTTCTGCTTTCGTGTATCATTTTGGTGCCCTTGGTGATGGCAAAGTAGACAGCTCATCTGCACCTGTTATGTTATACTACAGCTCCACTCATTAGCCCAGATACCTGCTTTACAAAGTACCTTTTATTATTCTTGTCATTCTGGGGATAAACCCAGCACAATGGGACTGCTGAGCAGGTCATCTGCCCATGAACTACACTCTAGCCAGAAAGCTTCTTCAGACACATAGATGTCGGATTTGTCTACTCTGCTGACCAATGGCTGGCCCCATTTAACAAGACCATGAAGGTTAGTAGGAGGGAAAAGGCTGGCACCAGTATCTGGGACAATGACTCAGTACTTCCCTCAAACTTTTGAATGACATGGATGACTTAGGCTTGCTCTTAGAAAGTAGAAACTCAAAAGCCAGGATGGACAAATTGCTTTACCCAGAATTACAAACAGACGGTAGGCAGTACAGACTGAATTGTGTCTCCCTAAAATTCCTATGTAGGGGCTCTAAGCTCCTAATATGATTACACTTGGAGATAGGCCCTTCATGGAGGCTACAAGGGACACAGAAGGACCTAGACCCAACAGGACATTTGTCCTTATTAAGATGGGGAGGGACACCAGGGATGTGATAAGACCATATGAACACACAAGTCAAGGAGAAAGACCTCAAGATAAGCCAAGCCTGATGCCACTCTGATCCCTAAATTCTGGCCTCAGGAACTATGGGAAAATAAATATCTGTTAAGCTCTCCAGTCTCTGGTATCGGAATGGGAGTCTGAGCCAATTGAGCAATGACAGGGTGCTGCCTGGGGCCTTGGTCTTGGTTTAGTACACTCTGCTGTAGCAGTCTAGAAATTCCTAGTACAATTTAGAAAGATGGACCTATATCCCCATTTGCATAGGGTTCCTCTATGAGTCACACCGCTGGTACTGACCGGAATATAAGTTAGCAAAACTGACAATTTTGGCCAAATTTAATATGCAGTAATCACCTAGAAAAGACAAAAGGTATTTTAAAAATATTAAATCTAGTATTCTAGGTCTTTATGTTAGGTGCTATTTTAAATTAACAGAAGAAAAAATTGAGCATTTGTTTGGGAGGTGATAAGGCTGACTCTGTAGAGTAAATAACTTTATTTCATGACTAGAAATAGTAAACCATCCAGCAGGATGTGCAGTGAGGATGTTATGTGAGCTTACAGATCACAGCTCAGTCTCCTCACTGCATTGCATATGGGTGGCTGATGTCAGTGATGGTTCTGGTAGGGGACAAACATGGGTTTTCTTCCCTTATAAGCTGCCAAGAGGCGATTGGCAGACGTTCTAACGATCAAGGAATGATGCACAGCGTTCCTGGTGCAGTCCTGTAAATGATGCGGATTTTTCATGTTGTCACGGGGGTGAGCTATGCTCTTATACTTGCTATTATGTTTCCATCTAAAGGTGGGCCTTTCTGACCTCCTCCTTCTCATGGCCATGGAATACTTCATCTACCCATACTCAATGCTGTCGTTGAAGGTTCAGTGTCCCCTTCCTACCTCCCCAGTTCTCAGATGGAAACCAGTCTCCCTAAAGGTTTGCTAAGCCAATGAGTGAACCAAGATGTGTCTGCTTTCCTGCTGGAAGTGGCCTTGCCGCGTGACCCAACCATCACGTGACCCAGCACTTACTTGTTGCAGCTGAAGCTTTGGTTCCATCTTCACTGACTTCAATTTTTGCTTTTTGCAAGATATGAGAGACATGAAGGCTTTCTGACCCTGTCCCCAGAAAACACAAAATCAGCACTTGTTCAATGAGCATGCCTTCCCCAGTGTCAGGAATAATCACAAAGCCACGGCAACTTCCAGTTTCAAAAAAAAGTAACCTCTGGCCATCACACAGATTGAGGGCGTTAGGTGGCTGTCACTTGTAGTGGATTTCAATTTATGCTAAATGATTTGTAATTGTTACTTCTGGGAGGGATCCCCAGGCCCTAAATGTTTTAGCACCTCTAATAATTTCAATTCAGATCACTGTAACTTCTAACAATGAAAAGAATAGAGATTTGTAAAGATGCCATTTTTTTTTCTTTTTTCTCAGAAGAAGAAAGACAACAGTGTTGTCTGATTACAGACTGTCCATCCAAGAAACTGAGGCTCACAGGCCAAGAAATGCGTCCCTAATCACATGGTTAGTTAGGTGCAGGGAAGGGCTGGCTTTCCTAGCCCCAGCCAATCACCCACCAGTACAGTCATATGAGAGAGGAACCCCTGGGGGGGGGCAGACACAGAGCTGCAGCTGCATCTTGGGGACCCTGCAGTGTGGGTTCTTATTTTCTTCTCACCAGAGCCCTAGAGACAGATAATTCCCAGTGGGTGGCACTGTCCCCAGGATACCAACTCCAGTCAGCATGAGCTGATGGGGTGTGGGTCTGGATGAGGACAGCAAAAGGCTTTTTGGGGTGGGGGGAATCACCTGGGTTTGCATTGTCTGCACAAACACCCTGCTCTCATATGACTAATTGTGACTAGGAGTGTGTTTATGTGGCTCAGGTCACTTACAAGGTGAAAGAGAACAGCATAAGGAGATTCAGGACCCCTGGTCCTCCTGTTCAGCATTGAGACCCTAACAGGTGATTCTGAACAAGGAGTGCTTCTCCAACTTTATTAGGCCAAGGGATCCCATTAAAATAAAGGTTGTGACTCAGGAGGTCTGGGTCAGACCCAAGAGATGCATTTCTAATGCAAGCCACAAGTGATGCTAATGCTCTGGGCTGGGATCCAGGAATGAAAGGGAATGGGAAAATCAGTGGAGCTACAGTTCCAGCAAAGGTGTGTGTGTGTGTGTGTGTGTGTGTGTGTGTGTGTGTGTGTGTGTGTGTGTGTGTGTGTATACTCATATATTTCAGATATTCTTGAGTATGCAACTGGAACTAGTAATAAAACCCATCCTCTGCCAGTCAAGGATTAAAATACATGCTGGAGTACTTTGCATATCCAAGCTATAACTTTTCTTTGGAAAGTGTTCGAAATGTAGACGTAAAAGACCTGAACTATTCAAACAACTCCAAGAGTTAGAGGATGGCAAATACAGGGAGATGATACTTGGCATGCCTTATTAATAGCAGCTTGGGTGAAGGACAGTTCTAATCAGGCATACTGAATGAGTTATCTCAGAATGGCAAAATACACTTCTGGATACAGGCAAGTGTACAGTTGCTCTGTGGAAGTCAACTAATGTTTTAGAATTAAAAAAAAAAAATTCTTCAGATTCTTTTTTCAAGCAAAAGGAGGCAAATTCTGGGGTTACAAATATTGCTCAGCAGCAGAGCACATGTCTAGCAAGCACACAGCCCTGGGTTCAAGTCCCAGCATTGAGGAAGGGAAAAAAAAGCCAAGGTTTTGGGTAACAGGCAATACATGTAGAAGCCCTTATCCTTGTGGTCCCTTGGATTGCACATGAGATGCAGGAATAAATGATAATGCTGATTGACAGGTTTACAGTCAACAGCATCCTTTGACAATGCATCAAATTAAAACTTGCACAGAGTTAGGGCAACACACTCCTGATTTTGATTTGAGCACATAAGGACCTGTAACATTTTCTTGAAGTTTAAGTTTTCAACTCGACATACTTGTTATTTTTGCAAAATTTGCCTTTAATGGCTCAAACATCTCAGTAATGCCAAGGGCTTTCAGTGGTTCCTTCAAATCTGTCTGTGCCACAGCTGTGAACCTACAAGAGAACAGAAAGTATGGATGGGGGGAGGATAAAGATGCTATCGATAATTCACACATGACAAAATCAGAGCATATTTACAAACAGATGCTGTAAGGGAGACCTCTGCTACCACTGTTGCCTGACTTCTAATATTTAAATGCCAGGTAAGAAGACAACACACCCTCTACTCACTCACAGTGAGCATGACCATGGGACATGGCACTCTGTATCAGATATTTGGTTAAACATTCTTCAGTGACCTTCTATGAGAGTGGTTAGGATGTATTTACCATTTAAGATGAGTTTATCTTTATCTTTTAGATGTGTAAGTATTTTGCCTACATGACATTCCTTATCCCTATCTCACCAAGCTCCTTGGACTACTGTGTCCCCATTCATACTAAATGAAGATATGTGTGCTTTTCAATTCTCTGAATGAAAGAAATATGTTAGAAATTGTCACAGTTTATGAATTTGCACCCATGAGGAGGTTCTAAGGCTAAGACCTTGAACATTCCTCGAGTATCATCATTATCCCACCACAAACAGGCACTGCAGGGTCTCAGAAAGCTTTCAGAAAAGGCAGCCTGGCCTCCCTGCAAACACACATTCTACAAGCCAACCATCTTAGCTTCCTGTTTCTACTATGCGAGAGTTATCCCTTGAGCAGTGCATTCTTTCTTTCAAGGGAAGGGTACTTGCTTGGGCAGGACCAGCTGCATCCTCTTGGGTACCATGGTGTTCATCCAGCTATCAATAGTCTTGGTACTGATGTGAGGGATGATGGCAGAGAGTGGGGTGGAGTTTTCAGTTGGCAGGGCGATCAGCATGCTGATGCTTTCACCGTGGTAGGGCAGCTCAATGAAGTTGTACCATAAGCCATTCGGGGTGCTGGTAGACCCTAGAGAAATCAGAGGCACATTTAGTGTATGCCTGATGACTTCTAGGTGGGGCACATGTGGCTGGTGGTCACCAGGGAAGCTGCAGGGGAAAGACAGCAATCCAGTCCACAAAGCTCCCTTTGGTACAAATAGCTCCCTCAGAAGGACAAAGATAAGGACAATGGCTTCTTTCTTCCCTGGTGCAGAATTCTCTGTCTTCAGTCTAGACAGAATGCCTCTGGGCATCGCTAAACTCACTTTAATTCCGCTGAATAGAATGTAAGTAGATCATTAGGTACTCACCACACAGAGCTTTGTAGGCGATTGACCTTTATATGGGCAAGAGAATAAATTAAAGCGACTTTTGAGATTTTCTTTTTACATTTTACTCTGCTTTAGAAAACACCCTGCATTGCGTTAAAGGTGTGCAATATGATGGTATAGTCAAGACACAGCAAAAGCATTTCTAGAGTGAAGCTGCTTAGCACCCCATCATCTTTCAGTTACCTGTTTTAAAGTAAAAAGATACAAGCTAGCTGAGCACCAGGTTTCATCTCTGTTTCTGAAGAACGTATGCAGGATGACCAGCTGCCTCACAGCCCTGCCACCATTAACTTCCCACCATGATGGACCATACCCTCAAACTGTGACCTGAAATAAACTCTACCTTCCTTTCACTACCTTTGTCAGGTATTGTCTCGCGGCAACAAGCAAAGTAATTAATACAGCAACCGGCAACAGACGATGGCAGCGAACGCACAGTACAATCAAGTAGTCAAAAGGTCCCTGCTGGCACTTCTACACTGATGGGGGATTTCTAGGATCTTTATTAAACATCAAACCTTAAAGATAAACTCTGTGAGCCTGATGAGGTGACATGGCCTCCTTGTGCCACCCCTCTACATAAACGGAAATATTGGGATACTCAAGTATGGACTTTGCAAGGTTGCTGGGATGATTAAATGAGAAAAGATAACATATGTGGTAGTAAGCAGGCTGCCCGTGGGGCCCTCATCTACCTCCTCTGTATGAAGTACAACACAAGAAAGAGAAAGAGGAAGCGAGCTCCTGCCATTTTCACCAGACATTTCGTGGTGGATGCCCTTGGCCAATCATAGTTTTGGAGGTGAGGAATTTTGGACAGGCCACATCTCCAGAGAAGGAGGACAGAAGGTCAAAGAAAGAGAGAGGACAGCCAGGAGACAGAGAACAAGCTTTGTTCGGTCACAAACACTCTTTGCCATAAAATATAAACAGCTGAAGGTGCCTGAATAGCCACCATAGGATAATGGAATTTTCCAGGGATTTGTGGCAACTCTTGCTCTCCACAACCCTAGGCCGCACTAGGCTGTAGCACAGCCCAGGAATCCAGTGTGGCTTGACTTAGCTTGGAACTGCTGTAAGCTCAAACCAGCCTAGATTATGGGTTGTGACTATCCAAGAATCGAAGTTAGTATTCTTCATCTTACATTTAGCCTGTTTGATAAAACCATCTTAGTAGAAACTGAAAAATCAACGAGGAATTGAGAAAAAAAGTCTCACCTCCTAATGAGCCCTTTAACCCTCAAGGAAAACATCAAGTCTCCAGTTCTAGCGGAGGAGGTGATTCTTAGAGACTGTCAAATGCGGAAGTAGTTACGGAATTATTGCTCTGGGGCAGAACACAGAGACCTGGCAAGATTGACCGCTAAGGAGGATTAAAGCTATGGATGATAAGTGTGAACTGGGGTACAGTGTGGGAGGGGGGCAGGTAAGTAAGCTGTCTCACAGGTTAACTCAACCTTGACTGGATATGCCATTACTGACCAGTAAAACTATTACACATTAGCCATTCCATGTTGTCACACGTCTACTGGACATTTGACCTTTTCTATCTCTGCATGTTACCCCAAGACTGGGTGATCAGGGCCAGCAGGCAGGCTGCATCTCTCTGCCCATACCCATACTATACCTGTCAACTTGAGAAGTGGGCAGATGGATGGCCGCCTCTGTTCTCTCATCCATCCCAGGCACTACAATGCCAACCCATCACCTGTTTTTACAGATGACAAGTGTGAGATTGAGAACACAGGCTGGAGACAGAGAACCAACTGGACTCAAAGCCAACCTGAACAGCTCACTCAGTCAATGACTTCAGTAAAATTCACCAAAACAATGTACACATACAGCACGTGGCATAACCTGAAGCGTAGTACACATTTTCATACTGATGGAAGTGGTGCCCGACCAATTTTTGAAACAAGACCTTGCTAAAGATTCCAGGCCAACCTCAAGCACAAGATACATCTTTCCCAGCCAGATGCAGGGGCTACAGAGGGCAGCCATGATGATGCCTGGCTGCCTTACTTGTGGAATGATTGGTCACTTCTCAGTTTAGACACAGAGCTGACTTACCATGGGGGACCACACGGTGGCAGTGGGCACACCACTTCCCCGTTAGGACAGACCATACAGGAAAGGGTATTTGGGAGCTAGGGTCACAGCCCAGAGCCTCTCTGCCTGTCCTGTAGGTCTTCCCTTTAAAGCGTCATATCTTAAACTGTGCAAAACTCTGTTATCTGCCAAGTACACCACACCTTCTTCTGTAAGGACAATTTCTATAGTGGAGAAGACACGAGCAATTCCCTCACTCTGAAAATAAACCAAGGAAGCCCTTTCTCTTAGATGAATGATATAATTAAAGAGTCAAGTATGACAAGTGTGAAGATTGGGGACTTTTCTTAGAAGATCTGTTTGGAGTGAGAGCTTTTATGCCAGAAAGGTCCTTGTAGTATTCTGATTCCCACGTTAAAGTCCTATGAAGGAAGGCCATAACTGATTGAAATGCTACAAAAGCTTTATGGTCTATAAAATCAAGGAGGATATTTTAAATGCTATCAGGCAAGCATTAAAGATGGCTGTCCCTGTAATGACATTTGGCTACCAGTCAAAGTGCATTTTCTGACCCCACTTGAATAGAAACTGTAAAATGTATTTGGAAACAACAGACAGATCCTCTTGAACATGGTTATTTACATTACAGACTAAGAGTCCAAAGCAGACCTGAGGACAGCCGATAAGGCAGAAATGAGGCCCAAGCCAACTAGGCGAGTCAATAAAAGTACTATGTTGGGAGAGCTTGAGAGGCAGGGGGCAAGAACACACCTAGTCTCGGGAACTACAACTTAAGTGGGCAGTCAAAGGGGAAGTGATATTGGTAGATAGATACAAGCTGGAAATGGAAAAGAAAGGAAACTGGAGGGAATGTGGAGACATCTCAGCTGGTAAAACTCTTGCCACACAAGCATCAGGGCATGAGTTCAATTCCCAGTGTCCATTGAACAATGCAGATATGGTGGCAAACTTGTAATTCCAGTTCTGGGGAAGCAGGGACAGGTGAATCTCAGAGGCTCAATGGCCAGCTGGCCCAGCTGAATCTGTGAGCACCAAGTTCTGTGGGAGACCCTGCCTCAAAAAATAAGGTGGACAGTGATTGCAGAATATTCCCAAATGGGAACCTCTGGCTTCCATACATACCCTCAGACCCAGATACCTGCACACATATGAGCATGTGCACACATATGCATACAGAGAAGGCTGGTTATTTGTTGTGGTTTTTTTCCCCTTCCTCTAGGATAAGGTCTCTATAGTATAAACTCAAGCATTTAAGCTGAGCATTTATACAAACTTTGACCAGAAATTCCTATTTCCTCTAGGAATAGTGATAAAAGCCTTTACAAATTTATGTATAAGAACACTTACTGCTGTGTTATTTATTAGAGGAAAAAAAAAGTAACTGGCTAGCCAAAAAAATATTATGTAAGTTTATATCATAAAATAATATGCAGCTAAAAAATCAGTCTTGTAAATCCTAATGAATTGGTGAAAAAAAAAAAAAGAAGGTCCATGATTATAGTAGCTAAGGAATAAAACAGATTGCGGAATAAACATTGCAATGCGATTCTATGCATGTAAAAAGGCTTCTAATACATTCTATGTATTTATAGAATAGGTCAAACATTATATTATATACCTAGAGCTTAAAAGGGTTTTTATCTTAGGAAGTGGGAGAAGAGCCCGTTTTGTCTGTCTGTATGTGGCAGCTGGCTTTGCAGTGAACCTGAATGCCCTTCCACCAAACAGCATGTCAAAGCTCTTCCTAAACAGAAGTCTACCCTTGAAGGCTTATTTGCTAGGAGGCATAGTCAGAAGCAGTGCCCTCCATCTTTTCATTTTACACCCTCTTACCCTGATGTTACCGAGTGGGTCTCCCCAGAGAGACAGAGGACATCTTGGAAGAGAAGTAAAAATGGCAGAGCCTCTGAAAGGCAGTGTTTTAGCAAGGGGACCTAAGACAGGGCTGAGGTCCAGGAAACACCCAACAGGAGACCCTGAGAGTCATGCGGGATTGGGCACAGCAGCCTCTTGAGTCCTGGCTGGTAGCATTGGCAGAGGGTGAGGAGATGGGCAGAAACGGCCAACAGGTTAAGAGGTCCGGAGTCATGAAAATGAATGCCTGCCTGGAGCCACTGGAGCCTGTAGGCTCCTCACAGGCCCAGGTGGATAAGCCCATCTTATCCTGACAAGCTGCTTTGGTAGCCAAGTGTGAAACCAGGGAGTGCATGACACTCTCACACCACACAATCCAGAAAGAATCCCAGACTCCGAGCTGGATTCCAGGCAGACCCGATGACAGGCGCAAGAGTGAGAAGAGAAGGGTGAACCCATGCTGCTTGCTGTCCTGACTGGTAAGGAAATAGGACAGAGGCAGGAACACTTGCACATACTCTGTCCTGTGCTTGGTACAGCAGTCACAGTGGACGGGAAACAGATGTGCCATTAGGCTCGGTCATCTAAGCAAATCTTAGTGAAGGCATCATATAAAGCGCAGGAAGAACACAGAGCAACTGCTATGGGTTGGTTATAGACAGCTGTCACCATTCTTAGTGGGTAGGGTGACCTAGAGAGGACGAGCTCCCTGATCACAGTCCTCAGGAACGAGCTGGGAGTTTTGGTGGGAAGAATGCACCGGCCATGGTGTTATTGTGGGGGGAGACACTGGGATGTCAACACCCTAGCTCTTTTCTCCTCCCTTGCCAGTAACCTGTTGTGTCTACACTGGACACTCCCATAGGAAGCCAGGGAGCAAGAGAGCCCAAAAAGGCAGCCTCGGCTGCAGACAGGATGGAAGGAGGTGGGAAAGGAGAGAGTGGGTGAATTAAGGAAGGCAGATATTCATTCGCTCATTCATTACCCCTCCCCCCAATCCCCATCTCCTCTCTCTCCCCTCTAACTGAACAGATAAAAAGGCATTTATATCAAGCATGCAGTTCAGTAGAGTGTTCATCTAGCCTGCCCAAGGCCCTGGGTTCGATCCTCAGCATCACAAAAAGATGCATGTGTGTATACCAGAGGTAAAGCATACATGCATGTTCTTGGACATGTCAGTTCTGAACTCAGAATAGGCCCACATGTGAGTCTCTCCAGGAACAGACCATATATTCAAGAAGAGCAGGCTACATTCTTGGAAAAAACTGTATGTCAGCAGGGTGGTTGGTGGCTCATGCCTTTAATCCCAGTACTTTGGAGGCAGAGGCAGGTGGATCTCTCTGAGTTCGAGGCCAGTCTGGTCTACAGAGTGAGTCCTAGGATAGCCAGAGCTGTTACATAGAAGGAAACGAAACAAAACAAAACAAAACAAAAACTGCATGTCTGAATCTTCCAGGGGAATATCTAAAGAATCCTTGCATTTTTAACCTTCTGTTTTGTTTTTACTAGAGTGCAGACTGCATAAGGATCCATTGAAAGTACAACACTTCTGTCTGGATGGAAACTGGGGGTGCTGCCAGTATTCCAGGGATGTCCTCGAACAGCACTGCGAGCAGCACAGCCCAAGATGGGGAGGTTGGTAAACTGAAATGATTTTGAGGAGAAAGGAGCCATTTACTATGTCTAGGTACTTGGGATGTACGTCCAGTGCTGTCATAAGTATATGATATTTTTCAATAATATTTATTGACTAATACATTTGGAAAATTCGTTTCTAGAAACTTGGCTGGTGATGGTAAGTGATCTGATTGTGACACTCAGGTACCATGACTTAACTTGGACAGCAGGCAACTGGCAACATGGTCATGTTAGAATGTGACAGTAACTGAGAACGACAAGGGAGTATTTAGGGGATGGAAAGACGGTTCACCAGTTCAGAGTGTGTACTGTCCTCGTAGAAGACGAGAGTTTAGAGTTCCCAGCATGCATCCATGTTGGGTGGCTCACAACTGCCCATAACTCCAGCCCCAGAGTATTGGACACCCTTTTCTGGCTTCTATGGACACAGGCATACACACAGGAAGAATAAAAATAAATAAAAAATTTTTCTTTCTTTCTTTTTTGTCTTTTGAAACAGGGTTTCTCTGTGTAGCCCTGGCTGTCCTCAAACTCAGAGATTTGCCTGGTTCTGTCTCTGCTTCCTGAGTGCTGGGACTAAAGGCATGCATTACTACTGCCTGAACTAATAAATTCTCTCTCTCTCTCTCTCCTCCCTCCCTCCCTCCCTCCCTCTCTCTCTCTCTCTCTCTCTCTCTCTCTCTCTCTCTCTCTCTCTCTCTCTCAGGAAAGATGAAAAAGAAAAAAATTAGGGCAGGATATCAGGATATTTGTCATCCAGGGGACCCAGTATAGACTGGACCCAGTATAAAGCCTGGCCTATCAACAGGAAAAGGAGATTTAAGGTGAGATTTTAATGAAGTGAATGTAAAAAATAATTAGCCATGGTTATCTGTGCTGTGGAAATTATGGCATGAGTGGGAGACTTTTTCCCTATCTGTAAGGTTGATGATACATGTTCCTTAAAATGAAAGTTCAGGGGCTGGGGAGAGGGGAGGAAAATTTGCCAGGCATGCGTGAGGACCTAAGTTCCAATCCCCAGCAACCTCGTAAAATCTGGGAGACAGGAGGATGGTTAGAGCTATTTGGCTGTTAGCTCAAGGCTCAGTGAGAGAGCCTGTCTCAAAAGAATGAAGTGGAGAGAAACAGAACAGGACTCCCCACCCCCAATGTCCTCCTCTGGCATTCACCCACACACACATATACCACACTGACACGTGCACATCCAAACACAGGAAATTTCAATTTCAAATGAGGAAGTCTATGTGACAGCTCACCACGGTGAACATTTTCCTGAACATTCTCCAAGATGTATCTGTACAGGCAAATGTACAGAAAGTATTTATGTATGCATGGTTCATCAGCATCTGCTGCTTTTTACCCTGCCTTCTGAAATCTGATACACACTGTACAGTCTTTCTATTTATGTAATTCTAAACTAATTGCCACCTGCGTTCAAGGCTGCAGTCCTGTCTCAGAATTCACAGGGGTCAGCATGCTGAAATCCCTCATATTAACGGTGGCTTCTTATGTACCTATAGAAATCATTTGTTACTTATCAAACTCAGTGCAACATGAAGAGCTTAATTCTACTGTTTAGAGACAATGACAAGAAATCGTATCTGTGTACGTCCGATATGAAGTTATCTTGTCTTTTTAAGTATTTTCCATCTGAGGTAGGTTAAGTCCAAGGATACAGAATCCAGGGCCTGAGTGTTGCTTTGTACTAGGTTTCTATTTGCCAGTGTGGGATCATCTTCAACAAGTTCTCTGGATGAGGTGGGGCTGCTGGGGTAGTGACATAGAGCAAGTACTTTAGGTAACAGGTCCCCACCACCAAGAATGCTCAAGAGGTCTACCCACCCCATGCAGTAGCCACAAGTGGGCTTTATTAGCTTTCCTGACTTTTGAAAATGTGAGAAGTGAAAAGGAGATGCAATTTTTATTTAGCAATGTAAATTTGCTAATGGTGATTCCAAAATAAGTTCAATGCCCATTTATATTGGTTTTATTAATTATCTTTTCATCCTACATTTTCAACCCAGAAGCCTACACATGTGATGTGTTAGTACATAACTTTTTGGCATGGTACAAAGATATATGTGCTTTAAGAAATCTTGCCTTGCCTGACGATGGTGGTGTATGCCTTTAATCCCAGCACCTGGCAGGCAGATTTCTGTGAGCTTGAGGCCAGCCTGGTCTAAAGAGTGAGTTCTAGGACAGGCAGGGCTACACAGAGAAACCTTACCCACTCTGTGGAGTACTGGCATTCTAGGTGTGAGCCACCTCCCCCAGCCTTTCTTCCCCACAACAAAGATCTGTTATCAACACATTCTAGAATAGACTTCACCCAACACGTACTCACCAGAACGGAACACAGAGAGCTGGGCCAGCATGGGCACTTGGTAGGGTTTCCCATCACCCGCCACAAAGGTCCGTTTCTTTGTGCTCTCGGGTTGAAACCTGGATTTCCACAAACCCTTGAAATACACTGCATTGACAAGGACCAGTCTGGTAAGGTCACCGTTGATCAGATTTGGAGAAAGCAGGTTGTCAATCATGCCTGTGAAGTCCAGGAACAAGGGAAAATATCAGCAACGGAAGCCACATTGAGGACAAACTGCAGCCAGTTTCAGACACAACAGCAGGAAAAGAAAAATTAAAGACTTAAATCAGACATTCTGGCCTCATGTAGCCTGAACTCTCTATGTAGCTGAGAATAAGTGAGCTTCTAACTCTCCTTCCATCTCCCAAGTGGTGGGGTTTCTGTGTGTGACACCATGTCAGTTTATGTGGCACTGGAAACTGAATTAAGCAAGCACTCTACCGGCTGAACTACACCAATATCACCTCAACTGGATTCCCTAGGCATGCTTTTTATACTAATTATTCTCACTCAAATTTAAAAATTTCAAGTAAAACCAAAAACAAATTAAACTCACTAGAAAAGACTGGTACTGGTTTATTTACGAGTTTCCCAAACTTCAGTTCCAGAAATCACAACTGATTCTGTGAGCCGTTTGCTTTAGAACATTTTTATGTGTCTAGAAGAAGCTGTATTTAATTAAGAATTATTTTAGATGTTTTGGCCGACAGCTGTCATGTGGCTGCTGACGAGGGTCCTTGGTGTGCGTTTGTGAGATAGTTTTTGCTTCTCTTTGTTTTTAAGCAGCTAGGTTCACGCAGCCCCCATCAAAGTAAACATTCCAACTTGTGGCACATCAAAGCTAAACTTCATCTCTTTTAGGACTTCACAAATGCTTGGAATCAATCCCTGGTCATCACATGTCTCCTGAAGACGCCAAGGAGAACCGAATCTGAATACTGTGTCCCCACTTCAGGGCTAGGCACTGAGCTAGGCTCCAACAGTCCAGAGATGAGAAGAGAGGGGGTTGGCCTACAGGATATGACTTTGAAAGCAAGTGTTCTTTTGCTGGGATGCGGAGTGTCAGCGTGTGACATTAGCAGTGAAGGGACAAATGGGCTCTTCTCACTCCAGAGTGTTGGTGGAACCCTTCACATGTCACCCATGCTTCATGTTCAGGTTCCTTTTTGCTTGGTTTTAGAAGGTTTAAAGGAAGGAATGTGTGCTGGGCAGTGGTGGTGCATGACTTTTATCCCAGCACTCAGGAGGCAGAGGCAGGCAGATCTGGTCTACAGAGCAAATTCCAGGATAGCCAGGATTGTTATACAGAGAAGCCCTGTCTCAAAAGATCAAAGCGTGGTGTGTGTGTGTGTGTGTGTGTGTGTGTGTGTGTGTGTGTGTGTGTATTAAATAGGGTTCCTTATACCCAAAGCTACTGAAATTTAGTCGCTTGACTTTAATACACACACACACACACACACACACACACACACACACACACCACAAATGAAATGGTGACAGTAAAATCAACAGCTTCCAAGATTTCTAATTCAGGCAGAGACCTTCATGTCTCTTAAAATGAAACTCAAAAAAGAGGAGTCCTAATCCTCTCTGAAAACCTCTGAAACTGGCAAATAGCAGGGGGAAGTTTCTGGTGTCTGACATGCAGTATCTTCAGTGTTCTTACTTCCACAAGGGGGCATGGATGCCACCTAAGCCTGGAAAAAATCTACAGGCTATAAATAGCCATCAATCATTCAGTTCTTCAGTGCAAGGCAGCCTCACAAACAGGTTCTTCCAACAGCACTGCTTGAAGCTATGCCCAGTACTTCAGCTGCTACTTCTGCCCCGTGTAGAGAACATTACCCAACTGAATCCACCCTTCTCTTTTATAACCCCTGCCCCTCGACTCTCCTCCCCACTTAGCCCCTCACTGTCCACAGAGTCTGAGGGTTAGTGCCACCAGCCACAATAAAGGTATTTATTCCAGCCAAGTTGAATGAGTCTGCCTCCCCCAACTACACCATGCATCACATCACTGCAAGGATTTTATAGTCAGCGATCAATAAGCAGAAGAGACCTCAGACCGTTTTGCACAGATAAATTATGACTCAGGGCTTGGAGTTGAGTATATAGTGCACACTTGCAATCCCCACACTCAGGAAGTAGAAGCAGAAGAAATCAAGAGTTCAAGGCAAGCCTCTGATGGATAACGAGTTCAATACCAACCTGGGATACATGATACCTCATCTTGAAAAAAAAGCAAAAAGCAAACACAAAAACACAATGCCTTAAACTGTCACTTTCAGGGTAGTGCGTTTTAGGAGGGCAAGGTGTAAATAAAAAGGTAAATGGCAAGGAAAAAGCAGTAAGAAATGGATAGGTTAGAGGTAAGGGGGTACACGAGAGACCTGCTGTTGGTGTTGCAATAAATGTATGTTGACTCTCCTCCATCCATCTTGGGATGCAACCTAGCATGTCCCAAGTGGGTCCCTCCCACAAAAAGCTAAGGATTAGAGGTAGATGCCAAAAGGATTTGGGAAAAGCATAAAGATTTGATTTTAACGAACACACCGAAATGAAAGCACTCAAGTCTGTGGCAGCAAATGCAAGCAAGGTACATCTGAAATGGCAGACAGGGTCCCCAGCTAGCAGGACTTCAGAGGTTCTCAACCTGAGCATTGCTACTCCCTTGCGGGGAAGTCAATGACTCTTTCACGGGGAGGGGGGTCATCTAAGACCACTGGAAAACACAGATATTTATATGACAATACATAACAGTAGCAAAGTTATGTAGTAGCAATGAAAATAGTTTTACGGCCGGGGAATCACCACAACATGAGGAACTGTAATAAAGGGTCACAGCATTAGGAAGGTTGAGGACCGCTGTGAAAACAGCTCACTTTGTGAAGGGTCAGGCCCTGTGCTCATTGCTCCTGTGCTACCATTCACATCATCAAGAAGCCTTCAGGGAACTGTCATTCAGGCAGTTAACGTTAACATATCAACACTCTGAAAATCAGGGGCCAGGGCACGGGGAGGGGGCTGTTCAAAGACATTTTACCAAGGTTACACAGCTGATTTGTAAGTGGCAGAATGGACTTCAGGCTGAGAAAGAATGGACCCAGCACGTTCTATGTCGCATGCGTGGTGGCACAAAAGTGATCAGGAGCTATATAGTGCAGCAGGTTGGGAAGCATTTCAGGCTGCTGCGTGCATGGGTGGGGTCTGAGATGGGAGGATGGGGGAAGCCTTTGTGTCAGGGAGAAGCTGAGCTAAAGAGGCCTCTAAGTCAGACCTGTCACAGGGTTAGCAGAGCACCCTGGTGCTAGCTCTCTGCAGTGAGTGTGACTGCTTAGGTGACCTTAGCAGTTTGGGGACAGAGCTTGCTTGTCTGCAGATCTGGAGATGCCCTCTAGTTGAGCTGGCAGTGGCTCATGTTCCGTGGTGCTCAAAACAGTCCCACGCAATGGAGAACACCCCTCTTAAAAAATAATAAAAGATTTATCCTTAACTTCGCCTATATGCTTATGCCTCTGTATGGGTGTGTGCACGTGAATGTAGGTATGCGTGGTAGCCCGCTGTTGTTGGATTCCCCTGGACCTCAAGTCACAGACAGTTGTAGGCCATCCAACATGGTTGTTGGGAACCAAACTCTGGTCCTCTGCAAGAGCAGCAAGTGCTCTTAAGCGCCAAGCCGTCTTTTCGGCTCCCATTTCTAAATATTTCCATGTTGTTTGCTTTGAGGCAAGCTTGGAAATTTACCAAATATTTTGTACCATTGTTTTTAAAAATTGCATCAGTTATTGATGGCAGTAGTAACTAAGAGCTGGGAGTCACTCTCTTCACTAAGCCCCATGTGGTTCACTGATTTTCAATTATGTCACGATAATTGCTAATGACAAGAAGTGAAAGATAGGTCTGTTTGTTATTATTGCAGAAAAGCCTGGGAAACAGCCTGTTGAGGTTATTATAACTGTGAATTATATAAAAAGTATCTTGTTGGTTTGTTTTTGTTTTGTTTTGTTTTGTTTATAAAATTGCATCTGCAATGGTGACAGCTTGTGGTTCCTTTTGTCATAGTATAACATGCATGACTTAGTCTACTATTGCCAGTTCACATTTATCCTGAGAATTTGGCAAAAATATCAAAATTAAAAAAAGTATCATTTATTCATGTGCACTCGAACCCAAAGGTATAGCTATTTAACCTATATATTCCCTTTGTTTTTCTTTGTATTATTGTTTAATTTTCAAATAAAAATCTGTTTATGTGTGCAGTGGGAATATACAGTGTTATCTATGATTTATATCTATGATATATAGATATAGTTATATATATATTTAATGATATATTTATATTATCTGATTTTCATTTCAAGCTAGAAGGAGGGAGAAGAAGGCTATGGATGTACTTAATTGGTTGAAGGTTTGTTTAGCATGGTGCAAAGTCCGTCAGAAACACTGCCAATAAACAAATGAACAAACAGAAGGAGCTGGGTCTGATAGAACTGAAAAACCCTGCTGGAGCTTCCCAGCACAGGTGGTCAGTGGCTCCATCAGATGGTACACCAACACGAAGCAGCATTATCTTTTTACAGGCAAAGAAGGCCATAAGGTACAATCACATAGCCAACATCAGGACCAAGAGCCATTTCTGCATGTTATGTGTCGCAATCTGCTACCACCAGACATACAGGACCCAGCATCCCAAAACCAGCCCTGGACATACACACTATTATTCTTCTGATAGTAGCATAGTTTTGGGAGTTGACTTCAGATTGCAGAGCAATTGAGAGAAAATTACTGGTCCACTCCCTACACATCTTTCTCAACCCCTCTTCATTAGCTCGCTGAGATGATCACGTTTTCACATGTGGAAGTAGGATGATGGGTCATGGAGCCTGAGTGGAGGTACTCTGCCCCTCCCTTAGAAATTCCAGTAAGTCAGGGGCCAGGGAGCTGTACTCTAAGTTCAGGTACACCGAGAACTAGGTTCTGAGAAGCTTGTTCCCACAAAGGCAGGGTTTACCCTGTTGAGTCTCTGCTTCTTTTATGACTCTAACTCCAAGAGCACATTCTGGTCTTAGTAGCCGTGAGTGTTAAGCTGTGGTTGTTAAATTGCTAAACCTGGAAAGGACGAATCAACAAAGGGCATCCTTGACAGCTTTAACTGATGCAGGAAGACCCAACATGAGAATGAACAGTACCATTTCCGGGTTTTGTGGCCCTGGACTGTGCAGGAGGAGAGAAAGCTAGCTGAATATGGAACATGCCTAAGTTTATTCCTCTATGCTCATGAGTGTGGATGAAGTGTGACCGGTCAGTTTAAACTGTGGCCAGACTTCCCTGCAATGATGGGCTGGAATCTGGAATTGTGAGCTAAGATGAACCCTTTCTTCCCAAAACTGATCTTTGTCAGGGTATTTTACCAAGCGACTGAAATGAAACCAGATCAGCTTCACTTTGTTGTGGTAGGCCCCAAGCTCCTGAATGAGACTTCCGGCTTACGAGTTAGCAGGTTTGAAACCCCAATACTGGAAATCTCCTCCGTTTAATGAGAAAGGACATCTAAACAAGCAGTCATTATGTGATGTTGAAAATGCCATAATGGAAGGGTTTCAAAGCAGTGCCATCCCAAGCCAAACAAAGCCAGTGGAGGGCACCTACAGCTTGGCAATGGCAGATGAGGCTGGGGTCACAGGAGACACAGAGCCAAAGCCAAAGCCTTGTTCCAGGCCAAGGAAACAGACAAGGAAAACAAGGAGGCCCACTAAACCCATGGGTAAGGGCTCTGTAGGCAGGGTATGGCAGGCAAAGGAGAGGGGGGACAGCTGTGTTCTTTCCTGCGGCCCACCCTGCAGGAAGAAAACCCTAGATGGTGAGCAGTGGCAGCCAGAACGGCCTGAGGTGGGGGAGGGAGGCAGCCTGAGACCTGGATGGAGGAGAATGAAGAGGTCTGTCAGAGCCTGCCTAAGCCCACGTGGTTTTTGATAGAGCAAGCGGTGGTCTTGAAGACTGCAGTGAAAATCTCAATCTCTACTCTTTCACTCACAAAACGTGAATCTACACGTAACAGGAGAGCTACTCACCCCTCGTTTCATTTTTAACCCACAAATTGATGGAATCACAGGCCGAGACTGGGTCCTGGAAGTTCACATTCTGCACCTCGCACTGAAACACCTCTCTGTTCCTGGCTGCAAAGGGCACTTCCATTTTAAAGCCATTCTTGACAAACACAGCATTGGCCACGGTCACAATGTCTTTATTCTTCTTGGAGACGATGGCCTTGTTGACCTTCTTCAGCACTTTACCAACTCCTGGAGGAGAAATCAGAAAACATGGCAATATTTTTCTGATAATTTACATATGAAAAAAATTTTTTGTGGACACGTGACTTATATACCTGTAATCCCAGGAGACATAGTATTTTCAGAACACGAATTTATACACACACACACACACACACACACACACACACACACATACACATTAAAAAAAAAACCTTCTCATTTGTACCACATCATATAAGAACAACAAGCAAGACAGGAATCCCAAGAGACTAAGTGTGCCTTGTAAGGGGTCTCTATCTCTGGAGACACGGGTAGTGTTAAAATAAACCCTACAAGTCTTGTGAGACAATTGCTCCTGCACTACGTTTATTATGATGTTCCGCTTGTAGCCAGCATGAATGCTGGTCTACTCGGGGACTGGAAGCCATGGAAAAATGGCTTATCCAGACTCCTTATCCAGACTTCCTTATCCAGACTCCCTTGCCTAACAGTCTGAAGCACAGTTTCCTTTCTTGCCAAGGATTTACAGTGTGATTTCTTTTTTTTTTTCTTCCTATTTGGAGAAAAGATGATGAATAAAATAAGAATTAGGAAGACTGTTACAGATTGTTATGTGCTGCCAACCAGAACACTGTGATTTTTACTTGATATTGAGCTTGGAAAATAAATTAATTTTATGGTAACAAAAGCTTTATTTTACGCGAGCTGTTCATTCATGTTTCATTTAGTTTTGGGGGAGCATAAAAAAAAGAGGAAAAAAAATGTCATAAGGATGTTAGATGGGTTTCCACAGGGAGCTGAATTACAGGACTAATCACCTGAGGTCATTTCCTGAGATACCTTGGCTGTTCCTGAGGGATGACTCATCATGCTGAACATACATCTTCCTCAGATTCCATGAATACCAGGGCCAGGCCATCTCCCCATCCACAAGGAGAGCGTTACATCATGGACCAGACTTTGGAACCTTCACTCACCTTAACACCATGCTGTGCGGAAACCATCACATGGAGAACAGCAGGCTTTGGGGGTCAAAAGTCACCTCCAAGGCCAAGTGACAGCCCTGGCACTTTCTGACTCTGCCCCTCAACATGTACAGTCCCTCCTTGTGATAAGCAATTGCCAGCCAACTTAGCAGGACCTAGAATTACATTAAAAACCTCAGGGCAAGTCTGTGAGGGTTAACTGAGGTGGGAAAACTCAGACTACACCTGGGAGATGCTATTCCCTGAGCTAGGTTCCCACACATAACAAAACAGGAGAAAGTGACCTGGGCATCAGGTTTCTTTTTCGTTACTTCCTGACTAGGGATACAACATGACCAGCCACCTCCAGCTCCTGCTGTTATCATTTTTCCTTCAAATTCAAAACTGAGATAAATCCTGCCTTTCACTGACTTGCTTTTGCCAGGCTATTTTGTCCCAGCAGCGAATAAAAGGAACTCATACACTTCTTGAGGGAAAAGATTGGGGATCATCTTCCATATCCTCAAACAATCTTGCATATTCCCTGGTGAATATCACTACAACAAATAGTGTTTGAGTTTGAGTTCCAAAGAAGGCCTCCAGCATGAATAAGTATATCATGAACCCTGATATCACCTTCTACATATGACTGTTGGCAATTCTAGAGGGAGAAAAGGAAGGGGTAGATTGGTAGCCAACAGGCCAACATCATGAAAATGCCGATCTAAAACCATGGTGGATCAGCATGAAAACCAAACCAAAATAAAACAACAAGACACAACCCCAGTTGCTATTTTGGAATTATGCTGGCTGACAGGGCCTGGATGGCAACAAGAAAGGTCATAAATTTAAGCAGTGACTCATAAAGGCAGTATAAATCACCAACAACCCTGAACGTCCCAGCCAGAGACAGAACAGTATGCCCCAAGGATTCAGCCTTTCCTCTAATCTAATAGGTGGGCAAACTGCAAAAAACAAGCAAAGTTTACTCTCTGTCAACAGGGGCTAGCACTGGGCATATGAGACTCCCAATATATGACCCTCCCATATGAGGGTCACACTAAAAACACAAAGGAAGTGAGGGCGAGCAGCTAGAGCCAAGGAAAAGCATCCTTCTACTACCAACCAGAGCCAGTGTAGTCAAGAGTCTTAGAGCTTCACCGGCTAGAAGTGGGTGGAGAACCTGGCACTTTCCAATGAGGTAACTGCCGCCTTGATAGGAATCACGACTTGTTTGCATCAGTGTGGAGGGCAGCAAAGAAGAGCTCAGAAATGGTCCTGCCCCCTTGGGTGCTACAGTTGTGGAAAGCGAGAGCCAACCTACAGGGAAACCCTGCCTGCAGACACGTGTTCCTGCGGCTAAGCAGGTGATTCAAAACAAGCTTTCCTTTCAATAACACTAAGCCTTTCTCATCATCCTTTACCTGCATTTGTTGTCACTTTGTTGGGTTTTTGTTTGTTTGTTTGTTTGTCCTTTTGTGGATCTAAATATCAATCCCAGGGTTTTGTATATGATAGGCAAGTCCCAGCCCCACTGGGCTACATCTCCAGGTTCATTTTCATCTCTTTGAGATAAACTTTGAGTAGCCAGGTGGCTCTTGAACTCTTGACCCTTCTGACTCACGTCTCAAGTGCTATGGCTAGAAACATGTTAGTTACCGGGTCCATTGGCTGGACACTGTTGGCATATTTTTTTTTTTTTAAAAGACATTTAGCTCTCTACTTCAGATTTATAAGTGGCTTCAAATCAGCAGACAAGGTAGGCTGGGGAGATGGCTCAGCCAGGAAAGTTCTTGGCACACAAACATGAGTATCTAAGTTCGGATCCTTAGTATCTATGCAAAACCTGCCAGTGTGGTGGTATATATCTATGGTCCTAGCATTATGGAAGTAGAGGGAGGTAGATCCCCAGAGCTCAGTGGCCAGCTTGCTCCCATACTCTCAGTCTCTAACGTGGGCATGTTCCACAAGGATGTTTCTTACAACACCAAAGGCTTCCCTTAGGAGAGACCAGTAGTGCTATTAGACAGAAAACACAAAACCCAACAGCTATAGAACCTAACTTTGGGGATATCAACTTTCCTTCAGAAGACTCTGGCCCTATGTTCTAGATGCCACTGCATGATTTTTCTTTGCTGCCCTGCTTCTCAGATTAAGAAGAGACAAAGCCATGACCCTTCACATTCAGGACTGATGGCAAAGCCTCACTAATGGAGAGAGTGGGTACACACGAACCATTTACGCTGTATCTCATCACTGTCGTGAGCTGCTTCTTCGTCCTGCCATCTGCCCCCAGCTGCAGCATGCCCAGGATGGATGCAATCCCATGTGGGGAGACGACGATGTTTTCATGAGGCCGTGACTTGATGATCTGATTGAAAACCTGGATCCCTGTGTCAGAGCCTAGTTCCTCCAGAGACAGAGAGTTGAACTGGGAGTACACGGAAGACAATGTCACCGCGGTCAAGATGAAGAAGGGAAAATGCCAGTTCATGGTTCCTTCCAACAAGGACAGCCTAAAAGAAAAAGCAGATAGAAACACATCACTCGTTTGTGAACACAAAAGGACGAATGCTCTGAACTCAACTAGGTGTGTGCTCATGATAACTGAATGTTGTGCTAAGTTAGTCTCAAATGCATGGGGTATAGACAGACAGGGCTGGAAAGTAATAAATTTCCATCTGCTGGGTCGGTAGTATGTACCAGGCACCAGGCTGAAATCAATACTTAACTCTTGTAACTCTGTCAATCATTTAAAATGTTATTTCCAAGAGTCTTCCATGTGCCAAGCCCTATTGTAAGTGCTACACAGACAACTGTAAATCTGAAGGGTGTGACCCTGGCCCTCTCAGAGTGTCCTAGAGAGACACGGAGGAGAAAATAAACCAGCAAGCTATTAGGTAACTTCAGAGAAGAATAAAAGCCAGGATCATAAAGCAAAGTAATGTGGTTGAGTGAAGGGCCACAGAGGGTCACATCATAAGGACCACTTCTGTTGCAGGAACACAGAAGAGGACAGCCCAAGATTGAAGAAAGAACCAGCCATGCATGGATGCGGGAAGAGCATGCCAGGCAAAGGGACAGCAGGACTAACGGGCTGGGGGAGAATAGGCAGGCTGTCTGATAGAGGCCAAGGTAGACAGAAATCAAGGGTCGTAAGAGACCCTTGGAGGGTAGTTCAGGTTGTCAGGATTTTCATATAACCACCCAGATCGATTCTTTTAATGTACCACACACAACTTTTTTAAATTACAGGGCTGTTAATTAAAACAAATTTCAGTGGTAGCTTTAAAGCTACAACAGGGCAGAACAATTGGTAAATCCATAAACTGTGCGGATGGCATCACTTACACCGAGAATTTCAATTACAGCCATTTGCTTTAAATATGCTTCAGTCCTTGATTGCCACCGACAGCGCTTTCTTTGGCTATGACAAGAGGTAGGAGTTTACATGTATTTATGGGAAAGCAAACACTTCCATTAAGTTAGAACTCAATGGCAGCACTTAGCAAAAACAAAGACAGAATTTGTGATGTTACTAATTTGATCCCTGCTTTAGAGACCAGAGATTTCAAGAGGCGCAAATCTCCTGTGGTGCCATTGGAATGGCCTTGTCACCTATGGGAGGTTATGGAGAGACAGGTGACCCGGAATGAGAGGAAATCAGTGGCCACAGGGAAAATAAAGAGTGTGGACAGGGTGGGGTAAACTATATCTTCCCGCCTTCCTTTCCCTGTTTGGGGAACTTCCCACACAAGGTCATGCATGCCTGATACTCAAAAAAGCACTTGTGGGATTAAGCCCGAGGGGCTATGAGCATCAATTTCTAATTTTATTATTTTTCATTGCATCAAACTAGAGTTTACTGAATGTGGTTGAGGAAGTCCTTGTGTTTAGTCCTGAGCATCACTGTGAACTCAAAAACTGGTCCAAATAAATACCAGCATCCAGGTTCATGTTGGGCAAGGAGTGTCAGCACAAACAGAATTCCCTGCCTGGTCGTCCACGTACTAAGCCACTAAGGACATACCATTCAAACACATGTTTGTAGTTTTCTTATACATTGTGAAGTAGGTAACTTCTAAAACTTCAGAACATCTGGGGTCTCTCCAGAGCTTAATTATAAAATATTTGTCTAATTCAGCCTGTCTAAATTCAAAATGTGTTAGTGACCTACATACGCTCCCACGTGGGCCTCTGCTGTGGTCAGCAGTGGCCTATTTTGACTTTGGCACCTTGGACTGGCTCTAATACCACGACAATTGCCCAGTTTCCTGGAGCCTGTTGGACCTTGGAGGACTGCCAAGCCCTGGCCATGGGAGCCTTACTTACTCCTCCTCTGTGTTAGCTCTGATTTCCTTTTCTCCCTCAGGGAATGCATTTCCTCTTTGAAACTTAACACAGCACAAAGTAATAGCAAAGACAAATAAATAAATAAATAAATAAATAAATAAATAAATAAATAAATAAAATGTGCAAAATCTTTGTACCAACCAACCTCATCAACTTCAGTTAATGACTGCTAAGGAACTCTGTTGGGTGAGGGGATATTTGAATAAAGGGTTGGATTTGTACACTCAAAAGGCACACAAAGATAGCATGTTGGTTTTGTCACTGGTAGCTTAAGCCTCTTTAACAGAGAAAGAGGGAAGAAGGAGGAAGGGAGAGGAAGAAGGGAGGGGGATGGAGGGAAGGGAGGGTGGGAGAGAGAGAGAGAGAGAGAGAGAGAGAGAGAGAGAGAGAGAGAGAGAGAGAGAGAGAGAGAGAGAGAGAGAGACTAAAAGAACAGTTTCATTATAGTGGGGTGTTTTTCTTGGTGTCTTTGCCCAGGGAAGTTTTTGAGAGATTGTCCATGTTCTGCTTCTGAAAGGCACCCTGGGCAGTCAGTCTCCAGGCTCTGTGGAACTTGGAATCAGGGCAGTTTTTGATGAATGTTCTGGGCATAGCTTCTACTTGGCCAAATGCTCTCAAATCTAAACTCACCTGGCTTGTACACACGGCTAAGAATAAGCTCATGAGCCTGGAGGAACAGTGGATACATAAATCACTTCGGGCTTGAGTAAGTCCTAATAATGAAATGCACTCATGGCCCTACAGATATTGTTTTACATGACATAAGTGTGGCTGGTTTTAAAATGCTTCATTTGCAGGACAAGCAGACTCCTGCAATGGGAAGAATATAGCTACTTTCTGTTTATTTTCATTTTTAAAAGAAGTCACTCTTCAAACTTGGGTATGAGAGGGAAGAGTAAGCATTTGGTCCAAATGTATTGGGTTGCGTAGATATAGAGGTTCGTAAATCTGAGTGTTTCACTTTCTCGAGTAATGTTTTTACAACAATAAAAAGCAATTCATGTGCTTTAGGCCATCATTGAGGGAGATCATAAGCCTACCAATAAAACTACCTCCACAGGCACAGGCTTCCGAATGTTGGCTTTCTCCTCCTCCAAGCCTTTTCGATTTCCAGCAAGGATAACACTCCAGGAGTAATTGGGTGCTACTCTGAGCGGTAAGCATGGCTTAGTGTAGTAAATAATGGGCTGCTAGTTCTGCAAATGCCAGATTCAAAATGCATACTTGAAAATGTGTCACTTGTCCATGGTAGGCGTGAGAGAAATACATGCCATAGACTGAATGGCTTCAACAGTCACATCGACACAGGCAAAGCTGAAAATTTCTGCCAATTTCACTGTCTGGCATCCAGTAGTTTGCTACCTATTTCCTCTGGCTGTTCACGACACTCTCTTGACCTCAAAAACAAACAAACAAACAAACAAATAAACAAAAATCCCTCACTGGTGGGCTGCGGAGGCCCTCACCTCCCACGTCTCTTCTTCCAGGACTGTTTTCTCTTGAGGGCCTTTCCTTCACTTTTTTCTCTACTGTCCGTCCTCTTAGTGACCACCAGAGCTTGCCCAGCTCCTCCTCTGTGACTATGTCACCTCTCTCCTCACCTCTCATTTGGCTTGTTTTCAAACTGCCCCACCCACTCCCCACCAGACAGGGAGCTCAAAGGCAGGGGCCTTTAGAATCCTGGAGCCTACGGGGTCTATTTAGAGCCTCACCATTGGCAAGCACTAAATCAGAGGCAGGAGCGAGGGCCTAATCCCACTGCTTGGGATTTGGTTTGGAATGTGGTGTTCCAAAAATACTTTAGGAAACTGAAATTCAGGAGACAGCACACACAAGTCTGGATTCAGAGTTACTAAACAGGAAATGTGGAAAAAAGAGAAGTGTTGGTACGGCTGGGCCCTCACTCTCACCACAAATGTCCTGTATCCAGTGCCACCCCTCTGGGGGTTGGTCATGTGCCTTGATTTCTGTAGCTCTCTGTCCATCACTAGCCTGGGCAGCATAAACACTTGCAAACAGACCCCTAGATTGATTCGTTGCTGCCCATCTATAGTACAAAAAGTGAGAGAGCCCTGTAAACGGTGGTGTTTATTTCCCAATTTTCTATTTAACAAGCTATTTTTATATAAACTATACCTTATCCACAGCACAAGTAGACAATAAATCCCACGGCCACACACTCCATTTAACATAGCAAGTTATATGTAAACAGTTTGGTGTGAAAAAAAAAATCACAATAGAAGTTATAGGCTCAGACTTGACCAGGTGTTTCTCATCTGGTCTGGGGACCCAAACATGTCTAAAGAAAGGACAGTAGTCTATCCTCCATCACTCACTAAATATGTTGGAAGAGCTAATGATAATAAACTACATGTGTGCTGCATAACACACATATGTATATGTATACACAATCATGTATTCAAATATACATAAAATATATGGAAAACTATGTCTACAATATTCAACATTTATTAATGGTAGTGATCAATACATGACTTATCTCTTGCATGTCGAAGAAAACTACAATCACCATGAAACAGACATCATGAAACAGGTATCCCCTAGATAGGATACAGACCCACAATATCACTGTCACTTAGCAAAATGAGTGACTCCTTCATATGCTGCTTCTCCAGTGTTCACACTGTCCTTATTACCTTCTGTTATATGCATCACTTTATTTGATTCAAGATATCCATAAGCTCCAGACATTACAACAAGTTGACGAGACCCTCTTGCTTTTTCAGAACAACAACAACAAAATTCTTACATTACTTTGTTTTTCACTGTGGTCCTAATACCCACTGGAATGTGATAACTGCATTCCTCTGTCTTATGTAAAATTGATAGACTCAGAGCAGAGTGGTTGGCAACAGAGACAGTATGGCCCGAAGAACAGAAAACTTGCTACCTGGAAGGTTATCAGCAACCCTGATCCAGAGGCTAAGCCACTCAACTGATTCCACTCTTCAGGGAAGGCTGTATTGCAATGGTGCTGTCAAAGGTGTTAGACTCACAGGTCAATTGTTTTTGTACCGTGATCATTGCACAAGTACCTCTTCCTCCTCCTTTTTTAAAATTAGAATTTCCCAAATGGTAGATGCTCTTATAACTAAGTTCACTTCCTTCACTGGTAGGAATCTAGATTACAAGAAAGCCTCCATAGCTGACTACCCTGAGCCTCAGTATGTGTGGGAAAATGGAACAAACGCCAGAACAGTTGTCAATTCAAAACGACTTCATCACACAGTTCTGAGTTCACCAGAGTGCTCTGCTTCATTTTCTGGTCATTACAAACTCATGTTTTCAACATCTTCTAGAGGCTTGGCCCACTGTAAATATTATTCTTGCTGAGAGTCGAATCAAGTCACCTCAAGCTGATTCTTGAAACACTCAATTTGATCAGGGAGTGTCCTCGGCTTCTGTATATTTCCTGTCCCAAGCACAGTCAGTCACTTCTTGGCTCCTCTTAGAGTGAAACACTATTTACAGATTGCATCGTAACGCCCCCATCTCATAAATCCCAAGAGAGCTGAAGCAATACTGGGGGACGGAGAGACTGAAGAACCCACATTTATTTATGTCATTCTCTGGGGTGTATCCAAATCTTGAAAGACAGACTGCCTACACATAAATTGCCTTGCCTCCCAGGGCCAAGAAAGCCACAAGGGGCTCATCAGATGAGGTCAAAATTGGGGAGTCAGTTGACATTAAAAATTGGTAAGACTGGTTAAAGTATACTACTAGTGTGTAAAAATCAGCGAGTCTCCTGAATTGTGCCTATCATTAAAAAGGAGGGTCACAACAATGCCAGAAACCTGGAATGAGCAATTGATAGTATTGCAAGGAAGGTCACCCCCCACCCCGCCCCCAGTTCTCTCCATCACGTCTTCCTAATCAAACAGCCAGCCAAAGAAGAAAGCTCTGAGGTCCTCTTCTTCAAATGCTCCCTCATTGATCTGTCTCTATGCCCATTCTTCTAAAGGGGAAATGACTGGTAGGAACACACCAGAAAACCACATTTCATCAGAAGGACCATATCTCCCAACAGCTTTGGATGAGGACTTCTCAAAGGAGAAAGAAAAACTTGTTACATAGGTTGTAATGGGTGTGTTTATCTCCCACCTCCCAAAACCCCATTCATAATGGTAAGCTATGTCTCTCAGTGTGCAGATTTAAGCCATTAAATCTGTAATGCTTCAGATGGGGAGTTTCCTAATCCAGCAACCACGAGAGGTCTTCAGGACTACCAGTGATATCAACCAGTGGCTTACATTTTTGAAGACAGGGAAACAATTTCATTAAAAAAAAAAGAAAAGAAGGTATAACAGATACTTTAGGGGATACAAAATAACCGTGAACACGAACACTTTAATAAAAAAAGGAAATTGTTTTTTATTATAGCATAATTATACATTTTAAATCTATTTTTATATTGAATTATTTGTGTAAGGAGGACGTGCCATGACATGCATATGGAGATCAGAGTGCAGTTTACAGGAATCAGTTTGTCCCTTCTGGCATGTGGTTCTGGGGTTGAACTCAGGACATGAGACTTGGTGGCAAGTGCTTTTACTGTCTGAGCCTAAAATATATTTTTGTTTCTTTTACCTCCCATTGAGAGGCTGTTTATTCAGCCTATATGCAAAGCCAGACCATGAACATAACTTCACCAGTCCTTTGCAGTAACACTGGTGCTATCTCTGGGTCCTCCGCTCATGGAAGAGAATTCAGTGCCCTTTAAGTTGATGCTGACTGAGGCAAACTACAAAGGCCAAGGGTTATAAGAACAAATAGATTTTTAAAAATATTTCTGAAAGCCAGTCTGGAATAAAGATCTATTCTTAAAAAAAAAAAAAAAAAAAGCATATACCTGTTAAACAGCAAACTCCCTTTATCATGCAACTGTGACAGAATAAAAGAAGATCTGCATCCAAGACTGATTATTTCTAGAAGCAAAATGATTGCAATAAGCAGCTAAACTGGCACTTTTAATTGCAATCTAAATCTCCAGTGGAAGTGGCACTGTGGGTAGCCTTTTAGCAGCTCAGCATACTTGCCCTCTAGCTTTTGTGTGCTCTGTTGCTAACCGTTTGCACCTGCTACCTTTGGACAACTGCCAGTGGGAAGCAAAGCCCACTTTTCTTCATGGGTCTTAAGTGTTTACAGACACTATTTCCTCCCAGAAGGCTAATAGCCATTGACTCCTGGTCCCGCTATAAATAACTCTCCAGAATGCCCATGAGCTCTGTAGTGGGACTTGGCCCTGATACCGTATCTTGCTTAGCTTCCCCTTTTTCTAAGGCCCCCTCTTCCCATTCCCCTGCTAGGTTTGCCTAGAAGTTCTTCCTTATCGAATCACCTTGCTGCTTCTGGGAGAATATACATGACCTATGCCGCCCAACACTGAGAATAGTTAATGGCATCTACCCAAACAGGGTCACTCACTGTTATGAAAGCCAAGAAGTAATGTATCAGTAGTAACTAATGCTGGGTAATTGGGCTGTTAATTTTTGTTGCTAAGATACCTTTGCTACATAACCTGGGCTGGACTAAGAATGCTAAGTCTTGTCCCTCAGCCTCCCTATGGTTGGAAAAGATATACTTTAGTTTACAAAACTATTTATGATATAGTCAACTATGTGAAAATTATACTCATATGTAAAAAGACTAAAGGACATCATTGAGCTACCACTATACAACTGTTTCTGATGACTGCTTCATGCTGCATGCTATGCATCTTGCAAAGTTTCAGAAATGAAACACTTAGAATCCTTTTTTCTGCTTATAAAAACATGCATGACAGGATGTTGGAATCGACATCAGCTGAAAGATAAAAACTGGATGGGAGCAGAGAAAGCTGCAGAGCACAGGAACCACAAAAGCTGCATAGTCAGAAGACCATGAAAAACTGTAACAAAAGGGTATCTACTGGAAAGAAAAATGTGGACACATGACACAGTGAGCTCCTTTCCTATACACTACGGTAAATGTTACAGACTGTTCATGTTCTTCCGTCAATAAATAGAGGTGGCTCTACTCTGATGAGCAACTTGATTAATTTGTCTCTATATCTCCATATCAGACATTTAAATAAAGATAGATAATTATTTATTAATATTTTATGCCATGTATTAGTACACTGCCTAGATTACAGAAGGGATTCAATAGATGCTTATGAAACAAATTGTAATTTAATGGAAATTAACTTCTCCATTTCTATTCTATGTGCCAGCAGCAATTAAATCCTTCTTCCCAACTCTAACTTGCTTAAAATCTATAGGCTATACCGTTAAGTACTTGGGAATAATAGCCATCATTAATTGGGCACACACAGCTAGAGTCTGATATATATATATATATATATATATATATATATATATACACATACATATATTCATTCTTAGAGGATATATATATATATATCCTCTAAGAATTCACCTATTGAAGTTCTAACCTGCAATGTGATGTTATCAGAAGTCGTTCTTGCTGGATATAGTGGTGCACACAAGCTTTTAGTTGCAGCATTCCTTAGGCAGACATGCCTCTCTCTGAGTTCAAGGCCAGCTTTGTCTACATAGTGAATTCCAAGCCATCCAGGGAAACACAGTAAAACTCTGTCTCAATAATAATGATGATGATAACAAAAATCATATATTTGAGAGATGATTAGATTTTGGGGGTGGGGTTTCATGAATGGTATTTGTGCCATTATAAAGGGGACCCCAGAGATGGCTAGTCCTGCTTAACGCATGAGAAAACAACTAGAAATACCACCTACAATTAAAAAGCAAGCCCTTACCAGCCACTGTAGACTTCCTTGACTCTACAGCTGTGAGAAATAATGTTCTATTGTTTATAAGCTCGCCAGTCAATGGTATTTTATTACAACAGATCAAATGAACACAGCACCTACTAAATGCCAGACACTGTAATTTACATTGAAAATTCACTTTAATTCTCCACATAAGAAGTAGGTGTCAGTTGTTTCTGTATTACAAATGGTGGAAACTAGGGACCAGAAAAAAAGAAAAAGCTGAGTAACCCACCTAGCGCGTATAGCTCATACATGGTAGAGACCTGTGGCTGAGAGCCTGTACTCTTGGCTAATATGCAACAATGCTTCCTTTGGTGGAGTTTAAAGGGCAACGAAGGAAAAGATGAAGAAACACTGTGTTCCTCTACCTGGGCTTAGCTCACCAAACACTTGGAACAAACAAGTGAGCACAGCTTTCAAGAGTGCCAACCTGAACATAATGTTTGTTACTCTAGGGCGATGGCTTTCGTTCAGGGTGGGGGCAACTCTGTCCCCAGGGGAGTTTTGAAGACACTTCTGGTTGTCATACTACTTGGTGTTATGCCGCCTACTGGGTGGAGACCAAGGATACAGCACCTTATGGGTAGAAGCTCTCAGGGTGTGGGTAGGCTCCCCCACCTCAGGCCTCAGGACTCCAAGAGGACCTATGGGTGCACAGAAGAACATATATTCATCCACTGCCCGGGCCATACCACAATGCCACTGGCTTCTCTTCATTTATAATCATAGCCAAAGCCATGGCAGCACCAACACCGATTTACATCATGATTTCCTGGGTTTTTGTTTTGTTTTGTTTTGTTTAAGTCTGGAACTTGCCTGTGTGGAAGAGGAAGGAATCCAGCCAGTTATGTCTGTGCATCCTAGAAAGGTGCTGGCTTATGACCAGCAATTATTCCTTCAGCCTGATAGTTCACCTCATCCAATGTGTCAGCTTCTGTTTGCCACAGCCTGTGGCAGGACTCTGAGTCTGGAAGCAGGAATTCAGGCATTCTAATGAGCTGCTGCTTCCAGCAAGAAGCATGGGGAGATGGTAATACCAGGCTGAGTCACTGGGCAGTTATGTCCCTATACTCTCCAAAGAGCAGCAGCAGGAAGCCGAGTGCCATCACATCTTCTGCCCTTGGCCTGTCCTCCTTCTCACTGACAGGCAGCCCTCTCCCTATGGCTGCTTGTTTTTGCTAAACCAAAGCTACTCTATCAGTCGTGTTCGGGGAAATGGAACTGTCAAGTGCTGAGAGAGAGAAGACCCTTAACGTTCACACTCACCCTGTGCTACGTTTCACACCTCTGTACTCATTCCCTGGCACACTCTGGACCACTTCTCTCCAGGACCCGCTGAGCTAAGCAACTCTGAGTCCCACTCCAACTCTACTCCCTCCTTCATCTGAGGGGAAAGTCAGACCACTAAATTATGAATTAAGTCTCAAGGTGACCCTATGTTAAATTACCCTAAAAAGGGAAGGGGTGTGTTTGTAAAGACGTGTGTGTGTGTGTGTGTGTGTGTGTGTGTGTGTGTATGTGTGAGAGCGCGCGTGTGTGTAGGGAGTTTCCATCTTCATGGGGAAGGATACCTTTTTTTAGCAGACCAGTAAATGTGTAGGTGACATCTGAGTCCTGCAAAGATGTCATGGAGATGCTTTTTCTGAGCCATGAGGCCCAGCTTTGACAGCACTAACAGAGGATGTGGGCTTTAATCAGGCAGGAACCTGGAGGCCCTTGTGCTCCTATTTCAGTCAGTGGGGGTGGTGGGCAAGGAAACCCACATTTGACCATGTAGAGAGGGATTCAGATGGCTAGGGCTCAATTTTCCAGCTAAAGCCTCTTGGCTCCCCTAAAGTCAGGTAGCAGTAAGATTTGTTTGGATATTACACAGCCATCCAGTCCTCTATTCCACAAATACTGAGGTAGTGCACTGGGCTCATTGCTGGGCTGCCAGATGACAGCCAGGACTTGGTGCGAGCACCTTTTAATAGCGTGTGACAATGGCACTGATGAGGTATATCTGTTATGCCAACGTGTAGGGAGCCGTTACAAGTACCGTTGGTAGACAGGAGAGATGCGCATGCGCTGGGTAACTGTCAAAACCGTTGGTAGACAGGAGAGATGCGCATACGCTGGGTAACTGTCAAACCCTGGGTCCCTGCCTCTCCCGTGGCGTCATATGGGCCGATGAGCAGCAGCCAGTCAGGGGGTGACACGTCCAAGGCAGAGGCTGCTAGCCTATATAAGGGATGGGTTTTGTGTGTTTGGGGTCTCTCTTTCCTGTAAGCTTATGCTCTCCCTCTCAAGAGCATTAAAGCTTTACTGCAGAAGGATCCTGAGTGTGCCGCGTCGTTCTTGCTGGCGAGACGGTAGCGCGGGACACCAACGTGCATATCAAACATGACCAAATCGCAAACATTAGCGTCTCCCCTCAGGGTTCTCAACCCAAGTGGTCTGAACCCTTGAACATTATCTCTAAAAACATTTGTGGTTCTTAGAAACATATAAGGATGGAGAAGCCAGGGACACAGGAGCCACAGAGAGTGCCCAACAATGAAGAATGGCACAGTCCAATGTGTCAAGAGAACAGAGAGAGGTTGGCAGGCCCCGCTTTAAAGGAGACTTTAATCAAAGCATCAGGCCACTGAGGCAAAACTTGAATTCACTTTTACCTATCTTTGGTACAAATGCTCTGAAAGCAAGTAGGCTGTACAGCAATGGAAGCCAGGCACACCCACACATGGAGGGCCTATAGCAGGCTGAGGAAAGCCCCGCCCACCCTGGTGGTGACTGGAGAATGGGCTGTGTGTAACTTGTCCAAGGAACAAGGGGAAAGGTCAGGAAGCCTTTCATTAAGATGGTCTTGGGGGTAAAATGCTTTATTTCTTCTCTTTTTATGCTATCATTCACTTTGCTGTCTTGGCAAGGCACAGGTGACCCTGGAGTGGGAAACCCTGCTGAACAGTCAGCTCCCAGGCAACAAGTACCAAAGCCCAAACTAGAGAGCAGCTGAAGAACCTCTCAGACCTGTGTCCACCTTCCTCCACCGTTCACAGCCATCAGAAACTGCACAGTGTGAGAGGCAGAACCCCAACTCCAGTCTTTCTCAGACTTCACACTACAAGCATCCATAACATCATAGGAGGTAAAACTATTGCTCCACTGTTATGCAAAGTACTGCATTTGTATAGACCTGGTAAAAATACATAAGGAATTGTAGTTATTGAAAAACACGATGTGTCTTGGGTTTGAAGGCTAGTTCTTTTTGCTTTGTTTTGTTTTTTTAATAGAATCGGGATTTATTTATTTATTTATTTTTAAATGGATGCGTGTTTTGCCTGCATGCATTGGGTGCCTAGTACCCTCAAGGCCAGAAAGGCATTAGATCCTCTGAAACTGGAGTTACAGATGGTTGTGAATCACCATGCGGGTGTTGGGAATCGAACCAGGTTCTCGGGAAGAGCAGCCTGTATACTTAGCTGCTGATCCATTTCTTCAGCTTAGGCCAGTTCTTAAGGACTCTATCAATGCTGGCTTCTGCCATCACTACCATCAACCATCATGGACTGAGATGATGATCTCTTCCTGAGGGTTCCACTGCAGACCCCTTAACCCTAACTTCAACGTCAAGTACAACAGACTCAAACTTGTTCCTAAAAACAAAGGGAAAGTTGCTTTCTTTATTTACTTGTCTTTCTTTTCCACTGCTGATCCATTTCCAATATTTCTTCAACGCAGGAGTGTTTCAAAGGTCTAGGATATGACATTATGGGACCTTTGTATCTGGGCACAGATCTCTATCCCCAGGGCAGTAGCATCAACTGTCCCCATGACAGAATTAGAATGACTGTGGAGCTCCATGTCAACTTGGGAAGCAGGCATCAGGTACTCATGATTTTTCCAAGGCTGTCACGCTCACGAACATGGAGTGTTTTCCTACCAGCCCGAAACTGAAACAGTGCGATTAGACTCAAGTAATTTTTGAAGGTTTTAGTATGGCGCAACCAGACAATCCCTGTCTCGGTGGTCATGAGATTTAATGGCAGCCGTCTGGATTTTAAGCTGACTCTTAGAACTGCTTTGTTTGTTTAGATGGATAGAATAACATGGAAGAGGAAATGCTTGACAACTACCCAAAGAGACCACTTATAAATAATGTGGTACCACAGTAAAAAGCCTATTAGGGTGACCCCAGAAGAACAGATAATCTAGGAGAAAAGGTTTAAGTGTTTGTAAGTGGACCCCAAAACACTGTGTTCCTGAATAAAGGTACTCCCTTAGCAATTTTCACGGATATACTTGGAAGAGGGAGGGACTAGTCCTAACTACCAAACTTGCTATTTGCCAGAAGTTAATAATTGGCACCACCCACCACCTCTTCCCATCCAAGAGTCCAAGCCAAAAATCTGGGAACTATCTTTTCCTTTATCCTGTTTAGAATCATCAACCAATTCATTGTCCCTCTTAGTATATCTCAAATATTCTCTTCACTGCCTTGTCTCCAGTCTAAGTCACCAAGTTCTCTGGAAAACAGCACTGACTTCCTGTACCCACCCACACTGCTCTCTGAGTGCTGAGAAGGAAAGCTGAACATGACCTTTTGCAAAGATCTGTGCCAAACTCTCCAATGGTTCTCCAGTAATCTTATTAGCAACTGCAAGTCCATCCTGCAGCCTCTAAGCCACCATCTAGCCAGAATCAAGCTTTCTTTCTCCAGATACACCAATTCTGCTGGATTCTTTTCAGTGTCAGCCTTCCATGCTAAAGTTCTTCACAAATGAAACATGCATCATTTTGTTTCTCCTTGGTTTCTTTATCTGCCCTGTCCATCACTGTACCTTAGCATCCAGGATGGCACATGGATACCCAGGGTTCAGCATACAAACAAGGCACTAAAGAAGTAGTTCTCTGAAGACCTACTTGATTCAATAGTGCACCATTGTCCATTTCCTACAGTCTAACATATTTGACAAGTGCTTGGCACACTTCACATGCAGGCCTGGATGACTCTTGGTTGGAAGGGGCTGTATACTATAAATTGCTAAGCAGAATCTCTAGGCTTTACTCAAGAGATGCTTTGCATCCTCTATTTAATAGTGATAATTACATGCCTAGAGACATTAACAGACATCCCTGGAAGACAGAGGGAAGATTGATCCTGGTTGGCAACCACTATTATAGAAGTTAGAAATAAATGGATAGCATTCCCATTCTGAGCACAAAATGCTTAATTAATTTATATTCATTGTCTGAAACAGAATAATGATGGTTTTCAGTACAGTGTGGATGAACAACCATTTACAACATTTATTTCAGGAGGAATATTTCTTATAACTGCCCCCCACCCAGTCATGCTTACAAACAACCATGGAGATGTTAGTCCATCCTGATGGCTTCAACTTGCTTTCTGCATCAATATTCCGGGTGATATATGAAGTGAGATGATGTCAAACAATGGGAAGGGGTGGGGCAGGACTCAGAGAATGGGCTGTGGTTCCCTTTATCCCATATGACTTTTAATTTGGGTTTGGCACATAAAAAAAGAAAGGAATGGAGGGAGGAAGGCAAGCAGGGAGGGAAGAAGAAAATGGATAACACCTTAGAGTTGGAAGTTCTTGTTGAAAGTACCACCTTACAGCCTATCATTCTCCTCTCTATAGTGGGGCAAAAGCTAGGTGTGAAATATGAGGGACCAAGTGTCTGCTGCCATAACTCCCTATCCAGCCCACTTTAACTAAGGCACCATTGAGCTTATGGCACCTCTTCTGGAATGCAAAATAACTTCCTAGTTTTTATCTGCCACCCTGCAACAATATTTTCAATTATTGGTTAAATTGCAAATGCCCCACAAGTCATTTAAATAAACCTTACATATATAAAATAGTCAATTGTGTTCTCTGAGCAATTCCCAGCTGTAAAAATAGAGCCATACTGAAGGAATTTTTTTTTCTGTAGCTAATTGAAAATACTGCACATATAATGCATGATTTAAAGCACCCAGGAGGAATTTCAATTTGCATTCCCTATTTTAAATGTACAATCAAATGCTGTCTTAAAGTGCTCTACACGTTTAATTCAATATAGCTTGCCTGAAGCCCCAGCCACCCCTAAATTTTAGCACTGTGAATTCATGATTGGAGGTTTTTAAGGCTCCAAGTGACTTGTAAAAACAATGGCTTGAAAGGAGCTCTTTTTTCTCGAGAAAACAAATATTCCATAGATTTGACTGTGAGCCGTAGAGAAGAAGGCTCAAGATGGCAGCAGGATGCCAGCATGGCCGACAGGAGGAAGGCACTGGACATAAGAACATACTCACCAAGGAGGCACAACAGAGTTCTCAAGAGTGCCCAGAACTATTTGAGTCGAGACACAAAAGCCAAGCCACTTGAACGTTCCAGATCAGAGTGGATGACACCAACAGAGGCTGGGATTTAAAATACACTATTTGGAAGGAGAGTGTAGGACATGTGTGATCACCTTCCATTTCTGAGAGCTTTGCGGGTTTTGAAGCAGCCTGTGCACTTCCTAAGTTAACAAAGCAGTTATCGAGGTCCTACACCAAGAACCTCCAGAATGGATGAATGACAGCTGTCCTTAAAGGAAAAAGAATCAAGACAGAAAGTGGCATGAAGTAAGAAGAGCTTCTGGCCAACGAGGGAGGCAGCTAGTTGCCTTTACAAATGGCCACACTGATTATTAGTGTCCTACCATGTAGTAAGTAGGAGAACATATGAACAGGGTGGGGAGGAAAGTATTGCTCTCCTTCACAGACACAAGGGACCAATAGTGGCAGCAATTAGTATCTAATAACTACCAGCAGAGAACAGAAATCATTGAGACTCTAAAGTCAGAAATGCAAGGAACAGCAAATATATATCTACCGAGGGCATGAAAGTTCCAGCCACACTTTAAACCCTCATCTCTGGTCTATAAAATAAGAAGTGAAATTAGGATGAAAAGAACTCACAACCTAGAAATTTCAATAACCTGTCCCCAGGGGTGAAGCTCTTACATTATCTATACTTCTGCATAAGAACAGAAGGGATGTGATTGTGTGTAACTCTTGATAAGCTAACTACCTATGCCTCCTGGCTAGGAAACAGTCTACATGGAACTACTTCAGGTCTTTAGTTCTATGAATTGGGCCACTAACTTGATTTCTTTTTAAATGTTGCCTTGGCCATCCTGGAATTTGTGGTGTACATATGGATGATCTTACAGATCCACCTGTCTCTGTGCTGAAACCAAATGCATGCACCACCACACCCGCCAACTTGCATCCCCTTACTCAAGATTTGTTGTTATTGTGCTTTGGTTTTGAACTTTTGAGATAGGTCTTGGTAAGTGGTCCTGATGTATCTGCAGTTCAATAATAGGTCAGGCTGACCTTCAATTTATGGAGATCCTCCTGGCTCTGCCTCTGAACCATCACACCGTGGGGTACAGTATTCAGGCAAAGGACCCTGTTTATCTATCATGTATCTGTGAAATTAGTAATTGTTAGTCTCTCTAATTCTAAATAACACTGAGCGCCCTGACAAACTGTGAACTTTTATCCCACACTTGTGGACCCCAGGAGGAAATGTCATCTAAGAAGCCAGTTTTTTTTTTTTTTTCCTGACATGCAGGAAAAATGTAGCATCATTTGATCACTCACTGTATGCTTTTTCTTTCCCCCTGGCACCAGACAGTACTTATTATCTTTTCCCCAGGGTAAGCCCAAGGAACACAACTAAAAGCTGAGCCTGTGGTACAGAGGCTGAGAAGAGAGGAAGAAGAAAAGACCTATATAGCTAAATTAGATTCCTAAGACATCCATGTTCCTGAACAGATGTAGAAACTAAGCATTCAGGTGTTAAAGAAAAAGGTCTAGAAATTCATTGAAGACATCACACTTAAAACGGATTCCACCAGGAAACAGGGAGCTCGTGTTTTGCATTTGCTGTCACCACTGCTATGGTTGCTGTGAGGTGCTATGGCACCCACTGATGTGCCCCATGACATTTAGTGTCTCTCTCTCTCTCTCTCTCTCTCTCTCTCTCTCTCTCTCTCTCTCTCTCTCTCTCTCTCTCTCTCTCTCTCTCTTTTAGTGTGTATGTGGGATTTCTCATAACCAAGTCTCCTGCCTGCCCACCCAGGTCTGTGTACAGTCAAATTTCCTAAATAGATCTTTCTGGTGAGTTACAGTAAGCAAAACTAGCTGCCAAGAAAATATTACAAACATAAGTGGAGGGACAAATTCTATGAGCTGCCTTCCAAAATAAACTAAACACACACACGTACACTCATATGCACATGCACACGCATGCACACAAATGTCCAAAGGCACAAATCTGGAAGTACTTCTAGTAAAGAAAACGGGTGAGCAAAGGGGCGTGGCTCTTGTGGGTCTGAGGATACAGCTCAGAGACAGAGTGCTTGTCCTGTGTATGAAAGGTTTGCCCTGGTACTACAAAGGGTAAGGGAACATCTTAGCCTCTTGATTCCAAGTCTTTCATCACAAAGAATATGCGAACAAATAAATCATAATAACAGAAGGAAGTGTAGGAAGCATGAGGGAAGGCTATGCTTGTGGTGGTTTGAATGAGAATGGCCCCCACAGGCTCACATATTTGAATGCTTGGCTCTCCAAGATGGTGGAACTGTTTAGGAAGGGTTAGGAAGTGCGGACTTGTTGGAGGAAGTATGTCACTGGGTGCAGGATTTGAGGTTTTCAAAGGACTTGTTTTTCTGTGTTATTGCTAGTCTTTTCCTCTCTGCCTGCCACTTGTAAGGTATAAGCTCTCAGCCACTCTTCCTACTGGCATGCCTTTGGTCACCACATCATGGACTCCTAACCCTCTGAAACCATAAGCCCCAAAGTAAACTCTTTCTTTCTTGAGTTTCCCTTGGTTGTAGTGTTTCCTCACAGCAATAGAAAAAAAATAATAATTCTGTATTTATAAGTCTTCCACACCATGAAACCAAAATAATTCTTCAAAGCTTAGAAATCACCTGAACCAATAGGAACAATGTTTCAAATTCCGCTTCCTCCCTTAGCTTGTCTCAACTCAACTTCCCTTGCTACAGTAGATGCTGACACCTCCTGAAGGCATCTAGGAGGGAGACAACAGGAGGGACCTAGGAGGGAAACAATAGGAGGGACATTTACCTACCTCCTACAAGAAGTCTATGGTCACTCAACACAAATGTGGAACACAGACCAGCTGCTCCGTGACTCAGTTTCTCTGCTCTGTAGTGAGTGCTAACCCTTTTCACCCACCCTCTGCTTCAGAGAACTGGTATGGTGGGAGTGATAACATAAATCTGAGGGCTTGCCAGGCAGTGGTGGTGCACACCTTTAATCCCAGCACCTGGGAAGCAGAGGCAGGCTGGCAGGTCTCTGTGAGTTCGAGACCAGCCTGGTCTATAAGAGCAAGTTCCAGGACAACCTCCAAAGCCACGGAGAAACCCTGTCGCGAAAAACCAAAAAAGAATCTGAGAGCTTTTCCTCATAGGATTGACCACTCCTCTCTGCCAGATCCAAGCTATAGTAGAAGAGCAAGGACGTCTAAATAAAACAACCAAAAAGAAAAGAAGAAACAGGAAAACAAGAACTGAAAGTTCACTTTATCCCTTTACCTAACTTCTAGAATAGAGCACGGAACGGGTAGGGTTGGCAGCCTGGCTGAGCATCTTGTATTAGGGCATATTCTAAAGAAAGCGGAAACCTCACAACAATGCAGGAAGTGAGTGGCTTCACTGGAGACTTACAAAGTTCCTGAAAGGGACACAGCCTTGTTGACATGTCACATCACACATGAGATGCGCAGACAATATATAACCCAGCCATGTCTTACAGCCAGAGAGAAAGATGTAACGAAACATGGAGGGTGTCTCCCTCGAGACTGGCATTACCAGTGCTTCTTCCAGAAAATTCCACACCTAAGCATGGTCTCGACTTTCCCTCCTAGATATCCCAGAATCAGAACTGAATTTCCAGTACTTCCAAAACCACTCTCCGCACTGTGCAAGAAAGGGTCTTTCTTCTAGATGATGTATTACTCTGCTAATGGACTTCTAACTCCCACATACAGACGACTATTATGCAAACTTGGTTTCCTCTTCTCTCAGCGAGAAGATCCTCACTACCGTCACAAGCTGGGGTTAACCAGACTAAACAAACCTTATGACTAAGACATGAAATCACATCTACTGTGAGCTAGAAATAGCACATTTCTTTCCACTCCCATCTTCTATGAAACAATCAATTTATTTTGGCCTCTCCTCAGTCATCCTTCAGTACCTGCTATCATTTCTGTAGTTCCCAACTATGTTCCCAGGCACCGAATCTCCTTACTAAGTGACCTGTCATAGGCAATGACTCTGAAATGTTGACTCGGTTGCTATGAGAAGCCCTTGAGTGAACATCAGTACAATTGTCTTCAGAGGCAAAAATATAATTATCCATGATCCCTAGGCCTGATAACTGACTGTGCTGATGTTGTTAGTCAGTGACCTTTAGTAGTCTCTTCCTAATAGCAGACAGGGCCTCAGCTGTGATGGCTAATTTTATGTCAACTTGTCACAGGCTAAAATCATCAGAGAGGGGACTGCAATTGAAAAAGCCTCCATAAGATTAGCCTGTAGACAGCCCTGTAGGGCATTTTCTTAATTAGTGATTGATGGAGGAGAACCCAGCACACTGTAGGTGGGGCCACTTCTGGGCAGGTGGTGCTGGGTGCCATAAGAAAAGCAGACTGAGCAAGCCATGGGGAGCAAGCCCGGAAGCAGCACTCCTCCCTGGCCTCTGCATCATCCTGCCACCAGATTCCTGTTTCAGTTCCTGCCCTGACTTCCCTCAGTGATGGATTCTGACCTGGAAGTGTAGGATGAAATAAACCATGTCCCACTAAGCTGTTTTCACTATGGTGTTTTATCACATAGTAACCCTAACTAGGATATCACTCATTAATCCATTTCCTCATCATCCCAGCCCCGGAGCTGGATGACATTTCTTGGCCTATGCTGAAGGTGCAAGTAAACTTAAGACTGAATACTTAGAAAAATAGGGGAGATGTTATATGTTGTTCCCAGGCCTGGTCCATCATGCAATCTTTCTGAGTGTGCACACAATTCCCGTGTGCCTATTCTTGTAACCATGCATACTGAATAAAAGTACAAGTGTCCAATGAACAATGGGTCACACTTTCCAAAGTCATCCACTAAAACGTTCATCTTTTGTGTGCAAACTAATTTCTCCTCTGTAAAGGAGTTGTCTACTTGTAGTCAGCCACAGAGAGCCAAACAAACAATTCTTGGCTGAAACAAATTAATAATAATAATAAAAAAAAACATTTATGGCAAATGGAATTCTGTGGACATACAAGTAAAAGAAACAAATACTATTACTCATCTAGACACCCATATTCATCACTTACACTGCCACCCTTCACCTGTTCATAGACTTAGCTCACAGACATCCTGGTGACATTTAAGTCACTTCTCTGCGTGAAGGGTTTCACACGAGGCCTCCCAGCCAGCTGTCTAAGGACTGGCTATCACTGTCCTCATGTCACAGAGGAAATCCTGTCACTTGCCAGTATTTTTAAGTGGGGAGTCTGGGTTCCTCATCTACAGAACCACAAGCTTCTGCAGACCACGTAGAGGATTCAGCAAGATCTTCCCAGCCCAGGGCTCATCGGGACATCAGTGGCTTCTCTGCCTTTCAAGATCACAAACTACCTTTTTAGATTCCTTTTTATAGGAATATAGGAATTTAGGATACAGAGATATAGGAGGGAGAGGCTCCAGGGTAGCCTCCTCAACAATTCAGTCCACACTGACCACTAACCAGTCTGACATGCCAAACACCTCATTAGTGTCATTAGTGTTGGCAGCTTATGACTGACACGGTGAAGGAGTAGGGGCAGGATGGAGGTCACAGGATCAAGTCTGCTCTGGTGAGGAAATACTGACCAAGTCAGTGCAAGATGATAAAGAGCAAAACTACTCCATGGAAACTGGATTGCCACTTTTGAGCATGTATGTTCTTAAGTGTGTATGTGGTGTACGTGAGCACGCATATAGCTGCGCCATGCCACGTGTCTTCCTCTATTGCTTGCAATCTTAAGTTTTTGGCATGGGGGGGGGTCTCTTATTGACCCTAGACCTTAATCATTTCAGTTAGAACTGTACCTGCCTATTTGCCTCCCCAATTCTGGGGTGATAAATACACACTACAAATTTTACATGAACACTGGGGATCCAAACTCAGGTACTTGGACTTGTGCAACAAATACTTTACTACTGAGCCACCAGCCCCTTCGCTGTAGCTTTTGTACTCTCTAGAGAAGCTGTTCTCAACCTGAGGGTCACGGCCCTTTGGGGGTGGATGAATGACCCCCTTTCATGGGGGTCACATATCAGATATCCTGGATATCAGGTGTTTATATTACAATTCAGAACAGTAGCAAAATTACAGTTATGAAGTAGCAACAAAAGAATTTTATGGTTGGGGATCACCATGACATGAGGAACATGCATTAGGCTCACAGCATTAGGAAGGTTGAGAACCACTGGTCTAGAGTACTTTGTGGTGGCTTCCCTTCTGCCACTGTAATGTGCCACTGTTCTAGGTTATCTCGATCACAGACACATTTTCAGCATAAGTGGATGAGGACCTCCAAGGCTGATGCCTGTCCTGTCCACACATCTGCATGCCACCAGTTAATTCTTGCTGACTAGGTGCTCAAAACCCAGCTCTTAAGTTGAATTTCACCCCAGTGACAGGACTGCTATTCAATTTCTGGATGTCATGGGAGGGGCATGCACACCATGAGCCAATTTGTAGAATCTCTTCCACTCTCAAGACAGATTCAGCTTCAGGATGCTGGGAGTGAATACAGACAGGAGGAGACATCTGGTGGGCACATGTTTCTAGGGAATGGATGGGACAGCCCACAAATAAAGGGGTAGGAAGCAGGCAAGGCAGTCTGTTGCAAAACTGTATACTTAGACTTGACATCCTGAGGGCAACAGGTGACAGTAATCAGAAAGGGGGAGTTGTCATGGCCCTGACCTTGATATAAATTTAAGTCTCTGAATTTTCTAGTTCCTTTGGTGTGAAATGGGACAGACATGCACCCTCTCTCATGAAGGGGGGAAACCCCCACCACGTGTACTTCCCGTGGGTGGAAACAGAGCACAGACAGGCGAATAATTGCCATTGGTTACACACAGCAAATGCACACAAAGCTGGGATTTAAACCCAAGTTTTTCTGACTGCCAAGTGAGTCCCTGCCCAGCAATGCCTGACCTTTTTATGTGAGCTACCTTGCCTTGTTGCTCAGCCACTGAAAACAGTGATTCAGGACAAAATGATTCCTCCATGGGGACACATGGTCCCAGACTCTCTTCCATCCGTGGGCATCTGAGAAAGATGCTCCACACACCTGCATCCTTCCATTTCTCAACTATAAATGATGATCCACTCCCATCTTACTGTAAGTGTTGATAAGACTTGTCAAAGTCAAGTATAAAATGTGCCTAACAGCACTTGATATATGGATTATTTGTTTTTTCCATTTTCTTCTTCTCCTTGGTGTCTCTTTTCAGCTCCTCTATGCCAGGCACAGTAAAAGGGACTCAGAAGGCCAAGACTGGCTTGTGGGTCATCACAGGACAGATAACACACACACAACTAGAACAAGAAGGGAGAGGCAGGAAAACATAGCTTAGCCACCATACATGCAAAAGGAGGCCTTACCTTGCACAAAGAAATTTTAGTCAAATAAGTGACACATACCTACAGAAACAACTGTGTTTTCAGCCCTTCGACTATGCCAGATTAGTTCATTTACATGATCAGCAGTTCAATGTTCATAATTTACCACCCTGTTGCACAAGAATAGGTTTATTATGAATATTTGAGCCTCTCCGGCCAATCTTCTAAATTGCTATCTTAACCCACATGTCTTATTAAGAATCTAGCATAGATTTGGCAGAAGTGATATGACTCTCTTTGTGAATTAATTCCTGAAAGAAAATTCATGTCTTTAGAAAGGAAGCCCCTTTTATAATTGAGTTATCTGCCACACCAAAACTCCATGGCATCTTTCATGCCATTGTCAGAGCAAGAATGCAGGCAGGTGCTCTCAGGTGCAGGCACGCATTTAGCGCATTGTAATAAGTCTCAAATGGCTAAGTATCAGGAAAACCCTAAGATAATTCTATCAACAATAGCAGAAAATGCATGTCTGATCTGGGAATACTTGCAAGTTAAACATTCTTAGAATTCTTGTATAATTAGGGAACCCAATCATACTTAAATGAACTTGTGTTCTAAATTCATGCACATTTTTTTAAAGTCTTTTTTGAGTTGGGGAGATGATCCTGGGTAAAGTGTTTGTCACAGAAATGTGAGGACCAGGGTTTTGACCCCCAGAACCATCTTCAAAGAGTCTTGGGAGAGATAGTCCATGTGTAATCTCAGCACTCACTCTGGATGCATACACAGAGTATCCCTGGGGCAAACAGGCTAGCAAGAAGAGACACAATCAGGTTCAGCGAGAGGCCCCCATCTCAATGAAGTGGGGAAAGATAGAGAAAGACACGTTGACTTGAAGCTGATCACAGGGAGCGTGTTGCCCATTTAGTGTCACAGGGTGGGAGACTGACTACAAAGAGTACCGAATACACAGGGCAAGTAACTCGCTAGGCCTGAGTCGCACAGAATAGGAATCTTGGAGAAGTCAAGCACTCACCTATATCACTATGGCAAATACAATCCAGAACGATGACCATGGCCACCTCCTGTCCTGTTAGACTCCATTCCTAACACTATGCACAACAGCTACCTAAGATATATTCTCCACTCTCTCCTCACAATACCCAAGAGGTGATTGCCTTCATATTCAACTCACAGACACAGCTGGGGCTTAGGAAGCCTTAGAAACTAGGCTATCTTCTTCTTGCAACTGATAGGATCTAGATTCAAACCAAAGTCTATTGTGCTCCAAATCTAGAGGAGGGAGGTGTGGAAACGAGAAGGAACAGAGGAAGGGAAGGAGGGGAAATATCTGCTCTATAAAAGTGACAAGTTTTAAATAAAGTATAAACTTTACAAAAAGAAAAGTTAAATTCCAAACAGAGTTGAATTTAAAAATTGGTTACACTCATTCTTGGTTCTGTGGAATGTTATCCAGCTTAGGCTAAATTGGTCCTTAGGACTGTGTGTAAACGCATTCTCCATCCAAAGGTCGGCACTAATTTTAGACTCCAGTCTGGCGGCGGGGTGAGGTGGGGAGCCATGTCTAAGGAACAAACTGGGAGGCCAAATGATATAAACACATTACTTCAAACAACATAAAAGTGTCGGCCTACTCCTCCCTTGCGCACTTGGGCTATTGTACCCTACAGAAAGGGCGGTGACTTGGAAGGAAGGGTGTGATTTAGGAGACTTTCTTTTTGGGAATGCTGAGAAGTGACAGAAGTCTGTGTGATCTGTGCTATCAGCTCACAGTTCACAAACTTAGCAGACCTAACTCCATCATGACACATAGGCTGTATGACCACGGACACCCCCGCTTTCCCGCCCTTTCACAACTGTGTGAGTGGAAGAGATATTAGCTCCCATTCTAGAGGTGGGCAGCAAGTTAAGGAGCCCATAAGAGCCTCTATCACGTGATGATAACTTATAAGCTTAGCCTGACACACATCACTGAACACCTGACTCAGACCCAACCACTCGTAAGAGCCCCGTTCTCTGCAGCCATTGGTGCAGAGAAAGGCAAGTGACCAGAACGGAGCCAGTCAGATATCCTTCCAGTGTCTCACCCATCCCCAACTAGAACTGGCAAGAAAGCTCCTTCCCTCTTCATCAGAGGGATCTGGGGAGATAAGCCTGGAGCTAGTTGCAGCGTTGGAGAAAAAGAAGAGAGAAGAGTCAAGAGACCAAAGGGAAGAGGTGAGCCTCGAGGCCCAAGTCTCTGGTTTCAATTTCAGAGTCAGATCTGAGGGTCAGCAAGTGAACAGCAGGAGCCCCTTCTGGAACACATTCCTGCTGGGTTTGTTTTGATGAGGGTTTTGCACTGTAAGGAAAAGGTAATGCCGGTGTTAATAGCTTTTTATATGGTCTGAACAGAGCCAATAAAGGCACTTCCCAGATAAAGCTGTATTCAGAATACGAAGGCACACAAACCAACAAATAAAAACCAAACTGACAAAAAGACGAATTTTACCAGCAAGCACCTCGATTATTCCTGTATGGCCCTGCAAGAAGGAAGGTGTCACTTGCCTTTGCTGTGGCCTTCCATGCTTTTAAATCTCTTGCCTTGAGGTTTGCTAGGGCTTGAACTCAGGATGGACAGGCATTTCTGCCATACATAGAGCCACATCCCACCTGCACCTTACTCAATACAAGTGTGTTTTGTGTTTGTTATAAACTCTCTTTGCTACCCATACCCATTTTTAGGATTCTGCCTATAAAAACAGGTGGTTGTTTTCCTATAGCTAGATGTGTTGGCATTCTACAGAGGAGAATGGGTGGAAGGGTGGCAGGGTTCTGATGCTACTTTTGGTATATTCTCAAGAGAAATTCCTTAAGTAACCCAAATCCTCATCTGGTGCCATCAGGGAGCATAGAGACAAAGGAATGTATGTATGTATATATATATTACACACAAACAAAAAACAAAGTCTATCTACCAAGGTTTACAGAAACACGAAATGCGTGCAGCTTTTTTCCTGATATATATATATATATATATATATATATATATATATATATATATATAGAGAGAGAGAGAGAGAGAGAGAGAGAGACAGAGAGAGAGAATGTGTTTTGGTGTTAAACTTTTGTCCACATTTTCTTTCTTCAAAGGATCAATTGATAAGACAAGAATGGCACAGTGGATTCTCATTCTCTCATTATCTTCTGAAGTAGAGGTAGAGAGTGAGGTCAAACAGCAGCAAGGGTCTGGGTGTTCCTGATATGATCGTGAACTAGGATGTCCACCCAACCTTGAGAGAGAGGCAGATATGCCATGGAGGACATGTTAGTCAAAAATGCACCAACATTATTACAAAACAGGAGACTGCTCAGGCTTGTTGGCCATTCCTAGCAAATAATAAATAAATAAATAAATACATTCAGGAGGGCTGCTGGCTTCTCCAGACCTAGAAATCAAACAGTAAAATAAGACAGCGCCTTGTGGGCTATGTAAAAGATGCAGCCTACTCGGTAGAAGACTGTGCTTCTCTGAAGAACAATAAAATTGTAGTAAGCTTTCAGCATCCTTAGACAAATGGTGAAAGTACTGATTAGAAATAACCTCAAGATGCAGTTTACTGTGCTTGACTCCATTTAGTCCCCAAGGGCATTTTTTTTTTTTTTTTTTTTTTTTTTTTTGCGCCAACATTGATTTCCACCTCTGGCATGCAATCTATTCATGAAGAAAAATGGTTTGGAAGTGAAGACTGAGAACATTTATATATGGGGAATGGGCTCCAAAGAAGATCCAAGCATAGGGTCCTAATTCATTTAACAATTTCATAACTGCCTCCAAGTCGAAACAGCAACTAAATCTTCCCCTTGGCCCCTGGCGCTATTTCTAAGTTCTAATGCTAAATGCCTTCACAGGATTAAAAAAGGAGGAGATGGACGGGGACGTCACGGTATGTAAGCACAGAATAATGCAGTCAAGAATAAAAGTCACCCAGACTTGATATTTATGAGAAAGCTACATTAGAAAGGAAAGCCAAGAAGCTATAGATTTTTTTAAAAATCTATAAGACATGTAATAAGATACCGTGGATGTCATTTATTTCCATGATATCCAATGCATACAGAAGGAAATCAAGTTCTACATGGTGAGACTGTCGGCAGCACAGCCCAGACCCAGTCCAGGCTCCTTTTCTCCAAGTTTGGCTGAAGAGAGCCAGCCCATGACAAAACAAACAAAACAAACAAACATGAAAAAAAAGGTCACTAAGAAGACACACCATCATCACCAAGACTACCAGAGATACACCACAGCCCACAATGCATCTCTCCCTCCTTACACAAGCTGTGACAGACAAAGTGCAGCCCAGCCAGTAGATCTCAAGGAAGACAGTGGTAGGTTGCAAAAGGCTAGGCGGATAACACCAGTGGTCACAGGCAGAGAAGCATTTCTGTCCTTGCTACTTTTGTTCCCAAATGCTCTACCTCAAAACACGCAGTTGCTCAGAACACTAAATAAATAAACAAAAGTAAAAATAGAAATGTTTGCCCTGCAAGCACAAGAACCCAAGTTCAATACCCAGAACACATATTAAAAAAAAAAAAAAAAAAAGTCAGGCATAGTGTTATAAAGACAGAGACAAGAGGAACTCCATGGTTCTCTTGCCAGGCAGTCTTGCCTAATTGGTGAGCAGCTACCACCGAAGAAACAGCTGAGGTTTTCTCTGGCCATCAAACACACAAAAGTATGCATACACACATAACCACACAGAGAAGAATGAAAACATATATTAAAAGTAGAAGTACCATAATCAGAAGTTGAGGTACCTGACATAGAGCCCAGTAACGCACAGAATATGATAGTTTAGTTCACACATCTGTTAAATGCCATTAGGTTGTACACCCTTACTAGCTCAAAATGATAATAATAATAATAAAGGGCATGTAAAGCATTTGACTACAAGACTGCCACCACAGAGCTGTATATGCACTGTGTGTATTGGGGGGGGGGTGTGCCACGTGTGTGTGACCAAGGGTTAGAAGCAATGATTATCAGGAATGGCTTCTGGAACAGAAGATAACTAGACCTGGGTTTGGAAAAAGGTGAAATTATCCAGACAGTGAGTGTGGAAGAAGGGAATGGCAGACAAAGGTACAGCAAGACCAAGATAGGAAACACAGTGCAGCATCCTGGTATGTGGACCCCATGGAGCCCAGCGTGGAAGAAACCAAGGACCAGAAAAGGATATGGCAGGGAGGGAGGAAGGGGAGAAGAGAGCGCAGATGGGATCAGGTCACTAGCCACCAGCCTAGAGAGCTCCAGGTTTGTGATGTAAAGTCCCCTGAGCAGCAATGGACACAGGCTCTGGGTGGGACAGTGGAACGTCTGCATGACGTTGGGAACTACATGTCTCTGGGATTGTGCCTTCATTCTTACAGTCTCCTTACTACTGCCTGGGGTAGGAGTTGAGAAAATCCTATATCCTCCTGGAGCATGTGGGGTGGGGAGCCGGGAAGGGAGTGGTGCATGGAATTGAGAAAGGGGTGAGGAATGTGAAAACGTCAGAGGCTGCAGTCTGGAGATGGGCAGGGTGATACCAGAATTCTGTATGAGCTACCGTGAAAGCATGGAGACCCTCAGGACAATTCTGCATAGAGACCACGGAGCACTCGCCTTCCCACTTGAAGAATCTGCTGATACAGCACTGCCACTCTGGAGTGGTGGTTACCTCCCCATCAAGAGGGAGGTACTGGGTTATGTCAGGATGGATGCAGGCACATGTGGAGCTTCAGTGACCTGAGACAGTAACAATGTGGCAGACAGACAGGATGTGAAGCTCTTGACACAGGACACTTGCAGTAAAAGCCCCCACAGTTCCCAGGCTGCTGGTAACTGCCCCAGCCCGCAGTTACTAACTCTAAAGCCACAAAGTTGATGTCAATAAGGGTTCACAAGTCCACAGGAATGAGAGAGCAGCTAACCTCCATCACAGACAAGTGCTAGCATCTTAACACCTTCTGAGGGATTCCATGTTGAATGGAAGCCTCATGATGGTCCAGGCCTTCTGGCTTTTAAGAGAAGTGATAGATCCTACATGATCTCCATATGAATCTCCAGAACTAATCTAAATATTAGTTAACTTTCTGTATGTTTCATCCAGGCCAATATGTGTCTACCAGCTGGGAGTGGTGCCCTGGCCACCATTTTGTCATTTCTACATGTGAAAGCAAAACAGAGGCAAGCAAGTAGATTGGAGACTCACAGGATCTCACAACAGAGAAAACAGGGCCGTGACTGGTCAGAGCAGGATAGGGAGGGGCCTTGCTGGGGGCGCCCACTTGTATGCCTTGGGGAATTATATAGCCATTAAGAAAAAAAGATAAACACTGGCCAATGAGGGACTTACAGGCTGGGCATAAAAGCTAAAGTCTGGAGCTAATGAGATAGTTCAGATCAGTGGTTCTCAACCTGGGGGGTCACATACCAGATATCTTGCATGGCAGGGATTCATGCTACAATTCATGACAGCAGCAAAATTACAGTTAAGAAGTAGCAACAAGATGGGGTCTCCATGAATGAGGAAGTGCATTAAAAGACTGCAGCACTAGAAAGACTAAAAACCATTGGCTTAGATGACAAAGTGTTCATGCCACCCAAGCACAGGTACCGGTGTGCGAGTTCAGTGCCCAGAACTAACATTAAAAATAAAGAGTACGGCAGTGTGTACTCAGGGCTGAGGAAGCGGAGGTAAGAGCATCTCCTGGGCTCACTGGGCAAAACAAACAAAAACAAGGTGGACAGTGCATACAAATGCATACATGTACACCTGCACACAACACCCAAACACAAAAAGTCCGTCTTGGACCTCCAGGCTGGCAACTAGTTAAAATATAAGAGAAAGCTCTTAGCTTAGATAGTGACCAGTGACTCGCTTCAGAAGTGAGAAGTAAAACTGGGAAAGTGGTCCAGCTGAAGACTCTACAAATAGCATTAATTAGGGAGGGGCAGAGTGTTGGGAAACCTCAGAGAGTAGAAGAGATGACAGAAGGAAAACCAGAAGGGAGGAAAGCTGTAGGAGGCATGGAAGAAAGTGCCTGGTGTCAAATGCCAGAGGCCGGCCGGGCACCCAGGAGATGGCAGAGGCCAGCCGGGCACCCAGGAGATGGCAGAGGCCAGCCGGGCACCCAGGAGATGGCAGAGGCCAGCCGGGCACCCAGGAGATGGCAGAGGCCAGCCGGGCACCCAGGAGACAGCTTATTCAGGAAATTATAGGCTCTTCTGTTCTGGGGAGACTCGCAGGGCCTGAGAAGACAAGAAACTTAGAAGTGACAACTAATTTAAGAATGGTGGAGTGACCTGGTGATCACAAGGGGTAAGGTGAAAATGCCAGAATAAGGGAAGTTACTGGAAATTACTGTTGAAATAGACCAGTGTTCACAGCAAGAGAACAACCGTAAGTTAGAGGAGAGGAGTAAGACTCCTGAGCAGGGGGAGGCTTGGGGACATTAGTCACTGACACAAGGAGCCTTTCTCTCATCTTCTGCAAATTCCCAGTTCAACTTGATTATTTTCTCTATCATTCTACCCCACAATATTTACCACAGATAGGCTTTTCTGTCTGTCTTCCCCCACCCATAAGATGATAATCCCAGGAATGCAAGGACCTGCTATATTTAGCAAAGGTGAAAAGTGTGGAAAGAAAATGTAAGGCACACACACGGGCCTGGGGAGACTGAGCAGATGAATGGGTAAATATGGAAATGTTTATAGGATAGCCCAGAGGTAACACGTGGAACAAGTCTGGTGACCTTTACTTTCTTGGGAGCATGGGTCATTAGGTCACCTGTAGAACCTGATGGCAAGGAAAGTACCAGAAATCCCTTTGTGTTGAAGACTATAGTGGGAGAGCCAGTTTGTAGCCTGGGGGAGTAGGAGGAGCTTAGAGTTTAAAGATAATGGAGGAGGGGGGGGAGGGAGAGAGAGGGAGGGAGGGAGAAAGGAGGGAGGAGAGAGAGGGGGGAGGAAGGGGGGAAGGGAGGGAGGGAGGGAGGGAGGGAGGGAGGGAGGGAGGGAGGGAGGGAGGGAGGGAGGGAGGGAGGGAGGGAGGGAACAGGTCTTTCTATGTAGCCCTGCTGACCTGGACTCACTATATAGATCAGGCTCACAGCAACTCTGCTTCAGCCTCCCACATGCTGGGATTTGAGCATACACCAACTACTATGCCTAGCAGATTTCTGTCAGGGAGGCAGAGCACCTCCTCCAGGTGAGGCAAGTCTGGAACACATTTAGAGGACTGAGTGAATAGAGTGATGGAAACCACTGGACCTGAGATGGCCACGAACCGAGCCTGCATCATCAGAACCGCAGGAGGAAGAAAAGGCCAAAGTCCCTCACCACCTTGGAGAAGAACTGCTAGAAGAGAGCAGTGACAGGGAGTGGGGACCAGGAGCCCAGTCAGATCACCATCTCACTTCCAACCCTTCCATCTTCAGCCATCTCTGACTGGTATCAAGTCATCTATGTGTGAAGCTGAAAACTAACATCCTTTGGAGATGCAGTAATTTGCCTTTTCGAAATCGTGCCAATGTTCCAAGTTCTTAGGGTGGGGGTGGCTTCTGCGTAGGTTCTTTTAAAGAGAAGAAGGAGAAGAAGGAGAAGGAGAAGAAGAAGAAGAAGAAGAAGAAGAAGAAGAAGAAGAAGAAGAAGAAGAAGAAGAAGAAAGATAACATGGTTTCATGACCTTCAGGAGTCACCCTTCTCTGAACAAAATTTTCAAACACTATTTTGAAAAACAGCCAAAACTCCAGGGTTGATGGAAGCATTATCGGTTGAATATCGCTTGAGAATTTTTTTGCCTAAATGCTGCAAACAGCGTATAATTACTGTTTTAGAGCCACAGAAAGTGTTGAAAGCACCTTCCATGTCTAAGTGTGCTTTAGACATACAAATCGGTAATGCTGACATTTCTCTGTATTCCCATTCTGATACAAAATCTCCAACGGTACAAAATTACCAGATCAATTGTTCTACAACAGTTCAGAGAAGTAAACTGCTTCCTAGCTTGAAAGAGAAAAGTCAAACCTTCAAACACCTTTTTATGTTGATGCTAAATATAAGAACGTTCTTCACAAAGTAGTCAAAGCAAGATCCAGCCGCGTTTGGAGATTTCTCAAGAGAGTCACGCGGAGATTGTGTTTTGTTCATTAAAACACTAAAAATCCTCAATAGTACCTTCTCTAATACCTGAGGGTGGTGTGCTGTCTTATGTAATAGCAGCGTTCCCTCTGCTCATCTTGGGGGCAAATTAAATACCTAATTCCGCCCAGGATTTCTGACTACTTTCACCTTACCTGGAGTCGCTCAGCGGCCTCGTACTAGGTCAACAGATGATGGAAATAAATAACAAATAGCCAAGAGCTGCTTCTGCCTAGCAGGGATACGCCTGTTGCAAAGGCCAGTGTGAACTGAAGCCTTCTCCCAAATCACTGCCCACATCCACGCTGCTGAGGCAAAGGTAACAAGTGAGAGGGGGTCTCCTGGTCCCTGTCCTGGGCGCGCACAAGCAAAGTGCGGGGTCGGTGATACCCCTGAGTGCCCGGACGCCTCAGGTTCAGGGTCACGGTTTGCAGCCCTGCAGGACCCACGGCAGCCACGCGGAGCTCGGCAAGCGTTCCCGAGTGTTGGGCACACCTGGACGCCCCAGCCCTCGGGGATAGGGACGCCGGAGCTAGGCGCGCTCACAGCCGTGGCCCCGGCGGCCCGAGAAAGTTCCCGCCCCGGCGCCCGGTAGCGGCGCAGCCCCGGGGACAGTCCCCGGCTCTCCTCCCAGCGGCGGGGACCGCGCAGCCGGTACTCACCCGTCCTCGCTTGGATCCCCAGGTGGCGGCCGGAGCCGGGAGGGAGGACAGCGCAGCAGCGGGGACAGGCGGCGGGAACGCGTGCAGCCCGCGCTCCCGTGCAGCCACAGCACTAGCCGGCCGGGCGGCGCGGGGGCTTTATCGTCGCAGCCGCCGCCCCCGCCCCTTCCTGCCTCCCCCGCCCCCGGCCCGCCCCGCCCCGCCTTCCCGCCGCCGCCTTTGTGTGGCTGCCGGCCACAGCGTCCCTGCACCGCCTGGGACTCCAGGACGCCCCCTTGCCAAACCCGCGGCCGCCGGATGCAGCCCCCTCGAGGGGTGGGGGCGCTGTCCGGGTCCCCAGAAAGCGCCGGCCAGACGCGCCTAGCCCGAGGTGCGGCGCCAACCCGGGATCGAGCTACACGTGGGTCGTCCAGATGGACGTGTGAGGGAGTGGAGAGGAGTGGGTGACACCGAAACCAGAGATGCGTCCCCGGGACGCTGGACGAGTTGTCTTGGCTGCACCCGACTCGGAGAGAGAAGGGGCGCCCCGCGACAATGTACAATCCTTCAGGTGATGGGAATAATCATGGCAGGACGCACAGGTCTAGAACAGGTCCTCCCTCCAGGTGCCCCATAGCTAACTTATCCCTGCTTAGGGGATCAGCGGGCTCTGATGCTCCTAGGCACATGACAAGCAAGGGCATGCAGAGAACTGGCCCCTTGCTCGTGGTGACAGCGTGAGGTATTCTCAAGGCTCTGGGAAGCCTTGTCTTCTGAACCTATACCTTCAGCTCATGACTTTATGAGTAGGAAACTGCAGCAGATCCGAGGCCAGCAACAGATGGCTGTCCTGCCTCATGGTCTGTCACTTGGGTCGCCCTCTCTGCCTTCTTCGGTCTTCCTTTGCTCAAGTTAGGTTTGTGGGGACCCAACTTTCATGGTAATCTCTGATGCTTTTGGTGCAACTCCCTACTCAGCAGGCTCCACGCTTGGCCCCTGTGAGGAAGAAAGGAGGTAAATCTCCCTAGGGCCCTGAAATAAACTGCATTCACTGTGAGAGCAACTCAAACCACTCCGCAGCCGCAGTGGTGTGGCTGTGTCCATGCCAGACTCGTGTGTGTGTGTGTGTGTGTGTGTGTGTGTGTGTGTGTGTGTGTTTCACAGTTCCTCTTAAAGGGGCAAATGCTATGGGAGGTTTGCTTCCTCCCCATAAGGAAATGCAATCACAAAAAAGAACCCCCCTTTCTTTACTACTACAGTCATGACAGTTTATAAATACCCCCCCCCCCTTATTCTCTCTGTCCCAAATGCTCCTGAGAGACAGCTGACCCTCTCATTCTTCCGGTCACAAGTCAAATCTTATCTCCTCTGGGAAGCCTTCTTTGACTTCTGAGTTAAAGTCACTTCCTTCCCTATCAATTTCTTCATAAACCTCATTATGATTTGACTCCCCCCACCCCCACCCTTCTTGCTGCTTTCTTCTGTCCCTCATCAGGATATGTCACCCACCAGAGAGCGGCAGAGAGAGACCAGCCTCACACAGTTCCCAGCTCAGGGCATCCCCTGTGCCCAGGGTATTGCTCCACACTCAGCAAATGCTCAGAAATGTGTGTAGATAAGGTTCACAGATGCAAGGAGGCTTACACATGTGGTAATGACAGGGTTGTAGCTTAGTTTGCCTTGGAGGGTGGGCTGTTAGTAGGCAGAATTCAGATGGGGTCTAGTGGGGGAGGTGAGAGAAGACAGCCCAGAGAGAAACGCAATTGAATTTGAAAATCCAAGAGCTTTCCAGATGAGGGCATCAGGGCCTGGGGATGTAGCTAAGTAGCAGAGTTTACCTCGCACACACAAGGCCCAGAATTAGGGCTGTGGGTTGGAGGAGGGCATGTAAGAAACCGCTAGAAAGACAAACTTCTAGAAGTGGGAGTGAAGCCATGAGCATAGCTCGCTGGGTTCTCTGCCTGCATCCACTTTGGCCACACTGTCTTCACGTTGACGCCGCTAAGTGACATCGTTTCAACTGCGTGGTGGAGATCCCTGTTCCACATTGCTCAGCTTCTGTTAGGTGTGACATTTTGCAAAGCCGTTTCCTAATACCACCCTTGGATGTTAACACAGATACAGTGGCTTGTATCTCAAACAGTATTTGCAGTTCTAGGTTTTTCAGGAAAGTTTTCCTAAAGTTAACCGTGTTTGAGAGTAATGTATAAACATTAAAGGGTTTAAGTGTCTCATAACTCAGCTAATGTCTCTAAGGGGGAAAACCTCTTTTCCCAGATAAAGCATTAATAGCCTCTAGATACACAGTTCTCAGCCTTGGGTCGTGACCCCTGTGGCGGTGACCCTTTCACAGGGGTTGAATAGCAGATATCCTTTATATCAGATATTTACATTACTATTCACAACGGTTGCATAATTACAGTTCTGAAGTAGCAACAAAAATAATTTTATGGCTGGGAGTCACTATAACACGAGGAACTGTATTAAAGGGCTACAGGGTAGTAAGGATGGTTGAGAACCACCTCTGGACTCTTCCGCTATCAAATACTTTCATTATCCAGGAGTGCTTAGGATGTGCCTCTTCTGTTTACATTTTCAGGACTGACATTCACTTCCCTATTTTCCTCAGCAGTGTGGAAGAAACATTTTGAGCAATAGTGAACTTGACTTGTCAGTCCTGAAATAAGACACGATGCAATGTTAACTAATACATTAAAATAACCCCAGCCATGATGCTTTTTTCTCCTTGGCCATTGGATGAGACAGATTGTGAACTTCCCCCAGAGGAAAGGATTCTAAACAAAGCCTCGTTCTGCCTGTGCGATCTGCTAGGAATACCAACGACGTTTGTTACTGAGTGTGTGAGGCTGGCGTTGGCCTGACTTCCTCATGCCCACAAGGCAGGCTGGTGGCAAAAACCCAGGGTCCACTTTCCATGCCATTTACACCGACAGGCACTTTGCCATCCATCATTGGTGGGAAGGTCCAGAGGTGTGTGCCTACCTCTGCTGGAGGACTCGAGCTGCAGATCTTCCACTCTGCATCTGACCCTTCTGGCGAGTACATTTCTCAAAGACGTGTGCTTCCAGGAGCCATGTCCTTTCCTTCTCTGTCTGCGCTATATTTCAGCAATACAAATCACTTAACTCCTACCTGGCCCTTTCTTCACATTCACAGGAGAATTCATTTCATTTCATCCTTCGATTGTATGGCTTGCCTCAATCTTCAGCTACGGTTTCAAGCTACTTAGTCCTTTAAAAAAGTAAGTAAATAAATAAATAAAAAGTGACCTGGCATTTAGCCAGCTCCAGCCAGGACTCTGAGTTTGGCTTTGTGTCCACAAGCTGCAGTTGGGAGAGATGCAAGAAATTCCCAAACAGAATAAAACAAATGATCTATTTAGTCTCGTTTCCTCTCTTGGATGAGGTCCAGTGCTGAGTGCCACGGAATAAATGTGAGCCCCCTCCACCACCACCTCCACTGCTCCCCCGTGGACCCACATAAAGTGACCTTGTATTTGAGTAAATGCTGCCTTTAGCTTCCAACTGGGTGATAGTGTTTTGTCTGGAAGACTGAGAGAGATTATGATACTAAGATAGTGACAGTTGCCTCTCTCCTATCTACCCTCTATTTAAAAGATATTATACCACAAAGCCACTTGTTACACAACATTACAGATGCAAATTCCATTTTGTAAGACTGTTCCAACCCAGAGAAAGGAGACTGGTTAGAACAGTTTACTTATACAATTACCTTGGGAGACTGCTACACTGCTGTTTTGTCCCTGTTGAGCTTATAAAAGACATTTGTCTTTTTATTTCCCTCTAAACTTGGCTTTCAAGTAAATCCAATTTCCTCTTTGTGTAACTTCTGAAAGTGATTAAGCCAGAAAGTCGATTTGTTTTTCTCGTTGTCTACTCCTCACCAACAGCTTCAGAACACAGCCATTGCTAAGTGCTAGGCTAGGTATTACTTTCTACTTACATCTCACCAAACATAACAGAAGGTGCACATTCTGAGAGTCGCCGTGGTTCCTGCCACTTCAAGGAACCTAGTGCTGCTTTAATCACTGCTCTGTGGATGCTGCCTCCCTGCTTCCATGAGTTTCTTTAATCTAGCCACTCAGGCCCATCATTAGTCTCCCCTCCCTCTTCGCCAGCTGCTCACTCCATCCTTCTCTTCCCAAAGTTACCAGTAACATTGCTAAGCCCAGTAGATTTTTATCATTTTTCATGATCTCCAGCACTATTAAATTCTTGTGCTTTGCCTGTCTTTTGCAATTCTTCCAATTGCTTTGCTTGCCTGTATCTTTCCCTCAGCAAACCTTCCTCTTTGCTCAGGTGACACTGATTGCCTTTGGCTTTGGCTTTTCTACTCTCCCAGAGTGAGATGCACACTGATGGATATGTAGCCAGCCATTTCCCATTCTCCCATCTCTCTGCGCAGTGAAGCACTTCTCCTGTTTCATGTACCATCTTGTTGGATATGGAAGTCAGACCGTCCTTGCTTTCCCTAGCAGAGGGGTGGGCATGCAACCAAGTTAACTGGATTCCCTCCCAGTACTTTGAGTCTTGCAAGAATTGGGAAGAGTAGCAAGGAGCCCACTCATCCGGGCTTAATGAGACTGTGAGTTCTCATCTGGATCTCAGTGCCGTCTTTGTGTCTGCCCTTCTGAGTAGAAGCTTGGGAACACATTTATTTCTGTAATATAATCAAAGACCCCCTCATGGACATGCTACTGAATACCTGTGAGTTGGTGAGTTCTGGATGAATTCCAAAACATTATTTATAGGTAGTCTGGATCACTGTCCCGAGGTACACACAAATGTAAGTATATTTACTTACATATATATATACATATATATGTATATATATGTATCTATGCATATATATATCTATGCATATATATGTATATATATATACACATATATACAAATACATATATATATATGTAACCAAATGCCTAGCAGTCACCTCCATTTACTATTTCACCATCACACTTCACCTAACAAATCTAAAAACAAACAAAACAGCACTGTCCATGTATTATTATTTATCTTGTGGCTGTGACAAAACTCCTGACAAAAGCAATGAGATGAAGGGGTTATTTTAGCTCACAGATCAAAAGGTACAGCCGGCCATGGCAGGGAAGTTTTGGCAACAGGGGCCCGAGGCAGCTGATCACATTGCATCTGCAGTCAGGAAGCAGGGAGCAATGGATGCAGATGCTGAGACAGTTTCCTCCATTTCCTTCAGCCTGGGACCTTAAGCCCAGGGAGTGATGCCACCCACATTTAGGATGGATCTTTGCACCTCAGTTAACCTTATCTAGGCACCGTCTTACAGGCAGGCCAGGAAGTCTGTTGCCATGGTGACTCTAAATCCCATTAAGCTGACCATAAAGATGAGTCATTGTCATCCTCCAAACCAGTTTGCCTTTACATGCTTGCTAATAGGAATGACTGAAGCCATAAAGAAAAGAAGGAATTTGCACTCTTCCCCAGATCCCACTTGTTCATCCCCTTTTCACATTTTTTTCCTCAACAAGTTCACACTCCTGCTACTTGACACTCAGACCACCCCAAGTCCCCCTTCCTACTCTTACAGCTCCCAGAATCTGTCTACAGATGCATAGTCTTTCTGAAGTGTTGTATCTGTTATCTGCTCAGATATTGCCCTTATTGTCACTGCAGTCCAATCTTTGGCATAGGCAATAGTCTGCAGAGGCAATGGGTGAATACTCTGGAATTAGAAAGCCTGTGTTGGGCCCAAGAGATGGCTCAGCCATTGAAAGCTAGGCTCACAACCCAAAATAGAATACCTGCTTTCAGTTCTTAGCCTCATCGCCAGGTAAGGGTAACTTAATTTCTGAGCCTGTTTCTTTTTTTTTGCAGAATGTGGAATAACTATAGAATCTCATAGGTTCACGAGATGATGAGTTTATCCATTTTAAAAGGATTTAGCGGAGAAACTGACACATCTTTTGGGTTATTAGTTATGAATGCTTGGCCTAGCTTATGCTTGTTGCTGGCTAGCTCTCTTTTTTCTTTAACTTAAATTAACCTGTTTATCTTTATCTACATTTTGCCTCATGGCTTTTTAATTTTGTTTTCTTCTGAATATCTTATTTACACTTCTTCTCATGTCCGCCGGCTGGTAGCTGTCTGCCTTCCTGCCCTGGGCATGTCCCCCTGATTCGCCCTTGTTCTCTTCCCCTTCTTCTCTTTTGCCTAGATTTCTCCTCCTCCTTATTCTGTCTGCCTGCCAGCCCTGACTATCCCTCCCCCGCCTACCTATTGGCCATTCATATTTTTATTAGACCAATCAGGTGCCTTACACAGGCAAGGTGAACCAAATGTAACCCATCTTTATACAATTAAACACACATCCTTATATCATTAAACAAAGGAAGCATAAACAAATGTAACACACTTTACACAGTTAAATACCCCACAGTATAAACAGATGTAGCACATCTTTTCCTAAGTTAAAATAATATTCCACAACACACATCCTAATTGCTCAGAATAAAATATGTGCAGTGAAGGTCCCCAAGGTCTACCCTAGCCTACCTTCCTAGTACCATCTTCTCACTTTCCTGTCGTATTCTTTAAAGTCTCGACAACCAGAATTATTTATCCATAATTATATAACATATTTTTCCATCAGTGTGCCATCATTCAAACTGTTTTCTCTGTTCTGAATGGCCCTCTTTCTCACCTGGAAGTCTCTCGCACTGCTTTGCCAATTAGTCCAAACCTCCATAGTTTAAGTAACAACCATCATTTGCTTGTTTACATTTCTATGTGTTGGCCCTAGTAGAATTCAGTTGGGTGGCTAGCATCTAATTCACTTCGTGCTGTCTGACCGTGCTGGTGCAGGTGCAAATTGAAGACGGCCTCACTCACACGTGTGGCTCCTTGGTGGGGCTGCCTTCGGTGTTCCTCATCTTCATGTCCCTTCTTCCATCATGCCACACTTCACACTCAAAAGCATCTCCTCTCCGTGGTTTTCACAGCAGTAGTTAGACTTTGTGTTATAGTTCAAACCTCCAGATGGTGAAAGCCAAAGCTGAAAGTCCTCTTAAAGACACGGATGTCATACAGTGTCATTTTTGTTGCCACAATTCAAAGCAGGTCATGGGCTATCTAAGATCCAAAGAGGGAGGGCTGACCCTACCTCTTGCTGAGTGGCATAGCCATCTGTCTGTTCATACCATTGTCTGAATAGCGTGACGATCAACATTTATTTACGGAAGCTGGAAGTCTAAGAACGAGGTGTTAGCAGTGCTGAAATTTTCTAGACTGTGTACCTTGCAGATGGCTGCTTTCTCATTGTGTCCTCACCTGCCAGAGAGGTGGAGGAAGGGAGAGGGAGAGGGAAAGGAAAGGAGATAGAGAGGGGCAAAGGGGGAGGGGGAAAGAGAGAGAGACTGGGAGGGTGGGGCTAGTTCTAACCCTCACAGATCCACATTTGGTGACCCAGTTCCACCAGCCATGCCTCCTTCCCCGGAAGTTGCATCATAGTCTCCCAAACCTGTGCTACCAAAGGGAAACAAAGTGTGCAAGCATGTGGCCCCGGGGAAGGCCCATGTCACACGCAAACCATAGGCTTATAATGTTAAGAGTTGTTTTTCCCTGCCGGTCTGGTCCCACTGCCACACCAGTCCCAAATAACACATAGAGACCCTGTATTAGATATAAAGCTATTGGCCTGTTTCTAATGTTTCCTATTGGCTAGCTCTGTCTTAAATATTAACCCATTTCTAGTAATCTAAGTGTTTCCACATGGTCTCATCTTACCGGAGAGAGGGTCCGCACCTCTGTTCTCGCAAGTCTCTACATCTTGACTCCTCCCTACTCCTTCCGGAATTTTCCTCGTCTCCTAGTCTCACCTATCTTGCTTTCCTATTGGCCAACAGTGCTTTATTCATTAACCAATAAGAGAAACATATTTACAGAATGACATCTCCCATCACTCTGCCACACCTGTTGCACTGACCATGTCCATTGGGGGCGTGGGGACAGGTATGGGTGTGACCTGGGGGGACTAGGTCTGGAGTCCCGGACCCCAACTCCCATCTCGCTCTTACTTCCTGGCTTCTGGGGGTATCCTTGGGACAGAAACCTGCATGGTCATCTGTTTCTGGTTTAAGTAATTTCTCCCTGAATAAACATCCATCAGCCTATCTTTTCCCAGATTCTTATTTACCACGCTATATAGACCGTGTTCCTGGGTTAAGATCACACACTTGAGGCCTCAGTTAGCCTTAATTACTTTTTTAAATGTCTTCAAATACAGTCACGGTAATGAGTTTAGAGCTTCAACATATCAAATTTGGGGGAAACTAGGAATTCTGTTCATAATAAGGTAAAATCACAAAATCACATTTCAAGAAGATATGTGACATGGAACAGGCTACCTTTCTCTCACGAAAACCATCACAACTTTTCTTTCTCAGCCAGGATCATTCTTTCTTTACTCAGCAGTTTGGGTCCCCCAGACTCCATTGACAGTGTCAGAGAGGGGGAAGGGTGATGAAGACAAGTATCATGAGATGTCCAGCTCTTTGCAGAAAGAAAGAATTTATCCTCTTAAGTTCTTGACTTCATGCCAGAACAGAAAATCTTTCTAAGAACTTTGGAAGTTTGTATATAGATGTTTGGACAGACCCCATGGACCATCAAAGTTCACTCAGGACACGTGGAGAAGACGACCTATTTCCCAAGGTAGCGTTTGAGTTAAGAACCCATCATCATCATGAGTCCGTCTTTAATGATCGGATCCTTAATCAGCTCTGGCTGCCCACAGGGCACAGTTGATCTGTGCTATATCTTGTGGCACTGCTGTACCCCAGTTCTTTTCCAGGTCACCAGGGTGTCACTGGTGAGTGGGAACCCAGCTTTCACTTATCAGCTCTACTTGAACAGCGTTTTGGCTTTAATGAGGGTAACACTGACCCTGAATTTATGGCACTCTGAGGGAAGACTGGCTCTTATCAAAGAATAGAAACAAATTATTGTTACACCAGCCACAGAGAGCCATTACCACATAAAGAGCCATCCGAAGGACCCCTTTCTGCCTCTCCAGACTGCTTTGGAGACTTTTGACCCAAAGAGCTTAGGGATTAACAGCTAAGCACCAAGAATGCCAGTGACAGTTGTTGAGGAGCTGTATCTCTAACATCTTAACATAGAGTGTATCTTCAAAGACTTCTAGAGAGAGGAAGGGACCTTACAGATCACTCAGCCTACTGTGTGAAAGTGGATTCCATAGGAGTCTGCAGGATCATCCTTGAGATTCTCTTTAAAGAATGCATGTGGGAATCCATTTTCACATCTCCGAATATGACATTCCTGTGAATCTGAACTTGTTTAACAAGACTGTTGCTCATAGAAACTGGAAACTGGCATTGTCCCGTTTCTAAAGAGGCACATAAGCCTCAGAAACTTGCCTGCTTGGTAGCATCTCAGATCCTGCCACACCTACTTTATTCACAGATATATATATATATATACATATGTATATGTATATATATATATATATATATATATATATATATATATATATATTTTTTTTTTCTTGAGATGTGGGGTCTCACTTCATACCCTGGCTATCCTAGAACTCATTACGTAGAATGGGCATTTGATAAATTCACAGAGATCCACCTGCTTTTGCCTCCTGATTACAGGGATTGAAAAGTGTGTGCCACTGTTCTGGGCCAACAACCATATATATATATGAACATTGGAGTTTAAGAAGGGTGATCTCGTTTACTAGGAGCTGAAAACCAACTGACTTGTCCTTGGATGTAGGTAAACCAAGAAGAGACTGAGGTAACGAGATAAAAGCCTGTGCCTGGAGCCAGATAGATCAGTGCTCATATCTAAGCTCTCTCCTTTACTAAACTGCAATCTTAGGCAATTCACCACACACCTCTAAGCCTCCCATTACTTGTTGTTGAAGGAGTAGTCATACTATCTCACAGACTCACTGGGAAGTTGGAATGAAATGATGTAAAAACAAACAAAAAACACATCCAGAAAACTCTCAATCAGCAGCTATTATGACCACCATTCTAGCTTACATTTCCTGATGGTGTGCTGCCTCCTAAATGTTCCACATCACATGCAATAAATGGGAAACGGTGCTGTAGACGAATCGAGTCCTTTTGAGGCTATTATATCTCATCTAGATTTTATGGTTTGAAAGAATGAGGACAAGCGAGGGAGTGTCCAGAGGAAGTCAACAGAATGTGGTACAGCAAGGGTTTCAGGCTCTGACTCGAAGTCTTCTCTTTGCTTGGCTGGTCCATGATGATCTGCAGAATCAACCAGCTGCCTCACCAGGGACAGTCCAGGTGGGTGAGGCTCGTACTCATGGCCAGTTTCCTCAACTTTCCAGTGCTGCTCACTGCTGTGAGCTTCCTCCTCTCCAGCACCAGCCTTATGCAGCCTCCTGTAGCATTCAAAACTGTCTTCCAGGAACACCCATCAGATGTCATCCAAATTGAGGCTTCTAGAAGACTGCCCAGCTGAGGTGACAGATGAGTTTTAACACTGGATTCTCTTCCCTGCAAGTGATATTTGCATTTTCATGATATAATTTCTTGCCTTAAACCCTAAAGAATGAGCAATGTATCTTCCAATGGTACAGATTGTTTTTGAATGGGGCAAATATAGATTCTTCTTAAATGTCAAATCGTGAGGTTGGAAAACAACAGATAGTACCATCTTATATTTACATTAAGCTCTAGGCTCTCTCTCTCTCCTCTCGTTCCCTCCTATTACTTTCTCTTACCCACCCCTTCTCATTTACAAACTACTTGGCATTCCAAGGTTAATAACACTGGCTTCAGAGTTAGACTTTGTGGGTTCTAATCCATGCTTTCTCTACCACTCCCTCTTTCTGTAGCATGGACAGTTTGTATAACTCTCCTTCCTCATGTTTGCTTACCTGACCTGTAAAACGATGAAGAGAACAGTCACTTCTTTATTAGACTGCTTTGAAGTTTGACTATCCTTGGTGTTCTGTTAAATGTTTGAAGGGTGCACTGTGTATGATAAACAGTATATGAGTTGCAGCTGTGGGTCAGACATCAAGCTGGCCACTGAGGTTCCAGAAAGAGCCCTATTTCTGTGTGTGGAGACTGAGCATAGGAAAGGGAAAGGGGAGACAGCCACAGGGTACAGTGAATTTGGAATGGGAACTGGTCACAGGATTTGTACTTAATGTTTTAAATCTCCTAGAAGTGTGTGGCAGAATTTGCTTTAAGCTTCTGTCTACTAGGGTCTAAGCCAACTTAGAGAGCCACGACTGACCTTGGCACTAAATCTAGAAAGCATCCCCCATGGATCTTCAGGGAGATGACACTATTACATAACAACAAGTAGTAGATCAAGTTTTTTTTTTTTAATAATTTTTTAAAATTTAAATTTGAAACAAGCTTGTTTTATATGTCAATTCCGGTTACCGCACTTTCTGGTCCTCCCCTGTTCCCCCCACCAACCCCCATCCCATCGACTTTCTGCTCCCCAGGGAGAGTGAGGCTTTCCATGGGGAGTCTTCAAAGCCTGTCATATCATTTAGAGCAGGGCCAAGCCCCTCCCCTATGTGGTAGATCAAATTTATACTATGATGTCACAAGGTTCTTTACTATGAGCTGATAACATTTTACCAGGGCATAAACATAAAGTGTGCTATAACCAGGGAAGGAAAAGCAGGGTAGTGGTACCATTTGGGGAACCCAGGCAACTCAGAGCCTTAACAATGTTGCCTAGAACAAGGACAGATGTGTTATTTACTTATCTTACTTATGTGTATGTATGTCTGTGTGTGGTGGTAGGGGTGTGTGTGTGTGTGTGTGTGTGTGTGTGTGTGTGTGTTATGTGCACACAGTGCAGGGGCCTTTGGAGGCTAGAGGCTCCCCTGGAGCTAGGCTTAGAGGAGGTTGTGAGTTGGACAACATGGGCCCTAGGAACTGAACTCTTAATTGCTGAGTCACATCTCCAGCATCCTAAACGTGAATTTTAGAACATTAATTCTCAGCCTCTTTTATTTATCAGCAATTAAAAAATTGTCTGTTGAAATGATTCCTAGGCTTATAACAAAGTTGAAAGGATAATATGGCGTGCCAATCATTTATTTGTCACAGTTTAAAAATTAATCATGCCACCTCATCAGGGACTAAACTCCATCAGACTTAATTGGAAGTCACCAATACCTCCCTCAATGTTTCCTTGAAACTCTAAGTTCCCATAAAAGTACCTGTTGCATTTAGTCACTGTGTTCCTCTAGTCTGTGACAGGCTGTGACAAGTTCTTAACCTTTTTCTCTTTTTTCATGATCTTGACAGTTAGGGGCTAATGGTTGTGCTGTGTAGGATATTTCTCAGTTTGTGTTTGTTCAGTGTCCTTCATAACTAGATGGGGATTACAGGACTTAGAGAAGACAACCCCAGTGATGAGTTTCTTACTCCATCTCCTCAATCATCTAAGGGTACACGAGGTTGATATGGTCCGTCTTGGGAATTGCCTTGGTCATTTGGCTCAGGCCATATCTGCTGTGTTTCTTCACTGAAAGCCACTCTTCCCCCCTTTCCATCCCTATAATTTAAAAAAAAATTTAGTACTGTAATTTTTTTTTAGGATCTACATTAATCTTGTTCTGTTCTTTCTCCTTCTGGCTCCTCCCCATTCTCCCTCCCAAATTTGTGATCACTTCTTTGGTTATTATTGTTAAGCAGTTTGTATATGTGCATATGTATGTAACTACTAAGTCCATTTAAATTTTTTTTTATTTGTACATGTGTCCCAGGTTGAACACTAGGGACAGGACAACCTTACGGGAGCTTGTCCCTGGAGGAGACTTCTTCCTCTTTTAGGAGGCATTGACAGCCTGTAACTTTTCATCTTGGGGTGGGACCATGTAGAATTTCCCCTTTCCACATTGACATGCCAACAGGTGTTGGCAATATCCTCTGTTCTTTTGATGCACATGGCTAAGTGTACCTCATGTGGAAGGAGATAAAGTCCATCTTCTGCAGCTGGAGATATCTGCTTATATCAAGTAGAACTATTCTGTAGTGAAGAGGTGTCTCTTTTCACCTATTTAGCTCAGTCGTATATTTGAATCAATATGCTATACTTTGGGTTGTGTTACAATACCACACTTTTGCATCATTTTGTCACTCTCAAATTTCCAGATTCATCCACTGGGGCCTCTTCCTGCATCCCTTTCATGCACACCTAACCCTTTGCCTATTGCCCATTTTTTTTTTCTTTCTAGAACAATTTGTACCAGACGCACAATTGGATTTTTCTAGTGGGAAAGGTTTTCATATATCCCAGCACCCACATGTTGGTGAATTTTCATGCCTCCTGCTTCTTATTCATGGAAAACTATACCCTGTGCCACACCAGGGGAGTATTTTAAGTTCAAGAATATTCCAGCTAATACCTACCTATTAACATATCAAAATGGGTATTCATATACTAAATTATGCACACAGATAAAAGCTGACAGTATCCCCATGAGATCTTATGACAGCCTGCAGCGCAATGGCTGTCAACTAGGCAGCTCAGGTGTGGTTAGCTATCCTTACCACCCCCTTTCTACTAATGGAATCTGGATTCTGCTCAGAAATCTGTCCCTCCACCTCTCAGCAGTCTGTTTGAATACACAATCCTGGAGGGTCTTTACCAGTAATGATAACTCTGTCATTAATTTACAGAATTCATTATCTCGTTGGTTTTAGTAAATATTTACTAAGATGTGGAATCATAAGTAAGGCTGTTCAAAGAGTTGCACATGCCTGTGTAATAAAGAATGGGAAATGTAAAGAGCTGCGTGAGAATGAGTGAGGACTGAAACTCAACCTTGATGATCAAGGTAAGTCTTCACTTAATGATGTACCAGATTTTAAGCCAAGTGGGGGTGGACTGAGGTGGTTTTGGGATTCAAGATGGCAAGTCTACAGTCCCAGGTGGGAGGCATCAGGGGGAAGTCAAAGATGATCCGTTGGGCAGAGGACAGTGATCAGATCAAGAGAGAAGGAATGGAGCTTCTAACACTCGAGACAATGTCAGAGTTCAGGTGACCTCAGATAGATCCTGGGGGCCATGGTAAGTATTGCTCTCTCTATCCTTAATAAGAGAAAGAATGTAGTAAAGGTCTTTGATCCAGGAATGGTAGGCTAACATAGCATACTTTCACCACTTTGGATCTTTTAGGGCTCAGCTTTGCCATAGTAGAGTGGATAAGTGCAAAACAATACCCAGGAAATGCAATTAAAGATCTTATCATTGTATGCGATTTTTAAAGGGATGGTTCCCAAAGACTATTACAACTCCTTCTATCTCTGGTGCTTCACTGCATTTTCCAGTCTTCCCTGCAGCTGACTCAGGCAAAGGGAGTGGGTTTGTACAGATGTGAGCCATTTTTTAGTCTGATTTTCTTCTTTAGATTTATTCATTTTATTTTATGAGTGTTTTGCCTACCTGTATGTAAGTGCACCATGTGTATGCTTAGTTGCCGAAGGTCAACTATGTTCATAGCAGCATCATTTGTAATAGCCAGAACCTGAAACAACCTAGATGCCCCTCAACTGAAGACTGGATGGAGAAAATGTGGTACATTTACACAATGGAGTACTACTCAGTGTGGGGGGGGGAACCAATGGAATCTTGAAATGCCCAGGCAAATAGATGGAACTTGAATAAACCATTTTGAGTGAGGTAACTCAGTCACAAAAGCACATGGTATGCGCTCCTCATATATGCATTTTGGACATAGAACAAAGGATCACCAGCCTACAATTCACACTGCCAAAGAAACTAGGATACAAGGAAGAACCTAAGAGATTCATACAAGGTCCCTCACAGAAAGGAAAAGGGACAAGATCGCCTGAGCATATTGGGAGGGGGACTGTGAATGGAGAGGGAGTTAGGAGAAAGAGAAGGGGAGGAGAGAAGAACATGTGGGACCAAGAAGATTGAGTTGGGGGATGGATAGATGAGAGTAAGAAAAGAGATACCATAATGGAGAGAGCCATTATAGGTTTGAAGAGAAAACTGACTCTAGAGAAATGTCCAGAGACCTACAAGGATGACCCCAACTAACAACCCGAGCAACAGTGGAGAGGCTACCTTAAATGCCTTTCCCTGATAATGGGACTGATAACTAACTCATATGCCATCCTAGAACCTTCATCTAGTAGCTGATAGAAACAGAAGCAGACACCACAGATCAACACTGAGCCGAACCCCTAGAATCTAGTTGCAGAGAGGAGGAGTGATGAGCAAAGGGGTCAAGACCAGGCTATGGAAACCCACAGAGACAGCTGACCTGAGCAAGGGGGAACTCATGGATCCCCAGACTGTTGGCTGGGAAATCAGCATTTGACCAACCCAGACCCCTGAACATGGGTCTCAATTAGAAGGCCTGGGCAGTCTAAGGGACCTCTCACAGTGGAACCAGGGTGTATCCCTGGTGCATGAAATGACATTGGGAGCATATTCCCCATGGAGGGATTCTCCCTTAACCTAGAGACAGGAGGGAGGGTCTAGATCCTATTCCAAATGACTTGACAGATTTTGATGTTCCCTCCTGGAAGGCCTCACCCTTCCTGTGGAGTGGGTGGGGTATGTGATGGGAGGGAGGGTTGGGGGCATTGGAAGGAGGGAGGGAGAGGGAACTGGGATCGATATGTAAAACAAGAAAAAAAATGATCTTTATTAAAAATAACACTCAGTATGACCTTGCTACCCACAGTGACCTAGGGGGTTATCTTTCTGAATGGTGCAGCTACAAGGTGTTGGCCTTGGCTGAGAAAGTTCTCTTCTACTTTTAAAACTATATTTTAATTCTAATTAAGGACCCAAATCCAAATATTTTATTCTGGTAATGATGATTTGCAATATAATTTTCCCAGTCATACAATTTCATACAATTCAGTGGAACACATTGATATTAAAGGAATTTATGTCAGGGTAAGAAATATATGTATAATATATATAATAAGGGGCTAGAGAGATGGCTCCATGATTAAGAGCACTTGCTGCTCTTCCAGAGAACACATGTTCAGTTCCCAACACTTACAACCACTTATAATTCCAGTTCCAGGGTGTCTGATGCTTTCTTCTGGCCTCTGTGGGCATCAGGCACACACATGGTACACACATATACATGCAACAAGACAATCATACACATGATGTCAAGTAAGTCTTTAAAATAAAAATCCACCATTCAATAAAGAGGATCTGATTTTCCTCTCTATTGTCTATTACTGCCAGAAACACAAAGAGCCATAGGAAAACAAATCCCAGAGAGCAGATGCTATTCGAAACAGTTTGCATACACTTTGCAGAAGCATAACCTGCAATTAAATTATATGGTGAACTTATCTAGCTCCTTTTCGTCCCTGATATAATGGCAAAACAATGATAGAAATCCATAATTTATAGAGAAATGTCAATGGCAGGCACTCATGTTGGGTGACTCTCAAACTCCTGCAACTCCAGCTCCAGGAGGCCAGATGTCCTCTCTGTGCCCCTGAGGCCACCTACACACATGCCAGATACAGATACACAAGCACACACATACAGATACACAAGCACACACATGTGAACATGCCCAGATACAGATACACAAGCACACACATACAGATACACAAGCACATACATGTGAACATGCCCAGATACACACAAGCACACACATGTGAACATGCCCAGATACAGATACACAAGCACACACATACAGATACACAAGCACACACATGTGAACATGCCCAGATACAGATATACAAGCACACACATACCTGGTTGAAAAATAATAAAAACAAATATTTAAGGAGCTGGAGAGACGATTCAGGGCTAAAAGAGTTTGTTGAGACTTTGATTCCCTTTCCAGCACCCACCTGGTCTCTCATAACTATCTGTAACTCCAGCCCCAGGAGATCTGATGGGAAACAGGCTCACATGTGGCACACATGCACACTCAAACACACAAAATAAAATTGGGGAAAAAATCCTTCCTGTCAGTACTTTGCATCCTGCTCCATCAAGGTCCTCATTGTCAGTAGCACCAATAGGAAAGTTTCCCAGGACCACACTGCATTATGCGAAAGTACTGTCTGTAGTAGCATCTTGTTCTGTCAATAGAATTGAGGTACTGGCCTTAGGGTGTGGCTTTGGTGTGCGAAGGTGATCCCATATAGGGAGGAGGAGGGACCTCGCCCTCTCTCTCTTGGGTGTGGTCTGAGCATACTACATGGCAGCATCCTGCACCTGGAGGGGCAGAAGACTGTGGCTATTTACCTTCATTGTGTGAGTGCTCCCCAGATAAAACTGCCAGGGAGGATGGGTAAAGGGTCTATTAAACTGTAGGCCTCTCTTAGGGAAAATGCACGTTCAAACATTCTTATATCAGTCCACTGACTACTGATTGCAGATGGGATGCACCCAAATCCATTCTCAGTGTAGAGGTTCAGATCTCCGCTCATGGAAGAATTATTCAGGCCCGGGAAGACAGAGTCTCTCATCCAAGCTTCTGATGGCTCCTGGCCAGACTGAGGTTAACTCTTATCAAGTAGTGGTTTAGCATTCTTCAAAGCGAGTGAAGCTCTCAGCATTACCAGGCCAGGGTCCTAGGGGAGCAGAACCCATATTACATGAAGTCTGTGCAAAGGGACTTCTGTGAAAAGGGTGGTCATTCCTGTCCTATCCCAAAGCAAGGGATAGAGGACATGTGATTTCAAAATGAGAAGATGAGCCAGAGGCAGAAACGGGCAGGCAGAGCCTCAGAAACAAGTCATCTGTTGCAGACATGGAGAAGTGGAAGGGCATGGGTGGGAGGGGGTGTGCCAGTCCTCTTGATCCTCAGCCCCGGTGTGTGAAGACACATGGACCTCTGCACCCTGGTGAGTGCTGTCAGTCTGTGTGAATATCACTGCAGCCTGGCCCACATTACCTAAGGCCAGTCGCCTGTCAAAGCAAGCTGCTCTGCTAGCTGTGTCATAATGAAATGCTCATTCTGCTGTCTACTGTGAGAATTCCAACCCCCTACAAAACCAGAAAAGGCGAGGAAAACACCAAATCTGATAACACTGGAGCTACAGAAAGAGGGTGATGCAATTGGGAGCAACCATCTGAGGGAGCTTGCCTAAGGATGGGGATTATCGTAAGACCAGGTAAAATGGGGTTTAATCTGGCCTGGCATCAGAATCCAAGTGGTCCAGTTTGGTGGGTGAGGAAAAAAACCTCTGTGTTGTCATTGTAGGCAACATGAATGAATAATGTCAATTTTAATATAATATTTCTACTGGTACAGGTTGAGGGACAGGGTCCAGCTCTCTGGAAAGACAGAGGGGCAGACTGGAAGAAGCTGGATGTATTTTTAGGCTGTGGTCCATTGGGCAATAGAGGACCATCGGGGTGTTGGAAGGACAGTGATTGGGCAGAGGATGAATGAATGGGGCCATAGTACACAATTAGGGAGAGCACAAGAGGCACACAGACTCTCTAGTGATTTTCTCTGAGTCCTGTCCCAGGACCAGATATGGAGCCTGGTTTGGAGGCCTCTGCATCATTGCCAGGCTTGTTTCTTATATTGGCTTGTAAGCTTTGCCTGAATATCTGCAGTTAACAGCAGGGTTGCTTGTCTTTACAATGGACACATCTCAGCCTGCTAAGGTTTGAGACTAGATTCAAGTTCCCACAGGGTTGGGCAGATTGGCAATATCCTTCCCGGGGCCCTGCCCTTCACCATCCTGCAGGAACCCAGGAAGCTGCCCGACTGACTGAAGACTTCCTCCACCCCCAGCATTGGGTTTCATTGTCCTTGAGAGTACAATGATTTCATCCTAGACTCTGGAGCCATACCACCTCATCTGCTCGGATGCCTTTTGTAAATGTAATTATGTAATGTCTTCACCCTCTGAGCTCTACTTTCTTCATAAATAGCAAAGAAAAATAACTCTAAAGCTAGGGTGGATAAGACATCAGATAAGATTACACATGTAAGGCACACACTTGATGTAACACCAGCACAAATAAATTTTACTTGATACCATTGGTACATTTTATGATTAAATGATTTTGTTGAGACCTAGTCCGGTAGCTGGGGCTGTTATCCGGCCTTGCCCTGATTAACTTTTGTTGGGACTTCTGCCTCTTCCTTACCAACATGGGATGCCATGATTCTACTACATCTCCGGGCAGGGAAGCCTTGATGTACTCTAGGGAAACATAGCCTTTAGCGTTTGTGTGAAAGAGCATGCCTAGGCATGTTTATGGAAAAAAGTTGACTCTGTGAGTGGCAGCAGCATGATTTTTTTCCCCCTTTTAACATGTCTACTCTCGATAGAGAGCAAAGAGACCCTTGACTTGCCAGGGCAGACAGCCTGGTGACATTTCTTTCAGAAAAGCTCATGAAACATTCAGTAAACAGAATTGATGGAGGAGGTTTTTTTAATTGTTCCCCTTGATTCACAGCAAGATCAGAACAGGTTTAATGTCTGCAAGCATATGAAAGCTATTTATAGGAGGGGTAGTGACATACTGTTCTCCATCACTAATGATAGTACATGTTTAAATTAAATAAATTATAGGAGTTTAGGGGGTTGGGGAGATGGCTCAGTGATTAAGGGCATGCACTGCTTTTGCAGAGGACCTGAGTTCAGTTCCCATGCTCATAGTGGGCAGCTTACAACCACATGTAACTCTAGCTCCAGGGGCATTCAATGTCTGTGGCCTCTCAAAGGCTTCTTACAACCACCCCCAACACACACACTTAAAAATAGAAATACATATTTAAACAGTCATCTTATCTTCCAGAAATGAGTAGTCCAAATGTCACCCAACAATTTCTAAAACAGAAAGTTAGGCCTGGTGTAGTGGTGCACACCTTTAATACTAGCAACTGAGAGGCAGAGGCAGGTGGGTCTCTGAGTTTGAAGCCAACCTGGTCTATAGTAAGAGTTCAAGGATAGACTGGATTATGCAGAGGAGCCCTGTTTGTAAGGGAGGGTGTGGTAGAGAGGGAAGGAGGGACACACACACACACACACACACACACACACACACACACACACACACACACACACACACACAGAGAGAGAGAGAGAGAGAGAGAGAGAGAGAGAGAGAGAGAGAGAGAGAGAGAGAGACAGGCAGACAGAGACAGAGACAGAGATACAGAAACTTAGATTGGTATATAATGGAAGGAAGTTAATATGACAAGCACCTATTCTGGGCTTGCCTGTCTGGCTGCTTGAAGTAGTAATAACGAGTAAGGCATTTTCCCATGTTGTTTTTCAGTCATCCTTTTGATTATAAAAGCCAGCCTATGCTGTTCTAATAAGTTCCTTTTGTGAGTTTAATGACAATTGATGTCTGCTGTATAAACAAAGGACCCTCACAGATCCTCCAATCCACCGTCACAATCAACCAAAGAATTACCACATGTTCCTTAAGAACTGATTTCTTCTTGCTTTAAGGAATTAATGAGATCAGCATGGATAGCTGCAATGTATTGATGGAGTCACCAGATGGTAACATTACTTATAATGTCCTAATACAGTTTATCTGAAGGTATGTGTTTGTTGACTCATTACCAGATGCTTTGTCACCAGTCTCATGCTATGGCACTGCCTTTTAAAACCCAAGTTATGAAAAATCTTATGGGGACAGATTTTGGATGTGATCAAAGTAGTTCTTTTGGCAATGACTCAGGCATGTACCCTAACTTCAGAGCAATTTATGTGCGAAATGGCTGAAGCCAAGCAAATATTCTCAGAAGGGGGATATGTTCTAAATGGATGCAGCCATCATGTAGATTTCATTGCAGTTCTGTCAGGAGCCGGTGACTGCTGTTGTTTATACGTAAACTTACCATAGATTATGACCAGAACTTGATTCTTTGAGGCACCAAGCCCATTTCTAGCAAAATCTTTAAGCAGTGGGTTCCAATCAGAAACCATGTGAATGGTAGGGAGAAAATTTTGCTTTACTGTTGGGGGATCATCTTTTTGTACACTGTGAAGATGTGTCTCTCCCAAGGAGCCTTCTGATTGGTTTAATAAAGAGCTAAATGGCCTATAGTTAGGCAGGACTTCTGGATAGAGATAGGAAATTTGGGGAGATGAAAAGTGGGATTCACCGGTGAGATGAAGAAGAAATCAGATGTATTCTATGGAGGAGAGGTAATGAGGCAGAATGTAGATTAATGTAAATGGGTTAATTTAAGTTACAGGAGTTTGGAATAAGTCTAAGCTAAAACCAAGTTTTCATACTGAATAAGAAGTCTCAGTGTCATTATTTGGAAGCTGATGTTTCAAAGAAAGTTTAGCTATACTCTACATTTGAAGGAAAATGGAAGATTAAATTATCATGTGTATGTGGGGCAAATATTTCTATATTGGAAGTATCTGAGTAGTTTTTACAGTTTGAGCAATTGTATTAGTTAAAAAAAAAAAGAAGAATGAATCCCAACATTGGTATTAGAAATATTCATCTCATAAATACCAGCCTGTACCAAACGGAAACAAAAATGTATAAGTATTCACAATTTCCCCTCTCCTCCAGCTCTTATTTTCTTCTATTTCACTAATGTATCCACCAACTCATGATATGTAACAACTACTATCAAACACAAATTAGCTCATAAGAGAATGGGTTGATTGGATAGATCTATTACTCTTGGTCAGCTAGGCATGCTTGTGCATCTGTTTGGACTGGAGGTCTAGCTTGGGGTTGTTTTTTTTAAAGAAATTATTATTGTTATTGTTATCATCTGTTTGAGCTGTTTGGCTGGTCTAAAATGTTCTGATCTGGGACAACTAGGCTTTCTTTTATTTGCTTCCCCATTTGTTGTCTGGTTTGTTCACATAACCATGTCAAGGTTTAGAGAAACAATGGAAGGGACAAGGGAGGGAGGGGAGGAGAATCAAAGAAAGGGGAGGAGAGAGACAGAGCTAACAACAACGCCACATCCAGGGTCTCCTGAGGCATTATAAAGTGACTAGAGACAGATATAACACAGCCTACTATAGTCCCACACTTAAGAATGTTGTAGCCCTGACATTCTGGCTCCTAGGTGCAATGTAAAATGAGAAGATGGGGTGGGATAATGAACCAGAGAAGAGGTGTTTCGGAGGGAAGAGTTCCCATAGGGAGCATCAGAAGGAATTGTGGGAATTTGGCCCAAGAGAGATATGGATGAAAGCTTGGTATAGAGAGGAAATGCTGTTAACAGGAAACAAGGTTTGGAGCAGAGTTCTTTAAATTTAAGAATTTTATCCCTTTTGATATTCTATGAACGATGCAGGCAAAGAATGAAATTTCAATTAAGTTACTTTTTGGCTACTGGGCCATGCATTTTTAAACACAGCTGTGCAAGATGGAGCTATGTGGAGTCCCAGGCCTTATTTAAATTAAGCATTTAAATTTCTAAAGGAAGTCAGTTAACACACACAAAAAGCTCTACTAAACTGTGAGAAAAGCAAAACATTGATTCCTTTTCCCCCTCAGGAGAAGAATCAATCATATTTAGATGTTTCACACTCCTGAGCACCAGCCTGTACGGCATGTTGAAGGGTTGGGCATTTGTGGTGTTCTTTGAAGACTTAGTGAATTTAGGTTTTTAAGCTAGCCATAGAAATTTCAAGAGACATCCTGTTGACTACTCCTCAGTGGGAAATGCTGTCCATTTGTTTGTGTGTCTGATAGATCCTCTCTGGGGTGTGGTAGGTAGCCTCATCTCTATTCATATCCCAATGTCTTTAGTTGTTGAATTGACACAGGGTGTCCCTTTATATCCCTGGATGACCTAGAAATCTCTATGGCCTAGACTTGCAGTGATACTCCTGCCTTTCCCTCCCAGGTGTTGGAACTAATGAGCCACCACAACCCACCTGACTTCACTCTTGACCAACTATGTGAACTTGGACTTACTTTCTTGTCTGACGCAACTTGTTTTTTAGTGCTAAAATGGAACAATCATTCCTATGAAGATAACGTGTAATCCATATAAAGCATACATTTAGATGCCTCAAAAGACACAGTGGTGTCAAGATAGCACAGATTCAATCAATACATTTGTTTAATATACAGGGCCTAGAAGCCACTGAGCCAAAGGAGATGTCTTTTATTCTTATTGCCATTAGGACAAGAGCAATCAGCATAGGTGGGCACTAAATGTGCCATTGGGGCTGTTTAAAAACAGATCAGCCATGAGGTACAGTTTTTGTTTTTCATATTTTCATTCTACATCTCAAGGCATTTGCAATTTAGCTGAGGGGAAAAGACACCAGGAATCAATAAAAGCATCAAGTTCTATCCATAATAGCTAAAATATGGAGCTGCCTCACTGTCCATAAACAGATAAATGGATGAGAAAATGTAATAGCTACATGCCATGGAATTTTGATCAGGTGTAAAACATGAAATTACAGTGGATGGGAACTTCTGATCATTGTGTTCAGAGAAATAAGGCTGACTCAGAATCTATCACATGCTTCCTCTCATATGTAGAATCAATTTAAATGTCTTCCTCTACATAAGACATAGAAATAAATAGGGGATGATGAGAGGAGAGGAAAAGGCATAAATGGAATGGGAAGTAGAAGCAAGAGAAGATGGTGGAATATATGTGACACAGAAGCAGAAGGGAAGACTATTTGCAGGACAAAAGGGACCAATAAAAGGGAGTTGGTGGAAGAGTGGGAAAGGACAGTGCAGATAGTGAACAAAGTATAATTCTATATATATACAACATATCACAATAAAACTTATTAATTTGTAAGCCTGGTGATGGTGGCACACACCTTTAATCCCAGCACTCAGGAGGCAGAGGCAGGTGGATCTCTGTGAGTTTGAGACCAGCCTGGTCTACAAAGCTACAGAGAGAAACTCTGTCTCAAAAAAACAAAACAAAACAAACAAACCAAGCAAACAAACAAACAAACAAAACACAAAAACACAAAAAACAACCAAACAACCCCCCCAAATCACAATGTATGCAAACCAAAATCAAAGATGATGATGACAATGTGAGAGAAAAAAAATAAGTTCAGCAAGTATATTCAAATGCTAAATATGGAGTTTTAGGACTAAGGGAAATAAAGTTCAGGCTAAGTGGAAGTCAAACTTGAAAACTAGCCAGGTTTTCAAGATATGAAGACAGCAAAGAACACTTTGAAAAATGGCCAGAGGTGGATACCAACTAGAAAATAAGGAAAGAATAAGTAAGAGATGGGGTGGTCATTGATCAGACAGGGAGAAGGGGCAGAACATTGACAGCTGGGTAAAGGACCCTGGATGAGGCAGACCTGGAATATTGGCAATTGTTTATAAACAAGAGAGAGGACATGGAGAACATGAAGATTACTGACTGGTGATATCTCCAGAGTCCCTTCCAGAGCCTAGGACCAGGTGCTGGTCAGCAGGAAATAAGGATCAGCTTTCCTGGTAGTCACAGGCAGTGTCTCTCACGTGTCCCTCTGAAGCATTGTACAGTAGCTGCAATTTCTCTTCAAGCTGATCACTATAATAAAACAGAGGGCAGTTGCCCTCCCTATTCTTGGGCAAGGGCCAAATAGGAAAGTAGAATGTAGGCTGGAACAGTACAGGTCATCCCCTCAATTACCAATGCTCATTTTTTGCCTTCCCCAGACTGTCAATTACAGATAAACCAACCCTGTAACATTGCAAGGATAACTCAAGGTCAAGCAACTTCTGTTTCAAGTGGCACAGACTTGTAGTGCTAGACTCCTCTGCCAGATAAGGATAAAACCCCAGATGTTTGTTTCCTTTGATTTCTAAGTGACAAGAAGCCAAAGAGTTGAGGAGAATTCTCGTTTTATTTCAGGTGTTTCCTCATTGTGTGTGTTCTGTTGGGCTGGGGAGGTGGTTCTATGGTTAAGGGCACTAGCTGCTCTTCCAGAGGACCCAAGTTCTGTCCCCAGCAACCACATCAGGTGGGTCACAACCACCTGTCACTCCAGTTCCAAGTGATGCAACATCCTCTTCTAACTTCCTCAGACAACTGTGCCCCCATGAACATACCTACTCTCTTTGTCTCTCTCTGTCTCTGTCTCTCTCCTCTCTCTCACTCTCACAAACACACACAATTAAAAATAAAATAAATTTATTTTTTAAAAAAAGCTCTGTCATGACTGGACAACAGAAGAGCTGAGAGGGGATATAGGAGTCCCCTTTAACCACGTGGGACATGTGTCAAGCCCTCAACCGGGTGCTTGAAACCATACAGTACCAAGTTCTGCATAGACTACATTTATTTCTACAAATGCATACCTATGAGAAATTTCAATTTGTAAGTGAATCACAGTGGTAATAACTAATACTAAAACAACCATAGAAAAGTAGTTGCATATTATAACTAGTTGTACATTGCACACACTATAGTGCAGTTGTATCCTGTAATAAAAGTTTTGTGAAAGTGGTCCCTTTCTCTCAAAAGGATCAAGATAAGCAATATTTTTGCATCATAGTTAACCACGGGTAACCAAGATGGTGTAACGTGAAGCCAAGAATAAGGGCGGAGGGCTAGAATAATGGTCCAGCCATTAACAACTAGGCTTACAAAACCAACATGTTAAGAATAAGTGTGGACTACTGTGTTACTCTTGAAGGACACTGGCACTGTAATAAGAATGGGAAGTTGCTAGAAAGTACTTGTTTTTTCTGTAAAAAGTCACCATATTAAAGCAAGCTACACATGATTCTGTTTTATCTATCAAAGGGACAGTTATTAAGGGCCTGCCTCAAGCCAGACTACTGTTTCCTAGTCCTGGGAAATAATACATCAACCAGTGATAGAAATCCTTGCCCATCTGGAATTGTCATGAGAGTGGGAGAAGATGAACAACGAGGCCACAGGAAATGCCCTGTCAGGTCACCAAAATTCGACAAAGAAGCATAGGGATGGAGTGGAGGGAGCCCCAGCTAGAGATGGTGGTGTGTTCTTGAGAGACTTAGGACCACAGGCACAGCTCTTCAAGACGGTGCTGTGTGAGGGAACCAAGGATCTGAGAGACACGTTGGGATTCCTAGAGAAGATGTTCCATGTAAAGGGTCTAGGGCAAAGGACACCTAGTTCAAGTTGAATTCCATATAAAAAGAAATATTTTCCACATATGTATATTTCCTAGGCTATTATTGGATGTTTTAAAACATCAGTTTATGCACACTTCAACCTGATCTCGGTGTGCTGTCTTTTTATTTGTGGAATGTGGCAAGGAACAACAAGAAAGACAGTGGATGAGCAACAGAAGACTGGTAGGAGGGGATGTTGAGAGGCAGCAGGTGCTATGTCACAGAGGTCCCTGGGATGAATTTTCCACTTTCCTTTGTTGGTAATGGGAAGCCAGTGGGAGGCTTGAGCACAGAAGTGTTAGGATTCATTCATTCCACTCTCCAACTGCACTCAATGTTTATTGAGTGCAAATTACACTCATTTCTTCAAAACAAATTATTAACCACCTATTGCATTTACTGCATTAGGACAATATTAGGAACCTATTTTAGCTGTCTGGGTGTAATTCCACTATGTGGGAGAATATTACACTTAGCAAAACATTAAGCAGTAACAGAAACAGTTGGGGCAGCACAGGAGGCTTGGTCTAGACTACCACAGGTAGATGGATTACTTGTGCCAGAAATTTCTGCAAGGCATTTTGAAGGAAGATGAGCTAGCTAACTCATAATTGGAGTGATCCTCTCTTCCGTCAATGTTAAGTGTACAGATGTGATCCTCTAAGATGTGAACAGTGTTTGAGTACTGGGAGCATTTCCGATTCTGCATCTAGTATCCAGTGATTTTTCCCGAGCAATGAATTGTGGGATGAACAAGAGTAATCCCAAGAAAAGGAGCAGCGGGCTGGAACTCTGTAGACAGAATCAAAGTGGACCTTTACTCTTACACCACACGCAGAGAGAACCTTTGTCTCCAGCAGGAATGTGGACCTCAGTAAATGTGCATTGAATAAGACAGTCATTGCTTTTTCCATCAGGGTTTCTGCTTCTTAGAAGTTAGCACCCAGAAAAATTCTTGGTAGACCACAGGAGCTGATAAATGTTGGTGGAATAAATAGCCAACTTGTGCATAAATTTGAAGAGCCATAATGTGCTTCTGATGGAGCAATCACCTCCATCAGTCAGCTTTAGCATAACCCATTTTTAAAGCTGTCTGAGAAAGTACAGGAGAGACTTTATACATATGACTTTTCTTTTGAAAGGGGCAGAGAATGTGATATCACAGTGGGGTATTATTTTAGTCTGGAGCAAAGGTCTGGGATCTAGGGTCTCCTGGTTCTCAAGGCAGTTCTAAGAACTAGTAGATAACGATTCTTTAATCTGGATTATGGCTGGATTGGTCTGTGTTCAGGTTAGTCCAGTATAGTTAAATCACTGTAAAGACAGCTGGATTTCTCAGAGGAAGCAGCACAAACAAGCCCCCAGAAATCACTTAAGGCTTCGTTGAGACTGCCACCTGGGAGTCTTCAAGCAATAGAGATCTACCTTCCCACAGTACTAGAGGCCAGATACCCAGACAGGAACATCATCAGGGCCAGTTTTTCTTTCCAGGTTCAACTAGGGATTGTTACGAGCAGTTTCCTGTCAGCCTGGTCCCACAGCTGCATCAGCCCCAAATAACACACAGAGACACTGTATTAGTTATAAAGCTGTTGGCCAAGGGCTACAGCTTCTTATTGGCTAGCTCTGTCTTTAATATTAACCCATTTCTATCCATCTAAGTGTTTCTACGTGGTCTTGTCTTACCGGAGAAAGAGTCCAGACCTCTTTGCTCAAGCCCTACATATTGACTCCTCTCTACTACATTCCCAAAATTCTTCTTGTCTCCTGGTCCTGCCTATCTTGTCTTCCTATTTGTGAACAGTGCTTTAGTCAATAACCAATAAGAGACATATATTTACAGATTGACATCTCTCATCATTTCCTCTTTTCTGTCTAAAATAAAAAGAAGGGTTGAACTTTAACATAGTAAAATATAGAGCAAAACAGTTATCAAATAATAACCACAGTTAACAACGTTTAGTCCATTGACGTTTAGCAAGATTTAAAGAAAATATTTCATCATTTATCCTATCTTTTTGAGTCTAAAGTCCTACATGTAACTTATCTTTAATCCTAACTAAGAAAAACTATAACCATAACTATCTTTCTTCAACTCCATCGAAGACCACAGAAGTATATAAACTCTAGAATGACAGGGACATCTCAGTACCCAGTCATCCAAAGTTCTTCTGTAAATTTTGTGCATCCACCATTGGCCCATAGGTTACATTGGATCTGGCAGTCTTCTCAGCAAAGTAGAAAATTTCAAACTGTCTCACCTGTATTGACAGTTTTCAATCATTTTTTTCTGTGTCCTGCAGAATGTCTGGCAGACTCTCCCATGAAGCAGGAACCTATAGCACTGTTCATCTTGTTTTAGCAGTCACTTTTCTGTGGGTCCTGCATGTCCAGTTTATACAGCATAAAGTCAAACAATCCAGACAACAACAGTTTCTTGCTATATTGGGAGTAAATGCCATAACGAGTTTCTTTGATGTCCATCTTCCTTTGTGATGCAGGTGATGTTGCCAGGAGCAGTTATGTCTCACTGTCAAGAAAAACCCTAAACCATTTTAAATGCCATGTTCTGTAGGTCTTTGAAAGGTTTGAAGAATGCATATCCATTTGAAATACATCTCTATATATCTATAAAAGCCTAACAAACCTAACTATAAGTTTTGACTATTATAGGTAACTATCTGTAATTTGCACATAATCATACATTACATTTTAAAATGAGCTAAACAAGAGAAGTATACATATCACAAAATTGACCTTAAATTTTTATCAATAAATGAAAATCCAAAACAAAGTATTCATTTCTATACCATAATCCCCTTTTACCTTTAAAAAGAAATTGGTTGGGGTTATTATCCATTTAAATAACCAACCCCATTTAAATGAGAACAAAAATTTATAAACTATATTGTACATGAAAGCACCAAAAAATACATATTCAATGTATCAAACATATTCTCTAGCCTCTCCACAAAGCCTCAGCTTCTCTTGGTGGTCACGATTACTTCTGTCAAGATGAAGGCAGCTTGTTTTGCTTCTTGTTGGCAAAAGAAGCCTGAAGTATCTGGGTGCAGCCCAATGTCTTAAAAGTTAATGGAATTCTCTTTAAACTTCTGGTGAAAGTGTTCATTCTGGGAACCTTTAAATCTACACTGGAGTTATAGAGACCAAAATAAATCCCTGGGCATAGTGATATGTGTGTTGGGGGAGGAGGGGGCACTTCTATGTTTACCCCTTTAAATGACAATGTTTCCCCCAGGCTCATATGTTTGAGTACTTGGGCTCCAATTGGTAGGACTATTTTGGAAGAATGAGGAGGCGTGGCCTTGTTGGAGAAGTTGTATTACTGGGAGTGGGCCTTGAAGTTTTCAAAAGTACTTTGGAAGGTATTTCAGCTGCTACTTTTGCATAAGGATGTAAAATCTCAGATACTGTTCTAACACTGTGCCTGCTCCCTGCCAAGATGGTCATGGATTCACCCTCTGAAACTCTAAGCCCCCAATAAACTGTTTCTTCTACGAGTTTCCTTGGTCATGGTGTCTTATCATAGCAATAAAAAAGTGGCTAAGACACCCTTAATTCTGGCTATGTGTACTCTACATATTCAAGATCCAAGAACATATGGTAGTAACTGCTTCTAACTTTATGTTAAATCTTGGAGGAGGGGCATTCTTGTCAGGCAACCATATCCAATTTGGAACCTTAATTGAATTTTAAATGTCCTCTCCATTACTCTGTCAAGTCCATCGTTTATACATAATTCCATCAGAAATGACACCAATATTCTGTGATCAATATTATAACTTTGTGTTGTAAAGTGAATTATTTATCCAATGTGATGCCCATGGACTAGGTGTTCTTTAAACTTTTTGATATTACTGCTGGTTGGGGCACAGTGGGAAGGGAGCACAAAGCCATGTACACTAAAGTGTATCTTTGATATCTACCAGAAGAAACGACTAGCCTCTTACGGTGAAAAGGAGTCCAGTCTGGTCTGCTACTCTGTGACAAGTGTCACAGAGGATGTGGATGATGTCATATTGGGGCAGTGCCGCAAAGCTTTCATTTGATTTTTATAGAGGGCTTCAGAGATACTGGGATTTTGTTGATTTAAGACAAGAAGACTGGATCTTTAAATCCATGCGCAACAATGAGTCACTGAATTCTACTAGCTGTCCCCAGTAATACTTTGAGAGTGACAGCATGGCTTCTATCAGCTGACCTAGATGTCCCCAAAAGCAAATTATCTGAAAGCTTTCACCCTCTCAACTATTCTGGGGAGGATCTGGAGGCATAACATTGACTAGGGCTCATTTATCTTCCAAGAAGTTTGTTCTCTTTCCCTCCCTGGAGAAAAGGATTGGCCCTGAATGGGCCTCACTCAGCAAAGTTAGCAGATTGCTATTGTTTTTAATAGGAGCCATTTAAGAGGTTGGGAGGGGGAGGGGTGGCAGAGAGGAATTGACAAAGTTAAATAACTGAGCTGGCAAATGGATGTAAACTTCTCACAATAATCTTTCCTGGGAAGAAGAGGGATTTCATAGAATTTAAAGGGGATGGCACAGACCACCCTTGTTTCCCCCAGTGTGTACATTTCTAAAATAGGAGGCTCCGGTTATATGGGAAATTTGGAAGAATTTTTCTTGTGTGTGAAGCTAATTGGTCCCCAGGGGAGCTGACTGTATCACCCTGTCTTCATTAGTATCATCTCAGCTGAACTAACCGGCTGGAGAGCAACCAAGCTTTAGGCAAACATTAGCAGTCAGATGTAGATTACTGGAGGGGTCATGTTATTTAGTAAGCCAGACAGACAAGGTAGCTTTATGTTAACATCATATATAAAATGTTTTATCCTAACATGTGAAATACAATGCTAGAAAGTCAGAGGGCTTCTTGGATTGAGACTTTGAGGACGCATTACTGTTTGTGCTCCAAAAAAAACCATGATTTTAAAAAGTTGAATGAAAATGAACAGCGGGAGCTCAGGAATATTTTGGTGGGGTAGATTTGAAAATGGCGAGTAAATGCAGATGTGTCCAGGGTCTGGCAAGGCTTGTGTTCTGTCTTAGTTAGGGTTTCTATTGCTGCGAAGAGACACCTTAACCATGGCAACTCTTATAAAGGAAAACATTTAATTGGGGCTGGCTTACAATTCAGAGGTTTAGTCCATTGTCATAAAGGAAGCATAGCAACATGCAGGCAGACACGGTGCTGTAGAGGTAGCTGAGAATTTTACATCTGGATGGGCAGGCAGCAGAAAGAGTGAGAGATACTGGGCCTGGCTCATGGTCTTCCCCCAACAAGGCCACACCTCCTCCAACAATGCCACACCTCCTAAGAGTACAGCTCCCTGAGCCTTTGTGTGCTGTTTTCATTCAAATGTCCACAGCATCAAATCATCAGGCTATGAGTGATGGTACTTTCTGAACATACTTTTATGGAGAATTGAATTTATTACACTGTACATCTATAATGGATGATGACGGAAGGCTCATCAACTCACAAACTATTTGAATAGTTGGTTTCCTGATTCTTATGCTTTAGTATATTATTTTCTATGATTCTCTCAGTTAATTTGGGAATGAGTCATGCCCTTAAGTGGGGTTAGTAATAAAACCTAAGCCTCTTCATGCTATGAGTAAGGGTAGGAGTGTGATTCTCATTCTAAATAATAGAAAGCTTTTTCTTATGATATAAGGTAGGATGCCATGCTCAGTCAGTCTTAATGCATGGGAGAGGGGATTGGTCCTGCTCTAATTTAATGTGTCAGACTTTGTTTACTCCTTATGGGAGCCCTTACCCGTGAGGAGGAGTGGATGGGAGAGTGGGCTGGGGGGAGGTGGCAGGGCAGAAGGGCAGGTGGGAGAACTGAGATTGGAATGTAAAATGAAACTTAAAAATAAATTATATATATGCATTTCATGTGCTAGGTATGGTAGGAGGCTGAGGCAGGAGAATTAAAAGTTCAATGAATGCCTGGACTACAGAGTGAGTTCATGGCTAGATGTGTAGCTTAGTGAAATCCTGTCTCAAAGGGGGGGAGGAGAGAGAGAGAGAGAGAGAGAGAGAGAGAGAGAGAGAGAGAGAGAGAGAGAGAGAGAGAGAGAGAGAGAGAGAAACACAGAGAGAGAAACAGAGAGAGAGAAACAGAGAGAGAGAGAAACAGAGAGAGAGAAACAGAGAGAGAGAAACAGAGAGAGAGAGAGACAGAGAGAGAGAGAGAGAGAGAGATCTGGGGATGTAGTTCAATGGAAGAACATTTGCCTATCATATGTTATGCCCTTGATTCAATCCCCAGTGCTAGAAGAAAAAGTTAAAACTCACACACACACACACACACACACACACACACACACACACACACACCCCAAACAAAAAGAAGTATCATATAAGTAGTACAAACAGAATAAGAAATTGACCAAACAAAACGGAGGGCAACCAGGTAGACATTATAAACGTATTCATTCTCAAAAGAGAACCTAGACTGATCTCACACTCAACACCACTGAAATTATCTCTAAGTGCATGCAAGCTGCTGTTTCTTGTGCCTTTCAAAAATGCTTCCAATGGCTTTCTCATCTTCATCCCTCAACTCTCTGAACCTAAATGTCAGTTTTGTCAAAAGTGAAAGCGACTGTTAGGTAGGTAACTGCTGTTCCTAAAGGGCATTGCCATGATTAATCTGAATTTCCAACCATACTGGATTGAGAGATGCCTAGAAGATAGTGAAATACCTGTGTGTGTGTGTGTGTGTGTGTGTGTGTGTGTGTGTGTGTGTGTACGCGTGCACACACGCATGCATGCCTGTGTGTGTGCACATATGTGTTTCCAGAGAGGATTGACATGTGGGGAGAACAACTGAGCAAAGAAGCATCCCCTGCAGGTGCACAGCACCATTTAATAGTTAGGGAATTGTGGATGGGATCCAAGTGGAAACAGCAAGAGCCAGTCTATGTGCAAGCTCTACTCTTGCAGAGAAGAGTAATTATTGCAGCTGCCTGCGCAAACTGAGTTCCTTCAGCCTTCGGTGAAGACCCTCACTGAGGCTGCATCATTGGCTTCTCTTGTTTTGAGGCTTTCATTTTCTTGGACTGAGCATCTATGAATACTCTGGCTGCCCTGTATGCAGATGACAATCCAATTGAACAAGCCAGTTCAGTAAATCCCCTTTCACTTACACCCCCACACACACACACCTTTTAGAACCCAAACAGCCACTTTCTATTATTTTATTCTATTTCTATTATTAGAGATTATTTCTATTATCTCTTTCCTTCATTGTTTCCATTATTTCAGTTGTCCAGTTCTGTGATGATGATGATGATGATGACAACCTATCTCATTCACTTGAATATAAGCTTCATGAGGACAGGGTAAACATTTGCATTATTTCATAGTCAAGTCCCCATGCTTGGAAGCAATCCTTATGAGTGTTGAACGAACAAATAGACTTCAAGAGATGGCTCATAAAGCAAGCACAGTGCTCTGTTTAGTGTCAATGTCTGGAACTTGGTCCTGCCCCTGCCATTAAGCAGCTCTGTGACTCGGACTTCACTGAATATCACTGTGAAACAGGATGTCAGAAGTTGTGACTCAGTATCAGAAGTTTACTCTAGTTCTAGAGTTATGTGTCAGACTGACTGAACCTCCTGGCATTTTGTGAGTATGTCTGCCGGCAACTGAACCTCACATCCAGCATTCATAACTGGTTTATGTACCTTACTTAGTTTTCATAGAGCCTTTGTCCTGACCTGAGGTATCTTTATGGCCAAAATTGAACAAGTTCTTATTGGAAAAACATGTCTGTGTAATTAAATTCCAGTAGTCACGATTTCCAAAACCACTTTATAGAGAAAATATGGACAGGCAGTGTAGAAATCCCCAATACAAATTAAATTAAGCATCAGGGTCCATTTGAAATGTCAGAATGGTGACAAATGATAAAAGTAATTCGAAGTGTTTTGGTCTGTTAGGAGTTTCCAAATTCTTCAAGGAGTAAGAGTATTTACCAAAGTATCAAGTTGTTCTTTTGTGCTAACAGAGATATTGAAAGGTTTAGAAATCCCCTTTGGCCGACTCACTGATGAAGACAAAGGCATCATGTCTCTGTGACATTTGTTCTCTAAATGGAGATGCAGTGGAAAACCACAGAAGGCCACTGGAACTCCAGCAAATGTGTGTCCCCTGGAGCAGAAGCCATGTTGATGCTACTTTCCTAAGTGTTCAGTAGAACAAAATCATGTTGGATTCTCTGGGCACCTGTGGTATCAGCAAGACTTTTTTTTAGTACTTGACTATTCATTCCATCATCTTTTACTCTGTCGGTTGCTTCCAGGACTATAGACATAAACAAGCTATTGTACTTAAGTCTTAGGGCCTCTACATCTTTTTTATATAAAGAATTACTAACATTTTCCTAAGTGAGTTGGAATTACACATTTAGTGGACAGAAAAGAGCATAAACACGGCTCATGGCACAGAACCGATGAACTGGAGGAAAAGGTGACAGGCTGCGAATTACTTTAAGTGCAAGGACACTGGCCACGATTACCTGAGAAGGGCTGGTTCAAAGTGGCCAGGCGAGATGCAAGACTGTGGATACCCACTACCTTTGTCCATAGCATGCTGTGACACGGCTTTCACCTCCAGTGTGACCAACCCCACATTCTGAGAGAGATTAAAAGTGGTCCTATGTTTTGAGAGATGACTAGAAAGCTGTAAAGAGTAGAGTGTATATTAGAAGGGACAGAGTTCTTTAGATAGCTGAGTTCGGCACAGTTATTGAGACAGCCCTTTCAGCCAAGGTACAGTGGTTAAGGATGGATTTATAAGGCCTCACAGTCAAACCACAGTAAGAGCAAAGGGAAAAAGAAACATCCCTACTTGTAACTGCATAAACTACTGGTTCATATACCCCAGACACAAGTGTTTATTTTTATCATCACCATTAGAACTCGTCGAGATGAAGTGTTTGTCTGTCTCTCTCCTCCTTCTTCCCTCCCGCTGTCTTTCCACTCTCTGTTTCTAACGCTGTAGACAGGGGTTCTCAACCTTCCTAATGCTGCAGCCATTTAATACAGTTCCTCATGTTGTGGTATCCCCCAACCATGAAATTATTACATTGCTACTTCATACCTGTAATTTTGCTACTATTGTGGATTGTAATGTAAATATCTACTATGCAACCCTCGTGAAAATGTTGTTTGACTGCCATAGGGTTGAGAACAATTGCCATAGACTCTCATGAAAGTATACCCAGGGTACCACATGGTTTGCCTGCCCCTTTTAATTTCTAGCCAGGATTAGTCCATTTTCTCTTGGTTCAGAATCTTCTATAAATGTATTAGGGATTTGTTTGTTTTATTTGCATTATATTTATTATATATGTTACAATATAAATACATATATATCTTAGAAAATGTGTGAAAAGCAGGCAGTATAGAATATCTGGTAAGGACAGAAACGTAGATAACATGTTGTCTCTTCACAGATTGAGACTGTCATAGGCAACACCATGAATATTTGCTTGATGGTACACTGTCCTCAGTGGTATATAATACCATCAAAGTGTTTTAGGGGAAAGTGGGAAGAACAGGCCAGGTATATGGAGCTAAGTTCCTGGCCTCCTGCCCCCAACTCCAGCTCAATATATTCCCAGCTTCTGTTAAAATACGTAATATGATCCTGGAAGTTTAAGCCTCACCTTTATTTTCTCAACTTAAGGAAAAACTAAGGAAGTATAGGGGTTCTCTTTCTTTTGGTTTATTTTACTTTCAGTTTTTCACTTTGCACACAGTGCAGACATTGTACTAGTTGTTGGATGGACAGTGGCTAATGAATCAGATCCCTGTCTGCAGTGGGTAAAGAGTCCAGGGCTAGCAATAATACACAAACATGCTTTCTACTGAGACTGCTCCTCAAGGGAAGCCAACAGGGCCCAGAGACAAGGAGTGATTGGTTGAATGTCCTCTCACAATGGGGCTTTAGAGTCTGTCTGTGAAGAACATAAGGATGGAGAGAGAGCGACCTATCAGCAGGCAGCAGGAGTTTCAGGTAGAGGCCCCAGGTATGAAAACTGCTACACAGAGGACAAGTCAGGATGCAAAGAAAAATGTTAAAGTCAAGATTATTGATTACCTGTCATTGCCCAAGGTTTCCAGTCACCGAGTACACATTCCTAAGGTGACTCATAGTTCTATTCATTGACCCAGTGCACTAGTATATTGCCAAGTTTTTTTTTTTTTAAATTTTATGCCATCTGGGAGACAGGTAGAAGGAAAGGAATAAAGGTAAGAGAGGAAGGATGGAGGGAGATGAGAGAGAGAGAGAGAGAGAGAGAGAGAGAGAGAGAGAGAGAGAGAGAGAGAGAGAGAGAGAGAGAGAGAGAGAGAGAGAGAGAGAGAGAGAGAGAGAGAGAGAGAGAGAGAGAGAGAGAGAGAGACTAGACCTGACCCCAGATTTCACCAAACACAAAGCAGGTTTTAGACTTTCCAGCCAAAACATTACTTTTTTGCTTAAAGGCTGCTTTGAGCTGAGTTTTCAACTTTTACAGCTAAGGGATATGAATTGACACCTTTCTTTTGTTTTGTTTTTCATTTCCATCATATCTTATCAGAAAAAAGTTATAATTTCATCAGATAGTCTTCCCACCTACCCCAAATGTTGTCTGTTGCTCCATGAGGAACATTCAGGTAGCTCTCCAGAGTCATCAAAATACACAACATTGGATTCTTGAGTAGGTTGTCACCTGGCAGAAAAGCCAAACTCATGGCTGCCTCTGGGCTGAGGCCAAAGTGCTAAATGTGTTACTTAATGGTAATTAATTTTCATTTCGTTATGTTACAATTTCATTACCTAGTTGGACATTTCCAGACAACTTTCTGTTTTCATTCATGACCAAAAACCAAACAAATCAAAAGCAAAGCAAAGCAAAACAAACAAACCCACAAACCCATTTTTCATAGGTTGAGAAACAAATAGAAACATGTATTAATCTCTTTCTTAGATTCTGGGGCCCTACACTGCCAAGATGCTGGGTTTATGAAGTGTAGAAACAGTTCCCACTTCTTACTGAACCATCAGAAGAATATGATGGGCTTGGTGTGGCCAGACCATTGATGAACCCAGAGATGATATATCAGGATTCAACTCTAGAAGAGGAAGGCTCACAAGAGAGGAGAGAGTTGAGCTCATGTCCACTGTTCTTTCCTGTGGCAAAGGAAAACATTAGTATATGGATAAATTGGTAGCCCACGGAGACCTTAACTTCTGCTCCCAGAGTTAGGGACAGAGTAGCAAAATCACAAAGTGGCTCTCGGCTTTCTCAGAAGTGATGACCCAAGGGTTACAAGGGTACCACTCTATAAAAGACTTGGTGGATGAAACATGCAACTGTCAGTTTTAACATGTAAACTTGAATGCTCCTTGTGGAAAGTGCAGAGTTCTTGGGGAAATGGTAAGCCATGGCTGTATCTTTGTAGTCAGGTTGGTATGGAAACCCTGAAATTCTGTTTTATAAAATAGCATTTTTTTTTAACTTCCACTTTGGTCATATTGGTAAAATAAATGAATATAATATTAAAAATCTTTGTGGGCCAAACAGAGACTATTCAAACTATAAAGAAACTCAAACTTAATGGATGAACCTTCAGTGGTTTATAACAGTTCTGAAATGCAGTCAAGGTCTCATGGAAGTCTGGTAATCATTGAGATGGCTTAGTCAATAGGATGATGCTCAAGTATCTAGCATTTGTCACAAATTCTGCACAGGAACTGGTATTTGACTTTCTCAAAGTATGTGCCTTGGAGTACAAACAAAGAGATGCTTTGTGCAAAAAGAATTGAATACATAAATGAGTTTAATAAACAATGTGAACTCTCTAGCTCTTATCAGAGCATCCTAAGGATCCATTAATCCTCCACATAATCCTATAATTCTACACACTTGAAAGATGCTCTAGAAGGTAGTGGCATTTTGCTATCTAGTAAGATCAGGGAATAGAGTAATTGGCTTCTCAACATGATTGGAATATATATATATATATACATATATGTGTATATATATATGTATATATATATGTACATATGTATATATATGTATATATATGTATATATATATGTATATATATGTATGTGTGTGCTCATAGTATAGTATGCCTATATGCTTACTATATTCTGTGTGTGTGTGTGTGTGTGTCTGTGTGTGTGTGTGAGTGTCTATCTGTCTGTCTATATCTATCTCTGTCTATCTCTCTCTCTATGTGTTCAGGGTTGGCCCAATATGTTTGAGTAGTAAAACCTTAGTCTATAGAATATCTACCTGGCTGAGAAGACTCCAGAGGATTGCTAAAATGCTGCAGGGGCATCATTCTAACCAACTGTCAACGTGAAAATGCATCAGAGAAACTTAGTCCTAAGTGTTTCCCACTGGTCAGCACAAATGCTAACAGAAAGGTGCCTGTAGTTAGGGCAGACTTGTAGAATTTATTGACCAAACATAATGGGGAAAGGCTTAAATGTGTGTTTGGTGTTAGCTGTGCCATTTAAATAAGTTCTTAGGTACATTTTAAACTTTGTTCTGGGTTTATTAGGCCAGATGAACTTTTGTTTAAGATGCTTAATTAAAAAAAAATTAAACATTTCAGTGAGGGAAAATTCCGAGGACACTGTTTCTCTTATTTTTTAGAGCACAATGCCAAAATGCCACCATTTAGGAAATATCGAAGTCTCACAACTTAATGAAATTTAGTTTGTGGTTCTTGGAAGCCACCAGATAGTTAACTAGCTGGGTAAGCTTGAAGCCTGATCATTGAGTCAGAATGACAAAGCCAGCTCCACAAGGGTGTGCCTAGAGAACTGGGAGTTATTAGTAACCCTAACTGGACCTGTTCGCCAACACTCTTTTTCCAGTTAAACTAATCCAGTGATAACCAGTTCATATGAGTTTGGGACCAAGTGACAGTATAAATGAAAGAAGATGGACACAGAATATCAGGGGCTATTTTGAATCAGAAAGCATCCCTAAAAACAACAAAAACATATACCATATTATCTAAATAAAGTTTATCAGTCATACAGGCTGCTGGTGGGTAACACATACCTTGGTTTAGAAATAGATGCAAGAGTTAAGAAATGGCAACCACAAGGACCACAGTTCAATCTCCAGAAGCTACATTAAAAAAAAAAAAAAAAAAACTGAGCATGATAGCATGTCCTTGGTACCCTAGTGCTGAGAACACACTGTGATAGACTGATCTCTGGAACTCACTGGCCAGCCAACCAAGTCTGCTTGACATGTTTCAGACAGAGTCTCTTACATACACACCCAAAAAATGATAGCACTTAAGGAATGACACTCAAGACAGACCTCTGAGTTTCATGTGCCTGTATAAGTACACATGTACCTACATACACACACACACACACACACACACACACACTTGAAAGATGCTCTAGAAGGTAGTAACATTTTGCTATCTAGTAAGATCAGGGAATAGAGTAATTGGCTTCTTAACATGATTTATGATTCAGGATGACAATCTATGAGCTTTATTTTATAAACAATATGCAAATTTGTCCTTCCTGTGAAATTAGCAGGAAAGGAAATGTATTTATCATCTAAACAAGCCTGGTCATTATCAATTCTTCTCATGGCTCAGAAAACACCAAAGAAACCCTGCAATGCTCTTGGAACCTCATTCTGACTAGTAGTCAAAGTTTGCCAGAAAAACCCAAAGAATTCATTTTGAATTTGACAGTACATGCATTTTCTATGGCTGGGTTAGACCTGCCAAAATTTTTCAGCCAAACCAAAATGCTACAAGTCAAAAAACAGTGGAAGACTGCTAAAGAGTGACTAGATGATTAGCCATCATATGGGAAATTAGAAGATTATCTAAAAGAATAGCCAGAGAGCTGCTGAAAGCTTAAGAGGAGAAAAGATCATTGTGGGCTGGCATTTTTTCTTTAGAAAGATGTATTAAATTAGGATAAATGTCCCTGATCAGTAAGGGTAAATGTGCATGCTTTCCTAGACACAAAAGAGCTCTGGTCCATGCATTCTTATTCAAGGACGCTTATAAATTTTCTTCTGCTCAGAATTTCAAAATAGGAAAATCCACTTGTGGCTTCTCTAAGAGTAATGATGTTTTCTCTCTATCTTTAGGAAAATTTCTACAAAGTTTATTATTGTGTTGTGCATGGATTATACAGCACAGGTATAATGTATTCCCTGGAAGAACAATAGTAGTGCTAGCATTAACTACTCTTTTTGTAGATCAGGAGCAAGACACTGAGCTGGGGGATGCACACATAAGGGCATTCACCCAATGGCAAGTCTTACTACATAGACAAGTAAATTGAGCCTCAGAGAGGTGGACACTTCTCCCAAGGTCACATGAGAGAGCCTTATGTGCTAGGATTTGGTTTGGTTTGGTGTTTGTTTTTTTCAAGACAGGGTTTCTCAGCATAGCAGCTGTAGCTGTCCTGGAACTCGCTCTGTAGAGCAGGCTGGCTTTGAACTCACAGAGATCTGCCTGCCTCTGCCTCCCAAGTGCTGGGATTAAAGGTGTGTACCACCACTGCTCGGCTGTGCTAAGATTTGGATCTAAAGCCCCTGTCATTTGCAGCACTCTCTGTAACTAAATACGAATTTGTAGACATGCAGATGTCTGAGGAACAAGTGGGTTTGGACAGAATGACTGTGATCTATGGGAAACAACTAGATTATGATTGTAATCTGGATAGATAAATTGAGAACACTGAGAAAAAAAATGAAAGTGGGCTGTCGAGGGAAGAGGGCACACTGTAGACTAGAACAGGCTTCGTGCCACCCATCCTATCCATACTTCAATAGCAAACGATGATCAGTATTTGTAGCTATTAGACTGCAGTCTACTGACAGAACATGTAGGGAATGAATAGAGTCCTCCAAAAAGATGTGTTCAATCCCTAATCCCTGGAACCTCACAATATAGTCATATTTGGAATAAGAGTCCTCGAAGGTGCAATGGGGGTTAAGGATGTCCCGTTGAGATGATCCTGGACCTGAGTGGATGCTTAGTATGAATGAGGGACCATTATAAGGGACAGAAAGGGACACACACACACACAGAGAGAGAGAGAGAGAGAAAGAGAGAGAGAGAGAGACAGAGACAGAGACAGAGACAGAGACAGAGAGAGACAGAGAGAGCGCAAGAGAGAGAGTGCCAGAGAGAGACAAAGAGAGACAGAAACAGAGACACATACAGAGAGAAGAGGCCATGTGAAGATAGGGGTATACAGGAGAGTTGTATCTGTAAGCCAAGCAGCACCAAGGGTCACTGATCAACAGCCTGCAGAAGGAAGCAATTCGCTGATGCCCTGACTTCAGATGTCTGCTCCCTGAATCTATTAGATGACCTATTTTTGTTGCTTTACCACTAAGTTCATTGTGTCTACATATGTGTAGCTATACTAACACTTGTGTAACCATCGATGCAGAGACCACAGGTTCAGATCATGTAGTTTCTTTATCTCTCTCTACTTTATTCTTGAGGCATGGTCTCCCACTTGCTCTGAGGATCCCATGTCTACCTTCTCAGAACTGCTGGGATTGCAGTACTCACCTGGCATTTACCTGCACACTCAGGATCCAAGCTCTGGTCCACATACATGCATGGCAAGCACTTTACTCACTGAACTGTCTCCCTAGCTCTTATTGTGCAATCTTTCTCCAGTGATAGTTTTTATTTATTTTCTGCTAAATAGTGAAAACTGCCATGCAAAAGCAGACTGTTACTTTGAATGAACTCCTTGCCAATTCATCATAGTCCTTCTGTTAATTCATTCGATGCTCTAACTGTACACAATTTGTTCAGTCTCAGTTACCTGGTCAGCCAGCTGGGACTGTGGTTGATGATGGCTGTTTTACTGTATTTGAAATGTGAGGTGAACCCAGGTTAAGTAACAGGCACCCCAGATCCTTTGGAGTTCATTTCTACCACAGTTGTTACAAATTTATGTTTTGGCGTTAAAGAAGTTATACTGAGAGTTGGCTCAGTGGTTAAGAGCACTGGATCCCCAAAAGACTGGGGATCAATTCCCAGCACCTACATGGCAGCTCACAAACAGTCTGAAGCTCCAGTTCCAGAGGATCCAACACCCTCACACGGACACATATGTATAAAAAAAAAAAATACAAAGAAAAGAGGCTATAATGGTCCACATAAAGGGTTAATGATCTACCATGAAAACAGTCTGGCTCAAATTCATGATGTAATGCCCTATGGGTACCTTCAGCAAACCTGCTATGGAAACAAACCCCAGAGCTCTTAGAAGATGCTCTGAGGTAGACCTTTAATGTTGCCACAGATTCAAAAACACACATCATGGCTCTGTAATGAGAGCTGAACCACTTTCCCCCAGTGGGTTGGAGTCCCCAGTCTACTCTGCACTCACAGGTTCCTTGGGGGCAAGCCACACTTGAATGCAGTGTATCAAATCTGAGCAAGTCGAAATGAAACATGCCCACCCCAGCAGAGTTCCCATCTGTGCACTTTCAAAATCCAAACCCAGTTTGTTTCCTGCTCCACTATCTTCCTATTGAGTTTATGTTGTTATTCCTGCAATATTTCCCCTGACCTACCTCTGAAACATTTGCTGGTTTTGCTGGGAAAGGAGAGGCATGCTAGGATTCCAGCTGGAGAAGGAAAAATCTTTTCACTCTATAAGTGAAAGCACAAAATTAGCCCGGGTTTTTCTCATTCCTTCAGCTCCCACATCAAATACATATTGAAGGCATCTTTTACAGGTTATAGAAACAGCAATGATTAAAACAAAGTCTCTCCTCAAGTAGCCTGTGGTTGGGAAAGGAGGTTCTAACAAGGCATACATAATAGATAATGTAGAATCACACCTTTGGTGATATGGGGAGTGGAGAAAACCCACTAAGGGAGGCGGACAGACGTGGCTGATTGTGCTGTCATAAATGGAAACTCATGCTCTCATTGTTCTAGATGCTGAAGTCCAAGATCAGGAAACCTATCCATTTGCTTCCTAGAAAGAGCTTTCTTCCTGGTCTGTAGATGGCTTCTTGCAGTGTCCTTGCATATGGGGTAGGGAAATCGAGAAGGGTGGAGAGAGAAAGAAAGACTGGCAGAAGGGACAATGCTCTCTGCTTCTGTCTTTTCTCACAGCGACATCAATCCTATCAGGTTAGAACATTACCTTAAAATTTCATTCAATGTTAATCATCCCCTTACTCCAATTAACACCCACTTCAGGGGTTTGAACTTCATTCAGAATGCCACACACTTTGGAAGGACTCAATTTCCCACATAGCAGCAAGATGATGGAGGTTGCCATTTTGTTTAGGATAGTCAAATCAGCTTCCCTGATGTTTGATTTGAGGAAAGGAACCTTGTGATGGCCGGATGAACATGTTTGAGACAAGAGGAAAAAGAGTAAAGGCAAAATTCTTGAGATAGGAATGTGCCTGGAAGGTTTGAGGAGCAGCCAGGAGACCCAAGTCTGAAATCAGACATTGTATCAAGGGAGGGCATGAGGTTGGACTCAGAGAGGCCCAAGTACAGGAGTAAGATATAGGCCTCCCTTATATATTATTGTGACACCCAGGTAGAAGGATGATATGGTCTGATTTAGATTTAGAAGATCATGGCTTCTGTGTCAAGAAGAAGAGGGGTGGTAGAAACCTAGACAGAACCTGCTTTAATGCTGAGTTTTCAGTGATGACTCCAATAGTTCTTCTCCAAACTGTCCAGGTACCTCTCTTTTTACTTCAAGAGACAGAACTGATTTCTCCTTCTCCTGAATCAGAATGATTCTTATGGTTGTCTCTGTCCATTACGACGCAGGGCAAGTAGCAGGTCACATTTCTGGACCCACACCTAGGGAAGATGGACGATCTCTGCTTCTCAACACCCAGCCCTCATGCTGAGAACACAAGGAGCATGGTGACACCACACAGAGAATCAGACTTTGGTCAACGGTACTCGCTAAGCATATTGAGAGCAGGTGGCACCACTGTTAGTCCCATGACTGCGTCATCTTGAGCTCTCAGTCCAGCCAAATCCCTTGGATATCTGTAGCCTGAGATAACAGAAATGGGAAGGAAAAATTGGACACTTTTAACCATAATATTAGAGGAAAATAAAGTGGCTGTTCACCGATCTACTGTTTGAGGATGATTCTTAAATGTATCAAGAGATAACTGACAGATTGCATTATCACTCTCTCCCCCTTCCCTTCCCCCCATGCTTCTATCTTCCTTCTCTCCCCTTCCTTCCACTTCTCCCTCTCTCTTCCTGTTAAGTCTCATATACCTTCATCAGAGGATGCACTTTTCGTTTGTTTTTTATATAAATTAGGGTCACACATAAAGATCACAGGCTACATTATGTATTTTCAAAAAAAAAAAATCTACAGAAAAACTACTCACATATCACAGAGTGGGATGACACAAATTTGAGGAGAAATAATAACCTCTAAATAATGCATTTTGATAATTATTGGCCTTGGCTTGCTACTAAGCTGGTTATCTCAGGGTCCATCTGTGACCACACACTTCACTTGAGACACAGACACAGAGAGATAGAGAGACACAGAGAGATAGAGGCACACAGAGGGAGTAAGTTTACTGACACTGTGTATTACATTTCTGTTGTACCATAAACTTTGGGACTTAAAACATGTTTTTTAGCTCATAGCTCTATAGGTCAGATGTCTAGACATGATAGTATCCTTGTTAATGTCTCAAAACTATAGTCAAAGGATCACTCACACAGTCTTCTTGCCTGTGGGCTTTAAGGGAGGGATCAACTATCAAGTTCATTTAGGACATTGGCAGAATTCCATGCCATACAGTCGCAAGACTGAGGTCGCATTTCTTTCAGGCTGCCTGCCAGGGACTGCTCTTAGTCTCTTTGTGCTGCCTGATTCATTGACAGGTGGTCTCTCTTATCTTTACTCCAGCCAGATGAATCTAATCTTCTAGCTCCACATGAATGACTTTGGTGACAACTGGAGAACACTGGAAATGGCTTATGATCTTAGGTCATGTCACCTAGACAATTATCCTATCTTAAAGTGAGCTATGGCACGTAGCATAATCTGGTCATGGAAGAAAAAATAATCCATCCCATTGACACTCTTGGGGATCATACAAGTGGGGTAAATAGAATCATGAGGGGATGGTGTTAGGGACATCTTAGAATTGTATAGTTAGGCCACAACTTGATGGCTATCACTGTTTTAAAGGAGCTAGCCAAGTGATTGGAGCTGAGCCCTATCTCATCAAACTGACACACATGACTTGTCAATGAGTGTCTGGGTGAATGGGAATGGCTTAAAGTCATGCATCTTCCCACCACAATGAACTGACTAAGAGCCCCACTGAAGAAAGAGCCCCTAGGTATAAAATAGCCAAGCTCAGAGAAGACCTTGTATGTGATAGTCTCTTGAAGGCTATGGTAGCTGAGGGTGGAGGCTTTGGCACTCTGCTGGGGTACATCACACTATTACATGCACATTGTTTTCAGCTTTGACTTCCTGTGTAGAAGTATGGCTTCTGGAGGATGAACCCATTTGGCCTGGACTCTGGGTCCTCAGAGCAGCAGAATAATAGTAGTTGGCTGAAGCAAAGTATCCTGGTCATGCTTTCACTCTGGGAAGAAACATTTGAGAGGCTTCTTACTGTTTTATTTTTAATCAAATTTTAAATTTTCATAAGAAACGTGGTCTTTATATCCATGGCTAAGAATGAGTATTATGAAATTAATCTCAGTTTTACTATGACTTAATCACAGATACATTTTAATAATTTTTATTTCAAAACAGTGCAATGGCATCCATAAGCTCCCCTTGCTTTGTTGCTGACAATATACACACCAAGAAACATTTTTCTATGTCTAGTTCATCTTATTCTCTAAAGTATTTTTGAGTCTCATGATCAGAATTATAGATGGCTGCCTCCTGGGTACCAGACCTTTATAATTCAATTACTTACTTCATTTTATAGCATGTCTGGACAGCAAAAGAAGATAATTAACTGAAGTTGGTGTTTATGTGAATATATAGCACATACAAGTGGGTATGAATGATTTTTTCATTAGTGATGCCTGAGTCAAGGATTTAACTATTTATTTACACAGCATTTGCTTCTAGAACATTCTTTTCTAGTGATTTCCCTATCTCCCATCCTTCCTCTTCATTATGAAGCTTTGCCATGCATGGAACTTTGGGGAGTGTAGCCTGGCCAAAATCTAGGGAAGAAGTATATTGTAAAATGCATATTGTAAGAGCATTAGCTCTCTGTCTTTCTCCCAAACATGTCAAGCTTACTTCTGTATCAACATTTTTTGTACACAGTATTCTGTTTGTGTGAGATGTTCTCCAGGTTTCTGAAAGTGATGTCCATCATTCTGGTGGTGTATGCTCATATGCCTCCTCCTCGGTTGGCTTTTGACCCTATCTTAACTGGTTCCTCATCACTGTCACACTTCTCTAGATCTTCTTCAAAATGTTTATAACTGAAGTAATGGGATTTATAAATTTCTTCTGGTCACCTGAAAACTTTCATACTTTTTTAAAGTATGACAAATAAATTGCTATATACCCCAAACATTCTGGATATCCTCAGAAAACGAGGGCCAGGCATCCCTCCTAAGCTTAACTAAACTGCTCCTGTATGGCTGTGGATTCAGCCAACATGGGATGGGAGCAAAGGCATCCAAGAAGGAAATGGGGAAAGGTAGAAAGATAGGAAGTCAGAGACCACTATCTTTTCATAATGATGGATGATAACCTCCTCCATCCCCACCAACATCCTACTCAACCAAATTCTCCTGAATTCCCATTGGAATTGCTCCTAGAATTGGGTGTTTTAGCTGAGGGAGTCTGCCATCTGTTCCATGGAGAGATGATTGATCAAACTGCAGAATGGAGAAGTTGGCAATGGTGCAGGTAGGAGGGTGGAGTGGTCTGGATGCCAGAGTGCCTGGCTCATCAGAAAACACCAAGTGTTGTATGCTATTAATCTTAGAATGTCTAACATCGGTGAGCTTAATGGAAGTCATGGGACCAATGGGCAAGGCAGACTGCGGCCTGATTCTTTGTAGGGTTAGTTCTGTCATTACCTTTAGCTGGTATTGGGGATCCCTGTTGCACAAGAAAGTGTGCACAAAGGTTAGAAGACTTCAGAGGAGCAATCAACAATGTGACACATAGGTATCTACCTGTAGAGAGTTTGAATGGACTCATTTCTCCTATAACACACATCCCTCATTAGGGCTGGACCCTGCCAGGATCAGGCACCTTATTATTCTAATGAAGATTTACAGCTTCAGCTCAGTGGCAAGATGCCATCACAATCCACTCAATACTTTGGTTAAGGCAGACTATTTGGTCAATTCATGGCACATTTTGCTGACTATCTTTGCCAAAGGAACTTTCAACATAGTAAGATACATATCTAAGATTTTACAGATGCAGAAGTTTTTTTTTTTAAATGTGAAATAAGACTGTAATCAAGAGAATAGCTCCAGAGAAAATATCATTTCTAAAAAGTGCCCATTAAAGAAGTCCCTCTCAAAATCCCAAAGCCCCGCATGGAGCCCTCCAGTGTATGTACAATGTAAACATTAGGTGCCTAAAGTTGAATGACCAAGATATGACCAACAATCAAATAAAAGGAGGATATTGGGAGCGGTAATGGCTAAGTACAATGACCATTTTTTTGAGAAATAAAGGAAAACAAAGGCGTTGTAAGTGTCAAACATTTAGTGCTTTGGCAAGAGGGTGTAACCCTGGCCGGGGAAAGATGAGTCAGAACTTCTTTTATCTTCGTTTCATCTCTAGGCAAATGTGGAAGTGCTTTTGGAAGGATATTTAATTTTCATCAGTGGGAAGATCTTTCATGTTCTTGGAGCAAAAATAATAGGTGTTTAATTCTGGCCAAAGTTTCATTTACCATTAATAAGTTCTCCAATTAAAAGTCTCCTAGGTATATCTCCCCCAAAGAACATATCCATGAATGCTTATGGCAGAATTGTTTATGCTCAAAAGCTCAATGGAAGGGTGCTTATCTAGCATATGTGAGACCCTGGGTCCAATCTTTAACACACACACACACACACACACAGACACACACACACACACACACACACACACACACACACACACACACTGGAAATAAGACACCAGAATGTAGGAAAGATTGCTATAGGATAATATACAACAATGAGAATAAACAACTACATTCTACAACTTACAGAATATGAATTTAGCAAACATATTGTCTGAAAGCAAAAGTATTGGCTCAGGACCTCCAAGACCAAGTTCTCAGCACAAAGAAAATCTATTTACTTCAGAGGGTCAGAGGGCAAGGGATAACAAAGACAGGAGATAGAGAGAGGGGGAGAAGGGAAAGGGAGCAAGGGAAGGAGGAGAGGGATATCTGTCCTGGGGTGGAGTGGAGAAGCTGTCTCTGGATAGAGAGGATTAGCCCATAGACAAATTAGACAAATGGTGGTTTATAAAGGTAAAATGAGAAAACCTATGTTACAATGAGGTATTTAATTTTAATCAGGGATGCTAATTAGGTGAGTCAAAGGGAGCCTTTAATAGCTATCAATAATTTGATAGCTGGGCGATGGTTGTTAGCCTTAGGAAGAGGAAGTGGCTAAATAAGAGAATAGACTTTGGTGGCTAGTTTTAGGAATGTAATCTATCTGTGTTTTAGCAAGGCAGAGGGAATGGGAGAGAAAGCAATGGCTTGCCAGAGCCATGCTGAGTGCTCAAACTGGCCAGAGTCCCTTTATAGTTAGACAGATACAAAAATCAAGCATTGTGTGCATAAACTGCGAACATGGTATGGGAAGGATTTATTTTAGCTGTCAGGGAGAGAACAGCCAGAGGCATTTGGAGAAGTCCAGAACAGAGAGGAAAGCAGACTAGACATGGCCAGGGCTAGCCAAGTGGGAGAGTGAGAGAGAATAACAGAGGTAGAAGATAGAGCATGAGAGACAGAGAACTGGAGAGAACAGAGAGCAGAAAGCAGCTACATCAGCAAGATAACACAGGGTGGACAAATCGTGCAGATTACAGGGAGTAGTGGGTTACAGAAGCAGCTTTGAACCTAGTGTCGAATCATTCTTTATATAAAGTTCAAAACCATTTGTGGTGTTAGTCAGGATGGGGTTACGAATAACTTGTCCTTGGGGCATAAAGACTAAAGGTGGGTATTGAAGGCCTAGTTCTGGATACCAGTGAAGGAAGTATCAATTTTGTAAAACTGTAAGTATGTGTTTGTAATTTGTATAGTCTTTTATATGTTTGCTAAACTTGAATATTACATCACGAGCAAGTGAAGAAACATTTACAAAATCTTCTGAAGTTATTTGGAAAATCATAAAGGCAAGTGCATTAATCAGAATCCCATCGCCTAACTAATCTACCAATCTATATGTATATTTATACTTATTATCCATCATCTATCTGTCTATTTATCTACCCACCATTATAGTTAGTGTTAACTATCAACTTGATAGAATCTATCTATAATTCTGGGGGAGATGGGCCTTTGGTCATGCCTATGGCGTTGGAGTGAGGGGTGGAGGGGTGGTTGTAGTAGTTTCCTCCAAAATTAAAACCTTCTACAGGTAGGGAAGGCCTTAAGACACAGGATGTTAAAACAAAGATGAAATGACAGGATGCTTTAAGAGGAGGTGAAACATCCCAGCCTGTAGTTAGAAGATCCTTGAATATTGTTTGTATTTGTTTCTAGCTCTCTAACATAGACATGCTTCACCAGTACAACTGGAATAGAAGCTATTCCATGTTCATTGAGTTCAATGAGCATAATTCTTCAGCATAATAGACCGGTGTGGTATTTCAAGGAAGGAAAGTTTAGTTTGTACCATACAAACTAAATTGTGGCAAGGGATTAGAGAATTTGTGTATACAGAGTTAGGGTGTCGATGATATAGTACTAAGACGATGGAGAGCTGAAGCCTCTGATGGCTCTTATTGTCATGGATGGAGAAGGCATTTGCTATATTAATAGCTTGTGATGCAGTAATGATGTGTTAATTCATCCAGGCAATGAAACCACTCCTAGTGCAGGAGCAGGGGTTGGAGTCAGCACTTGGGTGATCTGTTGTTCTCGAAGATCTCATTATCTTCTCTATTATTAAATGCATTTGTGGTGGGAGTCACTGTTCCTACTTCCCTCAAGCCCTTAGTGGTAACATCGTCTCTGTAGCCCTTCTAGCATGCAGTTTTGCCCTTGATGCATATTTTTTTCCAGATAGAGACACTTCCAGAGACAGCCCTTTTTTCTAACCACAGTGACACCAGATTCATAGGCGAGGGAATCAATATGGGGATTGTATCAGCTGCTGAGGCCTTCAATTATGCATTGTGGATCTGGAGGAGTAGTGAGTGGTTGAGTTTGGGGACCTCCTGTGCCCACTGTGATGCAGATCTGAGATAAAGATCTTCTTCCATAAGTCCTTATTTTAACTCATGGACAACACTACCATTTGTGGGTCTCTTGAAATAAGTGCAGTGGTCTGAAAAGGCCTGACTATTTTTCCCCTCAATGCCTAGTTACTCTGGAAAAAGCCATCGGTCCCCTAGGGATGACTGGGAATAAGATTAACAGCAGACATTTTTGGCAGTAGATCAGGGTATTTTCTCAAGAAGATCTGGCCTCCCGTTCATTTAGCATTACAGATGCTAAATCTGTATGCTAGTTGGCTCAAGTCCAGAAATTGAAAGGCCAAACTTTGTTTTATTCTGTTGTTCAAGTTTATGTCTTACTCACTTAGTCTAATCTAGTATACTTATACTGCTCAAGTGAAGCTTTGGGAAGTTTCCTATCTATTTTGTTTCTAGGAATACCATAAAGACATGATAATACTACAGCCCTCCATTCTGACTGGTGCTTTGATTCTGTTTGATTTTGTTCTGGGTGCCATGTCTACATATCTACTTACAGTGTTCAAGGTTCTATTCTGCCTGACTCACTGCCCTCATGCATACTGCAAGACCGAGCATTCTTAAGTTGTAGTTGACCCAGTCATGGGATGAGAGTTTGCATGTGATTTTCTGCAGTCCTATCCTTGTGGTCCCCAAAGATATAAGTGGGCTTCAAAGCTGGTCATTGTGGCATGGTTTAATCCCTACTTTCGGAAAGTAGATGTAGGAGAATGACAAGGTAAAAACTAGCCTGGTTACACAGGGAGACCCAATCTCAAAGAAAAGGCACTTTAAGCACATAAAGAAATTTCCAAGTAATTTGCGCATTTGGATCTCAGTACATCCGTTTCTTTGCCACTTTTTCTAGTGACATTCAGAACAGCCACCCAAGCTGATTATATTCATTAGTTAAAAAAAAAAAAAAGCTCAAAAGTTTATGTGTGTAGTTTCCCAGATCCTCAATTCTTGTGCTGAAAGTACCTAATGGCAGCATATGATGCATCTCTGATGCCAAGTCGTGCCTGCCAATGCTCTCTTGACCAATGAAAATAGTTCCTTAGTATTTTGAATCTCCTTAGAGAGCCAATTCCAGAAATTCTCAAATAAATTTGGGCAATTCATCCTCAAAATTTGGTTCCTTTTGAACCACTCTTGGCACCAAAATCTGGTTTACTGCATGTCCTCCAGAGAATCAGAACCAACAAACATGCCATAAACATGTCTTTGCAAAGTTGCTTTATGCAATGCTGGGAGCTGACAAAGTCCAGCACACGATGCTGGCAAACTGGAGACAGAGGACAGTGAAGGGTGTCTGAAAGCCAGTGGAGTAGAAACCCAGGCAAAGGGAATGTTTCATCCTGAGGTCAACGGCAAGAAAAAACCGGCATCCATCTCAGAGGCAGCGGAATTCTTCACGCTGACACTTTGTGGTCCTCTCCGGACTTCAGTGAGTGTATGAGAGTCATTCTGGGAGGAAAATCTGCCCTAGTCAGCTTAATAATTCAAGGCTTGATCTCCAGAAACACCCTCAAGACACAATAAAGGTAACATGTGACCCAATATCTGTGTACCCTGTGGTTCAGTCCAGTTGATATATAACAATTAACCACCAAAGTGAGGAAGGCAGGTGACAAGGTTTGAAAATGAACTCAAAACTGCTGGTTCCCTCGTGCATCTACTTTCCTCTTCTTGTCAGCCTGGGGTAAAGCCTGAGGGATGGTGAATACCATGTCCATGTTTGTATTTGTTGCATGTGAGTTAATTAACAGGAAGATTCTCCTTGCTGAGCTCACCTAATCAGAGGACCCTTCAAAGGAAATTAAGGGGGATGTGTTACCGTTGGCCTACAAGGCAGTCATCGGTTACACAATAAACTGCCAGTAGAAACTGCCGGTGGCTTCCAGGAGCTGAAATTGTCCCCATGTGACAGATAGCAAGGAAACAGGTAGGTTACAACCACAAGGCAATGGGTTTTGTTAGACTGTGAACTTGAAAGGTGACTGCCTGTGCCCGAGAAGAATTACCCCCCTCTGACATTTTGAAATCTGTTTGTCCTTGTGAATCTTCTCACCTGGAAACTGAGGAGATAAATCTGCTACAGTTAGCCATCAAATATGAGGATTTTTTTTTTTTTTATGTAGCAATGGAAAATTGATAAAGTGAAAATCTTTTTAAAAGAAGATTAAGGGGATTGGGAATTTATCTCAGTGGTAGTTTGCCTAACAAGTGCAAGGCCCTGGGTTTGGTCCTTAGCTCCTAAGGGGGAGTGGGGAAGGAGAAGATTAAGAAGTTGATGCTAGTAGAAATAAAACTTCCTTTAATGTGTTGATTTCTGAGCACTGCACACATCTATAATCTCAGGACCTTAGGAAGAACAGAATTCAAGGTTATCCTTAACTATGTAGGGAATTCTAGGCCAGCCTAGGCTACCTGAAACCTGTCTTACCTGCCACAATGAATATTCACTGTCTCAAAAGGTAAACAAAAAAAAAACCATCAAAACATAACAAGTAGCCCTATTATCAACTGAAGAAAAACATATCGCACATAATTAAAAAACATCCAACACGATTTGAGGGAAATTGACTAAATATCTGTGTGTAAAATTACAATCTCACCTTCCAGCAATTGAAGTCTGGACAAATAAACAAAAACAACAGTTGCCTTGAAGCCATAATGTTAATATCTATAATGAACCTGAAGTTCTAAATCTGACAAGGAAACTACCTTTAACATGGCAGAAAATTTAATTAAAACATTTGTTTTCAGCAAAAAAGCTTATGAAAACACCTGAAAACTTTAAATACAGGTCATTAAGAAATTAATCTCTAGTGATAGACCTGTACCATAGGTTGAGGAGAGTAACTCATAGCCTTTGCTCTAGCCTGTAATGTTGTGGAGGTCTATGGAACCTCTTTAGCCAATGGCTCATCAAGCATCAAGAAGTAATTCATTCCTGACACTGGTGGTTTTACTTGGTGGAATAAGATGTATAACTGGGTGTGTTGCCTCTTGCACTACATGGTGACTCCACTTAATTCCTTTCATGTATATATCTACTTTAGTTTTAGTCGTCCTTCAGTATGTTTTCTCCTCTACCACACTCCAGGGCAGACTCCAAGTTCAGGAGTAGTTGGCCAACACAAAATGGGATCCATAATTTTTGTGTGCTGTTGTTTTGTGGTGGTTTGAAAACAAAATGGCTTCCAAATGTAGTGGCACTATTAGGAGGTCTGGCCTTGTTGGAGTAGGTGCGGTTTAGTTAGAGGAAGTGTGTCACTGTGGAGGTGGGCTTTGAGGTCCCATATATGCTCAAGCCATGCCCAGTGAGAAAGACCGTTTCCTGTTGCCTATGCAAGATGTAGAGCCTCAGCTACCTCTCCAGTACCATGTCTGCCTTCACATGGCCAGATCTCACCTCTCACAATAATGGTAAATGAGGAAACTTCTGCACTATAAGCCACCCAATTAAACATTTTCCTTTAAAAGAGTTGCTGTGGTAGAGCTGGGCGTTGGTGGTACAGCCTTTGGGAAGCAGAGACAGGTGGATCTCTGTGAGTTCAAGACCAGCCTAGTCTATAAGAGCTGGGCGTTGGTGGTACAGCCTTTGGGAAGCAGAGACAGGTGGATCTCTGTGAGTTCAAGACCAGCCTAGTCTATAAGAGCTAGTTCCAGGACAGGCTCCAAAGCTACACAGGGAAACCCTATTTCAAAAAACAAACAAACAAACAAACAAAAAAACAACAAACCAAACCAAACCAAAACAAAAGAGTTGCTGTGGTCATAATTTGTCTTCACAGCAACAGAAACCCTAACTAAGACTTGTTTTGTTTTAGTAATTTCATTTTAGTAATTTTAGTAATTTTTGCCTATTTGTTTTTAATTTTTTTGAGAAAGGAAAAGGGTCTAGTTAGGTGAATTTAGGTGTTAGATTGGTGGGGAGAACCTGAGAATAGTTGAAAGGAAAAGAATACCATCAAAATACATTGTATGAAAGAACTTAAAAATAATATGAAAGAATGGACTTTTGCAGAAGGGCTTCTAGGAAAAACCATTCTGTAAAAAGGGTAAAGCTTGTTTGTTGTCTAATTGGAGTAAAAGGGTGGTGGCCACCCTTCTTCATTTCTTGGAAAGGACATTGTTTTGGGGCTATGCAGTCTCACTCAATAAGAGATATAGTTCCCTTGAGTCTTCCCTTCAGTCATGTTACTGTGTGGTTTGGAAGGTAGCCCAGGGTCTCGAACATGTTAGAGCAGGCCCCAGGAAGGCTACATCCCCAAGCTTTTCTTCACTTTTACAAATGATTGTCCTTACTGAGACCATGAGCACCTGTGTACTGGTATCTGGGGGAAGTCTGGGTTATTTCAGGCTGTGAGGCTTTCCCATGTTACTATTCTACACTTAGTTCCAGAGTCAACCTGGGCTGAACCTACACTCCCCAAATCTGTGCCTTCCTGAGGTCTTCTAGGAAGTCATTGCTTTCCCACATGCTTACTAATCCAGGCTTATCCACAGGTTCACTGAGACCCCTTTCAACTCCTCCAACCACTTTGCACTTTCCCCACCACACACACACACACACACACACACACACACACACACACACACACACACACACACATACACACACACATTAGATTTTAAAGGTAGGATTTCTCTGTGTAACCAGGCTGATTTCAACCTTACAGAAATCCGCCTGCCTCTGTCTCCCGAGTGCTGGGATTAAAGGCATGGGCCACTAAACCCAGCTAATAGATGGTTTTAAATGTGGTTTTATTTATTTAATTTGATTTTAGATGTGCTTATGGTATCTCTTAGTTGTGTGTTTATATCTTTATGTGTGCCTTTGAAATTAACATGATAGAGGCACAAGAAGGAGAGAGACACATCTTTTAAACTACCTTAAACTTGTCCTAAATGCAGTCATCAATTATAGCCTGTGAAACTTTCTCACTTAATAGGATGACATCTCTGAACCCCAATTCCCTCATCTGTAACAAGGGTGCAATAAAACCTGTCCTTTCTGCTTAGAAGTCAAAGGAAATTATTGTAGCCTTGCAAAGAGACTTTACAAAGCACAGAAGCTACACAGTTGAGACATGGCTAGCTCATTTCATTCATCTCTTGGGTTGTAAAAGAATTCCTCAAAGAATATACACTTGTTCTCTTCTAAACCGAATTCATGTAAAACAAAACCCAATATGATTCTTTTAGTGGTCAAGCAACACCGACATAAGATAGGAGTTTCTTCTCAGATCAGTTTATTGTGGTATTTACTTTTTTGTTTGTTTGTTTCAAAATACCATTGGCTCTATAGGAGGTAAGACTATGCCTGGATTTTTTTTTTCCAAGTAAGAAAACCTGTTAGCCGATAAAAGGAAAATATATGCACTCGTTAAACCTCTAATCAATGTGCTAATTGAACACAAATAGTTCTTTGTCATTGTAGTATCACAGGATCACCACTGTAGCTTCCTTTTAAGCCTCCAAAGGAGGAAGCATGAAATTGCTCCCACAACCAGATTTCTTATAGCCCTTTTCCTTAGGCTTCCTAGCTTGCCTAGAGGTGAATTTCAAATTATCAATATGACTGGATTTATCTCTCTCATTTGCAGCAAGGACTTTATGCAGCTTATGTTTTGGTGATTAATAAGAAGCTAAAGCAACTTGCCTGTGGACTAGAACAGGGTTTCCTGTCCAGTCATCGAAGCATTAATCTGGAAACATCAGCCATGGACATTAATCATTAATGCTAAAATGCAGTCTTGCTACCTAGCAAAGGAATAAAGGGAGAGCAGAAAATGTCCACTGCTAGAAAACAAAGGAATTCAGCTCCTATTTCCGGACTCTCAAATTATACTTCTTGAAAAATCATTAATGTATCTTAGCCTATTACTCTACACATGAGAAAATTAAAAGCCCTTACTCATACATAATACACCAGTTTTGTCCTCCATTTCTGAGGATGTTGTTTGGTAGACTTAAAAAATCCTATCTGTAATTAATGTAAGACTCACCTATGTTATATTTCTACTTATATTAATTGATGGAAGACTAAATTGCAAGAATTCATGAAGATTAACATTTAGGTATTTGTCTTTATTCACATAGAAGTGCATATCTTCTTGGCTGATGCTGAAAACAAAATCTGTTTGATTGCAGGAATCATTTAAAATGTGCAGTAGTAAGACGTTAGTCTCTTATTCATACCGATATCTGGGCAAAAGTTGGTTCTGCTGTCTCAGTAGCTCAGCCTGGTTTAGCTTGGCTAGGTTTGTGCCTACCTTTGTGTGCCCATGGTCAGGTCTCCAGTAGATCTGGATAGTCTCACCCAGATGTCAATGTTGTAGAATATTATTTTAAGGTGTGTTACTTTTGTTTATGCTCTGGAACATTTGTTTAATAATCCAAAGATGTGTTTGATTAAATAAAATGCACCCGTGGTCAGGAGGCTGGGTTAGCAACTAGCTGACAGGGTGGAGTACAAGGAGAGGAAGACATCAGGGGCCAGCCACCCAGCCACCGAGCCATCGAGCCACCGAGCCACCCAGCCACCCAGCCACCCAGCCACCCAGCCACCCAGCCACCCAGCCACCCAGCCACCCAGCCACCCAGCCACCCAGCCACCCAGCCACCCAGCCACCCAGCCACCCAGCCACCCAGCCACCCAGCCACCCAGCTAGTAAGAAATCCAGTAATAAGGAAAGTAAGATATACAGAAGTAAGAAAGATAGAAGCTCAGAGGGAAAAGGTAGACAGGTTAATTTAAGATAAGAAAAAGCTAGAAAGAAGCCAAGCTAAGGCCAGGCATTCATAAATTAAAAAAAGGCCTCCGTATGTGGTTATTTGGGAGCTGGGTGGTGGGCCCCCACAAAGGTCAAAAAGCCAAAAGAGCAAAAACGTGCAATATATGTCTACTCACTGATTAGCCATAATCTGGGTAGCAGGCATCTCCAACATTCTGATCGTCTAGATTGAGAGTTTGCTTACATGGTATTAATTACTGTTGCAAAGCTGTGATCAAAGTATTTGAGAGAACAATAGAAAGAAATAAAGATTTATTTTAGTTCAGTTTCAGATATGTTAGTTCAAGACCCTTGGCTTCTTGATTCTAAAAGCTCATGGTGAAGTAGAAGATTGTGGTGGTAGGAATGTAACTTAGACCTTTCCTTCTTTCCTTCTTTCCTTCTTTCTTTCTTTCTTTCTCTCTCTCTCTCTCTCTCTCTCTCTCTCTCTCTCTCTCTCTCTCTCTCTCTCTCTCTCTCTCTCTCTCCTTCCTTCCTTCTTTCCTTTCTCTGCCCCCCCTCTTCCTTTATACCTCATGGTAAACAGAGAAAGGGGGGTTGGTCACTAGAAGTAGTTGGAACTTTCAAAGACATACTTTGAGTGACTTCCTTCTTTTAGCTAGACCCTATCTCTTAAATTCCTAGAACCTCACAAAATAGTGCTAACTACGGGAACCAAGTGTCAACACACAAAGCAGATGGGGAGTCAAGCCCTGACACATAGTGGCAGAAAATGAAAGGATTAATGAAAGCCAGGTCTTTGAAGATCTTACTGGCCCAGAGTAACCTCTGCTACGTTTGTTGATCTGTGCAAGTCCCAAACCAGCCTAGACTCAGGGGTAAGGAAATAGTGTCTACATCTTAATGAGAGTCACTATAGTGACACATTGCAGATCCCATGATATATTTTCATATATAGACAATCTTGGCCAATTTTTCAAAATTACATCTCAGAGTATATATGTAAAAATACAGATTTCTAGGACCTGCTTCAAATAGCAATGCCCTTCTTAAGAACAAACACGCTTGTTAACCCTATTCAATACAACCCCATCCATTGTTCTCAGAAAACTTAGGGAACTTTCCAATCCTTTCCATCTTACTTACTGCCTCCATCTTCAGTCTCAAGAGAAAAGCCCACTTGCTCCAAAATAAGGTGAATTAGGCTGAACCTTTTCATCCTTCATGGAAAAATAGGGCAGTAATATGAACCAAAAACAGACTGTAGCTCCATGGCATTTGTATACCAATGTTATAGGCTACTAGGCAAATTTGATCCTCAAAATATGATGCTATGAACCCCAAAACAAACTGTTACTAAAGCCAATCACACAACACAAATATGTATTACCTGTTACATACTAGATATTGCAAGCACAGGTGTTAAGCATACATTTCTGCTTAAACATAAACAAATACGTTTTTTGTTGGAAGACAGAAAAAAAACTTTTCTTATTGAAAATGTTGCCAGGAATGACTTGGAATTGGTGATAAAGAAGAAGCAAATAATATATTTTATTATTTATATATCTTATGTAACCATTTTTTCTAAAGTCTTCATAGAAAACATTCAGAGGAGTCCTGCTACACCAGCTAAGAAAAGGAGAAATTAAGTTCAGATTCTATATTAGCACCTTTCTTTTGGGATATTTGTTTTCTTAGAGACATCTTGGTTACGTGAAATTCAGTGAAATAAAGAGTAGGATAGGCCCCCCAAACAACCCAGATTCACACAGTGAATTCCTTTTTGTCAAGGAAATTGGTATGGATTAGACCATTTAAATGTTTATCCTTAAAAGGCTTTATCAATGGGCTTCCAGTCTATAATGATGGTTCTTAAATAATGATCTCTTTTTTCCCTCAGTGAACTTTTTATCGAGCGCCTATTAAGTGCTAAGCACTTGGGCTGTGTCACTGAACAAAGCAAAGATCCCTGGTTTGGGGCAGTAAAATTCCAAGGATTTCCTGTTTATGAGTTTTCCTATGATGAGGATGGGGGTTGCTGGGGTGCGAGATTGGGGGGAGCTCAGTCAGCCTGGGCTGCTTCAACAACAGGCAATTGGTACTCATGGTTCCTGAAGGTGCAAGCCCAAGGTGAAAATTCTCTTCTGACAAGGTTTTCCTTTAGGTAACAGACAACTGCCTTCCTGTATCCTAATATGCACAGATGAAGAGCTCTCTCTCTCTCTCTCTCTCTCTCTCTCTCTCTCTCTCTCTCTCTCTCTCTCTCTCTCTCTCTCTCTCTCTCATCTTACTATGCAGCCCAAGCTAGCCCTTCTACTGCTCTTAAAATGGAACACGCCCATTATAAGCATGATAAGAACTTTACACCTCTCCCCACCCCATGACAGTTAATATTGATTTGTCAACTTGACAGACTCTAGAAATAGCAAGGATTCAAATCTCTATGTATCAGCGAGGGACTTTCTAGATTAGGTCAACTGAGATGGGAAGATTCACCCTAGATGTGGGCAGCACCATTCCATGACTTGGAATCCGAACTGAAAAGAGAAGCCAGCTGAGTACCAGCATCCATTATCTATTGATCTCTGCTTCCAGACTGCAGATTCGATGTGAGCAGTTGGCTCGTGTGCCTACTGCTGAGACTTCCCTGTTAGGATGGACTATACCCTCAAACTACAAGCCCCATACACCCTTCCCTCCTTAAGTTGGTTAGTGTTGGGCATTTTATCATAGCAATGAGAACAGTAGCTAATATACCACCTGGCCTGATGTCACCTTCCAAATACTGTCACCCTGGGGCTATGAGTTCAACATAAGAATTTAAAGAGGACACCAGCATTGAGTCCATAGCAGTGACAATAAGTAGATTGTGTTGTGTTTAAAGGAAAAGAAGTAAGTCAAGAGTGAGGCAAATTTCATGTTACAGGAGAAGTCATATAATAGTTTTTTTTTCCAAAATCAGATTTTCATTTCCAAAGTTATCAGTTGCAACTCCCCTACAAAGAGATCCGTTTAAATTATGAAGTCCTAGAAAACAAAGATAAATAATCTCAAGCTGACTAAGGATCTGACAGTGTCTGAGGACGAGTAGAAGAACTTGGGTTTCATGGTTCCCAGAAAGGCGGAGTCTTGGAGCCTTAGGAAGAGATGGTTCATAAAGCAGCTGGAGACTCTCAGGTCAGGACCCACAGGAAGCTGAGGGTGTGGTTGGCAAGGGCTTAAGGAAAATTCCAGAGTTCAGAGGCAGTGCCTTGGGGACGCCACAGTGTCTTCAGCCTGGCCTTCATTATACAAACAATAACCAAAAAACCTGACAAAACAGCACACAGAAATCATCCTTAAAGTGGGACTATTCTGAAATCAAATAAATAAAACATGGAAGTGGTTTATTTTGTTAAAAAGAAAAAGGGTGATGTTGGCCTTCAGGCCTTGTGAGTGAAGGAGCCACCAGGAAGAAGAGCTGTCACTTACTGCACAGGAAGCAGGCAGGACTTCATTGCCCCCAGGAACTGTCACTTGGGAAGAGTCCAAGTTTGGACACAGTGGAGGCTGTGGAAGGCTGGGAGTCACTGCCTGGCTCTGGTGCAGAGAATAAAAGAGGCTCCGAGACCAATATGAGATGCTTGGGCTTAGGACATGGCTTTGGCCACAGCACAGGTTAAAATTAAGTGTTGTTTGGGAGCGTGGCAGCCAGGTCATCTATCTCTCTGTGATATATTATGCCACAAAACAAATTCTGGCTCATTCTCATCCCACAGCAGCCAAAACCAGTGTAGAGTTTTTTTTTATGTTAATATTTTTTTTTATTTAAAATTGAAACAGGCTTGTTTTCCATGTTAATCTCAGTTCCCTCACCCTCCTCTCCTCCCCTGAACCCCCCACAACACCCATCCCATCTCCTTTCTGCTCCCCAGGGAGGGTGAGGCCTTCCATGGGGGGATCTTCAAAGTTTGTCATATCATTTAGAGCAGGGCCTAGGCCCTCCCCCATGTGTCTAGGCTGAGAGAGTATCCCTCTATGTGGGATGGGCTCCCAAAGTCTATTCATATATAGGAATAAATACTGAACCACTACTAGAGGCCCCATAGACTGCCCAGTCCTCCTAACTAACACCCACATTCAGGGGGTCTGGGTCAGCTATCAGATTGGGGGTCATGAGCTCCCCCTTGTTCAGATCAGCTGTTTCTGTGGGTTTCTCCAACCTGGTCTTGACCCTTTTACTCATCCTTCCTCCCTCTCTACAACTGGATTCCAGGAGTTTGGCTCATTGTTTATCTGTGGGTGTCTGCTTCTGCTTCCATCAGCTACTGGATGAAGGCTCTAGGATGGTATATAGGGTAGTCATCAATCTCATTATCAGGAAAGGGCATTTAAGATAGCCTCTCCAGTATTGCTTAGATTGTTTGTTGGGGTCAATCTTGTAGATCTCTGGACATTTCCCTAGTGCCACATTTCTCTTTAAGCCTATAATGGCTCCATCTATTATGGTATCTCTTTTTTTGCTCTCCTCTATTCCTCCCCTGACTCAATCTTCCTGGTCCCTCATGTTCTCCTCTCCCCCTCCTCTTCTCCCCTTCTCTTTCTCCTAACTCCCTCTCCCCTCCCCTCCATATTCCCAATTTGCTTAGGAGATCTTGTCCCTGTCCCCTTCTCAGGGGACCATATATGTCTCTCTTACTCTCTTAGGATCCTCCTTGTTTCCTAGCTTTTCTGGTGGTGTGGATTGTAGGCTGGTGATCCTGCCTTACATCTAAAATCCATGTATGAGACAAACACACCATGTTTGTCTTTTTTTGTTTTTGTTTTTTGAGGCAGGGTTTCTCTGTGTTGCTTTGGAGCCTGTCCTGTCCTGGTACTCCCTCTGTAGACCAGGTTGGCTTCGAACTCACAGAGATTCACCTGCCTCTGACTCCCAAGTGGTGGTATTAAAGGCATGTTTCATGAAAGCCTGACTCATATTTGTCTTTTTGTGACTAGATTACCTCACTCAGAATAGTTTCTATGTATTTGCCTGCGAATTTCACGATTCCATTATTTTTTTCCCTCTGAGTAGTACTCCATTGTGTAAATGTACCACATTTTCTCCATCCATTCTTCAGTTGAGAGGCATTTACGTTGCTTTCAGGTTCTGGCTATTACAAATAATGCTGCTATGAACACAGTTGAACAGATGTCCTTGTTGTATGAATGTGCATATTTTGGGTATATCCCTAAGAGTGGAATTGCTGAATCTTGTGGTAGACTGATTTCCATTTTCCTGAGGAACTGCCATACTGTTCTTTAAGGAATCATGATAGTTAGAATAGGCAATCACATGTATAATCCGGTCATCAGGGCATATGTGTACATCATGTCATACAGAATATGCAGATTCCCTTGTCTCTAGTGTGATGTCTATCTGTAGGTACAAGGTACATATGTTGAGAAAACAATTGAGAAGCTAAAACTAAAGCAAGTAACCCACCAGGAGAAGAAACACCAGACTGAAGATGCTGTCAACAGAAAATCTAGCTGACCTAAATGGCATTTACTAAGATTTAATGTCCATCTCTGAGGTGCTGGGGACATGGGGACAGCTCTCCTTTGTCAAGCTCATGCCATTGCCATTAATTAGTTGCATGATTTTTTTTTTAAATCTGTAGATATTGATAGGACACTGAGTTCACAAATGAGAAGAGGGCAGAGCGGTGTATGGGGACACATGAGGACTCAGTAAATGGCAGCTGTGGCTCTCTGCTCCAGTCATGAGAACGACACGAGAATGAAAGTTATCCACTCAATGCTTTCTGATTTCATTTCAAAGGGACTTCTAAGTTCCAAGCAGGCAACCAGATAGAGATTATGTCAACAAGGACTGATGGGGTTCTTGTGACATAAATCCTTCTTGTTGTCATCGCTAGATCTTTTGTTCTGTCAAAACAAGATTGAGGCTGGGGAGATGGCTCAGCCAGGAGAGTGCTAGCCTTACAACAAGAGGAAACAAGTTTGATTCCCACAAACCACATTAAAAAAAGAAAGAAAGAAAGAAAGAAAAAAAGACAAAACAAAACAAAAATAGTCATAGTGGCACATGTTTATAATCCTTGTGCTGAGGAGTCAGAGGTACAGCGTTCTCAAGGCTCCTTGGACAGACATCGCAGTCTGCCTGGTGAGGTCCAAGCCACTGAGAGACCCTGTCTCAAAAGAGAAGAAGAATAACCAAACAAAGAAACTACCTGGAGCACATGAACCTGTTCATGCAAACACACACACACACACACACACACACACACACACACACACACGTGTTGGGTCTCAAGGATTTTATGTGAAGCTTTTATTTTTCAAAGCTGTAGAGTATTTTTCAAAAATAGATTTTAAATTTATTTATTTTATTTTTGGAGATTATAATGTAATTACACCACTCATCTCTTCTGATGTCCTTTCTCTAAACTCTGCCATGTACCCCCTCTCTCTTTCAGTTTTATGCGACCCTCTCTTTCTTCTCAAATACAAAAGTACAACCCACTCATTATGTATATTACTTGTATGTATGTTTTCAGGGCTGGTCGTTTGGTATTGGATAACCAATTGTTGTGCTCTTTCCCAGGAAGACCAACTCTTCAGCTCTCAGCATTCCTTAGAGTTGCCTGTAGTTCTTTGTAGTGTTGAGGTCTTGTGGTCCCTCATCCATCCACTTTGGCTTGTTCAGCTCTTGTTTAGACAGTCATGTTGGTGAAATTTCATGGGTGCAGCTTCTGACATTCCTAAATCTAATATCACCCCTAATGACCTGTTCCTCTGAGGCTTCCAATCTTTCTGTCTCCTATTCTTTAATGATCCCTAAGCCTTAGGTGTAGGAATTATATTGTAGATGTGTCTGTTGGGACTGGACTCTATAACTCTGCATTTTGATTGGTTGTGGCCCAAAAATATTTTTTAAAGAATTCTCTGGAAGTCTTTCCCAGCATCAAAAACAGAAACAAAAATTCCTTACAGGTTCAACAGAATGTCCCTACAGTCTGCATCCTGCTCACAACTAGATGTCACAACTTATGAGAACCCCTTGACACAGTCAATGAAATCCCAGATGTATGAACAAGAAGTGTGTTTGAAGAACATATATGGGGAAGCACTGAGCAGACCTCACTGCTGGGAAAGGGTTGGTTTGCTGTTTAATTTCAAAGAAGACTATGGTGCAAACCACGTCTCATGCTTGCTCACCAGTGACCCTTTTCCACAGTCATCATATACATGGACATTAACAGTCACCGCCCATGAAAACTAGAACCTCTAGGTCCTCAGGTAGTTAGGTTGTTTTCTCCCAAAGCTCCCTGCTCTCCACTCCCATCTGTTAGCTAGAACAGAGCTCAGTAAACTCCTAACAGCAGCTATCTGCCCAAGGCCACACTGACACCAGGTTGGGTACAATGGGGAAATATACATGTCTAGCTCCAAAGAACTTCCACACAAAGGGATGAAAAAATAGATATAAATCACATTTTGAGAAATGATCCTGGCTCAACTTCGTATGACAGGAGATATTTCTGTAAAATTTGCTTACTATGACAGGAGACATTTCTGTAAAATTTGCTTACTGGAGTTTTGAGGTTTTGTTTGGTCACATTCCTGAAGCATGGCCTTTGTCCCAGTACTTACTTGTGGTAGAGGAAAATGACCAGTCTAAATTGGGGAGACCCCGCTGTCTTGGAAGATAGAAGGAACTCAACGTGTTGAAATAAATTAAGCCATGATTTCTCAGGGGAGAGTTTTCATTTACTTATCATTCATTCACCAACATAACTCAAACAGACCTTTATTGTTTGTTTGTTTGCTTGCTTGCTTGCTTGCTTGCTTTGGTTGTTTTAAAATGGGGCTTTATGTAGCCCAGACAGGCCTTGGGTTTACTGTGTAGCCCTGGTGGACCTTGGATTCAAAATTCTCTTGTCTCAAGCCCCCCCAATTGCTGCTTGCTAATAGCTTAGATACAAATGAGTGTTTATTAATAAGGTAGGCATTGATTGAGGACATGTCTGGGTTCAAATTATATCTGGGACATATCAACAAGGACTTGAGCTGATTTGGCCAGTGATACTTGAAGTGAGCTTCAGTTCAGAAATTAAATGATAAAAATCCAGCTGTGATCTTCTCCCGTGAATGCTCTCCAAGGTTTTCAAATATGAGAATATGTTTCCATTCAATGCTTCACCACTGTTGCTTAAGCTTGTAACTTGTGCATCTCCTCTCTCAGCTGACCCAACTTCACTGACCCCACCCTGTATGTCTCTCATCATACTAGGTGCCTTCCTTCCGACATGGTGTACTGCTTCTTCCTTTGCTATTGGCTATCTATCTGCAGAGACAGCAGCACACAGACAGACGACTGACATTGTTGTTTGTGTATTTGATTCATTCCATGCACCTAGAGCAGTGCCTGGGAACTTGACAGATGTCTCATGAAGATTTGGTGGATGTTTAAATACATGAACCCTAAACATTCATGGACACTTTGCTCCTCACATCCCTTACTTCCCATCACATTAGCTATAATATTCTTGATAAAGGGTGCAGTTTTGGTGAGCTATATATTAAACTGCTCTTATTGCTGAGTTATGGGGATGCTCTCAAGGCCTGAGGAATGTAGAGATATTTTTTCCTATTCTGGGCTGAAGGACACATATTCAGGAAGATGTACTCTGAGTTCCTGTGGCATCCTTTTCTTTGATATCAGTTTCCCAGGGCCTCTTTCTCAGCACCAGCTGGAAAAAAAATCCTGCTTTTTAGCTTGGCCTCTTCAATGGTGGAGCTGGAAAGTCAAATGAAAAGAAGTTGGGAAGAAATCAAAATAAATAGCAATTAACACTGACAGCAGGTTTCGTGATTATTTAAACAATCTTTTAAGCTAAGTCACATGTGGTCCATGCAAAACTGGCGTAAATGAGGACTGAGGGACAGACTTGTCTTATTAAATTTTGCTCAGTGGGGCTAGGGAGGTAACTCTGTTGGGAGAGCTCTTATCATGCCAGCATGAGGATCTGGGTTTAATCCCTAGAAGCCACATAGAAAGTCTGGTCATTGTGGCAAATGATTGTAAGCCCAACTCTTGGGAATGGAGCCAAGTGGATCCCTGGGGCTTGCTGGCCAGCCAGCTTAGCCTTCTGAGTGAGGGCAAAGCCAGAGGGAGACACAATTTTACAGTGATGAATAGTACCTGAGAAACAGCACCGAATGTTGTTTTTTGGAATATAATCATTCATACACATACACACACACACACACACACACACACACACACACACACACACATGCATCAGCACACATTCATGCTTGCATGTGATCACACATACATATAAATACATACATATATAAACATTATAAATAGATACAGCAAAAGTTCTTGTGGTTGATACAAGGCTTAGCATTTTAGCTGAGGTCTGTCTAGTTCCAAAGTGAGTAATGTTTTCTATCTTATTCCTTCTAAAAAGGATTTAGAAACACATTCCTTCTGAAAATATGGATATAACAGTCAAGAAACTTAAACCATGATTCCCAGCTGTTCATAGGACTTTCACTTTCTGGTTCTCACTGTGTTTTCCTTTGAAATTTCCTTATAAAGTTGAGGTTTGGAGTGTCTAAATTCGACCCTGAGACATAAGCCAATGAATGGTACACAGTCTAGTTTCTGAAAGGCATTGGGGTCTGTGTAGAAAGTCAAACAAGAATTTTCAGATTAGTTCTTGCATCCAGAGCCACATGAAAGGGCTGATACTTGGTGCATCCACCAGCTCCTTCTATTGGAGGCAGCTGCCTGAATTTACATTAGTGACTAGGCTTTGGGTAAACCAGTGGAGACCCATCCGTTCGTGCTTTTCCAGGTTGGAAAGCAATGGTCTCCCTAAGGAGGTACAGTTATGTCTTTGTTCCCAGCATTACTTTAGAGGTGTGGTTGGGGGGGGGGGAAGAAAATGTATTAGGAATCAGCCTGCACAGTGACTTAGAAAAAAGATGAAAGAGAGAATGACTTAATGAGACCAGGGTAACAATAACACCATTTTTTATCATCAAAGATATAAACAATCACTTCCCAAGTTTTCCTTAGAGGAGGTTCTTCACACAAAGTGCTCCCAGCTTGAGTTCTAGGACTGAGATCCACTCTATGGAAATCCCTCCCTTAGTTCCCCCCTCTCCCTGGCCAGGGTCTTAACAGTGACTAATAATCCCGAGGCTTCCAAGCCAACAGCTTTGGGCTGGGAAAACAAACAGACTTTTGCTCATGCAGAATCCCAAGGTTCAGGTTTCTTTTGACCCCTGGTAGCTGTGGACTTGTTCTTCCTGGCTCCTGACCAAACTAAAGAATCCGACTCGTCATTTTTCTATGGCCAGAACTGTCTCGCCATGATTCCGGGTCTCTTTTTCATCTTCACTTCCTTCCCTCTTTCCCAATGTTGCCTTTGTTTACTAGACAGTCTGGCTTCAGGCTTTTGGCCCCCACTTCTAAGAGGCTGTCTTCTCACCAGCTTTCTTGTCGGCCTGTCCTTTGGGGCAGTCTTTTGGAGGGGACCACTATGCAACTTTTCTTCTCCTAGGGTGGGGTGGTGAGCAAAGAGGCCTGGCCTCAGGTTCAAGGAGCAGAGCCTTTCTGCCGTCCTCAAGTGGATCTCAGAGAGGAATGAGGCCATTCTCAGAACCTGTTTCAATAATATTGCTCATTGTTTGAAGTCTCTCCTCATAGGGCTAGACCAATGAGATGGATCAGTAGTCAAGAGTGTGTACTGGTTTTGCAGAGGACCTGACTTGAGTTCTTAGCATTTATTTCCCCTGCAACTCCAGATCCAGGGAACTTGAAGTCCTCTTCTGACCTTCATGGGCACCTTCACATGTAGACACACACACACACACACACACACACACACACACATACACACACACATTTAAAATAAATATTTTAAAAATACTGTTCATGCTATCTCAGTTTTCTGACAAATGTGGTCTTCATGTCTATGCATAAGAACTTAAACAAAAGTAAATAAAGTAAAACTTTCTGGGAATGCTTTTTCTCCTTTTTAGTCAATATCTATTCATACTTTACAAATTAGGCCAATTGTCACCTCCTCAGTGGTCCTCCTCCTAGAGTTTTATGCATTTGTATAATTCTGACCCCCAATAGTGATAAACATAGCCAATAATTTAGTTTACAGGTAATGCTTTGTTGAGTTTCTCCACTACATGGTAAGATGGATGCTAATTTTGTTCCCCCTTGAATATTCAATATCCTCCAGACACAGTAAGTAATTGCGTAATAATTGTTGAGTGGTGGCATAATTTAAATGTGACTACCAAAGAACATTTGCTGGAAACTTAATCCCAATGTGGCACTGAGAAGTAGAACCTCTGAGAGATGTTGAGGCTATGAGACTTCTACCCTCAAGCATGGACCAATGCTAGTTATAAAAGGGCTTGAGGCTGTGAGTTCTACTTCCTGCTTCCTTTAAAGTTCTACCCTTCCACTCTCTGCCATGGGATGACATGGCCTGAAGTCCCCTGACAAATGTGGACTCCTTGATCTTGGACCTCCCAGTTTAGAACAGTAAGTAATGCATGTTTTGTCTAGAAATTATCTAGTCTTTGGTGTCCTGTTAGAATAATACATAACTGGCTGAGATAAGCAATGAAATAAGTCAGAAGATGATTATGACATTTAATGGGATGGCACCATGAATCTTGCCATTTATCATAAAAATTGGGCCATGGGGAAAAGAGAAGAAAGGAAACCGCTGACACTTCACATTTGCTCTTAGTCCTGTTTGAGAGAAGATGGGCATGCAAAGAGCAAATAACCATCTGCAGGTGTGGGAGCCTGTGGTGACAGTCTTTCAGAGTGCGGCGTCATCATAGGTTGAATCTCAGAAGAGGAGAGAACAAAGCTGACCTCTTGGATTGAGGCCAAGAGCTCAGTGAGTTTGATGTACAGGAGGTGAGCAAACTACACATGAAAATTAGGGGCACAATCTGAAGGCTGCTCATGTTCTTTTAAAGATTTTTGATCTTATATAGGGTGGAGACATGAGCAGACATGCTCAGGGAGATGGATAGGTCTCCCCTTGCATCACAGAATATGGGAGGAAGGTAGTGTATTAGTTGGCTTTCTGTTACTACAGTGAGATGCGTGATAAAAATCACCTTATAAAAAGAAATGGGTTATTTTGACACACGAATTTGAAAGTCCTCGTTGATCTTTTTGTTAAAAATAGTTGTGTTTATTTTTATTTATGGGTATGAATGTTTGTCTGCATGCATTGAAGGGCCCTAATCCAGCCTCTTGTTTTGGCAGCCATGGCAGGCTGCATTAAAGACCCAGCTAGACGTAGGCCTCTGATTCAGCAACATGCGCTGAGGCCCTGACCTTGCCCTAATCACTAGGAAGCAACCTCCATGTGGTAAAAAACCAAAAAGTTAGCTGACAGGCTCTGGGTGTGCTTTAATGGTAATAGTGGAATGCAGGATGTAGCCACAGCCCTGGGAGGGCCTCTAGGCATAGCAACCTTTCTGCAGCTGTATCTGACCAATCAACTCACAACAGGTTGCCCAAGCCCGGAGGTGCACCAATCCTGAGACTGTTGCTATGCAACTAGCAGACCCCCCAGACAGTCTCCTTGCTCCATCCCAATATATGCCCTGCCCCCACTGCTGCTTGGGGTTCCTTCTACTTCACCCATTGTGCTGGAAGGATCAAAGACCTGAGCTAACTCGTAAATTAAAAAAGACTCTTTGTTTTTGCATTGGATCTGGTCTCTTGGTGGTTTGGGGGGTTCAGAGTCTGGGCATAATAGTATGTATATGTGGCAAATTTATTCCTGGCTTGTGGAGACCAGAAGTTGATAAATTCCATGAATCTAGAGTTTCAGATGGTTGGGAGCCATGATATGGGTGTGGGCAACTGAGTGGAGGGATCCTTCAGGAGTCACAATCTGCTGCTTAGCCATCTCTCCAGCCCCCTTAGTTGGTCTTTAAAATTTTATTATTGTTAGAAGCAGTAGTTTGTGTACTTTTGACATGTGTACATGAATTCAGCCACATGAATGCCATGTGCACATATAGGGGTTAGAGAAAACAGTCTCTGCTACCATGGGTTCTGAAACTTGAACTCAGGTCACCAGGCTTGCAAGGCAGGCACATATACCCACTGAGTCATCTTACCAGCCCCTAGGTTGTTCTTTTTGCTTTATACCCATGACTAAGGAGCTCATCTCATGCCCAAGAAGCAAAAGAAAAAAGAGGAGGGTCCAGGATCTCACAACAATCCCAAAGACCTTCCAACAGTTCCTGTCCCCCAAAGATCCAGTGCTTCCTGATGCTAACATCAGGAGACCAAACCCTTACTACATAGCCCTTTCAGGAAACATTCAGGATCGAAATCTTAATAGTCATGGAATCAACGTACCAGTCTGTTAAGCAGTTGCCAAGATGAGTGGAAGTCTCAGGGAAGATGGAGCTGTTGCCTTGGGCCGTGTGCAGAGGTGAGGGAAGACATCTGGGGAGGACTAATAAAGGGAAAGATTAATTCTACTCAAGCAGCCAGGCTGTTAAGTGCTCATCTTTCATTTTCTGCGTGTGAAACAAAAGCAAGAGAATCCTGGGCGTTTGGGGACAGGGACCCAGAAAGGCAGCTGTCCTTTCTCTTTTCAGAGTGAGGTTTGGGTTCCTGCTGCATTTCATGTAATGGGCAGTGGCACCAGCCACTTTTTCATGTTTACCACAGTGCCTTGTGTTTGGGGAAATTGCACACACACAAAAGAAATTCCAAGAAAAAGACACAAGAGAGAAAGGAAATGCATTCCATTTACCACAGGACTAATTCATGACTCAGTCATCATGATTAATTAGAGCCCCCTTGAAGTTGCTTCTGAATTCTCCAGGCTTGCCTCTTCTGCTTATGAAGCAGATCTTTCCCTGGTCTATACTGACTTTTCAGTTTCACATTGCCAAACTGTCTTTTTCCTCAGTGCTCAGGATAACCTCGGATCTCCCCTCTACATACAGTGATGGATGCTCAGAAACACTGCCTATGTCTGCACTCTGGTCTCTCTCTCTCCAGGTACTCTGTAGTTGTAGTGCCAACTCTGTGGGATGAAATCCCAGGCATCATTTAACTTAGCCCCAAATGCAGTGGGTTCTGCACATTCCCAAATACCTTACTAGGCTCAGCTGGAGGAGAGAGGTTGTGCCTAGCAGGAGCAGAGCTAAGGAATACACATACCGTATCCGAACAGAATGCAGCTCTTTGCACAGGGACCTCCCTGCACTGACTATTTGTGTGGGACCAATTCAAGGTGATTGTGAAATGAATGACCTCAATCAAGTTATTCTCAAATTTTACTTCCTGTCCATTTGAGTTTTTCTCTTCATCAATCATAACAACCTTGCCCTGAGTAGGGGAAATGAGATATAAAATAATAATAACAAGCTCTAACTCCAATGCACAATATAAAAGCTTCGAGGACATTGGGGGAAATCTCTGAACTTTCCTAGTCTTTTTATTTATTTATAAGAAAAGGAACATCACTACCTGTCTTGTTGGCTATGGAAATAAAATTTTATGACATATACATAGGTGCTTTGCAAACTGTAGAGTGACTTACAAATGTAAAGTGTGTTGGTGATGGTGGCTTCCAAAGCCTAGAACCCGGGGAGCTGCTTTCAGCAAATAGTGCTTACTTAATTTGTCACTACTATTTATTCCAGGTCATTGGTGAGGTGCTCTGCCTGGACAGAATCTCTTTAGAGTCTTTGTGTTATTATCTCTCTCCTACTAAACAACCCCATGCATTTTTTCTTTAGGCTGTTTTGCCTACATGAGGATTAGTTCCAATTGTCAACTTGACACAGCTTAAAATCATCTGAGAAGAGAGCCTCAGGGAAGGGTTGTCTACACTGATCTTGCCTGTGGACATGTCTATGGTGGAGTGTCTTATTTGTTAGTTTATTATAAAAATAAACTTAAACATTTAATAAAACACTGCAACCAAAATTAACCAGACCCAAAGATCATACAGCTTAATGAATTTATACACAGTATGAATTGCCATTCAAAACTGAAGCTGTGAAGTATCACATTAAATGTATGCACTTCTTCACCCTCAAAATAAAAAGAAACGAACAATCTATTGTCTTAATAAAGTTAGCTGATGAGGGAAGACCTAGACCACTGTGAGCAGTACCATTCCCTAAGCTAAGTGCCTGAACTGGGTAAGAGTGTAAAAATAAATCTAAACACAGCCAAGTGAGCAACTATGGATTTATTTCTCTTTTTTCTTGACTATGGAGATGATGTGGCTGGAAGTTTGAAGTTCCGGCCTACATTCCCCCACAATGATAGACTATAAACTGGAATTGTAAGCTGAAAATAGTCCTCTTATCTTCTAAGTTGCCTTTTCTTTTTCAGGGTATTTTATTATAGCAATGGAAAGAAAATGGGAACAACATCCCACATAGCTGTTGAGATAAACATAAATATACTGTTAAAATAGTAGCAAAAGATATACTATGTGAAATGATGAATTTGTATATAAAGTACTGTAGTTCTATTAACAGATTAGAAGAAAGTGACTAACAGTGTAACAGTTGAGAGGCTTTGGATTCACATCTTACCATGCCCTTCACATGTGTTCTCTGGTCTGAACCAATGTTTATCAAGGCGGTAAAGTATTATAATATGAATAACAGATTGAAGGTGGCAAACTCTGAGTTGTAAAAAGAAAGGTTTTTATTTGTTCTATTATAAAGTTAATGTGTACTGAGGATATTACTGGAGGGAATTTGTATGTTCTTTCAAAATATGTCCGCTCATAGAATACTTTTCCAAATGAAGTATCTGAGTGACGAGTGCCTTTATCAAATTCTGAAAGATAAGATAGTGTGAGTTCATCCCTGGGTACTTGAAGGCATTAAATGGTGATGTGTAAAAGAATAAGCAAAGCATATCTGATGGAACACTGCAGCGAGGATGTTCAATGGTGATGGCCAAGGAATCTTTGGGTGTCCACAAGGGAGTGCAGCCTTTGACAGACTTTAACAAAGAAGCTATGCCTCTCCACACAGGGGCATATAAGTCCTTCTCCCCTCCCATCACACTCTGGTTATAGTAAAAATATTAGCTTTGTGTTGTAAGCACGTGTAATCACTACCCCAAGTGTGTTTACAAGTGTGTGAATAAATCTGCCTTGATTCATGAGTCAGATTCAGGTCTGCACAGGAGCAAACCAGGCCAGCAGTACCCTTAATTCTACAACATCTCCTGAGAATCTGCTCACTGCTATGCATTATGTGCTGGGAGCCAAACATGGATATGACAGATAAGAACCTCAATCTCCTCAGTCTGTGCTCTGATGACAGACAGTGCTGTATTGTAAGAATGCAGAGGAAGTGCAGTAGAAGGATGAAAGGGCAGATGGAAAGAAAATTCTCACCACAGTCAGCCATCTTACACAGGTAGGCACCCATGCTGTACTCAAGTAAGAGACTGAAGTAGTGTTTCTAGGCATTCCTCCAACCAGTGCCTCAGCCCTATGTTAGACTATTGCATGGTAGACTACTGATGAACATATCTGGAAGCATAAGTCCTTTGGGAGACCTCAGCTCTCTTGATATGAAGGAAATTACCTGGCAAGTTGGATCCTTCTGGGTCCCTCCCTCTTATAGGTAAATTACAGTTTTGTCAGTAAGTGGTTCTCAACCTGTGGGTTGCAATCCCTTTGGGGGTCAAATGACCTTTTCACAGGGGTCACATAGCAGACATTTACATTATGATTCATAACAGTAGCAAAGTTACATTTAAGAAGTAGCAATGAAAATAACTTTATGGTTGGGGTTCAGCACGGCATAATGATCTGGATTAAAGGGTTGCAGTTATTAGGAAGGTTGAGAACCACGGGTAGGTGCTACACATGAACACATTTACATTTCTTCCTGTGTTCTTTCCTCTCTAGAAGAGATAGCCTTCCTGCCATGACTCAAGGTCAAAGCTTGGATCACGCATACTCCAAACAATTCCACAGTCCTAGCCAAGTGAACAAGATTGGCTATAAATGAGATTGCCATCGCGTCCTTTGGGGTTAAACACAGAAGAATGTTTGAGCTGAGATGGCTGTCTGTAAAGTATATACTTTCTCTCATGTGAACAAATAGCCTTATTTCCCATTCTGCTCTAAACTTGGCCCTTTGTTGCCAAGTTACTTTGATTGCACTAAAAACAGATTCAAAATTTTTCATCAACTCTGGTTCTGTCGGAAGGAAGACTTCAAAGATGGATGAGGGGTGATGCCGCCAACAGTCACCTCAAAGTTCAATATCTCACACAAAAAAATTGTTTGCACGTCTCTGCATGGAAGGGCAGAGCAGATGCAAAAGAAGGGAAGAAGAGGGGGGGAAGAAAATGAATGGTTACAATAACAGGCACCTTGACAGACGCTGGGCATTTCCCATATACTTGATCTTCATGGGATTCAGTGACAAGCAGATTTAATGTGATTGTGAAAAGTGAGAAGCCTGGGAAATAATAAGACACACTCCATGGGGATGTAGCTCTGTCAGGAGAAATTCCCTTTAACGGTATTCTGATACTATTTACTATCTTATTGCTAGGTTTGTTTTTAGGAATGTGTGATGTGCTCTCTCAGAGCAAATAACTTCAGTCTTTTTTTTTTTTTCTTCTTCTTCTTCTTCTGGTCCTGATAACTTTTTTTTTATTTTTTTTGAGTTTTCAATCATTCATTCATTTCATTCACTAGATCAGGAAGAGCACCTTCCATTCCAGTCACCAAGGGTTCAAGGTGTTCATTAAAACATCCCTTTAAAGCACCGTGGAACGGAAGTAGATGGGGAAATCGCTGGAATCAAGAGGAGAGAGAAAACAGCCCCCAACTTCGCATTCATTTCTGTAGTCAATGTCTCAGGCAGGGCAGTGTTTAGCAACCTGATGTTGAGTGACAACTAGTGGGCCAGCTCTCACCTTTATTAGTGACTGGGTCACTCTGTGGCTTGCATTTTAAATGTCATCCAGGGGCTCCTGTGGTGAGGACTTGGCCCCCATGTAGCAGTGTTCAGAAACGGAGACTTAGGGCAGCGATAGACTCACGAGAGCCCAGACTGTTCCGGCCTTTTCTCAGCTCATGGATTTTATAACCCCTCAAAGAACTGAGGTGGGGCACACTGAATACAGTGTAGAAGACAGGGTCTATCATAGAGCAAAGTCAGGGCAACTTCCAGGGATGACAGTCGCCAAGAGCAAAGGAGCGGCTGTAGAGGAAAACACCCTGAAGGAATGATAGCAGACAATGGCTAGCCAGACTATTGTATCAACTTAGACCCTCACGTAGGCATTGCACTGTGTTCTAAGCTGTCTGGAACTGTTATGTTTCCCTTTTCAAGTAATTAGCGGGTCCATTTGGTTTGTCAAGGAGGGGACTACTGCCATCTTCGTTTGGAAAGCCTCCTGCTGGATGATGATCTTGGAATCCTGCTGGGAATTCAGAAACTTGTGTCTCCACTTGGTCAGATTTAGGGAGAGAGCCTTTGTGGCAGGAGTGAGAGCTTTCTCTCTGCTTTCTGGCCAACAAGAGACAATGGTTATGTTCTAGTGTATGTTCTCCCATCATGGTGTCCTACCTTGCCACCGACTCAGGAAAAATGAGAAGAGATGGCTTATCATTTAAGATCTCTTGTTGCCCCCCACGTGCCTCATGTAAGTCAAGTTCCAGGGATCAAGTATTCTTTCCTAGGCTCTGTGGGCACCAGGTGTTCATATGGTTCACATTCAAACCTGTAGCTACACACACACACACACACACACACACACACACACACACACACACAACAACAACAACAACTTGGCATATTTGATGGTTATAAATGAAGAAAAGGAGATGACTGGCCATTGACTTCAACATCTGAAAATAAGTCTTTATTCATTAGGTAGATTTTCTAGAGTATTTTGACATAGCAAAGGAAAGCTGATTAGCACAGCCACTTGGGGTTGCAAACCTTGTGGACCTTCAGTTTCTCTGTGTAAAATGTGATGTGGCTGTGCACAGCTGGGTTCTGATGAAAACCCTGATGCAGGTTGCAGCCTGTGGATTTCAGATGGTATGTAATAGAAAGGAGAGTTAACCTTTGACCTCTTCTGAGGGCACTAATGTTATTGATCCCCATGGTCTCATTACTCCTCAAGCTTTGACCTCCAAATGCTACATTGAGGGTTAGGACCTCACTTTCTCTGTCCACACACAGGAGGAGGACTGTCAGTATGTCTGCCCACGGGGTGGGATGTTATCCAGACTCTAGTCCTACATGCGAAGCTCCTTTCCAAGGACTTAATATGAATATGGCTGCCCCAGTGAGACAGCCAAACCCAAACACTGGAAATTCATATGCCCAAGCTTGACTTCCTACTAACATTAATATTTCAAAAAAATTTTAGCATGTATTTTATATGTGCCTATTTATTTACTTGTGTGTGTGTGGGTGTGTGTGTGTGTGTGTGTGTGTGTGTGTGTGTGTGTGTATGTGCATGTGATGAAGGTCAAAGGACAATTTACAAGATTAATTTCTCTCCTTCCATCTTAAAGGTTCTGGCGACTGAACTTGGGTCATTGGGTTTGACAGCAAGTATCTTTACCCACGGAGCCAAGTCGCCAACTTTAGTATTACTATTACTGCTATGTATCTCAAACAAGGATCCTCTTCCAGGTTTCTTAAAATTTAAAATAGCAATAATCATAGCAATATTAATATAGTAAAAAGAAGGGTTGATATAAAATTAAGCAAGGTAAAATATATAAATTACCAAGAAAAATGCTTAGTATATTGGAAAAGTGGGCCTAAATAAAAGGGAAGCAAAATAAAATACTTCTGCTTCCTGCCTCATAACTGGATAGTACAGTGACTTCAGCAAACATGCCCTCCAAGTGCAGGTTATTTCTGTTTATTTGTTTATATGTCCATATAAAAACAATATTTAAAGTAGAGGAGATCATGGATTTGAGAGGAGACAGACATGAGCGAGGTAGGAGGAAGAGGAATAGGCAGGGAATGATGTAACTATATTTTCATTAAATTTAAAAATAAAATAAATATTCTGCTTTTGTTTTTTGAGACAGGGTTTCTCTGTGTAGCTCTAGCTGTCCTGGAACTCACTCTGTAGACCAGGCTGGCCTTAATCTCACATCCCACAGAGATAGATCCATCTGCCTCTGCCTCCCCAGTGTTGGGATTAAAGGAATAGTTTTATGCAAAGGGTAGTTAGTCATCGGCCAGGAACATCAACAACCCTTGCAACCTTGGGATAGACATACACTGTAGACCCATTGAAGCCTACACAGAGAGAACTTCACCAAATATCCTAGATGATTTGTACACACCAGCTTGAAAAGCAATGTTCTAGAGGCTAAAATAGTGGTTCTCAACCTGTAGGTCATGACTCTTTTGGGGTCTCAGATATCATGCATATCAGATATTTATATTATCATTCATAACAGTAGCAAAATTACAGCTGTGAAGAAGCAATGAAATAATTGTGTGTGCGGGGGTTATCACAACATGAGGAATTATTGTATTAAGGGATTGCAGCATTAAGAAGGCTGAGAACCACTGCTCTAAAGAGACAAGAAGAACAGAAAGAAAAATGTCAGTTCACCCTGGCTGCACAGGGGAAAGGGGATCTTCAGTTTCTATAGTGAGGGAGGTAAGGTTCTGTAACTAGAGTCTTTCTTGGGGATAACCAGTACCACTTAACATCCTATCACTGCCCAGAGAGAGCATCTTCCTTTCAAAACACTTTCTCCTGCAGGCATCATCAGCTGTAGTGGAAAGGACACCCACACATTTGTTCTAAATCTCCAGGAGAAACTACGGGACCAGAGGCCAGCATCAGGCAGGTACAGCAGCCTGGCCAGGCTGTCCACGAAGCATAGTTAAGATACTTCACCATGGCAACCACACAAAGAGTGGGGGTGATTCAAACAGGGCTCTTATATAAAACTACTCTCCATTGAAAGACTTCAAGACACCACAGTAAAAACTTGTTTTGTGAGCCCAAGAATATCATAAATTACAAGGTCTCATGGAACTGTTTGCCTACATAATGTTTATCTAAGACAGGAAGAAATGATACAATTTCCTTCTGATGCAGCAGACTAGCCTGCCAGGGGACTTAAGAATCATTTCTTTTCTCAACAATCTGGCTTTCAGCTTATAAAGTGGGCTGTGGGTAACTTATCCCTTATCTCCAGTGAGAATCATATCCAAGGAAAGTATGTCACCCCTCCCAGTCCCACACCCACTACACAGTACCTTGAGGACCCCCATCTCTAGTGAGAGAGGATTTTATGACTTACATCTTTGCAGTGTTGTAGTCTTGTTATTCTGTATTTTACAAAGCTAAGTGACTTGCCCAGGGCAACAGGGATGACTATTTCTGAAGCAGCTTTCCTTCTCAAGAGTCATATTGAATAATGTAATTCTGAACCTCAAGGTACTAAACTTAATATGGAAACTGTCCTTATAAACAGTCCAAAAGCAATAGGTGGGAAGATTGATGCCAGACAGAACAAAATAAGAGATGTAATAAAGCTAGGCATTGACAATTGAGGCTAATGGACTAGAATAGCTCACATACGGCTTATGGTTGTCATAATAAGGTGGAAAGATGTAAACTCTTCCTGTTGAATAGAAATACTAAACAACTGAGAGTATTAAAAACATTGTACCAGTCAAAAAACAAACAAAACAAAACAAAACAACAACAACAAAAAAACCCCATGTGTCATCGACTCATTCTACAAAAGACATGGGAGATTTTTAATTAAAAAAATGTGGTTGAACCATAAAAAATGTTTTAAAATAAACTAAGTACTCTCACCCTATAGTGTGACACCCCAAATACCAGGACGTAATTTATAAAAAAACAATTGTTAACATATGTAAATCAGTTCACAAGAAAGAAAATAACAGTAATTGTCTACTGAACTCCCAAAGTCTTGAGCCCTCTTCTGCCATTGTAACAGAAAATTCAAAAATAAATACTAACTGAAGAATAGCAACAGTGTATAAACAACATATATACTTTGTTCTGGAAGAAAGTGCAAAAGTGTTTTCTTGGAACAGATAAAAATTTCCATAACCAAGGATTCTGTTTTTCACATCTTTTGCCTGTTCTACTTGTAAATGAAGGAGGAAATACAATATTCTTAGTGGGTATTTCAAAGCAATGAGTAAATATTTTCTTTGCTGTGGTAGCAGAGGAGGAGAGTAACCCTTTAACTATCATGAGCATCAGACAATGTCATGACAGTTATCTTTACAAGTATTTGTAATTTGTTCAGCGTTATCACAGTATTCATCCATCAAGATTTCCTTTTGTACTCAGACACTCATTTGGGGGATGATGGATAACGATGATCATAATCAATACAACTAAAAGTTCATCATTAAGTCAAGTCACTGTAGGAACCATCTAGAAACCACCTGATAGATAATCCCCAACTCTTCTGGTCAGCGTTTTACACAGGTGTTTCTAGTACTGCCTAGTATAGAGAGACCCCAGTGGTTGGTCCTGATGCTAATTCTCTACCTGTGACCATACCATGATGATAGTAATGGACTATGAAAATGGAGTCAGTGAGGATGAGGCATCTGTCATTTCACCCTTTGCTTACTGACTAGCCAGAACCCTCGAGCAGGTCTTCTTAAGTGCAATAAAGGATGTGACAAGCAAGTAGAGGTGAGAAAGCAAGCAAGGATGCGTGCTATTGTGGCTTCCTGGTGATCCCTTGATAATTACAGAAATCTACTTTTTTCTGCATCTCTCAATAGAATTAATCTTTAATAATAATAATAAAAAAGAATTTAACAATGGACTTGCTATTGACTAAGGTCCATACTGGAATATCTGACTGCAATGTTCTGGAGGTTTTAGGCCCATGAATTTGAAAATATAAAGTTCTAACAAAATATTCTGCAGGAAGTGACATTGGGAATGCATCTCCATTCAAAGAACCCAGCTGTAAGCGTTTCTGGGTGAAGATGGCTACTTCATAGAAGTGATCTTAGGCTGGGTGTATATGAAAGACCCAGGGTTAAGGTTTTTAATAATTGCTTTGTAGAAGACAATCTTAAGAGAGCTGGGGAGAACATAAGAACATACAATTCATGGAGAAAAAAAAAGGAAAGAAAAAAGAGTTATAGTTCTTGACTTTACCAATGTTAAACAATGCTTAAAGTTCACAGCCTAATGAAAAAAAAAAAGTGAGTGTTACATCAAAGCTCTTACAGCTAGAAAAGGTTTAAATATAATTGGCTTTCCTTTGAAAGACCCTTGGCCAACAAAAGTCACTTGAAAGTGGGAGATTGAACCACTTGAGAGGCTACCATTGTAGCTGACATTGTGTCTCTGGATAGTCATCAATTTAAAAAAAAATCAGAAAAGACCCTTTGAAAACCTAGGCATCAACTCCATTAAAACACAATATTGACTGTAGTGCTCCACTTGAAAATGGTTTGGTTTTCTGTTTATTTGTACTAGCAAGGACATCAATTCTTCCCCAAATTACAGAACTGGTAGTCAACAATCTATTGTTTTCTACATAATGTAACAGGGCACAAATGAACTTAAGAACAGATTTGAGCTTGGCTGGATGAAGGCTTTCAAACTAAGCTGTACAAGACTGGGAGAACAGTTAAATCCAATCAAAGAGTTTGATTAAAATGCTTTTCACTTAACATCAATGTGTTGGATATATGTACCTCAGAACACACATGTTTTGATGTAAGTGAAGTCCAGGAAATTAGCACATTCAGTCAATCTGTGTTTATCTAAAATAACGAGTAGAAAATAAAATCTGTATACAGGCACGTAACCTTGAAGTCTTGCAAGCCAGAACATGGCTTTCAAAAAGTAATTATGTAAATGAAAATTACATAAGGCCCCATTTGAACTCTTGAGTTTCTCTCTTTATCGAATTTCTTTGCTGAATCATAGCACAGAGCTGAGGGAAGCCCCCAAGACTCCCAGAGAAGTTCATTAAACCTGTTTTTCAAGTCGTCTTTCTGAAATGTGGGGTCCTTACCCATCAACCTTACGTAGTTCCCAAGATTTCCTTTGCAATCACAAAATGCACCCCTTGTCTGGACTAAAGAATTAATGAAAGTGAACGTTGTTCAAGCACTCTGTGGCTATATGTTACTCTGTTTGTTTTGAGCAGAATACATACACCCATACACACACCCTTCTCTAAATTCTGGCAGATTTCTCCTTTTAGTCATAGGTTTTCTTTCCTCATCTGACTGTGAAGTGATCAATCTTGTCAGAATTTTACATCCCAAATATCTCTTCCTACCCAGACCAACCGAAACAGTAAGTATAAAAATCTGAAGTGAATTCAAGAAATAAAGGATAGATTTAAACAATGAAGAGGTGGAAAGCTAATTCTTTGTAGAGAGTGCATTTGGTGGGGAAATGTGCCTTTTGTGGGGTTGTTTGCAGCTTTGCTGTATCTGACCCAAGCTTTCCTTTACTGATGTGTGTAACTGGGAGGATGCCTCCTTGGGAATGAATCACATCCTGCTTTGGTAACATGATAGGATGTTTTAAAGAGCATACAGAACATTGCTGCATTTGGCAAGAAATGAATTTAGTCTTTATTGGTCTTTCAACTTCAGTAAGTCGGTTGTGTAAGGATAAGAGCTCCATGGGTGTGTGGTCAGACACCCGAAAGAAATGGGCGAAGCAAGGTTTTCCTGAAGGGCAGATTATGATTCTGGAGGGGCAATGAGAGAGAACAGGGACATTGGCCATAGCTGGTAGGGCTGGCATGCAACAGGGAAGACACAAGAGGTATGGGATGAGGTTGAAATGGGTTGTACAAAATCAGGAAAGGATCCAGAATGTAGACAGTAGAGGCAACATTTAAATAAATATTTAGTCTTAAAAAATGATAATGGGGTCAACCCAACTCTGATCTAAGCTGAGGCATTTGTTCTCCTTGTCACCAGTGAAACAACAATCTCAGGGCAAGAGGGCAGAGCAGCTGCCCTTTGTCCAGGCAAAGCACAGCTCAGATCCGGGAAAAGTAACCAACAAACTGAACCCCAAAGCCCTTCATGGAGGAAAGTAGATCAGCTATGTCAACAGAGCCTAATGCTCCAAGACCAAGTGTCTAAAGAATTCCATGCTACAGGACTGCATCTGTTGCTTGTATGCACTGTTATATGAATACATAGAGTGATATGGAAACTAAAGACTCTTAAGAGCATGTGTTTCCTATAGGAAGCATCCAACCAAATAAGAAAAAGTATCATTTTATTAGCATTATCATGAAGAAAAGATAAATAAACAGAATTTTATATATTCTATATATGTCTATAAATATACCTTAGGGGTCTATAACAAATTCAAGAAATTTGCTCTTAAAAAAGTTGCCCTCTGCAGCTAGCTGAGCTGGGTTACTTTAAATTAGCTTTGTCATTGCTTGGCAGAATTCCTAATATGAACAATTTAAAGGAAGGGAGGATTTATTTTAGCAAACGCTTTCTGAGATTTCTGTCGTCATTGGTTCAGTTGACTCAGGATGTCTGTGGGGAGGCAGAATGTCATGATGATGGAGATGCACAAAGGAAGAGGAGACTGTTTTCCTCATGGTGGACAGGAAGCAGAGAGCACAGAAGGTACTGCAGAATGGGAACTAACATTTAGAGGCATGCATCCAGTTACTTATTTCCTCCAGCAAGACCCTTCCCCTTAACATTTCCAGAACCTCCCAAATTAGTATTCAAAATATAATAGTTTGACTCCTGGCTTTCTGCTTCCTAAGAACAATCTTGAGTAAGTCTTTGAATGTCTTTGTGCCATTTTCCTACTCTGTGTAATGGATATATTGATCACAACCCATAGGTGGGATGAAATTAGTTAACACCCCAAAAGCACTCTGTGGGGCTCCTGGTGTGTAGTTACCATTTACCAAGGAATGATAGCTATCCTGAGATATAGTTTTTATTCCATTATTATTGCACGGGAAAAGAATGACTTTTAAACAAGGGTACATGGTATCCTTGATGATGATTGACCAGTCAGGTATTTGGAGGTAGACATTTGATCCCTCCATTACATTCTATCCTAAGATAAAGTCTAGTTCCATTAAGAACCCTAGAAATTCTATAGAAGGACATGTTGTTCAGTAATTCAATAATCTTATGATAGAAGAGGGTCTTTCTAAGCATAATACCAGAAGGAAAAATCTGGAAGAGAAAGAAAAGTGGATAGACTTTTTTAGGTGAAAACCAGAAACCTCCCAGGTCCCCAAACATAAAACGAGTCACCATAAGCAAAGTTACGTGGTAAATGACAAGCTAGGAAAAATATTGCAACATTTGAGGTGGATCAAACAGCATGTGCAGTATATAAAAAGTATATACTTATGTTTTTTTGTGACAAGGTTTATTTGTGTAACAGTTCTGGCTGTCCTAGAATTTGCTTTGTAGACCATGCTGGCCTTTGCCTCCTGAGTGCTGGGATTACAGGCATGCACCACTACCACCTGGCATAAGAGTTTATGTTTTAAGAGTATTACATATAATGCTTTTTGTAAGCTATGAAACAAACCTACCCGTTAAAATTTTAACACCTCTACCAAAAAACTTGGCATAAGACACTCTGTTTAATTTATGATAAAAATAGACGAGAATGATTAATCAAAGGATGGAATGTAAAATGAGCTAACATTTTTCACTTTTCAAACTGGCAATGGTCAATATGGTCAATTGCCATATGGTCAATAATAGTTAGATATATGGAAATAGGCACTTTCCATGCTGTGATCAGAAGTATAAATTATTATCTCAAACTCTATATAGGATAATTTCTTATATCAATTAATTGTGAGTGTGTCTGCATGTTCATAGCCATGTGTATGCCATGGCATGTGTACATAGGCTATAGCATGCTGCGGTCAGGAGACAGGTTATGGATCTCAACTCTTCCACCAAGTATGTTCCGAAGATTATACTCAGGTCATCAGACTTAACAGCAAGCCATCTCCCTGGACCTGACAGGTTTTTTGTTTGTTTGTTTGTTTTTTGTTTTTTTTTTTTTTTTTGAGACAGGTCTCCTGTACTCCTGGCAGACTTTAATTTACTAGGTAGCTCAGAATGACCTCTAACCCCTGATCCTCCTGCCTCTGCTTCTTGCATGCTGGGACTACAAGTGTGCATTACCACACTGGGTTACAGGGGCTGTTTTCTTTTTATAATACTGGGAATTGATCCCAGGACCTTGGGCCTTCCAAGCAAGTACTCTGGGGACTGAGCTAAACCTCCAGTCTCTCTGCAGGATAATCTTTAGTGATATCTGTGTAACCTTTGACTTATCCTTTGCACTTCTAAGATTTAAATTTTTTAAATATCTTAAATGTTAAAAATAAAACAATTTTAAGTACAAGGATATCTTTTACAACATTTTAATAACATGAAAGGTTGTATCATCTTAATGTCAGAGAGGTTGCTGGTTACATCAACGTTCAGAACATCTTGGCAGCCTTGAGAGTAAGTAAGCCTTTTAGATCTCTGACTGTAGCTGCCCCAGGCTTCCAGCTGCTATGTTCTAAAAGGTGTGCGTAGGGAAAACCTAAAATAAAACATCTGTACAATGCTCAGCAGTGTATCCTTATGTGCAGGGGTTGTGTTTTAAGCCCTATGGTGGAGGCCTGAAATGACGTATAGCACCAAGCTGATACTGTGGGTTTCCTCTATGTATATAACTGTGAGAAAATTTTACCATTGCACTTAAAGGAAGCACTTTTCCTTGGCATAGCTGCAGTGCTGGTCATTTTGTATTTGGGGGCCATTATTAAAATAGGTGTGTGTGTGTGTGTGTGTGTGTGTGTGTGTGTGTGTGTGTGTGTGTGTGTGTGTGTGTTTACTTAAACAGCTTGTGTCTCCTCTGCCTCTGGAAGCTGTTTTTGTGTCTGTACATCATGTAGCTAATGATACAGCAGGCCCAGATTGCCCCATCTGGGCTAGGGGATGTAAGCCAAAGCACAAACAGTCCCAAGTCCCAGCTGAGCAGGCAGTACTCTGGCCTTTGACCTCCCTTTGGTACCCAAGCCTAGGCCCTTCCAGCTGGTGCCCTGGACAGACTTTGTGCTTGTTCAGGGCTTCTGGCTGCAGGACAGCCTCTCTCCTGTAGTGTTTGCTCCAGCCTGGCTTTTAAAAGCAGTCTCCTCTCTCCAGCCTACCCTGAGTTGCCCTCAGGTACTTCTTGGAGGCAATTTTCTCTGCTATTTTACTCTTAATGGTGGTGAATAGACCTTCCATCTTCCCATTTTGCTTTCTGTCAAAATAGTTTTCTGAAAGTCTTTTCTTGGCTTCTCATAGCCTTGACAGCAATAAACAGCCCATCTGAATTGTGCCCCCTGGTGTGTCCCTTCGACCTTCCCAAGGCAAATTCCATCTTGCCCTAGTGATGCTTCACTTATCCTTTAAAATAACTATTAAGAATGCTGAAGATCCCACAGTTTCCAAAGGATACATTTTCCTTCCGAGTTCCCTCTTGTCCCAGGTTTCCCTTGAGACAGAAGACATCTTTCATTTGCTTTCCTCTCCTCCTCTGCCACCTCTTCTTATCATCCTTAGATCCTGGAAAATAGGTTCCTCCTCTGGTGTCCAGCACAGCCTTCTTAACCACATTCGACCGTCTCCTTCCTCTAGCCCTGTCAGTCATATCTCATCCTACCTGGGCACCAATTTGTGGGTCATCATTTCACAATCAGACAAACACAAAGCTTTGTGTATATCAAAAGCATGTGAGCAAACAATTTCAAAAGACAAATTTCCCCATCCAATTGCTATGGCCTAAACATTTATATTCCTCCATCCTCCTAAATTCATATTTTGAAATATTAACATATATTTAATATTAGTATTAGTGATAGTATTAGGAGTTACAGTAGCTCGGTTGGGAGAATGGAACCCTCATCAATGGGGTTAATACCCTCATGAGAGAGGTTTGAGAAAGCAGTCTTGTTCTCTCTACTGTATGAGAACATAGCTAGAGGGTACCACCTATGAACCAGGTGTTGACTCTACCTCTGCCCTGGTCTTGAACTTCCGATGTTGTAGAATCATACAAGATCAATCCCTGTTATGTATAACCCATCCATCTTATGGTCTACTCATTTGTCACTCACTAATGGGGATATCTAATGAGATGTTTCATCAGATAAATGTTACTTTTGTGTGGGAATTATGAGTCTAATTGCATGCACTAAAATACCTACAATGTCATCAGATAAGACAGTATACTGTTCACGGGTCCACTTTGTGTATGCAGCCCATGGTTGACCAAAATGTCATTATGTGCTACATCTGTTACAGAATCTGTCTTAGTTGCTTTGCTGTTACTATGGTAAAACCATGTGACAGGTTTTTAGAAGAGTTTATTATGTGGGTATGGCTCCAGGGAGTTAGGGTCCATAATGGTGTCATCAGGTTGCAGCTATTATGAATGGGGCTGGAGACTGAGTGCTCACATCTCACAACACAAACACCAAGCAGAAAGAGAACACTGGAAATGGCACACGGCTTTCTTCTTCTAGTAAAGCCATACATCTTAACCATCTCTAAACAGCCACCAACCAGTGACCCAAGCATTCACATGCCAAGAATGCAGGAAGCATTTCCAGCAAACCACCACTGGGTCTGGGTGAATTAACACACTTGCCATGATGGTTCCTTTTCAGTAGGTCTAGAAGATCCAGTGGTTCTCAAGTCTCATGGCCATTTGACCTGGGGAGCTTTAGAAAATACATGTGCGCAGGTGAGTGCTGCTTACCCTAATTTAGCTGTGTATGAATAATGAAGGAACTTTTGGTTCGTGTTGGAGACAGAAAAATGTTTAACAGAAATGTAAAAACCAAAAACAAAATTGTAAACTGCGGTTACCTCGACCTTCTCTGCTGTGTATTCATGGTTTTTAGGTGACTAGATTCCATTAGCATCCACGCATTACCACACAGATGTCTGCTGTGTACAACAGAGGTTCGATCCCTGTCTCCCTACTTTCCTTCTTTCTTGTTTGTCTGCTTTCTTAACTTATCATCAGATAAAAGGGATACAGGTGCAGGAGGAATACCTGCATCTAATCTAATCAGAGTCCCCCTGTGAGGCCAGATTCATACACACACACACACACACACACACACACACACCATTGAAAAGAAATCAAGACACCAACCTGAGGCCCAAGAAATTTCCCCCAAGATCCATGCTTTGTTTTAGCAGGGGTTTCCAACTCATTTGACAAGGCCAATTCATTTTTAGGATATTTTTTATGTTGAATTTTAAAAATCTATCCCTGTTCCTTTGCTTAGAAGTTCTCTGGGAGATAGCTATTTCTCCAATAACTCCCCAAAGTAATCTTTATTCTATTTCTAATCTGTGAGGTTGTCTGACTTTCTGGCCCAGAATGATGTGGAAGATCGCAGGAGTCTTATCCCGCCTTGTCTCATCCTGTAGTTCTGCCACCCACCCATTGCCCTTTTAGGAACTCAATGCTATTTTTCTTCTATCTGATTCATGCTGAGCAATAATTCTCTGGTGCCACCACTCAAGCTCAGGAGGCTCTACTGTGTGGTTAATGGGAGACCAGCTATTACTTCACAACCTTTGCTTCCTATTATTACCTGACATGTCTTGCATTCTGGAAACTTTTTGACTTTATCTACTTTGGAATATCTTGCTTCGGTTACTTAGCCATCTCACACCACAGGGTTTGGAAAGGCAATTGGTTTCCTCTTGCATTCCCCATGAACACCTGAGAAGTTGTGAATGAGGATGGATGATTATGTCTCGTCTCCCCCACAGCTGTTCTTACTATGGGGTCCTCCTAAGGATGCAGTCAAATCGCTGGCTTGAGCTAGAATCTTCTAAAACTTAAGAGACAAGGAGATTTTATTTCCAACAAAGTTAATTCACATGGCTAGTGGCATGGAGTTTTAGTTCCCATGGGCCATTGGCAGGAGACCTTAGTTCTGACTGTTAGAGGAGGGTTGTGGCTGTATGAGCAGTATGTGTGAGGCGGTATAAGTGTTCTGGAACACATTCAATAGTTAGCATAACTCAGTGTTTAAGATCAGCATTGCTTCTTCTGGGGGGGTGATATGAAGGATGCTGGGATGCTTATTGTAGTAGCTGCCTAATGCTTCATAGCAGACTCCTCAGAACACAGTGGTTAAAGGGAATGCATGCACATTATTATAGAAGCTGGGGGATGCCCTGTGGAAGTTCATTTGGGGAAAAAGTGAGGAGGGAATAAGACCATGGTCTCTTGTTTCTTTCTGTGCCCTTTGCTCCAGGCTGGCACTGCCCATTTTGATTTATGTGTTTCTTCAGCCACGTGCCCACTACACACGGTGGTCTGCCTGTGAGCACTTGAGCTGAATTTAGATAACATTTTAAAATCTAGTGCTGAGTTTTCTCTGTTTCTCAAGCATGCTTAATTCCATGGGGTTCCCAAGAGAGCAAGAGAAATGAAAATACACATACCATTTCATTACAAATTATTCTGAGGCCAAATTTTTCCACAATGAAGCATTCATTAAAAAAAAAAGTTTAGACACCTGGCTTAGACACCTGTCACTTTCCACTCCAGACTTGACTGTTCTTGTACAGAGAGGATGAGAGAGAGGATATCAAGGATTTGGGACTTGGATCAGTGGCATGAAGAACTGAATTCAGATCCTAACATGGATGGAAGAAACCCCACACATGCTGGAAACACTAGCACCAGAGGTAGGTGGAGTGTCAGATTGCTGGGGATTTCCTAACCAAACAGGGTAAACTCCAAATTCAGTGATAGACCTTTTGTGAAGGACACAGGCAGTGATGCAAAGGAATACCCAGCATCCCTCCCTAGCCTCCTCACACAAGTTCACAGGTATATTATCGGGTACCCACAAGGACACATCACACACACACACACACACACACACACACACACACACACACACACACCTGTCTCCATACCTACGAAGGAGTTGAGTTAGAGTTAAGACACTTTCTCTGACAAGATGCAAATTCCTTAGTTGTACAAACTTTACTGATATTCATTCTAATTGGTGTTGTGAGCACACTCTGCCAGAAACTTCTATGCCTTTCCACAATGTCAAAATAATTGAATAATAATAAATTCATAAGGTTTAGCTGTCTGAATAGCAGCAATTTGCAAGATAATACCCCCTACCTTGGCAATCTAGCAGAGGGGAATATAGGTACTTTTGTTCCAGTCCTAATTACTAACATTAGCTCTAATATCACACATCTCACAGCAAAAAAATATGGATATGTATACACATACACATGCATATGAGTTACAGAATGAAAAACAGTTAAAGGGACTAGAGTAGTTCAGAGGGTTTCAGAAGTGGTCTGGTAGAAATGAAATGGAGGCTCTCTCTCTCTCTCTCTCTCTCTCTCTCTCTCTCTCTCTCTCTGTGTGTGTGTGTGTATGTGTGTTTATTTGTTTTTGTTTTTGTTTTTGAGACAGGGTTTCTCTGTAAAGTCCTGGCTGTCCTGGAACTTGCTTTGTTTGAGTTTGAGGCCGACTCAAACTCACAGAAATCCACCTGCCTCTGCCTCCCGAATGGTGGGATCAAAGGCATGCACCACAGAGTCTGTATTGATAAGAAACCCAAGGCAACCGTAGTAGAAAAGCTGCTGGTGTAGAGGTCGGGACATGGAAGAGTGGGGGTTGAGGATGAAGATGCAGCCAGCCGCAGAGACAAAGGGACCGGGTCTGGTAGACACAGCAGGTCCAGGTCCAAACGTGTGAACAAGTGAGCAGGCAGATGGCAGTCAGGGTGACTGCATGAACAGTAGAGAATCACTGAGGACAAGTAAGCAAACGCACTGCCCCACACCACACACACCATTTATCAGACGATAAGTCAGTGTGGGGGCTGCTGCAATAACGGTGCTAGGTGTCTGTCACTTCATGGAGTCCTGATCTCAAGAAGCCAAAAAAAAAACAAAAACAAAAACAAAAACAAAAACAAAAACAACAAAAAAACCTAGTGTGTGATCCGCGTCAAAGGAGCTGTGTTTTCAAAGAAAAAGAAAAGGGGGGGCAGTGGTAAGAAGAGCTGGTGGCACTACTGGTGACAAGGTTTGAATAGGACTCTGTGAGGCAGAGCCCAAAAGGCTAAGTGTCTGCAGAGCAGGTAGGGAAGGAGCGGGGAGGGATGCGGAAAGACTCTCTCTACATCTCAGCTCTGCAGGGATTGGGGTACTCTGAAAATCACCCCAGTGCTGCTCTTGGCACATCTTTTGTGTCTGGGATTGCCAGAACTGATGTCAAATGGAAGTTATAAGCTGTGTCCAGCTCTGGACTGGCCCCCATCCCATGGCGGCTATTTAGGGAATACTGTTGATGTGGAGACTGAAACCCAGTGATACTGGGAATTCACTAAGGTCACAGAGGGCCAAGTGGTCTAACGTTATTTGGTCTGACCCCCCAAAATGGATAGTCTTGATAAAGGCCAGCCAAAGGTCTTTCACCCAGCCTGTCAGCCTGTCTTAGGAGAAAGGTGAGGAATGGGGACAGGAGGTCCAGTGCATCTCTGGGCTTTGTTCTCTAGCAGTCACTTGGTACTTCCTATCTCCTCTCCTTGCCATTATGTCATCTTCTAGAACAGGGATTTTTAGTAGTTTCCAAATCTGCATGATTTGGGGGAATATATATCTTTCAACTGTATGGTGTGTGTGTGTGTGTGTGTGTGTGTGTGTGTGTGTGTGTGTGTGTGTGTGTGTGTGTCCATGTCTCAAATCTAGGTGACTTCTCATCCTGATGGCTTTGGTAGCTGTGATCTGCTGCTCAGCTGAAACTGGGAGTGGGCTGTGGAGGATGCAGCCTCAGCTACCTCCTTCTCATATGGAAAGGACAAATCCTTTGTGATCTGAGAAAAACAAACCGCGCTTCCTTGTTCAGTAGATGACTATGCAATCTTTACAATGCTTATTTACTATGTTTCCCTAAAGTGCTTATTCTCTTGAGATACAGCCAAACAATTCTACTGACTTAGGTGAACAGAGACGTGTAAGAGGTCCACCTTGATCCTTTTTCATCTCTCTGTACAGGTGTCTAGGACCTGTATTCAGCCCTTCACACATGACTATGGTTTCCTACACCCCTGCCCAACCCGGACCATCTTCTTCTCTTCACCTTCACTACCAGCTTTCTCTGCTCTCCAAGTACTCTCATGTTTACCTAGGCCAAGACAGCAGCCGCTTGCAAAGTTAGCTGGTTAGTGGCTGCCCTCGGAGGTTCTGATCATATGATATATTGCTGAGGAGTCACTTTCTTCAGGTGTGTTTCCTTGTAGAGTAAGTTGCTGATCTTAGTAAGAGGCCATATGCTAAGAAACTCAATGCTTATGTTGAAACAAATTAATTGCAATGACTGAGATGGCTATGCTTGGTATTTTCTTTTAAATCTGGCTACTGGTGATCAAAGATGAGACTATAAACTAGGACAAAGCCAGTCATTCCAAAACGATTCCATTAGAGTATTTTTCAAATATAGTAATTGTGAAATTATGCTCTTTTCAGTAAAGTGGCAGTTGCCTGTTATTGCAAGAACCTTCAAGGATGATGAAAAGATGAGTCAGACACCTGCATGATTATTTCCGCTTAGAGAGGGAGTATGAGATAGGTCATTCAATGTCAAACCTCACTTACTTTAAAGATACACAGTATAACCTGGGGTATCAGGAGGGTCGTCTTAGATCTCAGAATGTTAGAACTTGAAGGGTCCTTTCAGAGTCTACCTTTTAAAAGATGATCATGGACTTAGCTTACCAAATTCATGGAGCGATAACCCTAATTGTTTCTGTGAGTGACGGACTGGGGCCAGGAATTAAACACCTCCTCAAATAAGGATGGTCATTTCTAGAAGCCCTTTAAAGCCTTCTTCCCAGGCCCTTCAGTAATCAGATTATATTGATTACTGGGTGCCAAGGACTCTGCTGGTACTAAAGGAAAAATTTTCCTTGTCATTTATGGGAAAATGTCTTTAGACCTCAAGGGGTGGTTGCTTCCCATAACAATTCTTGGTTCATGATACACCACTCTGAGCAAAGAGCAGACTTGCAAGATAGCCTATCACATCAGACCTCTGACACGGCGAGTGAGGCCAACTTAAATCCCTGAAGATAATTACAGCAGTCACAAATTGATATCAGCTGTTGGGCATGAGTCTTGATTAATGGATAATAGACAACAAGAAGACATGTCTTCATTCTTACCCTATCCACCTCTCCAATGTCTGTATGCTTACTGACTTGTTTTCATCTCCATCCTACTCGTGACATCTCCTGGCAGCTCAAGGCTCTTTGGTGATTCACTTTCCAGATGACTCTACCCTGAGTGCCAAACATTTGAAATTCATTCTTTAAAAAGTCAGTCCCATACGAAGGTTTTTATTTTAACCCAAGCATCCCCATAAATCACTAGAGTGTCTCTCCATGGTCCACTCTTATGATGTCCCTCTCCATTTATAAAGAAAACTATTGTTTAATTTGCATATTGAAGTACATCTAAAGCACCAAACCTGCAGGGTTGAAATAGGGCATCTTGGTCATAAAATTCTTAAAATTTTCCTGTGTTGGCCAGATAAATGTAAGGGTTTTGAAAGATGGCACTCAAGTTTATTATCTGGTCAGACTGCGGCCTGCATGATAGCTGTTGGGGACCTGATAACCTTTGCAGAGTCTGGGGAAGGGATGCCTGACACTGTTAATATGAGAACAAGCCAGAGCAAGATATATTTTTCTCTAGTATATAAAATTAAAATTAGATTGCTTTTACCAAACTTCCTCCCTTTCTAGCAAGATAGATCACTCTCGGGGCTTATTTGCACAAGCACCCTTTCCTCTTCTTTTGCCATGTGTTAGGAGGCTTTAGAACCTTCTTGGTGACTATACCACTCCCTACCATTCCCTAATCTCTACTAGCACTGCACTCCCTGGGTAGAGAGAAACCACTGGGATAGAGTTCCCTTCCAATCCTCCATTGGGAAGCTCTGATGAGCTCAAATCCTCCTTCGACTTCCAAATTCTCACCAGATGCATCTCTGTCCATCCATCTCCCACTCCTATCCCAAGCAAACCCTTCCTATATGTCACTGGAAGCTCAGGATTAGTTATCAGGAAAATCTCTTACATGTTCTGCCCTCACTCTCCTACCCCATAATCTCAATTATGGCTTGCCTTGGGGCACAGCTTTCTTTGCAGCCCTCTCAAGTGTAGTGTGTTCTATCTACTACAGTACTTATAGGCTAGCCCCATGGGTCTGGAGTTGGGAAATATCTTTGCTCCTTATTATTCTTCCAAATTTTACCAGCGTTTCTTCTCCCTTCTAGTTGTTAAGCTATTTGCATTAGACTGAACCTCTTGCTGTGCCTCTGTGTTAATGGTCATCTAAAGACTCCAGGTCACTCGCCTTTATTTCTAGAAGACTTTAGTTCCAGGATTCACATCACGTTTTCTTATGCCACATCTATCACAGCTCCTTCCAATGGTCCTTCTAACCTCTGACCTCTGAGGGCCCTGTCCCCCAATGACTGTGTCAGTATTTTGCCTCACCTGTATGTCCCATGGTCTTTGCCTTGTCAGCTACTGCTGTTGCTGTAATAAATTAACTAAGAAAAGAGACTTACAGAAGGGAAGGTTTATCTTGACACATGGCTTTAGCTAACCGATCATGGCAGGGGAGACATGGCGGTGGGCGGTTGGTCTCATTGGATCCACAGTCAGGAAGCACAAAGATGAATGCTGGCACTCAGTTGTCCTCCTCTCCCCTCTCCCCCTTTATTCTGTGGGATGGCACTACCCACATTCAGAATGAGTTATCCCTCCTTAGTTAAACCGCCATGGAAACTTTCCCACAGACATGTCCAGAGATATGTCTCCTAGGTGAGTCCAAATCCAGTTAAGCTGATGATGAAGATGGGCCATTGCACTTTCACACACTTGAAGTATTTCCCTTTATGAGTACACTCCCCCAGCCTCTGAGCTCATTCCCCTGACAGATATCTCAGCTTCATAAACGCTCAGTCTTAATGGGGGCTGTGGTAGTTTCTATTGCTATTATTATAGATTTCACAACATCAACCAACATGATGTGTTTTCCACATTTCAGGAGGACAGAAGTCTAAAATTAGTTCAAGGAGAAAGACAGCAAGAGTGGTTTCTTCCAGAAGTTCTGAGAAGAAAATCCTATGTTGCTGTTTTCAGTTTCCCATGACTGTCTGAATTCCACGGCTTGTGGCTCCAGCCTCAAAGTTCATCACTCCATTTTCTGATATTGTTATCCTGTAGCATTCTTCTCTGACTCTAATCTCTTGCATCCCTTCTAAGGATCATCAGGATGGCATAAGGACCACTCAGACACTTCAAGATCACAAATCACTTCTCTAAATCCTGTTTAGTCACATAAGGTAACAAAAACTGAACACAGAGATTAGGACCTAACATCTTTTGGGGACATTATTTAGTCTGAAATGATGATTTGTAATCAGTGGCCACTCCACATTTCCTTTATTTTGCAACTTCTTCAGACCCTCTTTACTCTGTTTAGCTAAAATGAACCTTACAACTAATCTTTGTATAGCCTAGCTAGCTCCCTTCTTCCTTTCTTGGATTACTGTGTTTGTCTGACACCCCCCCCCCCCAATACACACACACTGGTTAACTGCAGTACAGACTTTTGAACTGTATGGAGAAGCTGGGTGCTGCTGAAGTAAAACACAAATTTATGTTCATGTCTTCTCTTCAAAATTTTTAGCCAGCAGCTTCACAGCAGCCCAACCAAGCACACCAAGTATCTCTGGACTCGGGACAGACCCACACTCCGCTGTTGACTAACTTCTCCTGTGCCTTCACTTAGAGGTGGGAGCAGCCAGGAAGCTCTCATCAGTAGATAAGAGGTTAATCTTTTTGTGTGCACAAAGATGAAACTTTGCTTTCCTCCAGGACCACGGGAGAATGACTTCATTTCTGCAAAAGACGAGCCCCAGCTTCTTAGTGTTCCCAGGTCTCATGCCCTCTCCCGGGGCATAGCATGAGGGATTGCTCTCCCTCTAGCGTGCACTTTTCTTTCCCATTGCTACTCCATCACTCCCACCAAGGGGCAGTGTTCCTTGAGAATAATGGAGTAGGGTCATACAGATGTCCCATTTGTGATTGAGCACTTCCCAGACATTTATTCTCTGCACTTGGACCAGCATTGAGTTTGTGCATTAACTACTTTCCACTAAACAAAGAAACTTCTCGGATGAGGTCTAAGAGCTGCATCAATCTATGGGCGTAGATATATGAATTTAGAAAATAGTTTAGTACTATGTTCATTTGGAAAAGAATAGCAGTAGGTTCACCCTCGGGTCCTGTGGGCTCCCAGCCATGGCTTTGTGGGCAGATTTATAGTAAGACACTTGGGTTTTGTCGTTGTTATTTTGTTTGTTTGCTTTTGTTACCTTTATGATGTTCATGCCACTTTTGCACTCAGGGACTAATCTTACCACTCTGGTCATTACTGTAGTTCACAGGGTTCTTGGGCTGGGTAAGATGGCTGATGAAATTTTCCTCCCAACCATCCACATAGCAACTCCATGTACTACCATAGCTAGCCAGCAGAGAGGAAGCTTCCTGGCCAGCACTAACTTGATTTCCTGTAAATAACATGTGTGATGGCTTCATCAGCTGCACCTTAACTTTGAGTGAGCAACCAAGAGCAAGGACAGGAGCCTGTATTTGGGGAGTCTCCAGGACACCCCTGACTAATAACTCAACAGGAAACATCCCACACCTGTGACTTAGGGTGGGCCATTAGCTCAGACATCCTTACTGTTAGTTATCCTTTCCTCCCTCCCACCTCTACCACAGAAGAGAGACTTCCTGGACAGGGAAACAAACATGTCTAGGATGTGGTAGTTCGAATACTGAATTCTAGTCGCTGGACCACCTGACAGCATCCATATTTTTTCCCTATCAAAAGCAGAAGAATATTTTTAAAACCTAACACATCACAAAGTGAGATTTCTTTTTTACTCATTTAATACTGGTTCTATATAGCCATTAAATCAAAATTACTCATAGCAAACAATCCCCTGCTCCCCCCAAAAGAGAAGAAAAACGGTTTTTCAATCTTGTATTTAATACCAACGTTAAGGCTTTAATCAAACTGGTTGTTCCCTAGAACAGCAGATTCTCTGACAAAAGAAGACTTCCCCACCTATCAAGAGATGTCATTCTGTTGAGGAATGTGAACAACCTGCCCCAAACGCCAACCCCATTCCTAAAGTCCGGTTGGAAGGAGCCTCTTTTTTCATGTTGATAACCTCAGGTGTGAGTTACTCACCCACAATTCTTCACTATTCACCAGATGCAGCTTACTCCGTGTGTGAGGCTGTGAATGCTAACCACTCATTCTGTAATCCCAGACCTCTCAGAGTCACATTTGTGCCTCGGAAGAAAATTTATGATCTATATAAACAAGAAACTCATTTTGCAGTAATTTGAATATGGCCTTCATGCCAAAGATTATAGCACCAAGTTTTGAAAGGCACTTTGGAACCAAATTAAATCTTCAAGAGTCTTGATTCAAGCTTGATGAAGTTGCCAAAAGCGTCTTGCCTTTTATAAGTTTTCTTTTTGATAAATAATGTAAAGTGTTGCACATCCTTTGATTTACAACTCCTACGTCTAGAACTCCATCCTAAGAAAATGGAAGTAAATGGGACGATGTCAGACCGTAGAGGAATTAAAGGACCTTGGATCTGGATCCATCTCCAGTGCTTGTACCAGCACCTACACACCTTTAAAACCCCTGTTCTCAGTTTACCATTCTGTAAAATGAAAATAGCATTGCACATACTTAGTATCTTTTGAGATTTAGCCATGTCAGAAATGCAGTTCTGTGGCATTACACAATGATGGCTTTGGAAGGGTCACATTTCTAAAAACTGTGCATGACTTCTGATGTCAAACAGAGTGGCACAAACCAAGTATCCAGTAATAGGGGATTTTCAACTAACTTTTGGTTGTGTGTCTGTTTTCTTTTGCTTGTCTTAAATTTATTTTTTAGACAACATATTTTGATCATATTTCCCCTCCCCCAGCTCCTCCCAGATTCTCCCTACCGCCTAGTCCCCCAAATCTGCCCTCTCAACATAAACATAATAAAAAAATGAAAATCAAAACTATTTTTAAAGCCAGTAAGACAAAAATAATAAAGTAAAACAAAATGAGACATCAATTCCTATTGATGTTTAATAAGGATCGGAGAAAAAAATAGGCTGAATAGATGTTTACTCAGGGAGAAATAACTCACAATATAGATGAACACCGGCAGGTTCCACAGGATCCTCTCCTCTCAGGAGTCCCGCCAGCAAGCGAGCTCTCTGACCCTCCTCAGCCTTTTCCCCCAGGTCAAGTCTGGCCCTGGCTCCACCCCCAATGGGCGTGGTCTATGCCACAGGTGCTGACAAGGTGAATATCTCCCTACAAATTCCTCATTAACCCCCTCCCAAAACCCATGGAGTCTGTTTTGGGTTGGCAGATGGCTCTTAGGCATGGGACCTTCCCTGGAATGTGGTTGACATACCTAGTGGCACTCTATTGGAGAAAGACGATTTTTCCTTCCCCAGTAGGTATCAATTGCAAATGACGTCTTAGGGATGGGACTCTATGGCTACTTTCCCTTCCCAGTGCTAGGATTTTGTGTTGTTTAATTCCGTGCAAGTCTTGAGCATGTTGCCACAGTCTCTGTGAGTTCATACATGTATCAAACTTTTTATAAACTCATAAACCTCTTCAGCAATAAAAAGGCATTGCAAAAGAATTTTTAATGGCTTAGAAAAAACCCCTACAATAAAGCGCTGCCTGAAATTCTGTCCCTAGCTACAGAAGGGGAAAGCAGGCACTCGGGCAAACATTGGTACTGGGAATTGCAAGACTCAAAACAGGGAAAGGGTGGGGGTAAGGTAGACAAGACAAGCAAGGGGAACTGAAATGAAGGGGCATGACAAAGCCACATGGAAACCTATCTTGCAACCAAATTAAAAAAATACATCAATTCTTTTTTAAAGTTGTAATGAAGATGCCCTGCTGGGGTGGAAAAGCTGTTCCTAAGAGCTGTGGGCCATTAAACAAAACTCCAATTTGAGAGGTGTTAGACTTGGTGGTCAAGGGGGCCCCAGAAGCTCCCCAATGCAATGCAGGTTCTTGCTATTCCTTTTGGTTTTCCACCAGAACTATATAATAAACCCTCTTATTGATGGTACCTTGTACTATGTTTTGGTTGCATAATATAGAAAAATCAAAGAGAAAGTGATCTGGATGTTTGCTCTCTGCCAGCTAGCTTGCATTGTTCCAGAAAGTGTTATCTAGGTTGCTAGGGAAGAAAAGGCCCTAGCAATACTCTTACCCTGTTCTGAACCCTATGAACAGTGAAACCAACCTGCCAGGCAGAATGTGTTTTCTGTGCAATAGTGGCACTACTACTATGGGGATCACCAGTTGCTCTCCAGTTGGATTTGAGACCATTCTTTCTACTATATACCTGGGCAAAAACCCATAGCAGAAAGGGTCATAGGCTCTAGTGTGTAACTGAAAGCTGTCACATAGGTAAAATGACATAGCACCAAACTGCCTTAAAATATTTTGTTTATGCCTATAGGCAAATGCTACTCCAAGCCTTGATCAGAGAAGCTTTCCCGTCTGTGAAAAGCAGTGACTATAGGCTTAGAGTTTCAGGAGGTGCTGAATCCACCTCTATGGATGGGCATTGACATTAAGCAACACATGTATACCATTCCCTCTCTGCATGCATAAAGCTTGAACAAGAGCAAGCCAGCCAGAATTCAAGCATGGATGGGGAGGTCTCCTGACTCCTACCTGAGAAGCTGATAGCTGCTGGGTGAGGGGGAGACCGTTTTCTTCAGAGAAGTGGTACTGAAAGTCTACTGCAGATGATCACACACACACACACACACACACACACACACACACACACACACACACACTCAGCACTAAGTGGACTCGGTGGATTTTAAAAATAAATGGCACATGATGTTGGAAAGATAAAATTGTGGTGGAAATAAAGAAGGAATTGGGGGAGGGGCTCAGCAGGAGGTGAGTTAGATCAGAACACATTATATGCATGTATGGAATTCTTAAACAACTGTAACATTGTTAATGAAAAAAATAAAAGGTATCAAAGAAGGACATATGCCTACTAAATAGGAAAGATGAAAGTAGTCCTGGACTGATTTACACTGTAGGTTTCACATGACATCAAGTTCCATACTTGACTCTTAATTTACAAATCAGCATAGGAGAGCCTGTTCCTGGACTACTGGCAATAATAGTTGCATATTAATCAAAGTGTGCCAGAATCACCATAACAAATACCATAACTGTATGTACCACTATAAATACCACTTGGTTGTCATTTCTCCTTGGAATACTCAGATCTTAGCCAGTAGGACTCAGAGTTAGATATTTAGCCAGTCTGAACATATTTATCTTGTTTAAGTCAAAAGCCTCACAGGGAAAATTTCATTATTTAGGGTAGAGGGAGATGGTTCATTGTTAAGAGTGTATGCTCTGCAAGCATGAGGATGTGAGTTAGAATTCCCAGCACCCATATAAAAAGCGTCATGGATGCATGTGAACTGGGAGTCAGAGAAAGACATATTCCAAGCTTGCTGGTCAGCTAGCCTAGCTGGCTGTTCAATATTACCCATTATTAAACACACACACACACACACACACACACACACACACACACACACACATTCACACCATGCATACATTTTCACTAAAAATTCATAGTACATATTTTACACATAATAAAGCTTTAACTAAGTTTGAGTCTCTTTTGGGGGGTTCAGGATAGTAAATATATATTAGATCCAGAATTCATAGCAAGGCTGCTGTCCATTTGAAGCCTATGCTGTGCAAACAATGACTAATTGTTATCGCTTCATTCCTCAGAGAAGGAGATGGTGAGTAGAGAGGCAACCTGCCAGAGACACAGGGTGACTGTGTAATCCCAGACAGGGGATCTGATCCCAGATTTACTGATTTAGTGCGATTATACAAACCTCTGCGGTGGACTTCTCAGTGACACTGTTCCCTTCAAGAAGGGAGCCATAAGGACCAGAGGACCATGCCACCTCAGGGAATTAGTGCAGAGGTAGTGGGTACTTACATTGTTTCGTATGGTTAGACAATGACAGGGCAAAGCTGGGCAGTGAATCTGCAGCTGGTTCCAAGCTCAGGCAAGTGTGAATACTTCATTTCAGATGGTTATGATGATGTCAAACCAACTCTGCAATGTGATCTGCATTAAAATTAAGGCAACCATGGGGGTGAATGAAATAAACCAAAGAAGATGGGCAGGACAAAGCCTTGCAAGGACCTGGACAACAGGGCCACCTACAAGCTTGGTGCACATCTCAGCCATAGTTCAGGGGACACAATCCCTGTCTTGATATTTGAGCCAATCTCGCAAGCCTCTCGCAGGAGAGGCCTCTCCAGGCCATGCACTTTGGCCTCATTTGGAGGCTGGTTCAGCATACAGCCCTTAAGCCTTAAGAGAAAACAGAAGCCGTAGTCTACTTCACAGCTTCTCCCCCAGACTGGATTATCCATTTGGATGACAGTGCCCTGAGTTCTAATCTGCATGTTCCCACAAATTTCAGAAGACCTTTCAATCAGGGAAACATTGGTACCTAGCTTCTTCCCTGCAATGGTTTGTGCTATGGTTACATTTCTTATAAACTACGTGGCCCCTTCTTTAAAGACCTGCCTGTCCCGCTCTTTTCACTCAAACTCAGTGAATTCAAGTGTGGATCTGTTTGTGTGTCTTTCTTGTTTCTCCAGCCTGCAATCTGATTCTTCTCTCATATTCTACTTTCCTATTGATTGAGACCATCAAATGACTATAGATGCACATTCTCTGGCCCTCTCACAAGTTCCCTGCCATTTCTCTGAGAAGCAAGCCCCTCCCTCAGGCTGATGCCTTCCATTTGGGTCATATCTACTTGCTTGGTAAAGGTCTTCTCATCCATGAGTTACGGCACACCAACCATCTCAAAGGCCTTTATTAGGTTCTGACCCTCTTTTTTGCCATCCATGCAATGAAAGGCTGGAAGAGAGTTATTTAACAAGGAAGCTGAGCAGGGAGATGACTAACTTGAACTTATTTTCCAGAATGTGAAGGCAAGCCAGAAAAGTGCTGTCTTTTCATGCCTTCAATCATTCTTCAATATGTATGCTGCAAAGATCCTGCATATCAAACACTATTCACAATATGCCTGCTTGAGTCTGTTTATGTGTATGTCACAAAGGGACATGACAAGGGTTCTTCAGACTTTCTTGGCATATCTCCATTAGCATCTCAGCTATATTTCCATGGCAGCCCAGCCTGAAAGGACATATCAACAGCTTTTATTTCCGCAGGTGATTATTAAAACCTTAACAAATATTTAATGGATTAACCACTTCCTAGCTCTTTGAGAAAGTGCTACACATCAATACACCATTTATGCATTTGAATTTGAATTGTCTTAGGCTAGCAGTTTGTGCATACATGAATTATTTACTAGTTGAGCTGTGTTTATTTTAAAAGCTGCAATATACTACTGCATGCCTCTGGATTTTCTTTGACATCCGGGGTGACCTTAGTGGACAGTATGAGAACTGTGAAGATGTGGCATTGTTTCCTTGACCATAGTATAGTCTGATGGACTCAAAACCCAGCTAATGAAAAGGACAGAAGTCACATTTTTTAGGTCGGGTGAAGTAGGAGTCATAAAGATTTACAGGGTTAGAGTGGTAGCTCTGTTAATGATTTCATGGTTCAAAATAAAACTTAGTAACTACACCGGACTAACTTTTTTGTTACTCTAAAAAACTTTAAATTAGGAAACAGTTAGGCCAGGGAGATGGCTCAGTGGGTACAGTGCTTGCAGTATAAGCATGGTGATCTGAGTTTGAATTCCCAGATTCCTCATAAAAACTGGGGATGGTGGTGTCTACCTAGAACCCCAGTGCATAGGAAAGGAATTGGAGACAGGTGGATCCTCAGGGCTGTCTGTCTTGCTAGGGTAGACAAAACAGTGAAACAGTGAGCTGTAGCTCTGTGAGAGACCAGTCACAAAAGATAAAGTGAAGAGCAATAGAAGAAGATACCCTAAGACATCCTCTGACCTCCAAATGTGCACAAATGAGTAACCTCACTTACACACACACACACACACACACACACACACACACACACACACCACCATCATATAAATAATTTAAAATAAAAAGTAAACAAAAAAAGAAAGCCACTTATTTATCACTGTTATCACTTGGTTATTTTAAAACTGAGGTGTCACATATAATAAAACATGCATAAGCTAAGTGCTCAGTATGATGAAGTTTCAACAAATGTAAGGATTCATGATCAGCCACTTGAGATCAAGAACTAGGACCACGTGTGGGTGGTGAAGCCGTGGACCCTAGAGGAAGTCACTGTCCTAAACCAGTACAATTCCTAACTGCATTCTAAGTACTCATCCTTATCCCACAGGTATGTACAGCCTTCATCCCCCATCAAAAAACAAACAAACAAAAAGAAGAAAAACCTTATTTTTATACCTGTATGTTCATTAGCTGTTTTCTGCTAATATCAACTTCTTGTTTTCTAGAATCATAATGTAGCTGTGTTAATACTGGGCAAAGCTCAATATCAGGAATTTTCGTATTACTTTGCAACTCTGTCTTAAAGCTACAATTCTTTCAAAATACAAAGCTACAGATAAATAAAAGCAAAAACCAAACCTAGGCCGCCACCACCACCCAGGATTCATTCACCTTCAGCTTCAAATTAAATTACTACTTCCTTGTTATTTCTGTAAATCTGTTTGGCTTTTTGTTTTTTGTCTTGCTTATTTGACAGGATCTCATGTATCCTGACTGGCCTTGAACTCACTGCACAGTCAAAGATGATCTTGAACTCCTGATCCTCTTGTCACCACAGTCAAATTATTTTTTTTAAGTTTATTTTACATTTTAATTATATATGTATATATATATATATATACACACACATATGCATGCGTATATATGTATGAATGTATGTATATGTGTGTACGTGAGTGCAAATGCCCTTGGAATCCTAAAGAGAGCATTTGCTGCCCTGAAACTGGAGTTACAGGCCATTGTGAGCCACCTGCTAAGGGTGCTGAGAATCGAACTTTGCAAGAGCAGATCTTTGACTTTCACTGTAGAGCCGTCTCTCCAGTTGGTAACCAGGTTACTTGGTTTATTTATGCTAGAGATCAAGCCCAGGACTTCACACTTTAAGCACAGTACAGTCCGAACTCCATTCCCAGCCCTACTTGGCTATTTTGCAAAACTGTTGACTTCTTAAATTTACCTGCCATTATGTTTTCATGACTATTGTTTTTAATCGACACACCATAATTGTAGGCTGTCACCCTTTAAAGCATTTTTTCTTCCTTTGATGGTTTTCTGACACAGTGGTCTCACAGACCTATTTTAGGGTAACCAGGGTAGGAGATGTGATGGAGCTTTCACACAATGTGCTCAAAGTGGCTGGTTTCAGCTTACACAGGAACTGGTTGAATGTCCTCAAACAGGCTCCAACATTTCTGTTAAGAACAAATGTAAAGAAATCACACATAAGAGCTTTCTTCAGAAAGAGGAAGACACTGTGTCAAGTGAGGTCCCTGACACCTGAGAGAAAGTTTTGGAGCTCTACGAGCACCAGCTGGAGAAAAGCATGGATCAATTTCAGCTGCAAGTGGAAGATACTAGCACATGGGATACACTCTGAAATTAAGAAGTCTGTATCAAAATCCTCCCAATTTCCTTATCAAATGGGACAGTCTTGCCTTTAGGCCTTCCCAAATTATCAAACTAACCTCTAATGGCTTATATGCAGAAAGTAATAAGAAGGGCTAAGCCAGCCTGATACCAAATGTCTCCCAAGTAATGAGCACTTGCTAAGCTGAGAGCTTTCATGAACCTTATTTACACCTAACAAAACTCTAGCAGCCCTGTGGTCATCACCTGCCTATTGGATGAAGGAAGAGGAAGTGATTTGCATGCCTATAGCTACTTCAGGCGATATTGGGCTGCAAACTTGATTGCTCTGACTTCAGAGGCAAAGGCTATGGTTCATCCAAGGCCTCTGTCTACCCTCAATACCTGAGTCTGCCTGAGTCTTGAATAACAGACCAGAGTCAAGAAATGTGCTCAGGGATGTCTTGTCTCTGTGGTAATAGGTCTACATTTCAGTGTTGTTATGGAATCTTGACTTAACCAAACAGTTTCATCTAGGGACTTCTTACAGGACACAGAGGGGGCATATCAGTTACTGTGGCCCCAGTTCTAGAAGAGTTTAGGGGATTTCACAGGTGTCATTTTAATTAATCATCACTCCAACTCTGTGAGGTTGAAAAGCAGAAACCTTCTGCAGGTGAATAAATAGATGCTGAGCAAAGGGAAATGAGACTTCCATCTTGGAGGTCAGATCTGAACCTCAGGCTTGGCCTTTGGGTCTGGGATTTTTCCTGTAAGCCCGGAGACAGAGGGACACAGGAAAAAGCCTATAACATTACATTCTCATCTAACACTTTAAGAAATGTTAAACCATTTTTAAAAACTTGACATTTGGGACTCTTCAGTCTAGGAACCATCTTTTATTTACTCCTTTAAGATATTGTAAATTCATCTTCCAGACACAGCAGGGGAGTTGCACATACAAAGTGATAGCTTTTGTGACAGTGTCTGCAAGACCTGCATACGCTCAAGCTCAGGAAAGTTCTAGCATGGAGAGAGGAAGAAGCATGAAATCCTACTTCTAGGAGAGGAGCTGTGGGCAAATTAAGCTTCAACCTCTGGTAGATTGACCACACTTTAGTGGAAGGCAACAAATTTAAGACTGTATGAGTGGTACCAACTGTACTTGATGGGTTTAAAAAATAAAATAAAAGGATACAAAGTTGGGTGGATAGGGGAGGGAAGTTGGCTCTGGGAGGAGGAGGTGAGGAAGAGAGTGACTGTGATACAGACAATTGCATAAGATTCTCCAAGAACTAATAAAAATAATAACAAGCATTTATGTAATAAGGATCATTAGGAAAGGAAGATGAGGGTACAAGGCAAACCTAAGGCCACCCATTGGTTTGAACCCTCTTTGTGAATGGGGACTGCCTACCCTGTTTCTGCTAAACACAAGCAAAAGCTAGCCCAGCATTTTCTTTTAACTTACTGAGAAACAGTTTGAGTCTACCTCTCATAATAGAGCTAGAATCAAAAAAAAAAAAAAAAAAAAAGCCCACACACTAGACAACATTTGGAGTTTCAAAGATCTGGACTGGCACTGCCCATGTAACCCTTGACTGAACAAGAGGAAGAGGTTGCCATTTTGGATGGATTAGTCCCATCTCCAACACAGCTGATTGAACAAGGGTAGGCACATGATTCATACTGCATCAATGACAATGATTTCCTCAGACATTTCTATTTGGGATGAGAAAGCTTCACCATCTTCAGCATCTGTAGGTGGCTGAGCCTTCTGTGTTTATCCCCTAGGACCGTGGAGTAGGGATAGAGACTCTGGCAAGCAATGCAACCTCAGACTGAAAGTAAACCAGCTATTTTTAACAGGGTTCTTCATTCCAATTTCTCTCCTATACCCAAGCCTGTCTCTGTTTAAGCCTTTCCACCCCAATACTCCTCCTCACTATTTTCATTTTTACTCATAATCTAGTCATCTATATTCCTTAACATGTCTCCAACCAAAAGGAAGAGCCAGCTCAAGGAAGCTACTATGAAAAGTCTTACGGAAGCCTACTATCTCATAACCTCACTTAAGTAAGTGGTGGGATAGTAGAAAACTTGTGAACAGGAGAGAAGGGTATGAAATATAAAGGGCTAAAGGATTAATCAGGAGAGGAGAAGATGGAAAGAGAAGATGGTAGACTAACTAAAACTAAGGAAAGCCCTACTAAAAGAAGGGCTTTGAATGGAACAAACAGATTACCCTGGATGAGTGGATGATGTTGCACCCAGAAGACATGGGTTATTATATGAAAAACACCGTACAAGGCATGGGATGTCTCCATACTGTTAGTATTCGGGCATCTGTACTGACCTGTCCTTGGGGTTCTGACAGGATATGCCCTCAGCTACAACCACTAAGAGTACCAACTGTGAATATTCACTATTTTCCCCGTTTAAAATGGCCCTGCCCACCTCCTATTCTTCTCCCTCTCTCTGTCTGCCCCCCTCTCCCTTTCTCTTCCTCTTTCTCCTCTCCCCTCTTTCCCTTCTCCTCTCTCCTGCTGCTCCTGTCTCCAGAGGCCAGTCTCCCCCCTTCCCTTTCCCCTTTTTATGATTCCTTTCCCTAGTTAAAAACAAACAAACAAACAAACAAAAACCCTCTGATGGGTTTTCCCCTCATGTGTTGCTTTTCTTAAATTACAACACCTATGAATAGGTCAGAGAAGCCCCAGGGGCATCCAAAATAATACCAACTACTGCCAATGGCTTGGTTACCCACCATTAGTGCATAGTTAGACCCTACTAGTAAAGGCACCACACACTTCAGCTATAGAGCATAGTGTAATCAGTCTCTACCTCGCCAGGAAACTTCCCCACTAACTAGCTATCATGGTGCTGGAAAGTGCTATGTTGGGGAGAAAAGACATCAATGGTTTTACTCAGCATTGGACACCACCTGCTGCAATACTGATCTTCCAGGCAAGATGTGCCTACTCATGCAATACCTTCACAACTGTTAAAGGGTAATTAACTGCTTTCTGATTGCATTTGAGGCCTACTCCATAGAAGGGAATTTCATAGCTTATACTATAATTTTCTCAAAAGCTCATGGCTGGGGATGTCAGAGGCCCTAGAATAGAATGCTATTTTATCTTGTTAAATGGTAACGCTGCCAAAGTCCCTCATAAATATTTATGCTGGTGTCCATAGACCTGAGGTGCTCTCAACCTTGGTCAGAGAAGGTTCTCTGTGCAGTAGACAGTAGTCAATAGAGAGGTGCATGACTGTGCAAAATGCTAAGAGTATGATGCTGGGCCCTCGGCCCTAAACAGACATTCATATCAACCTCCTACCACCAAGGCTTGATACATCTCAGAAGAGGAGAAAGAGGGAGTGCAAGCACTGGAGGATGGGAGGGAACGACAAGAAGTGCTCTCTTCTGGATATGACATAACTCTCCCAATCATGATCTCTGAGCTGCCGTGGTTATCTGCACAACACAAAGATCAATTCTGCCAGACTCTCAGCTTGTATGATTTAGATGGTCTTTAGGCACCATGCCACACTGGGGAGCTGTTGGCAGGGGATAGATGCTGGGGGAGGGAATGATGGGGTCCCTGCAGGTGTCATACAGGGAAGCCAACTCTGCAAGGAGTTAAGGATGAAAACCAGGTGAAGACTGACTTCATCAATCTGGTCCAGACTTTGGGGATTCTAGTGCCAGGCAGTTCATCATAAGCACATTTAAAATAAGAGTACAGTTCAGAAAAAGGTTTCCCAGCTATGATCAGTCCAATCAGTTAATTCCAGGTGCACAATAAAGATTAAGGTGTGTCCACATAGAAACTCTTTTCAAAGTACCTGTGACCATGAGGGTGGCTTCTGTAGCTAAAAGGCCTGGAATCTAGTGTGGTCTCTGGCCAACAGCATAGAGGTCAGGAGGCCATAAAGTGCATGTGGCTTCTCCCCTAAAAAAAAAAATGGGTAAATGTCTAGGGAAGGAAGAATCTGGAATAATCATTCCGAGAAATTTGGGCGAGGTCTACCTTTACAGTAAAAGAGGAAGTGACGCTGGGCCTGCCTCCTCGGATAGTAAAAAGGTCACCAGGTCACTAACAAAATCCACTCCCAGCTTTCTGGGAGGGAAAACAGGTAGTTTATCTCTTCCATTGCAAAGAGGCCTCCTGTGTTTAACATCCTGGTTTTTCTTAATGCTTCTCTATGAGTACAAGGACCTCTGTGCCCCCAACAAGAGAGGATCATTCTTTATTGAGGATGTGGTCATTTGTAGGTTTCTCATGGTCCAGTGTTTGGCCCTCACAGCCATACACACAGCAGCACTAACTGCACTTAGTGAGTTACCAAAAAAGAAATGAAAAACAAACAAACCCAAAAAACAGAAACAAACAAACAAAAAATGAAGAAGTTGAAAGGGTTCATGTTAGGGCCACATGATAAGAATTGGGAGAGGAATATGGGGTAGATATGATTGGCCATACATATTTCATTGTAGATATGTATGAGATTCTCCAAAAGGAAAAAAATTAAGGCATTTCTCCCTTGAGTATTATGGTGATATATGCTGTTTTCTTCTCCACAACATGGGAAGGGAAGAGGGCACATTTTATATGGCTATATAGTTGGAAACACAGGAGACAATCCTCCTAGCAAACAATTGGCTGATATCCTGTTTTTGGGGGGAGGGGATAGGGAGATTTATACAAGATATTAATTTCAGAAAGTAGCTAAAGTATTTCTTGTTTTTAGGGCATAGGAAAGGGACCATAACCTGGAAGTATAAAAGAAGGCTGAGAGTCTGCGCTATGATTATGGATTTCCATATAGCTGGTATTGGTATGTCTGAAATTCACAGTAGGTATCCTGAGGCTGAGCCTTGGGGAGGAGGTGGTAGCCAGCTGGAGTTTCTGTAGCTGAAGGGTCACTCACTGTGACAAAATACCTGAGAAAAACAGCTTAAAGGAAGCAAGACTTATTTCTTTCCATCTGTGGTTAACTGGATCCATTACTATGGGTCTAAGCATCATGGCAAGGAGGGCTTGGTGGGATGAGATACTTATTTCATAACAGCTAAGAAGCAGAGAGACAGGAAAGGCTTTGGGACAAAATACCCTTCAGAGGCATCTTCATGATCTACCTTCTCCAGCCAAGCCTTACCACCTAGTAATCCTCTCAACTATGAATTCATAAATTGATTGAAACCAGTGACCTCATGATATGATTGTGTCTTAATGAGCCACCTCTGAACTGCTTCCCTAGGGAAGTACAGCTCTCTGAGACACATGACTGAAAAGTGAGAAGAGCTGGAGCATGTCCCCAATGGCACCAGCTGGCACTGCTTGGGAGTGACGTGTTCCTAGATTAGGTGTTCAGCAACAGCAGACCAATCATTACAGATGGAACAAATCCTTCTCCCCCCAGTCTTTCAGAATCTCTCTAGAAATTACCAACTCTGCTGATGCCATCATCTGGGGCTTTCTACCTCTAAAATTATTTTTAAGTGAATTTTTAAAGTCACAGCAGGTTAGCAAATCCATACATCTTCATAAGTTCAAGAGGGCAGAGTTGGTAATTTCTGAGCCTTTTTTTCTTGGCTTGAAGATGGAGGTCTTCCTGCATCTTCAAATGGTCTTTCCACTCTGCTCATCTGTCTCCTAATCTCCCCTCCTATTAAAGACACCGTTCATATTGGAGAAGGACCCACCTGCTTTCATGATCTCGTTTAAACTTCATCACCTCTTTCAAGACCTTCTCTCCAAATACAACTACCTTCTGAGGTCCCAACATTAGGATCTGGGGTTGACACAATTCAATCTGTAACTGAGATGCCTCTCTCCCAGAAGCACCAAGTGTCTGCTGGCATTGGACTTGTTAGTCCCAAGCATGTGTCTTCAGATGATGTGTTTTACATGGAATGTGTTTGTTCTTTTAAGAAGTCCATGTGCTCACAGAAAGCGCCTGTTCCCCAGTACCTAGCACAATGGAGAGTGAAAGGCCCCAGAGTGTTAAGTTGCTACCACTTGAATATCGATATCAAATTAAAACAACAGTATTGATTTAAAACATGTCAAAATTCCCCCGATCTTTATGTTTCCATGGCTCCCTGCTCTTAACAACCAATTTTTATGCAGTCAAAACACTTTGAGGTCTCTTGAAAACCTTTATTACTACCTTAATGCTCTTCTTGATGAGCAAGCATGGTTATCAAGAACAGAGCTTTAAAAACACTCAAAAGTGATTTGCCCTGCTGGAGGCCCTCAAGATTTTCAGCTCAAACTGCTGATTATGTAAACAGAGTCTCTAGGATGAAGGGACAGACAGTAAAAGATCAAGCACAAAACAGAATATGCAGTAACTGGTGAACCCCAGCCCACAGTCCCGCTAAAAATAACCAGTCAGCAGAACCACACTCCCAGGCCAGCAGAGAGGCTAAGCACATCCCTGCCTACAAAGGAAACTGTAAGTTTATGGAATAGATGTAAATATATTTGTGCCGGGGAGATTTTTGCAGCCCCTCCCCCATGTTGGCTGTGGGCTCTGCTCAGCTGCATTTCTGGACACCGAAAGATTTAGAGATCTACGAGCGAAACAGTTGCTCGCTTCTCCCGGTGCGTATAGAAATTTCCTGTCTCCAGCATTTTTATGTGAAAGGAGGAGACAGCAAGCAGCTCCCACATCACTCTCTAAAGAATGGCCTCGGTGTGTGGTTTTCAGAATCACAGTCTTGTGGTTCTTCGTTTGCCATTGTCCATCGGTTTTTATTATGCCTTCCTTGTTCAGCGCTGTTCTGATCCACTTGTGGGCTGTAGGTGTTGGGCTACAGCCAGCTGCAGCCGGAAAAGTTGGGAAGACAGTGTCTAGGTATGGATGGAAGGATGGTGCTGTGAAAATTGGAGTCTGGGGTCAGATAGCCTGGGTTTCACACCTTTAGGCTCTATGGTTTTGGGCAATTCTGCGGGTAGAATATTTTTAATTTTATATTTTAAAATATTGCTGTATATCCTAGACTGTTGTCAAATTTGTAATTCACCTGTCTCAGTCTCCTGAAATCAGGGATTACAGACACTGTGCCATATACCCAGCATGCTTCAGACAATTTTGCTTGTGCAAAATTTTTTAACACAGGGGGAATAATTTCACTCACTAAATGGTGTGTTGTCTTAACCGACTCATAGGCATAGGATTGTTAAGAGCCTTACTCGAAGAGCTAAGATGTAATTAGTAGCTATTGCTAGTGCTATTCTTCAATACTGTGTTAAACTAGTTTCCTCCCGTCTTTCTCTGACTGTACTGCTTTCCTATCTGACCATCACCATCACAAGCTAGCACTTTCCACAATCAAAAACTGAGTTAGCAGAGTTTATAGTAGCAGGTATGCATTTGCCCCTAGAGAGCGAGCCTCCATCATGGGCCCTTGGGGAAACAGAATACTGTTATTCAGCTAAGTTATCACAGTGTCAAAGTCCTCTAAATATTCATGTGTGTACTTACAGGCAAATGCTACTCTTAGCCTTGATCAGAGAAATCCTACTTCCCAGGGAATGAGTGAGGAAAGTGACTCATGGATGATCAAAGCATCAGCTAACGTGACATTTGAGAGCTCAGCCTAAATAATGCATCCTTACCAACTCCTTTAAGGTCTGGAGAGATGGTATTTAAGGGCTAGAAGACAAAGGAAGGCTGCAAAATGCCATGTTCTGGGCAAGACACATCAGTTGAAATAATGAACTTACACCAACTATAGTTGCCTGCACTACACCCTCACAAGACTGGGCCATTCAATAAATGAGCCAGTCAATAACCAGACTGAGAAAGAATACAAACTCCCCATAGCAAATTCCTGGCAGGGTGTGCTTAAAGATCTTTTCCAAGATGTGAGATCTTTTTTAGCCAACATCTTTGCAAAGAAAGAAGGGGAGTCTTGACTCTGAACAGCAGGAAGCAGGCAGTGGCTCTGTAGGTTTTTAGCTCTGTGAGTTTCACTCAGTGATTTACTCTCCCCAGACCTCTGGAAGAGAAACAATTCAGTTACGATCTAAGAGAAAACAGTATGAGTTTTTGTCTTGCTGGTGGTGTCACAATAGCTCTTCCACAGTGCCTTGGAGGAGGCATAGAAAAGTGATGTCACTGTTGTCTGCAGAAAGTGCCCCAGTGAGTCCAGCATGTTCTCTCAGACAAAACTGGCCTATGGGCTATAAGGCAGGAAGCACAGAACAGATTAGAAGGGCTAACAGGGAGCCAGTGGGATCCATGGAATTAATGTCTATTGGAGACCAACTTTGTGGCAGGCATATTAGGAAGGAAAATAGAGATCCACAAGCCACAGTTGCTGTCCCGAAGAACTCACATTTACCCATGGGAGGGCAACAAAGGAAAAGAGGCAGTAGTGTTTGTGCCAAAGGACTTCAAGGAGGGAACACTCCTGCTTACCTTCCTTGGGGAGCACAAGTGGGGAGACACACACAGTGGCTGGCATCTGGACGCTGCACTGATGGGAAATCAAGAGAGAAGCATCTGGCAGTTTATAGTGGAGATCTAAATTATGTTTTAGCAGGGTTATAGTCCCTGGGAAGGGCAGTAATCTGATAACATGATAGTGACTCATCATTTTGAATAAATTTCTGTGTTTTCCTTCTTTATTTCCTTCATACATGATGGTTTGGGTTTTTTGTTTTTCGGGTTTTTCTGTTTTTGTTTTGTTTTTGTTGTTGATTTTTATTGCTTTTTGGTAGTCAGCAGGCATTTTCCTAGCAAGGAGGAGTGTCTGGTTCATGAGGGCTATGAAGAAATGTTTCCTGCACATAAGCCAGGAAGTCTGACCCTGCTCTTGGTTCAGTCCAAGAGATGATAACAGTTGAGCTGAAAAGAAACAGCCACATCTACTGCTAGGAGAGGCTCAAAAAGAGCAAATGGTAGTTTCTGGACTTATAGCCAGGGCAGAAAGGGTCCTAGAGAATTCCTTTTAGCTCAGTGTTCGACCCTCACATCTGTGTCATCCCACAGAGGAGGGGAAACAAAAGCAGAGGGGGAAAAGGGAGAAGTTGGGACTTTGGCAGGTCTGGGGTGGCTGGGCAGCCGAATGGCTAGATCTAAGGTCAACTGGTGTAGATTCAGATTTCAACTCTGCTGAACACCAAATTTACGACCAGTCTACTCAATTGGTCTAATTGCCTCTTCCTCTGTTGAGTGGTGACAGTGGTTAAAACTACACTTTAGCCTTGCAAGACTTTGGAAATAACAGATCAAGAACAAATTCAATGGCGCAGGAAAGATGCTAAAGATGCAATCAGTATTAGTCACCATTATCTATCCATTCAGCATCCCCTTCTGTCACTTCTTATTGGCCATAGATCCTGCCTTCCTGAATGAAGTGAGGCCACAGATGGAAAGGATCTCAGGATTGTTATCAGATCCATCCAATCCCTTTGACCTCAATCACTGGTTCATGGACAGACATGCACTTCCCATACAGATGGCCCAGACTCATTACATGAGGTTTATTATTTGAATTGACCTCTCTTCTAGAATCTTGCATCATCACTACCCCCAGGGTGGTCTTGGCCATATTCTTACCGTGTAGAGAATATGGTTGCAGAAAATTGCAGACCTTAAATACACAGAATAAAAATGGTCTGTGCTAGTGCAAGATTATAAGTCCTGCAGCAACCCATAAGTCCTTATTTAATTGTATTTGAGGTTATGACCCCATCGTGCTTGCAATATAGCTCCTTTTGCTTAAGCCAGTATCAAACCAAAGACTTCTGTTTAGTTAAAAGGGCAAAGAGTGACTCATGAAACACAGGTGCCCTACACCACTATTACAGTGCAGCTTGTCAACAGCTTGGCTCTGCTAAGGAGAGGTCAGAAAAGTGAACTCATGGAAAGAAGAAAGGGGGCAATATTGTGTGAAGTGTGTCTTAGTCCTGGAAGTTCTTGCCAATGGCTAGCATTGCATCAAGAGCTCAGTGGCTGTTGCCAGTAAGATCTCGTTTTAATTCTAGATTTGGAATTTCTATCTCAGGAAGCTTTTCTCTGTTGTCATCTTGTCTATGGCCTCTCATGCTGCAGGTTATGATCATGATGAAGTTTTCTTAATGGGTCAAACATAGAATAGTTGTTTCCTGACTGTTCTATCTGGGTACCAGTTAAAAATGGAGTCATTTACTTCATACTGTAAGCCAGATGCGCTATATATAAGTAGAGCAAAGTAGTAACTAAATAATAATTATTATTATTAATAATAATAACAACCAAAAATACTTGGAAGAGGAATTTATTTTTGCATTGTTTTATATTTGTTTATTTAATTTTTAATGTGTTTGAGTGTTTTGATTATTTGTGTATCCATGAACCATGTGAGTGCTGGAGACTGAACCGGGGTCCTCTGCAAGATCAACAAGTGCTCTTCACTATTGAGCCAACTCTCCAGTCCCTTGAATCTCAAGGCTTGAAAGAATTATTTCATGAAAAAATCTGTTCTGAACCCATGGATTCAAAGTGGCCTCTCCTTGGCTGGTTGGTCCCCTGTGCCTGGGCAGAACATCACAGTAGTAGAAGATTGTGGTAGAGGCTGTTCTTCACCATTTCCCCAGTGACCTAGTTCCTCCATTGATCCCCCTCCTACCTCTCAGCACCTCCCAATAATGCCATCATGCTCTGACTCTGTCAAGGGATTGATCCACTCATTACAGTCACCATGATCTAATAGTCTCAGGAGCTGCCTTTACAGACACACCCAGAGGTGCTTTATGTCTCCTAGGTGACTCTTAATGCAGCCATGTCGGCAGTGAAGATTAACCACCTCAGAAACCTAATGTCTTCATTAGACTTTCTTTGGGAAATTATTAGAACTAGATTGAGCCAAAGTTCATTACTAATTTAAACTAACAAAGGCTTTTCCAGTGGTAATAAGATTGACTTCTTAAAGATTTTAGCTTCTCTTCTTTCCCAGACTCCCTTAGGATCAGACCTTCTGGCCATCATAAAGACAAATGGCATCAAACCCCAAGAGGCCTGATTAACAATACCAAGCTACCATTTCATGAAACGCTCTAGGGCAATGTACTCAGAGTAGAAGGATGATGCATCAGAGACGAAGTTGTTGGCTTCAAGGCGGGTTGGGGTTGACAGGAGCAGAGCTAGACATATGAGCTCTGATGCACACCTGCCCACCAAGTCAGGCAAGATGAATTAGAAAGTATTGTGGCCATTCATTAACACCACCGTTTTAAATTGTGAATGGATGGGACATGGGTGGCTATTTTAAAAATGCAATCTTAAGATTAAGAAACAGCTATTATTCTAATGTCATTAGAATTATGAAAGAGGGAAGAAGGAGGAGGGGGTAGGGGGAGATCTATTTATGTGTTGGCATCCTCTAGGAAGAATTGCTAAATTGCTTCAGAGCTAAAATTAATGACTTGGAGGTGAAAAGTATTAGTTTCGTACATGTAGAGAAGTAGTCACGTAGAGGCGCCTTAAATCTCATTAACAACTAATTTTCCACTTATAAAAGTAAAAAGGTAGGCCAAGTTGTTGAGGATATAAGGTCAAGACTTGGCAGATCTGAACAAAGCAAGCACCAAGCTTCCTTCTATCTCTGCTGGGAGAAAGGCAGGCATCTGTAGCTCAGCCATCTTCACAAGCATTCATGGTGGAGCTGTGGAAAAGAAGGGGGCCGTAAGAAGAAATTACTGGGTGCCATGAACCCCACAAAGGCAATGCATCTGCTTTGTTCAGTTAAAGAGGGAGCCCTGGCTCCATCTTTGAGTTACTCCTTGAGGTTTTATTATAATTGACTGCTCCAAACAGACGCTAAAAGCATTGTTCCAGAGTCACCCATTTGCTGGCAATGGAGGCATTTGGGAACATGACTTTTTTTTTTTTTTTTTTTTAAGCTTATGTTAAGTGTGTGAAATAATAGGTTTCTTTGAACGTTTTAGTAACTATATATAATATTTTGATTATTTTCATTCCTCCATTATCATCCTTTGTTTTCTCTCTCTCCCCTCCCAACAATCACTCCTCTCTTTCTGAACATGGAATTTTTTCTAACTGGATGCTACTGTAGCCAGCATCTCTAGCTTCTCCTTTGACTTTTGGCAAATGGAACCAAGCATTCTCTTAGTTCTCACTGTGATAAGCTAGACTTTTATAAAAAAGAACTTATTTTCACAATAACCTGTAAATTCAATTACATTTTCCTAGAGAGACTCACATTCTCAAAATCAAACAAGACCTTTGAACTTATTTAGGCTCCTGAATTGTACCAAAGCCAACCCACTGTGTTTGCACTGTAGGGGAAACAGGCTCTTTAGATAAGAAAAAAAGCTACCAGGAATGGAGAATACAGGACAAAGGCTTGAGATTTAGGAGATGGAGTGGTGGGGGGAGGGGTTGAAAAAGTTACTGGGTACCAGGGTAGTCATGCCAGCAGGAGCAAAAAGCAGAGTCGATTCTGAGGAACTCTGCCATGTGCATGGAGTAGAATTTCTTTTGCAAAACTCCATTGATGCAGTTCGTCAGAGCTCTGTTGGGTGACATTTCCTCCTATCAGGATCCCTTGCAGCAAGTATTTAATTTCTGTTCCTGAAATGTCCTCGTTAGCAATTCCCCAAGAGCACGTCTGTACAATGGTAGGATAGACACAGTGTCTCAGATGCACAGCATCATGATTTATCTCTTACACATAACAGATGACAACCACTGTCGCCTGCCTTGACCAAGACAAAAGCTCAAACCTGCCTGGCTTTCCTCTAACTAGTCTTTGTGAGCTTATTAATGATGCCTCCCTGGAAAGCCCAGCTGGGAGGTAGCTTTACCACAATAGGGATTGCTCGTGTTGTTCAAAGAGAGGAAACCCAACTCAAACAAAACCATGAGAAAACAAATGTCCACAGTACAGAAGGAAGGCCAGAGGGGCTGGAAATTAAAGACAATTACAAGAGATGAAATCTATGGCCATGAAAGCATTAGCATGCCCACTGTGGCCTTTGCTTAAATTCCTTTCCTTGACTATGTGTGTTGCATAATATTGATTTTATCTTCTATTTAGGTCATGCATTTTTAATTCCAAGCATTCAATTATACCAAGAAAAATAATAAAGACCAATTTCAATTTTTTTGTTACTTTTAACAGGATAATCTTCCTATATTGAAGCAAGCACAGAGTTAGAATGAGCCTTAAACTGGGAGATGTCGGTAAGTTCGTACTCATAATTGATGGGACTCAAAGAACAAACATCAATAATATAAAAAAGCATTTTGTAAGTTTCATTTTAACCCATGGGACATATGAACAAGGATACTATGTTAAGCCAGTGAGGCCGCTACAGCTAAGTATCGTAGCCTAGTAGTTTTATGCACCACCTGGCTTCTACACAATTACTTATGTCATTCTGTAGGCTGAGAAGTTCAAGCCAAGTGGCTGGTGACTTCAGAGCTGGTTGAAGGCCATCTACTCATACACCAATGGTACACCACCTGCACTTTGTCATGAGGTAAGACTGCTTACCTCTAGCCTGAGGGCTTCTTTTATAGGGGTGTTACCTCCCTGTTCTAATCACCTCCCAACCTCCACCCAGTTATAAATAATACCTTGTGATTATGTTTAAGCTTATACGTTGTGGTGATCCTGTTCAGCCCCCCATGAGTTCTTGAACTAAGAATGTCAACTGTACAGTAGGTTAAGCCAAATGAGCAAGAAGTCCTCTGTGTGAGCTGCCGTCCATCCCTAGCAAATGAGCCAGTGTTAATGGGTGGCAATGAGGTAAACACATTAGGGACCCGGGTTCGATGAATGTGAGCTCCAGGACTGACTGGGTCAGCTCAGGACAGTACCCGTTGTCACTTTCAGATCCCAGATGTAGGTTAGGTGTGCATAGCATGTAAAACTTTAAAAAGAAGATTCCTAGACAGTGGCGCTAGAGATTCTAATCTAGTAAATATTTGGGGGCTCCAGATACTCTTCTTTAAAAACTCATCCAGTGGCAATGAGAGGAGGCAAGGGACCTGAACCACACTGCAAGACACCACATAGTGGAACTGGCAGTTCTAACATTTGTATGAAACAGATATGACAATCTACCCCCCACTCCTAAAACATGACTTATTGCTTACCCACTTGGTAAACACCATCCCTAACTGTATCATTGGTCCTACAAATATTTAGAGGATCAGGAGTATCTAATAGTTTGATTTTCCCAAAATGTATTATCTTCCATTACTTTCCCTAGTACTATCAAAAGAGGTCCATGGAACTCTCAGACATGGTATGGCCTTGCTCTTAAAGCTGTAAATTTGTTGTCTTTAACCATGTCATTTACCCTGAGTAAGGGCTGTCTTCCATGACTCACCACTCTCCCCTGAGATGTCCTTTTCACAAAACACTGCAGAGTCACCCTCACATTGTTACTCTGGACAACATCCTTTTCAATGGAAAGGGATGCTCTGGACTCCCCAGGATTCTTGACATTCTCTAAGCAAAACATCAACACTTCCTTTTGCCTTCCTTCACTGAATGCAGGAGATGAAGAGGTGGGGGGGGGAGGGTAAAGAAGAGATTCTATAAGTGGCCATATTTAAAGACAGTGCTTAAGTCCAAACAGCTGTGGGACATAGAACTCCTTAGAAAATGAAAAACATTCATTCTCTTGGCAATCTGGCCCAATGCCATGGTTTTTACCATCCATTTCTATGGAAGGATTTAGAGAATCCCATCTCTATTGTAAAATCAACCAATGGAACCAGCTGAGTCCACTCTATCATTTCTGGAGTTGGCAGAGGCTTGGTGACCTGACCCAAGGAGTCCTCAAAGCCAGTGACTGCTTCAAGTCAGAATCTCATCATAAGACACTGCACATAGTGTGTCAGGGGGTCCCCAAACTGCACTCAGTATGTCAGAGGGGTCCAAAACTGAACACAGTATGTCAGGGGGCTTCTAAACTTCACACAGTGTGTCAGAGGGGTCCCCAAATGCACACAGTGTGCCAGGAGATTCCCAGACTACACACAGTGTGTCAGGAGGGGGTCCCTGAATGGCACACAGTGTGTCAGGAGGATCTCCATTGTGTGTATATATATATATATATATATATATATATATATATATATATATATATTAAAAAGATGCTGACTGAAAGTCACAGTGTAACGTATTGACACTTTACCACTGAGAAAAGTTCATCTTGGTTCTATGTGGATATAAATATTTATTCCAGCAAATTAGTGTTAGCATATTTTCAAAATAGTAGGACACAGTGGCAAATAAAAATGGATCTCAAATCTCAAGGGAGGGAGCGAGGAAGAGAGAGACAGAGAGAATGAAGGAAGAAGGATAGGAGAGAGGGCAGGAGGGAGGACAGGAAGAAGGGCAGGAAGAAGGGCAGGAGGGAGGGAATATTCATTAAAAGAAGACTGATTTCAAAATAGCACAGTTTATCTAGAAATGAGCATAATGAAGTTCATCACTGCATTTAAGAACCCTGTAGTTGCAGTTATTCATTATCAGGTTTTTATTTTGACATTATAAAAATGTTTTTTAGATTTATTTTTTATTGCATGTTTGTGAGCATATGCCTATATGAATGTATGTGTGCCATGCATATGTCTGGTGCCCAAGGCAGGAAAAGGTTGTCAGAGTCCTTGGAACTGGAGTCATAGATAGTTATAAGCTGCCATGTGACTGCTGGTCAGTGAATTCTGCAAGAGCATCTTGTGTCCTTAACCACTGAGACATCTCACTAGTCCCCCAGGAATCGAATTTCCTAAAGTCATATGTAAGTGTATTTCACATATAATGAACAACTTTTTGGTGATGTTTCCAAAGTTCAATCCCAGCTCTTCCATAGTGATGGTGCAATCTTGAACACCCTGCCTTCTATTTGGTTCTCATTCCTTTCCCTTTTACCTAAGGGCTCACCTTGCAAAAATGTGAAGAACAAACTCATTTACACAAAGTGCTTGGTAGGCATTTAATACTCACCTATGACTGCTATGTGTGACCACTAAGACAACACGAGAAGACAGAGCCCCTGTCCTCATAGACATTACAATCTAATTGAGGAAAAGAGTATTAAGCAGTCATCCAATAATTATTGTCAGTCAATGCTCACTGGGCCATTTGTAGTGTTTTATAGAGAAGATGCTGTGACTGTGGTCAGTGAGAGGAGAGCACTGGGGAGATAAGGGAAACATTTAACAACCAATAGGCTTTAGACTAAAACTAGAAGACGTTCCACCCACACAGATGTTAGAACCTGAGCAGCTGGATATGGGGAAATAAGAAAAAGCAATTGGTTGAACGACACAAGAAAGAACCCATGACCTCATGGATGGACTCTTCTGAGCCTGTGGGACTGACTCTGCTTTTCTGGTACAGAGAAGGGAAGAATCTTTGTCATGTAGCCAAGAATCAGGAGTAAGACAAAACTTTCACAGCAAAAATAAACTCAACATATGCTCAAAGGAGAAATAAAGACAGGGAAAGGCTGTAGGTTTGAGGCCAAAATTAACCTTCACTGGGCAAATGCTTTCTTCTCCATTTGCTTGTTTTGAGGTTTTGTGTTGATCTGTTTGGTAGATTTCACAAAACAAACTAGCAAATGCAAGCCAGATGTTCTTCCTCCCAACTCCATGGAACTGAGAGTGGCCTTCCCCAATTCCCAGAACAAAGAAGGCAAGGGACTTGATTCATTGCAGACCCTGAAGGCTTCAAAAGTATACCGACAAAGGGAGGTGGAGCTTCATAGCTTCTGGGGAAAAACAGGATACCCAGGAAATTGTCGAGATAAAAATGTCAGAAAGGGAAAAGTAGAGACACAGATGGAGAGGGAAGAGAAGTGTTAGAGGGTGTTTCTGAAACAACATTCTGGAGGGCTGGATGGGGAGTTTACTCACTCTTGGATTGGATGATTGGGTGACGTGCCTGATGCTGTATTGGTCAGGACTCAGCATTACATCCTTCTGTGACATCTGCTTCTTAGGATCTGTTAAAATACCAAAGGTTTTGCGTAAATGCCTTCACAGGATTTGGGGGTATGCTTACCTCTGGGATAAATACTAATGTGACATCCAAGGTAGAAAAGGAAATTGGCATTAACAAGGACAAAAAATACTGCTATCATGGGCTATATTGTGAGCAAAGATCACCTGTAGACAGTACTGAAGTGGAGAGTCATACAAGATGTTCCCACTCCTCAAAGGTTGTCTGGAGATACAATTTCACTCCACTGTCTTTGGCAAAGAGGCCTAGCTGCCATGAAATTGGACAGGTAGAAAGGATGGTGACTTGAACTAGGCTAGCAGCAGCAGAGGTATAGAAGAGAGACTAGACTCAGGTATACATTTGGGAATCAAGTAAAGAGGGCTTTCAGACTACTTGTGTGCACAGAGGAAGATGTGGCGTAAGCTTGTAGCAGCATCCATCTTGTGGGGTTGGTTTGCACAGGGTAACCACAGGGATTGATTGAGCATGTCATTTACTGCAATGTGAACCACAGTGGGAGGAGCAGTTTCTGGGAAGATGACAGGATCCATTTGAACATGTGGAGAAGGATGTGCTGATGAGGCAGTCCGTGGGATTCAGAGAAGGCGTTTAAATATAGGGATCTAAGATGTGCTAGACTCTTAGCTTGACATATAAATGAGAGTGGCTAGCATTCAAGGTGGAGCCCAAGAACAATATGAAAACAAGGAGGCCCATCACATTCTGAAGGATAAATGGAGGCGGCATCAGCAAAGGATACTGATGAGTGACCATGGATATTATGTGACTACCATGAGTTTCAAGTGGAATTTATGTCAAGATGAGATGTTTTAAGAATGTAATCTCCATGAACAAAGCAGCTATGCTCCAAACACCCAGAATAGGCCCATAAACATAATCAATCCAATAAACATTTGTTGAATGAATTAAGGAAGGAGGATTATTATGTTGAAGATGACAAAAAGTGAACTTTCACTGGGATCATTCTTGTAAACTGTCGCTCTCATATCTCTATCTCTATCATCTCTATCTCTCTATCTCTATCATTCTATCATCTCTATATCTATATCTATATCAAGTGTGTAAATTGATGGCTACATGTACCAGGTATAAGGTAAAGAAAATCAGAGGGGTCAGCTTGGTGGACCAAAGGCATATAGACATCAGAAGTTGGTATGAATTGGGAGACTCAGGGAAACATCACCTTTGAAGTTTGCTATTCTTTTCATTTGCTTTTGAAGGCCCAAAGGTCTTTGATGATAGGATGAAATCAGTAGAGACATACCAAGAGCATATCAAGCACAATAACAATGGCTCTGAGGAGACCAGTGAAGGGGGTCACGGGCTCCACTTCCCAAGCACCCCCCCTCCATCATTGACACAGGAAGGAAGGAAGACGGCAGTTTGGGCTAATGCTTTGAAGCACTGCTTATATTTTAGAGTTTCTTCTTTCTCTGAAGTGTGATTAGGCCAGCCACAAAGAAAGAAGGTTATTGACAGACATCCTCAGCTTAAAAAAAGGCAATGTGTGAAGTGGGGATTTGGGGGAGTGAGAGATGATGATGCTTGGGACATTGTGAGATTTCCTTTGCTATGTGGGAGCCTATTGATCATCATTTCATGGAGACATTAATGTTACTTAATACTCTTATTTGTTCTCATTTGGGAGCTCTAGTACAGCAAAGAGGGATAGTTGGTCTCATTAAGATTTGAGGTTTCAGTCTCTGGTTGGCACAGGGAGGGATGCTGAGTAGCAGAGGTTGAATAGTGACCCTTCCTCTCAGGGCATTTATATAGATTCTTTTGAGCTGTTGCTACTAAGCCCTTCCAACTGCTACTCCTTTCAGCTCGCATTGCTATTTTGGGAGGTTGACTTCATTCAGAGCCCTTGCTCTGCTCTCACGTGCTCTCCTTGAGTAAGTGAAAAAATGGTCCTGGTTCTTTTCCTTCTTCCCATGAGGAGCTTGCAGTCATTCTTCGGAGGACTCTTTGTAGCTCCTTTCATCAGCATTCTCCTTCTATTCCTGGTGAGCTGTCTCCATACCCCAGATCTCTCCCTCACTCAGGATCCCCTATGCTGGATTTTCCTCTTAGCTCAATTTCCTCCAGGAAGAAGAACTAGCCTACACATTTGCACTAAATAAAGATCATTTTTTTTCAATTTGGAAAGAATGGGGAATTGTCCAAGAGGGCCATGAACAAGCAATTGAAAGTGTTGTTGGGCTGTAAGAAAGATTTCTACTTCATCTTCCTAGGCTGGTAATTCCTAAGGCTGGAAGTAAAAAATGGGATGCATCTTAAGGTGCTGTCCTCAAGGATCAGCCAGGTTTCACTTGAAGGCCAGAAGCCAGAGAGAAGAGATTAGGATTAGAAGGGAGTTGCCTGGTTAGAATTCGGGAATGTAGACTGTACAGGCAGTACCAGGAGATGTGGAAGACACAGTAGATACTTGAGTCCTGTGATATTGTGGTTTAATAAGGATTAGGATAAACAATTAGGCTGAATAGATGTTTATTCAGGAAGAAATAACTCACAACATAGGCAGATGAACGCAGCAGGTTCCACAGGATCCTAAGCCTTCCAGCATCCACCAGCAAGAGAGAGCCTCTGACCCCCCCACTCCTCAGCCTTTTCCCCCAGGTCATGTCAGGCCCTGTCTCCACCCCCAATGGGCGTGGTCTAAGCCACAGGTGTGGACAAGGTGAATATCTCACTACAATTCCCCTTTTAGTCTAAAGAAAAGATTTGGGCTTGATACAAAACTATATACAAAACAGTGAATAACAAGTGTGCTCTAAGAAAAGGAAAATCGAGAACAAAATGACCTACATATCTAGTCCTAGGGTGAAGGCATAATGGAGTTAACAATAGAGTTATCCTAAGCTGTAAAGCTTAAGTCTAGTACCTAATATATCTAACTAGGAAGAGAGAATAATAGTTGTGATAGTTTAATCTACAACCTCATCAAGACCTGAGAAGGAAAATAATGATACTAGGGTAGACAGGAAGTGCGGATGGGCAACTTCCAAAAGATGCAGTGAGGACAGTAACAGCCAGCTACCTGGACAGTCACCCAAGGTCTCACAGCAATGTTGGTACAGCCAGTTTTGGCTAAAGCTAAGAGTATTTGAAAGACCACAACAAAAGCAAGGAGGTAGAAAGGCTGTCTTACCCTGGCTTGGCAAGGTTCAGCAGTCTTCTATGTTTGTCTCCTGCAAGCACATAGGACCTCGTGTCCAAATCAGTGGTCAAGGTGGGGTAGTTTCTTGCCCAAGAGGCCAAAGTGAGGAAGAACTCCAGAAGGAGCAGCAACAGTGTCCAACATACTTTCGGGAAAATGCATGGTGCTGTCAGGAGCAACAGTGTCTCATGTCAACAGAGTACTAATATTAAAACATTTAAATGCCGTGTTTTGCAGGTCTATGAAGTGATTGAAGATTAAGTATCTATGTCTGACTAATCTCATAGGTAAAGGAAACATGGGTGAGGATAATCTGTAATACTTGGGAACTTAGCTAAAAAACCTGATTAAAACTTCCTTGAGTAAAGCAAGGATACACACCTAAACAATATAACTATGCACATGTAAATTCCTAAAGTAGAGGTAGAGTAGACATGTCTAGACAAGAGGTAGAGCTCTAAAGGGCAGCAAGATAAATATCCCAAATTGTATCAACAGACAAAATGTCTTGAACACAAGCAAAAGTATACATACATAGAATAGGGCAAAAATAATGTGCATAAAACATTATAAGATAAGAACATACAACAATGTAAGCTGTAATACTAATATCTCACTGTTACTAAATAATTCAGAAGAAGATAGGCTAATCTACCTATATCCATTCTGAACCATACCTTTCCCAACCATATCCTATTCCTGTCTAAAAGAGATAACTGAGTCTAAATATCACCTTCCATACCCAACCCCAAGTAAATAAAACCAACCCTATGAAGATGAATATTATCCCTAAATTCCAAGAGTGGGGAGAGGGGGCATTGTTATCTTAAGATTACTTCCTGCTGAAATGGGACGATGATTGCTCCATGGGATCCTGTAGGAAGAAAAATTTAAGCAACCAAATTTCTCAACAAAACTGGCTGTGACATATGTAGGTAGTCATTTTGTGGCAGAAAATGCTTGACTGGAGTTCTATTTGAAACTCTGGCCAGGTTGTAATAAGAAGGTGAACCATTACAGCTAGCTTGTCATGAGTTGTTCGAGCAAAGCAGTCTCAAACCGGTTTTAGGTTGAAGTTTGTAGCTCAGATCCATCAGGTTGAGTCAAGTGGAAATGTCCAATTGGGGGCCCATCTTCTTTCCAGAGTGTTCAAAGACTGCTGTTAGGAGCTGTTATTAATTCTTGTGGAAAACTTAAATATCAATGTCAAAGTAAAATTTTCAAGTTTTACGGTATGCATTAGAGGAAAGGCAATAATAAGCATTAACATGTATATGAGAAAATTAAGATTTCAGAGAGAAATTGCATATAAGCGAATGAGTCCCTAGATTCTGTTTTCTTCTGCCTTACACCAATTGGCTTCTTGATATAAAGCAGAAACTATGAATTTAATCTTAACAACATGCTTGAATTTAGAGAAGGAAAGCCAACTCCAACTCCAAAGCCAGCATTGGTTTACATGAAGCGGGACTACAAGAATACTAGATAGTAAAGAGAAATAGATTTCAGTATGGAAACAGTTTACTAGACTTAAATAATTTTTACCTTAAATCAGATTACTCTTCATTAAATGATTCTTTCTGGAGAGCTGTCTTCTCTTCTATAGGTACCTACATGTTCATTGTCTCTTGGTTGTTTGAAGATTTTAAAATATATGTAGGCTTGGGAGAGAAAGAGAAAAGAAATAAAATGATTTTAAAAACACAGAGTGTGGCTGGGTGTGGTGGCACACACCTTTAATCCCAGCACTCCAGAGACAGTGGCAAGCAGATCTCTGTGATTTCAAAGTAAACTTGGTATACAGAGTGAATTCCAGGACAGATAAAATTTACACAGAAAAACCCTGTCTCAAAATATGTAAAAATATAAGTAAAAGAAATAGAGTAATAAAAAAGCCATGTAAAGATGGAAAGCACAGAGAATCTTTGGATATTGTATGCTGTTCTGTTATCTTTAAATTGTTTGACTGCTGAGGAAATAACAACTGATAAAAGAAATGCTGCTGGATTAATTCAATTTATATATTTTAAAAATGCTTTGATTCAAAAATTTAAGTTCAAGGACAAGTTACTGGGGAAAAGGAGTTCTAATTTTGTTTCCACAGAAAACGAAAAGCTGTGGATTCCTTCCAAACTAATGTGGTTTGATCAAGCAAGACCCCCTGAAGCAATGTCAATGGGACATTGCAGCCTTGCAGACCACTACAGCCAGGATTTCTGGGTCTTCTTAGGATCCCCCATGACAGCGCCCCCTACCAGCAGGAAGTAGTTTGGAAAGAATTATGCCCAAATTCCCAAATATTGTTTGTAAATGTTTGTTTTCATTTAAGTAGGCTTGGTTGTAAATAGTTAATGACCACAAGCAATCTTTTTAAAGGTAAAAAGGGAATTATGGTATAGATATGAATGGAATGGATTTTCATTTATTGATACAAATTTAAGATCAATTTCGTAATTTGTATATTTCTCCTCTTGTTTAGGTATATAGCTCATTTAGAAATGCAATGTATAATTTAGTACAGATTATAGAGCGTTACCTATGATAGTTAAACTTAGAGTTAAGTTAGTTAGGATTTCTAGATATACAGAGATGTATTTGAGATAAATAGGCATTCTTCAAACCTTTCAAAGACCTACAGAATATGACATTTTAAATGGTTTAGAGTTTTTCTTGACAGTGAGGCACAACAGCTCCTGGCAACACCACCTGCGTCAGAAAGGAAGATGGACATTAAAGAAACTCATTACAAAGTTTGCTTTCAATATGGAGGACTAGCCATATGGACAAGATACTGCTCTTGTCTGGACTGTTTGACTTTATGCTGTATAAACTGGACTTGCAGGACCCACAGGAAAATGATTGCTGAAACAAGATGGACAGTGCTACAGGATTCCTACTACATGGAAGAGGCTGCCAGACAGTTTACAGGACACAGAGAAAAATGACTGACAAACTGCCAATACAGGCAGATAGTTTAAAGTTTTCTGCTTTGCTAAGGAGTCTACCAGACACACTATGGCCTATGGGCTGAAGATGGAATATTACAGAAGAACTTCGGGTGAATGACTAGGCAGTGAGTTGTCTCTGTCATTTCTAGAGTTTATATATTATCCTTCTGTGGTCTTTGAAGGAGTTGAAGACAGATAGTTATGGTTATAGTTTTCCTTAGTTAGGATTAAAGATAAGTTACATATGGGACTTTAGACTCACAAAGATAGGATAGATGATATTTTCTTTAAGTCTTACAAAATGTTAATGGACAAAATATTGTTAACTGTGATTCTTATTTGATAACTGTTGTATGGTATATTTTGCTATGTTAAGGTTAAAACCCTTCTTTTATTTTAGACAGAAAAGAGAAGATGATAGGGGATGTTATTCTGTAAATATGTTTCTCATACTGGTTAATGAATAAAGCACTGTGGCCAATGGGAAAGCAAGATAGGCGGGGCTAGGAGACAAGGAGGAAAGATGAAGTAGTAAGGAGGAGTCAGCATGTAGAGCATGGAGAAAGCAAGATGCCAGCCCGCTGCTCTCTGATAAGATGACCACGTGGAAATACTTAGATAAGTATAAATGGATTAATCATTAATACAGAGCTATCTGATAAACAATAATAGTATCTGAACAACAGCATTGTATCAAATACAGAGTCTCGGCATGTTATTTGGGGCTGGCGCGGTGGTGGGACCAGGCGGGCTGGTGGAAAACATACACGCTACACTGTGAGATTCATTGAGGACAAGAGCTTAACTTCCTAGCTGCTCCCCTGAGCAAAGCAGTAGCTAACACCAATGTGCAAACCACCTGGTCTTTTCAAACAGCAGTATGATTGTATTATATATATTGTCTTTTCCATCTTAGAGTTGTGAAGTGAAGACTTGACTTGTGAAAGCAGTGTGCAAGACTACATAGTCAGCCCTTTACCTCCCAGTTCTTAGTCATCTCCCATCCCTTTTTCTCACCATGTTCTGTCTGTTGTGAGGCCATTGCACATACAATTTGTCCTACTAGAATACTTCTCTTTTCATTTACTGCCTAGTTGACCAATAATCAGCTTTTCTAAGAACTTAACTCTAATTTCTCCTATGCCAAACCACTTCACTTAAATTCCCTGACTGACCAACTCCTCTTTTCACCGATGGTCATGTAACATTCCTAATCTTATCATAAGTATAAGCACCCACTGTTCATGGGATTATTTCCTTCACAAGACTAGAAATTCCACAAGGAAGAACCAAGTGTGCTTGTACAGGATGGCACTTACTCCTGGTCTCAGTGAAAACTCATCTCATATATGAAGAGTGCTCCTCACTGGTTAGCCTTGGTGTCTGGTGTTTTATTTGGCTGAGGTCCTACATGGGTTCAACTGTTGAGCATGACCTGACCTCTTCCATCTTGGAGATGGAAGCTGGGCTCTGAGAACTCCAACATCCCTTTAATTACTTTATTTACTTGTTTGTTTGTTTGTTTAACTTTAGGACTTGTCTGAAGCTATTTTAGTAGTTGACTTTTGTGGCTTGGCTGTAGTCTAATCATTTTCCTGAGAGACAGGGTCCAGGACTATCTCTGCAATCCCATTCTTCTTGGACAAAGAGCATCCTGACTCTTCACAGCAGACCTTCAAAGTTATGTTTCTTGGGGAAGAGCCCAGGAGAGGCAACAGCTGCAGAGTCCCTGTGGTCCCAAGGGCTCCAGAGGCCAAAGGTCAAGAGGCTCTTTCTTTAGAAAGATACCCCAGTCAATGAGGCTCAGCAAAAAACAAACAAAAACAAAAACAAACAAACAAACAAAATAACAAAAAATCGTTCTGTCTCCTGGTCTCTAACCCTAACTTCCTGCTGTAGGCTGTGAATGCTGCTGATTACCAAGTGGCACTGTGCTATGAAATATAGCACAGGTGGGTGTGAGCTCTGATGGTGACTTGAGAGAAAGCCTTCCTAGCTGAGTGACTAACAAATTGTGTGTGTGTGTGTGTGTGTGTGTGTGTGTGTGTGTGTGTGTAACCTCTCTACCATGGGGGTACATCCCCAGTTGTGTTTCTTTCTTAAGTGTTCATCAATTTTCTAAGGACTGAGTGCCACAAAGAAACCAAACCCAGTGGGTTGTGCTTCCAGAAGTAAAGTAGCCGCTATATTGAAAGTGTATTGTATTCAAAGGTATGGTGCTGCTGGATGCCACACACTTCGAGGTGTTTAAGCTTTTTATCAGGACACCCTCCCTCATAGAGTTACCTGTGGCTCTTCCATGCAAATAGTTAGATTCAAACGTGGTAGAAATGAATCATGAAGAATGAGTACACTCCCTAAAAAAATATATTTGGCGTACACTCTGCACCAGCAGGACATCTAGACAAGAGGCACCACTGACAAGCAAACATGGAACAGATTTCAGAGAGGTTCAACCACCCACGGAAAGAACCCTCACCCCCCCTTTTTTTAAATGAGTTTAGGTCCTGGCAGGAACATGCCATTCTGCCTCCAGAAAACCATGCCATGGAGTCTCAGAGAATGACATAAATCTAATTTTCTAGTTGGTTCTCTGGGAGTCATATGTGAAAAGGCTGTGGCTGAGGTGAATTAAATACACAAATAAAGCAGCTGAAGCCAAATTCATTTGCATTAGCTGCTTCTTCGTGGCTGAGACTTTCATCTGAGAACAACAGGAAAGGAGGAACTTGTTTGCTTTGGTTCAGGATTTCAGAGGTATCTATCCATCACTGAATAGCAGACTTGACTGAGGAATTCAGTTCACCCATGGTGACTGTTACTTAGTAAGAAGGGGAAAGACATAACAAATGGACACATCCTCAATGGCCTGCTTCCTCCAACAAGGCCCCGCCTATCCTTTCACCTCCTCCCAACACTGCCATTATGGTGCATCGAAGACAGCCCATTATTACATCAGTGGTTTCACCATCTAATTTTCTCCAGATCCTTTACTTGTCTTCTAGGTAATTCTCAGTATAATCAAGTTGAAAATCAAGATTAATTATCACAGCAAGCAATCTTTATGCAAAAATCTTCATTTACTCAAAGAGAAGATGTTTACCCCATCCATCCATTCTTTATTCACCAGCAACCCACTGATCGCCATGCAGTGGGGGTAGAAGATAAAGCAGGCAAAATTTTTCCACTTCACATACCCCCCCCTGATATTTCAGTTGTGCTTACATTATCAACGAGCATGAATAAAACATAGCAACCTTTCTAATTTATTGGGAAGCCAGTCAAGATTAAAGTGGGAAAAGAACAGTGCAAGGTAGTGATGAAATCCTCCTTGGCTCTCTGGATCCCCCTTTCCTCATCTGAAAATATGGGATCAATTACATGTCCCATAATGTCAGATCCCTTTTATAAATATAAAATGAAACCAAAATTTTCTAAAAGTTTCTTATTTCATGTTTTTGTGAAATTTCCCTCCAAAACTCAGTAACTCATACCACCATTTCATTATCTCTCACAACCCTGTCCATGGGCAACATAATCAAAGCTTACCAGGACACCTATATTCCATGGGCATCTGAGCTCATTCCGTCATATTCCCACAGTAGGGGAGAGTTCCACACGTTCTACGATGGAAGCCCGCATCTGGTGCATCAGATGGGAGGCCAATCCCTGGGGTCCCTGAAGGTGGCAAACTTTGATCTTCTCTGGTGATTGCAATTGTGACATGCTATTTCAGAGCTCCCAGGCTATTCCTAGAAGCCTGGGCAAGAGATGTAAGGGTTCTTCTGAATTCCCCTTTACAGTCTCAGAATGCCATGTCTACCAAATTCTGTGCACCAAAACAGTTAACTGAAGGGGTTAAACTCCCCCATTCTCATAATGAAATTTAGGCTTTATGTCTCTAATAAGGGCAAAACAGATGTCTCTCCCAACAAAGAACCATTTATCCATAATTCCCTTGCATTCAGGGCTGAGGCATGAGCCAGCCTCATAACATCTTAAGGATAAATCCAGCAGTCCCCTTTTGAGTCATGTCCTAACTTGTCCAGGATTGTACAAATATGTCCAAAAATGTTAAGACAGAACTTCAGCCAATTAAAGTACACTAATGTAACTGCTGCATGCTTAACCAATTATGTATGAGATGACCTAACTGTCCCTCTCACTGTGCTTAAAAAGGAATGTACACACTCCTTTCGGGGTTATGGCCATTTTGTATAGGTGAACAACCCTGAATATGCTGGAATATTAATAAATTCTCTTTGCTTTTACCTACCATTTGAGTGTGGGTCTTTCTTCAATGTATCCTCGGACCCTTGGACTCTTACATGATTAGCAGTAGCTCATATTTGAGGGAAGGTATGGCAGATTCAACTTATCTGTGGATTAATTGAATGGACCCTGTGGAGACTGGGTGTAGACACTGTGAGTGTTAAAGGTCACAGTCTGAGAGACCTTGTTCTTTTATCAATTGAATTATGAAGAAAACAGGTAAACTTAATATTATGAGTGATTTTGAGCATGGGTGGCATCTGATATGAAAATATTAGATGAGGTTCTAATTGGATGAAAAAATGTGAAAATTAAGAAAACTGCAGAAGACATTTGGGTCTGAAATAAGGTTAGAGGAACATAGTAGACAGGGAAGACTAAGGCAAGCTCTCTGAGATGGTGGCTTCTTGTTGCAGAAGACACAGTGAGAAGAAACAGCAGGAAGGTACCAGGTTGGGTATCTAGATGATCTGTGTGGGAAGGAGGATGCACCAGCCTTTGAAAATACTCAAGCCCCAGTCTGTTTAGTAGAATTCCAGCTTTAAACTTCTCTCATCACAAATGTGTAAAGTTGTTACTTTCCTTTCTCCATGGTTTGGTCTTCTGTCTTTCCTGGTTGTGTTCCTGCCAGGGAAGGAACTCAGCATTCCCTGGAGAACAGCCAACCCTTTCCACCATCCCATCCTTGTTACAGGTTTCCTAGCTGCTCTATGAAGCAGCTCACAGCCCCATTTTTATCCAGCTCAAACCCATGGGAAAAGGATTCCTCTATTCTGCTTGTAACAGAGTTTTTATGCTTCTGTGGTACTCCCAGGTGATGGAGAGTATTAAGAACCTGCTTTTTCATCACTGGGTTCCAAGAAACTGATGATTGGATTCCTCTATGCGAGCCTCACCGAAAATTAAGAGGTTTCCCATCACCTTTTCTGAATGCATGTCATTTGGATGAGTTTCTTTCAAAGCTGCACAGAGGAGCATAAAGAGCAACTTTGTCTGTTCCTGGTATTAGCAGACGGTGATCCTATTATCTGTAACAGCTAATGTTCAACAGCTCATTGATGCTCTCCAAAGGAAATAAAAGTGAAAGCATCCATGGGGATTTGGTGTTTGGTCCATGTCTTGGTAAATCATGTAGCCCCACTTCTTGGCAGGAGATGGGAACAATTTATACTGTAAGTTTTCACAAGGAACTAACCATCACCTATAACTCCCGTCTCTGTATCCAAGCCACTTTCACTTCATGGTTTCCTTTGACAAGATTGTCTGTGCACAGCATGCTAATTTTGTACAGCACAGGGAGGGCGGCTGGTAACTGAAGAAAATTAAAGATCGCCCTGATGACAAGTTTTAATTAGTATGAAAATGGAGGAAACCTTGGTGTGGGGTGGGGAAGAGCCTTCCTTATTTATATCCTGCTAGGGAATCGATTTCAAAATTATAAAAGAGTAAAGACTCAGATTGTAGACTCAGAAAATATAACAGCTCCTACCTTTTCCATAAAATGTAAAAATTACTTAAGAGCTGGCATTTATGCCTTCTGACTATAATCTTTTATTCTCTATCCATTATAAAAGAAAAGTTTTCAACAAAATGCCTTTAGAAACCACCTACCAGGACCACAAAACATTCTTATAATAAATATACAACATATATCTGTACAATAACCAGGATCTCCCCTCCTTTGTTAAGATGGGTTCCCTGTGCAACCCAGGCTGGCCTTGACCTTGTGAACCTCTTCCTTATGACTCTCAAGTGCTGGAAGAATTTCAGGCCTGCAGCAGTATGCTTGGCTTGCAGACATTTTTCTGCATGACCTGTCTTCGATTCAACCCCTCAGCCCAAATCTGAGCTCAGTAACTCACTTATGTCTTGGAGGAGTTACCAAATATCTCCATTCTTTAACTTCCTCAGTGCTAATGAAACATATATCCATATACCAGCCATGACCATTAGTACAGCAATTAATATGAATTTTAGCACAATGCCTGACCATTTGAAATAACACTTGGCCTATACATTCTCATTTAATCTTCAAAACAAGACAAACAGTAGAAAACTGGAACCACAGTAGGAGTCAGGTTTTGCATTCAGAAGTCAGAGACTATGGCATCAGATCCTGGCTCTCTTTTCTTACTAGCTGCATAATCGTGGCAAGCTTCTACTGGGGTTCACTTTACTAATCTGCATAATGGGAACAACAGTTATACAGGTTAAATGTGAGATTGCTGTCAAGAAGAATCTGTGGTGCCTTGTAGGTGTCACCACTGTAGCTTGAGGCTGCAAGATGACAAGGCATTGCACTGCTCTAATGTAAATGCAGGTGCCTGTGCATCTTGGCATGTCAGGGCTGATTTTCCAGGCCAAACAGGGCTTGCATCTGGATTAGTGCTTTCCTCTCCTGTCTTCAAAGCCCTAATACTTTTGGTAATGAGGGACTATGCACTTGCATTTTGTACTGGCCCCTTTGAGTTATGTAGACCTCCCTTCCTGTGATTTCTGGAAGTCGTTCAAGAGCCCAGTCACTCGCTGGTTCTTACCACGCTGACCTTAAAGGAAGTGTGCATTTATTTTAGGACATTCTTCACGTCTGAGATTTTGTAATTCAAGTTCTAAGAGTCTTTCTATTCCTAGAGCTCTTTCCCTGTTATCAGAGCAAGGAGTTTAGCGTCAAACTGGGTTCAGGTCCAGTCTTTGGCCTCCTCAGATCCGTGAGTGTAGTAGCATGGTGCTATGGTTGGTTGTATTTCTCAGTGTTCAAAGGTTGTGACATTAAGAGCTACACAATACTGTTGGGAAGTGGAGCCTGATAAGAGGTGATTACCTGATTGATGCTGCTGTCATGGACATGATCAATTACTACAGAAGTGGGCTTTGTGGGGAAGCAAGCAGAGCCTTTCTTGTTCTTTCTCTTCCCGTCCTCACCCCACCCCCACCCCTTCTGCATGGGTGGCATGGCATGAAGGCTCTTGCTGGATGCTGGTGTCGTGCTCTTGAATTTCCTACCCTCCAGGCCTGTGAGACAGGGATTTATTTTCCTTATAAACCACTGCTCTGATATTCTAACATAGCAACACAAAACAGACTAAGTCGTCTGCTATGATTTGAATCTGCTATGGCCCCACAGGCTCATGGGTTTGATCACTAGGTGTCCATGTGGCAGTGCTGTTTCGGAAGGGTGTAAACCTTCAGGGGGTGAAATGTTACTAGAAGAAGTGAGCCACTAGGGGCAGGCTTCAAGCTGCTGTATCCCAGGCTCCACTTCTTATCTGCTCTCTGCTTCCTGACTATGGACAAAACACAACCAGCTGACTCCCTTGTGAACCAGTATGCCTTCTCCACCATAATGGACTATATCACCCACCCCTTCAACTGTAACTAAGCATCAGCCCTTACTGCTTTAGGTGCTTCTTGTCAGGTAATTAGTCATAGCAACAAGAAAAACAACTAATGTAACACCCGAGTGTGGAGTTATCACAAGAGGGTTGTACATGGCCACTTCCCTGTCACACGATAGACTGGATGATGTGTTTTAGATGCACATTTGCTATTATGCAGTAATGCTGTGCAAAAGTCATTGTACTAATACAAAAGGAAGTACAGGATATTGAATTGCAATAGCTTTTCATTGTGTAATTTCTCAATGAATTAATACTAGGTATGTTAAATTACTCTTGTCTAGGAGATTGAGAATGTATATGGAATAAAAGCCTGCATGTAGGAAACTGTATTACATCGTAAATTCCTGAATTGCCAGATCAATTTCAATTGGCAAGAGCAAGTTCCTTATTCCTGATTCAAAACCTTACATGCAGCAAGGTTTTCACCTCACACAACACGTGCGAAGTGAAACACTACACACACACACACACACACACACACACACACACACACACACGAGAGATAGAGATAGAGAGAGAGAGAGAGAGAGAGAGAGAGAGAGAGATAGAGATAGAGAGAGAGAGAGAGAGAGGCCAAAGTTGCATATCAACATATTGGACTCATAAGTTAATAGAAAGAACCAGGAACAGAGAATTCAGATGTGATATCAGGAGAAATGTGAGATGAAGAAGGAAGTTTAAATTCCTGGGATTCTCAAAAACAATGAGGCAAGATGAAGCACATGAACTGTTAGAGTTCGAAGTCTGTTCACTAGCAAAGGGGCCATAAGCCAAGAGTATGGTGCATGTCCTCACTGTAGGCTTAGAGTCACGAGCTTCCCCTGTTCAAAATCCTCAAGTGACTTCCCGGTATACAAATCCCCCAATTGTGACTCCTAACCATCCCCTAACATAAGCACTTCCATGCTCCCCTTTTCCTTCTCCTCTAGACATTGTCCTGTTCTTGAATAGATCTTGTATGTTCCTGAAGCTTTCCTAGCATTTCCTTTGTTCTTTGCTTTATTCAGTATTGCCTTCAATGGACAAGACCTCGTCTTTCTATAGCTTTGGAAAACATGCTATTATATGTTTATCTGCTCAATGGCCTACTTTGTGGCTGTTTTTCACCACCAGAATATAGTCTCTGTGATGACGGACATGGTTTTCTGTTATGTTCACTGAAGTATTCACAGAGCTTAGAGTAATATCTGGCACAGTCAATGCTTAAAGCTTTGTCAATACTTGTTAAAATAATAAAAGAGTGAATGAATATGTGAGTTCTTTAAAAATCACTTAAAATAGAGAAATAATTTAAAAAGAACTACTCATTCCACACTCAGAGAAGTCTGAGAGGGGTAAAGACTTGAGAAATGATGTCATGGTGAGTGGACCACACTTGGACCAAGAATTTTATAGACAACAGTGAGTCAGCAAGCTCAAAAACATTTCATACACTGGAAGTTTGTTCTGCCTTCTTCTACAGTCATGGTCAGTAACATCCACACTGACTCACCCATTTCCCGTGGTCACTGTTGCATAAAAGTATTTCCTAGGCTTTGCCTGGCAGATTCCCGCAGCATGGTACCTTCATGGTTCACCAAGGACACTAAAAACTGAGGCTACTTGATATCTTCTCTGGTTCTAAGTAAAGCTGTTTCCACACAATGACATCAGGATGATGAGGAGGAATGAGAGTCAACCAACTGAAGAAAATGATTAATTCAATTTGTGAGAAAACATTATCTAAAAAGGCCCATAGAATTTGCAGTATCCATGATTATAAATATAGGTTTCTCTCCTGCCTGCCAGTTCCAGAATAAACAGAGGCATAATATTAATTACAATTGTTTCGCCAATGGCTCAGGCATATTACTGACTAGCCCTCACAATTTAATTAACCCACTTGTACTAATTTGGTTATCACCATGTGGCCACGGCTTACCAGTAATGTTCCTGGCATCTTACTCTTTCAGTGGTTACATAGCGTCTTTCTGACTCTGCCTTCCTTTTCTCTGTTTCTCTGTTTGGATTTCATTCCTAGCTGTATTCTGCCCTGCCATAGGCCAAAACAGCTTTATTTATCAACCAACAAAAATGACACATATTTGCAGCATACAAAAGGACATCCCACATCACAAGACAGATGTTATTGCCATTACAAGTCCCCCATCCTTTCTCAATATCAAATTACACACTGCACTCCGCAGCATCAGAATAGACATTATTCACCTTGAGGTGAATGAATGAGAAGTCATGCCATCCTAAGGTACACAGTCTACCAATAAGTGCATATGAGTGTGTGATGTATCAGCAAAGCAATTACATTTCAGGGCATGTCTCAAAAGTAGAAAATGTGTGTTAATAGGCTTTTAAATTCCTGACTTCCAACCCATCCAAAACAAGATACAGAAGCATGGAAGAAAACCTCAACGAGAACATGTGCTCCATCTGGATTCTCCCTGCCCAGTTCCATCACAGCAGGAGCATGTCCTGTATTTGTCTCTACAAGGGTCATCAAGATCTATGGGCAAAGACCTGGCAAGCAGAAGGTGGCAGAACACAGGCTCAGGTCAGCAGCTTATCTGAAGCCAAACAGCAAGAAACAAAGAGAGCCTTTTAAATGTGAGCTGAGGCACATTAGCTGCATTTCAGGGGCTTCCAATAGGTTTTCAGTCATTTCCACATTTAACAGAGGTATCCCATAAGAGAAGAACCACTAAAGTTTTCTTTCATAGTGCATGGGAAAGTGGAGGAATAGTTTAAAGGCTATTTCAGGTCCATTATTTTCCTCATAGTAAAGATTGACATCCGTGTTCAGTCTAATTTCAAAACAGAGGGGGGGTTCCATTCATTTCCAATTACTAGGTCACCTCTGGCTAATGATGTCCATTAGTGGAGTTTATTTATTTTTTTCCACTTACCCCTTGCATGTAGTCAGCTCACTAGACATGCCCAACACAAACGCCAGGGCTCCTCAGTGACCCTTTCTACCTTTTTACTCCCCCACCCACAAATCCTACTCCAAACCATGAAGTCCAGATTGTCGTAGACCTTCAGAAACTCCTGTAAAATACCTTCAGTTCTAGTAAGACCACCAACCAAGGGCCTCCCTTATCATTTCTTCTGGTCTGTCTTTACTAGTTCCAACTTACAAAGTCTCTTTGATTTCAGGCACCATGATATATCTTTCAGGAGAAACTTCTGAACCTGATTCCATCTAGTTATAAGCTATTCTCTACTGCCAACCAAACAAATGATTGGTCACCAAGAGACTGTGTACTGAACACTGTCCAGAGTTTGCTACGTTTCTGCTTTTAAAGATGACAATGCCGCTTCCCCTCTTTTCCTCTATCATGCCTCCACCCCTTCCAAATCCCAGTATTCAAGAAATTGAACTGATTTATCTTGCTGTGCTGCTTAATGGGGCACTCACTAGCCACACATGACCATTTATACACATTAGGATTAGTAAAATAAAAATGTATTTGGAGCTCTCCATAAGCACACAGAGCTGGTGACCTCCCATATTTAATGTCACAGATGTAGATTCCCATCATCACATAAAGTTTTGCTGAATAGTGACAACCTTGAGATTCTAAAGGTTGAATAATGTATTGATTTGGAAGGTTAAAAAAAAGTTCATTGTCTTTGGATGAGTTCACAGGATGAAGAAATAGTTTAAAAGGGTGACTTTGTCACTTTTCTTTTATTTCTGAAACTATGTTTAAGGATTTTTTTTTTTATTTGTAATTATGTTCATGTGTGTGTAGGGGGGGTGTATGTGTGCATGTGAGTGCAATACCTTTAGAATCCAGAAGAGGGCATTGGGTTTCCCTGAAGTTCTAGTTACAGATAGTTGAGAGCAGTTCAATCTGGAATACTGAACCAAACTTTGGTCCTCTGAAATTGCAGTAAGTATTGGTAACCACTGATCTATCCTTCCAAGCCCTGTTACTTTATTTAAGACAGTAGATGATACTGGATAGTACAGTCAAAAAGTTAAATGTTTGATTCCACATTGCAGTGTGAAAATGTGGGGTGGCCTTTGAGGCAATTAAAATTACACAAAAAACTGACAAATAGGCTCATTGAGTAAAGTGTTCCCTGACACCCATGAAGATTGCTTGAGGTCATACAGTAGGGGTCTCACTCAATGGGGCTGGAGTCCCTAAGCAAGGAGGAAGAGATAACTGTCTCCCTGACAAATGAGGTTGAACAAGAAGAAGCCCAAAGACAGGGTCTTTACCAGCCATCAGGTATGCTGACATCTTAATCTTCAATTCCCAGTCTCTAAACTTGGGGGGAAGAGAAACTGTTCTTTAAGCCATCTGGCCCCTGATTTTGTCCCAGCAAACTAAGACAAAAGCAATTTATCTTCTCACCAGTAAATCTGCAAATTCACGTTCAAGTCACAGCCACCTAGCTTTTCTTTTATCCTAGTGTGGGGAAAAGGCAGTCTCGAAAGTACTGTTTCACGTTCTGAAAGACATTGATCACTTGAGTCAGCACTCATGGAGCTCACATATCAACGGCTCCTCTTTGAAGAAATGTATTTTAATATCTCTCACCTCAGAAAAAAATGGATCCTTATCATAAGTCCACATCTTCCCCATACCCCTCCTCCACTCCATCTCCACCTGAGCACTAGCTATTGACCAACAATATGTCCACATATTGTTTCTATTTTCTTACCTCCTATCTACCCTTCTTCTACCGCAGTACAAACTAATTCTTGCATTTCCTTGATGTTGTAATCACCTAATGCTGTCTATCCAAGTGTGTGATATGAACTTCTTGCTTGAAGCAAAAGCTCTCCCACCAAGCTTAGCAAAGCCAGCTGGGCAGCTTGAGACTGGAGACAAGAATGATCTGAAGGCTTATACATTTCCATGCCTGGCAGTAAACACTAGGCAGAATCAAAACATACAGATTCTGGAACAGCTGTGGTTCCTTGGCCATCTCTCAAAAGATCTGAGGAGGCAACTAATATGGAATCTTTATAGCAGCCAGCTCTTTACATCTCGGCTCAAGAAAACCAAAGAGCATGCCTCAAGAGAGAAGCACCAGCAACTATGAGTAGCAAACAAACAACAAACAAATTTGCCCTAAAACTTAGCAATACAAAACCCCTGTGTCATCCCGTCTCCTCTCCCCCAGCCCCCCCCCCCCAGTTTCTCAATTCAGTGATTATGAATTCAGATCAGGGCAGAAGAGAGAGGGATTGTCTCTTCCCTGCTATGCCCAGTGCCTCATCTGGAAGATTCAGAGTTGTGATTGAAGTGAGGCTGGAAGCAGACAACACTTTTGGTAGGATAAAACTCCTCAAGAGATGGTAACAGGATTCCAAAAAAATCAAGTGAAAGGCAGAAAGAGAAGAGACCAAAGCCAATGGAACCAGTGCAGACTGAGCCGTTTGGAATCAGGACTTGGACATCTGTGCATCAAGGCTCTACCACAAGGCTCCATCCCGTTGTAGGGCTTAAACGTCTTATTTATCCTGATAGCTTCAAAGCCCAGTCCCAAAGCTTTACCTTAATCATTGGCATCCTCCTTTGGATGTCTGCTGGGCTATTCAAAGTCACCAAGTCCAGAAAGGTAACCTTCAACTTTTCCATCTTCCTTCATCCATCCATGTTTTCATATACCAATAAATTTCATTCTTCCCTCAATGCCATTTCAAAACATACTCAGGACCAGTTAGGGTTAAAGATTTTGGTCCCTGAACAATAATAACATCTACCATGCAATGACTCTCTGATGACAAGAGCCCAAAGAAATAGCTCCCTATTTTATCTCTCTCAAAGGAGTTGTTATTCTATTAAATGACATTAACCTTGCTTAGAAGCCTATGCTATATGGTGCATTTTTTTTTCTGTGTTAGGCTGGCAATGTTCTTCAAGGTGCACAGTTCTTTTTAATAAGATCTATTCTTTATTATTTATTAATTTAATCTAAAATTATTTATTGAATGTCTATCATTTGCCAGTCATTGTCCTAGTTACTAAGGAGACAGAGGTATACAAAACTCACTTTCTAATAGGAAAAGGCAGACAATTAAAAGAAAAAACACCTTGTAAAATGTGTCAGGTGGTGATAAGAGCTGTAGAGAAAAATGAAACCATGTGAGGGAGATAGCAAAGGAAGGGACAGCTGGGGCCAAGTACTGTTTTCTTTCTGTCACTCAGGGGAGATGGCAGAGCTAGGCTACATGAGAGCAAGTGTTCTAGGTGGAAGGATGAGTAAGTTGAAGGACCCATAGGCTGATGCCTGCTTGGCATATTTAGTAAATGACAAAAGGCTAGTCATTCAGGAGAATGGTGTAGGTGAGGGCAGTTGTAGTAGAGAGGAGGCTGGGAAGGTGGATCGGGACATTGATGCTTATTGGTACAGACTATAATGAAACAACAGATAGAGTGGTCCTGTTTTCCAGAATTTATCACACATCAGGCAGAGCAGACACATTATCAGAAGCAAAGAAATCTCTGGGGGGGGGTGCATGTGTGTTAGAGAGTAGAGGGAGGAATTTTTATTTCAGAAGTGAGGAGTTTTTATTCAGGAGCTCTGATAGATATCCCTTTGATAAATGCAAAGTATTCTCTGTCATACCTGCACATAGCTGTCACCAATATAGACAGCTGTTACTATTTCCAATTGAGTTTGGTATCCATTGGAAGGGTCAGTACAGGTTCAACTTACAAATTTGGTACTTCCTGTCTTGTCTAAGTGTCATCAGGAAAGTCACTTAACATCTCTGGGCTTCTCTTCTCATGTGTTAATGTACCAGTGACTAGATTGAGAAAATATCTATCCATGCTTTGGACAGTGCTTGCCACAAGTAAAGGCCACGGGAACTCAGTTCACTGGGCTGCCACTTCCCTGTGTCTCCTGGCCCTGCTTTGTGCCTCCTCCATCACAGTGATGAACATATGACAAGGTACTTGTTTACTTCACTGCTGTCTCCTGCCAGCTCTGTAACAGCTTCTACCCTCTGCTCTCACTCGCTGGTTCATCTCTACTGCCTGGCAGGAAGTCTGCGAGTTATTAAGTTGACAAGCAACATTTGTTGAATAAATAAATGAAAAAGGAAAGGGTGGCACCCAATCATGAGCCTTGACATTGGGATACATAGCTCTGAACTCTACCACAGAGCATTATTTCCTCACCGTTATCACAGTCATTAGGCAACTGAATGCCCTGGCTCTAGCTCTAACAGTTAGACCAATTTTCTTTATCAGAACAAGTAGCTGGTTTTATTTCAACTATAGCCTAGTGAAGTCCTCTGGGGCTGTTCTTTGCCAACCACTCCACAGCTGAGACCAGGTAGCTACATTCTGGAAATGTTTTCCATTAGTAACTGCCACGCAGTCCTTTCCTCAACTGCCCTGGCTGCCACCTAAGTCACATATTTCGACTTGTAATTTCTCCAAAGGGCTCTGTCAGACACTTCACTGCCTGGAATTATAGAGACTGTATGCGTTGGGCCTTTTGCAGCCTTCTCTTTCTTATCCACCAGAGATTATGCACAGTAAGATGGAAGGGGGTGAGATTTCCTATAGCCACATTTGGTTTAATCACTATGAACTTCACAAAGAGCATCTTGCTCATTTCCCCTAGAGCTAAGAGAGACTTGCAGAGGCAGTTGTACAAAACAGTGGGTGTACTGTGTGTGTGTGTGTGTGTGTGTGTGTGTGTGTGTGTGTGTGTGTGTGTGTTGTGTGTGATTCCTGTGTTGTCTTGGGGAAAGATGGACTATGGTTATTCTTGCATCACTGCAGGTTTAGCTAAAATCTCCACACACTTCCCTTGCAGGTAGAAATTAAGTGGAGCAAATAGAGCAGGCTTTCAGGACTACAACAATAATAATGATAATAAATAATAAAGCCTTTTGGACACTTATGGGTTTTGTTCATTCTGGTCAATAAGATTCGAGCTGTTTAGCTGGCTACTTTTCTTACCTTTTCCTTCTTCTTTCTTATTTTCCTAATGTTTTGTGGTTCAAGTTCTGAGAATCATATGTGAAATTGACGGTGTTTGCAAACTATGACTGAGAAATTGTCCCCTTCCTCCTTTCCCATCTTCCTCTCAACACCTTGCCTGGGTCTGGAAACTCTCCTTCCAAGATACTAGTCTTCATGCTGTTGCATCAGAGTCTTTATACCCAGGAATAACACAGGGCAGCAGCTTTCAGGCAAGTATGGCTGGCAGAGCCAAGGGAGCCTTAGAAGGCTTTGCTCCCTCCTCCAGGGAAGGAAGGCTTATGGGATGACATCAGCTTCCTGAATAGACATCCTATTTAAATGAGGGTAGATTTTAAATAATAGCAGGTTCTTTTGCTCCCTCTACATCAAGACTGCCAGAAACTGGGAGGGTAGGGTTTATATTCATTATAAGGCTGGGGGTGGCTAGGGAGGGTGGTTTCCATTAGCAGAACAGGAAATGTGAGCCTGCCTTTGGGAGTGAAAGCAAAAGGTACTTACTTCCTCTGGTCATCAGCCTGGGCAGAAAAAGATGGGAGGGGTGGGACCAGTACTGACATGTGCCAGTGATCAGAAAACTCTCTGGACACGGTAGAGATGTGACCTGGGATCTACAGAGGTGAAACCGGTATGTACTTTGACAAAGTTTGAAAGGCATTACCGTGCCGGCCAATGTCAAGGCTACAGTGGTAGAAGTCAAGTGCTCAGGACAGCCTTGAGAGACACCTAGCCCCAGGAAGGCAGGAATGAGCGGGAAGATAAGCTCCACCACGGAGGCCCCTGCACCCCCAGGAGAAGTAAATCATTTCATTTCCTTCCATGGTCCCCAGAGAAATATACCTAAATGAAGTTGATAGGTGGGAAGTAATAAACAGAAATTCTATTAACCAAAAAGTGTGTGTGTGTGTGTGTGTGAGAGAGAGAGAGAGAGAGAGAGAGAGAGAGAGAGAGAGAGAGAGAGAGAGAGAGAGAGAGAGAGAGAGAGACTTGTAGAAGGAGGCAATGGGCAGCTGAGAAGGTGGCTTGTGCTGTCACTCCTGGAAGGTGAGATCACTTTCACTGTTTCTGAAGCTCTGCCTGATTAGAAGGGACTCAGTGCAAACTGCAAAAATTGCTTTCATTCTCATAACAGATGCCTCCCCCAAGCTGTAGCTGGGCTGCTGCCCTGCAGCTGATATTGGATCTTTTATGTTGTTCTAAATTAAATTCAGAGCAATTCAGCCCATGCCACAAGTCCTATTATGTGGGCTTCCTTGAACTAAATCTGTGTTTATGGGAACATAAAATACATGTTGTCCCTCTCATTGGATTTCATTATTGATGATGAATCCTAATATGTGCCCATCAACTGCCTTTTTAATCACTGTCAGTCATTCTTTTCTCCTGAAGTCAGATTTGAAGCAGCAATGATGGCTCTAAAATAAGGCCTTGACTCTGCTCAACTGTATTTAGGGCTAATTAAGAGTAAATAACTATTCCCAGTGAGGGGAGCTGCATCCAAGCAAATCCTTCACAAACACAGCCTTCCCCTTGGACAAACGTATTTGTGTCTGCTGCCAGGAAATATTTCCATTATAACCGTAAGAAAAATCTGTGACCCACCTCCCACACCCCCTGTGGACAATGTCACGCTGCTTTGATATAAGGAGAGGAAAACAAGTTATCAGTCAAGGCCAGGAAGTAAAACACCAGAAGCATTTAATTAAGTAAAAATGTATATTATTCCCCACTTCTTTCGCTGTATCCCCAGTTTCATTTGGTTGCTATCCTCAGCTGTGTGAAGCAAATGAATGCAATCACAGGCTCTTAGCTCCCACTCAAGTCTGACATTTCCCCTAAATCTTCCACCTCCTTCCACCCCCACACCCCTGTGATGCCACACAATTCATTCATTATATTTTGAAGGTTACAGTCAATTGCTACCAGACAAGAATGCAAAATGGGAAAGATCAGCCTTCCCGAGTTCCACAGGTTTATGTTGATTTCACTTCCCTAGGCTCTCAGGCAGAGAAGGGCTCACCCAAAAGACTCTTAAAGTTTCCTTTAACTGGGCCTTCTGATTCCTTCTTTCATTCAATGGTGAGAGTTGCAGTTGCTTTGCAAATTATAGATTTAATGTTTTCTATGTTTTTACTTCCTATGGGAAGCTTCCAGCTTTTTTTTTCTGTATTTCTTCTAGCTGATAAAATGAAATGTCTCTTTGGAGAGTGGGGGAGAAAGAAGCGTACATATTTATTCTCAGAAAGAAAAATGCTGAATGTAGAAGCAAAAAGTGAGTTTGAGCTGCCCACGTGGAAACATAAGAAATAGCTTTCTTATATTTATCCCAATTTATGGAAATGTAAGAAGATCCTGCTATACAATATAGAGTTAGAACAAATTAACATAACGAAGAAACGTTAAAAATGCAAACACCCTTAAATAAGAATTTCTTACACCCTTTCAACAAAGAGTAACTGAACACCAACAATGTAATTACTGACCAGGCCCTCTTGCTGATTTCTCTAGCTAAGGTTTCTTGTCAACATTTTAAAATTTACTTTTTAATTTATTTATATGCATGTACCTGCTTCTTTGTATTTGTGCTGTGTTCACGGGGTGCCCACAGAGGCCAGAAGAGGGAGGTGGATCTCCTGTAACTGGCCAGGGTTATTGATAATTAAACCTGGTCTTCTGCAAGAAAAAAAAAAAAAAACACTCGTACCCACCTCTGTAGTCCTTAGTTAAAGTTTCTTAACTTGAGTTTTTCATGATTCTTTATGGGGGCTAGGAACAATAATAATTTTCAAAAATATCGTTAATTAATTGAGGTAGGGTCTTACAGCGTAGCAGAAATTTAGGCTGTTGTATAAACTGTTATAAGTTCATGTTGGGGTTCCAGTAAAGGCTCCTCTCCCGGTATATTGATGGCTTCTTTCACATTGCATGCTTACAGGTTAGGGGAGAAAAGACTAGGCTGTGTCTCCACCTTAAGCGATTAACCCTACCCTGCAGCTTCCATGCCAATTACATCATCACCTCCAAAGACCCCATTTTCAAACACCATCAGGTAGGATTTCAACATGAGAATTAGGAGAGAGGACTGGCAAGATGGCTCAGTGGGTAAAGGCGCCTGTCAACCTGAGTTCAATCTTTAGCACCCATATGGTAGAAGAAAAGAAAACCCAAAGTTGTCCCCTGATCCCTGCATGTATGAGCCCCACAAATATGATATGCATGCCTCCCCACAATAATGAATATTTTTAAAAGTTAAGAGAGAGAAACATCAGAAGAGAGAAATGGGTGATTTTGCTATATTGCAAAAATTTATTAAACTTTGAATTTTGCTTTATAATATACTTGTTGGTATAAAAACTACATTATTTTTGCCTCAAGTTCTCAACAAAGTCCATATTCCACACAAAGGTTTTTTTTTTTTTTTTTTTTTTTTGGCTGATCCTTGTCTGCCCCTGACAAGATTTTCATACACTTTGCTACTTGTGTTACAGTTTGAGAAGTCTGGTCTCAGATGTTTAACTATCCTTAACTAGGAGAGATGGATCACTAGACAAAGAGTATAGACACATTTAACCATTTAACCTTGGGGGCAGGAAGCGCTCCCCAGGCATTGCATTAGTAAGTGAAGGTCTATCTATGTTCTAGGACCCACAAAACAGATTTCTCCTCTCCTATTCCAAGGCCAACCCTCTACAAAAACCCATAACTATTCTGGAGGACCATAGCATTTCTTTGTTAGTTCACACAGCAGTTTTTGTTGTCATAATTATTCTCTATAACAAACAGCCACAAACCTTAACTGATGTGAGATAATAAACAATAATTTTCTCGCATGACTGAGTTGGGTAGGCCATTCTGCTGTTCTTGGCTGGGCTTGGGTAAGCAGTCTCTCTCATCTTGGCTGAGAGTCACTCTAATACCAGGCTGTTGGCTGGCTTCAACCTAGTGTCTGGTGGTCTTGGCCATCCCAGGCTGGCCTTGCTCCACTTGATCACTCATTCCCCAGCAAGCTAGCCCAGGCTTGTTCCCAGGCCAGAGGCAATAAAAAATAGACGTGAAAACTGCATATGGCCTGGGTCAGAGGTGAGACCACATTCTTTTGGCCAAAGCAAATCAAGACAACAGCCAAGATGGATGTAACAGGCAAATAGACTACTATTTTGATGGGACAAGTGACAAAGCCACATTGCAAAGAGTGGAATGTAGAATTGTGGCCACTTTTTCTGAAGCAATGTATCACAAGTAGATATTCAGGGTAATGTTTTTATAAGCAGAACACTGAGTTTATAGTATCTTTTTCCATACTTCTCAAAGAGGCCAAGGAAGCTTATGGGATCTCAGATGAAATATTGATGTGGTAGAAAGGATTCTGACCCCTCTTTGTGCACAAATTTCAGTTATTTCTGTGGACTCATTAGAGGAAAGAAATGCAGATCTTCCCAAACAGTGACTTACAGTGGCTGACTGGGGTGGGATTACTGTTAAACTCGGCCTTGAGCACTGTGAGATAGACTTATGAGAAATTTATTAGAGCAATCTCCTTGCACATAGCTTTCAGTCACATAGAGCTACAAAAGACTTGTCTAAAATGTGAAGGAGAAAAATTATTTAAAATCTGCAATAGTTGTGTACAGAGAAAATAAAGCATACTTTTGAAGATAAGTCATAAAAGTTCAACAATGATAAACCAGGCTTACAGCCCACAAAATGTAGCCTTGGCTGGCCTGCAAGTCTCTATGTAAACCAGGCTGTCCTTGAACTCACAGGAGTCCACTTGCCTCTGCCTCCTGAGTGCTGAGAGATTAAAGGCTTGAATTCTTCATATATACATTTGCTTCAAGCATTTGCTTCCCTTTATTTAGAACTCAAAATGGAAGCTGGGAGAAAGAATAAAAGGAGTTAGCAGCGGTACTGGTGAGGCTGCTCAGTGGATGAAGGGACCTAAGCATGAAGACCAGAATTTGATTCTGAAGAACCACACAGTAGGAGAGACTCAACTTCCTGGCTCCTCCAAGTTGCTCATAGAGGACAAACAGAATGCTCACATTCACATGACCAGTGATAGCTAATGCCAAGATCAGAGCCCCAATTCCCTAGCAACATTTTACAACAGACCAATTCCAACTCAAGTACCCTCACCTTTGCAATGTAAAAATTGAAAGATTGGACTCCTATTCAACTTCACACAAATATCTTGCTCTTTCTTCATGGTCTTGTTCTAAAATGGTTTCATTAAGCCCCCAAAAGAAAGGCCTGTCCTCAGGGGGAAAGCCAGAATGATATCATGAGCACAAAGAATCTAATAAGTCCCAGACTTAAGATTCAGGAGAAAGGCTTTAATCAGTGAGGATATGTATGTGCCTGGAGCATCATTGTTCAGTCATTGTTGCCAGCATCAGAGGTGAGGTAATTCTGAAACACACCACACACACACACACACACACACACACACACACACACACACACACAGGGACTCATTCATTCATCATTCATCTCACACATCTCCTCTACAGTTAGGATAAACAACTTTCAGATGTAATTCCTGTCAGCTAAAAGAAAAAATATTTCAATGCTGCAGCTGTCAAATAATATTTGAAAATTCCCTTTCTGTGTTTCCTTGAAAACTACTGCCTCTTGCAAGAAGTTTCCTGAGTATGAAACCATCCTTATTATTGTCTGACCAGTTTCAACACAGCTCACCTTAAGCTAGACGGTCTACCCAGGCTGGCAAGATAATTTCAGCTTCAGTCAGGGGTGGTCATAACAGCTACAGAACACTTGTATGTCAGAGCCAGGTCCTGCAGCTGGAGCCACGTGTGTGTGACCTGTCTGCCTGGTAAGCCTTTACCTCACACTTAGAGATATAGCTAACTGGTTGGAAATGTCCTGGGGGAACACTTACAAAGCAGCTAAAATGATGTGAGTGGAAACATGAAATAATTGTCTGACAGTCTAGTTCTGACTGGATTCATGAGAGAAAACTGCTCCAAACAGTTGCAAAAGTTAACGGAGTATAAAATTGTCACTTGGTTCCCTAAATAGAGTTCAGAGTTCACTGCCTCCCACATCCCAACTTGGCGTTTCTCAATAATATTTATCCATGTCTGCTCTTCTGTAAGACACTTGCCTCTCTGAAGGAAAACAAGGAAGAAACACTGACATTTTGTGGACAGATCTCCTGAGACAGTGTTTGTTAATTTTTATAGAAGGATCTCCAAAGAGACACTCACTATTGAAGCTGAAAGTTAGAGTTCCAGAATTATTAGGAAAGTGATTTTTGCCATATGACAAGTAGTTGAGAAAGATGCATCTCCCATCACTAAGAGCTTTTTCATCTCATGGAATTCAGTGGCTTCTATCTAAAGCATAGGAGATGGAGGTCGGGCACTTCTGGCCACCATGCCTGGTTATTGACAGTACTGTGTCGTACAATGAAAATCCTGACTGGCCCTGAACACTCACATTGAGAGCCCTGGATTGCCTCTGGAGGTGACCTTTTCACTGCCAATATTATGAGGGTGAGGAGAACAAACTATCCTTTCCTGGTATCATTCCATAACTGGCCTGCTAAGGGACATAGGACCCCTGATTGTCTGGTAAGCCAAAGAGTCTGCTCTGTCTTGACCAAATACGGTCAACTACAAATGGCAGTGCAGAGAAGGCGGGGAAGGGGAAACCAGGCTCCTCCTGTGGCTGTGTAAGACGGTAATAAAGAGACTCAGAAGACCCCCCCTTCCCTTTCAATGTGGCATTGCTCCTTTCAATGATGACTTTGTATTGGTCATTGAGAATGATCTGGTTTTCCAGGCTGGCCAACATGCCCTCTCTTTTCCAGACTGACATTCTCTCCTCTTTAACCCTGTATTCTCCAATTTGGCTGACATCTTTCATTGATATCTGAGGATATCACTCTCTTCCTGCCCCTCTATTCGCCTTCTCAAAGAGAAGGCATCAAGATCAGCCTGTACCTCCCAGTCACATGCAACTCTAAATGGCTTTCACTCATTTTTGCAGTGAAGAGGAACGAGTGAGAGCTTGTTCATTAACGATTCGAAAGCAACTCCTTAGAATAGTGAAGACTTAGGCAGCCTCAGCCCCTACTTTCCTTTTAAATGTCAGTCTTCAGAAATAACCCAGGACAATGATCCTTAGATCAGCAGTCCAGTGTACACACATCAGTAACCTGCCTCAGAACAGGTTACTGGACAGAACCAGTAAGAATCAGTGTGCAGATATTGTTGAAAAATAGTAACCCTCACCTTCAAGTACTTTAATTAGTAATAGAGCTGGAAAATATAAACTCAAAAGACTATTACTAGAAAAATCAAATGGAAAAATAATAATACATCTATGAGAGGGAGGGGAAAGAAAAACATGATTAGAACTGTTTAGACATTTCATATTTTTTAAATTCCATATTTTTATAAACATCAGTTCAGCAAAGATTTTTCTGGGACAGTTGTATGCTAGACAATCTGCTAAGTTCTGGATTTAAAAGAGACTAAGACTCTCTCCTACAAAAACTATGCAAAGCACATGGTAGACATTCAATAAATGTCATTTCTCTTTTCTTCCACTAATGAGAGCACGTCTATATTGATGAATATTTATCATGGTTGCTAAGGAGTTTTTAAAAACAATGTATTGTGGTAGATAAGGGTAACTAGTCTTCCAAAGAGTCTCATCTTTGCCTGGGAAAAGGGAAAAAGACTCTATTTCCTAGGCTCCTTTGCAATGAGTGTGACATGTGGCTGAGTTCTAGCCAATAGAACACAATCAGAAGTAGCACCTTGATTCTAGACTGAAGATCTTTATAAGCATTTACTTCTTGTCCACATCTACATTTTGACTACTACAGCACATAAAAATGATTGGCCTTTATCTTGATTATAATGGAGGCTCTGGCACTCTCTAAAGACTGATCTCAGGAACACATATAATCAGAATTACAACACGTAAAATCCTTAGTAGTTGGGGAGAGGTATATTACAGTAGACTACAGGAGATAGAGGGCCAGAAAGGACAATTTAGCAGGGTATTGCAAAAACTTAGGCAGAAATTTTGGGAACCCAAATCAAACATTTCCCTTGTGATGATGAAAGTGCTGAATAAATACTGTGATTCCAGGGCTCAGCAAGTAAGGTGACTTAAAGGCGGGTGAAGGCAGACATGATAGTTTTGTCTTTACTGGGCAAGTCACAGGGCACAGCCAAGAACAAAAGCTCTTGGCAATTCCTTCCACTTTTTTCTTCATTCATTTCTCTTTCTCTCTGGTCTAGGCAATCACACCTTCTTCAAACACCAAGATAGTTTCTTGAGTACAACACAAAGAAGACAATGTTCAAGAAAACCCAAAATCAGATGATTTCTCATCACACCCAAATCACAGTCAAATAACACCAGCAGGTTTTGCCCAAGTATCCTCTTGTAGAAATCCCATGATTGGCCGTTGGAGGACTCTTGCTGGAGAAACAAATGCTAGTGAAAGAAAGTAGGCAAGAGAAACCCATGGAGGGCAAGTCAGATGAGAACTGGTCAGACTGGAAAGAAGGAAAGACAAAAGACACTACAGTGCTGTGAAAGGCAGTGGTCCCCAGATGTGTCAATCCAATGAAGAAAAAAGAATACAGCTGCATTTATTAATATATGAATATCTCAAAAATACATTTATCTCTAGAACTTAGTATTTAATTTTCTGATGATGAATCCTACATAAAATATCCAGGATTTCTGGGAAAGCTACAAGACCTATGCATCATCTGACAAAATTCGTGTAAGGAAGAGGCAAAACAGCTCCATAGTTTGAGATATTTTAGCTGTGACTATGAGGAGAGAAAATGTGACTAAAAATACTTTAATGTCTCACAGTGTTATTGGTAGACAGGAAAATGGCCCATCCTTTCAAGATAAAACGTAGTGTTGGATTAAAAAGGGAAACATCTGCCAGTAGAAACAGCAGTGAAAACTGACCAGGAAAATAAGAGTTAGCCAAACTGTGTCTTTCCTCTGGTGAGTAAGGCTTGCACATAAGAGCTGGCAAAATAATAATAATAATAATGATAATAATAATAATAATTCTTATTCAACTATCTTATGGAGTCCAACAAAAACCATTAGAAAACGAAACATTTTCTCACCTTACCAGAGAGGATGTACATTTCTCTTTATCCTCAACATTCTACAAATATCAACAAAGCTCTCAGAGGGACAATGAAAAACGATGGACAAATGCTTCGGTGTGTGGAGAGACAACAGCTAGTCTTGAATCTAGGTTCCGTGTAACAAATGTCCGGCCCTCACTTTCATTCTTCTTAAAATGGGATGGGTATGCCCACTTATTCAAAATAAAATGATTTCCAAAGGGAAGTAAAAATTGAACTGACATTTCCTCTATAGCATACTTTTAACATAAACTGAATGTTGCTCCTATTCAACACACACACATGAGCGCGCGCACACACACACACACACACACACACACACACACACACACACACACACACTCGATATGCAAAAAATGAAAAGGACAGCAAGGGAGAACCACTGTGTGGAGGCACCTGCCTGAAGATGTGGCATTATCAAAAAACCTAAAGTTTCATAATGTGTTACCAATTCCTCGTTTCCAAGTCTATCGTAATTAGAGTTTCTGCACTGTAGCTTGTTTCCAAGCTATCATTTACTAACCTCTGTCAATCTACTTACTAAATTTACAGGTCAGTTACCAACACTAATAAGCAAGCCAGTGCAATGGTGACTGCTTATACCAGTGATGCTTAGATACCACACCCTTTGCCAGCATTCGTCCAGAAATGAAGACTGGGCTTCAAGAAACAGGATGAGCAGCTGATGCTGCTGTGATTCTACGGTTTCTATGAATGAAAGTCTTAATTAGCTACAAGTAACAAAAGAACCAGGTGAGGGTAAGTGGGGCCCTGCCTTGGTCTTTCACCACAGAGGTGTACAAATTTTATCCTGCGCTGAATGAGAAGCAGTCACAGCCTGGGTCTGGGATGGGTAGATGCTTGACAAGAGTGGAAGAAATACAGTGTTCATCTCAAATTTTATTTAAAACAAACAAAAAAGGTCTTTCCAAAGGGCAACAAAAATGGCTAAAACCACAACCTACTTCCTATGCTTGAAACCTGTAGTGCGGTCTGGACACAGGCATGTAGCCTAGTACATGTTCTGATAGCTGACTTTCAAACTTTCCTATTAGCAATGAATGATGGAAGCAAGGCCAATAAGATTATTCAAGTCCCATAACATATATGTAACCACCATTAACATTTTAGGGAGAGTTTTTCTCTAATTTTTCCTCATTTCTTACAGTTCACTTAATGCATTTTACAATTCAATTACCAATATTTCTCCACCAATATTGCTGGCTTCTATTCGCTTCAGCATTCTATGTAGTGTTGGCCTGATTTTTTTTAAGCTTTGTAATTTTCTCCCTGTTTTATTTATTTCTCTGTTTTGCAGTGCTGTGCTGGAACCCAAGACACTGTGGGAAGCATGCTTGGAAATATTCTACAAACAAGTCATACCTCCAGGCTATGCTAGGTTTTCAAAAGATAATTTCACTGCATCTAGAGTTCTAGATTGATAGATTTGTTTTGGTTGCTGTTGCTACTGCTCATTTTGATCCTCCTTTTTCCTTCTCCCTCCTCCTCCTTCTCCCTCCCTTCTCCTTTTTCCTTCTTTCTTCTTCCTTACTTCCTCCTCCTTCTTTCTTCTTTCCCCTCCTTCCTCCTCCTTGTTCCTTCACCCTCCTCCTCCTTCCTCTTTCATCCTCCTCTTCCTCCTCCTCTCCTCCTCCTCTCCTCTTCCTCCTCCTCCTCCTCCTCCTCCTCCTCCTCCTCCTCCTCCTCCTCCTCCTCCTCCTCCATCTCCCCTCTCCTTTTCTTTATCCTTCAACTTATCCTGGGAATTGAACCCATGGTCTCACAGAGGCTAAACATGTTCTATTTCTTCCTTCAGTGTGTTGAACAGGGTGCTCTGGTTTTGGTTATTTCTGGTGAGAAATCTGCCATCCTCTACCTTGTTCCTCTGTGTATTTTGAACCCTTTTCCCCTGGCTGCTTTCAAAGCAGATCTTATCATTTGTGTCAGGCAATGTGGTTATGATTTACCTTGCGTTTTTTCTTCATGTTCTTGGGCTGGGGGTGTCTGGTTACTCTGGTACATAAGCATATAGTTTTATCAAATTAGGACAATTTTCAAACACTGGTTTCCAAGTTTTCTGTGTGTTCTTCTCCTCAAACAATACAAATTTTAGGGGTGAGGTGGGGTGGAGGACTAGCATAACCCCTTAGTTGGCTAGTACTTTCTTTTGTGTTGGAAAACAATTTTTTAATCTCTAAACCTCATTTTGGATATTTTCATTGCTAGTCTTCAAGTTTAGTAATTCTTCCTCATTGCAAGTTACCAAAAGTCTCTCAGTCAATGATGGAAGCCTAGAAACACTGGTTCTAATAGCATCAAAGAAATCATCACCATCACCAACTCAGAGGGAAGGCCAAGTGACCAAAGGCACTGTACACATTGTAGAGTTAGAGAAGTTCAATGAAAAAAAAAAGTATTTATCTTTTCATGCTTGATCTCTTTTATAGCTACTTATGGAATATAGTCACAATGACTTTTAACATACTTGTCTACTGTCCTTTACCTTCAGTGTCATTTCTAGGCTGTTACAACTGAGATTTGCATCACTAGAAATCCTTTAGTGTTGCTTTTTAGTGAGCTCTAAATGATGAATAGACAACACGATTTTGAACTTGTTAGGAACTCAATCTTTCTGTGTTCCTTGCTATATATGTCCCTGAGCTTTGGTTTTGAAGTACAATTGAGTTACTTGAAAACTGCATTCAGGTCTTGCTTTCACACACTGTGAAGAAGTCCTACCAATGTTTAGCCTAGATCTACCTTCCTCCACATATTAAGCTGTTTTTACTGTATTGTTTTATAAAGGCAAACTCCCCCAGGTTCTCCACTTAAGATTCCCTCGAGTCTGAGGCTTTCTACTCTAGCTTGTTTGAACAGGAACTAGGCCTAGCTGTGTGTACTGCCCATACCTACAATGTGCTGGCTGGTTCTCCTCCCCATTTTAAGAAATGTCTTCCATGCAGTCCCTGCCTGGTGCTCTCTGATGGCTTAGGGATACAGGAGCACTCTCTAGAGACCTCCAGTGTTCTCTGGGCTACTCTCTCCTCTCTGATAATAACCTGGCCTCACTGGTCCCTGCCTTCAAGCCTTCAGCTCAGACACCTGAACCCCTCTCTACTTCTCTTCCATGTGTCAGTTCCTGAGTTTTCCCCCAGACAGCTGGTTGTCATGTAACAGTCAGCCTTTCCTCACTTGTTTTCCAATTTACAAAGATCGCTGTCTTTTGTTTCCTGATATCCAACACCTTCAGTTTTTCCCCTTCTTTTCTGTGATGTTTAATTTGCTTCGTACTGGAGGGAAGGTTCAATTTCTGTTACTCTATCTTGACCAGAAGTCTTCTTTTTATTTATTTCTGTATTATAGACTGTAAGCTACATTTCACTTGATCTTTGTAACATCAGCTACAAAACTCAGGTCAAAGAGAAGAACATTAAAAAGCATAAAACCTAGAGGGTTCCCAACCCTTGAATAGACCTACACCAAGCTAGTTCTGTGGTTTGCAAGTTCCATCTGCAGGGGACTCAATGTATTCAACTGGATGTTCAGCAATAACACCACGGTGAGTGCACTCCTGGGAGGAAACTTTTCTGCAAATAGGCTACGTCTATGTTTCCATATGCTCTTTAAAAAGAGGCTAAATAAATCATCACATTTCACCAGCAAGTTCATCTCTTCATTTAATCAATAACCACTTAATGTATGCCAAATTATAGATACAAGAAATGCCATTCAATATTTAACATGAGCCATAAAATAGCATTATTAATATATTCCCCAAAGAAGATGAGCCATTGATATCTAGCTTTCTTTACAAAGTTAGAATGTTGTAAGTAGCAAGAGTTATTTAATACTTGAGGCTCTGATTTCACCACAAGAGTTATTTGCCCTAAGAAGTTCAAAAAAGGGACTTTTCTTCCAGTGGGAGCAAATGCCAGTTTACTGTGAATGTGTCAGTCAAATATCAAGTGGGATCCACCTAGTTAAAGGTCAATATATGCCAGGCAGTGGTGGCACATGCCTTTAGTGCCAGCACTCAGGAGGCAGAGACAGATGCAGCAGACTTAGATGGATCTCTGTGAGTTTAAGGTCAGTCTGGTTTACAGAGTGAGTTCTAGGACAGGCAGGGCTACATGGAAACTCTGTCTTTGGGGGGAAAGTCAATATATAACTAATTGGCCTTCAATAATCATATCAGACACTTGAATTTGAAACAGTCAGTGATTCAAAGACAGCTAATGCTGTCATTTAAGTTTCTGTAGTTCTCTATTCATGATGAAAGTGATGGTCTTGCTGACATTACAGCTGCTGTAAAAGAAAAGGCAAAAAATAGGTCCCAAACTGAAGGCTTGACTCATTCATTAGAATACAACTAAAATTCAGTGTAAAAGCCCAAAGGAAAGATTCCCAAAGTTTCCCAAATCATTCCATTGCCAACCCAACACAATGCATCCACTTATAAATTAATTAATTGATCCATTTCAATCAATGACCAAGAATCACTTGCTAATCAACCCTTGCTTCTAGACTAGTGTGAAGTTTACCAGTCAAGTTGGAAGAGCAACAGAGTATTCCTAGGTTCCTCATCTCACAGGTTCTCATAACATTAGCATCTTACATGAATAATAATTAGGATTTGTCTGAATGAAGACACCAACACTAATGCATTTTATTACTTGTTTTGTTTTGTTTTGGTTTTGTTTTTTTTGAGACAGGGACTGCTTTAACAGTCCTGGCTATCCTGAAACTCACTTTGTAGACCAGGCTGACCTCGAACTCACTGAGATCTGTTTGCCTCTATCTCCCAAGTGCTGGGATTAAAGGTTGTGCCACCACCCCCAGACTAACATTGATACATTGCTGTTGACAAAGTTTTGGTTGTATAGAGTAACTTAAGCACCTCTTTGAGTGATGATTTTAAATTTATTTTTAACATAATAAAGTTCGAGGGGAAAGGCTCTATAATGGATCTCCTCAGAAGAATTAAGAATGGACTTAATGGACTAAATTTATATTGATGTCATTTTGGATGGCAGCCTCGATACCTCTCATGTTGGGCTAAACTTTCATTCCCATCAGGCCCTGCAGTGTCATTCTTAGAGATGGGAGATTCCCCAAAATTTGTCATTTTCAATGGGATTTTTAAAAAATTCCTCATTAATTTTTTTTCTTAACTCACTCACTTAACAACAAAGATTTATTGTTTGGCAAAGTATTTTTACTGTTTATGTGTTAATGCACATATCCAAACAATCAAATCACACTTGTGTTGATGTTTTACAAAAGGCCCTATGAGAAGATTTTTATGGAATAAGACACTGTACCGGAAAATCCAAGATGTAGAGCTTCTGTTACCATGGCAACCAACTAACTGGTTGCACCTGGTTCTCTGGGGTAATTAATTTCTTGTGTTCTGGGATGACCTGCTGCATCTCAAGGCCAATGAAAGGCGAGAGAGTAGCCTTTCTTCGAAATCTTATACAAAAGAATGAACATCAAATAGCTTTGGGCACACTCTGTTGTCACTCTTGTTGGTTTTTTCCATGCCAGCAATAAAATTTTGAGTTCTGTTGACCCATTGGAGAGATAGCTATAATATCAGCCATCTAACTAGAGCCTTAAATATTTTTTCCCCTCAGGCTTGAAGTAGGTCAGCTGGATCAAAACATCATTGTGAATGCACAGCTGACAGAGTGGAAAAGAAAGGGAGGGCCACGTGAGCTACATAGCAAGGACACAGAGTTGTCCCTGCACTAACAGCATACCAGGCTCTCATGTATCCCCTCCTCTCAAGTTCTGGCTGCGTTAGTCTGGGGTGAGGCATGGGTAGCAGTATTTTTAAAATCTGATTAAATATGCAGCTTTTGGGTACAAGTAAAAATTTCACAGTGTGCTAGCATAACAAACTTTGACCAAACGAAGCGAACATTTTTATAGATAATAAGACATTTATAAAAGTGAGTCTCTTTGTTCTAAGCAATTCTTTTGTGCTACAAATTAATGGAAGCATCAGGGAATGCTGAAGGTAGCAGAGTTCACAGATAATGTATTTTAGATTTCCTCCTCATAATCTTAGTGATACATAAGTTGAGCTCTGAGGATGTACCTTCCATCTGAAGGAGTTAATGTCTGAGTGCCAAGCTCATTTTGAAAAAGCTTTCCTGTTCCACCAGCCAGCTGCTAAATTTTGGAAATTTTGCAAACTGGATATTAAACTGTTAGCAACTTGACACTGGCTGGCAGGACTGACTGTGTTCACATTTATACCGTGGTAATCAACAAATGAGTCAGATCGGGGCATCACTTCTGGGGAAGCAGGGTTGACAAATATCTGCTAGCAAACAGCTGGTTTCCAACTGTGAACAGAAGATCAAGAGGATAAAACTTGACTGGGCTTCAATTTTTTAACAACACCTTATCTTTTGCAGATATGGAAGCGCTGTTGCTGGGTTTAGGTGACTTGTCAAAAAAAATTGTTGCTGAAAATGAGAATATCAACCCATCAGAGTGTCTGTCACATCAGTTCTGACTGTGACCTACAAACCTCCAGTTCAATATGAGACCAATATTTTGCAAATAAGTCTGTTGTGGGATAATCTTTGTGTACACTGTGAAGATGTGACTTTGCCAAGGCATCCTCTGATTGGTTTATAAAGACTCAAATGACCAATAGCTAGGCAGGAAAGAATAGGCAGGATTTCCTGGGAGAGAGGAATGCTGGGAAGAAAAGAGATGGAGTGATGCCAGAGAGACACTGAAGAAGTTGTACTTAAATCATGAAGGATGGGTAACAAGCCACATGGCATAATATAGATTAATAGAAACAGGTTAATTTAAGTTATAAGAGCTAGTTGGGAACAACCTAATCTAAAGGTCAAACTCTCATAATAAACATTAAGTATCCATGTCATTATTTGGGGGCTGGCAGTGCTAAAATAAAATCAAACAATATAAATCTCTATCCACACTGTGTCCTTTTAGGGCTACGATGCATGGGCACCACAGCTCTGTAATGCCTGTGAAACATCCAAGCAGCAGAGTACTACAGAGCTATTAAAAAGGAGAGCTATGTCTGTGCATTGGTACAGAAAGCTTCTTAGTGCACATTGGTAAGGAAAATAAACAAGGTGTAAAGCAATGTTTGGAATGTGCCAGGATATTATGAAGTGAGACTAAATATTATTGTACTTGCAAAAAATAATTATGGGAAGAATAAACAAAAACTTAACAGAGGAGTCTAATTGCTAAGGGAGGAAGGACAGAAAAAAATCATACCATTGATAAAGGCAAAATATCTCTTCATTGAAAATGAAATAAGGGCTTTGGCCACTGATAACTGGAAATAATCCAGCAAATTCCTATAAACATATTCAGCAATTCAATGTCAGATAATGTCCAATGCAAAACAAAGCCACTTTGTAATCACATCTGAACATCTACAAAAAATGATGAAGAGAAGAAAGAAAAAGGCATCATGCAACCGTGGAAGTAACCATCTTTCTGCATCTTTCATCAATACCCATAAGCCCTGACCTTACACTGTGACAGCTCAGGTTTCACTTTCTTCCTCTTGTTTCCTATGAAAACACTGAATTTCTCAACCATTCAAGTGCTCCCAATGCCACACAGCATTTGCTTTGTGCAACAATAACTTTCATTCTTTTATTCTTTGGAGGGAAAAGCTTGTCCATTCCTCCTCTCAGTGCTGGATCCCATCTATCTTGAACCTGCACATTCGTGTGCATGTTGCCACAGTCTCTGTGAGTTCATATGGGCTTCAGTCCTGCTGCGTCTGGAAGACCCTTTGTATCTGAAAGACACTGTTTCCTTGGTCCTCCAATCCCTCTGGCTCTTACAATCTTTTCATCTCCTCTTCCAAGTTGTTCCCTGAGCCTTGAGATGGAGGGAGAGGCTTGATGAAGACATTCCATTGAGGACCGAGTGTTCCAAGATCTCTCACTGCACACTGCTCAGTTGAGGTGGGGTGTCTTTGTTCCCATCTACTGCAGCAGAAAGCTTCACTGATGATGGTTGAGCACCAAAGATCAGTTTTAAACATCTTAAAATAATATTATGCAAGTGTGGCTATCCAAGTACAAGTTATTAAGCCAAAATGACTATGCTATTTTAATATGAGGACAAATTATTGTTCTCAATAAGCAATGAAAAATAATTGACTGTAAGGCCAAACTGATGTATATGATAAAAAATAATGCTATGGTGGAGGGGAAGGAATGCATGTATGAAAATTTGCTCAGAGCTTCAATTATCCTTACTTAGAAATAAGTGGAATTACTTTTAAACCTATATCCATTTCTGTGAGGATATGGTATTTTTTTTAAACCCAGTCTTTGTACATCATCTGTATACTAGGCCCTTGGTATTCAGGATAAATAAGATTTAGTTGAGGCTGCCAAATAGTGTGCTTCCTGTAGTATGAGACTGGTTCTATCTCCTACCAGGGAACCCTGTGCATCTCATTTAGTTCTATGTGATTGATGCCCTGCAGAGTAACAGATACAAGCAGATATTTGTACAGTACTGAATTATTGTTCTTAAATCCAGGCCCATCTGGAACCTCGGAAGGTGATCTTCTTAGCAAATGGGATCTTTGCAGATACAGTTCTGATGAAGGTTGGGCATGCTGGCTCATACCTGTAATCCTCACAATCTAGAGGCTGAAGCAGTGGGGGTTGACTCAAATTTGAGGCTAGCATGGGTTTACGTAGTGAATTCAAAGTTAGCCTGGTCCATGGCATGAGAAGCCATCTCAAACAAAACAAAATGATGAATTTATACCAGATTAACCTTGTAAAAGAGAAAACACAGAGGGAGGAGACAGATGTTGAAGTGATACAACTATGAGTCAAAGAAGACCAAAATCTCATAGCCACTCCCCAGAAGCTAGGGAGAAAGAGGAAAGAACAAAGGAACGAATGTTATGGGAATTCTGTTATTGTCATGGTCTGTTATCCAACTGAATAGAGCATTTGGTTCAAGAGGCAGAACTGACATTCAGCTAGCTGGAATATATCAATGAGTCCTTGAGACCCAGGACAAGAGAAAGTGGTTCTGGAAGGAATAGGTAGAGTTGGAAGGTTGTCCAACTTTTTGGAGCTGGATGGTAAAGGGCAATGATGGTGGGGGCATAGTAATTATCAGAGCCATAGTAATTATCTCTAGTTCTTATCTTATATTCGTCCATGAGTTTTATTGTAATAAATGGTAAAAGAAATCTAGTGTGGGTCTTGAACCCAAGACCCTAAAATTAAGAGTCTCATGCTCTACTAACTGTGCTAGTTGGGCATAAAGCATACTACATGTAGAGCATACAATCCTACAGGAGAAATAGTTATAGAAGGATCTAATTGCACTTTAAAAGAAAGAAATGCTTAATAAACAGAAATGGGTAATAATGACACCTAGAGATAGATTGCACAATGCTTTATTAACTTTAAATATTTTAAATGCTAATGAAAAGGGAACAACAGCTGCAGAGAGACATTGGCTAATAGGAAAAGAAAGTTGAATCAGCCTTTATAAAGATGTGTTGACCTCAAAATGGAAACCAGGATATGTGCTATGTGGGGGAAGGTTTTGCTTTTGTTTCTATAGGAGAAGAAAAGCAATGGATATTCTCAAAATTGATAAAGACTTGATTCGAACATGAGAGGCCTCCTGATTAGGAGGGAGATAATGCCATGAAAATTCAACCTAGCAAAAAGAAAAACTCCCCCCAAATCAAGGTAAGGGCAAGGTTTTGTTTATATCTTTCCGGGAGACTAATAATATCCAATTGAGAAATCTACAGACCTTTGACAAAACAAGCATCAGGAGAAGACGGGAAAACCATCCACAAAAATATATATTAAGATAAGGAGTAAATTGGTAAGCATACTTCCAACAGAGTAACATTCCATAAACCTTTCAAAATGTCTATTTTGTTGGTCTCTACAGACATGTTAAACAGGTTGTCTTTATGTCCCAATTCAATTGTAAACTAAAGCTGGCATTAGAGTTGGAGCATAGTTTGTTCTCTAAACCCAAGCATGTTTATTAAAAGAAAATTTAAAGTCTCTGTCTCACATCAGAAGAGATACCTGGTATGGGACAGAAAGCTAAAATCTGGGGGTATTACATTATCACTAATCTCATATCCCATGGATTTGTTTTGACTCTTTAAAACTTTTCTTTAGGCATAAATACTATCTCAATATTTAAATTTTCTATTTTGATATTAAGGGTCTTATAGAATACTAATTCTAACCTTAGGCTCATGTAGCTTCCTGTATATGATTTCAGGCTTGAGTCTGAAGCAGATATTTAGGAATTAAGCCTGTGTGGCATGAATGTATTTAATAGATCATGATCCTTTAATCTTTCCAAGATTTACAGCATATGATATTTAGTGTGTTTAAGTTTTCCTCAGTGAACAATAAATATTGCTAACAGTGATTCTCTATTCAAAATGGGATAGCACAATGATGATTCCTCCTGAATTGTGATTGTCACTAAGCTGACAATCAACATTCAAAGATCAGCTTTGGACTACAAACTTCTCAGGACAATTTCAAGACAGCTAGTTAAGGAGGTACAGCCTATTTGACTATTCTAACCAGGACTTCAGATAACTTTGCATTGTCCTGTCATGCCATACTGGACCATACCTGGATTCCCTAGGACTTGACCATTATCTCTATTTTCTTAGTTTTCTAAAGATGCCAGCACCCCATGTCAACAGAAAACAGTCTAGAAAACATGATGCCCACATTTCCAAGAGGGGGGGCAGATGGATTTTGTTTGCTTTAATGGATTATCGATTTGTCATTGTTTAGGGGGCTGAATACAAGTTGTTACTGATCATGGTCAAGAAAATTCAAAGGATTTTAATTTCAAGGATCTCATTCTGAAAAGAAAAAGGGGGAATGTAGGAAGGATAAGGGAAATAATGGTAGATTATTTACTCTATTTTAATCCCAAAAGCAACTACTGATCTCAAAAAAATTATTTTACATTGGTAAGGATTTTTGAATATTGATACAAATTTAAGTTTATTTTTGTTATACTGTTCATACATTTCTGTTTTTCCTTAAGATATTATCTATACAGCTTATACCTATGTAGGTTGTTTAATTATGCAGTGTGAAGTTTTAGTCCTTAAAAGATATTTAGGATAATTAAGAAATACAGGTTAATAGTCACCCATAAATCTCAAACTTATAGTCACATTATTTATGTTTTCAAGGTCATAATGAGATATATTTTAGATAGATAGGTGATTTTCAAACACTTCAAAAATCTACAGAGCGTGGATGTTAAAATGTTTTAATAACAGAAGTTATCCAACTGAATAGAACATTTGGTTCAAGATGTGGAGCTCACATTCATCTGGCCAGTATGGGTCAACAGGTCCTCAGAGGACCCAGGACAAGAAAGAGAGTGTGTTACGAGCATGTATTTCCCTGCCGGTCGGTCTGGTCCCGCCGCCACTCCAGCCCCCAATAATACATGCAGGGACTCTGTATTTGATATAAGGCTGTTGGCCAGGTACTAGTTTGTTACCAGCTAGCTCTGTCTTAATTATTAACCCATTTCTAAGTATTTCCACATGGCTCATCTTACCGGGCGGCGATGGGCCTGCCTGCTATCTCTCCAGGCTCTCCATGTTCTCCACCTTACTCCTTCCTCTTTCCTCCTTGTTTCCTAGCCCTGCCTATCTTGCTTTCCCATTGGCCCAACAGTGCTTTATTCATTAACCAGTATGAGAAACATATTTACAGAATAACATCTCCCATCAAGAGTGGCCCTGGAGAGAATAAGTGGGCCAGAAGGTTGTGTGGGCCTTTTGGATGCAGAAGGTGAACGGTGGCAGAGACATTGCAGCTGTGGTAGTTGTCTCTGGTTCTTATTGTATTTGTCCATGAGATTTATAGTAATAAAGGGTAAAAGAAATCTCTTCAAACAAATCTTTATTTTTAAGGAACTTTTTAAAGTCTCAGACCCCCACAGTTTTGAAATTTGAAAACATGTGTCACCATATTTAAAGGACAAGATTACAGCTATATTCTGTATTTGTACCTGACTGCTTCATACACATCAATTTTCTGGCCAGTAGACACAATGTACTGCTTGCATCTGTGAAAAGGAGGAAGTAATAGTAGCTCCCCTTGGCTGTGGAGAGGTTTTAATGAGGTCTTCCACATACGGCTATACTGGAGCTCCACATGGCTGCTGAGCAACTGGAAACTTAAGTGTTCTCTAAGTAAAATATTTTTATATTGCTTACATGGTTTGGAACATTGTGGGTTTTGGAGTTTTACAATGGAGATGTTCAACCAGTAAAATCTATATAGACATTCCAAAATCTAAACAATTCCCAAATCTGAAATACCTCTGATCCCATACTATTTGGATAAAAGACTGATACAGTGCTAAAAAGATGCCTCAATGGTTAAAAGCTGTGTTGCTGTTGCAGAGAACCTGAGTGCTCACAACCACCTGTAGCTCTAGCTTCTGGGGAACTGACACCTCTGCTGGCCTCTTCAGGCACCTGTACTCATGTGCTCATGTGCACACACCCACATAGAGGCACAACCAGGTACACATAATTAAAGACAAGACAAAACTTAAAAAAACAAAAAACAAAACAAAATCAAAGGCTGGTGGGAAGCAGTAAAACAAATCTAGTATCTTTCGTCCTTTCTGGCTAGCAGTCCTGAGTAATCTGCTTTTCTTTCTCAGAGGTATTGCCTAATATGCACATGCTTGATGGGAGATGTTATCCTGTAAATATGTTTCTCATACTTGTTAATTAAAAAAGCACTGTTGGGCCAATGAGATAGCAAGATAGGCGGGGCTAGGAGACAAGAAGGAAAGAGAAAGTAGGAGGGAGGAGTCAAGATGTAGAACATGGAGGAAGGAAGACACCTGCCGCAGCTCCCTGATAAGACGACCACGTGGAAATACTTAGATAAGCAGAAATGGGTTAATAATTAAGACCGAGCTAGCCCATAAACAATAATAGTAACCGGCCAACAGGATTGTATCATATACAGAGTCTCTGAGTGTTATTTGGGGCTGATGTGGCTGTGGGCCCAGACTGGCGGCAGGTGGGCGGCAGGCTAGCAGGCTGGCGCCGGCAGGAAAAACCTGCGATAACACATGCTATGTGTCAAACCTACTATCCTTCAAAATCTAATAATAACACAACCCTATAGCTTGCAAGTAACATGGTATATAGTATTCCACATGTGTTATTTGCAGTAGACATCGAGTTATGTTGAAATCATGCATATGAGGTTGTCCTTCTGGACTGATTAATAGTCATAGTCACAGTGTCTGTGCCACAGGCTCCTTGAGAACCAGTGGCCTGGTTTTGTCCATGACAGTGGGCCTCAGATCCAAACACTATCTGATCTGTCTTGACAAGAAAATGCAAGAATCCCTGTTGGTGAGAGAGCAGAGAACTAGAAAATCCCCTAAAGCCTGACCTTGCTAGGAAGCATCACTAATCCCATTAAGCCCCTAAACTTCAGCCACCCACTTGTGAAATATGAAGCTACTTAAATAGCATTTTTTTTCTCTTGACTGAGGTGCTGAGAACATTTCCCCACCCAGTCTTTTGACACTGTAATTGAATTAATCCCTTTAGGGATTGCCATCTCCTGGAGGAGTTGGATCTAATCCTTGGCATTTCTGTAGGAGTTAAGAGAAAGGGAGAACAACGCATTGGTTCTCTCACTGTTGAGGTCACATCAATGTGGTGTACTCTCTGTAAAAATAAGAGGGAACTTGAGATTTTCTTGACATTGAACTAGAATCAAAAGAAAGAAAACCACTGTGAACTTTGGAGAATTGATGATAGAACTTCATCTGTAAAAGAATAAGAGGGTGTTCCACTTCCTGTCTTTACAACCACCACACTGGCATCTTCTTCATATTTAGAGGACACAGTGGGGGTGAAAAGAACCTTTTGGGTTAAGCAGACAGAGGATAGGGGCAGGATACTAGGTAGAGCCATTGACCAGAAACAAAAGAATGCAGGTAAGCAGAGGCGTTGTAATCAAAACTTTAGAGACGCTCTGGACTACATCATCAATAAGAATATTTCCAAACTACTATGGTCATAGCTGTAGACTTATGTAAATATTTCTCTACAACTGTGAAAGGAAGACTCCCATGCCTAGGTCGGCAAGTTCTCCACTTTCACTCTGAAGTGGGCCTGCCTCCTTTCCCTCCGCCCCCCCCCCGCCTCCTCCCCACACCCTTCCTTGTTCAGTTGACTATGGCTGCCATTTTATAGATTCCCCCTCCTGTGCCTCATTACACTTGAATCTTACTTCTAGTGACCCCTTCATCAAAGATCTCAATGAGGGGCTAGACCATAAATCCAATGCTTTTTGACACCACATATTATTTGAATTCCCAGTAACTCTCCACTCCAACTAGGAAGACACTGTACTCTGAGCTTCCGATCAATCCCCATGGGTATGTTCATGCTACTGCTCAGCTCTCTGTCTTCATCTGTAGGATTCAGGGTCCTAGGCAGATCCACAGTGGACAGGCCTTCCTGTCTCAATTTATGTGGTCAAGAAAGTCTCCTACAGGCATGTCCAGAGACTAATCCAACCTAAACCATCCTCCATAGAAGTGACTGGATGCTTGCCTCTCAGGTGGCCCTAGTTCCTTTCAGGTTGACAGCTACCATAATCTACTTTATTTTACACTGGTCTCACCCTTGTATTTATCCTACTATCATATTTAAGGGTGACAGTATTGACAGGTTGAATCACCCACAATGATTCAATGAATTAATAAACACCTTTAAAATGATCATCCATGATTTAAAGATGGAGATCTGTCTCTTCACTGACAGAGATTTGGAACAGATAACTAACTGTCCTATGATACGAAGCAAGCCATTTCTAGTTATTGGAGTATATCTTTCCCTCTGAACTTTGTGATTACATGACTTCTGCCTTGAGGGATAGAGTACTATTTAATCTAGAACTAGTTCTTCTACTTGGGACCCATACATTTCTGCAGAGTTTTGACAGCTTGGGATATTATTTAATAACAAAAATCATGCCATGAAGGCAAGAGTTTTAGGGTAAAGAGTGGGAGAGGTTTTGCTCATCTTTGTGTCACAAAATATTACAACAGACAGGACAAATCAAACAGAATGTTAGTCTCAGCAAATACATCTTTTATTTAGAGACCTATTGCTCACCAGTGATTAGGGTACTAACATCTGGGTAGCATCTATGGTCATCATTTGAGTTCTTCCTTCCTGGCAAGACATACATTCACTGAATTTCCACCACCAAGCTGTTTCTACTTGAGTTTTTTCCATGTTACTTAATAATTCTTTTTGAAAAGAGTTGCATGTTTATGAGTCTGACTTTTCATTGACCAAGACTTGAGGCTCTTTGGGACTTTGAGCTGGAAACCATGGTGATAGTGCTGGTAAATATCACATTAGCATAATAAGCAGGAGATTCTGATTTTGCAGTGGGAATACACATTTTATCCAGTGCTAAAAATAGATTATTGAGATTATCTTGAAACCAACTTCAGTGTTTACAGCACATAAAATGGCTCCTGTGGAAAGATCCAGCTTTGCAAGGGAATTTCCCCTCTAAGAACTTAGCCTGTACATTGTCAGGCACATTGTTTGTCTTGCATTCTGACCTCTTAGGTGAAAATAACCTTTTAATTAGTGACAAGATTCATAAAAAGTTATCTTATCTCACACGACTATTTCATACCATCTAATCTTGAAAGATAGTCAAGATGGGCAGCAGTAGACAAGTGGTTGACTTTATGTACTTTCTTCTCTCCTTTGCTGAAAGCTATCTTTTCAAGGTGTCCTGTTCTAGATGTAAGCACCAATGATCCCATAGCATAGTCTCCATAATTCATAGTTATCCTTCTGTGGTTTCAGCTACTCCTCATCAACCACCATGTGGATACATTAAAGGGAACATTCTATAAGTAAGCAACACATACTTTTTACATTGTGATCCATTCTGAATGCTATGGTGAAATCTGGCACCATCCTGATCACTCCTACTCAACTCACCAGTATCCTTTAGCCCAGAGTATCTACACTGCATGTACTACATTGCCAAAGGACATTTATTTAGTATTCATTCATCCATGCTAACAAATCAACTGTGATATGTTCAAAGGCTTGCATTCAAATAAGCCCTTTGTAATCATTCACCTCGTGTTATTTCACCAGGTATGTATTCTATCCACATCATGACAGGTGAATAGAGCATAATAAGACATTTTAGGGACCATATTTATATAGATTTTGTTACAGCAAATTAATGGGAGATGTTATTCTGTAAATATGTTTCTCATACTGGTTAATGAATAAAGCACTGTTGCCAATGGGAAAGCAAGATAGGTGACTCTTTTTTTTTTTAACAAAAATAATAAACTATGCTTGCATTGTGGCAGCAGAATAAGACAATGTGTTAAAGTGATGGGGAAAATGGTTACAACTTATTCAGACTTAAATGACTATGATACTAACTTAAAACTTTTACCAACTTGCTTGTAACCCCCAACAGACAGCCTTCTTGTAAGAGGGAGGACCCCCCAACACAGGTGCTTTGAAGACGGAGGACCCCCAACACACACACACACACACACACACACACACACACACACACACACACACATACACAGATGCTCCAAAGAGGGAGGACTCTCCTTCCAGATCAGACATCTTGTGTTTGAATCAATCTGCACTATTCAGAACAACCCCAGCTCTGCTGGTGGAGATTGTGGGTTTGAAGGGACATCTAAGCTTTCATTAAACTGAAAAGCAATCCAGTCTTTATGTCTACAAATTATACATTTAATAGTTGCACAATTTTGACAGTTTGCGGTAACATCTAGGATGTTTTCACCAAATGGTAGATGTAAATATGGAAGTCATCATCAAACTTGATGAAATAGATAGAAAGTTTGGCCTCTGTTTGGTGGATGACCATGTCAGTCTTTTTCAAGCTATCTTTTTTTTTTTTTTTTTTTTTTGACATATTCCACTTGCTTGCCTACCAGGCTGTCCACAACTTCTCCTGGATCTCTTTCTGCTGGAGGCAAATCATTGGATGATTGGCATGACTCAGAGGTTGCCTTCTTTGTACTCATCTAGGAGCTGGTACATGTACAAGACAGGGTCTTCCTCATAGGCGATGTAAAACCATGTGTTCATGACAGGTGCTGGTGCCAAGACCCCCCCCCACGACACTCATCTTTACAGCTGTCCTGTTTCAAACATGTGCTTCCCTGACTTGTCAATCATTGTGTCCATTAAGTGTGCATTGCTGATCTGAGATGTGGCAACTCTATCAAGGAGGACTTCAAGTGCAGAAACTCTTTCATCTTTATTAAGTTCTAGTCCATAAACACAGTCAAATCCATCATATTTATAAGATATAGGTAAGGATTCATAGGCACCTGGTCCAAGAGAGTACCCTCTTTCTACCCATGCTGAATCCTGTAGTCTATGATGTTCTGTTGAGGCTGAGACTCAGGCCTGCTTGGTCTCACAGTGGTCTGACGTTTTTTGTGAGATGTCGTCTTCTTCATCAAGTTTACAGATACTCCAGCATGGCCTGCATCAGCTCTGGACCGCGGGCCAGGTGTCTTCCAGAATGGGGTCTTCCTTCATCTGCATTTATGCCAGCAGCAGAGCTGCTGGACTAGGATGAAAATCCAGTATTTTCAGGTATGAAGCTTCCCACAGGCCAGTGTTCTTGTTAACCCACCATCCAGGTGTCTCTTGTATAAGTTCAACAAAAACATGTGAAATCCCAAACACTCTGCCAGCTACCCAGGCTGCCCACGGGACCATCGTGGTGGCTCGCTGTGCTCCCTGCCAGCCCAGCTGGAACCGTATCATTTGGGTGCATCTGTGGTTAGTTACAACCATGCTACCCTTGAGTAGTAATCTAGTCTGCATAAATATCCTTTGTGATCCCCAGAGTGCAATCAGAGCCAAGAGGACCACTGGGAAGAGAGAGTATCACTTCCTTCTGCACTCAATTCCTTGTAGAAACCATTGGTGTTTGAGCATTATATAACTATTGGAGAAGTAGTAAGTCTAGAACAGAGTTCCTTTTACACTGCTGAAGATAAAAGGTACAGAGAAATTGACCAAAGAAATAAAAGGCCAGTGCTGAGTGAGTGTTGAGAAGTATAGGACAGATATGTAAAGACTGGTCACTGCTGTTATCCCTTAGTTTATTTCTTCCTGGTAGTCTGGATTGTCTTAAAATAGCCAAAGGGGGTCTTCCCAATGTAAAGAGAGAATAACTAAAAATGTGTGCCTTGGGCTGGGGAGATGGCTCAGTCAGTAAAGTCCTCACATGCAAGCATGACAACCCACGTTTAGATTTGCAGCACCGGTATAAAGTGCCAAATGTGGAAGTACACACTTGTAACTCCATTGGCAAGAAGAAATAAATATATTGCTGATTAGTTAGACAGCCTAGATGCTTGTAAATCCATCGGTGGGGAAAAATAAGTGTATCGCCAGTTGGTTAGCCAGGCTAGATGCGTTGGTTAGCTCTAGGGTCATGGAGAGAATGATTTAGAAAATGAGGTGGATGGTTATCTAGTCTCTGCAGGTGTGCACATGCATGCATATCCCCACACAAACATGTGTATACCACACACACACACACACACACACACACACACACACTCACACACCACACCACTCCACACCCTCAAGTATGCCATTACATTATTTCTAAGAAGATAACTTCATGTCACTCTCTCTAGTTTGCTTAAATTATCAATTCCTTGGCATATACCATTTTTTTTTTTTTTGGACAACAAAATGGCATCTTCATTTGCGCTGTGCATCCATTATATTTATCCACTTCTTTACTTAGGTACATACATATACACTAGAATTAGCCTCCGGTGATCTAAACAGGTTCTTGAATATACTGTAAGGAAGGACTCTTTTCTGAATTAAAAATGTATTTCCTTTCTTTCTTCTCTGTTTTTATTTTTGATGGACTTTTGGTTTATAGCTCAAATTGGTCTTGTAAGTGTGACCTTCTCACCTTGGCCTCCCTTTTGAATGCTGGAGTATAAGACACACCATGCCTGGCCACAATGGTGTCTCGTTGCTGTGAATCATTGCTACTGAACAGAAAGCTTAAATCTGTCCCATTTCAGTTGTATTAGTAAACTGCCTTCCTTTACAATCACAGTTCTTTCATTAAAGAAATGCAAAAATTACCCCAGGCACAGTGGTGAAAGCATGTGATCCCAGCATGTGGGCAAAGGCAAAGACTGCTGAATCCGAGGCCATTCTGGGCTACCCAGCAAGACCCTGTCTCACGCAACAATAAATAAGCATAACAACCTTCCCTGCATAATTCTCAATATTAACAGGAATTTTACCTTATATGATTTTTAAAAATACAACTATTTAGATAGGATTTTGTTATTCAAGAAAAGCAGACTTTCAGATGTTTACAAAATGGGATTCTGAACTGTCTTCACAGTAATACATTTTAAAGTAGAATGATAAAGGTCATAGATAAGGAAATGAGCTTTTAGTGTGGTTTTAGTGTAAATAAGTATCATAGCCACATATTTGGGTATATAGTATTTCCTATAGTGACTTGTTCTATAGGGATTCACTTAAAGTTGCCTACTTTAAAATCTCAACTTCATACATTAGAGCAGAGGTTCTCAATCTGGAGATGGTGACCTCCTTGGAGTTGTATGGTCCTTTTACAGGGGTCTCGTAAGACCGATATTTATATGATGATTCATAACACTAGCAAAATTACAGTTATGCAGTAGTAACTAAAATAATTTTATGGTTGCGGGTCACCATAGCATGAGGAACTACATTAGAGGCTCGTGACATTAAGAAGGTTAGGAACCACTCACTGCATTAGATAGATCCTTTATGGTGGGCTTCAGCCAGGGGTCCAAAAGATACTGGTATTCTGTCCTAGCCCAGCCACTCTCATATGAGATCCTAGGGTAAATAATTCAGGATGGAATAATGTAGCTAGAGAGAGGACTTGCCTTGCTGGGGGCTTGTGTCCATCCCTGACCTCAGTGATGGAGCCCTTAGATATGAGTTGTTATTGACTAGGAGCCACCTCTTCAAAGTAAACAAAGCAGAAAACCAGTTTGTTTGTTTGTTTTGTCCTCATGTTAAGCCTTCAATTGCAACTGGACTGTAGACACAGCAGAGGAGCAAAGCTCAAGGCAGAACATGCTTGGCTCTTCAAGGATGACAAGCCCTGGCCATAGACAGAGACGGAGAGTCCCATCTCAGGGCGACTCAAATCTACTTGGCTTCAGCTGGCCAAACCCTGGAGAACTGAGAGACTGAAAGAAAACATGAAGAAGGGAGCCAAGAAAAATGAGATTGTTCCTCCTGTATCCTAGGAGCAAATCACAACGGAAACCAAGGCTAGAAATGAACTTTCTCCCTTGGAGAGAGCAGAAGACCCACAGAGTAGAAGAGCCATTGCAGATGTCTGTCCAAGGATGCTGTCACCATGAATGCCAGTTTGTAAAATGAGGCCCAATTACCAACCTATACTTTGACTAAATGGTAATCCCATTTTGCAAGGACTTAGACAAGAAAAAAAAAAGGGGGGGCAGTGATATAAACTTTTGTCATGGTTTCCCAAGAGTGTACTTTTGCATAAAGTATCTTTACTACCTTTCTGTACAGCCTATCTATTACCACTTACATACCCATAAATAATCCCCTCCCCCCATTTTTACTAGAAAACAGCCTTTAAATTCATATTTAGTAGTTTCTATTTACAGCAAGTAGCCCTACGGATCAGAAGCCGTATATTTCTCTATGAACCTGGTAGACATAATACAGTATCATAAATTGAGCAGAATGAGGCTGGCAAACAGTGATATGTCCTGCTGCTGCCCAGCAAGTGGCAGCTGATCTATAATTCCAAGCAAATGGGCAACTTGGATTCCTTCAATCCTGACTTACTGTGTTCCTTGTTTCCATGTTGCCAAGTACGTTCTTAAATTACTCAAAAAAAAAAAAAGTCTTGCAAAGCATCTTCCTTGGAAAAGAGTGTTATATAAAATAGCCCAGTAATACCAGCAAGTAATAAATGGAGTCCTCCTCTAGTATATTTATTCTTAAACAGGAGCTAGAACAAGAAGTATTTCCTGGCAGCTGCTCCTCAAGGGAGTCCCAGAAAACTGAGATTCTGTTCTACAGATATTATTGGAATGTTTGATTTCCCAAGTTCCCATCCAAGAGCTTTTTCTCTTAAGTTTTTATCGCTTTACCGATGGCCAATTTGCTCAATTTACACTTATCCTCAAGTATGGAAATAACTTGAAATCGTGGCTCCTAGCAGTAAACAGAATTGAAGGCAGACCCTCCTGCCTTGAGAAAATCAGACAAAGACTCCTTTTTTCCTTTTAAAATCATGGTTGGATAGAATCCAAATTCAGTGTGAGTTTCCTGGCTCTGCCTTCAACAGGTTTGCAGAAAATAGAATAACCCAAAGAAGGATTCTCATACCAGAAACTTTTAAAATTAAGATGGTGCCTCTGTGAGTCCAGACCACCCTCTCTTTAAAGGAATTGTCAAATGCAAGCTCCCTGACTGGACACAGTTCCTTACATGCATGTCCCACTCTCTCCCTTTAGAGCACACCTCTGAATAATGTCTTCCAAACACCTACTAGTACAGAGGTCATTTTAACATTTTGGCTACCTGAGCTCTTTCATGCCCCCCAAAACTGTGGGAGCTTTGCAGTACACCAAAGCCCTCTTCCAAGTCTCCACAACCATATCCTGGTAGCACATGCCTTCAGACTCCACCTACCAGAATACCCCAGTTCTGGCAACTGTGTAGAAGAGCTTCTATTTAGTGTATTTCAGAACACTGTGGGAAGTTTTCAGAATTATGGTTTATTAGGCCCTGGCCCAGGCATTTCAGTTTAGTTCATCTGAAAATAACCCTTGGCATTGATTTTGTTTTACTTTACTAATGTTTCAAATATCTATGGACCACTCTGAGTACAGGCAGGTTTAAGAACTATTATATACAGAACTTGAGATGAAATGAGGGATGTTCGCAGTATCCATAAAACACTTGGTGAGTGTCGAAATGTACTAAAGGAACTTCTGTCTCTCTTCTGCTTGTGGAAATACTGAATTCTCTTTATCAAATGGACATCATTGTGTGTGTAGCCAGCTCCTAGATTTACTTGATGTTTCTTTCCATCCTTTTGTAAACTCCTCTCTTGGTGCTTGCCACAGAGCTTGCCACAGCATCCCAATTGGAAGAATGTTTAATGTATATCATTGGGATTTTGTGTACATATTTTTAGCACCACCAGACAAAAATTAAAAGAAACTTTTTCTCGTCTCAGTAGGAATTAGACAAGAACTTCACTGACTGTTTGTAATTGGCAGGAAGGTGAGCTCTGTTACACTTGTGAAGCATTGCATATGCAACATATCCATCAAAGGGTGAACCTGTTGAGATGCCATGCTTCATACATCACAAAGAGCATGCTAAGATGAGACATCTGGGTTTTTTCCCTGCAAACACTGAAACTTCGATTATCTTCAAAAGAGTGATAACTTGAGCAGTTTGGAGTCGCAAGCTAAATTCATTTCCAAAACTGATCTCAAGTGCTTAAAGTGGTTGCTTTTATTCAAGCAAAAAGCAAATATTCTTTGGTGAGTTGCTTAGAAATCAACACATTGAAACCACCAACTTGCCTGAACAGATTTCAGAGTGTTATAAAGAAAAAAGTTGCTATCCTGTGTGCATGGCCCAGTACATAAAAGCACTTGTCTTCACAAGGGCTTTCTGGACTGCAGAGAGGTATTTGGCCTTGGGAAAGAATTTACAAAACACAAAGCTGTAATTGAGTGTGTCATTATGTGGCCGGAACAGTGGTAGAAACATTTGAAGATGTCACATATGCAAAGACAATCTTTTAGAAATCTCTGGGAGAAGAAGGCACCATAACACATACAATAACAAACACTAGAAGCCTACTCTGGGAATCCTGAAGTGAAAGCAGTTAGTAAGAGGTAGAATCATGGGAAAAACCTTCTTGAAGTAGGTAGGAATTAAGGTGGCTTGCAAATAGTGGCCTCTTCAGACACTAGCATGCATATATTGTAGATGTATACACATAGACACACACTCGTACACATAAAACAAAAGTAAAGCTGGGGGGTACAATTCATGGATCAAGGGCTAAATGCACTGGTTACACTTGCTGATTACCAGGGTTCAATTCCCAGCATCTACAAGGCAGCTCACAACCTCACAACCATCTGTAACTTCAGTTCCAGGAGATCCGATGCCATCTTCTGAGCTCTGTGGTCACTGCATGCATGTAGTGTATACATACATACATGCAAGCCAAACACTGGTACACATGAAATACAAACGAGGAACAGCAGCACTATGTCAAAGTAATGCCAAGGAGGAATAGGGTCCAAGAGGACTGCAAAACCAGTGTCACTTCACCCAATCACTCTGAGTGTGTTTGCTCATCGTTCAATGGAGACAGTGAGAAGAAATGGATCAGAATTGTTTCATGGGTAGTGGTGAAGAGTGAGTGCAGTCAGCTTTAGAACAGGATCTAGGACAAAAGGCACTCAGTACAAGCCAGGATCCTTGTTGTGTCTATCATAACAAATGCCATTGTGACTTCATCATTTCCTGGAGACAACTACACAGTGAGAAAACAGAGCCAAGAGCTATTGGCTGGAAAGGGTAGCTAGATTATGGACATTAGAAGTCAAGGAGATAAAATAATAAAGAATAAGAAGAAAGCAGAATAATACATTTTTGTACAAGTGAAAGGCTTGGAGGATCAGGCAAGGTGAGATTGGGCTGTGTGTGTGAGGCAGGGGACATTCTAACACTGCACTGCCCATCTCATTCACTTAAAAGCATGCTTTCAGAAAGAATGACCAGCTGAAATATCATACCAAGAAAAGGACAGGGGCAGAAATCCACATTTTATGCCTCACTAATCAAAGGCCTCATTGTCCCCTCTCCGTTATTCTTAGAAAGAAAAATATGTTTGGGGAACAACATACTAATTAGAGCCTGGCATGTCTGCTCTGAACATCACTTTTAGCTGTGGTATTATAGCACTGGGGACATGCTGACAAATCTATTTCTGGAGTTTTGGGGGTAATGTTTGGGTTTGGGTTGGCTTTTAAAGGAAGGTGATAAAAGGAGTAACTTGAAGATGAAATAGTACTACATGGCAAATAGGCCACATGGGTTTAATTTGGAAGCAGGTAGAGTCTGTTTGACTGAGCAGTAAATCAGGGCACTGTGGTCCTGGCAGGCTCTGACAGCCCAAGCCCAGCATCCCTACATTCTCAAGTTCTCGCATTATCAGCAGACCGAACTGCAGATGATGGCTTGGCTTTCCAATCACACCCCACCCTATTTCCCAGCAAGCACAGAAAATAGAGCTACACCCTGGGAACAAGCTGGGGAAGGCCTTGTGTTACTTTCCAGCTTAATACTTCTCTCAATGTCCGCCCTTTTGATTCACCCAACAGAAAAGTGCTCAGATCAACAGCTCTTACCACCAAGGGAAACCCTCCGAAATTACAAATTACTCCGAGCCAATTTCCTGTATTTTTATATAGAAAAAGAAATTATATTGGATGTAAGATTGTAGGTTGAGTTCCTGCCCAGTTATATCCAGTGCAGTATCCTAACTGAAGCAGAACAGAACACACACACACACACACACACACACACACACACACACACACACATACCACCACACCACATACACACACCACCACCACCACACCACACACACACATACCACCACTACCACACCACACACACACACATAACACACACACACCACCACACCACACACACACACACACACACACACATACACCACACACACACACCACACACCACGCACATACCACACACACACACCACCACACCACACACACACACACACACATACACCACACACACACCACCATACCATACACACACACACATACCACACACATACCACACACACACACACACACACACACACACACCACACACACACACCACATACACACACACCACATACACACACACCACACCACACACACACACACACGTACCATACACATATACCACATACACACACACATACCACACACATATACCACATACACACATATACCACATACACACACATACCACATACACACACACATATCACATACACACACACACATACCACATACAGCACACATGCACACACACATACCACATACACACACACCACATACACATACACACACACACACATACACACACATACCACATACACACACACCACATAAACATACACACACACACATACCACAAACATACAGCACACACACACACACACATACCGCATACACATATACACACACCACATACACACACACCACACACACATGCCACATACACACATACCACATACACACACACACACACACACCACATATACACACACCACACATCACTTTTATTTAATGTCTAAATTTTACACTTTTGTTTATTGCCGTTGTCAATGGGATGCATCTTTTCACTGGAGGAATGTTTCTAGAGGGGTTGCAGAACTCAAACTTTCAATTTATTAAAAACTTACAAAAGTTTTGATATAAATGAAGGTCAAAGTGCTGGCAGAGATACAGCATGATCCATCTATACGTGTAGGTCCCATAACCTTGGATTCAACCAATCTCAGACAGAACTTGAAAACGAAGAGTCGAGTAAACACTGAACATACATAAAGGCTTCTCTGTTTGCTCTGTTTCCTGAACAATTCGGAACAGCTATTTACACAGCAGCAACACTATTTTAGTTACTGAATTGGGAGGTAACTGAAAGCACATAGGGGCAAGGGCATAGGCTTTGTGCATAGGCCATTTCAAGAAAGGAACTTGATCAGGCTTGGTCCCGGGCCCTATCATCCGCACATGGCTCCACTTAGGTGATCTTACTTCAGTTGTGTGCTTGGGGGTCCCTAGTTCTGCCTTACAGAGTAGTTCTGCAGCCAATGAATATCTAAAGACTTGCTAGGGAAACAGAAGGTCATGAAATGAAATGAAATGAAATGAAATGAAATGAAATGAAATGAAATGAAACGAAATGAAATCCTCCTTTTTGAACTTGCTTTCTCACATGGGGATGGGCACATGGGAATGGGTCCTGCAAAGGATAGGGTCTTAAACTCCACCTAGCAGATCACCCCCAACAATCCAGCTCTAGGTTCGCACTCTACAGATTCAGCAGGCAAGGGCCTGGTCAGCACACATTCCAGGTACTTTTGATGCACTTGGCCTTGGGTCTAGACTTTGGGATGTTCTGGTAGAACTGGACATCATAATAGAGTAGTGGTGGTTCAGTGGATAAAGTGCTTGCTGGATAAACATGAGAATATGGGTTCATACTCCCAGTACCCAGGGAAAAGTTGAGTATGTTAGGGTGCACCTGCAACCTGCAACCCCAACATTGATAGTGTGCACAGACCCCGGGGATTGCTGTCCACCTGGTCTGTCCAAACAAGGACTCCTGGGTCCAATGAGAGACTCTGCCTCAAAAACTAAGGCAGAGAGTGGTAGAGGAAGATACCTGGCAATGACTTTGACCTCTACTAGATAGGTCATGTGATTGATGGTATACACATATACGTGTGTGTGAGAGAGACAGAGAGAGAGAGAGAGAGAGAAAGAGAGAGAGAGAGAGAGAGAGAGAGAGAGAGAGAGAGAGAGAGAGAGAGCGCACATATATTCATAACACACCTGGAAGGAGGAGAGAGGGGTATTTAGATGCTGGAATTGAAAAACAGAGCTATCTCAACTTTATGATTTATCTAGTAGCATTTCACCAGTTTTGTTTGGTTTGAGATAGCTGAAGGCTTGTTTCTATAAGGTATGTATTAGCAGTATCTACCTGTGAAGCAAAAAGCCTCAAAATCCATAATCTTCCGAACGTTGATGCTATCTGATACTATATCAGATGTAAGGGTGCTGACATACTATTTCCATCCCTACTAAGTTCTCCAAAGGGCAATTGTTAATTTTCCCACATCAGCAATATACTTTAGACCCTCAGCAAGCAAAAAAATGTCCCCCATATCTGGTCTTATCTCAAAATAAAAGTTAGTCTGGTTTTTTTTTAAACCTAGGAAAATCCCAAGCTGTAAAGATTTTATATCTGTGGTTGCCTAACCCACACATTTGCAAACATGTTGTGACATTTCAGTCATGGAGTGAAAGGTATAATAAAACCACTTATAAATAACAATAATCTCAGGAACTTAAAAAAATAGGCACTGGGAAGAAAAATATATTCTTGGTTATACTTCCTCCAACTGTTTTCTAACTCCAAAGCAAATCCCAGGAAGTTACTGGGGATAGTTCATTAAAATCACAAGCCAATAAGGGCTGATGGAAAGAATCCTCAGTTTAAACAATAGGGTTTAATTTTAACAAGCCCATGAACCATTTTCAAAAGTATAAAACAGGCTCAGACCTGCACTCTGCATCACATTAGTGATTCAGGGCAGGTCAGTGTCCTCCCTGAGAGTCAGGGTCCATAACTTCAGGCATGGCCCTAACAATGTCTACCAACAAGTGAGGGTCTGAGAAGTGGTGAGTGAAGGATCTAGCAGTGTCTACCTCATAGTGGATGTACAAGAAGGTTGACAGCTTCCTTGTGATAGTGAAAAGCTTTTGTCAAAGTTAATGAAATGGTTTAATTAATTTGTCATGGGGTCTCTTGATGAAATCAAGCTGTGGGCAGTGCCAGTGACTCTGGTACAGCTTGCTTTGTGTCAGGGAAACATGGATTTAGGTCCTGGCATTAGGTCCTCAGATATCTTTTGATTTTAGGCAAGCAATCTTAAATCTTTAAACCTTGTCTGTAAAATGGGACTGACACAGACCTAGTATGAGAACTTCCAGGAGAGAACATGAAGATGAATTATCAGAAGCTCTGGTGCAAGATAAGCCCTTGATCTGAGGGACTTGTTATTCCTATCATTATCTAGTTATTATCACTATTGGGGGATGGAGGACCATGATGGCAAAGGTTTCTTTCAAACCTCACTTACTTCACTATAAACCTCATAGGTTTGCTGAAGGTCGAATTATAGCAGCTTGGTCTCACGGGACAACTTTGTCAATGTCAAACATGACCTCTAAACTCCTTCCCAGATCATTGGAGGATGCCAACATAAAATTTGGCTTCTAAGTCCAAAAACGATTGTCATCTTTGCAGAAAGCTTCTGCCAGCTGAACTGGAGACACAACATGCTGGTCATGAAATAAGCAAAGTCCCAAGCCTTTGGGTATGGCAGGTACACATCTGCCCTTAGTTAAAATCACACACCCAAAAACCCATTTAATAACATACAATACATACCTTGCTTACCCTTAGAGATTAAAGTGCATATAGATTCCATTCAATTATTCCAGTTGGCAAAAAAAAAGATTTATGTATGTCATGCAAATTAGGTAATGTTCTGCAAACCATAAACCAAGTTATCCTTAATTATCCTCTTGAAAAAGTCAACCATTTGGATCTGAGCAGGAAGTGTAATTCTCACTGGGTTCCATACAACTGAAACATCCAAGGATATGGGAAAGAGTCTGAGAAAAAGTAGATGTGGTTAATTGTTCTATTTCTGCCCATTATAAATGATGTTTGGGGAGAAAAGGTAAGAGCTTATTTTCCCCAAGCTGACCTCAATAATCATGTTGTCAAGAATTAGTGGCAGCTCCTGTCTGGGAATGATTGTGTATTCTAGAAGATTCTCAAGGCTGATTTTAGATTTTTTTAAAAGTAACCACAAATCCAGGAACCTCTCCTCGACTTGCCCGAAGTGGGGCTTGTTGCCAGTTAGACCCTAGCCTTTGGGCAGGTTAGAGCTCTCCTTTGTCCTATAGGGATTTCTGTCCCCAGTGGAGAAGGCACAAACATCAGGGTGGAGAGATGGGCTTTTGGGAAGAGGTTGGAAGCTCTACCCAGGCTGTGCTTTGATGCATTCTCTATGAGTGGCTACCACTGGCTTCCAGCGGAGGGGCACAGGTAGGCACAGGGAAGGTGGCATGGCCAGCTCACTTGGGTCATCCTCCTGGACAGGTTAGAGATTGTGGCGGCCATCCTTATGAAATTCCATTTCTATTTCAGAAGGATTGTTTCTACCTACTCTTGAGAACAATCTCATGGATATTTCCTCTACTAAAGGCTGCACTTGAGTATTCTGGTCATATTTTCTTGGTTGACCATAGTGAAGATGCACCTGCCTGGAAAGAGTTAAAGCTAGTCACACACCAGGGCAGCAGCCTGCTGCCTGCCCTACAGACAAGTGCTGTCCCGCAGATGGAAAGGGGATGGGAGGATCTGGCTTGACCCTCAAATCCAGGCTTGTTTTCAGGCATGAGAGAAAGCCTGAAAGAATGATGGGATTCTGTCTTCAAGAAAGGTGAGGTCCAGGAACAAGAATGTGTTCACCTGATGTCAGATGCGATATAATAGACAGTTCAGGGAGCTTGTAACAAAGTGGAAATAAACAGAGGCAAGCATCAGAGACATTGGCCTCTAGGACTCTGAAATTTATGTTGAATATTCCTGGCTTATGTAAACCAATCAAAATAAAATACTGTACACATAAAACTGGTCAAATCCTGTGAAAGCTAGAGAACCAGCCCTGCCCTCGCTCATCCTGTAAGATGTGGACTCACCAGGTCAGTGCCAGAGAGCTCACCCTGCTGGTGAGGACAAGGGAGCTGGCAGGGTGACTAACCACACAACTGTGCAGGCCCAGAACCAGGGTTAGATGTTGGCCTATCCCAACATCCACGCCATCTGTGATCTGCTGGAGCATGTGAAGGGAGCGGTCCTACAGACCCAAAGCTGTGGAATCTCCACATCACAGGGCAACAACAGGACATCCAAGAGGAGCCCCAGTGATGGCTCAGCATCCATAGTATAGCCCAAACCGGAGGCCTCGAACTGGACCAATGACTCTTTGTAACTATCACTTGCAAGTAAAGATATATGGGTAAAAGGGTTCACTGAATGACTCACTCACTGTGTCAAACTATAACTTCCATGATGAGGTTGATTTCTTTCCTTCTTTTTTCCTCTTGAATTTTATTTTATTTTGGGGAGGGGTTTTCAGGGACAAAGGGCAGACACAAAGGGACAGGGAAGTGAATGGCATGGAGATGCATGATGTGAAAGACACATAGAATAAATAAATAATAAATAAATAAATAAGTTAAAGAAAAAAACTTGTCCGATTCATTTTCCAGTTAATTGCATTCTGCAAAGAATAGACTATAGGTAATTTTGTTTGTTTGTTTGTTTGTTGCTATTTTCTTTAGCAACAGAGTGTCATGTATTCTAAGTTCCAGGCTGGTCTTGAACTCCCTATGTAGGCAAGGACAACCTTGAATTTCTAATCCTTCTCCTTCTCCCTCCCAAAATGGTGAGATTGTAGGCATGTATTACCACTCACTTTGTTTTGTTGTTTTGTTTTAGGAGTGCTGGGATGGAACCCGGCATACTAGACAAACACTTTACCAAAGGAGCTTTATCCTCAGTCTTGTTCCCTGCTTGGATGCTCTCCTAGAGAAGGAAGGTGGGGGAATTGGATGAAAGAACATGGGACTTTTCTGTCACTTTTTGAAGGAAGTCCAGAATCCATTTAAACGAAGACGCTTTCCCAAGCACATCATATGCTATCCTGCTCTTTTCTGACATTTGCCTGAATCATAACAGCCTGGGGTCCCCATGAGGGGAAATCCTGGTTTTACTAATGCCCCCGACTGTCTGATTCTGCTCTAAAGAGGGGATGCTTTTGTGTTTTTAAGCTGCTTCTTGCAAGGCTCCGGTGCCTCTTGATGAGTTGCTTGTTAGGATTCGGCACTCTCAAAATGCTTTTCTCTCCATGATTCAGTGAACAAAAGATTAAAAAGCGGTATCTCCATATTCAAACTTCCTTTTAAATTTCCTACATGTTGTTCAGAACTCACCATGGCCCACACCTCAGGCTTCGCAGGACATGGTTCACTTCTCTATTTACTTATAATTGTTGCCGTACTAGGTCAACTTTGAGGATTCACACTTGACAAGACTAACATTTTTTTAATTACATGATTATAGTGAAATGCCTCCATTTGCCCCACATTGAGTCCCTTATTCTATCATTTTGAAATAATGCCTAAATGTATTTAGAAAGAAAAAAAAAACACGAAAAAATTGTGGAATTTAGACCCTTCTGGCAGCACACATGCCACTGCCATTGGGTTTTGCAGAATTCTGTCTACCCTCCTGAAGGGTTCTCAGTGCTAGGACAATGGCCATTGTCTATTTAAGGACATATCCACATCATCTGTGTATTTCTCGGATGCACAGCACTGAGACATCTGACAAAGGCACACTTGAGTTCCCGTCTCTGTACTTAGCTATCTTCCTCCCCTTTCTTCATTTTCTTACCTCAGACAATACTCCCTTTTATTATACTCCATAAAAGACAGTGCCAGGCTCTCCTAGGAAATAGTCTCCATCTGTTGCCCGTTCCTGAAGTAATTTCAAGAGATGCACATAATCTGTGGAAAATGGGAATACACAGTAAAGTTGCATTTCACATCAGCTTAAATGTCAGAAACAATGCCAACGAATGGATGGTAGATTGCTTCAAAATGTTTTCTGCCACAGAAGTGCTGGTCACTACTTTGAAGTTTTTCAAGTATTTTGATGACTATAATTGAGTAACAAATGCAGCTTCATAACACTTTGTGTAATACTTCTGCTTTCAAATGCTCCCATTAGAGCAACCTACTTTTAAAAATGATGTGGTACATTTTTTTTAAAACCACATGGTACCTTTAAAAAATGTGGTACCTTGAAATTGAAAATATTCAAACAGCAAAGTGAAAAGCAGAAATTAAGTAAAGAGATTTGTTGTGCTGTTGATCAACAGTCCTGAATTCTTTTGGGAAATTGGCTTTGTAAAGTCAGGATTGGCCACGGAGGCGGGAGACTGAAGAATGTTAAGCTTTGTGTTCTCTGTATATTGTTCGTTGTCCTTGACTCTCTTCCATGCCTGTGTTATCATCTTCACCACCTACTTTACCATGCCAAGGTTATTTTCTTTTGCAAAGTTCTTAAAATGCTATAAATTGCTCCTTACCACCCTGCTTTCAAGATTCATTGATTACGTGATAAAATAAGCATTTGTTATAGATACTTAAAATTGTACCTGACTCAAAATGAGTACTAGGAGAGTAGGGTTACCATTACTGACTATGCATTCTGCTGGCTATCTCCCCTTAGCACTTTTCATAAATATGATTTTGTAAAATTGCTTGGTTTTGATTTTCAATTTTTATTTATTTTGCATATTTTGCTTTGTGTTCCCTTTGTGAAGAAAACTTTCACCTACAGAAAACAGACACAATAACAGCAATTCAAAACTAATTGTGAGGAAAAGAGATTTTGAAGATTCTCTAACACTCATTGCCTGCTACCTCTAAACAATGCTCGGAAGAAAATAGCATCCCTTTATTTATTAGTCTACACTCACTATATAGCTGGGCAATTATTCCAGTTTCAAACAAATTAGCTTAAACAAATAAAAATCTGAGTGGTTGCATGGGGACAATCAGATTTTCCATTTCCTTGCTATTCAAAGATTGTATTTCCTGCTGGGTTGGGAAAGCTTGCATTTTTGTGGGTCATTTTAGAGGATCGAGCTACTTATTATAAGGGTGAAGTCATTTCTGAGGCTAAGAGAAAGATAAATGAGTATAATATGAGAGAAATAGAACCCAAAGGAGCGCCAGAGAATTGGTCTATCTTAGATTCTGTCCTTCCAAGTGTCCCTAGGTAAGCAGAAATTCCTATGACAGAGGTACTAGGAGATTGTCACTAGGACATGGGCTGTGGTTACTAAGAACTATGCCAACTTTTGGAGCTAGAGAATATACGTGTGTTAATCTGCGCTGGCACCATGATAAAAAAAAAATACAGGCTACATGGCTTAAACAGCAGAGATGTATTTCTTCACAGACCTGGTGTCCAGGATCAAATCCCAGTAGATCTGGTTTCTAATCTGGTTTCTTTCTATCAGAGGGCCACTTCCTCACGTGGCTCTCAAATGGTGTTAGGGTTCTCTAAAGGAACAGAATGAATCAAATGCATATGTAGATAGTAAAAGAGAATTTATTAGGTTAGCATTCAAGATGGGATTCAGGTGGTCAACAGTGACCATCTCATACTAGAGAAGCTGAGAATCTATTGTCCCCACAGTGCATGAGGCTGGGTGTCAGAGAGGTCCCAATCTCACACTGAAGACCCAGAGGGTTGCTGGTCTTCAGTCTAAGCTGGAAGCCCAGAGAAGTTTGTCCTAATACCAGGCAAAGGACTGCTATAGCAGTAGTGGATGAACTTGCCACGAGAGTGAAGGCAGGCAAGCAGGCAAAAGACAGTTTCCTTCTTCCACATCCTTCAGAGTTGCAAGCAGCAGTCAAAACGGTCCTCTCTCTGCAGACGTTTGAAACTCTAACCAAGCTCTTACTACTGCAAGAGGCGCAGCTGGGTAGGATCTGAATGTCACCCTTGCCGATACCTCCTGTGTTTGATCTTTACCTGTTATTTATTTCTAGTCTGCTGTCCCAAGATGCATTCCAAGTTTGCTCTGAGTATCCCACATCTACTTTCAGATGAAGCTAGGGAAGGGGGTTGTGGTGTACTTGGGCCAGAGAACTGAGCAATGCAGCCCTCACATAGAGAGAGCCACTCAGTGGGGGAGAGTTCTAATGCCTGGTTCTAATTCAGACCTATTGGATCAGCCTGCATTTCTGGAGCATGATTTAACACAGGCTTTCAGAGGATACCATGAGAATATCAGAGCCGTACTTCCCCAGGACAGGAGACCAGTGGTTCTCAGCCTTCCCAATGATGGGACCCCTTAATACAGTTTCTCACGTGGTGGTGATCCCCCCCAACCATAAAGTTATTTTCATTGCTACTTCATAGCTATAATTTTGCTACTGTTATGAATCATATAAATACCTGACATACAGGATATCTGATATGCAACCCCTGTGAAAGTGTTGACACAACCAAAAGGGTCACTTTTCTAGAAGTTGGGAGAGAGACCGAGAACAGATTATGTACTAGCTCTTTCAGAGAGAACACAGCCCTGAAAACACCCTGACCTCAGACTTCAGCCTCTAGAACTATGACTTAAAAAATCATTCAACAAATGTTTCTTATTTATTGTAGTGCTGGTAAATAACCACAGGACTTTTCACATGATAAGGAAGAGCCTTTCACTGGGCCTTATTCTTGGTCCCTCATAAATTATAAATTATAATTATTTCAAACATGCAAGTCATGGTCTTTTGTTACAGATACCCCAGAAATACATGAGTTCTTTCTGACATTGGATTAGGCTGAGCCTACCTTACTCATCCCAGAATCAGACTCTGACTATCTGGGACCTTTGTAATTTACTGGGTCAAGGAATTTGAGATCTCAAAAGACCGATGACTTAACAGGACCCAATGGAAATTGTAGAGATTTTTCCCAGAAGTATTTATGAAGAGGTAGTAAGGAGTGGGATAAAGACAATAGGATGCAAAGGATGACATTATAGAAATGGGAACAGATCAGTGGTTGCCATGATTTAGACAGGGAGCAAGGGCATGGCTCTCCAGAAGTAGAACAGTACTGACTCCTAATGCAGATGAACACTAGCTTCTGATTGTTGTAGTTCTACAGATCCATCGGGTGGATGAAACACAGAGCTGTGCATACACACAAACTGACACACTCAAAATCTGGTGAGACAGAAGAAACAATAGTCTAAATTATTTTACTGCTGTGCTTATTAGACTTGATAATATTACAGTTACAGGGGTACGAGTTACCAACAGGGGAAGCCGAGTCCTAGCCATATTATTCTTTCTTGTTTTCTTTTGTTAAGATTTATTTTGTTTTTATTTTTGTATATGTGTGTAGGCACGTGCATAAATGTGAGAACTGGCGCCCTGGAGGCCAGAGAAGGTGTCAGATTCCCACCCCCCCCCCCACCACCACCACCAGGAGCTGTAGGTACAGGTGATCATGAGTCCCCTGGTGTGGGGACTAACCCGAGTCCTCTGGCAGCTCAGCACATGCTCTTTAACCACTGAGCCATTTCTCCCGCCCAACTTGCAAATGTGTAATTTTTTTCAAAATAGAATGTATTTTACCAAAAAGAAAGTTTGGCTGGGAACCAGAACACAACAGGCATGGTTCTTCAGTTTCTGCTACCCACACTCTCTCATCCTTTGAACTTGATGGTGTCAGCTTAATTGCTTATTAAATTAATACCACAGTTCAGAGTGTGAATGTCTTAACAATTGTAGTTCTCAAAAATAGACTTGAAGAATTCAGAAAAAATATCAAGCATGTCCAATGGGACTTATTAGAATTTCTGTTCTTAATACAACATTAATTATACCTATCCTGGTATTTTCCACTCTGATTCAGATCCTGATAAATAGTTGAAAATATTATCAAAACTCAACCTTCTTGGAATCTTGACAGATAACATTCCCAAACGACTTGCATGTTTCATCAGTTTTCAGCTGGGGACTACTGCACTGATCAAACTTGGGCAATGCCCTATTTCAGCGCCAACATTTGTTGCACTTTTTTAAAAAAAAAAAGCAATTCTATAAAATATGATAACTGATTATAGGACATGGCCCTGGAATAGTCATTTGTACTATCTAAGCTTCCTTAGAGACGTAATCAGGTCTCATCCCTTCATTCAGGTAACAACTCTACGTTGTTTTCCACATTTATATTTAATGTGTTGTATTTGAGGTGCTCTGGTAACTGAAAAAACAACTATCGTTCAGGATTAGGGATAGCCAAGTTTCTATATGAAATACATTTCTGTGCATGTGCATTACATTTGTTTAATATATGCATAGAGAATAGAGTCTGTGCTGCTGTCAATGGTTATCTCTGGAAGACTGAGCTTGCAGGAGAGTCATTCTCTAAGGAATGTGTCCCTGTATTTAATCGATAAACAGGAAAGTGATATTAGATACCCTTTCAATCACACTGCCTGGTAACACAGTTATATAGCTCCCACTGTTGCAGGGATACACACAGACACACTGCACAGAGTATGCAATACCAGATCAGAAGTCCTATAGTGAAACAGACGACTATAGAATGCATGAGTTTTATCCTTTTCATTTCTCACATTTAATTCAGGCCGATACAGTCATCCATTTGAAACCTTCTGACCCATTGCATGCTTGCTTACCCTTTGCCCCTCACACTGCCAGCCTCATAACACACAGCTTTGGAACATTTCTTTCCATTCCCTGTCTAGTACAAAGAACTTGGTGTGCCCACACAGCCTGCTATGGATGAACCTTACTGTGTTGACTCCTCCAGCACTGAGACTTCTGTGGGAATTCTTCTTTTTGGCCCCAGTCCAACCCAAGTCCATCTGCTTGGTCAGTGACAGCTAAGTACAAAGGAGGCTGGCCCATGCAGCACAAGGAAACCACAAGGGAGTCTGAGATTCCTGTCTAAACATCAGGAGTCTGCAAACTATATGGTGAGGACTAAAAATAGCTACTCTGTTTTATGTCTTTGCTTTTCACTTCATTTTATTTTAAAATATATTTTATTTAGTCTTTGAGATTGTCATGCATATCTGCAGTGTATTTTGATTATATTTATCCCTTCACTCCCTACTTCGATTCCTCCCAAACCTCTCTCACTGCATCTCCCTCCTCCTTCTTCTCCTTCCTCCTCATTCTTCTTCTAACCTAAAGAGGCCAATTAATGCTTCCAATATGTGCACAGATGTTGGGTCATCCACTAGAATGTGGGCATCCTACTAGCAGCCAAACTCCTAAAGAAAATTGGTTCTTTCTTCCCTCACACACATCAACTGCCAATAGCTCCTTAGCTAGGAATGGGGCCCTGTATATTCTTCCCTATCCATATTGAAATGTTGCCTGGCTTGATCTTGAGAAAGCAACTACGCCCCTGTGAGGTCATGTGTGTGGTGACCTTATTGTGTCTCAAGAACATTGATTTGTAGAAGTCTTTCTCAACTGCCACTCTTTTGCTCTTTCTGCCCCCTCTTTCATGATGAGCCCTGAGTCTTGGGGGCAGCAGTTGTGATACAGACATCCTGTATAAGGCTGAACATTCAACTGTCACTTATTTTCTGCTGTCTGTCTGTCTCTGCATTAACTGTCCTCCACTGTAAAAAGAATCTTCTCTAGTGAGAGCTGAGAGTTGCACTCTACAAAAATGATAATAAGTATTTAGAAGGCAGGTTTAGACCAGTCAAGATAATCCAGATATCAGAAGAAAAAGGCAGGAAGTTGCTCCCTGATGTGGTGTTTGTACATCCTGGTTCAAAACATGTGTGTTTAAGTCCAAGAATTTAAGAAGGACTTAGAGCTCCCTGCGAGCAAAGAGGAAGACAATGTACTAATGAGTCTAATCTCTCAGAGAGGGAAGCATGGGAAGGAGGCAAACACTAACTTTGCTGGTAAGCATGGCATAGGGAGGGATTGCATCCTCAGGAGCTGCCTTGACAGAGAGGGAAAGCCATCACAAACTGAGCCAGGCTGAGAAATTGACTTCTGTGTGGTCATTGATGCAAGATAATCTGGGCTCCATTCTTAAAGGACACTTAGCATACATACAAGAATGGACCAAAGTCAAGATGTGATCATAGAAATAAGTCCTAGCCTTCACTTTTCTTCTGGTAGAAGCAGATAAGTTCTTAAGTTATCGATGGAATTGTGGACTATAGGCCTGAAAAACTCACAAGCCATAAACTTGAACTCCAGTGAGAATTCTGTTGTACTTTACTATCCCAGCTGTGTCTACTATGTGCTCTCATGGAAAGCAGCATGATCCCAGACATTTTGAGAACTCACTTAAATTCCATAAGTAACCCTAAAAACTCTACCAGGGAACTCCTACAGCTGATAAACACCTTCAGCAAAATGGCAGGATACAAAATTAACTCTAGAAACAAACACACAAACAAACAAAATCAGTAGCCCTACTATATGCAGATGATAAAGGGGCTGAGAAGGAAATCAGAGAAACATTTACAATTGCCACAAACAACATATAATCTCTTGGGGTAATGTTACCGAACAAGTGAAAGACCTATATAGCAAGAACTTTGCACCTTTAAGGAAAGAAATTAAAGAGGATACGAGAAAACGGAAAGATCTTTCATGCTCATGGATAGGTATGATTAACATAATAAAAATGGCAATCTTGCCAAAAGCAATCTACAGAATCAGTGCAATCTCATCAAAATCCCAGCACAATTCTTCACTGACCTTGAAAGAGTAACAATGCCCATGAAAGTACAAGAAGCATACCAAACACCAAATAGAATGGACCAAAGAAAAAAGACCCCTCGACATATAATAATCAAAACACCTACAATACAGAATAAAGAAAGAATATTAAGAGCAGTGAAGGAAAAAGGACAGGTAACAGATAAAGGCAGACCTATCAAAATTACACCTGGCTTCTCCATGGAAACCCTCAAGGCCAGAAGGTCCTGGATAGATGTTCTACAAGTACTAAGAGTCCACAGATGCCAGCCCAGGCTATTATACCCAGCAAAACTCTCAATCAATACACATGGAGAAAACAAGATATTTAATGACAAAGCCAGATTCTCACAATGTGTATCTACAAATCCAGCCCTACAGAAAGTTTTGGAAGGAAAACTCTAACCCAAGGAAGTTAACTATGCTCACAAAGACATAGGCAACAAATAATCCCACTTCACCAGAAACTAAGGGTAAACAGGACAAATATATTCACAATACCACTGCCAACAAGAAATCTAAAACAAACAAGCATTAACAATCAATGGTTCTTACTCTCCTCAACATGAATGGTCTTAACTCACCTATAAAAAGACACAGGCTAACAGAATAGATATGAAGTCAGAATCCATCCTTCTTCTGCTCACAAGAAACACATCTAAGCTTCAAAGATAAACATTACCTCAGGGTCTCAGGGTAAAGGGCTGGGAAAAGATCTTTCAATCAAACCCAAGAAGCAAGCAGGTGTGGCTATCCTAATATCTGACAAATTAGACTTCAAACCAAAATTAATCAAAAGAGATGAAGATGGTCATTTTGTATTCATCGCAGGAGAAATCCATCAACACAAATCTCGATTCTGAACATTTATGCCCTAAATACAAAGGCACCCACATTCGTAAAAGAAATGCTACTAAAACTCAAACCTCACATAAAACCTCACACACTTATAGTGGGAGACTTCAACATACCACTCTCACCACTAGACAGGACCACCAATCAGAAACTCAACAAAGAAACAAAACAGCTAACAGAAGTTATGTCTCAACTGGGTTTAACAGACATCTATAGAACATTCCATCCAAACACAAAAGAATATACTTTCTTCTCTGCTCCTCATGGAACCTTCTCTAAAATCGACCACATACTAGGAGGCATAACAAACCTCAACAGATACAAAAGAATTGAAATAGTCCCCTGTTTCTTATCAGACCACCATGCTTTAAAATTGGAATTCAACAACAACACAAACCACAGAAACCCTAAAAACTCATGGAAACTGAGCAATGTGCAATTGCACCACACCTGGGTCAAAGAAGAAATAAAGAAAGAAATTAAGGACTTCCTAAAATTCAACGAGAATGAGGACACGACATAACCGAACTTATGGGACACCTTGAAAGCAGTGTTACAAGGAAAGTTCATTGCACTAAGTGCCCATATGAAGAAAACAGAGGTAGTCACATTAGAGAATTAACAGCACAAACTGAAAGCCTTAGAACAAAAAGAAGCAAACTCACCCTGGAGGAGTAAACACCAGAAAATAATCAATTTGAGGGCTGAAATCAATAAAATAGAAACCAGGAAAACAATACAAAAAATCAATGCAACAAAGAGTTGGTTTTTCGAAAAAATCAACAAGATAGACAAACCTTTATCCAAACTAATGAAAAAGCAGAGAGAGAACATGCAAATTAACAAAATCAGAAACAAAAAAGGGGGACATAACAACAGAAACAGAGGAAATCCAGACAACTTTCAGGTCATACTTTGAAAACCTGTACTCCATAACTTGAAAATTCAAAGGAAATGGACAAATTTCTGGATAACTATCATTTACCAAAATTAAATCAAGAACAGACAAACAACTTAAATAGACCTATAACCACCAATGAAATAGAAGCAGTCATTGAAAGCCTTCCAACCAAAATAAGCCCAGGGCAAGATGGCTTCAGTTCAGAATTCTATCAGAAATTCAAGGAAGAGCTAATACCAATACTCCTCAAATTGTTCCACACAATAGAAACAAAAGGCACATTACCAAACTCTTTCTATGTTGCCACAATCACCTTGGTGCCCAAGCCTCAAAAAGATACAACTAAGAAAGAAAACTACAGACCAATATCCCTGATGAACATCAATGCAAAAATACTCAATAAAATACTGGAAAACCGAATCCAAGAATGCATCAGAGAAATCATCCACCATGACCAAGTAGGCTTCATCCCTGGGTTTCAGGAATGGTTTAACATACAAAAATCTATCAACATGATACACTATATAAACAAACTGAAAAAGAAAAACCATGTATTCATCTCCCTAGATGCTGAAAAAGCCTTCGACAAAATTCAACACACTTTCATGATAAAGGGCTTGGAGAGAGCAGGGATAACAGGAACATACCTACACATAATAAGAGCAATATACAGTAAACCAGTAAACCAACAGCCAACATCAAACTGAACGGAGAGAAGCTTAAGGTGATTCCTCTAAAATCAAGAACAAGACAAGGCTGTCCTCTCTCTCCATATCTCTTCAATATTGTACTTGAAGTTCTAGCTAAAGCTATAAGACAACAAAAGGAGATCAAGGGAATTCAAATTGGAAAGGAAGAAGTCAAACTGTCTCTATTTGCAGATCATATGATAGTTTACATAAGTGACCCAATAAACTCTACCAGGGAACTCCTACAGCTGATAAACACCTTCAGCAAACTAGCAGGATACAAGAAAAACTCAAAAAAATCAGTAGCCCTACTTTATTCAGACAACAAAGAGGCCGAGAAAGAAATCAGAGAAAGATCACCCTTTACAATAGCCACAAACAATATAAAGTATCTTGGGGTAATGCTTACCAAATATGTAAAAGACCTATACAATAAGAACTTTGTGGCTTTAAAGAAAGAAATTAAAGAAGATACCAGAAAATGGAAAGATCTCCCATGCTCTTGGATTGGAAGAATAAATATAGTAAAAATGGCAATCTTGCCAAAAGCAATCTACAGATTCAATGCAATCCCAATTAAAATCCAAGCACAATTCTTCACTGACCTTGAAAGGATAATAATCAACTTTGAATGGAAAAACGAAAGACCCAGGATAACCAAAACAACCCTGTACAATATAAGAACTTCAGGAGGCATCACCATTCCTGACTATAAGCTCTACTACAGAGCTATAGTCCTGAAAACAGCCTGGTATTGGCACAAAAATAGACAAATAGACCAATGGAATTGAAACAAAAATCCTGATATTAACCCACACACCTATGAACACTTGATTTTCGACAAAACAGCTAAAAGAATACAATGTGGGAGGAAAGCATCTTCAACAAATGGTGCTGGCACAATTGGATGATGGTGTGTAGAAGACTGCAAATAGACCCATGTCTATCACCATGCACAAAACTCAAGTCCAATGGATCAAAGACCTCAATATAAATCCAGCCTCACTGAACCTCTTAGAAAAGAAAGTAGGAGGTACCCTTGGACAAATTGGTATAGGAGACTGCTTCCTGAACATAACTCCAGTAGCACAGACACTGAAATCAACAATTAATAAATGGGATCTCCTCAAACTTAGAAGCTTCTGTAAGGCAAAGGACACAGTGGACAAGACCAAATGGCAGCTCACAGACTGGGGAAAGATTTTTACCAATCCTCCATTTGACAAAGGGCTGATCTCCAAAATATACAAAGAACTCAGGAAACTAGTCAACAAAACACCAAATAACCCTCTCAAAAAATGAGTTACAGAATTGAAGAAAGAATTCTCAATAGAGGAAATCAAAGAGGCTGAAAGACACTTAAGAAAGTGCTCAACATCCTTAGCTATCAGGGAAATGCAAATCAAAACAACTTTGAGATACCATCTTACTCCTGCCAGAATAGCTAAAATTAGAAACACCAATGACAACTTATGCTGGAGAGGATGTGGAGAAAGGGGAACACTCCTCCACTCTGGTGGGAGAGCAAACTTGTACAGCCATTTTGGAGATCAGTATGGCGGTTCCTCAGGAAAATGGGAATTAGTTTACCACAGGACCCAGCAATCGCCCTCTTAGGCATATACCCAAATGACCCACATCCATGCAACAAAGACATGTGCTCAACTATGTTCATAGCAGCATCATTTGTAATAGCAAGAATCTGGAAGCAACCTAGATGCCCCTCAACTGAAGAATGGATAAAGAAGATGTGGCACATCTACACAAAGGAATACTACTCTGCAGAAAAAAATAATGGAATCTTGAAATTCACAGGCAAGTGGATGGAACTTGAAGAAACCAACCTGAATGAGGTAATCCAGTCACAAAAAAGAGGAACATGGTAGATACTCACTCATATATGGATTTTAGACATAGAGCAAAGGATCACCGGCCTACAATCCATGCCACCAAAGAACTGAGGAAACAAGGAGGACCCTAAGAGAGACATGAGTACCCTGAGAAGGGGAAAGGGACAAGATATCCTGAGCAAATTGGGAGCATGAGGGGGGCAATGAGTGTGGAGGGAATTAGGAGAAAGAGAAGGGAAAAGGAAAACATGGGGGACTAGGAAGATTGAGTCAGGGGAGGAATAGAAGAGAGCAAGAAAAGAGATACCATAATAGAGGGAGCCATTATAGGTTTGAAGAGAAAACTGGCAGTAGGGAAATGTCTAGAGACCTACAAGGATAACCCCAACTAACAGTCTGAACAACAGTGGAGAGGCTACCTTAATTGCCCTTCCCTGATAATGAGATTGATAACTACCTTATATACCATTCTAGAGCCCTCATCTAGTAGCTGATGGAAACAGAAGCAGACACCTACAGCTGAACTCCTGGAATCCAGTTGCAGAGATGTAGGGCTGATGAACAAATGGGTCAAGACCAGGCTACAGAAACCCACAGAGACAGCTGAACTGAACAAGGAGGAGCTCATGGACCCCAAACTGATAGCTGGAAAACCAGCATAGGACTGACCCAGACCCCCTGAATGTTATAAGGCCTGGGCAGTCTATGGGACTCCTAACAGTGGGACCAGGAAATATCCCTAGTGCAGGAAAGGAGTTCGGGAGCTCATTCCCCATGCAGGGATACTCCCTCAACTTAGAGACAGGAGGGATGGCCTAGGCCCTACTCAAAATGACTTGACAGATTTTGATGATTCCTCCTGAAAGGTCTCAACCTCATTGTGGAGTGGGTAGGTAATGGGATGGGAGGGGGAGGGTGGGAACTGGGATCGACAAGCAAAATAAGAAAAAAATAATTTTAAAAAGTTTTTTTAAAAAGTTCAAAAGAAGAAAAAAAGAACTTAAGTTCCTAAAAAATAAAAATAAATAAATAATAAATAAATAAATAAATGGGAGTCATTCTTACTGTGGAACTTAGAATGTTTAAAAATTTTGAGGGAAATAAGAAAAAATTAATAACACAGGGAAAGTCAAAATTAATAATCTCAGTAAAGTAATACAATCTCCTTGGACCAGACTTTAAATAGAAACCTCATTTAGTAAATCTGAATGGTCCTCAAAGGAACAATGGAAAGACCCTAGGAAACTCGGGTGGATATGAAATAACAAAGGAGTAGAAATAAGCCGAGTTAATTATGCTAAAAGCCAAAGTACAAATTAAAATTACAAGAGAAACTTGGTCAGCTTCCTCAAGAGAGTACACAGGAGGGTTGCAGGTAATTGTAGCGAGATAGGGAAGCCAAAGACAGGAGCAAGATGTAAATCTCCAGCCACAAACAAAGACACAAACTCACAAGGTTCTTCAAATACAGACTGAATGAGATGGGTATGGGAAGGTTGACCTCTCAGGTCTCATTATGGAACCCTCAGACATATGCCATCATTCTCTGCTGTGATTCATCATACTGGACCACCCTCCTCAACCAAACCTTTGTCCCCTCCTTCTCTCAAGCAACCTCCCATTCTGCTTTGATGTTACATGCATCCTGTTATCTCTCTTTCACCCCTCCTGTAAAGTCTTTTCTAAGCCTCTCATCATCCCCTTTCTAACTGAATGATATACAGTGCACACACGCATGTGCACACACACACTTTAAGCAAGTTACACCTATTAGAGGAAATGTAAGTTTTTTTGTGTGTGTTTCTGAGTCTGGCTTTCTTTGCTTAACATAACTGTCTCCAGTTAAAACCATTCCTTACAAATGCCACATCATTTTTCTTCATGAGTAAATAAAAATTCCATTACATATCTGTACCTCAATTTCTTTATCCACTCAAACATTCAATGGACACCTCCCTTGGTTGCATTTCTTTTGTGAATGGAGAAACAATAAATAAGGATGTGCAAGCACCTCTATGGTATGTAGACTTCCAGTCCTTTGCGAATAAACCCTGGTCATATGCTAGTTGTCTTTTAGTTTTTCTTGAGAGCCTTCCACAGACTCCTACATTGGCTGAGCCAACTTCCCACTAGCAGTATATACAGGTCCTTCCATTATTTCATTGTCAACCGAATTTGTGATAGACATTTATACTGGAATGAAATGGAATTTCAAAGCAATTTTACTTGGCATTTGCCTGACAGTCAAAAGAGTTGAACAAGTTTCCAAGCACTTATCATTTTTGTCTCTTCCACTGAGAACTATTAGGCCCTTATACCCAATTTATTAGTTGAACGGTTTTGGGGTTGCCTTTTACTTTATACCTATTTACATGTTCTGGATACTAACTGTCTTTTGGATGGATAATTCTCAAAGCATATTTTCCACCACACTGTGGGCTGTCACTCATTATAGAGTTTTTCTTTTATTTAGCAAGCTCTTAGAATTTTTGCTTTTAGGCAAAAATTCTTGTCAATTTTTTGTATTATTTTGTGTTGTTAAAGTTCTTTCCAGAAAGACCTTGCCTATATGTTTATCTCAAAATGTTATCCCTATTCTTCAGGATTCTATGTCTTGCATTAAGGTCTTTAGTTCATTTTAAACTGATCAGGGGGTAGGGGGGTTCTAGCTTTCTTTCCTCTGTGTGTGGCTGCTATCCAGTGTTCAAATGAGTGGGACTTCCACCTTCTGTGGGTATCATCCATGTAATTACCTTCTGGTTCCATAGTTATGAACTTCCTTAGTTTATGTTTATCTCAGAATAGCTTCTTTACCAATTTAAAAAGGTAACTTTGTTGAGAGCCATACTTCCCTGACTTTTAGTGTTATTGTTAAGAACTCTCATCTTTCTCTCATATTTTCCTTTGTATCTAAGTTGGGTTTAAATATTGTATAGTATTTTTAATTTTAATTCTATCTCATACATATGGCTGTTGCTAATCTCAAAGATGCAAGGAGAAAGACTATCAACTCAAATCATCATAAGCCAAATTAATTAAAGCAAGTTTTTTATTATTATTATTCTTGTATATGGACTGTCTCTCCCTAAAAGCAGGGTTCAAGAGATCAGCATCAGAGTGAGGAAGACACTGTTTTTGTTTTTCCATGACAAGGTTTCTCTATGTAGCCCTGGCTGTCCTGGAACTAGCTCTGTAGACCAGGCTGGCCTCATACTCAGAGATATGCCTGCCTCTGTTTACTAAGCTTGGATTAAAGGTTTATGCCACCACCTGGTGAAGACAAGGTTTTTATAGCTCATGGGTATGGAGTTTACGAATAGGCAGAGTTATAGAAACAGAATGCAAGCATAACAAGTTAGTCATAGCAACCTCCTGAAACAAAGCCATGAGCCATGATTGCAAGGTGGTCACAACAAGGTAGTCATAGATGATCAAATTAGCTTTTTGAAACACAACCAATTGTAGTTAAGGTTCCATATGAGGCATAGCCCAGTTCTTGAGAAACAGAGATTTACTCATAAACAGGAAAGTTTGTCTTTACTGTAAGATGACTTTTACACCTATAACAGAGGCAGGATGGTTCATCAGTGTTTTGCCTAAGCAGTGTTTGCATATCACATAGGCCAGACGAGGGTGTCAGATTTCCTGGAACTGGAGTTACAGACAGTTACGAGCTGCCATGTGTGTGCTGGGAAGAGTAAAACCTTGGTCCTCTGGAAGAGCAGTTGGTGCTCTTCAGCACTGAAACATTTCTCTAACTTCTATGCCCCCCCACTCTCTACAAAATTGTGGAAATGGTTTCCTCTGATCAATTTTTTTTTTTCAGAAATCCAATTTCTTTACTTACTTTTTCTCCTGTGTTGCTGACTCTCTTCTCTGAGCATGTCGTTTTGAGGTTCTAAATGACTTGTGTTAGGATGACCATTTCTGTCACTAAATCTGGATTTTTGCCCTAATTCTGATGAGTAGCTTCTCTGAACCTTTAGGTTTATCTGAGCTCCTTCTATCACATGCTTTGTTTGTTTGTTTGAGTTTTTATTTTTGTAAATTTACATTTTGTTTTAATTTTATTCTTTCACCAACTCCTCTCAGATCTCCCTTACCTCCATACCTACCTAACTTCATGTTCTCTCCACCCCCCACACTCACAAACACAACACCCACACACCCACACCCACACAAACACACACCAAAAAAACCCCAAAAAAACAAAAATGGATATAAAAACAAACAAGAAATATTTTTTAAAAAATTAAGACAAGACAAAAAACAAAGAAAACAAGCACACACATGCAAATCACAAATGAATTGCATTTTGTGTTGGCCAACTCCTCCTCGGCATGGAGCCTGTGTACGACTGATATACACAGTGACACTCCACTAAGGAAATTGATTTTCCCTTTCCAAGTAGGTATCAAATGCAATTAGCTTCTTGGTTAGGGGTAGGGCTTTCTTAATTGTATCCCAGCATTCCTGGGTACTATAGTCATGCTTTTATTAAACTGATATTTTAAACACAGTATTTCATCAGCCTTATTCTTTATCTGTAATATTCTTTTTCTGTTTTGTCATGGCTATTGGTGATACTTTCCACTGCTTTTTCTCTTAATTTTCTCCCTTGCATTTTTGTTTCCAACATTTCTATTTATTTCTGTTTTGAAATCCACATTTCTGAGCTCTTTATGTGTTGCTGCCTTCCCTCCCCAGACCCTGACTGAGTTCATCTGCTTGCTTGAATTCTCTTTGAGATCACCAACCATTTCTACTAGACTTTTGAACTCTTTATCTGGCATTCTGTTATTTCAGAATCCTGTAATTTGGCAGTGGAGAAATGGAGTTGTAGTCTCTTTGAGACATCACCAGTACCTTGATTTTCCATGTTTCTGAGTTACAGTTTGTTAACCTCTTTGTTTAAGATATGTTTTCCCGTTTTAATTGGAGATCTTATTGAGCAGTCTACTTTCAAAGGCTCAATACCCAGTGTCACTCCGGAAGGAGAAGACGCTCAGCTTTTGGATGAAGCTTCTGCTTCTCCCCCAGAATCAGGAGCCCCACAGCTGGAGTTGTATTGGGCGTGGCTTGCTTCTGCTCAGTGTGCCATTTGTCATTTTCTCATCACCCTTTAGCGGGTCTATCACTCACCACCCTTGTGAGTTTTGGATGCTCTCCCTCTTTCTCTCTGTGAGATAGTGTCTATTCATTATTACACAGACACTTCTCCTTAAATGGATCCCTTGGAGTAGCTTCTACTCTGACATCTTATCTAGAAATGTCATGTTGCTCTTTAATAAATGATGAGAATAATCTCTACATTGATCTGGCTAAAAATTCATTAAGTTCTTAGCAGTCAGGAAAAAAAACCAATAATGGTGAAAATCAGCATTGTCACCATCCATCACAATATTGCCATTATATGACAGTTGTGGGACACAGACATTTTGTATCTGTGAGTTTACCCCCTCATTACCATTTGTTTTGGAGTGTTTTAGAAAAAGCATGAAATACTGGATAAATATGTTTTTAATTGTCATCAGTGTTCCTGCTTGCCCAACATCAATTCCTTTGCTCTGGTAGCAGAATTCCTTCTGTAGAGGATGAGGTAAGTCTAGAGCATCAGAGATGCCTTGTCTAGTACAAAAGCTGGGTGTGTCTAACATAACACTCAATAAAGTGGAATCCCATAAAGAGGCAGTTTGACTGTGGGTATAAGGCTGTAATGAAGCCACCCACTTTCATCTCTATGGTCTCTTTTTGCATGAGCCACTAACTTGTTTGTGTTAAATAAGTTGGTAGGAGCTGCATTTGTTTCACCTAAAAACCCAAAGCCTCAGTCGAAGCAAGTGCTTGCCATGCTGGAGAGCTATTAGAGTCTAAGAATTAAATTTGGTCCTTGGCTCTCGTGGACTCCTGAGGAAAACCAGTGTGAATGTGTCAAGACTTCCTTAGGCAGGAACTTAGACCTGTAATGCCAAAGTTTGGCAACATTTGCACATCATACCAGATCTGAGAGATCAAGAAACCCCCCCACCAAGAGAAGGGATGAAGACAAGGTTATCTAGAACCAGTAGATGATACAAAGAAAGAAATTCTAAGGCAAAAACAAATCCTTGCTCAAAATCCCTTCTCCCTATACTATGCAAAAGGCAACTTACAACTTTCAGCTGATTAAAATATGCAATATCAAAATCAAGTTCTATACAAATCGAGGCATCTCTCAACAAAAACATGTGGTCTATGGACTCCTGAAAATAATGAAAAATCACCTATGATGAAATGGTTAAACAAAAGAAATTTTCAGTGCAATATAAATTGAAAAATCCCAAATACTTGGAGGAAAAAAATAAAACCTGTTAATGTACATTATGATTAGTTCTTTTCTGTATGTGCACTGAGATAAACTAGGAATTTTTTTTCAATAGCAAAAGGCAGAGAGAGAGAGAGAGAGAGAGAGAGAGAGAGAGAGAGAGAGAGAGAGAGAGAACCAGCCATTGAGATGAGCGCACTTTAACATTAGAAACTTCTCAGTAGTATGCTGTGTGTGTCCATTGCAGCAGAACTTTCATTTCCACTTGGGATTTAAATGTCCTCCAGTAAAATTCAGCTCAGGTCAGAAACCCACCTAAAAGCCACTCTTCAAATTGAATATTAGGTTACTAACATTGACGTCAACATGAATCTTAAGGAAAATATGGTAAGTACCAATAAATTTACTTTTGCCCCCTAAGACAAAAGAGAACATACTTTAAGCCATCCATTTTTTAAAATTGGCCTGGCTCAGGTCTGAAACTGTATCAGCAGATCTGTCTCCCCACAGTCTCTGTTAATAGATTAGGAGTATGCCATTTCAGGGTGAAATGCCTGCAAAGGAGATTATATTGCTTTGCCATGTGGAACTAACTTGAGCCAAGAAAAGAAGTAAGATTTTACAAGACCACTGTTTTTACAGTTTCTGGGGCAGCACAAAGGTCATAGAAGTTCCAGAGGCTCAGACCCCCAAGAACCCAACTATGGTCATTGGGAAATGGTTTTCTTTCAGCTGAGATGTCTATCATTCTATCTCCTCCCTACTTCTAAAAAAAAAAATTCTAGTGAAAAGACTAGGGCTGTATTTGATAATCTCTTCCATTTACATGGTAATCTTGTATAGTTAAACATAAAAATAATCTCATTCACTTTCACAATTTACAAGTCTGGAACTTGGGGTCAGAAGAGTCCATCTGTGGGTCAGTTCCCTGATATTTGGAAGGAGTAGATCCAAGAGGGTTTGCTATGTGGGTCTTTCCATCAGAAACTTCTACAGGTGTTATCAGTTGGGTCAACTTCTCAGTTCACCTGAGGCTTTTAAGTAGTTAACCCTTCAAGAAATGCCACTTTCTTGGGTGAAGTCACACAGCCTCTCTTTCCTGGCCTCATCTGCAAAAGCAAAAGAGCAGCCTGGGGGCTCTCTAAATTCTCCCAGAATTCTGTGAATTTACTGGTGGTTATGTATCTTGGTATAAACATTTCTACCAACTCCATGGGGTTTATAAGTTTTATTCATAACATGTATATGTGTGTGTAGAATGACTTTACTCATTAAAATATGTAATTAGGCTTGTGGGTTTGTAAGATCTTTAAATGCCTCCATGTCTGGCAAGATATTAAGTATAAGGACATTTATGTTTCCCATACCCATGGTACACATCACTTCCAAGACAGCAAAGATAGCTGACAACTTGTTCTTAGGTCTTGCCAGCAATGAGTAAGTGGGCTTCTCTTCAGGAAATAGGAGGCATAGCTTTTAAGGGGTGGGACTTTGATCAAGAACAGAGTTTTAAGACAATGAATTCAGGAATGCCAGAAAGAATGGGAGTTGCTGAGAATATAGCTCACTTTCTGACATTCCCAAGATTCTGGGCTCTTGCAATTATCCTCAGTCTCACAGTGGTTTGTAGTGGTCAAGTGGGGGTGGTTAGGATCTGAAATTATCCCTACAGTCTCCAGCCTTTTATTCAAATTGGGTCTCCCTAACCCTTCCTCATCCAGCCTAGTTTTCTTTAATGAGGCACTTAAATGCTCATTCCACTTCATCCCAGAGGAGAATGAGATGGAAGGAAGTGAGGAAATCATCTTAAAAGAAAACATACATTTAAAGGTGATGCATACATATCAGTTTTTATCAGAGGGAAGGAGAGGTTTAAGCTACTCTTCTGTTAGCTTTCTATTCCTGTATCAAAATATGCAAGATCGTCATCTGTTATGGAGGAAAGTTTTATTTGAGCTCATAGGTTAGGAGGTTTCCGTCCACAGTTAGTTGACTGCACTGTTTTGGAGCTGTGCTCAGACAGAATATCATAAGGAGAATATGTGGTGAAGGAAGCTACTCATCTTTTTACAGATTTAAAAAAAAAAAAAAAAAAAAAAAAAAAGGAGGAGGAGGCCAGAATCCCAAGATTCCCCTCAAGGAGATTCCCTCAATATCCTAACTTCCTTCCATTCCCAATAGGCCCCATATTTTCTACAGGCATTGCTACTTCCCAGTAGCACCAGGGACTGGGGACCAAGACTTAACATGACCATTAGAAACATTTAAGGTTCAAACTCTAGCAAGTTTGCTACTGTCTCTCATTTTTTTGGTGGAGTTGCCCACTTCCTCAATAGATAAGCTTCCCTTTCCAAAGGTGCTATTTCCCTTTAGTCATCCCCAGCCCTGGTGCTGTGTGGCAGTTTTCCTCCAAGATTAAAACTTCCCATCTTGAGAGAAGTCCATTAACACACCAGATGCTTACATGAGTGTGAAGCCTTCTGTCCTTCAAGGAAGTTTTGATCCTCAAGCTCAGGAAGTAAAAATGTCCCAGAAAGTCCCAGACTGACCAGTTTCACCAGGGCCCCTCTTCTCTGAGATTATATAAGCAGTAAAGACTGTGCAGAGATACTTTCAGACCAGATCAACTGCCCAGACCAACTGACCTAACCCAGAAAAGACATTCTCCAAATGACTGAGCTGCCTGCAGGCTGTGCAGTACGATCTAAGTTTCCAGCTTTCATGAGCTGTCATCCACACTCAATGATGCAGCTCTTTGAGTCCTTCATCTTCCTGTAACTCATTACTTGCATCCCTCACCCATATCCCTATAACAAGCCCAAATAGAACTCACTGCCTCACCAAGTTGGACTTAAGCTGTTTCTGTACTTTGGTTTATTTCGGGTCCCTATAGAAGGTGAGTAGTTTGTTCACATCTCCGCAGGAATAGTGTCATACTACACAGAGCTATGTGGACTATCTGTGGTAGGATACGGTACAGAGGTCAGTTAAACAGTGAGTACTGTCTGACTTCATCTAGAGCCGTGGTTCTCGATCTGTGGGTGGAAACCCCTTTGGGGTTCACCAACCCCTTTTACCTAAGATCATCAGAAAACATAGGCATGTATGTTATGATTCCTGAGAGGAGCAAAATTACAGTTATTATGTAACAACGAAAGTAATGTTATGGTTGGGAGTTACCACAACATGGGGAACATGTTAAAGGGTCACAGGGTTAGGAAGGCTGAGAACCACAGATTTAGAGCTAAAAATCACCACCTTTGTATGTTAAGAGTCTTCTGGTATGTTACAGCAGACAAAACAAAGAGCAAGCTTGTAAAAAGAAATAAGAGTACGGGGTAGGAACAACATTGAAGAAAAATAATAACTGAGGATAAAAGATTGATATAAATACTCCAAAGAATACTCTAGAATGTAAGCGGCTTCTATGTAAATGAGGCCAGGGTGGCACCTTCTCCAAGCCTTTCTTAGTGTCTTTGGAACCTGGTCCGTGGCATTTGAAGGCTATAGTTGAAATCCCACGATGGCTGAGTCCAGATTCTGGAGGAACAGTAAAGAGGCTTTTACTTGGGAGCTTGAACTCTGGGAACCCCGAGTGTTATAGACCTCCTTACCCGTGTTTGGTGCTGGTGTCAGAGCACAGGGCACTTCGAAGTGCTGGGAGGAAAATCTGGAGAACTGAGGGTTTGTGGGAAAACGACATCTGAGCCACTGCACCCCTGGCGTGGAAAGACACCTAGGCCAAAGCCCAAGCTGTCCAAGCAACACTTGCCCTGTAATTTCCAGCTCATATGGGGATAGCTATCTGGGCCGGTCATGAGCAAATGGCCAAATCCTCTAGGAAATCCCTAAATGGACCTGTGGGATCCCAAATACCAGAACAGGATTATGCAGGGAGCTGAAAGGACATGAAGAAAGTTCACTGGTAACTTCACTGAGTAGTAGTTGACATTAGTATGAAGTCCTCCCTCTTTAAGCAGCAGGTACACAAATGATGGCCATTTCAAGGAACCGTGCCAACTTTCCATTGGCAGATGGTGTGCTGTGATGGTTTCCATTGATGCTGCTGGAGCTCCATTAACCCCTCCACACCATCTTCTCCTGTCCCCTTGTGGCCACTGATGGATTTTGGGAGCCAGCTGCCTAGGGCAGACCCTCTCAGCAGAAAACAAAGCAGGTGGAGATGACAGCTGGGCTCCCATCTCATCTAGCTAATCCTCAATCTAACAATGTCATGGAGAAGAGATCTCAATTATTTGATGGGTTTACATTTAGTCTACTCTTGTCTGATAAGAGGCACTCTTTGAAAAAGGACCCGTCAGTCACAAGAGGAAATTTAAGGGTACTGCACCCCCTGCTGGTGAATTTTTATCATTATCAGAATTTAATAACGGCCTCCTGACACTGGGCATGGTTAATATGAGACAGGCAGGCAGAATTGCAATTCCTCCCAGCAGCTCTTACCATAGTTACAGAGCATCACTCGATCCCTCATTAATATTTATCTGACATATCGTTGTTAATCTTTGTGCTTGTACCTCCCCCACCACCTCCACCACCATTTCATTGCTTTAACCTAAGCACTGCTAAGGATAAAACTATCTGACATCTTTAAGCACGCATGCAAATATTATTTTATTCTTCAAAACATAGACAAGTGCTTCACTTGGGGGGGGTTGTAGTCTTTTTTCCAAATTTTACCCAAGGAACTCTTTTATTTAAAACATATGACTTCTGTTCTACCACGCTTAGCTGAGCTAAGAACAAACACTTCCTTATTCAGTGAGGGGAAAGGGCACCTAAATATAGACATGCAATATAAATTTGATCCTCTGCACACATTTATATAAACATAAATAATATGTCTTAGTAGCTGGAGCTCCGTGGAAAGCCTCAACCTAGTTTGGTTATGGAAGTAGACGTTTTCTCTGCAGGGTTTCCTCCTGTTTGGTCACCCCTCCTCCTCCAAGATAAAAATAGCTAGCTGCATATTTCAGGTACAATATCTCTCTCTCTCTCTCTCTCTCTCTCTCTCTCTCTCTCTCTCTCTCTCTCTCTCTCCATTCTCTGGGAACCTCTATGTATCATTGTCCAAGGTTTTCCCCCTGCTACTCATCCCTGCCAGGTTTGAAAACGCCTGCAGTGGCCTCACTCTCGCTCTTGGATAATACAAAAATATGTAACATAAACAATATCCTCAGAGACCAGAACTGTTCAAATCATCTTTTCTCTCTGTATATTTACTTGTTATAGTTAATAGTATTTCTTAGTACTATTTCTTAGTAAAATTTTAATATAAAATGAGGCTATGTTGGCAAAGACCTTCTCACATGCAAACTGGTCTCCCTTGGAAGACCAGTGTAATAAGTGTAAGCTTTACATCACAATGATATTAAAATACTCTTGCTTTACATCACAATGATATTAAAATACTCTTGCAACATTCAGACGTTTGCGGTTAGTGTCCCCTTGATAACTGAAATACTATGAGACACTCTAAAGTGATAAAAACTAAAAAGAATTAAGTTTATGGTTATGATTTAGTGGTATGCATTTGTACAATGTAATTCTGTATATTTGTAATTATCTCTCCCCTATAATACAGGAAATCTAAGAAATCATAATATCAAGTAACTTTTGTCAGGATGGATGCCAAAATGCCTAGTGACCTTTGACCAAGTTTTGCACATTGATCAGCCAGAATGTGGCTTTGGCTTTTGAGGTGGCAGAGAAATCCAAATTTAATACTTCTTAGACCGCATGAAATCAAATCTGGCTGGTGGGTGAAAATGTGTCTGCCTCTGTAGGGGCAGGTTTAAAAACAGCAAGGTCTATTCAAAAAATGCATTCCAAGGGGCTGGTTATTTTTGGAGGGGGTAAAGGGAGGAATATCTCATTTTGATGTTGAACAAGGAGAATTTGAGGTTTTAGATTTTACCCATTTTACCAGGAGCCTGTATTCAGAGGCTCAAACTGCCAGACAATGGTGTGTATTGCGTAGGAAATCCTGAAGACATTAATATTAATGACTTATCACCAATCCTGGCAGAAGGAAGGAGAATTAAATGGTAACTTAAAGTTACTACTTTTCCCCTCCATCTCCTTGCAAGTGGATAGCCATGGATTCCTTCACTATCAAACCAACACCTGAGACTTAGCTGACCTTTCCCACCTGTCAGGAAGCTAGCCAGAATCATGCTTCTCTAGACAAATAAAATCATGGGTGGGAAGCACAGACCCGGGTCAGTTTGGATGACTGTGCAGTATTTATTATTGCTCTACTTGTCAGGGTAATTTACTCACTTAGATAATCCGTGTGTATCAGGTCTGTTCTCATTATGACCACCTTTGCTTGGAGCAGTGCCATGAAGCCCATGTCTGTAATAAACACACTGGGGTACCTCATGGGCAACTACATGGTAAGGAGGTTTGCACAGTATCATTCAACATGACCGGAACCCAAATCCCTGACACAAGACCAACTCCAATGCAAAAAACGAAGACTCTTTATTTGTGAGTTAACTCAATTCCCTCTGTCTGAAGCAACTGCAGCAGCAGGAGCAGGGCAGGAGAGACCCAGAGCAATGAGGGAAGGGGGTTTATATAGTAGCCAGGAGGCGGGGATGAGGATGGGGTGGGGGTGGGGGATGAGGGGTGGGGGAATTCCAAACCTGCCTAACTATAGGCTTGTGATTGGCTCAAGCCCTCCAAGACTGCATAGTTACAACCTGAGGATAGACTCAAGCCTGGACTGAATTGATTGGCTGCCCCAGGGAAAGTCTAGGCCCTCTAGATGGTGATTGGCAGCCCCCAAGAAGTGGAAAGGTAGGAATTTCCAGTCTAGAGGAATCCCCAGCCAAGAAAAGTCCAAACCCAGGAGTAATTCCAAGCTTGCTTGCTTGGGATTGGTCGGTTTTTCTAGCTCAGTGATTGGCTAGTTTTGAGTCAGGGGCAGAGACAGCTCTAATTCCGGCCAAACTGTGTTTCTTCTTCTGGTTCTTTTTGGCTTTGAGGATCCAATTCTAGTGCCCGGGTGAGTTTCTTTTACATGTTCCGAATGTAGGTGCCAAGTGTGTCCTTTTGGTGCTGGTTTAAGAGTTAGGATATTTTCCTCGCTCTAAGCTTAGGGATAAAGTGTCTCTTCTGCTGGCTGGGGTTCCAAATCCAGGGTGTGCTTCTTTTACTGGGTTGGGACTTGGAGCCCAGACATTCGGGGTCTGTGTAGGGGCTATGGACCAGGGGTTTTCTGGGGCCTGGGTCTCTTAGGCCCACATATTTTTGGTAAGCTCAATGACCTTGCTTGTTGCCATTTAGAGGTTGGCGGCAGAGTCCCCACCTGCCTGCTCCTGAGGAAGGGAAGCCTGGGAGGTCTCAAGTCTCTGCAAAGGACACAAACACACTCTGCCTAGGGGAAAATGAAAAGACAAAAATCAACCTAACCGTGAACTAGAAACACAGATTTCAAAGTCATGTGTTTACCAGGTCCAAATCAAAGGATTAATTGGTGTCTTGGTTTCTTTCCCTGCTGCTGTGATAAAAATAATGTAGAAAAACTCGCTATTCAAGGTAGAGTCCATCACAATTCGAAGCTACGGCAGCAGGCGCCCGCAGCAGCTGTGCATATTATGAGAAAACAGTGAACACTTGCAAGATGCTTGGCTCCCTTGCTCCATTTTTGCAGTCCTGGATCCCAGTCAGGAAATAGTACCACCCACAGTAGACATGCCTTTCCACCTCTGTTAATGCAGTCAAAATAATCCCCTAGAAGCATGCCCAGAGGCCCACCTTCCAGGGGATCCTGGATTCCGCTCACCACAAGAACTGGGATTCTGTAGATGATAGTAAAACACAAATCCGGAGTCAGCAATTCCCACTGGTGTTTTTGTCGTTGTTTTAGTTTGTTTTCATGGTCTCACTTTAACTCTGGCATTTCATCTTATTACTCTGTGAAGGACTTTCAGGCGCATACTCTCACGTGGTCATCTTTCTTACACTGATTTGAACCACCATCATCAAAGAATAACCCCGATTCAGAAGACAGCCATTTTGAAATGATGTCACTCTTCCTAAGAGACTAGGAAAGTCCTTAGGTAATTTACTTGATGTTATTTTCCAGTATTTCTAGTTTTGCATGCTACATCAGGCAAAGCAATATTGGACTTTAATTTTCTTCAGTCATAAGAAAAACCAGTTAAACTTGCTGTTTAGTTATTTTAACAGTGTTTTTCCCCATAAAGACTTTTTATGATAAAAGTGGGATTTCTTTTGTTCCTATTTAGTACCAAGAAAAGTCTCCTCCTTGGTACACTTAATTTAATATGTATAATACTCTCATTAGCTAATATTAATTTTAAACTAAAGAAAAGTTGGAATATTCAAAAAAGAAATGTAAATGGCCATCAAATGTATGAAAATAAGCTTTTTATTCAGAGTAATATACAAATGAGATTAATTTTTCTCCTAGTAAACCACAAGAGGTGTAGCTAGCCAGCCCAATCCTAACATTTTCATGATGTGGCAGCATCTGCCATGGACCTATGGAAATTCTGAGCCATACAGCCTTGATTGAAGAAATCAGTTCTCATATAATACATTGTTACTCTACAGGCAACAATTGTGTCTTGGTTTAGAAACCTACTTCTGAGAACCCACAGTAGAATATGCTAATTTCCTCCAACACCTTGTTTGTTTTGAAATTTCAGGTTACTAAATAAACACTGTACACTCCAGCCACACAGCCAGAAGGGAACTAAGTTAAAAACCAATTAGATGCAACCCTTTAGAAACATCATTAAGAGACAGCTGAAGGGAAGCTTTTCTCCAATTGTGTGCGGCTTGGAGTGCAGATGAACATAAATAAACCTTTCAGGTGAACAATCCTTGCCTTCCCAGAGTCAAATCAGAGAAGTAGAAGGTGGCTTGAGTCTGTGGTGTACATTTTGTCCAAGGTTGAAATAAATATTCCATCCTGCAGGGAAGCTCCTTGAACAGGAAGGTAAACAACACAAAATAGCTTCAGGAAGTCCCTGAAGCTGACCAGATTCACTAGGCCACTCCCCTGACAGAGTAAACAATAAAAGCTGGGAGTCCCTCTCACAGAAGGGAAGCCAAGCTACTACAAGCAGGACACGTTTTAATATTAAAAGAACAATGTATAGGCAAATGCTTGTTTCAATATTTATCTGGTGTTTTTGAGAAGTTTTTAAATGTTCATTTTTTTCCCTCTCTTTGTGAGAAGTACTTAGCTATATAACACAGTCCATCACTCTAAAAAATTATGTCATCTAGCTATCCATCCATTACCCATTTCCAGCTACTTACAGATCTAATTGTAGAGGTTTCAAGGGACTATGCAGTGTGTGTGTGTGTGTGTGTGTGTGTGTGTGTGTGTGTGTGTGTGTGACAGAACGAGGCTAATTTTGGTAATTACCTGCTATTCTCACACAGTTGCCTTTCCCTGCAGAAAGTTCTACAGCCTTGCTATAGGAAATGATGTGATCTGTTACCATCTTAAGGAGTTTCTTCAACTTCCTTTAGCAAGGGTGACTCTTGTGTCACTGATGCCTGCTATAAGATGCTCTATAAAGTTTTGCCTTTTCCCAGGAACTACTTTTCTTATCAGTCACAGTCCCCAACCAGGGGAAAAGGGAGCTAGGAAGGAAGGGGGCCAAAGATATCAGCACTGAACTGGGCACAACTCACCAGGCATTGGTGGTAACCCTCAGCATCTACCAACTGAAGCAGGTAGAGTACCACAAGTTCAAGGCCAGCCTACCCCACATAACCAGTTCAAGACAAGCCTGCACTACATGCTGAGATTCTCTCTCAAAATCACAATATTAAATAAATAAATATTTTAAGTTAGTTATCAAAGCTCTTGGAAAACCTTGAAGCCTATAGACATTAGTTTTATTATTAATGTGTCAATTCATTAATTCACAGATTCTTCTCCTATTAGTCAATAACAGATCTTCCTGTCAAGTTTAGAAATCTTACCTGTGATCTAAAATTCTACTGTATTATACAATAGATAAGTAATCACTTTCTGAGAGCCACAGCTACCTTGAATTTAGAAGTCTCATTGTGCATTATTCTCTAATCACCTCCCCGCAGAACTACATAATCCACTGCCCCTGACTAAGCTATCAGCAAGTATTTCAAGGTATTTGATTACATTGTGTTAAGATATGTCAACGTGATTGGTTTGATAAAAAGCTAAACGGCCAATAGCTAGGCAGGAGGTATGCCAGGACTTCTGGACAGAGAGAACTCTGGGAAGAGATAGGCAGAGTCACAAATAAGGCACAGGCAAAGCAAGATATGCAGGAGGAGAGGTAAAATCCACACATCACATAACAGCACATAGATGAATAGACATTGAGAGGACCAGGGAGAAAGACCAAAGCCATGACAGGTTTCTAATGCCCCTGCCAGGGACCAGGCCTTAGTTTCAGTTTACTGGAAACAGCTGGAGCTGAGCAAGCAATTCTTGGGAAGGCTGAAACTCAGGGCAACCATTCAGAGGGTGACCCACAGCCACGTACAAGGTTAAGAGAACTAAAGAATTTCCCCCTACATCTGAAAAGCCCCTAACCACTGAGCCGACAACCAATCCTATAGCAACCCTTAAACTTTCTGTTTAAACCAAACAATCAGCCCCCAGACTAATCTCCCCTAACTTGGTTTATGGGGGGGGTAGGGGCTTCCAGCCTCTTAGGTTGTTGCCATTTGCCACCCCAACATGTTGGATTAATAAAGTACTCTCACTTATTGTGCATGACTGGTAGTGTTTTAATGAGACTTCTCCCAGACCCTAACAGAATGGGTTAATTTAAATTATTGGAGCTAGTTAGAAACAACCCTAAGCTAAGACCAAGCTTTCGTAATTAATAATAAGACTCTGTGTCATGATTTGGGGGCTGTGGGTCCAAGAAAAATCCGTCTACAAACAAGAACTGACACATTGACCTTTGGCCTTAGATGCATCTTCACCGCTCACAAAACATAATATCTCCCTGCCTCCCCTGTATGGAATGCTCTCCATGCGGAATGGCCAAGCTGATCAGTCTCACGTACCCTCCAAGCAACACAGAAATTAGAAGTAAATGACTTTCTAAAGTTTCATTTATTGATTTTCAAGTTTTAAAAAAAAATTTTTATTTGCTTATGTGTGTGTCTGTATGAGAGTGTACCTCCTATCTGTGATTATCCATAGAGGCCAGAAGAGGGAGCTGGAGCTACAGACAAGTGTAAGGTGGGAACAAAAGCCTGGTTCCCTCAAAGAACAGCCGTCTATCTAGCTTAAGCACTGAGCCATCTCTCCAGCCCGTGGTAATTAATTCATGGTGGCATTAAGTATATGTCATTATATTCTGTTCTTATTTACACCCTTCTCTGTATGCCAGGACTTCTGTCCCCCTCGCTGGCACCCTTTGTACTCCCAAACAGTCCTCTCTTCGGCTTTCTTTCATGTATCTCATCATGTCATATGTATTCCATTACTCTTTATTTTCTTCATCCCCTCCTTCCTTAAGAGCTGTCCTTTCTCTCTCACAGTCCTCTGCTTTCATTACACACACACACACACACACACACACACACACACACACACACACCACTTCCCAGTCCATTGGAATCTACTGGGTATTTGGATGTGTCACCTAGAGCTGCTGTCAAAAGTTAGTAACTGCTTACTTAGTTAGTGCACACCTTTAATCCTAGCACTCAGAAGTCAGAAGCAGATGGATCTCTGTGAGTTCAAGGCCTGGCCTGTATAGAAAGAACTTGTCTTAACATTAAGTTCATAACTCCTTTTATGTGTCTCAGAAGGCAACTTCCCTTTAACACACACTTTTTGGGATTTAAATTTCTCAACATCACTAAATCCTAAGTTTCAATCTTACTAATATTGAGCTTTGAACTCATGTCATCAAAATGTATTTGTTGACATCATCATTGTCCTATCTGCAAGGCTGTCACCCCCTATTCAACAACAGGCACTGATACTGCTGCCATCCTTGCTGTAATGCCAGTTGGTTCTCTCCTGAGACCTCTCATCATTCTTAGCAGTAACTTCTTTATTCCACTGGAAGATTGTCTGGCCCTGGAGGCACAAACTTGGCAACCAAGTATTGCTTATAGCAATCCTGTGCTCCTCTAGGGCTCCCAATAAAACCTGCACTCCTCTAGGAAACAACTTCCTGCACCTGAATGACACACACTAACATACCCCAATGTACGTGAAGTCAGTGTTAGAGGGTTCCAGGTATTTAAAAGTACCACTCATCTAGGAAGCTGTGTTGCCTTAGAAGTGATGCCACTTTCAAAGCAATTTTAGCATTGACTACTTGAAAAATACTTCTAAGAGAACAAAAGATGCAGTGTTTCTGAAAGACAAAAAGTAAAGTCCAGTTAAGGAAACACCCCACTTGAAGGGCAGTCTGACCTGGAAAGCTAACCCAGACCACTATCAGTTCCCTGGAATTTGCTAACCACAGGCAACTTTCCCTCACAAGGCCCTAAAAATGAATTCACACTGTCAGTGAGTCAGCAGGTGGTAAATAGGGTCCTTAAGAAACAAAGAGATGGCTGCAACTCTGGTTTGCCCAGACAAGATTAATTAGCACACCCCGAGGCCCTAAGGTCTGCTGACCTGAACAGCGAGACCATCCAGACCTTCGGCCTCAAGGAGAGAACCCATGACTGGTCTCGTACTCAACAGACAGGGGGTCACAGCCCCACCCTAGGCTTGTGGTATTTTCCTTTAAAAGTACCCATGCCCAGAAAATGTTGCTTCTGTAGCCTGTGTGCTGAGGGAGCCCGTTTGCCCAAACGTTTCCTGTTCATCAAAACCTCTTGCGTGTGCATCAACTGGACTGGACATTGAGTTCTTGGGGGTACTGACTGAAATGGGGAGACTCCTCATTCTGAGGGTCTTACATTTCTATGTATTATTCTATAGCTACACTTTCCACGGTAGAAATTATATAATTACGCAAGGTGATTCAGAATGTGTCTATGCCAAACATGATGGCACATGATCCCAACACTCCAGATGTGGAAGCAGAGTGATTGGGAGTTTGATAACTGTCTCCAATGTATGTGTTAAAGGCCAGCTGAAGCTGCACAAGACCCTGCCTTAAAAAAAAAATGAGAGCAGGTTGAAAGGAGAAGAAGAAAGTTTCTGTTAGCAGACAATATAAATACCATCACATTTGCTCTGAAAACACAACAAATTAATATATCACTGTTGTCACACACAATTTTATAGCAATAGTTTCCTCTTAGGCAGTGGGGATTTTCCCTATAACAAAGGTTATTTAAGATATTCATATAAGTAGCAAGGGATAAATACAGCAATTTTACCAGGCTTTTTGTTTTTAAGCCACTTGAATCCCAAAACAGGTTAAATTCTGAACCACATTTTCATTGCCTTGGATTCATAATCTAGCCTCTTGAAATCAAGATCTATCAGGAGGACTGAAAAAATTTTGTTTCTGAAACTGAGTTTGCTGTCTTTGTGCAGCACATCCTCTGTGTATTAAATTCTATGGTACAGTGGTCACGTGAGAATGCTCAGCAGCTCATCCTTCAACAGCAGGAGGGGTCAGACCTAGGTCCTGAGATCACATTCACTGTGCACTCTTACCGTCAATCAACTCAACTCAGCAAGGAGTGTCATAGGATTAACGTCCTGTGCTATGACTTCATCTGTACTAGGCAAAAAAGAAAGGAGGTGAAGATTGAAATAGTAAAGTAAAATGTAAGTGCTGCCATTGTCATTTGAAAGGCAGCCTGGCACTCACAGCCGGCTGTAGGGAGTCTCTTAAGTGATACCACAGAAGTCCAACCTCAATCAGGGATCATCTGAACAAGTGATAAACAAAGCCAAGCACAGGCGAAACTCCAGGCTGGCATGTAAGGTTGGCAATATCCAATGCTGTTTGGGCTGAATGGGTAACTGCCATTTCTACCATCCATTTAATAAGGGTTGTTAAGAAAATGAAATTTCCACTCTCCCCACCTTCATTTTTACTTCATTCAGTCTAGAGCAAAGTTGACTTCCTTCCATTCTCCCCAAAGTACTCCACCAGAGCTCATGTCGACATCTCTTGTGACATCTGTCACTGAGATGTTCCGGTCCCATTGTGTGTGTTCTCTCTTTCCATATTAAATAATAATCCTGCTTTAACAGTAAGAATATGACTAGTAGTCTGAAATTCAATAATCTTCATATCATTCCATTTTATTTTCTAAATAAACTGATTTATTTTCTAAAACTCTTCATGTCATAACTAACATAATTCAGAAAACCAATACAAGTTGAACTTTGGATAAATACGTAAATGACATTAATAGATGGATGGTAGGCAGTGTTGAAGTCAAACTTGTAGGCAAATGCTCTAATAAGCAGTAGTCACTGATTCTGCCCCTTGTTTTAAAAGAGGGGGTGCTGGGAGAGAGGGTCAGTGCATGCTTGCATGTATTATGTATCTAAATATGTCTCAAGAGCCGGGTTTCATCCTCCAGTTTCTGGTAATGGTTTTGCAGAAGGTAACTCTTACCCTCTCTTGCTGTCCAAACACAAGCTCTTGCTTTTATTAAGAAGGAAATCTGTCACATCACTATGAGACACTTAGGAAAACAGAGTCAGTCAAGTACAGGACCTCCATTTGCAGTTTGAGGAAGAAGGTGTGCTTGGAACATTCAGAAGTTAATCTTTGCTGCCCTCCCCCCAAATAACTGATCGGAGAATACTCAAACAAGAGGTTAGGCAAAATAAGAATTTTCAATTTTATGATGATAATTTGCACTAAAACGTTTTAATCTCACTTAATAGGAGCTATTCCATGCTTGAGAAGTATTTTATTTCCTTCGGGAGAGTAGTGAAGAAGGCATGGCTATAAAATGATTTATAAGATATCAAATACTGTTCATACCCATAAGCAAAACCAAGTTTCTAGTGGGACAATGTAGAATTGACATAAATACTAGAATGTCACCTTTCTACTACTAAGGTTGAGTGACTTGGAGTATGAGGAGTATGTGGAGTCACAGCCAGATTAAGTAATCATTGGTCTGCCTTGTATCAATGGTATCACTTCACTGACATGGATCATATTCTTTAAATTGCAAAGAAAATCTCACTTATTTAAATGAGAATAAGTCTTTGACATCACATCAGATTTCCCCTAGCCTTTCTGGGCTACAGTCTACTTACTTGACTTTATGCAATGAGCAACTTATAATTACAAACAAGTTAGATAAATATGTATCTTCCAGCAAAATCAAGAATGTGGGAGAGAGAATGAGATATTTAGACAAGGATAAGCCTTCCCATCTTATTTCTTACTCTGCCACTATAGCCTACAGCTTACCAGGATATCTGGATAATTATCAAGCCATTTTAATAAGAGTTACCTGATTTTCTATAAAATATATAGTATTCCACAAAACATAGCTATAAATCTTTAAGATAAATAATGATGAGATTTATTTCTTTTTGCTTTTTGTTTGTTTGTCTTTGTCTTTTGAGATAGCATTTCTCCATGTTGCCCTGGATAGCCTGGAACCAGGCTGGCCTTGGACTCACAAAGACCCACCTGCCTCTGCCTCCCAAGTGCTGGGATTAAAGGTGTGTACCAACACTGCCCAGTGACAAGATTTCTTAGCATTGAATATATATCCAGTCAGTTTCAAATTTCCCTATGATCCTATTATAGCAATCATATACTTGACACACTTGTTATATCAGGATTCAAGCAAGTTTGAGATTTAGCTACTCAGCTCCACTGTCATTACCCATATTGCAAATATTCACTAAAGCATATATATGACCAGTGGCTAAGTCATTGGACATAACATATATACAAACTATTTCCAACTTTTCAAAAGGTTTGGTAGGTTTTCTCCCTCTGTTACTCCCCCTCCTTGTCTCCTTCCCTCTTCTTCTTTCTCTTCTCTTTCTCCTTATTTTCTATTTTTTTTTATCCAGTATAATTTTTATAGTCTGAATTTTTCTTATAGAGCTCCCATCAGGTTATTTAATGCATTCATCTGCCTCTTGTGTTTTTATAAACCAACAGTATGTTGAGGGGCTTGATTGAAGCTTCCCTTTAATTAATTTGTTTTCAGGAGTGCTTCCTAGGTGAAGTCTAGAGTCTTCTGCTGTGTCAGCATGGAGACATAAACCTCTCTCTATCTCTCTCTCTCTCTCTCTCTCTCTCTCTCTCTCTCTCTCTCTCTCTCTCTCTCAAGATAGAGTTTCTCTGTGTATCTCTGGCTGTCCTGGCACTCACTCTGTAGACTAGGCTGGCCTCGAACACATAAAGATCTGCCTGCCTCTGCTTTCTGAATGCTGGAATTAAAGACATGTACTACCTCTGCCCAGCTATCTATACATGTCTTATGAATAACCAGATTACAAGTCCTGCTTTCAACAGTCATTGATCATCAGTTTCTATGTTGCATTTTGGGTGTTTATAAAATAATGAAACTCTAAATCTAATTTTATTTCTTTATGCAATTGATACTTCATCTGTAATACAGAATATGGGACTTTCTCATCAAAGATTTACTTATGTGAGATAAAGTTCATGAAGAACATAGTCTGATATTTTTCATGGATTTAGTAATTTTTTAGAATTATCCATTAATTTCTTATGAACTTGAGAAAGAGACCAATATGCCAACAAGATGTTCATTGCTGTTTTGTTTGGAGGATAGGGTTATCATGAACTCAAAGTTTGATGTCCATTGCAGAGTGTTAGGTCCTGTTTGACCTTCTTGCTATGTTCCCAATAATCTGCATGAGTCCCCTTACCTTTTGCTCTGATGGGACATTCCAGAATAATACAAGACTGATGTACTCTAGACCTAGGGGAATCACACATCTATGGAAATGAGGTTCCTGTTAGCATCATGCATAATCCATAGTCCAGTAGGTAGGTGGTGAGTACTTATATTATGTAGCTTAGAGATATGACTTGAAAAATTATACAAGGAAGCAAATCTGAAGCTAATCTTCCTGTTTTGTTTCAAATTTAAAATCAGTTGAATTTTGTGTTTCTGACTGCTTTCCTCTACTCTGAATGTTTCAATTCCTAGAAATATCAACATATTTATTGTTCTCTATCACAGAAACAAACATCATGTGCATGCATTAGACTAACAGTGTGACCATGAAGACCAATGGTGTAACCATTAACTTCCCTTTCTTTAAAGTTATATGTATGTGACCTAAAGATTTAACTCATAAAAGACAGAAAATCAAAACGCTGCACTTTCGATTCACTTGAACCACAGGCTTCATAAACAATGCACTACATCTTCCCTTTAACGGTTTGTACTACAGTGCTGAAGCATTGCATACTTCTAAACTTCAACCGGCACCACAAAGGACTCCCATAAACCCTCACAGCCTTTGCCTCCTAGACCATTCCCTCCCTTCAACACTTTTCTTCCCTGTGACAATGACAGTCTCTTGGCAGCATTACAAAAATCTTTAATTTTAATGATTTGCCTGAAAACTGGGCTGTAAAGGACAATGAAAATACAAAGGAAAGAGGAGGAAGGAGGGAGAAGAAAAGAGAGGGGAAGTGGCTCTGGGCACTGGCTAGGTCGTGCCTGTGTCCAGCTCATCACAGTGTCCCCATTGAGCACACAGTGAAAGGTTACCTGGTGAAGAAACACCATGACCAAAGCAACTCTTACAAAAGAAAGCATTTAATTGCCGGCTTTCTTACACTTTACAGTTAGTCCATTATCATCATGGCAGGGGACATCATGGAAGAAAGGGCAGAAAGAGGAGCAGCAAGGGCATGAAACATTGATTTTCACACAGTCTTGAACTCACAACAGCCATGGTTACAGACACAGAATCTGGGCAACATAAGCCTGACAACACCCCATCGTGGAAGGAGTTCAAGGGGCCCCATCCATCTCTGAGGATTTGTGTGCAGCTGTTGTTTTATGAGGGAGGGAGAGTCCTGTTCTTCGTGGTGTGACCACTGATAAAGTACACAACTCTCACCTGTAAAAAAGTACTGCCCCTGTAAGCAACCCTAGAGACACATAGTAAGTAACCCAACAACAGAAGACAGAAATATAGCAGAGGGACTAACTGGGAAGAGGAAAGGGATTAGTGGAAGTGAGATGGGGAGTGGAGAGGACAATTTAAGCTGCTGGAGGAGAAAAGACAGCAGCAGTTACCCAGGAATGTGATTCTTATTTGATAACTTGTGTGATATATTTTGCTATGTTAAGGTTAAAACCCTTCTTTTATTTTAGACAGAAAAGAGGAGATAATGGGAGATGGATGTCATTCTGTAAATATGTTTCTCATACTGGTTAATGAATAAAGCACTGTTGGCTAATAGGAAAGCAAGATAGGCAGGTCTAGGAGACAAGGAGGAAAGAGGAAGTAGTAAGGAGGAGTCAACATGGAGAGCCCGGAGAGGTAGCACGCCAGCCACTCTGGCTGGTAAGATGTGTCACGTGGAAATACTTAGAATAGTAGAAATGAGTTAATCATTAAGACAGAGCTAGCCGGTAACAAACTAGTTCCTGGCCAACAGCCTTATATCAAATACAGAGTCTCTGCGTGATATTGGGGCTGGCTGGCGGAAAACTGTGGGACCAGGCAGGCTGGCGGAAAACATACAAGCTACACAGGAAGAAACTCTACAAACATCAGCATCAACTTACCAGGCAATATGTAGCCACTGGTGCAATGGTGGCAAGACTCTCACATGGATTACCAAGCACTCTTTGGATCTAAAGCCCACTGCACAGGAGGGAACCCATGTCTGATATGGTAAACCTGGCCAAGAACACGCAGCTAAAGAAGTCATGGACTCCAGTGAGGAACTTACTATGGTCATTTAGTTAATCTGATATAGCATAAAACTACCTTCTATATATCAGTATATACTCATAAACAAACGCTACTCACTGCCTTAATTAGTTACTTTTTTCAGTGCCATACAACAAATGCATGGCTGCTCAAGTTGCTGAGAATAAGTGAGCACAGAGTGCTGAGCCTAAACAAAATGCTTGTACCGCTTCTTCCAAGGCTCAGGGAACATGGCTTTAACATGGTGGAAAGAACGAAAGAGCCAGAAGGAAAGGAGGGCTGTGAAATGCCATCATTCGAGCATGATGCAGCCACTGCAATCTTGAACTCATAGCAGCTGAGGTTACTTATCTATATTAGGCTTGCACAAGATTGGTCTTTTCAATAGTCAGTCATGGGCAGGGATGGTTTTTATGGGGTCTGACCCCTCCCTGAATAATGTTTGGCTTCTGAAAGATTCTGGGGGGTGGGTATTGCCATGCTTTTTGTACCCACTTTGAGCTCATCAAGATCCAATAAGTCGCTCCAAACCAATGGTCACAACCAATCAGGGTCCTGATTAAACCCAGTAGTTCCCCAAATAAAGGAAAAATACATGAATGTGGGAAATGGATGTGTGAAAGGAAGGGACAGTGTTGACAGGTGTGAGAGGAAAACAAGAGAGGGTAGAGGAGAGAGTAATTGGAGTGCATTATATATATGAATTTGTCAAAACCAGATTTAATTAGTAAATAACAAATGTAAGAGAGTGCCAAAAGGAGTGAATATCATCAAGATAGATTATGCACATGTATGAAAATGTCATGATGAAATATATTATTACATATAATACCAATACATATTGACTTAAAAACAAATGAAAATACTCTATGAAAATTAACATAAAAAGATGAAGACAAGAGCAAACAGAATGAAATGGACTTATCATAAAAATGAATGTTATTTACCAATACAAAAGAAATAAAATGACAAGATAGAGGGAAAAAATGGCAAAAAGAATGAAACTGTATTTGAAATAATTCACAGGAAGCTAGAACTATAGGCAACAGAGAACAGAAATTACACATAACTTGTGACTCGGGGAAGAAGAAACAATGTGCAGACCTGAATATACAATGCAGGACTTTTTTTATTCAAGATTTTATGGATTAAAAGGGCAGAGTATCTCAAGGGAGGTACTAACATTGTGAAACCACTGTGAGTTTCTTAAGAGAGTAGGTGGAATTGGTCCACTTATGTCTAAAATGAACTCTAAAGCCATTATAAACGTGTGACTATCAAATGGAATGTCAATGCCATAACATATGACTGCTATAAATGCTACTAACAAAGCAGGAGGAAAGGGGGCATGAGGGAAGCCGTGGTCTAAATCCACTAATGGCCTCAGATTTCACCAATTTATAAATGTAACTGAAAGAAAATAATAGCCAAAATTGACTTATTCTAATACCTTGCTTAACTTTTTAATGGTACATGTGCTTTAGATAATTACAAGACAAAGTAAAAATGTATTAAACCAGTGTTTGAAAACTAAGGACAACAGATGGATACAAGGATTCTGATTGGTGGCAGCCACAGAGGGAAAAAAATCTGAGTCACTATAAACTGTCATTTACACATTTTTGTGGAAATGGTCTGTGAGAAAATGGGACTGCGGAGACAAGATTCTGACCTTTTCTAGTGATCATATTGCTGGTGGAAATGTGAGTAGATGTCTGTGTAATACAGAGGAGAACAAATGAATGAGTCTCTATTTTTGACTTTTGATTTATGCTATTTGAGAAGCAAAATTAAATTAATAAGAAAGGGTAGGGAAGCATTGAGTCTGGCTTCTTTTAAAAGTATTTAATAGTAGAAGTGTCTGACAATTGCACAGCTGAATTCTTTCAAAATATGAAGCAATGTCATTTAAACTGTACAAAGCCTAAATTAAGAAGGAAATTTCTAAATGCTGTTAATAGACATTGACACCTGACAAAGGGAATGCACAAAAAGAAACACCACATTCAGTTATGCGTAGGATAAATCAGATTATCATTCCTTCCGACTCCAACAAAGCAGTTGATAAAAGTCTACATTTATTTACTTATGGAAAGGGGGTTATATGTACAATGAATGCCTTAACATTAGAATAAGGATATGTTCATTGTTCATTGTTCTCACTCTCTTTCTGTTTGTCTCTGGTGTGTGTGTGTGTGTGTGTGTGTGTGTGTGTGTGTGTGTGTGTGTGTGTGTGTGAACAGGTGAATATACCTACAGAGGCCTCCTTTGTCAATCTCCACTGTATTCTCTATAGACAGAGATCATCTCTCACTAAATGTGGAGCCCACTGTTTTCCCTGGCTAGACTGGCAGCCAGCAAGCCCCACAGTAACTATGCTATCTCCCCCTCCCCAGCATTAGGGTTACAACCAGGCAAACCATGGCTGCTTTTTTATGTGGGTTCTGGAAATCTAAACTCGTATTTTCATGCTTGTATTGGAAGCACCCTTACCTACTGAGTCATCTCCCCAACCCAATAATGTGTACATATTGATGAAATAGGTGAGAGTGACCAGATAACTCAATTGGTAGAATACAACATTCTTAATGGCATGGTGCACATATTTAACTATATGCCAGATAGAAAAAAATATATAAGAACCCCGTTTAAAAAGAAGTAACAAATAAGAGTAAATGCAATTAAAGATATCTCCTTGAGATATCTTCATTTAACTGGAGGTCTAGGGAGATGGCTCAAATGGATAAAGGCATTGCTGCCAACTCTTATGACCTGAGTTTTTTCTCCAGGACTCACATGATGGAAGAAGGGAACTGACTCCTGCAAGGTATCCTCTGATCACTACATCCATGCTGTGGCAATTGTATATGTATACTCACATACACACAGAAGAAAACTAACTGGAGTGATATTGCACTTAATCATCTGAGAAATGTTAACTAAAATCAAAACCAAGTCAGATGTGGCCCCTCCCGAGCCACTCCTCCAGGTAGGGCATCCCAGTGTGTGCCGGTCTCCTCTTCCCAGAAGAGTTGAGACACTAACCACAACATAAAGTCAGGGGTAGGTTGCAGTGGAGTGGGGCTGCCTGACTGGGGAGTGGGAAGAGGAAGTTTACAAGCCCAGTATCATGACTATTTGTGTGTCTCTTAAGGGGAAAGTCTGATTTTTATACCAAAGAGGAAATGATTTTTTTTGTATTTGGTTTGTCTAGTATGCATATTTATATATGCATATATATATGCATATATATATATATATATATATATAAAACAAGGAACTATGTGAGATTTAAAGCACAATACTGTTTAAATGGGTTTTCAAAATATGTGAGGCCCTGGGCTTCCACAGTACCACAAAAGCCAACAATAAAATCCTACTATATTTGATATATACACATGCTTTTAACTAAAGTAGAAGAAGGGTGATGAAACTGTGCCTATTAAAACACACAAGGATAAGAACAAAGAGATAGTATCAGAAATAAAAGTAGGAAGAATATTTAAATTTGGGGGGTGACTTTCTCTTGAGAAATCTACACCTACTCCCTTGGGTGAATACTCATCTCTCTATCATTAACCTCAGTGATTAATATGAATTTTTAAAATCTCTTCATAATAGACCCTAATCCTGCTTAAATCTTTTTAATTTAAATTTATTTTTGGTAATTTAATATATGTACATAATGTACTCTGATTACTGCCACTCCCAAACCATCTTTTACCTCCCTCCCAACCCTGTAACCCCCCACACACACCCCTCCTTAAAAATCCCTTTCTCCTATTAGTGGCTTTTCATTTGGTTTTGTTAACCACTGGACTTAACTATGGTCATGGGTATAGAACTTTCCACTGAAGTTTGGTGGGCTGTCCAGTGAATGCATATTGAAGACAATGACCCCTCCTCCAGCATCCACCAATGGCCAGTAGCTCCACAGGGAGAGGTATGGCCCTATGGGCTTCCTCATCCATGACTGACAGGCCCAGTCTTGAGCAATCCTCGTAGGTACCCACAGCTGCTGTGATTGTAATAGTGGTGTCTCCCAGCTCTCCTTCCTATCATCTAAGTCTCTTTCCAGCCCCTAAGACATACAGAGAATGGTATCTGTCTACTGTCAGAGACTGAGGACTCAACCATTTCTTAATCTCAACACCGTGAGCAGCCATGCAGTCTCCCCTTTCAACAATGGTCACTTCAAGAGAAACCACTTTAATCAAGGATGAGAATAATATATGTCTATGCATATAAACATAAATATTTAGACGGCTGTTTGACGTATGTCAAATTAGCAAAACCATAATAGTAAGTTCCCCTCCAGTGCCTAATTGTAGTGCCCACACTACAATCTGTTACATTAATCGGGTGAAAGCCTACAGATTTAAATGAGAGACAAGACAGCCATCATTGATGCAACAGGAATGGTGGAATGCCATTTATTGAAGGGAAGGAGCGGGCTTATATACCAACTCATAGCACAGTGGAAAACAACTCAGGGTCAAGAGTGTAAGTTTTCAGGCTTGGTTCCTCCCTAGCAGATGTGTGTTAGCAAAACAGAAGAGTACCAGTAACAACTCTGGGGCAAGATGTTGCCCCAGCCAACAGCTTCTGGTTCACTCAAGGCAGCTTTCGGTTGAATTTCAACTTAGTTTCTCTATTTACAACAACCAATGCATGTAGAGTACTCAGCAATAGGGTCTCATTATCCAGTTCTGGTGAGTAAACATGAGCAAAAGAAGCTTTTACTACTTTTGTGGATCTCTGTGACCTTCCTCATAAGGGAGTATTCCAAAGCTGGCCCTATGATTTTATTTGATCTTCCAAGGCTTCTAGGATTATCATGATCCACCCATATGAAAAACCAAATGTGAATTGATGAAGCATCCTAACTTGAGGAGCATGATAAACTCAGTTTTTATGCATGAAACAAAAATAAATTTAGTTTATTGACGCAACAGTCATTCTGCTTTTTAAATAACGCACATGTAAATCAATGGTGCCATAATATGAAATTGCTAATTCAAATAAAAATGAAAATACCCCTCTGAAAAATAATGAATCAATAGAAGTTGCCACATTTGTTCTGTGGAATTTCTTCAGTTTCTGTAAGTGTCCACAAGGCTCTTCCATGTTGTGGGGACATCAAAATGTCCTTCCCTTAAGACTGAATGATCTGCTCTTGTATGCATACACCACCTGTTTGTCCATCCATCCATCAATGCACAATTGGGTTGTTTCCACTTAGCGCTACTGTATTAATGCTGCCAGGAATATGGATGTGTTTGTGCGATTTTTAAACAGTAGTCTAAGTCTTAGAGAAGATGAACTCAAGCAAATTCTCTCAAGGAAATGAAGCCCCCTACATGGGGAAGAACTCATCAGAGCTGTGGATAAGCATGACAAAATGGTTCCATCTGTTAAATCTAAGATACATACATGGTTGCTTCCATATGTGTATATATTTAAAATATTCTATAATTAAACAAAAAGGTAAAAAAGAAAACGTTAAAGATAAATGTAATAAAAAAATGTTATGCACAAAGCCATGGCATGTGGGAAACATCCCTTGGCCCATCCATATCCCGATTTCCTGTTCTGTGGCTTTTCAGTCTGTTCAGCTTAGATAAGTCACAGATGGCAAAGCAAAGTCTAATTTAGTAGGACAGCCAAGCTTGTCTGTGTTGCCTAAGGAATATGGGTGGCCCAAAGGCAGCTGTGTTACCCAAAGGCCCACCACAACATAGGTAGTTACTCATGAAAACCTATTCCCTGGAACTATCTTCTCAACTTGCAGAAATTCCCAACAAAGCCTCCTTCCTCTGAAATCATACCCTTTCAAGGGCTTAATAAATCTTAGTTTCGGGAACATCATGCATTTGTAAATTTAGTTAATTCCTTGAGATGTCATGTGATGCCTAGGAGACACTGCCTCATCTCAGTGGGAAAGCCACACAACCTTCTCACAGCACTGTAGATGAGGTCCCAAGCTTCTACCTCTGCCACTTGTCTCTACTTCCTGTCATTATCTTTTACCTGTGACTAGGCTTTCTACATAATATTCTTTACAAAAGTAATTTTATATGTATGAATGCTTTGCCTACATTTATGTCTGTATACCATGTGTATGCAGTGTCCATAGAGACCAGAAGGGGCATGAGATCCCCTAAACATTGGGTTATAGACATTTGTTAGACACCCTGTGGGTTCTGAATCTGTTTCCGGAAATACCAGCCAGTGCTCTTGACTGCTGAGTCATCTTAGTAGCCCCTGGGCTTGCGTCTCACTCCTAAAGTGGTTGTACTTTTGCTGGGACCAGCCGTGAGTTGTGTGCTTCTCTGAGAATTGTAAGACTGACCCATCTGCAGAGTTTAAACCATACTATCTCCCTGGAGGCACTTTCTCCAGTTTCATGATGTCCACATCCTAGTGCAGGATCCCAAGCACAGGTTGTCCTGGTGCTGTTTGATGATCTTTAGGTAAGAAATACTACCTTACTTTCCCCCACACATGTATTTACTAGAATGTTACATTTTAATAGAACTGCTAAGTAGGTAAAAGAGCAAGAGGTCTACTGTGACTTCACCATATGCTGGAGAGAAGACCCTGAGGTTGAGGTCCTGAGGACTGCACAAAGACCAAGAACAGAAGCTTGGAGTCCACACAGAGGATGCTGCAAAACTCATCTCTCTCCTCAGAAAGCAAAACCCCCGTCTTTGTTTCCTTCCCTCTGTGTTCTTTTGATGTAACAGGACAATAAGATAAACATGAAATGCTATTAACTCAAACTCCAGAAACGTCCTTACTCTGCAGAGGCTAAGCAGCTAAGCCTATGCACTTGTCTCACCCTCCAAACCCAAGTGTAAACCCCTTATTGCTGTTGCATTGTCATCTTAATCTTAATCACCTTCATCATCCTCACCATCTGATCAAGTCACTCTCCACCTCAGTCACAGTCTAAGAATGCAAAGCCCAGGAAATCTGATCTCCTGGGAAGATAGAGAACCTTCACAGTATGGGAAGACAAGAAGATAGTGGTGAGAGGTAGGAGAGAGGGGAAGGGAGAGAAGAGAGGGTGATAGGTGCCTAATCTTTAGAGCTCTGTCAACACAACACATTCCTGATTCAACATCAGTGTAGAGTCAAGGGGTGTAAATGGCAACAGGGTTACTGCTGTGATGGACATGGGGTAGACTGTACCTGAAGCTTACCCTGACTCGGCAGGCAGACTGCCTGGATTGGAAAACCTGCTGTGCAATGTAACAATTATATTCCTTGGACAAGTCATTTTTGTTTCTCTAATTCCCAGTGTATGCATCAGTACAACCATACCTTCCTTTCATGGGTGCTATAAATAATAAAGGCATTGACATATACCAGAAAGCAAAGGGCAATGTTTGGTGTGTGGTAAACCTTTATGTTGGGTTTTTTTTTTTTTTTTGCTACTATTTTAAATATATACTAATTTAATTATATATATATATGCTTAATTAACATAAGCATAGTGCTTATGTTAGAAGTTTCAACTCATTCTGACATTAAATCTAGACCTATTAAAGTACACATCTGAACATCGTGCTTTCTCTGGAGAAGGATGGAAGTTATGAACAAGTGAAAATGCCGTCCCCTCATGGAGCCCTGTTTCTTCTGTTATTTGACTTTCATGAGTGTGCAATAGTGAAGTGTTTGGCATCTTCCTGGCCCCACAGAATCTCAGATAGCCCAGGAGCTGGGGCAAAGGCTCTAGAACTCATCTCAGCAATACGGCTTGCCCAGAGATCTAATTTGTCCCATTCATGTTCAAGATTACATAACTGTTTGAAGACAAATGCCAGCCTGAAAACTCTTCCTTTTAGGAGAAAAAAAATCATTCTTTTGGCACAGTGATGATGTTAGGAAGTAAATCATGGTGCTACAGTTAATAATTCTTCATAATACTGCTAAGAATATCACAGTAAACCTATTGTCAATTTTTTAACTTAAAAATAGAATGACCCAATGTTCCATTCTGGTTCTTTCTGTGCTCAGTCAAATATCTTTGCTCAATATTAAAGAAGAGTGTTTGATATTCTGGTTCTTATAAGGTATATATTAAAAATGGTGAGAATATTCTCGACCTTGATTCTGATACAGGTTACTTTTTTTCTTAATTTACACACCCAGAATGTCTAACTTTTTTAAATATAAATTATACTATAGTAAAGGTGATTTTTTTTTAACACCCATGGAGCAGAATTCTCAAATGTAGCCATTTAGTTGAATATAAGACAGGGTTTTTCAAGACAGGGTTCCTGTGTCCATGTAACAGCTCTGGTTGTCCTGGAACTCACTCTCTAGACCAGACTAGCCTTTGACCCACAGAGTTCTCTCTGCCTCTACCTTTTGAGTGCTTTGATTAAAGGCATGTGCCACCAGGCCCAGCTCAGCTTCTATTCCTTTAGGGTAAGTGATGTTATTTCCATGAAAAGTGTATTTGCACAGTTCTCTCACTTATAGTAGAAGGGAAATGGTCCCTTCACAATAGTAGGGGAAAAGCTAGTCCTTCAAGCTCTCCCACTAAGAACTGCTCTGTTCAGTGCTTGCCCAGGACAAAGACAGACACAGCAAATAGAATTCTAGTGATTTACCACAAGGTTTCAAAATTTTGGAACAGTTCATTTTAACACCTAGTAAAGCAAATGTTAGTTTAATCCCTGAAAAGTATGGTGTAGACAGGAAGACCACAAACTTTAATTCTCTTAGCTTATGCTGAGATTGGTGTTTTATTGCTTGATTCTGTTTTGTTTCTTTGGAGACAGCACTGGGGATTGGATTTAGGGGCTTGCACGAGCTGGGGGAGTGCTCCACCGCTGAGCTTCATACTCGGTCATTGGTGTTTTGAGGAAAGATCTCATTACATAGACAGAGCTGGCCTTGAATTCAATATCTTCTCCTCCCAAGCACTAAGATTGTGGGTCTATGCCACCTCATCTAGATTATTGTTTTGACTCCATGGAAAACAAAGTCCTCAATTTATTAACTTACAAGTTTGTAGGGCGGGGGATGGTCAGGAATTCTGCAGTGGCCTTTCTTTGGTCCAAAGCAGTAGTAGGGTTCTTAAGAGAGTTAGCTCTAATTTAAAGGGAATTAAATAGTACAATACTGAATTAAAAGTGCTTATTATAGTGGGGATAGGATTGCATAAACATATGACAGCCTTATCTCATCGACCTTTGAGACTTCCATGCAGTTAGGTTAATGAGATGCCTTTTAACTAGAAGCTTAAGAGCATCCCAAGCCAATACAGTCTTGGTTTGGTACAGCCCTTTCAGAGTTTCCTTCGACTTAGCTTCTAGAGCAAGGTCAAATCTACAGAGCACACACAGGCTGAACAATTCAAGTCTCTCATAGTTTAATGTTCCACAGAGGGCCTGCTCTGAGGAGCTGTCTGATGGATGTAGTCTAACAGGGTCTTCCTTTGCTCTGAGTAGCTGTAACCACAGCCCTCCGTGTGATCAACACGGTCCCTGCAGCTGAATTCTACAGGGAGAAGTCCAGCCTCATACCCCAAGCAGTGGGCTAACCCCAGACTATCACTTTTGAAGCTGCACAGCTCAACATGGCAACCTCGGTGCATGTGGCTAATGAGTGCCTGAAACGTGTGGTATATAAACGGAATCATGCTACAGATAAACCAGATTTTGGGTGGCTTAGTGGGAAAAAGCATATAAGCTAACTCATTATGTTGATTATATTTTGAGGTAATTTTACTTTGCATCACAGGTTAGGTGAAATATAAATTTAAACCAGTCCTTCCTTGATGTTTAATGTGAATCTTAGAATTGTTGAATTACTTATGGTCTTAAGTTGGATTGACTTTGGACAACCCTACCCACTGGCTTTGTCTCCAGCTCTCACTCTAGCCAGAGAGCTGTTCATCACCATATCCCCACAGTCCCCAATAGTGGCTTTCAAAGGGACCCTCCAGCTTAGAAAGCTGTAACTACGGGGTGTTGATGTTACCTACCCAGGGACTGGGTTTTGGGGTGTTGATCCCCTTCTACCTTGCTCACTTTTCTATTCACTAGTTTACTCTAAATCAGCTTGTGCCATGGCTTTGATGGAAACCATTCTATTATTTCTTTAGGAGTAGCAGGAAAGCAGGCATGGTGGTGCAGGCCTGTAACCCCAGCTCTTGGGAGACTGAGGCAGGAGGATCACCACAAGTTCAAGGCTATCTGGGCTAGACAGCAAGAACCTGTCAAAAAAATTTTTAAGTTTATGAAAGGAAGCACCATGGATACAAGCTAATTTTCACTCTGACATCACTCCCCATCACAACCCACTCACCAGATGTAAGACAAGTCCCAGTCCAGCTACATGAGGATCTCTTTCTATATGCATGACATTAGGGTACCTTCCCAAATCAGTCCTGTGCATAGACTGTCCCCTCCACAAAGATGCTTAGACACCACACAGCCACTTACAATGAGAATCAGAGAGCAACTCAAGGTCAATCTCAAGCTCCCATGGCACCGCCTTGGGTTTTCTCTTCAGCCCTATTAGTTGCTTTACTGTTGCTGTGATAAAACATATAAGCAGGGCACCTTACAGAAGGGAGAGTGTATTTGAGTTTACAGTTCCAGAAGTGAAGAGGAAGAATCCATGAAGATTACTGGAGCAGGACACTGAGGGTTCACATCTGTTTTGTTTGTTTAAAGGCTTATTTATTTATTCATTTATGTATATGAGTGCTCTATCTGCATTCACGCTGTCTGTATGTCAGAACAGGGCATCACATCCCACTACAGATGGTTGTGAGCCACCATGTGGGTGCTGGGAATTGAACCCAAACCCCTGGAAGAGCAGCCAGGGCTCTTAGCTGCTGAGCCATCTCTCCAGCCCAGGTTCACATCTTTTAACCACAGGCACAAAGTAAAGAAGGGCGGGCTTGAAATGGCATAAGTCTTTAACTTCTCAAAGCCCACCTCCAGTGACGAATCCCCTCCAACAAGGCCACACCTCCTAAGTTTCATAAACAGTACCACCAACTGGAGACCAAGCCTTCCAATGCCAAAGACTAGGCAGGGAGGAAGCATCTCATTCAAACCACCAAAAGCACTACCAACTACATTCTCCCGTAGGTCCGCATGGCTCTGTCAGCTAGAACAGATGCTGCCAAAAGAAAGAGGCCTTATATAGACGTAACTAAGAACTAATCTGGCCCAGGAAAGCTGATGAAAATCTACTCACATAGGCTCTGTGTAGATAAATGCACAATATTGTGATTTAAACATGAAGAGTCCACCCATAGACCCATTTATTCAAACACCTGGTCTCTAACTGAAGGCAACTTTCAGGAAGGCTGTGGAAGCTTTAGAAGCAAAAGGGAAGTTACAGGGATGGAGTTTTATAACCCATTCCTCTTTCTTTTTATTCTTTGCTTCCTGACATTAGATGCAATGTACCCAAGCAGCCCGCTGCTCCTGGTGCCCTGGCTCCCTATGGGGATGGAATGCATCACCTTGAACTGTAAGCCAGAATAAACACTTCCTTACTTAAATTGTTTCTTGTGAGGCATTTGTCACAGCACTCAGAAAAGTGACTAATGCACGTATCTTTCCTCAGGTATCAGATCCTACATGTTTTCTCTCTTCAAGATTGCTATCTGGGAGCTGGAAAAGCAATTTGATGGGGTAGGCTATTTGCTTAGCATATACCAGGCCCTGGGTTTGATTGCCAGCGCTACATAAACCACACTGATAATCCCAATACTTGAGAGATGGAAGCAGGAGATTCAGAAATTCACTACCATCCACTACTACATGGTGAGTTCAAGGCTAGCCTTGGCTATGTGAGACTAAGAAACAGACCATGGCTTAGTGTCTGTGTGGCTGTTAAAGCTCAGTTCCATGATGTGGATATGCAAAACAATGGAAACAGAGCTCACCAGGGGCCACATGTCATTTTTTTTTTCTGCATTTGTGGAGAGGTTGTCTTAAAACAGTGGTCCTCAACATTCCTAATGCTGCAACTCTTTAATACAGTTCCTCATATTGTGGCAACCTCCAACCATAAAATTATTTTGTTGCTACTTCATAAGTGTAATTTTGCTGCTGCTGTGAATCATAATGTAAATATCTGATATGCAGGATATTGTTTTATTTTTTTCCAGGCAAGGTAATGTTTTTGTGCTTCTTTTTCTTTTTCTTTTTTTTCCTCTTAATTTATTTATTATATCTACAGTGTTTTGCTTGCACATCTGCAGGTCAGAAGATGGCACCAGATTTCATTACAGATGTTTGTGAGCCTGTGAACCACCATGTCGTTGCTGGGAATTGAACTCAGAACCTTTGGAAGAGCAGGCAGTTCCCTTAACTGAGCCATCTCTCCAGCCCCCATTTTTTATTTAATATTTTTCTTATTTTGCATATAGATCCCTGTTCCCTCCCATCCCATCCCCAATTACTCCCCAGGGAGGGTGAGGCCTTTCATGAGGGATCATCAAAATCTGTCAAGTCATAAGGGAGTATCCTTCCATGAGTAATGGGCTCCCGAAGTCCATTCATGCATTAGGGATACATCCTGGTTCCATTGTCAGAAGCCCCATAGACTTCCCAGACCTCCTAACTGAGACCCACATTCAGGGGGTCTAGGTCGGTCCTATGCTGGTTTCCCAGCTATCAATCTGGGGCCCATGAGCTCCCCTCTTGTTCAGGTCAGCTGTTTCTGTAGCCTGGTCTTGACCCTTTCCTCATCAGTTCTCCCTCTCTGCAACTGGATTCCAGGAGTTCAGCTTAGTGTTTAGCTGTAGGTGTCTGCTTCTGTTTCCTTTAGCTACTGAATGAAGGCTCTAGGATGGCATATAGGATAGTCATCAATCTCATTACCAGGGAAGGGCATTTAAGGTAGCCTCTCCACTATTGCTCGGATTATTAGTTAGGGTCATCCTTGCAGGTCTCTGGACATTTCCCTAGTGCCAGTTTTCTTTTCAAACCTATAATGGCTCCCTCTATTATGGTCTCTTTTCTTGCTCTCCTCTATTCTTCCCCTGACTCAATCTTCCTGCCCCATCATGTTCTCTTCTCCCCTCCTCTTCTCCCCTTCTCTTTCTCCTAATTCCCTCTCCCCTTCCCCCGTGTTCCCAATTTGCTCAGGAGATCTTGTCCCTTTCCCCTTCTCAGGGTACTCGTGTCTCTCTTAGGGTCCTCCTTGTTTCCTCAATTCTCTGGCAGTGTGGATTGTAGGCTGATGATCCTTTGCTCTATGTCTAAAATCCATATATGAGTGAGTACATACCATGTTTCTCTTTTGTGACTGGGTTACCTCACTCAGGATGGTTTCTTTTAGTTCTATTCATTTGCCTGCAAATTTCAAGATTCCATTGTTTTTTTTTTCCACTGAGTAATACTCTGTTGTGTAAATGGGCCACATTTTCTTTATCCATTATTCAGCTGAGGGGAATCTAGGATGCTTCCAGGTTCTGTCTAGCACAAATAATGCTACTGTAAACATAGTAGAACAGATATCTTTGTTGCATCTTTTGGATATATGCCTAAGAGTGGAATTGCTGGATCTTGAGGTAGACTGATTTCCCATTTTCCTGAGGAACTGCCATACTGATTTCCAAAGTGGCTGTACAAGTTTGCACTCCCGCCAGCAGGGGAGGAGTGTTCCCCTTTCTCCACATCCTCTCCAGCGTAAGTTGTCTTTGGTGTTTTTTATTTTAGCCATTCTGGCAGGAGTAAGATGATATCTCAGAGCTGCCTTGATTTGTATTTCCCTGATGGCTAAGGATGTTGAGCACTTTCTTAAGTGTCTTCCAGGCATTTTAGATTCCTCTGTTGCAAATTCTCTATTCAGTTCTATACCCCACATTTTAGTTGGATTATTCGGTGTTTTGTTGACTAGCTTCTTGAGTTCTTTGTATAGTTTGAAGATCAGCCCTGTCAGATGTGGGGTTGGTGAAGATCTTTTCCCATTCTCTGGGCTGCCATTGTGTCTTGTTGACTGGGTCCTTTGCCTTACAGAAGCTTCTCAGTTTTATTAATTGTCCATCTCAGTGTCTGGGCTACTGGTGTTAAGTTCATGAAGTGGTATCCTGTGCAATCCCCATCAAAATTCCAGCACAATTCTTCACAGACCTTGAAAGGACAATAAAGATGCAGGATATCTGATAGGTAACACCTTTGAAAGGGTCATTTGATCTCCTAAGGGGTCATGACCCACAGGTTGAGAACTGATGTCTTAGCAGGAAGCCAAAGAAATTAACTGAAGAACCATTGGCCCTGACCTGGAAGACAGGTGACAACTTAGCATTTGATGCTTATGTGGGGAGTTCAGAAATCCTTGAACTTGAGCTCTTTAGAAGCTGAACCTTTATGTTGGAAAGTCACCTGCAAGGCCTCAGGGGTGGGGATGGGGGTGGGGGTGGGGGGGATTGTTGCCATCATCCAACAGTCTCTGCATCTGTAAAAGCCTAATGTAAAGCAGCGCATTAATATTAATATTAATTCCCAGTAAGTGTTCTGGATGGATGAGTCAGCTGTGTGGGCCACAGAGTCCAAGCTGTGTGCTAATTATTCTCTTTTAAATTCTAGATTTAGGGCAGTGGAAAACAAATTCTAATAGCCTGCTTTTCCATTTAATTAGAATCAGCTTCATGTTTATCTGCCATTTCTTTTTGGTGTTTCACCTGCTCCTGGCCAAATGAAGAAAATAAAAAGAAATGAAGGATGGTACTTGGCTTTGGAGGCAGAAAGTAAAATTAGGTAACAGTTTCTCAATTAAGAATCACGTATCCAACATTCAACTCCAGGAGAACAACAGACCCTGTCTACTCACCTCCCTCCTGCTAGCATGAATATTTTTAATTAATTTTGTTTATTGTTACCGTGAGCGTATATAGAGGTTACGGGGTGTACCTCTGCCATCACATGTATGTGAAGTCCAGAAGACAACTTTGAAAAGTCAATTCTAGACTTTAATGTCTACTTGGATTCCAGAGATTGAACCCAGCCACCAGGTTTGCACAGCCCATATCCCTGGCCCTAGTATACATATTGAAATAAGATTATAAAAGATGTTGAGAAATCTGTCTTTTCCTCCCTCTCCCACTATATTAGTTACTGTGATAAAACACCATGACCACGGCAACTCTTATTGGGATTATATAAGGCTCCACAGTGGCAGGAGCAGGGAGCTGAAGGCTCACAGCCTGAACCCACAAGCAGGAAGCAGAGAGGGTATACTAACAATGATAGGCGTGGTCTGAATAAGATGTTTGAACATGATGTCAGGCATTTGAACACTTAGTTCCCAGTTGCTAGCACTGTTTGGAGATATTTATAAGATGTCCTTGCTGAAGGAAGTATGTCACTAGGGGTAGACTCTGAGGTTTCAAAACCACATACCATGTTAAGTTTGTTCTCTCTGCTTGGAGTTTGTGGTTCAAGACCTGAGTGTTCAGCTTGCTGCTCTGGGTGCCATGTCTGCCACCTGCTGCCTCAACTCTGCTGTCATGGATTCCTTTCCTTTGGAACCATAAACCCATACAAACTCTTTCTTCTATAAGTTGCCTTGGTCATGGTGTTTTATCACAGTGATAGAAAAGGAATATCCCTACCCTCTACCAGTTGCAATGTCAGAATCGGCCTGGTGGTCATGGAGCTTGCATAGAAAACAAAGAGGAACCCATGACTTTGAGTCATAACCAGGGAAAACTGAGGCTTCTGACTACACCATGTGAGCAAACAGAGGATGAGCCAACAGCCCCAGATGAACCCTCTGATACATCTGATACAATGGAGCCATTTACACAACCATTTGTTATGTGATTTCTATGTCTTCTCTCTTTTCTTTCTTTGTTTCCTTTTCCTTGTTTCCTGTGTGCTTTGAGGTCCTGGGAGGTAGAATGTCATAATTTGAAAAAAAAAAAAATAGCTCCCAAAGGGAGTGGCAGAGGTTTGGCCTGGGTGGAGGAAGTGTGTCACTGTGGAGGCAGGCCTTGAGGTCTCATATATGCTCAAGCCACGCCCAGTGTTTCAGACCACTTCCTATCACCTGTGAGTCAAGATGTAAGGACTCTCAACTCCTGCTCCAGCACTATGTCTGTCTGCCTACATGCCACCATGTCACACCATGATGACAATGGACTAAACATCTGAAAATGTTAGCCACCCCAATTAAGTGTTTTTCTTTATAAGAGTTGCCATGGTCATGGCATCACCTCACAACAATAGAAACCCAAAGACAGAAGGGTGAATAAAAATTTAAAATAAACTTAAAAACTGGAACTAATGGAAATAGCTACCCATGAACACGCAGATAAATTGTGGTATATTCACTCAGTGACTACTACTCGGGTATTAAAGCAATAAAAATGGAGCTCACAATACAAAAAAAAATACAGGTGTCTAAAACATACATACTAAATGATCACATTTATATAAAATTCTACAAACTATGTCTCTAGAGTGAAAGCGTATCTGTTGTTGCAGACGTGGGAAGAAAGAGGCACACAAAACTTGCCAAGGGAACTGCAGGCTCATTATCTTGATCAATGGCAGTTTCATACATCAAAACTTGACAGATCACACCTGTGAAAGTTGCTGATACCAAGAGGAAACCATTTTTGTCACACCCAGATGCGTTCGAGCTGGGGGATGACAAAGGAGAGGAGCCCTCATGTCTGCCTGAGAGAAACAGTATTCAGGGTAACTTGGAAGGCCATGAGCAATTTATTCACACACACACACACACACACACACACACACACACACACACACACACCCTGCTCTGGATGCATCATGTGACACGTGCACAAAACACTCTGCAAGACTGAAAAAACTTCTGCAGATCACCCTCATTGGGCCCCTGCCCAGCAAAGACACTTTCACCTACAAGTGGACTCCAATTTGGGCATGTGGTCTCCAACTTCAGTGGGCTTTGTATCCTGGTAGCATCAGAAATGTCTCTTTCCTGTTTAAAATATCTCCTTGCCTCAAAAATCCTTAACACTCCTCATAGTTTACCATGTCATGCAATGCCCTTCTGTTCCCAAATAAATGTCATTCTTCAGAGAGTCTCTCTGATTCATTTTCAGTTTAATTTGTCTTTTAAATGTATGAAGTTTGTAGTTTATCAGTTGCATCACAATAAGACCATTAAAATAAAATTGGATCGATTCCTAGTCTTCTGAATCAGTGATTGGGGACAGCAAAAGATGAGTTATCTTATTGATCTAAACCGTGTGAAATTTCCATTTTTGCAGGCAAAAGTTACAGTCAAATATAAATTCCATATGGCTCAACCAAAAATATGTAAATGTTACAGCATGGGAGAGATTGATAAACTCTTGGGGACAGATAAGGACCAAGTCCAGGGAGCAATCAAGGTTTCCCGGCTGGAGGCCCAGTACGCACATTTTAAGTGAGGTGTGAGAGCTGGCTCATTCAGTGACATGGCCGCATGGCAAAGGGAGGCGGCAGGGATGGAAGAGGAGACAGAAAGACCTCTATGTTTAAAGAACCTAAGAAGCCCAGTGCAGGTGGAGTCTGAACATACCTTCTTAAAAGACTCCTAGCTCATGGAATAACTGATATATCTGGGTAAAGATACTTTGAAAGTACACAGGAATGAGTTGAGAATACACAGCTAAAACCACAAATGGGGTCTGACCTGAGGGGCCCCTTTTTCCTGGGAACACAGAGTATTCAAGGGCAGCCTCAATGGTGAACACAGACTCCTATACTACCACCATCCACATCAGTGTAGCCCCTGACCCCATATTGTCCATGACTGGGTCAGAGTTCACAGTTCCAGTGGCCAGGTCTGCTTTCAAGGCTGTCAGTCCACACACCCTCACTGGTATCCAAGGCATTTTCAACTTCTCTGCAGGACTCAGGCTCCGCCCCGTATGTAGCAGTATCTAGCCTTGCCAGTGTATTTGTGTTAGTGGCCACGCCCCTTTGGGCGTGGCTTCTGTGAGGACAGAACCCCAAAGAGGAGAACTTGAGGTGGGCTCTTTGTCTTGGGTCTTGCATGGGATCCGAAGGGCAGGGAAAGGCTGCGGTGATTATTATTATCTGTGTAAGTTGTTCCCCAATAAAACACACATTTGTCACTTATCTTGGGTCTAGTCATTATTTCCCCGCCTTCACCAGTGTCACACATGGAATTTAGTTTCCAAGCACAGAAAGGTTCTAAGGTCCAGAGAAGAGAGTAACAGAGACCTCTTTACCCTGCCAGAGACAGCAATACCAAAGAAGCAGGCCTGGTTTCCCTTGCCTGGGTACCACCACTAGTTCCCATTAAAGATGACAGAGTTGAACAGGATAGGGACTTATGTGTTCCATTAAAACTCCCACTGACAATAGTCTGTTGTGCATGACAACATAGACCACAGCTGAAATCACAAGGACTAAAAGATGAACTGTGGCTGCCAGTGACTCTGCAAACTTGAGTCAGCCAGAGATCTCAATCCCAAGAATTCAAACAGCTATTTTTCTGCTATAGTAACAGCATCTCCTACCTCTCTGCAGCTCCCTGACCAGCCAGCTATTCCCTAGGGCCAGCACTAAATAAACTGGGCATAATGGTATATGCCTGTAATCTCAGAATCCAGGAGGCAGAGGCTGGAAGATAAAGAATAAGTTTCAGTCCAGCTTAGACTACATGAGACTCTGTCTAAAAACAAGTACACTTGGAACAAGGCTGGGCTTCCTAGATGGGTTCCAGAGCCGTCACTCTGGCCTCTAAGCTCAGATAAGAACCTCTGACTTAGACCGTGATGCTCTACTGTCACTGCCCATGATTTTATCTTTGAACTTATCTAAAGCACAAAGAGGGCATGACAGGAGCTACTCATGTGTGCACCACTGCTGCTGCCTCCAGACTTACAGGATCCCTTTCTCAGTCTCCCATCAGCCCAGGGCTCAGCACCAGCTATAGTCCTGATTGGAAGGGCATGCTGAGCATGTTAGCATGTTCCTGGGAGGTTCCACTCTGTTCCTGTAAATAGCCTGGTTCTGAAAAATCGCATGCTGAATATCAGATAAAGCACACCGTGACCACAAAGAAAGAGCACAGCAGGAAAGAAAAATCTCTCCTGGTCTTTGTTTTAGCTTTTGTTTTGGCACGGTCTATCCATGTCATGCAGGCTGACCTCAAACTCATAACCCTCCCACCTTGCTCCGAGTTCCTGCAGAGTATACCCAGAGTCAAGGATTTCAAGTTTGTCAGAGAGTCAGGAACTGTTCTGGAAGCTTGTTGATTTCATTTTGAGTGGTCTGGGAAGTGAAGAAAGCACAGATGGACCAGGAACATTGTGGAAACTGATTCACCCTGACCATTGTCATTCAGGACATAGAGGCTTCCTTATATCTTGCCCTTGGCTGTGCATGAACTAAATCCCATAAAAGTGAATGTCAACATGTCATTTCCAGGGATGAAAGAGGATTTCCTCTAGGAGGCTGGGAGATGGGTGTGTCTAAAAATGGGATATTTTACCTAAACCTAATGTGGCATTTAATTTGATGCACCCTGTGGGATGTAGAGAGAGAATTCTAGACGAGGAACAAAGCTCCAAGGTGGGATAAAATGGAGCTAAAGGGGGTTTACAATGATTTGAACCCAGGGTTAGTTTCATGAAATAATGGCCTCTTTCCTTGACCTTAAAGTGAGCACTGGCCTGCTGAGTTTCAAGTTTGGTCAGCCCCTCCTTAATGAATGTCTTCATCTATTTTGTCCACTAGAGAGCATGAGAGAGATGCTGCATATTAGCTGTGACCCCAACTGAGTCCAGGTAGGGCAGGATCCTTTGTGTCTGAGAGTTAATGGAGAGTCGGTGTCCCAAGAAATGATGTATGTCAGAGGACCAGTAACTACAACCACCCAGTCAAAGGTCTTATAGATACTTAAAATCCCAGCATCTTACCCCATGTTTGCCAGCTTCTTTCTCAGCTGATCAACAGCATCTAAATTTCAACCATGATCGGTTAACATACGAAATGAATCAATGTACAGGTGAAGCCAGAACAGAAGCTGGAGAATTCTTAGTGCTTCTCCTTTGTACTTGTCAGATGCAGACACTTAAAACTGAAATCATAACTTAATAAAGTCTTGGATGTTTTTGTTTCAATAATTTACTTATTTTTTATGTGCATTGTTTTGCCTGCATGTATATCTGTGTGAGATCCTGGAGTTACAGTTATGAGCTGCAGGACCCACAAAAAGGTGACTGCTGATTCAAGATGGACATTGCTACAGGATTCCTGCTTCATGGGAGAAGCAGACATTCTGCAAGACACAGAGAAAAATGACTGACAAACTGCCAACACAGGTGGACAGTTTAAAGTTTCCTGCTTTGCTGAGGAGTCTGGAGACACACTATGGCCTATGGGCTGAAGATGGAACATTGCAGAAGAACTTCGGGTGACTGACCAGGCAATGAGTTGTCTCTGTCATTTTTAAGAGTTTATGTATTATCCTTCTGTGGTCTTTGAAGGAGTTGAAGACAGATAGTTTTGGTTATAGTTTTCCTTAGTTAGGATTAAAGATAAGTTACATATAGGACTTTAGACTCACAAAGATAGGATAGATGATATTTTCGTTAAGTCTTACAAAATGCTAATAGACTAAATATTGTTAACTATGATTCTTATTTGATAACTGTTGTGTGGTATATTTTGTTATTTTAAGGTTAAAACCCTTCTCTTTATTTTAGACAGAAAAGAAGAGATGATGGGAGATGTTATTCTGTAAATATGTTTCTCATACTGGTTAATTAATAAAGCACTGTGGCCAATGAGAAAGCAAGACAGGCGGGGCTAGGAGAAAAGGAGGAAAGAGGAAGTAGTTAGGAGGGGTCAGCATGTAGAGCCTAGAGGAAGCAAGATGCCGGCTGCCGTGCTCAGATAAGATGACCACGTGGAAATACTTAGATAAGTAGAAATGGGTTAATCATTAAAATAGAGCTAGCCCATAAACAATATTAGGAACTGGCCAATAGGATTGTATCAAATACAGAGTCTCTGCGTGCTATTTGGGGCAGGCACGCCAGACTGGCAGCGGGCTGGCAGAAAACAAGCTACAATGAGCTGCCATGTGGGTACTAGGAATTGAACCCAGGTTCATCTGGAAGAGCAAGTCAGTAGTCTTAACTGCTAAGCTGTCTCTCCAACCCTTAAAGTCTGGTTTGTGCTTAAACATTCCAAGATTTAGTCTTCAGTTTTATAGAATGCCTGAGTCATTCCCTTGCTCTAGGGATAAAACTCAAGGCTGCGGGCATGCTGGGTAAGTTCTCTACCTCACAGCTAAACCTTCAGCCACTGTTCTTATATTTTAGAAATAATAAAAGTAAAGCCAAAGGGCTTGATTTTCTGTGTAGCTATAGTATTCCCTTTCCTGTCTGTTGAAGAGTTGTTTGCCCTCAGTCTATGTCATCACAAGATAAATTAGACTTATAACCAGTCCTGTTGTGGAGAATGGAATGAAGAGTAGAAAAGCTGACATAGAGAGGCCACATATACCAAAATGAAAGAACCCCTGATCAGCTTTCCTCTGGGCATGACCTTCATGAGCCTGGAAACTGTGGCTGGCCATTCTTAAAGATCCCCATGTTCTAATCCCTGAGACTTCTAACTCTGTTAGGTTAAATGCCAGAGGCATTAAAACTGTAGGTGGAAGTAAAATCTTGGTTTATTCAGTTGTCTATCCATTTATGAACCAACCAGAATCCGATGGAAAGCACCCACAGATTCATTGTCACACAGACAGCCCTGGCTACATGCAAAGGGTTACAAACAAAACAAAAAGACCTAAATGTGAAAACAGGAACTTGTATGGTGGCATAATAGGGGTGGGAGGAAAGTGAAAGATGGGAAGGATGACACTGTAATTGCAATGTGCTACATATATGTATGAAATCAAGGAACTATTTTAATAAAAAAATGTTTAATAGGAGCTTGCGTTATCTAAGTGAGTACTTTATCCAGGCAGAGAAGCCAGGTGGGTTTTTGCTGAATGACAGATGTTGAGTGTCTCTTGGGTGAATGTGTAGGAATTAATGAGAGCACAAAATCCAGGAGGAACCATTCAGGTGGGAAAGCCATCACAGGTAGAGGTCCTGAGGCCAGCCAAACTGAGGAACCAGAATGATAAAGATGTTCTGGAAGTTAGGAACAGAGGGGAGGTGGTACTGGGTGAGGGGGTGGGGAGAGGGAAGATGCCTTAAAGAGCCAGCAATTCATCTTCTACCTTCTCCCCACCACCAGGCAGACAATGGCAAGCCATTGAATGGCACCTTTCAGCACAAATGTAAAAAAGTTAAAAAGTGTTCAGGATAAAAAAAATTACTTATCCAAAATATATCTTAGTAACAAGTTTACACATATTGTTTTAGAAGGTTTTCACTTAAGTCTTCACATTGGAGAAAGTGCTATTTAGTAATAGCATAGCAATGTTGTGCTCTCTATGAGAACATTTGCTGTAAAGTAAATTTAAAAAACAAATTAAAAATTCATTAGACTTTTGTTAACTGAGTGCATTTTCAGAACTAAAAATAAACTGGTTCAGACAGCATTTTAATGATGTGTTCCCTTTGGCATTATGAAGTTTATGACAGACATGATGTACCCTTGCTGAAGCTGCAAGAGTTTCCTAAAGGTCCCTGTATGCTTGTAGGGTCTTTTCTGCTTAGCTGGTGGGGTCAAGGAGATCTAAGGCTATACAGTTGTATAAGGGATGTTTTAAAGAGGCATCTGGGCCTGCCTGGTTTTCCTAAACACACACACACACGCACACACACACACACACAAATACACATAAACACATACATAACTTTTGTAGGAATCCTCATCACTTTGCTCCACAGTCTCCCTGCTTTCCCGCTCTACCCAGTCCCAGTCTACTCATGGAACCCTCTGGGGAAATAGTTGTAAGCTCCTGTAGCTCTTGCCCATTCCCTGCCACTGGTTTCTGTCTCTGTATCATCAGAGCTCATCTTATTAGTGTGCTATCAGGGCTCTTTATGATCTCCATCTCCTGGTCCAGCCTTGGCTCCTTGTATCTCACCACCACACTCCCCAGGCTTGACCACTCAGAGGCCCCTATAGCTCTCTCAGTCTTTCCCATTTTCACCCGTGTGTACTTAGATGAGTGCCCCTCTCCTTATTGGACTTAGACTCCTGCTCACTCTCATGCCCAAGCTTAGAGATGACATTCTGAGTTTCTCATAACCCTTTCTCCATCATCATCAGAACAGCTCAGCTTCCTTGCATCAGTTCCTACAAAAGCATCGAACACAAGGGCATGGATGGAAAGAAAACCAAGGGAATGATCAATGGCTAGTCAGCAGTTTAGAGATGAAACTTATGTAAAGCCTGGTGATGAGTTCAAGAGCCCAGGCAGTGTTGTAAGAGCTGACCACTCTTAGATGATTGTGAAAGGAAGCAATCAAGGTCATCTAGAGTGTTGGAATGAGGCACAGACCACAGGGAGCACAGGGTGGCCATCACTGACAAGGTAGCTGGTGTCAAGTGGAAGAAAGAAACCTGGAAAGATGGTTCAGCAGTCAAGAGCACTGACTGTTCTTGCAGAGGACCCAAGCTCAGTTCTCAGCACCCAGATGGTAGATCATAACTGTCTGTAACTTCAGTCCCAGGGGAGCTGTTGCCCTCTTTGGTCCTCCATGTTCATGCATGTAACTCGGGCACATGCAGGCACTCATTTATGCACAAAATAAAAATCAATAAAGCCTTTAAACAAAAAAGATTGGAAGACCCCAGCTAGGACTCCTAGCAACAGTGGAGAGGGTGCCTTCTCCTGATATCAGATTGGTGACTACTCTAGTTGTCATCGTAGAGCCTTCTTCATCCCATAATTAATAGAAGCAGATGCAGAGATCCACAGCCAAGTACTAGGATGAGCTCTGGTAATCCAGTGGAAGAGAGGGTAGAGGGATTATATGAGCAAAGGGCATCAAGATGTGGGGAAAAGCCACAGAGACAGCTGGCCTGAGCTTGTGGAAGCTCATAGACTCTGGACTGGTGATATCTATGGAGCCTGCATGGGACTGACCTAGGCCCTCTGCATCTGGGTGACAGCTGTATAGCTTGGTCTTTTGTGGGGCTCCTAGCAGTGGGACCAGGGCTTGTCCCCAAAACCTGAGCTGGCTCCTTGGAACCTATTCTCCATGGTGGGATGCCTTGCCCAGCCTTGATGCATGGGGGAGGATCTTGATCCTGCCTCAACTTGATATGTAATGCTTTGCTGACTTCCATGGTAGGCCTTGCCCCTTCTGAATGGAGACCAGAAAAAAGTGAGGAGGCAGGACTAAATGGGGATGGAAGGAAGGAACAGGAGGAAAGGAGGGAGGGGAAATTGTGGTTGGTATGTCAAATTGATTGATTGATTGATTGATTGATTGATTGATTGATTGATTGATTGATTTTTTTAAAAAAGACTGAGAGAATGCAAAGGGGTGAGGGTGAGCATTTCCTGGAGCATGGCAGCCAGTGTGCGTGTCCAGGACATAGGCAGGTCAGCCTGGGTACCCTGGCACCATTATGGGACTGTTGCTTTTTCTCTGAGGAGCAAGAATGGCATAGCATTCTGAACAGATCCACTGTGTTCCTTAAGCATCACTGCAGCTGCCGGGTTAAAACAGAGATGCAGAGAGTGAATGGCAGCCCTGAGGCAAAACAGAGAAGGAGCAAAGTTGTGAAAAAACCTATTTCCAGAAGATTAAGCATAGTCTGGGGAATAGGTTTAGGATTTCTGGTCTCTGAGACATATTGTCAAGCAATATTCTAGCTCTGACCTATGCAAGATTATTGGAAGTTAGATATATGCCAAGTAGACAGGGAACATTAAAATGTCTTATTTTCTTGTCAGCCTCATGCTTCACAATTATCTCCTTATGGTTACATTTGTACATTTGATGGAGATGTGCAATCAAGCTACCCTATAATATTGCAGGTTAAAAAAGACTCACCCAACCTATAAGCTGCATGTATTACACATAATTATACACCTGCAGGCCTATCTAATTCCATGAAAATATGAGTAATATGCTAATACAACCTTCTACATTTGAATTTTTCAGTTGCACTCCACATGGAAAAACTGGTGATAAACATAAAAGGGCAAATAAAAGAATCACACAGCAGATATTAAAACCAATTGCAATTGGCAATGGATTTCTGGGGCCTACCAATCGGTCCATAACTCCACCAGCCTCTCTGAGCTCCCATTTGTACCAGATTTGATTCCCAAATACTAGAGACGCAAAGATGAGCAAGCCAAATGTAGCTTTAGATTACAGTCTAATAAGGATACAAACTGCCTACACAGTTCGTCTCTATCTCTGTCTCTGTCTCTGTCTGTGTGTGTGTGTGTGTGTGTGTGTGTGTGTGTGTGTGTGTGTGTGTGTGTGTGTTGAAGCCTATTGATTCTGCAAACAGCTGCATCCTGCAACCTTCTTCCTCGTCCCTGGATTTGGCCTCATGCTGCCTCCAGAAGTGAATTAAACAATATAAAACCCTGCTGACAAAAGATCTAGCCTATCCTTTTTCTGCCTGGGTTCCTTCATTCTCAGGAAATGTGTGAATGTCTATACTGTTTAGGCTAAGGCTTACCCCTAGGAGAACATTGAGAAAAAAATTAACCCTATGTACAAAAACAAATAGCTCCTCTTTGGTGCATTTGAAATTTTGATGACAGCCAGCATTAGGCACAGTACCTGGACATGTGGCACATTAGCAAGCTCTCTAGGCAATGTTTGAGTCTAGCTAAGAGGGAGAATCCCTACAAAAGCCTTCAGAGAGAGTATTTTCTTACCATTGATGACTCTTCTTTCTGGTGGTAAAAATAGTAGCCTACTTTGTAGTTTCTATATAAAGACATTTATTTGAGATGTTTTTTAACACTCCATCACTTGTTGGAGTGGTCTTTGGTAATTCTTTTTTATGCTTAAGTGTGCCTAGACCTCCAACAGAAAACATTTAAAGTGGATCTCATCATCTGTGTTCATATTTATCAACCCTCAAATGCAAATTTGATGTATCTCTGAGCAACACCTTACCTGTTCCTCACTTTGTTCCTCCTAAGAAACATCAGCCTGCCCCACCTGATAACCTGGTGTGGAGCAGAGTGAAGCTCAAGCCACTGCATACGCATCACAGGGTAGAAAAAGACAGACATGGATCAAGAGCTACATCCACAGGCCATCAGTAGTGATTTCAGACCCCAACACCCACTGTTACATCAGTATTCCAAGATGCCACAAGAGGGTGTACATATTCAACAATAAGCCACCCATGCTGTGACAGTGTGGATTTCTCACCTGTTTTCTGTTAAGTGAGAGAAGGTCAATTCAACATTGTATGGTTCCAATTAGAACATTCTGAGAAAAGAAAAAAGAAATAGAGAATACTGCTCAGCCATTGCCTAGGGGTTGACTCTAAAGAGTTCACAATTTTTGGTGGACTGGTATACTAGTTTCCTTCCTGCTTCTGTGATAAAACCCTGAACAAAACCAACTTGGGGAAGGAAAGGTATTTCCTTTATTGACTCGTGGGTTACAGTCCACCGTCAAGGGAAGCAGAGGTGGTGGCAGTTTGAGGCAGGAATTGAAGCAGAGGCCATAGGAAATGCTGTTTTCTGCTGCTCAGATAGACAGCTTCTTTATATAACCCAGGACCACAAGCCAGGTCCAAAGTAGGCTGGGCCCTCCTCTATCAATGAGGAACCAAGAAACTGCCCTACAGACATGCCTATGGATCAATCTGATGGAGGCCACTCCTCAACCAAGGTTCCATCTTCCCAGGTGTGTCAAGTTAACAACTAATAGCCATGAGAAGTGTCGATCCTGCTCAGTAGTTTGGAGATGTACATGAGACTGTGTGGGTTTGTCAAGTCTTGAAACGGCACCAAAATGACTGAATGTCAATTACACCTCTATTTTAAAAAATTTAAAGAATATCAGTGCAACTAACTTTCAAGCTTATGCAAAATTCTAACATAATTTTTGTTAGTGGGTGTGTGTTTCTGAGGAGAGTTATGTGGACCTATCTGTACGGTTGACATTGAATGTCTTTCTCTCTGTCACTCTCCACTTTTGCCTTTGAGGCAGGATCTGTCACTGAACCTGAAGCTCACTGATTGAACCACACTGGCTAGCCAGTGAGCCCAAGGAACTTTGCTGTGCCCACCTCTCCAATGCTAGGATTATAGCATAACCAGTGTTTTTCACACGACTGCTTAGGATCCAGCTCAAGTGCCCACAACTAGGTAGCAAGCACTCTTCCAATTGAGCCATGTCCCCAGTCCCAAAAACTTATTTCGAATGGTAAAATGATGGCTTGATGGCTTTATTCAAGAAATATAATGATAACCTATAGGATGCGATTGCAAGTCAGTGGTCTGGGAAAGGATTCTACAAGACTGGGCGCTGCCTGTTCAGTGTTTTTTCACAGGATCTGGGGGGGGATCACTACTGACCTGAGTATGTTGTAGAAATTTTTCTGAGGGTCAACAAGATGGCTCAGCATGTAAACACAGTTGCCACCAAGCCCGATGACTTCAGTTCCGTCCCCAGGACTCAGATGGTGTAAAGAGAGAAGCAACTGCCACAAGTTATCCTCTGGCTGCTATGTGCACCTGCGCATGCATACACACAAAAACAAAGAAGTAACTGCAATTTTCCAAAGTTGAGAATCCCATTGCTTGAGACTCATTTCTTGTAACTGTTAATCTGCCTTAGCAATGACTCAGGATGCCTGGAGTTTGGGGCCTGTGAGTAAATGCTACATTTTCAAGATGTTCTCCTCTTATAACACACCGAATGCATATTTGCTATTCTCAGGACGCGCACAGAATGGAAGTGTAAAGTGGAATGTGTGTCCCTGGGAAAGCCAACGTCAGTGAAAAAATAGATCACAGAGCAACAAGCAACATTAAAGTCAGCTCTTGTTGCAGATCAACTCGGCCAGGAGCAATTGCATAAGGCTTTTAAGAGGAAGCAGAGACTGATCTAAACATGGGAGAGGCCAGGAGAGGGACTTTCCGGTTGCAATCATGGCGAGTGACTTAGGAGAGCATAAAGGAGCAAACAGACCTGATCAGACACTCAAGTTATCCTTTGTCTTGGAACCTGAGATATATCTGTTCTGATATTTGATAAATATGGACTTTGGTGAGCCTGACCAGCCCTAAAGCCTGAGCAGGAGCCTTTATATTCAGGAGCATTTTGTTGTCAACCCCCATGTGCCCCAGCAACCTGTACCCCACGGCTCATACACTGCTTTGCACTGGATCATTAGTTCATAGCTTAGGTGGCTTTGGTTGAAATGAAGCTGCAATAACACATTTGCTGAATGTGCAATGTGTAATGGCACTGTATTACACTTGCAAAATAAATGGCTTTCCCTAGGCTCTCTAGGGACTAATGTTAATTTTTGCATAAATACACATTCAGATGAGGATAAAGAAAGCCATGAAGCTTTTAAAAATAGTTCCTATTCCTCAGTGCAAAAGAAGCCTCCGTGTTTACTTTTAGCGTGTTTTAGGATTATGAGGGACAGACATTTAAATTTCTTTTTACATTTATGTCTATATGTGTATATTATTCAGGGTTCTCTAGAGGAACAGGACTGATAAAATGAATATAAGATTTACTAGTGGTCCATCTAGTCCAACAACAGCTGCCTCCTAGCCAAAAGTCCAAAAATCTAGTAGTTGTTCAATCCACGAGGCTGGATGCCTCTCAACTGGTCTTCAGTATATATTCGCAATCCCAAAGAAGCAGGCTCCCATGCCAGTAAACAGAGAGTGAGTGCAAGCAGGCAAAGGCAAAACCTCCTCTTCTCCTTCCCCTTTATATAGGCTACCACAAGAGGTGTGGCCCAGATTAACCGTGTGACTTCCCACCTCAAGTCATCTAAATTTAAAGTGGGTCTTCTCACCCCCAGTTATCTGGATTTAAGATGGATCTTTCTACCTTAAATGACCCAGTTACCTAAAAATCCCTCTCAGGTGCCCCCAAGGATTTGGGGTTTCAGTTAATCCCAGATACAGTCAAGCTGACAACCAAGAACAGCCATCACAGTCTGTGTGTGCGTGCGTGCGTGCGTGCGTACAGAGATTCCAAAGCACACGCTGCAGGATTTGATATCCTTTCTCTTTCCACCATCCAAATCCTGGCAATCAAATTCAGTTTGCCAGCGTAGCAGGAAGCGTCTTCACCCACAGAGCCATCTTGCCAGCCCTATTTTTATTTTTTTAAATGTCATGCAGGAGAAATCAAAATTTACAGTTACTGATTCACACATCTGAGACTGAGATTTTTTTTTCTGGCCTAAGGAAAATGCATAGCCTTTTGAAAACAGAAAAATAACAACAAACAAAACCACAAAAGTATGGGGAGTGGTTTTCCAAAGCCAGGCATCAAAAAGAAATGTTTTGTCCTTTTATGTCCCTTTTGGTCTCTTTTCATAAAACTTTAACCAGTATGGCTACATAAAACTAGAGATAATAGTAACAAGCCAAGGTGTGCAGAAAAATAGGCACAGGTTGACTGTCAAATGACAAGAGTGAGTGTTAGGAAGTGATTGCTCTCATCAGTGTCCCCAAAGCTCCAGGAACACCTGACTGTGACATCAGCACTTCTGGCCTGCAGTGGTCAAATGTGTGGTTACAGATGAATTGGCCCCTGCACAACAGTGTCCTTACCCAAGGTCACAGGGATAAAAATGTTCCCTTCAGAGCAGTGGTTTTCAACCTCTGGGTCATGACCCCAACCCTTTCACAGGAGTCACCTAGTACCAAAAACACAGATATTTTCATAACAATTCATAGCAAGAATGAAAATTACCATTATGAAGTAGCGAGAACATTTTATGGTTGAGGGTCACCACAACATGAGGAACTGTATTAAAGGGTCACAGCATCAGGAGGGTTGAGAACCACTGCTTCAGAGATGCTATTGCAGGTAAATAAGATAATGTGTGAGGGAACGCCCCAGCAGTTCACCTGGTATGCAATCCATATGCAGGAAACCAACATGCCAACCCCACCCACACCCACAATAGTGCAAACGTTCAGTTTGGGAAGAAAACATGCGGAAAGCTCCCAATATAGACATTGAATCTGGACTCTGGCCTGGTGACTCCGGGGTTGATCAACACTGTAAGAACAATTGCCTCAGCTTTGGAAAATGACCTCAGAAAGGTTTTCCCCAATTTTTGAGAGCCAATGCCCCAGGGACAAGCAATGGTCTTCTCTTATCAGAAGATGGAGTGAGTGACTCGTGGATGACAGAACCCACAAACACCTTCCTGCATAAACAACACAGAAGTCGTGTCTGATAAAATATGGATCTCACATGTGATCCATAAAATACTTATTTAGTCGGTTCAGTTACTTAAAGTGATAGAAAGATTTATGCCAAGCATACAAGCTAAGTGAAGAATATGCAAATGGCACTGCATTTGCCAGACCTATCTTTGAATTACATTGAGGGGTACTTCCAACAAGAAGGAAAGAGAGCTGTAAGCTTCATCAGTCACAAAATTATCCAGGTTCATTTTGTCGGCAGTGAAAATAGGTGAGGTTGGCTCCGTGCTGTCCATGCACTTTGAAACATGAGTTGTTTGTGAGGTTGTTGGAGAGTCAGCTGCCCAGAATCGGTGGCAGGGTGGCAGATTTTTTCTGTTGATTATATGTACTCTGCTAATCCCTGCCCACTTCCCTCTGAATCCCAACCTGGAGGTTATTCAAAATATAGAATAAGGGAAATTATGACTTAATAATAATAATAATAATAATAATAATAATAATAATAACAGATTGAATCTGTGTTTTCACTTTCTAGAATGCATTTTAAGTCAAAACTTATATTTAAAAAAAGCACCTACATGGTGACATACTATAGTAATGTATGTCACCTGTTAAAGTGCCTTTTGAGTACTTAAAAAGATGAGTGAAATGTGGGATTTCAATAAAGGGTGTGACCTTTGACCATTGCTCAGTTGTATCTGTGGTTCTCTAGCCTGTCAATGCATTTCTATGAAGCCAGTTTCTAAGGAGACATCCACTTGGAAACACTGATTCTTCGTTCTACTTTCTCAGCCATTCCTAATTTTCACCACCTTTGATCCTTCTCCAGTTCTCACCTCCAAAGCAGGAGTGGTATTGGCCGTTTCAGATTAAGAAAGGATCATAAATTTGATTCCCTAAGTTTTGGGGGATGAACCTTCAAAATCTTCAGATGTATGGGTAGTCCACCCAGTGCTAGGACAAAGGCAGAGGCGAAGTTTGTAAACAGTCCAGGTTCCCTCTTGAAACCGCTGCCAGTAGATTCTAGAAGAATCCTCCCAGCCAGTCAGTTCCTTGAGAACATCCAAAGGTCAGTTTGTGAATAGTCAGTCTCACACCTAAACCTTCCCTAAGCCTTTGCTAGATCGTGAGCCTTGAATCTGACAACACCTCGGACCCATCTCTCCAGAGAAGTGTGTCTATGAGCACTCAACCTTGCACACTGTTTCAGGTGCTTCAGAGAGCTTCAGGTGCCTGTGGATATGGGATAAGGGATTTTACAGAAGAAACTGAACCACTTTAAAGAGAGTTACAGCCTGGGCGGGCCAATGCCTTCCCATCCACATGTGTAAACAAGGAACCTTAAAGTAGTGCCAATGAATTCAAGTTCAGAAACTAACAAGAATTTTATTTGGAGTCTAAGAGTTGTAGTTCAGGAGATGCAGGTTCAATTTTCTCTAATCAGTGTTTGAAGTTAGACAGGGAGAGAGGAGTGTGCCTGTGCCCAAAAGCTCTTACTCCATTACAAGGTAATTAAAACTGTCTGAAGACAAACTCCTATTGATGTTGGAAAAGCTAGCTAGCTATGTAACCAGCACTCATTAAAAGTGTCCATAAAGCATGAATGTGACACTCTTCCAATACACATCTGGAGTCTCCAGACACATGAGGTTATCAGGCCTTCACAGACATCTGCAGTCTAAGGGAGAGGTGACCACATCACACCCTGGGCCACAGCTGGACACCACACAGGCACGGTTTCCCTAATGCCTATCCCCGCTCCCCCCTCTCCCTTCACCCCTACCCCCACCATCCCAAAGGCACTCAGCTTGCTGCTTTCCAGGCGGGTTCATTTTCTTCTCACTTTAGGAGAGTAGAGGGAAATGATAGCCTTGAAGGCTGCCTCCTTGGATTGTCTCAGAAGCAATTAACATCTCATAGCTGTAGCTTTGCAAAACCTTAGCCAAGAAAAATAACAACGGTATAACTAAAATAAAAGTCATCGATCGTGTGCCTACCACATGCTAGGTCTCAGGCACTAAACTAAAAGCTGAAAAACGTTGTTTCCATTTATTCTCCATCGCTATTGGCGTTTTCTGAGATTCTATTGGTCCACTTAGGGATCTCCTGGGGCACTCGGCTAGTTGATTCCAGCTGGCCTAGGCAGCCATCCACCTCACAGGCTGAGACATGCAGGAGGGATGTCACCTGTCATAGTCTTAAACCTCAAGCTACCTGACTCCTAACACTGGAGACACAACTGCCATGCTTATATTTGCTGTGAGCCCCATGTATCTTCAGGCCCACCAACCCTAACACACCACAGTAAGTCAGACTGTGACTTCAGTCATCAGTGGCAGAATGAGAGAGACCAAAATTTCTCTGGACCTCCACAGCCAGAACTAACTCAAAAGCATGAGTCAGGGCCAGCCAGCACGGCTGCTCAGCAAGTAAATGTGTTTGATGTCAAGTCTGATGACCTAAGTTACGTCACTAGGACCTATGACTTCTACAAGTTGTCTTCCGACCTCCACACACACTCACACTGTTGTATACACACACACACACACACACACACACACACACACACACACACACACACACACACACGGAAGTAAACATGTTAAAAATAAAGTGCAAACTGCTTGATGCTACCCACTCCTCTTCCTGTCTCAGTGGGAGTCCATTCAGTAAGGGTTTGTTTCTTTAAGTTTTAAAGAATTGCTTGTTTATTATTTTTCTGTGTATAGTTATTTTGTTTGAATTTATGTGTGTGCATCATGTGCATGTCTGATGCCTGCGAAAGCCAGAAAGGGCATCCTGTGTCACAAGCCTGCAGTTACACACAATTGTGAGTCAACCTGAGCCATGATGTGGGTGCTGAGAATCAAACCCAAGTCCTATAAAAGAGGACTCCGTGCTAGCTCGAAACTGCTCCAGCCCCCTATCCACTTTTAGATGTGGTTCCCCAGGAGATCCCAGACCTCCCCAAAATATCTTTCCTCCTGGGAATCAGGACAAGCATTTTTAAAAACATGTATCCTCCTATAATGACTTCAAATGCTCCAATGAATTAGTCACCCTCAGGTTTGGCCCAGGAGCACGTATGTGATACAACATTAGTCTTAGCACAGGGTCCTCAACACAGTGAAGGAGGTTTTTCAGCACAGTGAAATAAGATCTTACATGCTAAGCAGCCATCTACCAAATGTGCCTAGGCTACAGCTTCCTTACTTCTGAATTAGACAAGATCCTTGAGATCACCATGCATTCATTGAGCAGAAGAGACAGGAGTATGGATTCACTATAGCTTACAAGAATGAGCCATTGGGACTCGAGATCACATACAGACACACACACACACACACACACACACACACACACACACACACACACACACATCCCATGAGAGATCTGCTGATGATTCCACAAAGAACTTTTCCTCCCCATAAATTCTATGAAGAGCTTACCCTAATGCTGCTGGCTCAGTGTTGGCTGGCTGTGTGTTTCCAGCTGACTTTTTGGTATCCAGAAAGGATAATTTCAGGAAATGGTTTCTCCCACTGTTCCCTCCTATATCCACTGCCACACCGGCAAATTTTGTTAGCAAATAAACCCTTATGAAATCAAGAAGGAGGGTAAAATGGTGAGGGATAGTTGGCAAAGATTCTGGACATGAGCAGTCTGTGCTTCTGGTCCCTCCATGGCTAACAAAGCTCTCATTTTTGCCTGGCTCCAAGCAATGGGTCTGAGTTGAAGGAAGTGTAGGAAGGATGGAGAATCAAGCCCACACCCTTTTCTTCTGAACCTGCAGTCTCCTCAGCCATCTGAGCAGCCTAACTGACTTCCAGTCATGGTTTTCAGGCCCTTTGGCATTTCCACCTCATCAGAAGCTTGGCCTGTTGTTTCTGGAATCCATCACTGTGTAAATCCAGAGAATATTAAATGAATACAAGGTAGATTGGCATACAAGAGAAACTAAGCAAGGTTGTTTAGAGAGAGTTGTGATCATGCAAACATCAGAACACTGTCAGTCTTCTCAGTTCTCTCTTCCTTCTTCACGGAGAGGACTAGAAGTGAAAAACTTAAATGATTTTGTCAGGGTGGAGCAAACATCAGTATGAGAGAAGAGAAGCACTGTCTTGGGGTTTCATTGCTAAATAGACACACCATGATCACGGCAACTCTTATAAAGGAAAACATTTAACTGGGACTGGATTACAGCTCAAAGAGTTATTCCATTAGTCATCATAGAAGGAAGGATAGCAGGATTCAGGCAGACATAGTGCTGGAGAACTAACTGAGAGTCCTACATCTGGATCCTCAGGCAGCAGGAAGAGAGCAACATTGGGCCTGGCTTGAGCTTCTAAAACCTCAAGCTTACCCCTCAATGACACATTTCCTCCAACAAGGCCACACCTCCTAAAAGTGCCACTTCTTATGAGCCTATGGGGGCCATTTTCATTTAAACCACCACAAGTACAGACATACTCTGGAAATCCTGAGGAATTTGTCAACTGGAACACATCTCTGCTTTGTGAAACAGACCAGAGATCCAGGGGCTTTACAGACTGAGATAAAAACAAGCATATTGCAACGCTTTGGGCACCAGAAATGCAACACTATTTCACATACATTCAAAACATGGAAATATAATGTGCATCAGAAATTACCATACCTGAAATAGCCATCTGACTCAAAGTTGTACGGCTATTCCAGTAAAATGTGAATGACTGAAGTCTTGTCACATATACTCTGAAATCCTGGCACATTCACTATTCATAGCTAGCCATAACATAGCTAATAACTGTAGATTACATAAATGGTAATTAAAAGCCGACAGTGACATGTCTAAAAAATAAAGCCTTTCTTTCACTGATTCGGAAATTCTAAGTTGTAAATGATTTCAATACTCACGTCACAATGGAGACAACTTCTCTGAAAGACTACTCAATTGGTTGCTTTTAGAAATAAGTCTACAAAGCTATACTGAAAGCATAATGTAGCTGAAAAAGTTAGTAAAGGAACAGCTGTTAGCTAAGTGTGGCCAGGCTGTCTCTCATGGAGCTATTATCACCTGGTGGGGGGGGAATAGACAATGGTCAAGTTGGGTGAGTCTTGGTGGGGGGGGGAAACATCGGCTTCTTGGTATTCGTCCACTATAAAGTACTGTTTTACATCTCAGGTCAGAAAAGTCAGCTTCAGCTAGGATTGGTGCATTGCTGTGCGCACTTTCAGGAAATAGATAAGGCATGTTTTGTTTTCAACCACGCTACAAGGAACCCCACTTAAGAGCCAACAGCATGGACCATGTGTTGTCAGTGAGCTCTGTTGTCTCTGCAGATGTCAAGGTTTTCAAGTCCTTGGGTCTCTACACTTTGGGATAAGATAAGCACACACTGTGTGACAACAGATGAGCAGGTGGCCTGCCACTTCACACAGGCCTGACTCAGAAGCCCGGAGGCAGCTGTTAGAACATGTTAAGACTACTTTCCTCTGTGAGTATTTTAATGAAGATATGCAGAAGGATGGTTGGTTACCAGCAACAATGTGGGACAGTAGGAAGGGCTCAATAGTGACCCTCAAGGCTCGCCCACTCCCCAGAGATCCATCTCCTACAGCAAGACCCCACCTTCCAAAGTCTCCCCAAACAGGGAAGCCATCTGGGAACCAGGTGTTTAAAGGCAAGAGTGCACATGGGACATTTTACATCCAGTCATCACAGTCCTCAACTCAGCCCGTGTCAATCTGCTCAGCACAGCTTGTGCAAACACAATACAGCAATCTGACTCCTCAATCGTGTGTAGAATACCAAGATCTCAGTGACACCCAGGAGCTGATCACCATTTCCGAGGAGGAGCGATTGAGCTGATGAAAACACTGGGCTGTTACCATCATCAGAGTTAGTGACTTCCAGTTCCAGAATCACACCCTTTTTAAAGCTAGAGAAGGACCTGTGTTATTAGTTTGCGTTATTAGTGGTTATCACTGTTAAACAGTACCAAGAATTATGGCTCATAATGAAGAGACATTTCATTGGCATTAACCAAATCTTTGGCATTGAAACAATGCTTATCTCTCATGAAAATGAGATTAAAAGACTTTGAATAGGATTTTGATATCTTTGTCATTTCCAGAAGCACTTTATAATTCACTTGTCTGATTTCATATAGTCATTCTAATTATAAATAAGGTTTTTTTTTAAATCAAGATTTCCCATCATGCAATATGTAATAATAGCATGAGAGAAGAGGAAACCCTTCCAAAACAAATTAATCTCTTTCTTCTGTTCTTGTGCTGCCACTGCAAGTCAAAAGTTGACAGGACAGGGCCACCGTGACAGACTGCCTTTCATAGAATGGTCACTGCTGCCTCCGAGTGGTGGGTTATTCCCAGAATTTAAATTTCCTTCACTTCAGTTCTGTTCAGCTTTATGGGAGATTTCCCATAAAGGTTACAGGTTGCTGTAAGTTTCAGTTTTGACCGTAAGAATGTTTAAAACCTCATCAGTGTCACAGGTGGCCAGGGTCATGGCTAATTTTGACTGACAACTTGATTGTATTAAGAAACACCTAGGGTGTTAGGATCATCTTGGAATGTATCTATGAGAATGCATCCAGAGAAGACTAACAGAGAAGGAAAAACACTCTTGGGACAACAGGTCATTTCACAGGCAGACATCCCTGGCGGAATAAAAGGGGGAAAGAGAAGGCAGTAAACAGCAACATTCAGCTGTCTTATGATCCCTCACTGTGAGTGTGATGGAGCCAGCCACCTCTGGCTCCACACATCCCCACCCTGTCCCAGAGCTATCACCCCTTCCCTACCTCAATGACCTGCATCCCTCTCAAGCTACAAGCCAGAAGAAATTCTTTGTTCCTTAAATTGATTATTACCAGGTATTTGGTCGCAATGGTGAGGAAAGTAACAAATACACCCAGCTGTGTCCGCAGAAATCCATGTCCTATGAACAGAGCAGTGGGCCCCAAATGCTCAGGGGAGTTCTCCCAGGAAACGTTCCTGGCCCATCATGCTCTGTTGGTAGCAATGCCATCCGATCCCTAGGAAGGCAGGGCCACCAGGCTCACAGTACTCCTTGTTGCTTATGAAATGTCCCAATGGAAAGAAAGGTGTTATTATAAAGCAGAGCATCCCAGGCCTTGTTCATTTTTTTTCTTATAATGATGGATGCACATTTGAATTGGTCAAAATAAAAATGCAGATGCAGTTAAGAAAGACTGAACTTAAGCAAGTGACGTTGTAGGTCACTATTCCAAACAAACTGAACTCACACGTACAGACAACTGCCAGCCAGCAATAAAGCTGGAGCAGATCTGACCCAACCCAGCAATTAGTATGACATGGAATTTTTAGATAGATTAGATAGATTTCAGTGCCTTAGCTCTTTCTCAACCATGAAATAGGCTGAGTAAACTAAGAAAATTCAGGCAAATGCTAACTCCATCTTTGAGGAAAAGAGGAGATAGTAAAACCGGAATCATGGAGAGAGGCAGGCACCTGTAGAAGAGCTGGCGGAGAGTACAGCATGAGTTGATAAAGTACAGATCAAGCCAGGACCCTGTGTGCACAGGAATTTCTGGGTGTGTGCAGAACTTCAGGGTGCAGAGGCCTGTGAATCCCACGAGTGGCTGAGCCAGTAAGGGAGGGACACACAGAGTGTGCCACCCACGCATTCAGAGCCCATGGAAAGGAGCCAGGGAAAGCCGGAAAAGGAGCAAAGTTGATCGTGAATAAAAACAGATGCACACAAGCTTCCTCTTGAAAAACTACAAAGTGTACTTGTTTGTTTGTTTGTTTGTTTGTTTAAGTAAAAATAAATGATTGCCTGATCTGTGGGGTTTTGTTTACCCCTTTGTACTACCAGGGGACATTTCAAACATCTGGAGGAATTTTGTCAAAAGTTGGAGAAAAGAGTTTCAGTTGGCACCTGGTGGATGAAGGCTAAGAATGCTGCTAAACACACTCCACTGCCAACACAGACCCCCTGCCCCAATACAGAATTATAGTGTTGGATCCCCAATTTCAGTAGTACCAAAGTAAAGAAACGGTAACTTAATGCAACCAAGAAAGAAGGGTAGAAAGTACACAAAATGAAGAAACGACTGGATGCAAATACACTTTGAGATTATAGAATGCTTTATTCAAACCTAAGCAAAATAATTTTTAAAGCTGGTTCATAATGAATGATGCTCCCAAGACATAGGAATTACTAAAGGGATTGCAGTGATGAAACCTCAGAACAGATTATCAGGGAATACAAAGAAAGACAGAACAAGTGATACAGAGAGGAGATGAAAAACAGACAATTGTGTCAACAGTTTAGGAAAGAGACCATCCCAGTGCTGTTCACATTATTCCAGGACAGGGGAGGAAATCACATATTATACCAAAACCCAACAAAGAGCGCCTGTGAGGAAAGAAATACAGTTTTAATTACAAATACCATAAAGTAGTGGGCAGATGGTGTTATTAGCATTTTGACAGTACATGGTGACCAGGTGAGCCATGTATCACAGAGGGAAGTCTCAGCATTTATGAGATCTGCTAGTATAATTCAATATTGCAATGTATCCTGAAAAGATGGGGCAGCCACCTTCTGTAAAAAGTCCACGTTTACCTCGGCATTATTCCCAGAAGCCAAATTATAGAATCAGCTGAGGTGTGCATTAGCAGATGAATAGATAAAAGAAAAATTGGCACACATCTGTTATGGGTCTTCCCACTCAGTTACGGACTGCCTTGCCCCAAATGAACACTCACATATTTATATTCATTATAAGACTGTTGGCCAGAGACTAGAACTTCTTATTGGCTAGCTCTGTCCTAATTATTAACCCATAACTACTAATCTATGTATTTCTACATGGTCTTATCTTACCAGAGAATGCCTGACTCACATCCACTCTTCCCTTGTGTCCTCTCTTCTCAGGATCACGTGTCGACTCCTCTCTGCTTACACTTCCCAGAATTCTCCGTCTCCTAGCTCCGCCTACCTTCTTACCTGGCCAATCAGTGTTTTATTGATCAACCAATAAGAGAAACATATACAGAATAGCATCTCCCATCACACATGTGCACGCACGCGCGCGCACACACACACACACACACACACACACTATAACAGTAGAGAAGGAATGAGACTAGAGAATCTCATGTTGACTAAATTAAGACAAATTCAAAAAGAAAAAAAAATCATGTTTATCTCCTGTGGTAGTTTCAATGTAATTGGCACCCATAAGCTCATAGGAAGTGACACTATTAGGAGGTGTGGCTTGTTGAAGTAGGTGTGGCATTGTTGGAGGAAGTGTGTCACTGTGGGGGTGGGCTTTAAGGTTCCCTATGTTCGAGCTATGCACAGTGACTCCCTTCCTGCTACCTCTGAGTCAAGATGCAGGACTCTCAGCTACTTCTCCAGCACCATGTCTGCCTGCAGGCCATCATGTCACACCATGATGATAATGCACTAAACCTCTGAATTGTAAGCCACCCCCAATTAAATGCTCTTCCTTTATAAGAGTTGCTGTGGTCATGGTGTCTCTTCACAGCTATAGAAACCCTAACTAAGACACTAAGGTACCTCCTACATCAAATCTAAACTCTTTAAAAGTATGTGAAAATAGAAGGGAACGCATTTAAGTGATGGGGCAGGTGACAAGAGCATAAGCTAACAAGAATGTCCAAAGCACCTTATACACATGTGGTGATAACTGGCAGTAAAAGCCACCATTCTGTTTATGAGTGTTAGAGATTAAAGGGCATGATGGTGACAAAAAGGGTCAAACTAGGGATGACAAAAGATCAAGACTGTTATAAGGACAACCTCTTAGCAAAATGTTGTCATGGGAGCCCACAGGCAGCCCTTAAAGGTACATTGTCATTACATAGGCAATGTGCTAACTGATGACAGAAACCACAGAGGAAGCTGGAGAGAAAGGTCGCTGATTAAGAGCCCCTGATGCTCTCAGAGAGGACCAGGTTCTTTCTCAGAGGCCCTGACCAATGAATGGCTCACACTGGTCTGTGACTCCAGCTCCAGGGAGTCTGTCGCCCTCTTCTGTCCTCTATAGATACTGCATCCATATGCATGTACAAACATGCAGACATATACACATCAATTAAAATAAAACACAGAAAACTCCAGTGAGAACTACGTAGGGGTAAGTAAACTTTATAGCCGATAACTCTCAAGTTTTGGAAATAAAAGCTACTTTATGAAGCATTAAAAGTGAGAATGTACTCAAAGTATAATATATGTTTCCATTAAAATGAATTTATGTGGCCAAGTATAAAATATATTTAAAAATAAAAACTTTAAAAATGTTTACATTAATTTTGATCAATGAAATATTTGGGGTGTTTTTTTAAGAAATCAGTTTGTTTTCATTTCCAGTAGTTGGGAGTGTTCTCCCTAGATTAAGTTTTCAAAATGTGTAGTCTGATGTTATAACACCCATCTTCTGCCCTGTCCCAAATAGGCTGAATCAAAATCAGAAATACCTATGCTGTCTTCTTAACAGTTAATCGTTAACACTTAACTTATCTGTGGAAAAAATAACTTAAAATGTCTGAGTCTCTCCCAGTCCATCTAGCAAGTGTCTGGCTAATTCTAGCGATAGATACCAAAGCTACTGAATTCAATTCAGGTCACCAGCGAATAGATGTGGGCTGGAGGAAGCCTGACCTTTAATAGCTTTGGGTAGTTCCCTTTTTGCCCTTTGGAAATTAAAGTTGTATTTTTTTAATTTACTAAAAAATGATTGCAGATGTGCGTAGAAACGAAAATCACGCTGTGAAAGAACTTACAGACTGCAAAGGACAGAAAGTAACCCATAGTTAAAAGAATGACATCAAATCTCAGAATGAAAACAGTTCCATTTCTGCCCACTAAGTGGCGATAGGATCCCGCTCATTTACTGCAAACGCTGCTTGCAACGCCCTGTGAAAAAGCGAGAATGTGTGGGCTCTTAACAACGCTTTTCCTGTAAAGGTCAAGACCATTTTTTTTGTGAAATTGAATCTGTTGAATGAGTATATTCTGAACACTGATCTACAGGAAGTCCATGGATTCTTTTAATGTATTAATTAAAATATAATGACATCACTTCCCTCTCCCCTTTCCTCCCTCCTACACTTCCCATGACCCCCCCCCCCATGGATGGCCTCTTTTTCTTTATCACTGTTACATGCATGCATGGATATATAAATACCACCTGCTCAGTCCCTTTAGCGTAGCTTGTGTATATATGATTCCAATGCTCATTTAGTATCGGATAACCAATTAGGGAAGTCGCCCTGTTGAAGACTAACCACCCTTCTCTCAGCAGTCACTAGCTGCCTCTAGTTTCTTTTGACCCCCTGAGACTTCCTCTTTCGTGCTATCATGTCTGTCTATCATGTCTGTCTGGAGTTGTCATTGTCCAGACACAGACTCACGGCAGACTTCCTTATCTCCGGCCCTCACAGCCTTTCTGTCCTTCTTTGGAGTTATGTTCCTTGAGCCTTAGGTAAAGAAGTCTGGGTTATGTGCCCCACAATTGGTTGATCCCTGCATTGTGCTCTCCTTTAATTGTTTCCATCTGTGGCAAAGAAACACTCCTTAAGGAGACCAGAGCAGAGGCGGGAGGGGGGGGGGGCCCGCGGCGCGGTGGGGGCCGGAGGAGCTGCACTTCTGTGGGCATAAAAGATAAAAGTAAGCTTTAGAGTGCAAATGATGTTGGTCTGGTAAAATAAAGTTACATATAATACATATAAATGGAGTGCATGTATATGTTGTGTTGTATATAAGCATAAAGTGAAGTTAAAGCATTTATTGATGCCTTAATAGACAAGGCATTTGTTAATACATTCATGCTCCCTATAAGAGCCAGAAACTAACAAAAATCACAGTAGCAGATGTGAGGAACTTCCATTTGAATTGTTGGTTAGCATAGTCCAAGTGACTCCCAAAATAACATAGGCTATTGCTGTTGTCCTTGGCTGCCTCTCATCCCTATCTCTGAAGGCACCCCACGCTCCAGATACAGGACTGAATACTTCAGCTGGACCTAACCTGAAAGCCTCTGTCCTGCAGTTAGTCTCTCACAGTACCAGAAGGCGTTATACACCCGTCAATAGATCCACCCAGTTGTGCTGCTCATGAACAACAATGCCTAGTATGGCGCATTATACCTAACGGTTCGGTTGTGGCACATGTATCTTGTCAGTAACCAACATCTGTCTAACTGGACTGAAGGCCAATATGGAGGAAATTGTGCCTGGGACTAGAAACCTATCCAACTACTTGGTGATAAGAAGGCCATGGATCTTGGAAGACAACCTACTACTGCCACTTGACTGAACTATTTTCTATAGATCTTCCAGAATAATCTTGGTCTTTAGTTTAGACATCTAGAACTGAGCCAACTCTTGGGTGGGTCACTGTCCTGATCTCAGGCTATATTGGCTCTGACAGCCCCAATAAGTCATGATCTGGTATTTCCTCATATGTGACAAGTCTGGCACTGACTTGTTTGTAACAAGTGGCTTCTTATAAGAGGGGCGGTGAAGACCTGAGGCAGGGGCCTTGCTCCCCCTCAGCCATACTGGGGACAAAGTTACCAATACAAGAGTCTGTGGGGGCCTAGCATATTAAGAGCATAGCAGATAAATACAGTGGTATTAAAATGATAATCTTTGGCCTTTATGGTCTCATTACCCCTTAGAAGCACTGAATATATGTTCAATACAAATACTGTGGGTTACAGAAGAGACTGGCCTGTGCAGACAGTCTGAAGAGAGTGGCCTCGAGGAAGCGTTTCCCCCATGGTTGATGGAGTCCAACATGGTTATTTTCCCTCATGTTTTCTGTTTCTTTATAATATACAACCAAGCCTTCCAATACTAATCTCAGTATTTACAAAGACTTAAACATTGTTCTCTTTAAAGTACCTAATGCTTTCTTCATTAACTTAGGTAAGCCGTTAGCTGCTGGAGAAGAACTCTCTGCTGCAATGGAATGGTGAGTGTTGGCTGCACACAGCCTCCTAAGAGAGAAATGATGGTGTTTGTATTTGTAAAACACAATCGCATCTATGGGCCGCTTGTGTCTGTTTGCTGACTAGCCTGGCCTTGTGATAGCCTAATGTTTCCTGAACAAGCCGTTCAGCTCACAGTAGAAATTAAGCAAAGTATTCCGTGATTTCCCTCTCCTTCTATTATATAATCTGATTGCCTCTGTGGGTTACCATTTCTCCTACTTAAGAGTGAATTTATAATGAATAAAATGCATTAACATTAATTTTCTACCAGATACATATCTTGCCAGAATTCCCCAGTGGTCTGATGTGCGCTGATGGACATGTTCCTGTTCAATTTCCCAGCTTCTGGGCTTTCCTTCTGGTTTGTTTCCGGCAGGTAAGAGTTCATCCCACGTGACAGAAACAATGTTGATTGTGAAGGCAACACAACAAGCAAGGACCTTTGCACCCCACCATGCCTGTAATTATTATCAAACAAGGCAGTAAGTTCACTAGTTTCTTTGGGTAAATGCGATTTTATCACACCAAGTGTCTTGGAATTGCATCTGGTGAAGGGCTGTCATTGCAGACAAGTGACACACTGTTAAACCTGTTTCCATCACTGCTGTGTCTCAGGTCTAATCAGCTCATCCAAACTTTCTTCCAAACACATTGGGGTGAGTGAAAAAACATAAAACTTGCTTGCATTTACCTCAAAGTTTACTTTTGGAAACCTTAAATACACCAATTCCAAATTTGTCTTTGTGGTTTAGAGATTCAAGTGAAACTCTGTTCATTTGACCAAACCAAGGAAGCATTCACAAACTGTTTCTCTGCCATTTGCCCGCGCTGCATGTATGTGCACCTACAGTGCAGGTACAGTGCATGGGTACTGGCGAGAGTTTGACACTGGACATATAGCTAGCATTCTCCACCTTACTTTTTGAGGCAAGATCTCTCACAGAACCTGGAACTCACCATTTTTGATACACTAACTGGCATTATGCTGACCCCGCCCTCTGACAACCAGCAAGGTACACAATCTGGCATTCAGGCAGATGTTTAGACAGCTCAAAGGGCCCTCTGTTGCATGGCTTCATCATGCATTCTGTGGCTGAGTTAGGACTCCGTATGCATGTAGGACTCCATATGCATGTGCAAGATTCCCTTTTTAAGTGAGTGCCTCCCACCCCCTAGCTCTCTTCCATCTCCCCTCCCAGTCAGCCAACTCCTACCCCTCCTTTGTTCCCTTTTCCAATAAATTCCATGTAGGTTTGTTGAGTCTTGTGGTTCGTGTTTCATCATCTGAAGCTGCAGCAAACAACACTAACAAGCCTGCAAGCTCAGGGGATCCTCCTGTCTCGACCTCCACAGTACCCAGATGACAAGAGCACACCATGGTGCCTACCTTGGGCTCTGGGGACCTCAGAAGCTCATGTTTGAGCAGCAGACACTTCATAGACTGACATGTCTCCCCACTCTCATGCTGCTTTGCCTTAAGTTATTAATACGTTGTAAGTTCTAGAATTTCTGGTTCTAATAGGGCATTGAAAACAACAATGGGTAGAGTTTGGAAAGAGCTGTCTGTTATGAAACGCAGGGGTGCTGGGTTTTCTGCGTACTAAGGTATTTCCTTTAGCAGTCTATCAACCAATCAGAAACGGTGGAGCATTAAGTGCATTTGAAACACTGGAACAAATAACATGAGTTCTTAAAGACTTGGAGCTTGTTGAATCCTGCCTGTTCTCGGGTGAAGGGCATTTTGGAAGGCAAACATGAAGTAGCATGTGACATGCCAAAGGTCATACTAACTGAACTTTGGCAGGAATCGTGGCTTGTACTTTGCATCTCACTTCACACATGTGAACTTGGGGAACAATGTGACCTACAGATGCTTGGCATGTACGCCATCCATTTCAAAGCTGGCCACTACTTGGCTAAACAATGTCATTAACTTCCTCCAGAAACACATCTACACCCAAACTAATACCTTTCAAGGTGTGGTGGTTTGAATATGAATGGCTGCCACAGGTTCATGTGTATGAATGCTTAGTCATCAGGGGGTAGCACTATTTGAGAGGGGTTGGGAGGTGTGACCTGTTTGGAGTAGGTGTGACCCTTGCTGGAGGAAGTGTGTCACTGGGTGGTGGGCCCTGAGATTTCAAGGATCCAAGCCAGGATTAGCATCTCTCTCTCTCTCTCTCTCTCTCTCTCTCTCTCTCTCTCTCTCTCTCTCTCTCTCTCGTTCTCAGCTCCAGCTCCAGTGTCTGTCTGCATGCTGTCATGCTTCCTGCTATGATGACATTGGACTAGTTCGCTAAAGCTATAAGCAAGCCCCCAGTTAAACAATTTCCCTTGTAAGAGTGACCTTGGTCATGGCATCTCCTTACAGCTACAGGGCACTGACTAGACACCAGGTTTCTGGGTATCCATTTCACCCTACATGGCATATAACTCCAGTGTACAACCAACACAGAACCAAGGAACTGTGCATCTCACTGTGATAGACTCCTCTTACTTTAGTGCCAGACCCGTTGCCTATAAACTCTGGCTCTGCCAGTGATTGCTAAGCCCCATGTCTAAGATGCTCAAAGCCCTGCATGCCTCCCCATGGCAACCCCTGATTCAGCTCCTGTCATGCTAAACAAAGGTTTTATTGCACAGCCATTGGCAACCTAGGAGAGCTTGAGTGACTCCTTTTCCCACTCTTTCTCCAGTTACTTGATTCTATGTTGTAGGCTCGCTCCTTCTCACTCAGGTTTTCCATTGTCTACAGGGTAAAATCACCAGCTAGAAAAGTGCATACTTTTCCTCTCTCGAGACAAAATGGTACCCTGTGTCTCCCGTCTCTGGGGCTATTCATCCTATGGCAGATGATTGGTCTCACTGCCTCCTTGTGACTGTGTAGAGTGGGGCCTCCCGAGTCCCTCCACACTCCATGAGAGGGGAGGTGATGGACTCAGTCTTTGCAAATTGCCACAGCTGCTGAGAGTTCAAGAAGGAATGCTGGGAGGGCTGGAGAGATGGCTCAGCAGTTAAGAGCTCTGGCTGCTCTTCCAGAGGTTCTGAGTTCAGTTCCCAGAGCTGTTATACAGAGAAAGCCTGCCTCAAACAAGCACACAAACAAAACAAGCAAAGCTGCTGTGGAGCGGCAGAGGCGTTGCTTTGTTTGGGCAACACCAAGGGCTTGGGACAACTTTCTCAATGGACTTTAAGTTATCCATCACTGGAGACTTTTCCTGGGTTTTCTTCCCTTCCTCTGAAGTGAGAGAACTAGTCACAGCATTGTGTGACAACTGAGGACACATCAGTTAATTCCATTGTTGCCTTTGTCTCTTTTCTCAGCCAGGGTCTCCTATATCCAGTATTGGCCTCTAATTCCCAATGCAGTCAAGTGTAACCTTGAACTTCCCATCTCACGGCCTCCTCTTCCTCCCCCCCAGGTACCAGTACAGGCATGTCCCATTATACCCAGTTTATGCAGCAAGGGAGAGGGAGTCCAGTGCTTTGTACAAGCTAGGTGAGCACTCTATCAACTGAGCTGATTAAGCTGCCCCCAGCCCTCAGTATACACCTTTCTGTTTTTATCCACTCCCAGAATTCCCTGCAGAAGTACCCCTATGGTAACGTCCATGGTCACAGAGCTTGCCATCTTTACTTGAGCACAATATAGGATGATGGTGCTCCACCCACAGCATGAGGGGATGTCAGTGCTCACCAAAGCACTTTTCATACCAAGTAATGGCTGCCCAGGACTCAGATGGACTTCTACTTCAATCCTAAATAATGTTCACAACAAAACACAGTTGGGGGTGGGGCGTCTAGGATGCAGACTTAACTGCCTCGTTCCCTCTTCTTACATGAAGCAAACATCCTCACAAAGAGAAACACAACATTGAGTGACCTGACTCACCTGGACCTACATGGGTGTGCCTGGGAGCAGAAATGATGATCTCCTGACAAGCTGAGTCACCTACAGAGGTGACTTGTTCACTGTGTCTCTTGGGAAATAGATTCCCAACCCTGTTTCCATTCCTCGGGCTGTTCTTCCTATGGTAGGTTGTTTTTTTGTTGTTTTGTTGGGTGTTTTTGTTTGGTTGGTTTTTTTTTTTTTTTTTTCTTGGTTTCGTAGGGCAGAATTGACAAGAATTGCATTTTGCACTTCTGCAGAGGGCTCCTGTGAAGGTCACTTTACATTTACTCAGCGGTCACTGCCCTTCCTTCCATACATACATGAGAAATATCTGGCGAGAAACTGCAAGAATCAATTCAAATCCCCTAGGCCAGAACCAGGCAACCCTTCCCAAATGCCCAGAGCTGCTGCTTGGTGGAAGGGTTCAGAAAAGCCTTGCTAGTGGCTGGTGTGGACCATCTGTGGCGTGGACCCTCACAGAGCCTCAGAACTGGAGCTTTGGTGATGTCTCCTGATGGTACTTGTGACTGCAAAGTGTCTTGCTAGAAATCACTTCACTGACCCTTCTTCCCAGCAGGTGTTGGGACTGGGAAGGCCACAGCTAAGGTGACCATGCACAATCATCAGGTTTCTTTAACTGGCAACCAAGGCCAGCTAGAAACAGCTATGAAACCCACTTCTGGGCCATCTGAAGGCTCCCTTACACACCACAGCTGTCTGTGACCAAACTGAGAAAATAAAAATTGGGAAAAGTAGCTGGTTGGAAAAGGGAAAACCACAACAGGATGATGGGGCAGACTTAGACTTCCTAGGGGAGGCCTTACCCTCTCCATGGAGCAGATGGGAGGAGGTTGGTTGGGGGGAGCCGGAGGAGAGGAGATAAAAAATAAATTAATAAAAAAAAATGAAGAAGAAAAAAAGGGCGGGGGGAGAGCTAGACAGAAGAAAAATTCTGGCCACATGCCGCTTGATTCCATGTTTGCTGTAATCAATATGAAGGAGATTGGGAGCAGAGAAGAAATCCAGTTATTTATATCTAGACGGACAATTAAGACCAAACCATGCATGCAGTTATGTTTGTCTTCATTGCTAATCCCTAGGGTAGCATCCAGCAATATATTTGGTGCATAAATTTCATTGCTCTTAATTAAAGGCAGAAATGACTATCTGGTATTATGGAATGCAGCATCTGGGAGCTCGTATGAAAATCAGGGAGACTTTCACCCCCCAATGGTACATTTGTGGGGAAAGTGCTAAGCCATGTGATCCAAAGAGATTCACGTTGTAGCCCTGTCTTCCCAGTGGGGTCTCCTTCTCATGACCTCCTAAGCAGAAACCAGTTTTTAATGTATCCAACATAATACTTGCTATGTCTCCTCTTGGTAAAACCAAGGTGGGAGTGGGAAAAGTTTGCCCACATTCCTACCACATGCCCAAAATTTAGACCATGTCACCATAGTGCCTTCTGGTGACAGGCTTTGAATAAAATAAAATAAACTCATAAAAATCCGCTGAAATTGTCATGATCAATTTGATTAAATTGATTTATTGGATTATTCTGTAAAGCAAGAGAAAATACAAAGGGCCAGTGTCTCAGAGGGAGAAGAAAGGGAAGGGGGAGAGAGAGAGAGAGAGAGAGAGAGAGAGAGAGAGAGAGAGAGAGAGAGAGAGAGAGAGAATATCATGACAAATGAGGATGGTAGGTTCAGTTCACACAGGGATTCTAACAAGCCCCTTGGATGAGTTCTGGTGGGATGGAATCTATAAAAACCTTTGGGGGTTACTAGGTCTTGGGGAGGGCCCCTGCTGTTGCAACTAGTAGCCTTAAAGAAGAAACAACAGACAGTTCTGTCTCTTTCTTCACCGTGTTTGAAGCCAACCTGAGCTGCACAATAAGACTAACCCACATCTCCCCCAATCTCCCACCCTCAAGGATCCTCAAAATCAAATAAGTGGAAAAATAAGTGAACAACACATAGTATTGAGTTAACACAGAAGAAGAAGAGGGAAGGAAAGGAGGGGGTGGAGAGAAGGAAGAACAGGAAGAAGAGGAGAGGGAAGGTTCCAGAAAACTTGGTGTGAGCCATGGCTCTGTTCCCTTCCAAAGTACTGGGACTATAGGCAAACACTACCACCCTCAGATCATAACTTACTCTGTTGGATATAATCTACTGAACTTCATGATGTATTTTGTTACTTACTATGAGTCATCTTCCTGTTAGGTAAAACAAATAGCATAGATAGTTTGAAAAAAAATAATCATGTAAATTCGTCATTTTGTTTTAACAACCTTACTGATTTTACTTAAACTTGTCTCATAAAATAGTTTTTTGCCTCGTAACATTTTTAAACTGTGGGCCCAAAGGACCAATTCCATTAATACTAAAATATATAGAAAACTATAAAATATAATACAATAATAAAACTCTTCTGCACTTAATAACATCCTAATATTTTCATATATATTACCTGGGTTTTTTCTAACAACCCCTGTTACAGTAGAGAAGACTCACTGTGTTCAAGGTCACATATATATGGAATTTTAAATCCCAACCTGCTGCACTGACATTTCTATCCCATAATGTAAATTGGATTCTTACACTGGATAGGAGAGAGTGGGTGACATTTTAAGAGTACATTATTTTATAAGCCAATTTTGTAAGGTGCATATGTGATCTCAATATCCTTTATGATTTCCATGGACCCATATCCTCACCCGTATTTTATGTTAAAGAAATTGAGATAACATCAAAAAGCAGAAGGAAAATTTAAAACTTCTCCCTGCTGTGCTTTCATGGGGAACTCAATTGTTCAACTGAAATTAGGTTTTTGAAGAAGGCTTTGTTATAGAAAGTCGTACCAGCATTAACTCCCTCACACTATTTTCTAAGATCCAAGTTTAATCTGTGAGGTAGGGAGAAAATATAATGAGACTATTTTGATGTTTAACGGACAGAAAAAGATCAGTTCAGAATTCCCATCATTATCCATCTGCAATTCCCCTCACTTCCCTTCCTCTTCTCAGCAGAGCTCACAGACCCAGACTGCAAGACCTTTCTGTGCCTCACTTAGGCTCTCTGTCCAGCAGCGTGTAAGGGTTCCAGGTCTTGACAGATCTAGGTGTGAGCTGGAAGTTACCACTTAGAAGACCACTTGCCTCCTAAGCATCGTTGAGGCCCTGAGTTCCATGCCAGGAAGGAAGAAGGGAAGGATGAGGGGAAGGAGAGAAGATGAAAGAAAAAATTGAGGTTAAATGAGCATGTGTATTCTCATATTACACCTATCCAAGAGAATGATGGTCACAGAATCAAATATTTTTTAAAATATTTATTTTTATTTTATGTGTATGTGTGTCTGTGTGAATGTATACCATATGCATGCATGTTCCTGTGGAACTAGGAGAGGGAATCAGATCCCAAGGAGCCAGAGCTACAGGGAGCTATAAAGCTGGCTAGTGTGGGTGCTGGGGACTAAACGTGTGCCCTCAAGAAGAGCAGCAAGCTCCGTTGAGACATCTCTCCAGTTTCCATTTTTTTAATGAACTCATTTATTTGTTTATTTATTTTACATTGCAAAGCTTCCCCTCCCTCCTCTCCTCCCAGCCCCTCCCCCTACCCACCCTCTCTGTTCCCACCCCTAATCCACTCTCCCTCTCTTTTTGTTTAGGAAAGGGCAGATCTCCTATAAGTATTAACAAAACATAGCTTATCAAGTTGCAGTAACACTAAGCACCTCCCCATGTATTAAGGCTTGGCAAGGTGATCCAGTATGAGGAGTAGGGTCCCAGAAGCCTGTAAGAGTCAGAGATAGCCTCTGTGCCCACTGTTAGGAGTCCCACAAGAGGACCAAGCAACACAACTGTAACGTGTATGCAGAGGCGTCCTAGGCTCTGTACTTAGGCCAGTCCTATACAGGCTCCCTGGTTGTTGGTTCAGTCTCTGTGAGTCCCTGTGAGCCCTGGTTAGTTGATTCTGTGAGTTTTCTCGTGGTGTCCTTGACCCTTCTGTCTCCTCTAATCCTTTCTTGGTGTAATTCTAACTAATTTAGGTGTGATCTTGGTGAAAGATCTGTGATGGGAGATGCCCTTTTGTATGCTATGAATATGCGTTGTTCTCATTGGTTGATAAATAAAGCTGCTTTGGCCTATGGCAACGTAGAGGATAGAGCCAGGTGGGAAATCTAAGCAGAGATACAAGTGAAGAAGGGTGGAGTCTGAGAGAGGCCATCCAGCAGCCCAAGGAACAACATGCCAGCAGACAAGGAATGCCATGGCCAGCCACATGGCAAAACTTAGATTAATAGAAATGAGTTAATCTAAATGTAAGAGCTAGCTAGTAATAAGCCTGAGCCATGAGCCAAACATTTATAATTAACATTGCCTCAGAATGGTTATTTGGGAACTGGCAGGCAGGAGAGAAACCTCCAGTTTCAGACCTGCATGTCAAGAACTTCAAGTCTTCAAAGAAAGAAATTGAATATCAGAAGATGTAAATATCTCCTATGTTCATTGATTGGTGGGATTAGCATAGTAAAAATGGTCATCTTACCTAAAGCAATCTACAGATGCAATGCAATCCCCATTAAAATTCCAACACAATTTTTTACAGACCTTGAAAGAACAACATTCAACTTCATATGGAAAAACAAAACAAAACAAAAAATCAGGATAGCCAAAACAATCATGTACAATAAAAGAACTTCCAGAGGTATCACCATTCCTGATTTCAAGCTCTGTCACAGAGATGTAGTAATAAAACCACAGGGCGTTGGCATAAAAACAGACAGGTGGATTAATAGACTCAAGTCAAAGACCCATAGGTAAATCCACACACCACACCTATGAACATCTGATTTTTGACAAAGAAGTCAAAATTATACAATGGAAAAAAATAAAAGAAAGCATCTTCAACAAATGGTGCTTGTCTAACTGGATGTCTGCATATAGAAGAATGCAAATTGATCCATGTCTAACACCCTGCACAAAACAAGTCCAATTGGATCAAATAGCTCAGTATAAATCCTGACACACTGAACCTGATGGAAGAGAAAATAAAAAGTAATCTTGAACGCATTGGCACAGAAGACAACTTCCTGAACAGAGCAACCAATTGCATAGGCACTAACAGCCTCCATTTATTTTTAATCATGAGTATACACCTAATCCCCAAACTCCAGCATTTAGGCAACAGAGAATGTGTCCCTTGCGACTATGATTTCAAGACTGTAAACTGCAGTTCATAATATTTGCAATCTCCGCTTGCAGGCTACTAATGATCATGGGTTGGTGAGCATTGTTAACACGACAGGGTTAGAATGCCTAGGAATCGATCCTCTGGGTGCCTGTGAAGGATTATCTTGACCAGGTTAATTGAGATGGAAGAAATCAGTGTAAAAGTGGGTGGGTAATCCCTGCACTGGCAAAGAGAAAGGCAGCTTCACAGCCCTGCCCATCACTCTGCTTCCTAACCAAAGATGCAGTGTGTCCAGAGACCTCAAACTCCTGCCCCACGAACATCCCATCTTGGTGGATTGCAAGCTGGAACTGTCAGCCAAAGAAATCCCCCCTCCCTTAACTTGCTTTTGCTGTGGTACTTTACCAAAGCAACGAGACAAATAACTAAGAAGTACATCTTTGTGTGGCAAACGTAGGCCTGGATTGTGGAATAAGTTTGAATCTCAACACCTTTCCAAGGAGTTGGTTCTGTAAATTATCACAGTTGCAAAACCATTACTACCTTTTGGGTTTGATGGTCACAAAATGACTAAGTATCATATCTATAAAACACTTAAGGCATGCAAAAATATTTATTGAAAGAACATATAAATGAATAAATAAGAATTGCAGAAAGCCCTGGGAACACCCAAAGCTCATCCAATTTACAATTCCTATTCCAGTAACTCAGTCAGTACAGCCTCTCTGCCATGACCAGAGGAGATCTAGAATTTTCTAATCATACCATGTCTTACTTGGTTTTTTAACAGAAAGTGCTGGCCTCTTTGGAGTAGGGCATAAACAAATGAGAAATATAAGAGTGGGAACATCTCAGAGTCTAGCATTCATTTTAACATAGCTTTCTGACTTCTGCTATTTTTACTAATTAAACTAGGGAGGGTTATAATTTTCAAAATGCTTTGCATTTTTACTTGTTTCAGATGCAAAGAACTTTAAAAGCAAAACCACAAGAGAATATGTGGTAAGCAGGGCCTACTTACCAAAGGAGGTCACATAAAAATTAAAAAGCACTAAAGAATAAAGAGTTCACACTGTCTAGGGGGATAAGCTCTATGCAACCTCAAGTAAAAATTAAAACCATATTACACACACTAATCAGATCTGCACAACACATCTAATACATTTGCATACTATGTCAGTGTTCTGATAGGTGCTGAACCAACAAATGCATCTGGGTTAGTGTGCCACTGAGACGGTCAGGCATTGGGCTTTCTTCCTCTGCCTGGCTGTATTCTCTTCCAGAGAGCCGGCAAGTTATCTGCTCCCCATGGACTTCTAATGCTGGAAGGGGAAGCAAGTGAACCTGTGCATTGGGAGCCTGGGGCCCTCTCAGATGAGCAAGAAACTGGATGACTCTGGATCAGTGTTTGTAAATCTAATCTTCATTGTCAACCTAACTGGATTTAGAGTCTCCATGGAAACGCACCTCTGGGTGCATCTGTAAGGGTGTTTTCAGAAGGATTTACCTGAAGAAGGAAGACCCGCCCTGAAAGTGGGCAGTACCTTCCCATGGGCCAGAGTCCCAGATGGCACAAAGAAAAGGCAAGCAGAGCCCCATCATCCTCCCCACCGTGCTATGTGACTGCAAAGGTACATACTCAGCTGCCTCACACTCTCGCTTCCATGACTTCCCAGCCACAAATGGACTGTCCCAACTTCGTGAGTCAAACAAACCCTTACGTTGCTTTTGTCAGATACTTCAATGAGAAAGGCAACTGATGCAATACTTCATTTCTAGAGCATTCTATCTGATCTTGTATCTTACAGAGACACATTTGTTTTATGCTATATAAAGAATTCTTCTTTCTTTTCACCCTGGACAGGACGGTAATGGGAACATGTTGAGATTCTCTCCTTTACACCGTAGTCCCTTTGACCCGGAAGTGGCAGAGGACGGAGTCTACCCTGAAAGACTCTTTGGCTTGGGGAAGCGGTCACCTCGAAGGAAGTTCCTGACAAGCAGCATGGTGGCCAGCTGCCCTGAAAATCCCTGGGAAATCTGCTCAGAAAAGATTGCCTGGGTTTGGAATTGATGATGGTGAAGCCAGTGTCAACGTTTGTCTCTGCCTCGAGCTTCTGAAAGCTGTTTTCCTTAAGGACATTCCTTCTCACCTCAGGATCGATGGGGATAGACAGGCGGTGGTACTGCTGCATGCCTGTGGCTGAGCTGTCAGCCAACAAGGGCCAGCCAGGGCTTCTCCACAAAGGGTCACTGGAGTTTTCCGATGTCCCACTGGGCTGTGGAAGCTCCAGAGAATGTACTTTGAACCTCCGGCTCCTGCTTCTCCGGCTCTGTGGCTCTAAGGTTCTCTGTGTGCAAACAGAGTTCAGCCTGGAGCTTTGTCGATGCATGTCAGCTCTCAAGCTGCCATTCAGGAAGGAACACTCACTGTTTCTAACACCAAGCCCTGGCTTCGCTTGAACCTATGAGACAAGGAAAGGAAGAACCAATAAAATGTGGTTTCCACTGACTAAAAGTCAGAAGTACCATGTGCCTTGTCCATCTTCTGTTATGCCACACCACAGCAGACTTTCATTTGAGCTGCTGTGACACATAAATCCGATTAAGATGATCAACACTGACTCAAAACAACTCACTCTCCTTCCTGAACTTATCAAGTTTTTGACAATGACAAGATTTCGAGAATGAAAGGATCACTTGACACCACCCACGTCTTGTAGATCTAATAGTTTAAATACTCAAAGACATGCACAGATGTTGCTCAGTGACCTCACCAGATAATTTATGTGCTGTGTTACAACAGACAGTAGTCAAAGTTTGTGGCCACCATCAAGATCAAGATAAGGACTGAAATGGGAATTCAATCTTCCAACACTGTAATACCTCTGGATCATGCTAATAAAGGTATCCCTCCTATCTAAGACATGTGGACACTCCAGGCAGGCTAATAGGCTAGTACCTTTTAAAACAATATTCTTTATTTTCTTGAGGTGCCATTTATACACAGTAGAGTATAGTATTATTTAGGAAAACAGAAAAGAAGACTACTTGTGTGCATGCTCTGTTCCAATCTTAAAACACTGGTCAACAAAACCCCATTCTACAGGTAGCTGCCCTCTCTTCCTGTGTGATGGAGTTCACTTGGGTTCCTGGGAAGCTGGCATGGCATGTCTTTCACAGTGTTCTTCCAAGAAAATTTCTGGAAGTGACAATTGTCACCATAGAATTTGGGACCTAGAGCCTCTCTATGAGTTCTTTTTCAAGAAGTCCCCACAGGCACCTTCAATAATAAAGGCTACTGCCATTGCTCTTGATTTCCCACCAGAACTAGTTGGTAAGAAACCATATATGTTGGCTGCAGGACACAAACAAAACTGAGTAGGAAAAGTGTTGTCTGCGGGCTAGTGTGGCACACTACTACACAGGCCAGTAGGTAAGAAGAGATATCAATGGTCTTTTGTAGCACTAGACCCTTCATGCTATAATTCCAATTCTAGGCAAAACATGCCCACTGGCTCAACAGTAGCATGACTGTTACAAAGGAAACCAATGGCTTTACAATTAGATTTCAGGGGGAGTTCATAGGCCTAGGAAAGAACTTACTATTTTTTTTTTTTCTTTTGCTAAATGGCCACATTGTCAAACTGTCTTCAAGTATTTATGTCTATACCTGTAGATTAATGCTGCTCTCAACCTTAATCAACCAAAGCTTCTTCTCAGTGGACTGTGGTTAATGCAGAGAGACTCACAAATGATCAAGATGCTAAGAATAAACTCATTTATGTCAAACCCCCCCTCCTCACACATACAGCAAGGCTCGGGTAATACGGAAGAGGGGAGTGGAAAGAATATGAGAGCTGGAGAAGGAAGAGTATTGAGAAATGCTGTCTTACAGGCAGGACATGGCTGTTGTACTCACAAACTCACAGCAGCTATGATTGCCTACACAAATCAGGACTGCAAAAATCCCAGCATGGATGGGGGAGTGGCACACAAGACCCCACACCTAGCTGAAGAGCTTTCAAAGAGTTTGAGAGCAGAGGCGGCTATTGGCTTGTGGGGTCAGAGAGGAGGTCTCTACGCTTTATGCACTGGCTTTGATGTGAACTACCATTACCCCAAAAAACAGTTCTTTGAAGGGGAAATTTGGAAAGAAAAAGAGAGAACTGCACATTTGTCTCCCAAAGCAAGAAGTCAGGATGGGGATGGGCAGGAAGTAGAGATCAGGTCTACAGTGAGTCAATTACTAAATGTATACACAGAATATATACTCATATGTGTATGTATGTATGTATACATATATATATTTATATATTGTAAAGGACATGGATACATGCTTTCTTCTAAATTTTCTCTGTGACAGAAATAGAGAAACTGCAAAATTATCTCTCCCCCAAAATAACAGAGACATTTATTTCTTCTTTTAGAAGTTTCAAATATGTCCTGTGAGAGGGTCATGTAGTAACTGTCTCTCCATGGAGATATCAGCCCAGCCACTTGGCTCAACAGAGCTGCCACAGACAAGCCAAAAAGTGAATGGTATGGCTATGATTCAATACATTTCTATTTGTGGAACCTGGAACTTAAATTTTGTGTCATTTTCATGTTTCATATTTCTTTTCCAGTCATTTCCATAAAAATGGAAATCTATTCTTAGTTCCTGTCCTGTAAGTGTCTACTCTCTTCTCTCTAGATCAATGAGTCAGTAATTCTCTCTGTGTGTCTCTCTCTGTCTGTCTCTGTCTCTTTCTCTGTCTGTCTGTGTGTCTCTCTCTCTTTCTCTGTCTCTGTGTCTCTGTCTCTGTCTCTCTCTGTCTCTCTCTGTCTCTCTCTGTCTCTCTCTCTCTCTCTCTCTCTCAAGTCTCTTTTCTAAAATTCTTCACTGGGAAGCCCAAATCATGAAGTACTCATACTAATGAAGCTTGGAGCTGTAGCTTAGAGGCAACCCTGACAGATAGACCTTCCTCAGTTTTCTCTCTCTTCCAGGTCTGTAGGCTTTTTAAAAATATAGATTGAATACCAACCACTAGGATCCTTATATTCCATCCATGAGCCAAGCCAGTTTCCTAAAATGCTATACACATCTAGATGCCCACCCCTAATCTACCAATGGGATTCCAAGATGGAACCATCTGAGCATGGCACTCTTGTCTGGACCAGTTCCTGCCAGCACTGAGGGGCCTTGGTTGGATGAATATCTGCTGCACCTTAATGTGTGAACTTCAACAAGCCCACGGGAGACAAAGCTGTCCCCAAGCATTGCTTCATACTGCAATCACCTGGGGATCATTTAAAAGTCCCTAGTGACCCATCCTTAAAATTCAAGTGTATCCAATAAGGATATAGCATGGGTACTGAAAATGTTCACATTTCCCTATAGCAAATCAGGAAGCTACTTCCATGGACACTGAAGAGCTGTATCTGGGTAGTTGCCTTGTAGACACCTGACTACCTACCACACTTCCAGTCACTACATCACCTAATTCCATTTCACTATCTCTGTTCATTTGGTTTCTTCCCTCCCTTTTCCTTTTCTCTTCTCTCCCTTCTGCTCCTCCCTTCCTGTCTTTCTTTTTCTGTCTGCTTGTTTTTAATAAAAATATCTTACTACAGGTTAGATATTCCTTATCCAAAATCAATCTGGGGTAATATTAGATTACACAATCTGCAGGAAAAAAAAATCTTAAGTTTGACTCTGCAGGGACCATTTCATTTTCCAGCAGCTGTTGTCAGAAAGAGAAGCCTGTGGTTGTGTTAGCTTAAGATTCTTCAGATATACATCCCAGAGTGGTAGCCCCACAAGCATACTGGGAATCCATGTCTATTCCAGTAATATCCATAACAACCAATTTACAGGATCAGCCTATACCCATTAAGAGATGAAGGAATACAGAAAATGTGACACCATGCACACAATGGAGTTCTAGTCAACCATTTGCAGAAAATAAACTCAATTGGAGATTATCATAGTAAGCTAAATAAGTCACTCATAAAGACATAAATTGTGCATTCTTTCATTTGTGAATCTTACATTTTATACAGATATTATACTATGTTGTAATATACATATAATATCATATGTACTAGCTTCATTTCTGTTTCTGTGATCAAATACCTTGACAAAAAGCAGCTTATGGGAGAAAGGATTTACCTGGCTTAAAATTCCAGGCTGCAACCCATCATTGAGGGAAGTCAAGGTAGGAATTTGAGCAGCTAGTTACATCACATTCATAGTCAAGAGCAGAACGAAATAAATGTATACAACCCTATTTTCTCTTATTTCCAGTTAAACAAACATTTATTAATTTATCCTTCTATACCATAGACATTGATGGTACAAAGATGAGTGAGATCACTTCTTAAGAGTGAAGGACATGTCACCTTAACTAGCCCTTTTCAACATTCAACATACTAGTGTGTTATGAGTTGTAAGACATGCTAAAAATAATAATATAAAGGTTACTAAAGGCAGGGCTTTAGAGTTATTTTTATCTTTTGAAATAGACCTCAATCGCTCTTCCCACAATTTCACATTGGTTCATTTGCTATTTAGTATATTTATAAAAGCATGTGAACTGGAAAAATATGACAGAAAGCTATGCATGGCACAAGTGAAGTTGGACTTAATAAGTCATTTTAAAGGAATTAACATGAAGAAAGCAATTTAGGTAATATTTAAATTATTTAGAAGATCAGTGTCAACAGTGGTTCTCTTTTATATTTTATTTATTTATTTGCGAGGGTTATTAATATATTTATTACATTCCAATCCCAGTCCCCCCTCCCTCCTCTCCTCCTGCTCCCCTCTCTTCCCTACCCACCCCGCCTCCCATCTGCTCCTCGGAGAGGGTAAGTTCTCCCACAAGAAGTCTACTAAGTCTGTCCCATCATCTCCTTGAGGCAGGACCAAGGCATCTCTCCACCCCCCACACCCCTGTGTCTAGGCTGAGCAAGGTATCTCTCTGTATGGACTGGACTCCACTAAGTTAGTTTGTGCATTAGAGTTAGGTCTTGGACCCACTGCCAGTAGCCTCATACATTGCCCCAGCTGTACCAGCAACCCTATTTTCTTAATTGTATACTATGTTCTCCCCTAGTTTTCTTATACTGTTTAGACTCCACCTAGGGAATGGCACCACACACAATGGGTTAAGTCCTCCTATACCAATTAACAATCAAGACAACCCCAGCGCATTGTATATGAATGCATGACAAGAAAACAGAAGTGAGATTGTATGATGAACTTAAAGCAAATGGAGAAAGGGGAGGAATGAACATGATTGACGTATGTAATGCATTTGTATGAAGGTGTCTTTATGAAACTCATCAATGCATGCAATGAATGTACTCTTTGAAAATGTTGTATGAGAGAGAGGCCCTGCCTCACTCCCTCTCCTTGCTCTTTTCAGATAATAATGGGTTTCTCAAACCTCCTATCTTCTCTCTGTCCTTCTAGTTTTTCTCCTGCTGCTCTTCAGCCAAACATTTGATTCTAAAATATGTCTTCATTTTTCCTGCTAACCCCATGCCCATAACCCTCCACCTCCACTGACTATTCCTCAAACCATCTAGTATGGAAGTCATCATTGTTAGCTCCTGGACAAGTTGTCCTCTGCAATCTGTATCCTTCACTTCTGTAGTCTTCTCTTTAAGTTTCAAGACCAACATATTTTTCTGCATTTCTCCCTTTCCCATAAAGGTGCCTTTTTCTCAGATGATTCATATGTGTTACAGTATTTCATGTGTTTGAGTGTTCTGCCTGCCTACATTATGCCTGTGTGCCATGTCTCTTGCCTATGAAGATGAGAAGAGGGTGACAGATCCCCTGTTACTGGAGTTATGGATAGTATGAGCTGTTGTGTGGGTGCTGGGAATTGAACCTGTGGCCTCTGAAAGAGCAGCCAGTGATCTTATCAACCTAAGCCTTCTTAATCTAAACAGTGGTTCTCAACCGTTCTAATGCTGTGACCATTTAACACAGTTCCTCATGTTGTGGTGACCCCACCCCACCCCATCATACAGTTATTTTTGTAGTTGCTTCATAACTGTAATTTTGCTACCATTATAAATCATGTTGTAAATATTTTTGCAGATAGAAGTTTGCCAAAGGGGTTCAGACCCACAGGTTGAGAACTGTTACTCTATATACACGCCTACCCCAACCTTGAATATCTATGCCTTTAATCATCAGAGTAACTAGGCTCACAAAAACACAGCTACCCCTCTCCTCTCTCTCTCTCCCTCTCTCTCTCTCTCTCTCTATATATATATATATATATATATATGTATATATACATATACATATATATATATATATATATATATATATCTTTAAGACTCACTCTGTAACCCAGGCTGGCTTTTAACTCACAAAGATCAGCCTGCTTCTGCCTGCCTTTGCCTCTGCTGGGATTAAAGGTGGGCACCACCACCACCCAGCCCTCATCTGTCTCCTAAACTTCATATCTACCTATTCAGCTCCCTTCCAGGTACCAGCCTCTCAAATACAGCACTCTCCAAATCCTCTGTACTACTGAATTCATCTGCTTCCACAGAAACTCTGTTCTCCTTTGTTTCCCTGGTGACCACTATGTTACCCAAGCAAGAGCTTCCTCTGCCACTTTACATGTTCCAAGCACAGCAGTCACCTATTCCCATGGACTGTGCCTCTTAGCACTCTCTCCACTCACTGTCATTAGCCTTAAAGTTTAGTGTGTCCTATCTGAATCCCTGCAACGGTCATTTAACTCCATTTAACTCCCCGTGGTTCCCTTGCCTCCCAACTAGTCCACCACCCTCAACTCTCCTCTTGGGGGCGAAGATTTAAGCATCCTGCAATGGCCTCCTGCTTGCCTCAAGGTGAAGTCAAACCCTCTGATTAGCCTACTTTGCCCTTCGTCCTCTGCAGCAAGAGCCACTACAGCTAAGAACTCATCACTGTCCCCCTTTGGACTTCTTTTAACCCCTTAAGTATCTCTTGCTCTTTCCCACTGCTCCCGTTCACCTATCATCTATTCCATCTAAAAGGGCTTCCTTGGAGCCTTTTCTCTGGAAACTCTAAGTTCTGTCAACTGACAGTGTGTACATCATCTCTTCATGAAAGTCTTCATAATGTCACTGCATTTGCATTGGGTACCCCAAGGCAACTTTGCCACTGATCAGCCGTGGGACCTTAGACAAGTTACTCAGAGGTGTTTCTACACCTCTGATTCCTCACTTGTAAGAGAAGATAAGTGACAAAATCACAGGATTGTCATGAAAATGGGATGATCAAGGTGTCTGATGTATGGGAATGCTGTGCAAGGCACAGCTGTGGTCACTGTCACTGATATTGCTTTTCTTCTCACAGACCTTAGTGCTCGCCATTCTGATGTGTGCCGGGTTGCGTGTCTATCTCCTCTGCATCTACTCCTGGAGCCTGTCAAGATGTCGTAAATATCTTCATGATAGAGCCTTTTTCAGATTTAGTACATTGCCTACAACATGTAAGTTTCTGTACAACAAGGACTCAGTACCTGTTAAACAGGTAAACCTTAACACTTAAAAAAAAATGCAGCTTTTTTTAATGCAGAGAAATGAATGGCAATTAACATCCATAAATCAAGCTCCTGGTATCGTTTAGTTACCTCATGAAGTTGTTTTAGGAAAGGTCAACCTGAGGCATGTAACTTAGTGGTAAAGCAGAAACTGAGAGTGTTCAAAACTCTAAGCAAAATGAAAAACAAAAAGAAAATAAAAATAAAGTGAATTTTTTTTCCTTTTCTTTTCATGCAGCTGGGTGTTTCTGCAATCTTCCTAGGTAGAGAGGAGGAAAAAAAGAGAGAGATCTTTAGGCCATATGGAAGAAAAACCTTGTCAATCTAGAAATGTAGTGTGGGTGGTCACAATGAGAAATTTCTAAAAGAAACATGATTCTGAGTGATTGGGACAAAATCCTGGAGGGGGGTAAATCTTTTCTTGCCAGAAAATGCATTTATTGGAATTATGATCGCTGGGAGCTCATCTTTCTAAGAACTAAAATGTTACAAATGGAGTACATGGTTTTCCCAAGTTCAGAAAACATTAGCAGCTGTGATAAACAGGGAGAACATTCATCCCTCAACGCAACTTGAAAAATATGAGAAAATGCATTAGTGAAGAGTGAGCAGGCTTGCACCTGTGAAGGGAAATAGTATCATGTCTCACTGGTGGCTTTTCACGAAAGTAACCAAAGAATTTCTCCGAGATGGGAGAAATGATGGTGGAGAAACAGACTAGGTTGATATGAAAAGACTCTCAAAAGGCATTAGACTTACTGAAGAGTGAAAAATCTTTTCCAATTAAAACTCCTCGATCCACTGACAAGCCACCAGTGCTAACCTGCTATTCTACAGCAGCCAATGCCCCTGCCCCTCACTTGCTAAGCACAGCACAGTCCAGGCACTTAGTGAATGCAGCTGTGGGAGTGTATCACTGCCTGAGGTGAGTCAGGTGCAGGGATGGAGAATGGGAAAGCAATGGAGTTTTGTTTGGGGGTAATGACAAGGAGTGTTGTGGAAAGTGTCACTGGCGATAGAGTTAACGGCCTCTGACACACGAAGGCAGCAATTGCTCTGTTTTAGCATGGCCTCCACAAGTTTCTGCATGACAAAGCCCATGCATGTGTATTCTTTCATTTGATTCTCATAACAAATGATACATGTCGGTGCTGTTCACAGGTCCATCAGCAACTGTACATTATACTAAGGTTAGAATCGAAGCTATTTATCAAGTATGTGCCCATATATGAATGTCCATATCTCCCATATACTAACCACTAGTTTGAATACTGCCTTCATAGGAGTGAGCTAGAAAAAACATCTTCCTTATTGATGCTCATGTCGGATCATATTTTTGAAGGCCTGGCTTCTGGCCACCTGTCCATCCACATGCCATGATATCATTCCCTTCACTGCTGTTCAATGCCTCTTCAGGCAATGTGCTAAAGGTGCCCTACTAAGAAAGTATTGTATTACACACTGTCTCCTCCATTCAGAACACTTTTTCTGCCTTTGATGGCTGGCCCCCTTCTGTGTCACCTAGCTCATGCAGGTAACACACTTCTCCACAGGACTTCTCCAGAAAGTTTCTCCCTGGCTTCTTGGGTTTAACATCAAACACACTCTGGCCTCTTTGCCTCCATCCAGGCCCTGCGGAGGGTTATCTGTAGAGAGCTTAATTTGTGACTTGATTCTCCCCCTGACAGACATTATGTTCCTCAGTGAATTGTGTTCATTGACAAACATACAGCAATTATCTCCTCCGCTCTGATCTTCATTAAGGGCTTTCACCCTTCTGTGACAGTTCCATACATCTGTGTGACCCCACACAGCATCTATAGTAAAGGTCAGATCTTTGCTTCAGGGCTAATGTCCGTCATAAAACTCCAGTCTTTAAGTACAACCACCAATTCAGAGGAGAAAATAGAGTCTATATTGGTCTAACTGGAGTCTAGTCCAGAAACTTTATTAAGCCATTGTGAATTGATTATAGAGCTAAGACCAAGGTAGCAGAGCTAATAATTGGGTCCTAGGTATGCTAATTTAAGGCCTGGACCGAATAGTTACAAAAGCAGGAGTATTCATTATCTGTCCCTATTGCCCTAACACCGATCCCAAGGAAGTTTACACTGAGTTTTGCACCCTAACCATCTCACTTCATTCTAAGTGCAAAATGGCTATCCTGTAGCTACCACATGCTAAGTCTAATAGCACAGTGTAGTCCAGCATTTGTATCCTTTACTCAAACATTTTTTTATGGCCAGAAATCACAAAATATTCTAGAAAACAATTCCTCATTCTGCTTGCAAAAGTGTGGAGTCCCGTATACAAAGAGATCAAAAGGTGACCAAGACCAGTATTTTGGAGAATTGAATATATGCACAAAGCCAAGAGTCCAAGGGAGGTCACAAGGATGAAGGACACCTGCTAGATCCCTACTTAACAAGTGTTGGGACTTCTAAAGCATCCCAAGACAATGGAGTTATTTTCATATTTCTTACTGGGTTTCCCTTCATCAGAAACTTCTCTAGTCTTCCCAAATAGGATTCAACTTTTCGAAGTGACTTATTATATAGCTGTGTCTCCCATCACTTGGCCTTCAGAAGAGAAGTGAATAAGGACATGGTCCCTGCTGCATGCCAGGGATGCTATACCAGGGATTAGCCAGAACTAAATGTGGACGATCAAATGTCCAGGGAAATTGGGGAACTGTACACCAGACATATAAGCAAGAAGGTAGTAAATAAGGCACTTGCTTGGTGACCCCAGTGTGAGTAGAGTCAGGTGACAACTTTGAGGGAGATGCTTCTCACCTTCTACCATGTAAGTCCAAGAAATTGAACTCAGGTCCTAGAGCTAGGCTGCCAGCACTTTTACCAGCCCAGACATCTCTCTCACACTGGGTCTGTTTTTAAATTCTTTTCTCAGTAAGATAAAACCCACTCATTTCCCCAGTAATATATCTAGCAACATGTTTCAGGGGGCCCCTTCTGGCTGTCTGAAGCTTTCCTATTGTTCGATAAATATCATCTGTGTTTTACTCAAGGGAAAAAGAAAAGGATTTATTTATGATAGAATCTGTGGAACTCATGTTTTATTAACTAAGGCAAATGGATGGTAAGAAAGCTAGCCCAGGGGAAGGGCACCAATTGCTACCTAGTGTTATTATTTCATACACTGGGCCTTAAGGGGAGTTCTGGTCATCTTCCAAGGACAGACATCATGGGATATTTGCTTTGTACCTCCTGAACATTTATAAGCAAGGGGACTGCCACCACCTTGCCCATCCCCCATGCTCCACCTTTGTGGTGCCACCATTAGTAAAACAAACTTTGAGACCTGATAGAAACACATCCTTTGGACAAGTGTGCCACAGTCTTCTCATTTATAACGGGAATGATACTAACTTCATAGATTGTTATAAGAATCAAATAAAATTAGTGATTTGAAAAGTTTAGTACAGCAGTAGCTAAAATGTAATGATGTGTGTTCATGACAGTTTCATCATTTCATGCAGATTAACAGCCTTAATGTAGGAAGATGCCAGTATCACCTTCATTGAGCTAAAGTCACAACAGCTGCTAAGTGTTAGCGCTTAGCTGCCAATCATATACCATAAGGGACAGCACATGGCAGCCACCGGGATTGGTAAATACCTGGCTGTGTTTAGCTTCAGTAGGATGGCTGGAAAGGGTGGCTTTCAGATTTTCTTTAGAAGGCATTCTGGGTATTGAACCTGATTTGTACTTAATTTGACAGTGGTAGAAAATGCTACAAGGTGAAGCTAATAGTATTGCCAACCTGACATTCCCAAACACCTTGCCATTCCTTAGGTCTGTGGAAAGAGCACATGACGTTGTTGCTGTAGCCTTAATCAGCAACCTGGAAGGACCCATTGCTACTTCATAAGCCCACCTGCTCTTCCTCTGTAACATTTCCTAGTCTTCTTTCTATCCCTTTTCCCAATGTGCTCTTCATAACACTCTGGGCTTTCCTTCTCCTCCATGGCTCCCTCTCTGCTACATGGCTGAAAGTAAGGTTCTTCTCTCTCGCTCTTCCTTATCTCCCTCCTCTGGCAGATGCTGAGATTTACAGCTTGTCTGCACTGAAATGTTTCTTCTCCTTCTCTTACTCCCTTTCCTTCTCCTTCTCTTTCTCCCTTTCCTTCTCCTTCTCTTTCTCCCTTTCCTTCTCCTCCTCTTCTTCCTCCTCCTCCCCCTCTTCCTCCCCTTCTTCCTCCTCCTTTCCCTCCGTTTTCTCTACTTCTTCTTTTGAACCCCAAGAAAGTTGTCCTTGAGTTTCCACCTGAGTCTGTCCTTAAATTCCTTCATTAATGAGACTAAGAACTGAAAGGGGAGAGTTCCATCATCCAAGTAACATGCACAAATCTGGCTAGATGCTCCAAATGTTCCAGTTATTGAATCTGAGTTGGCAAAGTGTGTATGGATGGGTGACAGACATGGTGAAGGCATTCTGGGGAGGGAGCCTCATCTGACTCTCGGACTTTCCAGCTACAAGTTCACACAAGCCAGGTATTTCTTGCCTGTCACATGAGACGCGTGTATACTTTGAAGTCTGTGACCGTCAACTGCAGTGTGTATGAGACTCACACAATGAGCTCTTTTATCCTTTTTTAAGAAATGCTCCGGGTCTCCCCAGACCTGCTGGTCTAATGGGACTGTGGTGCAGCTTGGCATAAACAAGTCTAAAACCTCCCTGGTCTCTCACTATGCCATCAGGTTGAAGACCACTGACTAAAGCACCTCTGGGGACCACTCAGCTATAGCATCACACCTTCCCATGTCCTGACAGGGATGAGGCTGTTTTGAAAAGGTGCTTGTGTGTCTCCCTTTAGCTAGCAGACTAATGAAACAATGGATTCCAAGAAACTCAAATTTCCCCAGGAATCTCATGCTGCAGGGGAAGGAAAGCTGGGGCCTTGATGGCAGCCAGAGGGGAAGCTTAACTCCCAGGAAGATTTCACAACCTGCCTGGCTGTTCAGCAGGAGAGGTTGGGGCTAAGACAATGATGGATAGATGATAACTGGGACCACACCCAGACCAGGACTGCATAGTTAAATACCACACATCTTGACCTAGACTTAAACTTCATGTCCGGGAAGGGGCCATTGGACCTCTTCGTGTGTTCTTCTCCCAGCGTATCTGCTTTAAATAAATCTGCTTTCTCTGTCTTTCACTATTACGCATCTGTTTAATTAGCCTACTGAGGATGGATGGCCGAGGGTAACTTGTTTTGAGTTTCTGGGGCCCTATCTCTGACCCTACCGATTCTAGTAACCCTGGTACACACCAGAAACGTAAGAAACGAAATACCTGCAGTAGAATCTTGTTGCCATCATAGTCCTGAGTCTGCCACCTGGTGCTGCTGATGGGAACACAGGGATTGGGTAGAAGAGGCACCAGCTGGCCAATCTCTTGAACCTTGAATTGCAGCACAGAAGACTCTTTGGGGTCCAGTGGCATTCCCAAGGGCAGCTGCTTCAGAGAGAGCTGCAGGCTGAAGCCCTTGGTGGCATAAAGAACAAAGAAACAGAAATTGCTCTTCTGCACGGTGGCGTCTCTCTGTAGGATCATCTCATACAGCCTGATGGCATCCTCGTAGTTATCAAAACTGCAATACAGAGTCACTCTGAGGATATCAGTGCCACAGTGCACAGGCCTCATGCCCCACACTGGCATCTGGTTGTGCAGGCTGTAGAATTCCTGATTGGCAGGGAGATAGAGACAAGGCCTACCCTGTGCATGCTGGGTAGGGAAACCCTGCCAGGGTGGATGCTGTAGGAAGTCCAAGACTCGAAAGAGCCGCTCCTGTCCCAGGCTTTCCTGAAGAAAGAGCAAAACAGACATCCCTGGGAAGCGGGCCCTCCGGGGGTGGTACTTTTCATGGTAATTCACCGGCCTGGCCCGTTCAGACACCAGGAAGAGACGCACCTCGGGGCAAATGCAGTCCAGGAGTTGGTCCAGAGCCTGCTGCAGAAGCGAGCCATTCCCAGTGTCAGCGAGAAGATGCACAGTCAAGGCTGGAGACTCCTGTGTCTCATCCATGGCAAGCCCAGGTGAAGATGCTGATGATGGTTACCCAGCAGGGACCACTGTTCCACTTCCAAAGATGAACCAAAGCCTCACATGCAACTCTCTAGAAAAACTTCAGCAACTTCTGAACTAAGCTCTTAACTAGAGCGCCTTAACCACACGTGCTCCCGGCTTCCTCCGATGTCCCAGCAGAGAATGTCACTCGAGTGTGGACTTTGCTACACACAGCAGCAGCAGCTCCATGTCTTCCGTTCTGGGCAGGCGTAACTATTTGCTTGGTTTTATCGGGCATTCCCTAGGGTTTCTGTTTGACCTGAAAACCTATAATGCTGAGAACCACGCCAGTGGGTGGTTCTTACATTCAACTCAGTAGAGGAAATGAGCAGGCTGAGAGGAACAGGAGGCGGCTCGGCTGCACTGATAGCCATCTGTAGCTCTGTTGCACTGAAGAGACATCCATTTGGTGGACCACAATGGGCTCTGACTTCCTACTTAAATATCCTGATGTTTACAGTGGTCTGCCAGGCCACCTGAATAGGACGCCTTCTTTAAAACCACTCCCAGTCTTGTCTGCTTGCCAGAGCCTTCAGCCACCATTGCTTTTATTTCGTTTTTGACCATTTTACGCTAGGTCACAAAAGAAGGGATATTTTGACTACACGGTGTTGGTCTCATTGAAAACTGTTTGTCTGGTTGCACTAATAGTCTGGATGTACCAAAACAACATTAAGAGACTAAGTCACCTTTGGTTCGGGTAAATTTGAAGATAGTGAGCTTCCCCGTTGGAGTAATTATTGTGTCTTCCTGCTGAGGATCTGTTGATAAAGTATCCTAAAACTTTAGATAAATCGATTTAATCACCCAACAAGAAGAGAGTTATTATCCCCCAGTTGCTGACAAGAAACGGGGGCATAGAAAATAAATCAGGTAAGCTGTGCAGACTAACACAATGAAGTGGCAGGGGAAAGATTCGAAAGATCCACAGGCCCCACAGTGTACACCCCATCTCTAGAGCTGGAAAGACCAGCCACAGTTGGTTGTTTTGTTTGTTTTTTTTTTTCCTGAGGTGAGGGAAGGCTGTCATGTGGATACAGGCTGTTAAATCTTAAACAGAATATCACACAGTTGACATGATCACCTAATCTGTTCCTTTAGTAGTCAGGCATAGAAGCAAATACTAGTAATCCCAGGATTCAGGAGATGGCTACAGGGCGATTACTGTGAGTTCAAGGCCCATTGGGCTCGGTAGAAGCCAATGTAGGCAATATAGCAAACTGCCATCTTAACAAAAAACAAACAAGAAGATGCTATTAGGATAGTTTTTCTGTCAGCAGGTCTGGATATGCACCATGTTCTAAATGTAACTATGTTTAAGGGGAAGGTATAATGCTACAGTGAATTAAAGTGTGTGGCAACTTTCTAATCCAAAAAACCAACTTAACAAAAATGATAGCTTCCCTAATTTTATCTTAGGTTTCTTCAATAGTGTGAAAGCTATGATCCTATGCTTTGATCATAGGCTGGTACTCTAATTCTAAAGAGACACTTTGACTCTTCATAACTAATATTGGAGCAGTGAAGGTACCCCTCGGAGAGGACCAATAAAAATTCTCCCAGCTGAGTCTGCATATCTTTCTGGTTCCATTCCTAGTTCTTTATATATTGTAAAGTTCTCACAGCTTTATGGAAGAAGGGATTCATTTGCTCCCTGAGTTGAACAAAGTATCAGTTAATCCACTTTCCCTTTCTAAATTCTGTTTCCTATTTTAATATATATATAGGACTACAGGTAATCTGAGGGGGATATTATGGACTTGACCACTTGGTAAGGGTTGAATAACCAAATTTAAAGTCAAAACTTCAATCTGTGGAAAGGACTCATCTCCAATGGGATCTGAACACAGTTTTAATCAATTGAATTGTATAATCCTAAGATTTCTGTATTAGAAAATTATAGAGATACAATTTGTAACTGACAAATTGCTTTTGAATTTCCATGTACAACTTAGTAATCAGATTCATTTTACTTTAACTTCCTGGGAATTGTTCAAGGGTTTTAAAAGAATTACAGCTTTAAAACTTAAAAAAAAAAAAAGTCACCTCTTAATTCATGTCACATGCTGACATTTGAAAGCAATAGCTCCTCAGTATAAGGCCCTTTCCTCTCCCACAACCTTTCTCTTATAGAGCCCCTCTTCTGAGTCACTTAGACCAAACCCTGGTTTTTAAAAGACCTTTTGAAATTCTTAAAATAGCACAAATAACTCCACATGTTTAAAGAGAAAAACCCTACCCCCGAGTCAAAAATATTAACTCATTAACTCACAGCATTTTGTCTAACACAGATGTTAAAAGACTTATGCAAGAACAGGTTGTTTAGCCATCCATCCAATGTCCTTTATCCCTCTTGGAGTTGTCATTTGTGTTTTTATATAAAAAGATCTCTTTAATCTGTTGGCAGCTGAAGTGCCAAACAATTGCGGTCAGAATCAGGGGAAGGGATCAGCTGGCACTCTATCTTGGCAGTCCTTCTCCTGGAGCAATGTGACCCCCTAACCCTGCTGGTCATCACCTCCACTCATGCTCACCCTCTTCCATTCACCACAAATGGAAGCTTCTTAGCTTAGCTCCGTGGTAAGCTTTGTCCCTGTCCATCTCAAAAATATGCCATTTGACCTCCCTCACAGATCTCCATGAAAACACGCAGGAAAACTTTCAGGGACATCCTCAGCTTTGACTTGATGATTCTGAGCTTTCTACCCTATGTTCCCTAAAATGCAACCCTTGTCCAGGTTTCTGTCAGATATCCATGCCTGAATAACAGCTAGCTAGCTGGTCCACTCCTTACAGCAAGGTGAAAGTGTGGTGAGAGGAAATAACAAGGCATTGGCTACTTAGGAGAATTTGTTGGGATGCATGAGACTTCCTGGATTTGTCCCTTTTGTAAGTCTCATAAATAATCGTGTGATACCCTAAACCCCTGAGACCCCCACCCCTACACCCAGGACAACTTGAAGAACATTTCTTTCTATCTTTAATCTATCAACTATGTTTATATTCCTCACCCATTGAAAAATTGGCTCTACCCCCGGAGTAGAGGGCATGGTCATCCAGGCCCCACTTTGGAGAAGCGCCTTAAGCCACTGGTGTCATACTCAAGGACACTGCAAGTTGTCTGGGAAATCTGTGGGAGGAGCTGTGAGGTCTGGAGGAGGAAGGTGCTACTTAAGTCTTGGTAAGTGAGAGGGAAGGAGACCGGCAGGTGGGGCGATTGGTTTGGGACTGAGGGGAAGGGAGCCTGTGGGAAGGGGTTTCTCAGAGCCATGGCCAATTAGAAGTGCACACATCTCACTGCAGCTGGAAGGAAGCCAAGGGCCTTTGAGCAGCTCTTTGGGCTTTATGTCTGGCATGGACAGAACCATGGAAGGGTTGTCTTGGGCAGGAAGGATTTACATACAGGATCTCACTGTGTAGCCCAAGGTGGCCTCAACTTTACAGCCCCGACCCCAAGTGCTGGGGTTACAGGTGTGTGTGACCCACACCTGGCCAAAGAGTTGTCACAGGAATGTCAAGAGGAATCATAGACCCAAATGCTACATGGAAACCCAGTGAGTAGGCGTGTGAGCTAGTGGAGTATCATCCAATCAGGCTTCACACAGTAGTGTCCACGGTGTCTGGGTGGGGCTGTCGGTACCGAAGAAGGAGCCATCAAGTGTGAGGATAAGGTGCATGGCATGAACATGTTGAGAAGATGTCTGTTGGACGCATAGTAGAGATTTCCAATACCACCACGGAGTAGAGTAACAAACCAGACAATCCACGCTGAATAAACTCCAGTCTTCATGTGATCACCTATACAGAGAATATTCCATAGGGATGGGAAGAGAGGAAGATAGGCATGAACATATTCGATTTAAGGGACACTCACTCGTGTCCCTAGGTACTCATTTATAGGTACCTAGGGACAAATAGTGAATAGGATGTGCCATCCTAACTGTGTGGCTGTTGAGTCTTTGGTCATAAGATTGCAGGACATGGCGTTGGCTGGTGAACACTGTCACTTAGACATTGTCACTCGTGTGAGTCATTCCTCCTCCTCAATTAGGAGAACTGAAGAGCAGCCGCTGTCTCCCAGCAGACTTCAGGCCCAGGTAAATTTCCATTCCTTTGTTCCTAGAACGTAACTCTACACCTTAGATTCTGCACTGGCTCTCCAGGAGGGAGCCCCCATCCCCTACCCCCTACCACAGCCCCTACCCCCTACCCCATCCCACCCCACCCTGCAGCATCTGAAGGAAAAGTGGTAGAGAGAGGCCACATCTCTCACATGGTCATTTTAGGCATCTGTACTGGGGTTCTGACAGGATATGCTCTCAGCTGCAACCACTAAGAGCATCACCTGTGCACATTCACTATCTTCCCTTTTAAAAAGGCCCTGCCCACCTTCCATCCACCTCTTTCTCATTCTCTCCCTCTCTGTCTGTTCCTCCCTTCCTCCCTCCCTCCCTCTCTCTCTCTCTTCCCCTCTCTCTCTCCCACCCTCCCCTCTTCCTCCCCTCTTTCCTCTCTCCTGCTGCTCCTGTCCCCAGAGGCTGGTCTCCCCCTCCCCATTTTGTATCCCTTTCTCTAATTAAAAACAAACAAGCAACAAGCCCTCTACTTGAACCCTGTGGTATGGCATCTTTATCTGGCTCACTGCTTTTCTTAAATTACATCACTAGTAGCCTCTAACTCTCTACCTTGGAGTGGCCATGGCTCTGTTTTGAATGCAGTGCTCTTGTGTCTCCTAGAAGGTGAGACAGCCCCCCCCGGGGGGGGGACTGGAGTTATTGTCACCACAGAGCTGGCCTTGACAGAGCCTGGAGTTTTGATATCAGGCCATGCTTCTCTACCACATCCTAGAGCAACTATACACAGTAGCTGTGGCTACTCACGTACGTCTTCAGACTTTGGGACACATTAAAAAGGGGAAAGAAGATATAGGAATAGGGATTATTTATAGATTTGATCATGTCTAGTATGCTTCCCTAACACATACACACATGTGCTCAAGCATCTCAGCTCCTGGCTTCTTGGGAACCAGGGCGGGAACAGCAGCACAAAGACGACGAAGACTGGGGCATGCCCAACGCTTCAGGGCTGTACTACAAGAGAAGTGTGAACAGCCACCATAAGCACCTTCCCAGAGCTCTTGGCTCTCCACTGAAAGCCTCCCTCCCAGTTCCCCTTCCTGCTCAACCCCAAACAATGCTATCGGGCTCCTAGTAAATTGCCATCTGTTTCCCACTTCCCTGAACCACGCAGTGAGCTGATGCCTGGTTTTCACGGGTGCAAACAAAGAAAATGTGTTTCCTCGGGGCCCTTTGTTGTGCCCAGCATCTGTGACTTCACTTCCCCTGCCAGTTGTAGTTCTCAGCTATAAACCAGGAAGCCAGAGGCCTGGCCCCTCCCACCAGGCACTGAGGTTCCTAACCCCACAGGCTGGTTTCGTCATCCATGGCAAAGTAACAGTGGTCATAATTGACCTGACTCAAGAGAGAGAGGATCTAATGAGTTCAAATAACCCAGAAGCTTTGGAGCCTTAGGGGTATCTCAGCCTGTGCTGACTTGGAATAAAGTCTACTTAAGCACAGTGGGGAATGGGTGAATCAATTGGTACAATTATTTTCGTGGCATACTATGAAATAAGTTAGTGTATATATAGTCTTACTATGTGTGACTATGAGGGCCAGCATTAAAATAAAAAATGAAATAATACAGAAGTCACTGACATCTAGTAAGGCTGGAAATGAGCAACCTTCCAACCTTTGACCTCCTAAAGATAAGTTCTGGAGAAAGTGCCCCACATATGCAGACAGAACAGTGAGATCAAAGCTGCTTGTAACTTCACTGATTGCTACAAAGAGAAGGGAGGAAGCAGGACCACACAGCAACGCAGGGACGGGTGTGGTCTCAGGTGGCGAAGACTGTATGTTGAGAGCAATGAATGAAACAGGGCTGTCAGCTCCGTTTTTTATTTATCGCTTGACAATTTCGTACACGCTCGATTTGTTTTTGTCACGCTCCTCCCCCACATCCCGCCCAATCTCTCAGGACTCCTTCCATCCCACTTTCTAGCTCTTCTATTTATAATCTGCCGAGGTTCCTGTGCATGGGTACGGAATTATTTACTAGTGTCCGGTCCAAAGGGTACTCCATTTGTCCCCCACAAAAGGGCAGGTCCACTGACTTGGTCCAACATTGAGTCTAGACATGCCTCAAGCTGGACAATAGAAGGATTCCTGGTGGTTAGATAACAGCCAGTATTCCTCAAGAACTTGTGAGATGGGTCCCCACCAGCCAAAAGGAGCCGTCTTCCTTGCCTCGGGAAGAAGGGACACACAGCTCTATGTGTGTCCTACACCTGTGGTACCTATGCCAGCCTCCAGGCTCACACTTGTTAAATATCTCAGAGCCGGTGCTAGCATCCTGGCCTTCCCACTCCTCCTCCACCACGCTGGCTTCAGGTTGCTGCGGTCCATGGGCTCCCTTCCTCCCAAGCACCCATTCGTTCTCCACATGGCAGCAAGGTTTAACCCTTGCCCTACTGCTCTCTCTTGACAGTCTCTACTCTTCTTCCTCTTACTATTCTCTGCTCCTGCTTCCCCAGCCCTGGCCAAGTCCAGTCTGCTCCCAGTCTTTCTCCACATGCACCCTATCGTTTTTAAATGACTCTCACAAATCAAATGTTTAGGGGAAAAAAATAGTTGCAGAAAGTACAACTCGGAATTCTACCGTTAGCATAAAATTTGGAAGTGTGCCAAGACTTTCTAATGAGTATAGCTATGAATTCCAGTACTTAAAAATAAAGAGGGCTCAGTAGTGGCGTGGGTGCATAAGACAGTGTAACATACTACAATTATGAGAAAGAGAAAACACCAAATTCAAGATGGAGGTTAGCGCAGGAGTAGAGTGTGACCATCACACTGAAAATCTTTACCAAACTGTATATGAAGCTCTCAGGTGCTCATGTTATTATTTTAGACTTTCATAAAATACTTTACAATTACTTTAAAGATTAAGGTCTACTGTCTATAGACCTAGAAATAGAATTCCAGTACAGTTAAATATTTAACATGCCATATGTATATGTATATATATATATAATAAAATTTAGGTTTCTGACAGAAACTACATATGTGAATGTGTATATGTGCATGATTACTAAACATGCAGGAGAAAATGCCTGTCAGGGCATAACCCAAATTTGTATAAGTAGTGGATAGCACTGGAAGATGAAATGGGGATACAGGGGCAGATTCATTTATTATATATCTCTGGATTCTTGGTACTTATTGCAAACACTGTATATGACTCTTGTAATTAAATGATAAGTGATACATGGATTAATTCAAGCAACACATGAATATAGACTAACCTTCTAATCTATTCCTTCAGCATGTGTCCTTTATGTATCTACACTATAATTTAACAACAAAACTAGATAACAGGAATATTATGATGAATTGTTTTAAAAAGAAACTTCCCTGGTCTCAAGAGCTTTTATTGTGATGGGAAAAGCAAACATTAATCACTCACACAATTAAATATAAAGTAGCAGCCAGTGTGGGAGTGCATGCTTCTAATCCTAGCACTCAGGAGACAGAGACAGACAGATGGATCTCTTTGCGCTACATAGCAAGTTTCAGGGCTACACAATAAGATGCCCCCTCTCTGTACACACTCACACACACACACACACAGAGAGAGAGAGAGAGAGAGAGAGAGAGAGAGAGAGAGAGAGAGAGAGAGAGAGAGAGAGAGAGAGTACATGTCACGCAAAGACTCTGCCAGGTAGGGGCACAGTGGAGGAAGGAACAGGCTTGTGCTTCTTAATGGTGGTATCATGGGATAAAATGAGAAATGATTTTCTTTGGTTGGTTGTTTTTTGTTGGTTTGTGTTGGTTTGTTTTTACTGGGGTCTCTTTATGTCAGTGATTTTCAACCTTCCTAATGCTCCAACACTTCAATACAGTTCCTCCTGTTGTAGTGATCCCCCAACCATAAAGTTATTCTCGTTCCTACTTCATAACTATAATTTTGCTACTGTTATGAATTATAATGTAAACATCTGCTATGCAGGAAATCTGATATTCGGTCCCTGTGAAATGGTCATTTGATTTCCTAGGGGTCATGACCAACAGGTTGAAAACTGCTGTTTTATGTAGTCCTGGCTCAGAATGGAGCTCAGAATGTAGACCAGGCTGGCTGTGAACTCACAGGCAAGGCACCCACCTGCCCTTATCTCTGCCTCCCAAGTGCTGGGATTAATGGCATGTACCACCACCACGCCCAGCACATGGGAAATTTTACATGAAGAGCACTCTTGGTTGCGGTGTGATGGGAAGGCTTTTGGTGAACAAGCCTCTGGGAAAATTACATGACTCAGAACTCACTAGCAAATCTAGACAATTACTAGCTCAAAGATAAGAGCTGCTTTAAACACTGGTTCATATTAATCCTTGTAACAACCTTCTGATGTAGGTGCTCTCATTATCCCCACTTTACAGATGAGAAAACTGAGAAATAGAAGGAAAAAATGGGGGCAGTGAGATTTTAGTCATATGGTGTCTGCATATTTAAAGCCAAAATGATATTTAGGCAATTTCATAGAAATACACACACACACACACACACACACACACACACACACACACACACACACACATATATATATATATATATATATATATATATATATATATATATATATTACAGAAAGATTGGAGGTGCAGGAACTGAAGAAAATAGCCATCACTTCTTCAGGAGCCAAAATCACAACCACAAAACAGTGTCCAGCGCGTACTTCATAAGTGTTACAGTATGCAATCTGCTGAATATATATGGATAGGCTTTTACTTTATACTTACATATGAGTTCTAATTCTCTGATTTTTTAAAATGCTATTTGTCAAGTTTGAGTTATACATAAACTAGCACACACACACACACACACACACACACACACACACACACACACACACATCTTCCTTCATAAGAAATGTAAGAAACAACTCCTCCAAAAACATACCAAACAAACATCCTTCCAAACTCTCTAGCCAATGCTAGAGAACTCACCCTGCTTTTAGGCAAGAAAAATATCTTTCCAATGTAAAGGATTGCATTCACAAAACAACACATCTATACTGTTGCGATGATGCTAACTAACTTTGAACCATGAAAAAAAAAAATTCAAACATTTTACTAGTGTATAATGTGCACCTTTTAAAAAGTCTAGAAATAGGCAGATAATAGAATACCACACTTTTAATGCTGCCAAAGATGAGGTTCCAACAAAAAGTCTGGCTTTATTACTGTGTAGGTTACAAATAGAGATGGATGGGTGTATGACAAGAGACCTGGCTTGCTCTGCCAACCTTTAAATCATTAAAGCCTGCTCAGCAGAAAGCCAGAGTCAGTCGGACCGAAACCAGCATGCCTGGGCTAGTTGGTCGGTTCTGCAGAGCCCAGAGCTGCCGCGTGCTCAGCCAGCTGTTCTCTGCTAATAGGCCTCCATTTCTATTTTATATTTATATCCCAGCTGCTTCAAAAGGCCAGGGCTGTGCCAACCACATGGCAAAAATAGAAAGAAGAAAGGGGGAAATAACCCTACACATTCACACCACTCCATAAAAAAAAAAAAATGTACAAACAGGAATCTTGCTCTATTGAGTTTCACAAATGAACTTTTATAAGACATGAATTGAAGCTGTGGTTTCTGTGGCTGCTTGGCATGCTGAGCCTTTCTTTAAATATGCATCAACTTCAAAAGCTTTCTAAATCTATCAATTCCTTAGGATCATAAACGAGAAAAGTGGAGACAGATCGTAAGGGACCCGGTGTAAATACAAACAGTAATATTGCTCAAGTACATAATTTTAAAAGTTGATTTTTGAACACTGGGAAGATAGTTGACATAAAAGAGGACCTGAGTTGGAAACCCCGCTGTGGCTGTGTTGTATACAAGATCAAGGTGCTTCCGTGTTCCCAAATGGGCCACCATCCAACTTTCTCCTGTGTCACTGTGTTGTTAGTGCAAGCATGGATCGACAAGTTGCTGGCAATGGGCCTGGGCAAAACAGTGCAGCTCTTTTATTATTCATTGACTGACTGATTGGTTGACATTATTCAGATGGGAGTCTCAAGTAGCCCAGGCTGGCCTTTATCTATATGGCTAAAGATGGCTTTGAATTCCTGATCCCACGGCCCCTGATTCCTGAGAACGGAGAGTACAGGACCAAATTTCTTTCTTTAGTGCAGGCAACATGTGTGTGTTGAATTTTCAATTTCTTTCAGTACTATCATATAAATCTACTTTCTCTCTCTACTTTTTTTTAAACCAAGCAGAGCTGATGGAGGGGGTGAGTCCTGAAAGAGACTACTGGAAAGTGAGAGGGGCATTTCAAGTCAGGTAAAAACCTGGCTGAAGAGAATCTCCCAGGAAATCAAAAGGATGAACCCAGCTAAGACCAGTAGCAATAGCAGACACATAACCTGAACTGGTCATCTCCTGGGACCAGGCAAGACTTCAAATGGAAGGAGTAGGACACCAACCCAGCCTCAGAAGCTTTGATCTACACTCTGCCTTGCCTATGGGATGTGCTGGGCTTGGTGCCTAGCCCAATTGTCATCAGAGAGGCTTCATCCAGCAACCGATGGAAACAGATATGCAGACCTGCAGCCAGATGTTAGGCGGAGTTTGGAGGAGTCTGCAAAAGAGGGGGAAGACGGATTGTAGGAGCCAGAGGGATTAGGGACACACAAGAAAACTCACAGAAGCAACTAACCTGAGGTCATAGGGGCTCACAGAGACCAAACCTACAACCAGGGAGCCTGCATGAGACAGACTAAGCCCTCTGCATATATGTTACAGTTGTGTAGCTTGGTCCTCCTCTGGGACCCCTAACAGTATGAACAAGGGTTATCTCCTATTCTTTCACTGGCTTTTGGGACCCTACTCCTCATACTGTGTCACCTTGCTGAACCTTAATACATGGGGAGGTGTTTGGTCTTACTGCAACTTGATATGCCATGTCCTATTAATACTCATGGGAAAACTGTCTTTTTCCTAAACTGAAACAGAGGAGACTGGATTGGGAAATAGGAACAGAGGAGGATGGAGGGGTCTGAGAGGAGAGAGAGGAAACTGAGACCAGGGTGTAAAATAAATAAATAAAAATGGGACAGGGGCCTAGCTGGGATCTTCCCAGCAAGCAGACGGGAGGCAGCTCAGGTCCCTGGGCCCAGGCTGCGGGGAAGACAGCTAGGAGCCCCCTCATTTTAAGTAAGCAATTGGTAGACAATTTGGAGAGTTAGAGGAACAGAATGGTTCATAAACCATGGAAAGACACATAAAGGAAGGAAGGTAGGTGGAGCGGGTTAGGCAGATGTTGGAGGCCAGATTGGCTCCTGAGTCCATGGTGACAATGGTGAGGAGTAGACCGAGGAGGGAAGTTTGCTTGCCACCCAGGGCCATGGTGATGCCCAGATTAGGTGGCTACCAAGGGCCATATGTGGGTCTCTGGTCCTATAGTAACCAGGGTGTGTGTATTTCTACCCATGGCCCCTGTTGCCATTGAGAACCATGCTCACTCCAAAGGACTGTGCTGTCTCCTGGGGCCAAGATCGGGTTCTCCAGCCATACTGCCACTGGGCTGTCCTGATCTGGGTGGCTTTCGCTGTCCCCTGGGGCCATGGTAGCATCGAGGCCTACGCCGCTGCCAAGGGCCATGTCTGTGCCCATGGCCCTACCACAGTAGAGGTCTATATTGATGTCCATGTCCTCACAGAACCACCAGGGGCCACATGAGGCCTGGGGTCGGGGCTGCATCCTGTGGCCCTGTTGGTGTCCAAGGGCCATGCTGCCATCAGAGCTATCTGTATCTGAGTACTTGGAGCTACCACTCAGAACAAGGGTGTCGACCAGGCTGAGCTGCTGCCTGAGACTGTCTGGCTCCGTGGCCCAGAATCAGGTGGGGTCTGTATTGAACTCTGTGGCACAGGTTTCTACTAGGGCTCATACAGGATCTGGGCCAGAGCCTGAGGCTTGGGTGGAGTGTGGGGACAGGGGTGCACACCACAGCAGGGGCCATACAGATGTGGGTGGCCTGTGCTACTACCCGGGACCAGGTTGTCATGCAGGCCTAGGCTGCTGCAGAGGGCCATGTTTGGGTCGTGTCCCCATAGTGGCCAGGGTCCATATTGACATATGTGGCTCCAGATACCACTCAGTGCCATGAAGAAGCCCGGGGTCAAGCCAGCCACCTGAGTCTGGTTTGGTGACCGAGGATCAGATCAGATATGGCAATGTCTGGGTCAAGTGTGGTAACGTGTCTGTAATTCCAGCACTGGGAAGGTGGGACAGGAGGGCCCTGAGGCTCAGTGACCAGCCAGGCTATCCAGGTTCAGTGAGAGACTCTATCTCAAAAAGAAAGTAGAAAGCACTAAGGACACCTAACCTCTGGCCTCCAAATTTACCACCACCCACCCACACACAAACATGCACATACAGGCAAAATATTACTAAGGTGATAAACTTCAGGTTTGACCCCAGGTGGCTGCCAGATGGCAGATGGTCAGACCTGGTTGGTATCCGAGTTTATCATAAGTTTTTTTTTTTTTTTATGAGTGCTTGCAAAGCGGTGAGAGTTGAGCCACACCCAGGGCTGGAGCCACTGGCTCTTAGGCAGAGATGCGTTTGCTACAGAACTGCCCAGGTTTCCTGCAGTTTCTCAGAACACCCGCACTCCCTCCCTCCTGTGCGCACAGGCGTGGCCTCTTTGTGTCCATTTAAATACAGCTGTGACAGTTGCCGCTTGGCATTTACAAGGTAAAGGCAGGGCTGATTCATAAGGCTTGTGTTAGATTCTCTGTGAACTAGAAAGCCTTCACCCTGCAGGATTGCCATGACAACCTGTCACCAAGACTGGAGCCAGGAGGCAAGCTTGGGGATCTTCTGCCATTAGCCCAATTGTTCTTATGACGACCAGCCCTTAGTGTGGGGTAGCTGATGACAGTGTGCGTAGGGCAGGGTGGTCTATATGTCATTGACTGACGGGGTTTGTTTTTTCTGGTCTGGGGGACTCACGCCCTCATTAGCACCACATTCTCACTGAAAGGATTTACTTCCTGCCACCCCTTTATCTTTGTTTTTACAGAGACCCTCAGAATTCCAACACATGGTCCAGTCACAGTACCAGCAAACATTATTAGAAAAAAGTGAAAAGTCTTAGAAATAATAGGCCACTTGTTTGGCAGTTAGTGAACACCCAGGCGTGTCTTCAAAGGCAAGCCTGATGGCTCCTGATGCCGCCTCCATGGGCAGTTTAAGCCCTCGAGCAACTGATTTTAGAGACAGGCACCATGGCCAAGCTTCTGCCAGGAGATACAGGACTCCTGATTAGTCACACCCAGGCTCTCAGAACTGAAAAGAAACTTCTGACCTCTGAGGATATACAGGGCTGCCTGCTCTACCAGTTCTGATGAGCTGTAATAGTGCTCACACCACACACTCACACATGCTCTCGGCATGTGCACATCACACATACTCATACAGACATATACCACACTCATACACATTCATACAGCATGTACATACCACACACACACACACACACACACACACACACACACACACACTACACATACATCACTCAAACACATATACCACACACACACACACACACAAAACATAGACCAAAGATTAATACCACAGATCAGACACACACCAAACACATATACCACACAAACACATATATGCATGCACACAGCACATACTCACAAACATGCACACAACACACACATACAACACAATACATTCATATTAAAGAAATACACCATATACACAGCATATACATATACTCACACCAAACATATGTATCACACATAATCACATAGCACACACATACCACACATATTCAGACCATATATACCAAATGTATGTACACATGCACAGCACACACTACAAGCATACTCCTATCAAACAACAAACAATAGCCTCACAATACACACATACACACTACATGCATACTTCACATCAAGCACACACACACATTCTACAGAAAGCACACATTCACATCAAGCAATATTATGCATACATATTATACACATTCACATTATACATATTCCCACATACTTAACCCACACACTACATGCATATATCACGCACATCATATATTCATACATACAACATACATTTACTGTATATACATGCCATACACACACACACACACACACACACACACACACACACAACACATACTGTTTACCTGTTGTTAATCTGCTATACTCCATCATAACAAGAACTTATAAATTAAGAATTAAGACACAGATGGATGAGACGGGGGGAGTGGCATAAAACCCAGAAGCCGAGCATGTTGGCACATGCTGGAATCCCAGCACTTAAGAGGCAAAAGCAGGGGGATCAAGAGTTCAAGGCCAGCCTTGACTACAGAGTGAGTTGAGGGTGGACTGGGCTCCCGACCTCAGCCTCTGCTTCAAAACCTTAACAAAAAACAACTACCTTCTTGAAAACTTACCATCTCCTTAGCACTTCAAGCATGCTCTTGTTCTCTGGTTTAAACTTTGTTTCTCAAATGCCAGTGCTCATCCCTCAAAGGTGTTTACCCAGGTGGTGGTGGATCTGAGGGACGCTCAGCTGTGAAGGTGGAATTCACAGAGCTTGAAATCCTGTTTCCAAGCCACATACTAGATTTTCTAGGTCTTTGACACTATGTCCTTTCATCTCTTTAACTGGTGCCCCAAATTCTTGAGGCACCACGGGACCAGCTGCAGCACAGGCACCTGTTCAAAGATCATCACAGATAAATGTTCAAAGTCCTTCACAGGTAAGGGGCTTTAAGCTAGCTTAACTCCTCTAGTTTCTTTCCCACCAAAATCTCAAGAAATCAGAGCTTAATTCTGAAACTCTCCCCAAGAACGATGAAGGAGAATTGGAGGAGATGTGGGACAGAGCTGCCTGTGGGTACCCATGCTTCCAGGTCATTCGTGACACAAGAGCACTGCAACCAGGAGGTTGCACCTTTGTTTGCAACACACTTCTTGGGAGGAGCCCTCCTGCGTCTGATTCCAACCTATTTCAGGCTGAAGTACAGTGGAGACCAGAGTAACCCTGAAATGGCAGGAGACACAGGCTTGGGATTTTTCTGGAAAACAATTAGGCTCTGTCCTAATGGGGTGTGCAGAAAACAATACATTACATGAATTCTACCAGCAGTCTCAGGCTCTGCCAAGCTTGGAGCGGTTTAGCACACAAGCCAGTTTGATGTTTGCAGAGGGCTGCATGTCTGTGTGCCTGCTCCTGGTGTTCATACTCCAAAGCTCTAAGGCCCAGTGTGGCTGTGTTTGGAGTAGGACCTCTTCCATGGAAAATAAGGCTAGGGTCCTGTGATAGGGTGACCTTCAAACACCTTCTCACTGGCCTGTCCCCTAAACCTTTCTCTACTGGGCCATAAGAACATTCTCAGAGTTCACATTTGTTCATGTAGCTGCTTTCTATAATAAGGCTTTTTTGTATGGGCTGTACATTGCTGTTAATGCTTCTTGTATATCATTCAATCATCGAAGCACCAATGGTGTTAGATGATGGGCCGTGCTGCTGTCACTGTGGTAAGAAAAAGAAATGGACATGCCGATAACTTAAGGGGTTTGTCTCAGTGCACATGAGTGCCTGGCCTTCACCCAGTACGTTGTCTGTTTCTGTGACTCTGTTTCACGCCCTTCAGCCTCTTCTTCACCCACCACAACGATTACCATGTGAGTGAGTCACAGACACTGAAACCCACCAGAGCTCTGTGGAGTCCTCCCAACTCCCTGGCTGGACTCCCAGGGGCCCTGTCATACACCCCTGATCAATTTTATACCTGACTTTCACTCTGGCTTGGAAGAAAGCCAGCCTCCATCTTGAAGCATCTGTTTGCAGCTGCCCTACCAAGCTGCATCCCTTTAACCATTCATGGGTTATCCTCTCTTCAAGGCCCTTGTCTGATCCCCACCTCCACTTTGCTCTTGAGGGATTCAGCTCTTTCTCAGAGAGTCAGCATAAGTATTCCTTCCTCCAAAACCCTTCCCAGGCTTCTGCAGATCTCGCCAAGTCATACTCACAATACTGCACCAGGCACATCACTACAACTACTCCAAGTCTCTAGAGGGGACTACTCCAAGATACCTGTCTCTAGAGGGGAAGGACTGTAGCACTATGCTTCTGGGGTTCTGCTTTACAGCTCTCTAATGCCTGGAGTGTTCTAGGCTTGGAAAATGAGTCAATAAAGAGTGTGAAAGGCCAACATAGGGAAAAGCTAAGTCAGCTACAGATTCTGATGTGGCAGAACACCCATACTACAAGCTGTTTATTTATTAGCTGTAGAAAGAACCCTCGGCTCTGGGAAGGACAGAACATCATTAGTTAGCCAACCTTTCCTGAGTATGTGCTGAAGTTGGAACGTGCACATTTCTTCTGTAGCTCATACTTGACTGGACGAGTCAATACGAATACTTATTTTTAAATAAAAATGATTAACCATCATCTTCAAAGTTAAGCTTTATGCAGCCAAGTGCAAACATCACCCAGCCCTAGTACTGCTTTTATAGTTAAGTGTGTAGATCTTCTTTTCGTGAGTCTATTGAGAGCCTGATGGGGAAGTGTAGAAGAGATGATTTGCTTAACTGGAATGGAAGCTCATAGGGGATGTGTCTGGACCCACCCTCTTACAAGCATACTGAAATAACAGTTCATGACCCCATTGTCCAAAGCCTTCCTCTTAGGAAGTCCAGGGAAGCCAACTGATGAAGACCCAACCCACAACAATCACTTACTTCCTTTCAAAGAGCCACATGAAAAAGAATTCTCAGGAATAGTAATTAAAAATTAGCTTTCCATCCTCTTGCTGAGTGACTTTTAGTTTATTAAGAACACCTCAGAGTATTCTCTGAAAAAAGAAAGACTTGACTTCAGTTTTATCAGAAAAGCGAATGATGTTCTACCCAACTGAGTATTTCCTGGCTCCATATTGGGCTAAAGCACTTGGTTTTTCCACAGCTGCATTGGAAAATGACATTCATAAAACTAATGGAGTGTATACAAACCCAAAGTCAAATCATTCCTTCTCTCATGAAGAGAAGGTCCACACATTTAACTACAGTTACATAGGTAAAAACATTACATTAAGGCATGTTGTATGCTGTTCCAAACAAGAGGTGAAATGCTTAACACTAAATGTTTAGTTTAGCAGAAGAATTGAAGGTCCAGGAGCAAACACTGCTGTGCAATTCCATGAGGTTAACTTTCCAGATTATTCCTCAATATACGGTCTGCATCCCACAAAAATGAGGAAGTCATGACTTCATGGCTACTTCATTAAATCAACCCAGGCAGAAATGAAATAAAGTGCTCAGCAGCAAACATATACAAGTGAGTAGAGATGAGGAAGTCGGTCATATGGAGCCATAAGCATCTTTATTATGTGTGAGATTGGTCCACAGAGCTTTTCTGGGGCTTACATCATACATCATTGTGATAGCTTTCTCTGACCTATAACTACCTGTTGTGATTTGATCTGAAATGTCTTCCAGTGGCCTATGTTTATGTTGCTGTTTGAGATAATGTCTCTTGTGGCCTAGGATGACTTTGAACTCACTATGTAACAAACACTGACCTTGAACTCATGATCATTCTGCCTCTACCTCCTAACAGCTGGGATTATAGCCATGCACCACCATACCAGGGCAGGCTCATATCTTAAATTCTCAGTCCCCAACTAGTAGTGCTATTTTAAAGGCTACAGAGACTTTCAAACGTGGAACCTAGCTAGAAGAAGCAAGGACAAAAGGCGACACACACCCTGGTTCTGATCTGAGCTGCTTCTTGCCTACTGCCATGTGATCAGCCACCACCTTTCTTTCCTGTTCCCACAGACAGAGCTGTTCCTTCTACGATGGCCTTGCTGCCATGACACACAGACCATAAGTTTGTTTCTGTTGGGCATTCTGACACAGCAGTGAGAAGGGTCACTACTCCACCCTCACCCCATAATGGAGCTACTTTATACCAGACAATGGTACATAGATGCATTCTCACACAAGAAGCATCTGAAAGATCATCATGAGCCCATCCTTGAAGAGGAGCATTGTTCATTTCTTAACCAAGGGTCTATAGGAGCCTAACATGGGCTTTGATATGAAACTATGGGTGTGTGTCAATGGAAAGCCATATGTCCCTTCTGCCAGAGGCAAGGGAAATTAATCTTTTTGGCAAATGGGAACTAATTTCACAAGTTCCTTAGAAATGCTGGCTGTTGAACCATATTGCCCATTCCTAATAAATGTTCTGGGCTATAGGACCAGAGGCTTGTTAGATGCTTAGGGAAGGGTGGCAAGCTACAAGGGGACTGAAGAAATGCCTGAAAAAAGGGTAACAAAGCTTGTCCTAGTATAGAGGAGATGCCCTGAGGTCATCTTTTTCTGAGCCAGGAATCAGTCCCTTAGTAGCTTTGCCTAGTGAGATCTTTCCTAAGCTGATAAGGGGTTGTTGGAGGGAAAAGCCACAGGCAGTGTACTAGCACTGTATATGCAATTTTTATAAAAGACAGTTTTCCACAGTCATTCCTGTATTTATAGATTATTTGAATAACCAACGAAAAATATGCCATTTGACCTCCCTCCCAGATCTCTACTTTAAGAGCTGTCCATATTTGCCCTTGGAAAACAGTCTCCATCCATATGCAAAGAAAGTTAAGGTAAAAAACTAAAGTATGAGAGACCACAGGGTCTGTGGAACAGGAGTGGAGCAGGAGACAGTATTTCAGTTAATTTCCTCATCGCTGTGCTCAAAGGCCAGGCAAAGAAACAACTTGGTTTGAGGGTATTCCCCATCACGGCTGGGCAGGCATGCTGGCAGTAGTGTAAGGCAGCAGGCCACATTGCACCAGTTTTCAGGAAGCAGGGAGCATAAAGGAAGTGAGATTCAACTATCAAAATGCAAGGCTTGCCTTCAGTGACTAACTTCCTCCAACTAGGCTCTACCTCATGGCCCCATCCCAGACGGGGATCAAGTGCTCAAACACACTAATCTACAGGGAACACTTCACATTTAAACTATAATGTAGCTCCGGATCTGTGATAATAATCTAGCAAGCATGAAGGCCTGGGTTTGGTCTCCTAAACTGGTAAAACCAAAACTAAAAGCCATGAATTTGCAAAAGAACAAGGGGACTGGGGGAGGGGGGTGTTGAGGGAGGAAAGGGAATGGGAAATAGTCTAATTATAATCTCAAAAAATACAGTTTTTTGTTTGTTTGAAGGGTAGCATTGTGCCTGTGCCTGCCATGTCATGTGAAATGGACTTCCACAGAAGGGATTACTGTTAGGATAAGGCGTTGAAAAGGTACATTTGGTGAGTCCTGCCAAGGTGAGTCATTAAGAGATCACCATGTTATGTACAACAGATCTATTACAAGATGTTTATTGGGGAAGGGGGGAGAGCAAAAGACCATCTTAGAGTGGGGACATGAGAAAGACAGACAGACTGAAAGACCAGGAGACAGAGAGGACAAAAGGGGCAGAGCCTTTAAGGGGGCTCCTGTGGTTGAGTTCACAAAACTCCTAGTGATGTAAATATGCTTCTCTGGGAGTTGGCAGGTGATGATGTTAGCTGCTTCAGGCAACAGTTGCTGAAAGGAAGGCTGGCAGTCACTATTGCAATTGTTGCCTGTTCATGTTTCATTTGTATTGTGGTCCTGAGGATAAACCCAGGGCCTTGGGTGTGCTAAGCAACCACCTTCAGATGTGAACTTCACCTCCAAGCCCAGCTTTGTCAGTTCAAGTGTTATATTTTAGAATGACTCCCATGCCACCCGTGAGGGACGGAGTTCCTACCTTGACTACTCAGTGGTGTCTACTTTAGAATAGATCTATATTAGATTACATTAGCCTTTCTAGAGAGGTGTAAATGGGACACACAGTGACAGCTGACATCAAAGATGATCACTACACTCAGGAAGGAGAGAATTCAGTGAGTAGAAAGGCAGTGGAGAATTCAGGTTCAGTGATATAGCCAGAGAAGGCCTCACATGACCACAAAGGAGGAAGAAAGGATGCCTGCTTATATACCAATTCAGATTCTTTCATAGGCTCTGTGAATGCTGCTGGGTCTCCTGAGAAGCAATGAGGACAATAACTGCCTATTAACTTTTTAATTAAAAAAAAATTCATATCTTCTAGTTACCATGTGTTGACCTCACTAGGCCACACAATGCTGGGGGATTTGGTAAAACATGATTTTGTCGTATGCTCATGATAGTGTTTCCAGGAAAGTGTGTATCTACCTGTAACAGGCTTTCTTTGGGGCCACTAACCACCTCCCAAATAAAGATGTGGAGACTTTTTATTAATTATGAATGCTTGGCATTATCTTATGTTTGTTCCACTATCTCTTATAACTGAATTTAATCTGTTTTCTTCACCTACACTTCGCCTTGGAGACTTTTTACCTTTCTTTCATTTTATATGTCCTACTTCCCTGTTCTCTCTGTGTCTGGCTGGCTGGTGGCTGCCTGGCTGACCCCAGGCATCTCCTCTTTTTTCTCACTCATTCTTGTCTCTCTTGAGCCTAGATTCCTCCTACTTATTCTTCCTGCAGGCCAGCCCCACTTACCTCTCTACTGCCTAGCTATTGGTGGCTCGTCTTTTATTAGACCAATCAGGTACCTTAAGTAGGCAAGGCAACACAAGTAACCCATCTGCTACCTAATTAAACAAATGCAGTATAAACAAATGTAATACATCTTGACATAATTAAAGTAACATTCTACAACATAAACAAATGTTATATACCTTTACACAGTTAAAGTAATATTCCACATCATAAACAAATGTAACACACCTTTACATAGTTAAAGTAATATTCTATTCTACAACACCTACCAGAGGATTAAAAGGGCCCATTTTGCAGGCTTTTGGTCTCATAGATACCAGAATTTAAAGATGGGCTTAAAAGGAAAACTCAAGAAAATTTTTATTCGAGTTTGAGAACTAAACTAAACAAGTGAGTTGCTGGGAGAAGATGGATGTCTTAGCTAGGGTTTCTATTGCTGTGAAGAGACACCATGCCCTCAGCATTTCCTAAATAGGAAGACATTTCAATGGGCTGGCTTACAGTTCAGAGGTTTAGTCCATCATCATCATGGTGAGAAGCATGGTGACACACAGGCAGACATGGTGCTGGAGAGGTAGCTGAGAGCACTATGTCTGGATCCACAGGCAGCAGGAAGAGGCAATGACACACAATTTTGAACATCTGAGCTCTCAAAGCCCCCCCCCCCCAGTGACATACTTCCTCCAAGAAGACCATACTTCCTAAAGGTATCACTCCCTTGGTGCCTATGGTGGCCAGGAAAACTCAGGGATGAAATCTGTATCCAGCCTCCTAGATGCAGGGGATAGGAGGGGTGAGGGGTGGGGGTGGGTGCATCTTTAGAGAGTTCTTTAGAGAGTGAGACTTCCTAGAGCATCAAGGCAAGCACGCATAGGATTTTAGCTAGTATTGGGGGAATGAGAAAATATTAGAGAGAAAAAGTTGCTTTTGCTGAGTTAGAACTCAGACAGCAGGCAGTCCCAGCTGTAACAGTCTGCACACAACTGTGTGGTAATGAGAATGAGAGAAGTTTGTGCAGGAAGTGGGTAGTGGAGCAGATAGGATCTGTGAGCAGCTGAGACAAGAGAGGGAATTTGGGGAGGAAGGTCTATAAATTCATTAAGGGTTTAGGTTATTCTTCACACTTCTTTTTTCTGTGCAGGTGCACTGAGATCTTGACTAAGAGCACAAGATGCTCCATTCAGCAGCTGTGTGCTGTTATACGGGACTACAGTGATCAACATCGGCAGAGTGAGATGACATTAGGTGCCATGATGTCTGTGTCTGGCAATATGATTTCTGTGTAGGGAACCACAATGTCTACAGTGTAAACTGTAAGCTGAATCTGAGGGGTTGTAAGTACTTACAGTGGTTATGAATGCATACAGTGCTCATGAAGCCTATTCTGGGTACACTTTCCAATCTTCTAGGCCCTGTCATTCTACTTACCACCTAATGAAAACCATAGGATGACAGCTATAGTTTGTATTATGAGATGTATAGTAATGCAGAAAGATCTTTGGGTGGACCGTGATGCACATGAGCATAAGCATAATATGAGATGAATTGATGATACCACAATTTCCATAGAGGGAATTATATGTCTCATTCTGATGGTAAATGGTCAAATATTAGGCTCAGAAATGGAATTATCTTCTCTAGACAAGTGGTTGTCAATACATAAGTGCACTATAGATGCTATGCAGGGCAATGTGAGCCCAATATACTATACCATGACACCTATGCAGAGCACTATAGCCTCTAGAGCAGGCAAAATGAATTATGTACAGCAACGAATGGCTTATACTGTATCCATTAGGAGTTGTGTGTAGGGTATCACATGTATTAGACAGGACAACATAACATCATACAGAGAAGCATGATGAATGCATAATGGGAATTATGATTGCTACAAAATGTGCTGCATGAGCGCTATGCAAGACATCATGAGCTCAATAAATTTGCACTATGGTGTTCTCTACTCAAGAGTACTATGATCCCCATAAAGGGTATTATGAACTCTACACAGTGTATTGTAAGCTATAAGCAAGGCAATACAAGCTCTAACCAGGTCACTAAAGCCAATATACATGGCATTATGAGCTCAATAAATGGCTTTATGACCTCTATAAAGGACACTATGAGATGAATAAAAGTGTAGTATGAGGCCTCTGTGGCCACAGTGAGCTGTTGTTACAACTGCTCTATGAGATGTATAGAGGGGTCTGTGAGGTCTGTAGTTATCCTATCATACCATGATCATATATTACTGCAGTATGTTAGTTCCCACATACACTGTGAACTGTACTTAGCCTGGTGAGCTCCGATGCTTGCACTGTGAGTTCTGTGCAGGGCACTTGGGCTCTCTCGAGGCCACTATGAGTTCGTAAACACGGTGTCCTCTGATGGTGAACACTGTGAGCCACACAGAGGTGATTAATGATGTATATAAATTGCAAATTATTCAGTGCACTATGAGCTCAACACAGAATTCAAACGTGTGTTCAAGGAGCATCATAAGCTGTAGCCATGGCATTCTGAGCTCTACATGGGTATATTATGGCCTCCATGCAAGTGAAGTAGGCATTCAAAACAGGGCATTATGACATCAATGGGGATGCAGTATGAGATCAAAATAGACCACTCTGAGCCTAATGCATGGTTGTATGTGAGCAACACAGGTTCACTGTGAGGTCTATATAAGGCATCACAAGCTCTTTGTAGTCTACATCGGGTGTATTTTGTCTATGAGTGACTATGAAAGGTGCACTGATAACTCTGCATACGTACTATGGTCTCTGAAGAGATGTGCTATAAACTATTTTGGAGGACTATTGTCTACACCCAGGGGTCCTGGAGCTCCAGGAGCTCTGAGCATCACAGCACACACCCCCTGTACTCCATGCAAGTGTGACATAATCTCAATGCAGGGAATCAGCTCAGTGGAGTTCCATTGTGGGTCCTAATGGCCACTTTGAACTTGCTGAGTTCATTGTGAATGCCACATAAGTGCAATTTGAGCTACAGGTGGAATTTGGCTGTTCCTACTAGAATCTTCATAGTGGTCTTTGGTCTGGGTTCATAAACACTGTTTTAATTTTGTTTCTTCTTATTTGTAGTCAATCAACCCTTAGATCATCAATGAGCAATCTCTGGGTTCCATTGAGTATCCTGAGAACTAGAAATCAAGTATGAAGACCTTAAACCCTTCTATACTTCATTTCAGCTTTAAGTGGCCAGATCCATTCAATATCTGTGGTGGTTTGAATAAGAATGGCCCTCACAGGCTCATGTATTTCCATGCTTGGTCCCCAGGCAGAGAAAGTCTTTAGGAAGAATTAGGGGATGTGGCTTTGTTGTCACTGGAGGTGGACTTTGAGTTTCAAAACCCCATGCCATTCCCAGTTAGCTCTCTCTCTGCATTGTGGTTGTTGTTTTGAGATGTAAGCTCTAAGCTACTGTGAGAGCTTACTGCCTGCTACCACGCTCACATCATGGACTCACCCTCTGAAACTGGGAGCCCCCAATAAACTCTTCTATAAGTTGCCTTAAGCTTGGTGCCTTTTCACAGTAATAAAAAAGTAACTAAGAGCTATCTCTTACATGTTTTGGGGTCTCACCTTTTGAATGGAAGTTGCTAGGTCGGTTATTAGAAGGCTTTTATTGAGGATATGTACCTCCTCACTAGAAGCTTGTAAAACTAGCACCTGAAACTGCAGGGCTTCAGTAATCTGTCAAAAGATAGATTTCATCTTTGGCCCTAGTGAAGATAGGACATTCTAAACTTCCCCAAAGATCACAAGATTACTGTCTTTCTGGGAACTTTCTGGTAAAGAATGAAGACATACTATTGTCCCCCTCCTTTTAAGAGTTAGTCCAAGTAGACCAATGGGTGAAGTGGACAGGAAAACACTCCTCCGGAAGCTGCCTTTTCATGTGTAGATTGACACAACAGTCTCTATCTATTGTCTACTCTTCCCCTGGACAGTGTTTCCCTCTGCTATGGACCATTTCACTACTACTGTCTACTCTGTTGCCTTGAGTGTATCCCATTTACCCCAAAATAACTCTCAGTCTTCTACACCACACTCTCTGTGTCTTGTCTGAGCACTTTTGATGAAGGTTGAAAGGACAAGGGAATGCCTGGGGACCTAGCTAAGGGGAAGCCAGAGTGAGGTCCCAGTAACAATTTTCCTGCTGTGTTTGATCAGTTCACAGGCCTGTTTTTGAGACATGGTTCTTATATATCCATGTGTTCACAGATGATAATATTTTATTTGCCCAAATAAGCCATTTGTCAGTCTTTGCTTTGTGATTCGTGCTAGACAGATGGCAGTTGTTTGGTTACACAAACAAGAGATACATTAATCCTCCCTCAACATTTGCACTCAAAATGGAGCTGTCATAAGCATACTGTCAGAACCACTGATGACACATTTGTGTCCTTCTTCAGTGTCAGAATGTATTGAATAACAATGAATTCAGAAGCTACATTAGTTTCATTGGCAGCAATTTGCCAAGTAGTCTTGCTGTGTCTTGATAGCTGGGAAAGGAAAATAAAAAATCTTTTACTCCAATGCTGACTGCTAATATTAACTCCTACACACAGTAAATACACACACACACACACACACACACACACACACACACTAAGGCTGACTAAATGGGACCACAGCAGAGTACAAGGAGTTTCCAAGGGGCCTAACTGAGAGGCAAAAGAGGTGATAGCAAAGTGAAATGAACGTCTGCTGGGGACAGATAACAAACCCTGCTGGGGGCCACTGCTGCAGAGTGAAGGTTCGGGGTCAGAGTTTAATCAGGTTTAGGGTTCATTAGAACTATAGAATCAAGGTATGGGATCCTGGAGGCCATGGAGGTGAAGGTCCAGACTAGGTCTAGACAGATAAATGAGGGGACAGAGGCTTCCAATGGACAACACAACAGCACATGGGTGAGTGACAATTCTAGTAGGTCACATCACCCTTGGAGATTGAGCCCACCTGAAGTCCCAGGGGAGTTCCCTGCCTGTCAATGTCTTGACTCACACCCTGGGTGTCCAGATTACAGGTTGGTGGCAACTGTTACCACCACAGTTGTTAGGCTCATGGGGTCCAGGGGAGGGTGTTGCATCCTTTCCTCAATCTCGTATGTTAGATATGTTCTTAGCCTGGTTTTCCTGATAAGATTGCACTGTGCCCACGTGCTGCTCAGGCTGCCATTTCACTCTGATAAGTTATAGTGTAGCACCCTTTCTATTTTTTACAAGTTAAGTCATCTATCAGGCTGTGTCCCATGGGTAGCGCTAGATAGACGGTGTCGTTTATATGTCCACCAGGTGCAGAAACCAGGTGCACAGCCCAAGAAAGAATTGTTTTATACATTATGAGAGAATTTTGTATTTAGTATAGCTTTCAAGAGGCAGCTGCTCTGTAAATGTGAATCCAGGGGTAAGGCACAATTGAGATCACTATTCTGCACACTAAGAAGTAACTTAAAGCCATGTCTGACCTCTTCACTGCCCCACTCACCTCCCACATGGGAAATTCTTGAGCAGCCAAAGGAACCTCACTGAATTTCTTCTGAAGCATGTCATTGTTTGTCTCATTGGACCCTTACATCACACTAAAATTCCTATCTGGGCCTTTAAGGCCCATTTGTAGCAGCAGCCAGTTTGGTCTCCAGCCTGACCTCATCAGTGTAACTAAGTGGGCCACCCTCTTTGGACTAACGATTGGGATCTTCTACTTCCCACACCATCGTTGGGAAGTTCACCTAGATACAGAGGGCATCACACCAATGACCACGTACGTGGCTCATACTCTCACCTGGGCCAAACTTTTATCTATGCAGCCCACTCGGCTGGACCCTGCTGCACCCCGCTACCATATTCCAAATGGTACACATCACCTACTGTATCCATGTTCTTTCATTCTCCTGTAGAATTGGAAAACCATGTAAACAGTGTTTAGTGAGTCCAGGCAATTCTTTGCTGGCCTTTACTTAAGAGGATTTAGTTACAAAATGCCTAAAAGACTCCTTTATAATGTAAATCCAACCTTTGTCATGGAAATCACATCCTGAGGTCCCTGAGAACGGAATGGGAGTGTCACTGTTTAATTAGGCTTCCTTTCTCCCACTTCTGCCCAAGATTTAAGGATTCTTGAGACAGGAAACATAATTCCTACATTCCCTCACACAGCACCTTTGCAACCTTGGAAGGACAGATGTCCTTGAGAATGGCACAATAAACTAGAACCGGTCAGACATCTGAATGGATGAATGGGCCTTGGATTACATCGAGTCTTCTGAGCTGTCCTATGGAAGGGTCCTCTCACACTCATTTGCCCTAATTCATATGTTTGGTTACTGAATTACAACCATAGGTTGTAAATATTTTTTTTAAGTATGATTGGGATTGAACCTAAAACATGCTAGGCAAGCACTCTATCAAATGGCTTACATCTTCAGCCCTCTGTACTCTTTGAGACTGAGTCTTTCTAAATTGCCTAGGCTGGCCTTGAACTTGCCGGTCTCTTCCTTGTCCTGAATAGCTGGATTTAAATGCCTGTGACAGAAGACCCACCTTTATTGTTTTTAGATAGAACAAATTATAATTCAGAAAAGGCTAGGGGGAAAAATGAAAGCAAAAAACAGCCAGCCGTGATGGTACATTCATTTAATACCAGCCACTGGGAGGCAAAGGCAGATGGATCTCTGTGAATTTGAAACCTGCCTAATCTACATAGTGAGTTCAGTCTACGGAACAAGTTCTAGGACAGCCAGGGCTATGTAGAGAGACCCTGTTTCAAAAAATAAGGAAGGAAGGAAGGAAGGAAGGAAGGAAGGAAGGAAGGAAGGAAGGAAGGAAGGAAAGAAGGAAGGAAGGGTCAAGATCTCGGCTGGGAATTACTGTCTTTTAGACAAAATAAGGACATGACCAGCTATAATACTTAATACTACATTTTGTTTGTTTGCTTGTTTGTTTTGTGGTTCTTCTAGACAGTATTTCTCTGTGTAGACCTGGCTATCCTGGAACTTGCTCTGTAGACCAGGCTTGCTTTGAACTCACAGAGATCAGCCTGCCTCTGCCTCCTGAGCTTAGTAGCTGTTTAGTTACTTTTCTGTTGCTGTGATTAAAAAACAAAAACCGTGGCAACTTATAGAAGAAAGAGTTTATTTTGATTTACCTCTCCAGAGGGAGATGAGTCCACTGTGGTAGGGAAACATGGCGGCAAGACTCTACACATGGCAACAGAGACAGGATGCTGAGAGCTCACATCCCTTATCTTAAACACAAGGCACACAAGATAACCTGAAAGCCACACAAGGCTCTTAACACCAAAGCCAGGTTCCAATGACATAATGTCCTCCAGCAAGGCTGTACCACCCACATTCCCCAAACAGCACCACCCATTGGAGACTATGAGGGGAATTTCTCCATTGAACCACTTCCATTTTCTCTCTATTACCAATGTTTGTTGAATAGCTTTTAAACCACAGCATGATTTCTTAAGAAAAGAAAAGAGTTGACTGCTAGGAGATTTTTATGTGTGAGTAGCTCCTGCCAGGTGTGACAGGCACCCAATGTCATTTAATTCTCACCTCAGTCTGGCTTAGCAGATAGAAGCAGACATTCTAGGGACTCAAAACCTGCTTCCTGAGGAATCACACAGCTGTACATTACGCAAGAAATAACTCCTTTCTTTGACCCTAACTTCTATGTTCTCCAAGAAAGGCATGTTTTAGAGGAGAGAGAAAAAAAAATGTGAGCTGAACTATCTTCAGTTTGCCAAACTCTTTATATGGTTCACTGTTGACGTGATATGCTTTTCTCAATTTTGGCTGGCAAGTAACTTTTCAACTCATTAAAACAATCATTTCATTTTTAAGTTTGGCTTATGCACGTGTTCACTTCTTAGTTCAATATAATGATATATATATATATATAAATATATATATATATATATTTATATATATATATTTCCACACATTTTCAACCTTATCAACAATACAGACATCATTTCCCCTTACCCTTTGTAGTCTAAAGACAAAAGACAAAAAAACAAACAAACGAAGGAAGACAGCATTTTAGGGCTCAGGACAAAGCATAAGGAATAAGACAAGCCCAGAATGGATTTCGCAAACCCAGCCAAAGGAGCCAATTCCATTGGATCTAGCTGTCGGCGACTGCCAGTTGTGTATTACCTGCAAGCCGGTGTTGCCTAGTTCCTGGGTCTGTTCACGGTCCAGCATGTGAGCAGGGGTCAGTCTGTGGCGTCCAAGGGTCAAAAGTTTAGTTTCCATCCTTCTGTGTTGTGTGCTGAGCGGCCACTGAGTACCCTGAAAGATGAAGGGAGGCACCTTGAGTGCAGAGTAGATGGATTGGAGAAAGCTGAAGACATTCAAAGCCTCAGGGGGTCACACCAAGGTGTTAGGAACAAAAGCAAGGAAGTGAGTCAGGAAGGTCCAGACTGTTGGGCAAAGCTGACATCGTTAAGCCTGGCCTGGAGGTCCTGCCCACCCTAGTCCTGCCCACCCGACAAGCCCGTGCCCACACTCGGCCCCAATAGCGAATCCAGATTCACTGCAAGTGGCTGTTACCATCGCTCTGTCTTTCTGGAGACCAAGAGCTGCTCCACTGCCCTATTTCCCCGTACATCACTTCTACGGCTCTGGTAGAAACCTCTACACTGCAGGAACCTATTGAGGCTTCCAAGCCCTGGCCAGGCTGAAGGAGCCACATTAGGACTGTGTGATCCTTGGAACACAGATCAAGGGTCAAAAAGCTGATCCAAGGGCTCACTGAAGTCCTGATGGGACCTTTAGCGAGCGAGTTATCTCTGAAGACTTCCTGGAGGAGATGGTGCAAGGAAAGACTCCTCCTAGGCTGTGTTTGGTACTAACACTTAGCTTCCTGTTTCTTTCTTTCTTTCTTTCTTTCTTTCTTTCTTTCTTTCTTTTTTTTTTTTTTTCTTTTTTCTTCTGCCTCCTGGATGCCAGGGTTAAGGGCGTGCATTGCCCCACTCTGATTTCATAATCTTTCTGACCGCATGAAGCACGCTCTTTGCCATCTCATTAGGCAATGACTTTTTGAGACTTTCCTGCTCTAGAATACATACACACACACACATACACACACACACACACACACACACACACACACACACACACACACACACACACAAATCCAGAAGGCTAGGGCTGTACACAGGTGCCCTGTCTGTCACATGCTGTCCTTCTAGCTAGAAACTCTCCCAGATGAGCTAGCTGTTCTGCAGTTGGCTGCAGTTCTATCCCCACTACAAAACAAAAACAGACACACTTAGGAAGTCCCTTTTATTATTTTTTCTGTCCTTCCTTTCTTCTCCAACACCGATAGCCTGCAAGGTCTTGCACGCTAGGATAAACACTGCAGAGTCTCAAGGCTGGGCAGACTGTCCTAGAGTATGGTCCTGTTGGGTTAGAATGGCCCCTATTTATCTCTAATCCTGATCCTTCCCGAGGGTTTCTGGCCAGCAGATCATACCCAGCTGGAACAAGGGACCGCAAATGCGGATTCCCCATCTGCGAACTGGAATGATATATGCTGACTCCAAAAAATATATCTAAGAAAAAGATCTTAGAGGCCGAGGTTTTCAGACTTTTTCCATCTCTCTTACAGATCTGACCCAAGGAGTGCTGTCTTTCTCATTTCCAAGGTCATCTCCAGAGACCCGGGGGGTGAGGGGTGAGGGGTGAGCAGCCAAGCTCTGTGGTTCTCAATCACGTGAGAGAATCTCGATCCAAGTGTGCACCGAACTGAAGATAACTGGCTTTATGAGTTACTTGTTTCATGAGGCTAAGCTTCAATGCATAAAAGTTCCAGCCAGGCTTAGTGGGGGTGATTAATTCTCTTCCAGTGACATCATGTGGAGGACCACCCGGTTGGTATTCTCAAAGTGCCCATACATTTTGAACATGCAAGGGAAGGGGGTTGAGAGTGTGGGCTGTGCTCAGCTGGGGAGGGGGCGGTCACAGAACCCAAAGGCATGAAAGGAATTAGGAATTGTGGCATTTTGAAATTGAAAGGGACTTAGCCTCCCACACAGATCTGAAGCCCATGGAAGTCTTCTCCCAGCCCTGGCTGGGAAACTGTGTCTAACCTTCCAAAAACAGGAGTCCTCCACTCAGAAATGGCATCCAGACCACTAGTGATAGGACCTTTAGACCTCCAGAAGCAAATCATATGTCGGGTGACATATATAATCTTTGCCAAGTTCCGGGGGGAAAATGGCTTCACAAGGGTTGGCCGAGCTTAAGATGCTGTGAAGACTTTTAATATTCCCTTCAACAGAAGACTAAAATCAACACGTTCACTGTGCAACCAGTGAGTCAATAGTTTACACAAATCCAAGAGTTCCATGGTAAAAAAGAATTAAAAAAAAATACTGGACTTAAAATAAATGAACAGAAGAGCCCCCTATGGTATTAAAGCATCTCTGTGTATAGTAGCGTCGATGCCAAGGTCCTGGTTGGAATATTGTGCTATCTATATACATAAGCAATACCCTAAGGAAACTGGGTAATTGGACCTGTGATTATCTCTTATTATGTGTATGTGTGTGTGTTGTGTGTGTGTGTGTGTGTGTGTGTGTGTACATACACACACATTCAACACACACATACATATGCAAAATAAAATGGTTATCTTAATCATGTTAAGGATTTAGGGACTAGGATGTAACTCAGTTGATAGACTGCTCACAGGAAGCCCTGTGTAAACTCAGCATAATGATGGTATATTCCTGTAATCCTAACTCTCAGAGATGGAGGCAGTAATTATTTAGGCCAGGCTGTCCAGGGCTACATGAGACTTTTCTGAAAACCAACAAACAAAAACAATAGCACACATTGTAGTCATAATTTTTAGACAATCTAATAAAATATATGTGCTTTTAATTTCTACAAGATGGCCCAGCATGATCCTTGTTTTTTTAGGGCCACAGGCAAGTTCTATGCTGAATCAGGACTATTTGTGTGAACCATCAAACAGCTACGTATGACTTTGAAACCAGGTCCAAAAAGGCATTCAAGTCTTCACATGGCCTCCTACACATACATTCTTCTGATTTCTACTTGCTAGTATTTTAGTTCAGATATTTGCGTGTAAACCATGCATGCAATTTGCATAAGGCCTTCTCTTCCCATCTCCCACCTGGGTACCAAGGTTGTATTAGCCTTATAGAAGTAGCTGGCAACTTCCCCTTTTTCTCTGTGAGGTCGTTTGAAATAGATAAACACTCTTTCTAAGTTAAATTATCTGATGCAGTTTCTTTTTGAGGGATGAGAGAAGGCCAATGGGACCCTTTGATTACTGATTTTATTTCTGTCATGACTGTCCTTTTTCTGAGAATCTTTGTCTCTTTGGTATCTTTGAGGTTTGTGGTTTATTATTTTTAGGAAAATAATTCTTTCGGCAAGGTTTTAGGCATTCATGTGTGCTTTTATAATTCTCCATCAAGCCAAGTGGGATGGCTCACTCCGTAATCCCAGCACTCCATAAATTGAAGTAAGAGAATTTCCACTTGTTTGAGGCCAACCTGGGCTTCAGAGTAAAGCCCTTCTTCAACCCATAAACACATACATATTTATTATGACATATTTATTATTATTTGTGTCTTTTTTATTTTACTCAATTCATTAAAAAAAAAACAAAAAACAAAAAAAAAAAGCTTTTTATTTTCATTCCCAGTTTCTATTATATGGAGCACAGAGGTCCTTATTCTTGCTGACAAGCACTAGGGAAACCAGGAATGTTAAACATGCAGGACTATCTCTTCGGAGAAAGAGATGTGTAACCCGTTTCCCAACTGGAAGGATAGGAATGGGTTAATAGTCTGGTGACATCTGCACCAACTGTATGACAGAGACACCATACCATAGCCTCCCTCAGACCTTTAAGATGTCACATGTAGTCAATGGATGACGCCTTTCTTTATGGAAGAGGTCACATGTACTTTGCAAAGAGGTTCACGACCGTCATACCTTAAACTTTATTGTGCACATGAGATGGAGTTAATGATTCCTGGGAAACATTTTTCCAAACTGTGCTGTACTGAAATATGCTAAAGTAAATTGCCTGGTATCGGGCTCTAGAAGTTTGTACCAACACTGGCTACCGAGTCCTGTTGAACTGGACTTCCTTCTTGCCTCATTGGGTAGATGTTCTGCTGGCCATGATGTTTGCAGAGAACACTCACAATATTTGATTCCTTTCTGCTCCTTTTTGTTTCAGTTCCTGTGTTTTATGTGCATGGGTGTTTTGCCTGCATGCATGTCTGTGCACCATGTGTATGCTTGGTTCCCAGAGGAAGACAGAAGAAGGCATTGGATCCCCTGAACTGGAGTTAGACCGGTGGTGTGAGCAACCGAGTGGGTACTGGGGATTGACACTAGATCCTAGCTAGCCCAAAGGGAACTTTTGGATGCATATGTATTCACATGTACTACATGTTCCTTTCATTTATTTTTCTCAAATGTATGTTTTTCCTTAAGTTCTAGTTTGTCTGAAATGGACATTGCTAGTCTAGCATTTTAGGATTGTAATTTAATTACTTTCAAGGCACAAGTGTTCTAACTATTTTAATTTATCTTGGTGGCTTCATATTATATTTATCTTGCCTAAGAAAACTATCTGCTATGGTCTGAATGTTACATTTCCCCGACACATTGTCTCACCATTACTGTGATAGTGTTAGGAAATGGGGCCTTTGGAGGTAATGAATTTCTGAAGCTACAATTCCTGTCCTAATAGGGACCATCCATCTTCCCCCATCACCCGAGGCACAGCCAGGAGACTCCATTTGTGAGTCAGAAAGTGAACCACCACCAGACACAACTCTGTCAGTGCCCTGACCAGGGGACTTCCCAGCCTCCAGAACCATGAAAAACAAATGCTGTCATTTGTAAGCCACCCAGGTTATGACATCTTGTCTTCTAAGCTGAATGCACCATGCCAAGATTGAAAAACATTTTCTCATCCTGTAATCTCTTACTTTTTGCTTTATAGCGAACTAACTATGTCTTCAGAGTGTGGGTTACTGATCGATTTACAATGACTCTCTCTCTTGTTGTGCCCAGCCGATCATCTTTTGTTTTTCTTAGATCCTCCTTGTTCTTACGGTCTGCCCAGTGGTAAAACTTTCTGTGTTTTCCCTTTCTGTTACTGACACGTCTGATGATGTTTTCATTTGTGGACTGGGTGTCTTTGCTTATTTAACATACCTATTAGACCACACATTAGAATGACTCCAAAATGTCTAGTAACTTTTGTCTTGGCTGACAGCAGGAGAACCCTTAGGATACCATAAGCATCATCCACGATGGCGCTTCTTTTTACCCAGATCTAGAGTTAGTTTCAAACTTACTGAAGCCAAAAAAAAATGGGGGGGGGATTTTTGCTGCTGTTTTACAGTTTGTAAGTGTTGACTTATATGTTAGCAGTTTCTATGCTTTCACTCGTTATTTTGGGCTCTGCTTCTTTTCCTAGTGAGGAGCACACTCTAATCACTTTCTTGGACACTGCACTTCATGGCATTGCATTTCTGGTCAACTTCTGGGCCACAAAGTCTTTTGAACTCTCTTCACAGTTCTCTCTCTCTCTCTCTCTCTCTCTCTCTCTCTCTCTCTCTCTCTCTCTCTCTCTGTCTGTCTGTCTTTGTCTTTGCTGGAGCTTCATAATTTAATAGAAAGAACTGGTAGGGTCACTCGGGACCCACAATCAGAATTAGTAACTGTTGAGTCTGGCCATGGAGGAGGAAGGACCAAACCACCAGTGTCAAGCAAACTTACTTGAAAGGGGCAAGTGTTTTTCTAGTTATATGTATACTACAGTTTTAAAATGTATCTGGGTTTTGTAGTTATTTTTTTCTTGGTTCAGTTCATAGGAATGCTGTGATCACACTGGGTGTGCTGACCCCTGGTGGACTCTTCACATGCTTATTTATGGCAAATTCTGGAGTCAGACTTTAACACTTCCAGAGGCCAGACAGGTTATGTAAATGTACCAGACGATCCTGTATATGACCGTAGGTTGTGGTGTGATCCAGCAAAACTGGATAAAGCTGTTTCTACTAACAACACAGACAGTCCATGTTTTTCAAGCACACACAGGTGAAACCCAGAGTATTTAATTAGGTCAGTCGTGCTGGTCCAAATTCCACTCTTCAGTTGCACACAGACAGGTTATGTTGTGATGACGAGGTCACACACTGAGCTGGGCTGTGGGTTAATGATCAAAGTTCTTTCAAGGATGTATTCTGTCTTTGCAAAATGTACCAAAAACTCATCAATACTATGAATAGCTGTGTTGTTCAAGTAAGGTTAGGTAAGTGCTGATGAGACCCAGTGGGGGAAACATCCTTCAAATGAATTAATGTATTATTTCTGTGTTTCAAGCAAAATTGCATTTCCTTTCTATATTGTTTGGGGTGCTATGCAGCAGAATTATTACTCTAAAAGTCCAGTGCTGTGATAATTATACTTTTTCTACTTTTTGTCGTGTCTGTGGTTGTTTGTTCATTTTTGCTGTTGTTATTTTGCAATAGAGTCTCATTATGTAACCCTAATTACCTGATATTTTGAAGCCCAGGCCAGCCTCAGACTCATGGCAGTCCTATCTTGATCTCCTTCCTAAGTGTTAGGATTTGAAGTGTGACCCATGATACCGAAGCCTTTCTCGTGTGTGTGTGTGTGTGTGTGTGTGTGTGTGTGTGTGTGTGTGTGTTTATCTAAGTACATATATGTATTTCATATATATATAAATATATATAATATATATTTAACATATATATGTTAAATAGTGTCAAACCCCAATCCTGATATATATATATATATATATATATATATATATATATATATATATATTTTTTTTTTTTCAGGGTTTTTTTTTTGAGACAGGGTTTCTCTGTGTAGCTTTGGAGGCTGTCCTGGAACTCACTCTGTAGACCAGGCTGGCCTCAAACTCACAGAGATCCACCTGCCTCTGCCTCCCGAGTGCTGGGGTTCAAGGTGTGCACTACCACTGCCTGGCTGTGGTAGGATATTTCTATCTGGATAACAGAATAAGAGTAGACCACATTAAAAACAGAAAAAGAAGAGGTATTCTGGAAGAAAGAAAGATATATATATATATATATATTTTACTGAGGTTTAAAAAAGGCACAAGTCACACTTTAAGTATAATTGTCACAGAGCACCTTCTTAGTCTCCTAGCAGCAGTATTAGCCAAGTCTCTCTCTAAGACCTATATGATGTCTAACTGCTATTTAGTTTAGTGACTTTTGCTAACTGGCATGCCTGGAACGAATGAGAATGTTCCAGAAACACTTTGCCTCTTACTTTGGCTACCAGACTATTGAAACAAAGAACCCCAAGAAATTGAAATGTCCTAAGAATCACATGCTAGAAAAAGAAAAAGGCTGAAAACTGGACCAGTCACAGGTGGCCTGGAGATTTACAACTCATCAGAGCATCTTCTAGAAAAAACTGGATTCCAGACAATGATGGGAGATGGACAGTGGGCACATAGCCTGACTAAGGCCACTTAACTATGCATAACTCTGGCCCCCTGCTTAAACATAAATCTCATTCCAGGGTCATGCAGGTGACTTGGGGGGTGGGTATTATTAGACCTCTTTATGCCTTTTCCCAATGTGGCCACACTGAGTAAATTTTCTTTTTGCTGTTGTTCGTTTAACTAGCTTAGTGACTGCAAATAAAGGAACCTGGCTCTCAGAGATCTCATGGTTCACCATGTTAGGACCCAGAATTTCCGCTCCAGTTCCACCTCTGTCCTTTGCATTTTGAGCACAGTATGCTCACCCTACTCTGTGCTCTGAAACTCTTCCAAATGGTTTGAAATTCTGTTTCACAATAATGCTATATTTGACCTGTTCTGAGTAGGTTCACTCTATCTGAAAACCCACATTGTTCTGTCCTAGAGAGAAGAAAAAGGAGGAGGAGGAGGAGAAGAGGAGGGGGAGGAAGAAGAAGAGAGGGGGAGGGAGGAGGGGAAAAGGAAAAGGAGGAGGAAGAGATTTTCTTTGATGTTAGTTTCCCCCTTTTCTTATCCCTCAAGAGGCTGAGGCAGGAGAATTGGGAGTTTGAAGCCAGAATTCATGTAGGCATCCAATATCTTAGACCAACCCTCAATTTTTGTTATTTTTTTTCTTACTTACTACTTTGTTTCTTGACTTTATCTTCAGATTGTTTTTGTTGAGTCTGTCTTTTCTATGACAGTATGTTTAATTCTAAAAGTGTGTCTTTACTCTCCAGTGCTCTGGGGAAGGGGCTAGTGTGCTGTGTTTTGCCTTTAGCATGTCTTCTTGTTGTTTCATTTATATTGTATGTTTTCTTTTTAAGATTTTTAGTGCATTTATTAGTTTGTGTGTGTATTATGGCATGCATGTGAAGGCCAAAGACAACTTATGTGAGTTTTTTTTTTTAAAGTTATTTACTTATTACTTTTAGAGCAAGCAGTCAAAAGTTTAAGTTCTTTGTCTTGGTTTCTTGTGTGAAAGTTGTTAGGATCAAAATGGAGTCACTTGTGTCAACTCTAACTAAAAGAAGTAGTAATGTCAGATGACTATAAATGGAAGAGACATTACATATGGTTCTCTAAGAACAGCAGCTATCACAAAAGACTTTCCTAGATCTACACCCTTGCGCAGAAGTCTCCACAACCTTACATGAAAATAATTCTGGCTGGGTGGTGGCTCATGCCTGTGATGTCCGCTCCTTAGGAGGATGAGGCAGGGGAATTGGGGGTTTGAAGCCAGAATGAGCAGCTTAGTAAGAGCCTGCCTCAAAATTTGAAAAGAGCAACCCGTTAGCACCTGCAAAGTGCTGCTTTTGATTCCCTACACCACAAAGACAAAGCAACAACAAACCTTCTCAGAAATGGAATGCCTCCAATCATCTGTTTAAAAGTGGATAGATCCGCCCCTTATAATTGATCCTTGGAGCCAGAAAATACTGTGTGCTTATGCGATAATTTTTATCCTTAAAACGTTTCTCTTGCTTCACCCTTCTTGAAGATGAACATAGGTCTGTGACACATGCATGTGTTACCATTGCAGTGCGATACTGTTCCCAGATAGTACTCTAAAAATTCTTTTCTTTACATTATTTAGGTTGATATGCATATTTACCTGTAAACACAGAGACCCAAACAGATTGGAAGCCCTGATCATGACCTTCATTTTCAGGGCTCTGGTTAGGTCATGGCCTTTGGGTGCCCCAATGTCAAAACTGTGTTTCTCACATTGAAGGAAACCCATTCCTCTCACCCTTCTAGAGGGTGTCCACTGATTGCCTGGGTTCCGGGAGGGAGATTTGTTGGTGAACATTGTTATGAGAGGTTTTTCCCTGCCGGTCTGGTCCCACTGCCACGCCAGCCCCAAATAACACACAGAGACGCTGTATTTGATATAAAGCTGTTGGCCAGTTCTATTTTCTTATCTGCTGGCCCTGTCTTAAATATTAACCCATTTCTATTAATCTAAGTATTTCCACGCGATCTCATCTTACCGGAGAGAGGGCCTGGACCTCTGTTCTCTCAGTCTCTACATGCTGACTCCTCCCGACTACTTCTGGAATCCTTCTTGTCTCCTAGTCTTGCCTATCTTGCTTTCCTATTGGCCAACAGTGCTTTATTCATTAACCAATACCTTAAACATATTTACAGAATGACATCTCCCATCAGAACATGTTGCAAGCTTCATAGTGTGTCAACTTCTATTTACATTGTTTCCCAGCAAAATGGTCTTTTTTCAACTTGTGCTGGGCTGTTTCCCTCAGACCGTGGTTGAAAGTAACTCTGGGACCACTGGAGGTGGGGAGAACCGTTTAACAGGTCCTGGCATGCTTTTCAAAGTGAGTTCCCGGACTCATAGTCATAGATTCCTGATGTAATTTAGGACTCCAGTGATGGGAAGGTGCTATAGAGTAAGTCAATTGCTGCCTGATTTTCTCCATTGCTAGCAGGAGAAAAACACCATAACTCACCTGGCAGATGCTAACCATGGTCAGAGCTCCCATCTGCTTGCTTTTTGTCTTCAACCGGGAACAAACAGAAACTCCTTTACTCCTCACATGTTTGTGCAATCTCGGAAGGGAAGAGATTTTAAAGCACGTGTCTGCTCAGCTAAAGTGTAAGCAGGGTTCTCAGTTCATTCTCTCAGATGAGCTTGAAGGCTTTGCTGAACTGTATCTCACGTTGATTCAACTTCCTAGTTAGTTCACATACTGGCTGTTTTTATGGGGTGGTCCACCTGCCACAAGCTAGAGCCATCAGAGAGGAAGGAGCCTCAGGTGAGGAAACACCTCCATGAGACCCAGCTGTAAGGCATTTCCTCAACTAGTGATCAACAGGGGAGGGCCTAGTCCTTGGTAGGTGGTGCCACCCCTGGACTGGTGGTCCTGGATTCTATAAGAAAGCAGGCTGAGCAAATCAGAGGATACAAGCCATTAAGCAGCACCCCCTATGGCTTCTGAATCCTATGGCCTCCAGGATCCTGTCCTGTTTGAGTTCCTGTCCTGTCTTCCTTCAGTGATGAACAGCAATGTGGAAGTGTAAGCCAAATAAACCATTTTCTCCCTGTCTTTTGATTGATTTTTCCGGTTATTTTATTACAGATTATTTTATTGAGTGCTTAATCTGTTTCCTACTTAGAAATAAAAGCATTGAATCCAGAACTTTCTTCACTGGATAGCTATGGCCAATTACATAGTTATTAATAGCTAACAATTCTATTGCTATAGAATTCTAAGGTGCTTGTGTCTTCAGTTCTATTTTCTGACCCTTTTTTTGTGTTTTTAGAAGAGCATTGACATCTTTCTATGCATAATTAATTCTTGCTACCCTTTTTATTTGTTACTGTGTATTCTAGCTTCACTGCCTCCCCAAAAGTAAAACTGGGAGCATTTTACTAGAACATTATTTTATATTACATCACTCTTACATTAAAAATAGTTTAAGCTTTCTGTCAACTTCATAACTACCTTAGGAAAATTATTTTTGACTCTACTATAAATTTTGAGTGGCATAAAACAAAACTAAAAAATTGTACACTTTTCTATTCTGCCTTCCCATATATATGAGTCCAAGTTGTTCATCTATCACCAAGAAGAAAAGTCAGGAAATAGGAATTATTAAGATTCCTTTGTAGAAATGAAATACAATGATGATAGTTTTTTTCAGTTTCTGACATTTAAATGGGATTTTGCAGTAAGACAATAAGCAAATATGTGGGAAAGTTAGTTGAAGACAAAGGTCCTTTTGCATCTGTTTAATACATCAAATGCTAGGCCTGGTCCAGTAGCTTGCAGGAATTCTAGAACTCATGGAAAAATCATAATCATAGTGCTTGCAAGGAGAGATTAACCAGGAAGGCTTGACTCCAGAAGGGCAGAGGAGATTAAGTAGAACCAGTCTGTAAAAAGTTTGCCTTCTCTTTCTGGTCTTATGAAGACCAAGACAAAAGACTGGGGCATGAGGCTTAGGAGAAGGTCAAAGAGGTGTTGCAGTTCCTCTTCTTGGAGTCCCACCTCAGTGAGGGAATCCTGAGAAATGTTGGTGAGGACTCTGTTCCCAAGTAGGTAAGAGTTGCATTTCTGCACCAATAGTAGCAAATGCAGAAAATCATGATATATATTTTTTAGAAAAAAAAAACAGTGAATTGATGATAACAAAGGCAGACACAGTGCAAAAGCAAACTCAATCACACAGTGTTTTCTGTCATCATGGAAGACAATTCAGCAGTGCCTTTTGAAGCTAAAAATATTCTTATTATATGGTCCTGGGCATTTACTCAAGTGAGCTGAAAACCTTTGTCCACACTAACACTTACAGCAGCTTTGTCCACAATTGCCAAGCTTGGAAAACACAAGGGTGTCATTTGATGGATGAATAAATAGACGGATAACTCTTTACTATGAAGTACATCAGTACTCAGTGACAAAGGAGTGAGCTATCCACACATGAAAAAACAGGTAAAGTGTTAAAATGCATCTTGCAAGGTAAACAGAGCCAGTCTGGGGAGCCACCTGCTGCCTGGGTCCAGTGGTATGACAACAGAGGCAGTAAGAGGATACAAAGTTCTTTGAGTGGACAAGGGGAGGATGGAAGACAGAAGTACAAGGATTCTGCAGGACAGTGAAGCTTTTCTGTTCAACACTGTAACAGTAGGTGCACGACAGTATACACTTGTCAAAACCTATAGCAGAAGCAAGAAAGAAGGAAGTGATAAAATCATGAGGATTCTGAACTCACCAAAGAATTAATCCATTGACAGATTCATAATTTTATGGGCCATTGGGAAGAGATACTACTTAGGAAGTAGGGTCTAGTTGAAAGGAATGGAGCCATATTTTGTTGTTCCTGTCCTTTGCTAGCTGCCCACCATTGGTAAGTGAGCCACTCTACCACATAATCTACAATGATACTCAACTCTTCCAGATGTCTGAGCAGCCATGGGTGGACTGAAACCTCTGAAACAGTGAGTTAAAATATGCCTTTTCTCTTTTGAGTTGCTTTTCTTGGGTATTTTTGTCACCGTGACGGGAAACAGGTACGGGTATCTGTCATGAAAGCCTGCAATGAAAAGGGACATTGCTGTTTCACGTGAGTATTTCTGTAGATATTTGCCCAGGCAACCATTTGTTCACCCATGGTCCTGCTCTGGACATTTCAGTGCATTCTAAAATGTTATCTCTATCCCAATTAGTGTCAACTTTCCAATAATTGGACTTTCCCAGTCTTCCCATAAGTCAGCGGAGATGTGTGTATGTGTTCCCCATTTCTTGTTTTAAAAAAATCCTAACTCCTCACCTCAGGCAGAATAACTGGTTTCTAATAGGACTTTTATCTCTGTTTGCAAATCTATTCTGTGCACAAGTGACTTGTGCTTTGTGTGTGTGTGTGTGTGTGTGTGTGTGTGTGTGTGTGTGTGTGTGTTTAGTTGGAAAACAACTTATGGGAGTCGGTTCTCCACTTCTACCAGGAGTTAGTCCTGGGGACAGAACTCAGGTCTTTAGGCTTGGCTGATTGGCTATTTTCTGTGGAGCCATCTCCCTGGCCTTAGTGAGGTTTAGACAAGGTCTCATTATGTACACCAATCTGGCTTTGAACTTACAGACATTCACCTGCCTCTGCCTCCCAAAGTGTTGGGATTAAAATCATGTGCCACCATGCCTGGCTCCCTTTGTTTAATTAAATTTTTGTAACCCCCTTTGTGGTTTTGGTTCAGAGTTGGTATATTCCTTAAGACAGTTGTGTAAGCATCTTCATGTATTTATGTATGGGATTCTTGACAGCTACTGCTAAACCAATCTAAATCTACTTCAATTCTTCTTACTACTTTTTTTTCAAATGCAAAGATAAGTTGTCACACACATTTCATCATCACGAAAGCATTAAAACATAAAAATCATACTCTGTACCCTGGCATTCATTTTCTACACTTTTAGGTAGCCTTCCTTAAATGACTTGTACAACTACAGTAAAGGGTAGACTTAATTTTTTTTAATATTACATTTGTGTGTGTGTGTATTTGTAGGTGACTGTGACCACATGCCATGGTATATGTGTAAAGGGCAGAGGACATGTGGGACATGATGGGAAGGGAGAACAGACTCCCATAAGTTGTCCTCCAACTTAAACACACACACACACACACACACACACACACACACACACACACATTTCGTTTGTGCATGAATAGATTTGCAAACAGAGAGATAGATGCAAGTCCTATTAGAAGCCACTTGTTCCGCCTGAGATGAGGAGTTAGGACTTTTTTTTAACAAGAAAAGGGGAGCATAGTATACTTATCTCAGCTGACTTATGGGAAGACTGGGAAAGTCCAGCCTTTGCAAAGTTGACACTAATTACGATAGTGATACAATTTTAAAGTGTAGGTCCTGGTGACTGAACTCAGATCATCAGGCAGGGTGGTAAGCATCCTTGCCCTTTGAGCCATCTTGCTGGTCCAAGGATGGTCTTTTAATAGGTCATAGGTAATACTCTCTGTTGTAAAGCATTTGCAACAAAGAAACTAATCAATGTGAAAGGAAAGAATAGGATCTATATCTCTCTTGATGTCATGCTAATCAACACATATCGCATTATTAAGCAAAAGCTGTTAAATCCCTCAGGTTCCCATTTGAAAAAAACAAACAAACAAACGAAATAAATAAATACAGCTTTGCCTTATTTTAATGTTGATTTTTCACAAAAAGAAAAAGTAATTAATTTACTTGGTATAATATACTACATGATGGCTTCCCCAAGATGCTCTTATATGCTAATCCCCAGAGCATGGGACAACTCAGCAGCTGTGGTTAATTTAAATAATCTTGCCCAGGAAGATGATCCAGAGTTCCCCAATTAGGGCTGACATAATATCTCAGGGCTCTTCAAAGAGGGCACAGGAAGGTTAGAGTCGGAAAGGTACAAGAAGGAGAGCGATGGAGGTGCAGATGCTACATGACCACAAGAGGCGTCTAAGGCAAGAGAGGTTGGAGTCTGTACAAAAGCCAGTGAAGGAGAAGGCATGACTTCTCCCCCTCCTGCCTCCAAATGGACAATGAGGCAAAGACAATCTGCAGGGCAGCACACTGAAAACTAGGAAACACAGTAACAAAAGGGCTTGTGTGGGCCTGTTCCATCCAGGGACTAGAGAGACTACCTAGAGACTTGTGTTCTACACAGGGTGGGAGCAACTCATACGTAAGTGTAGTAATTAAATAAATTAATCAAACTAATTATAAATCCTTATATGCACATATTTTTATAATTGATGTCATAAGAAACAGATTTCTGCTAAAATCAAGACATGCAAATATTTGTGACTACTTCTATATCATCGTTTTCAGCAGGAAACACTAATTGGTGGATAACTAAAGTGACAAAGGCTCCAGGAGGCTGCACTTGGGAGCAGTGGCCTTTAGACTTCCAAGTTCTTTTCTTTATGATGAGAGTATGCTTTAGTTTATTCCAGTTACCATGACAAAGGGCCATAAACTGGGAAAATTACAAACAACAGAAATGTATTTGCTGAGGTTCTTCATGGCAGAGAGAACAAGGTCCTGGTCCAGGCAGGTGTGGCATCTAGAGAGAACTTGCAGAGGCTTCATACAGGATACTGCCTTGCTGTGTGCTTACAGGTTCTGCCCTCATAACTTAACCCCCATTCAAAGGCCTCAGCAATGCAAACATAGTGGAGATAGAAATTTCTGGAGAAGACAGACATGGCAGGATAGACACATTCTGTGGGCACACGTTTTCTGTAGAAGAGCCACCACCCTTAAGATGCTGCTTCCCCTTAGCTGGACACAAGAAGACCACATGACTGGAGGTAAAACAGGAAGAATAAGGGGGCAAGTGCTGAGATATTCTTTAAGTGTGAGAGTAAATGCTCGTGGGAGAGTAAAAGGCAAACGTGTTGGGAGTGGGAGGTTATGAAGGTCTCAAAACATGAACCACATAAGGTCAAGCTTCCTGTTAAGGCACTAGGGCTCACCTCTATACCCACATCACTCCACCTCTCCTCCTGTCTTAGTATCTTCTACCCACTACTAATTCAGTTGTCTTCTCTCTTTGTCAACTGACTCTTCTTTGCTATACATTTTAACAAAGATGCTCTTTGCCCAGAGTTTTGTTTACCTGTGTCCACATTTAGGTTTAGCCTATATACCACCTTCCAACAGGACTTCCTAACCATGGATGCCATTCTAATCTATTCCTGCCACTCTTTCATGTCCTTACAACTCCTTCAGAAAACATACTTGTTTATGTACTTCTTTCCATGTTTACTACACGTTTCTCATCATAATGGGAATTTTTGTGATGTTTAGCTCTTCCCTGTTCTACTCACTGTACTCTCCAGTTCTTAGAACACTAACACACTAAAGACATACAAAGCAACATCAGTAGACATCCCGATATCTAATGCTTCCTTTATTTACAATAACTGATGCTTCTAGTGATTTGAAAACCACACAAACCCCAAAGTTTACAAGACTTAATCAGTGATATTCCAAACAAAGTTGTCTGTTCCTGCACATAGTGGGAGGTTTATCCCCGGAGACCTGGAAGGCAGCATGGCTTTGGATTGCAAGTTGGTTTACTGTCCCAATTTCCTACCAATTAAGCATCTTAGAGGCCTTCCCCTAACCCTTCTCTCTATTCTCAATTCCTTTGTCAGTCTGGGTATAATAGGAGACAGATTGAAAACAGAAAATTATCCACAGCTAGTTTTAATACAGAGAGTCACTATATAAATGATTTAGTATAAGGGGTATTTCAGCTACTATGGGAGAATAATCATGAAACCAGAATTCTGCTGGGTACTCCAGGGCTTAGGCAGAGTACTTAAGGATAAACTCACAAGCATGTTGGGGTTCAGACCTCTCTATGAAGAGGGTGAGAGAAGCACCTGCTTATTCCTGCTCACAGACAAATAAGAGCAAGCCTCTGGTGAGCCAAGGGCTATGGGGAAGTATAAAGACATATGTGCCACAGTGTGATCAATGTCTGAACAGATGTTGTCTGTGCTGGGAAGACCTTGGTGAACAAAGTACCAGGTTTTGAACCTGCAGGCCTGCAGGTTTTGGACCAGAAGGAACTGAGCCTGCAGAAGTGGTTGAAGTATCTCTGCAGACATTGCTGGAATCAGATACTAGAGGCAGCATCCTGCTAATTTAATGAGCTTCCACATGTGGCCTCAAACAGGTATCTCCAAAAGTTATAAGGGACAAAGGTCAAGCAGTCATTTTACTGGAGCTGCTTAAAATGTGCATGCGATTATCAAGAAAAGTGTGGAATAGCAGCAATTTTGGCTAGGGTGCAAGCCAACAAAGGCAGTATCTGGTAAGCTGCTGAAGCAACATTAAGGGCTTAATACCAGAGCTGGAGAGATGGCTCAGCAGCAAAGAGCACTGGCTGCTCTACCAAAGGATCTGGGTTCAGCTCCCAGTGTAGCAACCACCTGTAACTCTAGTTCCTGAGGATCTGACTCCTTCTGGCCTCTGGTGGCATTGCACACACATAGTGTGCAGACACAGAAATAAATCTTTTAAAGAAAAAAAGAAACCCATCACCAGAGAAAGCTATACTTTGCTGGTAGCGTGTGCTGGAACTGCCTGACTGTAAGGCAGTTTGTGAGCCAGTAGAGCTGCAACCTGACCAGAAATTTTCTTTGCTTCCCTGGAATGACTTGTGTCATCCACTAACAAAGCTGAATGTCAGGTTATCAGGCAAGAGGCCATCCTCAAGAATACAGATGACCTGTATCCTTGGAGAAAGGCAATGCATCATGGGTATGCATTTGGGCTTTAAATGACACCCACAGTGATGATTTCCTGTAACCGCGCTTCCAACCCTTTCCCTTTCCCCAGGCCCCAGGTGTACAATACATTGCTCATTGGTCTCTGGCCACAGAAATGGCAAGGTTCCACACTGACTTCTTGATTCCCCTCTCTCAAAATGATCAATTTTTCCATGCATTTAAAATGACTTAAAAAGAAAGTCTGTTAAAAATAATCAAGCTGGGGCTGGAGAGATGGCTCAGTGGTTAAGAGCACTGATTGCTCTTCTAGAGAACCTGGGTTCAATTCCCAGTATCCACCATGACAGGTCACAACTGTCTGTAACTCCAGTTACAGGAAACTCAACACCCTCACACAGGCTTTCACACAAGCAGAACACCAATACATGGAAAATAAAAATAAATTATATTTAAAAATCAATAGTAAAGTGCAAAAAGAAAAATAAAACAAAACCACTTAAAAGCTCCTAATGGTAATGGCAAAATTGTTCACAGCCTCTCACACCGAAAGCCTTTAAATGACATCTTTTTCTCCCACATCCCAGGTAATGTTGGGCAGAGTCCACGTTCTTAACAATGGCCACTTCTTAACCTGATCCCAGCTGGACAAAATGGCAATGGCCATGCCCTGGCAAACACTGGTCTGTGGCACTGATTATAACCCTTGCAATGGAGTAAAAGCTGTCGTTCTTCCTGTAGACGATAGAGCCTTGGCCTTTGGAGTCTTCCCTTCTTGTGTGCCCATCCCACCCATGATGGGAGATGTTATTCTGTATTTATGTTTCTCATACTGGTTAATAAAGCTCTGTGGCCAATGAGATAGCATGATAGGTGGGGCTAGGAGACAAGGAGGAAAGAGGAAGTGGGAAGGAGGAGTTGAGATATAGCCCGGGAAGAAGCAGGATGCCAGCCACAGCTCCCCCATAAGACGACCACGTGGAAATACTTAGATAAGTAGAAATGGGTTAATAATTAAGGCAGAGCTAGCCCATAAACAATAATGGTAACTGGCCAACAGGATTGTATCAAATATAGAGTCTCCTGCGTGTTATTGGGGGCCGGCATGCCAGACCAGCGGCGGGCGGGCTGGCCGGAAAACAACAAGCTACAAATGGCGCCCAACGTGGCTATAAGAACTTTCACTTAAAACTTGATAAAAGCTTAAAAAGGGATTTTAGAAACAAAGGAACAGAGACTAGCAAGACTTCTTGGTAGCAGCATTTTCTCGGTTGGATTTGTTTTGCTGTAGACAGAGATTTGAGCGGCTCCTTTAAGGGAAGTTTCCAAAATTAGCATAAGCGGCAAAAAGCCGCCTTGCTTTTAAAGAGCTCTGCTAACAATTCACTGGTGTGTATGAGAGCTGCAATGAAGGTTTACACTGTGTTTTAAAAAATACGCTGGCTTGGGAGAGAAAAAGAAACAGGATACAATAGTTTAAAAAAAAAATTAAATGGATGGGTATGGTGGCGCACGCCATTAATCCCAGCACTCGGCAGACAGAGGCAAGCAGATCTCTGTGATTTCAAAGTAAACCTGGTATGCAGTGAATTCCAGGACAGATAAAAGTTACACAGAGAAACCCTGTCTCAAAATATGTAAAAATAGGAGTAGAAGAAATAGAGTAATAAAAAAGCCATGTAAAGATGGAAAACACAGAGAAATTTTGGATACTATACGTGATTCTGTTGTCTTTAAATTATTTGATTGCTGAGAAAATAACAACTGCTGATAAAAGAAATACTGCTGGATTAATTCAATTTATATATTTTAAAAATGCTTTGACTCCAAAATTTAAGCCTAAGGACAAGTTACTGGGGAAAAGGATTTCTATTTTTGTTTCCACAGAAAATGAAAAGCTATGGATTTCTTCCAGACTTATGTGGTTTGATCAAGTCAGACCCCCTGAAACAGCTCCCCAGGTGATCCAACATTCAAAGCAGTTGAGACAAAGCCTCGCAGACTACTGCCAAGATTTCTGCATCTTTTTAGGATCCCCATGACAGTGCCCTCTACCAGCAGGAAGTCGTTTGGAAAGAACGATGCCCAAATTCCCAAATATTGTTTATAAATGTTTGTTTTCATTTAAATTGGCTTGGTTATAAATGGTTAATGACCACAAGCAGTCTGTTTAAAGGTAAAAAGGGAATTATGGTATAGATATGAATACTTTGCTTTGGAATGGATTTTCTTTTATTGATGCAATTTAAGGTCAATTTTGTGATATGTATATTTCTCCTCTTGTTTAGGTATTGTGTTTATATAGCTCATTGGAAAATGTAATGTATAATTTAGTACAGATTATAGAGAGTTACCTATGATAGTTAAAACTTAGAGTTAAGTTAGTTTGGATTTCTAGATATGCAAAGATGTATTTGAGATGAATAGGCATTCTTCAAACCCTTCAAAGACCAACAGAATATGGCATTTAAAATGGTTTAGGGTTTTTCTTGACAATGAGGCACAATTGCTCCTGGTAACACTACCTGCGTCAAAAAGGAAGATGGACATTGAAGAAACTTGTTATGAAGTTTGCTTCTAATATGGCAAGACTAGCCATTTGGGCAAAGTACTGCTCTTTTGGACTGTTTGACTTTATGTTGTAGAAACTGGACATGCAGGACCCACAAAAAGATGACTGCTGATGCAAGATGGACATTGCTACAGGATTCCTGCTTCATGGAAGAGGCTGCCAGACAGCCAGATAGTCTACAGGACACAGAGAAAAATGACTCACAAACTGCCATTACAGGTGGACAGTTTAAAGTTTCCTGCTTTGTTGAGGAGTCTGGACACACACTATGGCCTATGGGCTGGAGATGGAACATTACAGAAGAACTTCAGGTGACTGCCTAGGTAGCAAGATGTCTCTGTCATTTCTAGAGTTTATATAGTATCCTTCTGTGGTCTTTGATGGAGTTGAAGACAGATAGTTATGGTTACAGTTTTCCTTAGTAAGAATTAAAGATAAGTTACATATAGGACTTTAGCCTCACAAAGATAGATGATATTTTCTTAAAGTCTTACTAAATCTTAATGGACTAAATATTGTTATCTGTGATTCTTATTTGATAACTGTTATATGATATATTTTGCTATGTTAAGGTTAAACCCCTTCTTTTACTTTAGACAGAAAAGAGGAGATGATGGGAGATGTTATTCTGTATATATGTTTCTCATACTGGTTAATAAAGCTCTGTGGCCAATGAGATAGCATGATAGGCGCGGCTAGGAGACAAGGAGGAAAGAGGAAGTGGGAAGGAGGAGTTGAGATATAGCCCGGGAAGAAGCAGGACGCCAGCCATAGCTCCCCCATAAGACGACCACGTGGAAATACTTAGATAAGTAGAAATGGGTTAATAATTAAGACAGAGCTAGCCCATAAACAATAATAACTGGCCAACAGGATTGTATCAAATACAGAGTCTCTGAGTGTTATTTGGGGCTGGCACGGCTGTGGGCCCCACAGCCCAGCCTGGCAGGCTGGCGGGCTGGCGGAAACATACAGGCTACACACCCACTTCTTGTATTCCGAACCTAGGATGCCAACCTCCCTAGTCATCTCCAGACGAGGTATTGGTCTTCTTTCTCTGTCAGAACTTTCATACTGACATGGTTTATTCAAGACCCACCTTGAAGCATCTCCTTTTCATTAAGATTTACTCTTGTTATCTTGTCTAAAGTGACAATTTACCCTTTCCACCATGCAGTTACTCCTGAATACTTCATGTGCTGTCACAGCACATCCACAAAATTCTGTCTACAGTTGTTATTCTCAGTATGCATTTCTTCTTCAAGGGTTGATTTTTTTGGTTTTTGGGCTTTTTTGTTTTGTTTGTTTTTTGCCTATTTTGTTCCCTGTTGAGTCTCCAGTACCTAATTCTAACACCAAAATTGCCAAAATGACAAATATGGTAATGTGGATGCTATAGAAAAACAAAATGTTAGTGTAATTTATAATTCATTGCACTCACATCCTTTAAAATTAGGCTATGTACAACATACATATTAAGTAACAGATTGGAGATGTTTGTTTTACAACAGCCCAGTTACACCTGGGAATTCATACCACCAACAGAGGCAACTTCCAAAAATATAATTGTATACACCATGCATTGAGCAAGAATGAACTAGAACTTGATGAGTCATCTGCGCTCTACATCCTCTTTTAACTTCACTTTTTTTTTTTTTTGAGCCACTTGTAAATATTGATTGAACTTTATTAAAGAACTAGAGTTCACAGCTGACCTGAGCTAGTGAGAGACTAAGGTCTGACAAATGGGGAACCTGCATAAGACAGGAACTACACTCCCTTAATATAGGGACAATATAAGAGGCCACTGGCAGTGGGTCCAAGATCTAACTCTAATGCACAAACTGGTTTAGTGAAGCCCATTTTATATGGAGAGATACCTTTCTCAGTCTAGACACAGGGGTGTAGCAGCTGGAGAGGTACCACTAGATGATGGGACTGACTTAGTAGACTTCCTAGGGGAGGCCTTACCCTCTCTAAGTAGCAGATGGAAGGGGGTGGGGGAGCAGGAAAGGAGGGAGGGGGAACTGGAATTAGAATGTAAAAAATAAACAAAAACATTTAAAACATTTTAATATTTTGAGGATGGTGCACACCTTAAAAAAAAATTAGGAGTTCAATCTAGAGAAACAACTTTAAATTAGTTACACATAGTTGCCTAAAACTGATACAGAAATTACAACAGGAATATAAATCATATCAACCTCTGGCTACAATGGAAAAATGGAACTTTTTGTCAAAATGGAGACATCTTTTTATATTCATGCATTTATAGTACACTTTTTTTTTTATAAAAAAGCAAAGTATAAAATTTGATACAATTAACAATGGGAAATTAACACAGAATTCCTTAGTAAATTTACTGTAAAGTTCCCAGTATGTGGGTTTGTGTGTGTGTGCGTGTGTGTGTGTGTGTGTGCGTGCGTGCGTGCGTGTGTGTGTGTGTGTGTGTGTGTGTGTGTGTATATATATATATTCCTAGTAAAATTTGTTGGTATTTCATAATGGTTTCTTATCAAGTACTATCTAGGGCTTTATGTCATTTTATTATGGTCCGATATCCAACTTACTGTATATGTAATAAGACATAGCAAAAAAAAAAAAAAAAAATCCTTTCCCCATCAGTTGTCTATTAACATTTAAGATCTATTCTCTAACCAGGCAATGGTGGTGCATACTTTTAACCCCAGCACTTGGGAGGCAGAGGCAGAGGGATCTCTGTGAGTTTGAGGCCAGTCTGGTCTACAGAGTGAGTGCCAGGACAGTGTCCAAAGCTACACAGAGAAACCCTGTCTCAAAACAAAACAAACAAAAAACCCAAAACCAATTATTCACCAATCAAGCATATACAAATATACTCAGACCCTTGTGCCCCATAAACATACATGTTCAAAAGAACTGAAATGAGACTGGATTTCAGTATAATTGCTTTATAACTATTTTAATACTTTGTATTTTGGCCTTGATTGTAAAAAGCAGGGGAAATGTGACTTTAGGTATACTTTTGGAAGTTAAAAATGAAGGGATACCTTAATCTAGTTTATAAATTTCTAAATGATAAGACTAGTTGATCAGAGTATTATATAGCAAAGGTAAAAGGCAGCTTAGGCTCAGATGCAGGGTTACTAACTTTTATCGAAGTGGAGGCACGCAACCTGTTTAATGTTTCATAAATGACTGCTGCTCTCATCAATAGGTAGGAAATGAGCAGTTACTGCAAACTGACAAGAAGTTTCCGGATTAACAGCTGTTTCAGTGAGAGCATGCCACCAGGTTTCTTTAGTAAAGCAAAGTTTCAATCTTATAGAACCCACAGATAGAAAATAGCCTTCCATGAGAGTTGCAATGCCTCCTGCTCCCAGACTACCACTGGATCTGGAGACTGGAGTCATGAAGCAAACAAGGCTGTGCTTTTATGTAGACTGAGAACAGCACTGTCTACTGAGTGGTCTATCAAGAGCAGGTACATCCTGACAACAGTAGAGGCTGGAAGGTGGTGTTAGAGCCAGAGGGAGTTTCTGATTCATTAACCTTGAAAACTGAAGTTGGATTTTGAGAGCTTGTGGGTTTTATATACTTATATGTAATATGTGAACCAAGCCAATGAGGTAGCTAACACCTATCTTTTTTACTAGATAATTCTATGAATGCTCATTACTGAAAAATAACCCAAAAATTAAAACTGGGGAATTAGGAAATCAAGAATATTAAATTCTTCTGGAAATTACCTTAATATTCAAGCATATAAACTCTCTTCAAACTCAAAGGCTAACAATAGAACCCCATCAAGCCATCTTGATTACAATTAATAGGTCAGTGGTCTATACTTACGGTTATAATTTGTGAAGTTGGCTATACAAATTTCAATTTCTGCTATCCCAAGTCATTTCATAACCCATGGTTCTAGTGGAACAAATTCCAAGCCCAATCAGTGGGCACCTGCTTTTTACTTGGTTATCTAATACTGCTACCTAAATTTGGACTAGTAGAAATCATTCAATTGGGTTTTTAAGCTCACTTTCCTTTGTGATAATACTTAATTCGGACACCATAGGATGCCTTTCTACTGTAGAGATGTCATGATTGACACTACTCTCCCAATGAGGATTAACAATAGCTTCGCTGAGACAAATGTAACCTCTGACCATGAGCCCATTTTGTTATGAAATTCCATGAGAAACATGCTGTTTTAACCAACTGAAGTCTAGTAACTGCAAGAAAGATCTCAAAGTCTTACAACTTATGACATGAATATTCTTAGCTAATTAATGAAACTGGCAGTTACTTTAACACAAATAACCTAGACAATTGTTCCCAAACATATCAGTCCTAGAGCCTCACTTTGTATCTACAAAAGCATAAACTTCAGATGGGGCAACTTTCTACTCCAAGATTTTCTTAAGAGCAATTAGGGTAAAACAAACCCCACTTATGCCTGGTCACTCCCCTTCTTTAACTGCCTTTTAGTTTGTAGTGCTCTTCTCTAACCTTGGTGACAAACCTTCACTCCCTTGAAATAAACTGTTCTTTTAATGGGCTCAAGCCAGCTGAATATAGATGGATGCCTTCTAACAAACAGGAATACACATCTTTACTTAAAGAAAAAAAAATGTTTTTCTTAGGAATAATGCAAATTTGTTTTTGGCCAACTTCATGAATTTCTGAAATTGGTTCTTCTTCAGTTTCTCTCCCACCCATTTCATAGTCTCGATATCTTCTTGCTGTGTTACACACACGCTGTATTGTACCTCTTCTAGAGCTGCATTGGAACACACTGAAATTTTTTACTCACTCCACATTATGTTCTTTAGCTAAGCTTCTCACTATAATTCTACCTTTAAAACACCAGGCTAAGAGAACTATTAACCCCATAGATGTCGATACCTGGTATTTTTGTGCAAACAGTAAAGAATATGTACAAAACATATACACCAATATACATGTTACTTTTCTGTACATGCTATTTCAGTATCACAAACACAAACTTTCACCAAAATGTGACAAGAAAAACCAAGATCCAAATTCAACTTGCAAAGTTATGCCCACTCTGTACACACCACTGGAGATGGTACATGAAGTCATTAAAAACACAGGCTCTAGTCTATTAGTGGGACTTTGCATACATTTCTTTCCAAGCCCTTTCTTATTTTCCTTGTTTTTTAATCAGTAAAAGAAACTGGGTCTTAGAAGCTGCAATGATCTAAACAGCAGCAAGTTTGTGCATCTGTCTTTTAATACATTTAAACCACCACACTGCTGGCACATTTCATATGCATGAAATTCTGTGCCAAAATTGTAGTATTACACTCCCTGCTTTCCCGGGGGTGGGGGAGGGGTGGGACAGGACACTACTTTAGAAGACAAATTTCACTGAAATGTAATCAAACTTCATTAAGTAGCTTGTGATAAGATTATAAATGATCTGAAAATAATGTTAACATTTGACTATCAACTTAAAACCATTTGCTACATAGTTTTGCAATTAAAAAAGGTAATACATTCTCTTCTTCATATGGTCCTCAGAATTAAAACATAATGAACAGGAAATAAAAGAATGTGGCTCAGAGCTAGAATAAAGATAAAACATAGACTGAATAAAGTGCAGAATCTCAGAGCCAACAAGTTGGCTATATTTTCACTGACACAGGTGAAGTGGATTTTGTAATTATCAGTTGTGTTAAATGCACCCAATAAAGCCCCTAAATTGGTACTCTAAGGCGCCACCTTAAGTTTTCCAGGTGAACTATCTATACATTTTTGTTTGTGATGCCTGAGTTAAGTTTTGTTCCACAAACTTTAACTTAGAAAAACTCAATGCTTCTAAGACCGGAAGCATCAGGGCTTAAGAGTGCCTCCTCCACCACCAGATGCTGCTAAAACACTCACTGAGAAATCACAATAGCAAAGGGATCTGGAAACTCAGGACTTCAACTTTTCACATTTCAAGAACTGTACACATTAAAGTTTTATGCTATATGAGCTGAAAACTTAATTGGAATGTCAACTTGATTTCATTAACTAGCAACACAGCACACACTACTTGGAGCTTCTTGTGTATTTGAAGTCTAACACTTCAAGGCATTTCAATATGGCACATACTCATGATCAAGTTAGACCCAAATACCAGGGATAAAATTACTTGTATCAAGTCTACAAATGTGCCATTTCTAAGAGTTATTAAATGTTTTGTACAAGTTCTCCCAAGGGTTAGCTTCATGACCAATCATTACATTCACTGTCATTCTGTCTGTCCTATACCTTCTGTACAAATGATTTGGTATAAGAAACTGTAGTGACAGACGATTTAATAAAGCCACTGCAGATCAAAATGCAAAGCTAGCCACAGCCATAGAGCCAGACAGTGGTGATACACACCTTTAATCCAAGTATCCATACTAGCCATAGAGGCCAGGTGTTAGTGGTACATACCTTTAATCCGAGACTCAGGAGAAAGAGGCAGACGGATCTGTTAGTTCAAGGTCACACTGAGGGTACACAAAATGGATCCAGTCTATAAGAGAAACAGCTCAGACAAAGGTGAGCTCAGCACTTGGGATTACACCTTTAATACCAGCACTAAGGAGATGGAGACAGTAGTAGTGATATGGTTGGAGTGGTATAGAAGGAAGAAACAAAGTCAGTCTTAGGCAATTACTCTCCAGTCATGTTGAGGACAGCACAGTCCTTTCAGCCTAAGGTAGAGAGGTAAGAGCTAGTGACTAGCTTCTTTGCTTCTCTGATCTTCAGTTTGACCCCAATATCTGTCTCTGGGTCTTTTATTAGTCATGTTACAGAAAACCATACAATAAGGAAAGGATTTTTTAAGTGCAGAATTTAATAACTTACCTTGAGCAACCTACATGCTAGGCATTTTAAAGCATACTTTCCTTTAAATGACATATTCAAAAATAAAAACCATCATTATCCTTGCTTCCTACCTGATGTTAGTATCAGCAAATATGGGCCAATAAAAACATGCAGAACTCTATACTAAGATACATTTCCACATTACAACCATTGCTTCATGCAAATGAAGTACAGTGACAGATTTAAATGGAAAACCATATCCATTTGCATGGGTCATAGACAAGCTCTAGAGTCCTAGCTTAGAATTAAACCAAGGTCCAACTCTTGGCTTGGGCATTTTTTTAGCAGTTATCCTGAACAACACTGATACAATGGTTATGTCAGATGGTATGACAACAAAATGCTCACACAAGTGTCACCTGTAACTTGATTACTTCTGCTCTCATGACTAGAAATAACTTATGATTTCACTTATATCTCCCCCACCCCCTTTTTCTTTTACACTATATGGTAGTACTTACTAAATGAAATACTACCATATAGTGTAACACATTACAAAAGATACCCAGAGAGGCTTTCCTTCTAAAACTGAGAGAACCTTATGGTGTGTAAAACCTTAACATGAATAATAAGGCTACTATCAAGGACAGCAGACAGACAAAGGTAACATCTTGTATTATTTGTTTAAAGTGAATATCCAAAATTAAACCCAAAAAAGCATTGTTTGGACTTAAACATAAAACATTAATAACCAAATAGAGGAATTAGATATTAGATAAGCCTAAGATCTGTCAGGGTACTAGTTTCTGGAAAAGGACACATTATAAGAGGCACTGTTTTTTTACCTAAGCCTTTCTGTCTGTCCAGCATACTTAGAAAACAAAAGTCAACAGTGCTTCACTGTTCAAGATTTTCACTACAAAGTATTTTCCAGGTCTCAAAATGGTGCCTTCCTGCCTTGTACTTACAATGCCCCATACATGCATCCCTTCAAATCCCTGGTTAAATGCACTGACATAAAGAATCTTTGTAATCACAACCATTTTTTTTTTTTTTTATTTCGTGAGGCTGTTTCCTAATTGTAATAAATTTTCAACTTTTAAATGACAATTTAAAAATAAATGCTGTCCCCATGAAAAACGACAGCAAAGAATCACAACATTAACAAGTAATGAACGGAGGTGACATAATTTTTGTAGCTGAAAAAAATTATCCATCTTCCCTAAAATTCAAGTCACAAAATGTTTAGTCACATTATTCTTTTCAAAACATTAAAAGCGGATAAAAATGTCAACGACCTATTGCTGAGGAAAAACACCAAAATGTATCACATGGATTTTATAAGAGCGCAGAACTAGCATTCCTCAGCAAATCTACTTTTACCCCGAAGCAAGCATCTAAAAGCATAAATATCAAATCTTTATGTCCTACATATATGCTATACTTGATCTGTGCAGTTACATTGAGATGACATAAATGGAATGTTAATAGTTTGAGCTACTACTTCATTGTTTTCAATGTCTGACTTATAAGACTTCATAACCGAAGCTTTCATAGCTTTTCTGATTGCTGACAACCTGAACTGTCCTTACTTTCCAAGTGTTAAAACAGCAGTTTCTTTAGTGAAAATTGCAATGATACCATAAAGCAATTCTTTAGTTCTGCGGTACCTGTGCAAGTACAACAAAGTGTACTGAGAACACTGTCGATATTGGTCATACCTTCATTGTCTCATGTGAATGTGGAACACACGTAGAAACAAGATCATAAGGCTTAAAATTGTACAGTACAGATAAAAGAATTTAAATCCAATAAAAGCATATTTATAGGCCTAAAAGGGAAATTATAATCCAAGACGCATGGGGAAAATATTTATGTGGAGTTTTTAATCCATATCAGAATTCAGTTATTGTAACTTCACCATAAATTTAAACAGAAACCATCTTCTGAAATATACATTCTGGTAAGTGTATCAACAGTATTGATATTCAATGGAGAGTTGGTTACTTGAACTCAGTAACATTTAATTTTTCTGACAGAAATCTATAGTGGTTTCCCCCAATTACATATCTAAAACATTATAAGAGAAAAAAAGGAATAAAATTAAATAAAATAAAAGATAAAAATACTCTGAAGTTAAAGCAAACTATAATCCTTGGCAGATCAATTGGGTAGACACCAACTTCAGAGATGGTTGGAAGCACAGAGTAACGAACACAATTCCGAACACAATCTCCAGCACAAAGCACAGCTCAGAAAACATGAAAGTGACTCCTCAGAGGACAACGGAGAGCTAAATACCAAGAATCGTCACATTTGAAAAATATTGCTTCATCACTTTCCAAAACACAGCTTCAAGAACTGAAGACTTCCTTCAAACTATCAAGGTAATCTATTTATTGCATCTTTAGATTGCATTTTGAAACAGACAACGGTGTACCATAACTTTACCAAAGTTATTTAAACTGTGTCTTTGTATGGAATGGGGCTAAGATATTTATAAACAAAGAGTAGAATGTATGTGCTTTTCAAAGGGACTGAATTAAATATAACCAGCTGCCACCTTTGTGCTCTGACATACTTGAGTTAGTGTGTATGTGAATACTAAATTCATTTATTTTTTTTTGTCTACAATAAATGAAATAAAAACACCACCCTATACAATCCACTATTAGCAGTAAGTACAACAGCAAAAAATTATTGTACAATTTATACATACTAAAATATTTTCTTTCTCTAGAAATAACTCAGAGCAGAACCTAGTCATCTTAGAACTGAATTTGGAAAACCTCAAATTACAATAGGGAAAAACAACACAGGTTATGTACTCATGTCCAAACAAAGGTTCTTGGTCATAAGGCTGTAAGATTAATAAGTGCAAGTGGTAGGATAAAGCATGCGCCAATTGTATGCCTGGGTCTTTGTGTATTTATCAAACCTTTAAACAATACCAGCTAAGGAAATGTCACAAGCAGAATAAGATAACTGCGAATTTTGCATTTCTTTTGCCATTTTTGCTACCCAACTTACACAATGCGCAAAGTGCTAAATAAGCAACACTACAGAAACACATTTACATCAACACTGAAGACCTGGGGAAATGAAATCCAACAATTTTATTTTAATGAGCTGTGTTTTCTAAATTGGTTTTTTTATTTTTTTTTCCTGTTTTCATACAATATTGAAAACAAAACGCGGCACATTCACATTTTCCCGAGGAACTGTAAAGATGGTCTCTACAGGGATAACGTTGGAAAGCCTGAAGCTCAATCAACTGATGTTGAAAACTCTCAGAGGGAGGAGAGGCTTGATCTGAGTGGTCTATAACATGTACTGCAATTTAACAGAAGAGATGGTCGTCTTAATAGTAATGATTTAAAAGAACTTCCCAGTCCATGCGAAGAGTACAGTCCAAGAATAAATCAAATTTCTGAATGCATTTTATGCTACGTATGTGTATACTTTGCGATCCTCAGGTGTTCGTGCCAAATATTCTCTCTCAATAAGTCCTTCAATACGTTTCTTAATAACAACTGGACTTGGTAAGAATCGAGCCTTCAATTGTTGAGTTACCTAAAAAGAGAAGGTACAAGTCTAATTTTAACTAAAACACTTCCACATAAACACACAAAATTCCTTTTTATTTATAAAACCAGAGTAGCCATGCCATTTTAAAGTCAAGAAGACCAAAATTTAGTGACTGTACAACTAAATTAGAAAATATAGATGTACCAGGCATGGTAGCACTTGGGAACCTGAGGCAAAAAAAAAAAAAAAAAAAAGAGTACTCTGCCTCAACATAACAGATAAATTAACTAAAACAAAAAGAGTATAGGAAAAACCTTTAAAGCCTTTATTTGAAATGTTATGGATAGTCAGAACACATTTCCATGTGTCAAAATGTGAACAATAAAGAGGAAGTTAGATTTCACAAGCTCTAACCCAGATTACATAGGTTCAAATTCCTGATTCCTGATCCCAGCTCTCATATCTCAGAGATGAGTTAACAGATAAAAACTTACAGCAATGGCACCCAATACTATGAGCGGCTGCTGTCATTTTTTGCTCCAGCTTCAGTCAGATTCTAAGTATGGCACTTCCAGTAACTAGCAGCCACTATCTACAGCTATCAATCACTGTGTGTGTGTGTGTGTGTGTGTGTGTGTGTGTGTGTGTGTGTGTGTGTGTGTGTGTATGTGTATTTACTTGTCTAATGCTTTTAACTGCAATGTAGGTTGTTTAATTTTATAAAGGAAAATAAGCTCGTATTAACAATTAGTACCAGAACAAGAGAGTCTAAACCTCGTTGTCCTCAAAGCTCATGAACATTTCAATAATCCACCACACTTAACCATGTACCCATAAACCAGGTTCTTTTACTCTTGTTGATCAAGGTTATCTTCAGCATTCTACTCTACAACTACAATCTTCCATCCTTCCACAATTACCATTCTAGTCTTGCTCTTGGCAGGTAGTTCCCCTTTCCAACTTTAGTCTTTCTACATTCTCACAGTGCACTTAATAAACCTACTAACTAAAAAAATAAGTAACAAAAACAAAAGTCTTATTACTACCCACTTGAAATTGCCAATGCTTAACTCTATTTTCCAGACTGTAATACCTAAAGTAGCTATTACATAATCTCCTTCCTTACAGGGCCTAGACCGCATTCAAGATTACTTCAACTCTCAAAAGCACTTTCAACTCTGGATTTTTTGGCCCTATCTTATAAGAATTATTTGATGAAATTGCTATCAGTATAAACTAGGAGTTACCACCTGCACTCATAGGCCAATACTTAATACTTGCTTTTATAAAATCATTTCTATCTAGTCACAGTTGTATGTGCTTATAGTTACCCTCAGGCTAAAACTGGCTTTCTATAAAGGTTTGATAACCCTGGGAAATCCCAACACAACTTTGTAATTAAAATTAGCACTCTGCTGTAGACACAATCTCTAATTCTGATGGGCTCCTTATATTTTCCAACCAACATGCAAAACCCCTACCCTGTTTTACACTAGGACAAAAACCTATCTCATTTCACTTTGATATTCCTACCTTACATTGTATTTACCTATTTTTATCAAGTTTTGATCAGCACAGACTGAGTACCCTAGCATGTTCTCAGGAAAAGGCACACTTTGTTAGCACCCACTATTTCTATTACTACCTTCCAACATTCGGTCTTCCTTTCTCAGACTTCACTGTTTCCTTGTCCTGACCACTTAGCATCTCTTGCCCACAATATAAGTATCTTCAACAATCTCCCATTTAGAAGAAAAAGTCAAGCCCCACCAGTCCTCTAGAGCTCTTCTTTCTGCCTGTTACCAGGACCCACTGCCTCAAGTTCCCACCCACACATATTTCCCATCAACTATCTACTCTTACTAGGCCAGTGAAAATGTATGGCAAAGCTAAATGGCCACACTTGCCGATACAGTCATTCACCTCAGATTTATTGTTTTCACTGTTACTGATCACCCACTCCTGGTCATTCCTCTGTGGTGTATAACTGCACTTGATTTTTTTTTTCCTCTTTGGAAGGACATCCAATTTCAACAGGCTTCACAACCACCTATGCAAAGTTTGTTAAAGGCCAGACTGTTGACCAGAGAATTCTGAGTCAGTAGGTTCTGGTGCCTGAGAACCTCTATTTCTAAGACTACTTCAGAAAGTACCCCTTTAGAACCAGCGCTCATGGGTGGCAGTGGTGCATGCCTTTAATCCCAGCCCTCAGGAGGCCAAGGCTGGCAGATCTCTGTGAGTTCCAGGCCAGCCTGGTCTATAGAAAATTCTAGGCCAGCCAGGATTGTTGCACAGAGAAACCCTGTCTGCTTGCGGGGGACGACACACAAAAACCAAAACCAGTGCTCAGAAGCTTCTTCTCAGCGTTATTGGGTATTCTAAGTATTCTCGTTACCCCTGAATGTGGTACTGTAGGGGTTTTGCTTGTAGTGTTACACCTGAGCAATTTAGTATGAACCCAGTTTTGACTATCTTCCTATGTAATGTGAATTCCCAATTTAACATTTGACCTTCAACACACCAATGAACTCCCGAGCCCACATATGCCAGTGTACAATAAAGACAACTGTGCAAACCAGTAAGATATGGGGCCCAAGCTCTGTCTATTTATTCATGCAGAAACCTAGGAGGCTAAACCCTTCCTTCCTATTTCTCAGTTAATAAACTGTCAGCAGTACTTCTCAATTTTTAAATAATAAGGCTTTTGTTACCCTACTATGTTAATGCCCCCTCATGGGTCTTCTTAATTTGTAAAGAGGCCCTCAAAACACCATTATTAATGTTCAGAAACAGGTGATTTGTTTAAAAAGGTATATGGATGTACAGGTGTTCAATTATGTATAGTATCTTGCTCTTGTGAGCAGTGTTGTGTAATGCTGGTGTGGACCAGGCTTCAAGCATCCTTACCTCTGCTACTAAAACATTGTGCTGCATCTTCTTCCTAGACTTCATTATTCGCACTATAGCGGCTTCTATCTCATGTTTTCTGTCATCATCTACTTTCTGTCTTGTTTCTTTCCTTTCTGGGTCAGATTCACCTTGTTTGGCTGCAACTAAAATAAAAGCAAAGGCATTTAGCAGAAATACAATTAAAATTTTGGTTTATAAAAATGTAATATAATTTATATTATTCAGAGAAAACTATCTCAACTAGAATACACACAAGTTAACACACAACAAGCAAACATTCACACTTACCTCAATTTTAAATTATTCTTTTGTACAAATTATAAGTTAGTTTTAAAGGGGAAAAATAAAAGTTTTTGAAAAAACAAAACAAAACAAAAAAAAAAAAAACCAACACATTTTTTTTTAAAGGGTCTTACTATGTAGCCCTGGCTGGGCTAGAACTCACTATTTAGACCAGGATGTCCTCAAACTCATTCACCTGCTTTGGCCTCCTAAATTCTGGTATTAAAACCATACTCTACACATGCCTGACTGAAAGTCAATTATTCATAGATTAATTACTCTTCTGGAAGAGAAATGGCAGTAGACATCTCCAGTGGGAAAATTAGCAGTCTATAATTTGCAAATTGTCCATGGCTTTCAACCCTCAACTTTTACTTTTCTGTCATGGCTTCAAGGTTTATTTCAACAAAAATTTTTCATCAAGTACCTGCTATCTCTAACTGATAACACACTATAGGAAAGGTAAGAGCAGGTACTGTCAAGAGTTTTATCAGTTAAATAATTAAAAAGCAGTACAAAGGTATCAGTAAAAGGAATTCTATAGCAATGAAGTATTTCTGTGTAGGTCTTGCCAACTCCTTGCATTCTATTACCTAACAAAAAGCTTTTCTAATCTCATCGTATATCTACTGTGTATCCCAACCTTTAAGAGAGTCTTACTCTGTCCTTCCTATAGCGTTCAAAGTAACCAGCAAGGGGCAAAATAAAGAACTAATAAACAACTATGCTATAACATAGCAAAAAAACAAAACCATTTATTGTGTATTATTTGCCCTTAAAAGGAGATAAGCATGAAACTTTTGGAATCAAACTAGAAAACTCAAAGAAACAAAGGCTGACTTATGCACAGATATATGCATGATACAGCAGATCTATAATTTATATTATTATTCTGGTACACAAACATTTAGCTACTTGTAGAAAAAGTTCCTTGAGAAGAATACAGCTTTCTGCTGGGGACATGGCTTAGTGCTAGAAAGCATGCAGACTAGCATATGTGAGGCCCTGGATTATAGCCCTGGTATCTTATCTAATCTCACCTATCCATCGATCTGGTCTAATCAATTCAAATTAAATAGAATCAAATCCTTATTTTTTACTCAAACACTCTCAGGGAGACACATGCAGAAAGAAAACACTGCATTTACTATCATTTACTAAGAAAAAAAAAAGGGGGGGGTAAAAGCAAATAAAAATAATCGATACAAAGAATTAAGCCCCCTCCATTAGGTCAATGAAAAATAAAGGGGGGGGGGGAGATATGGGTTTAGATTAAGAGAGATAAAAGAATATAATAAGCTGTAATGTGGAAATCCTGAAAGAATCCTAGTTCTAAAAGGTAAGACATAAAAGGAACCTTTGAGACAACTGAGAATATACAATAGACACTATAATATGAAATTATTTTTCCCAAGTGTGATACCATATTTAGAATGATGGAGGAAAACATTTTACTTCAAGGAGATGTGTGTGCTGTGGTAGGTCTGTCTGTACTGGTATTACTCTTGAAATCAGGTAGCTTTAATTCTAAACACTGGAATGAAGGGATTGGCTTTTTGCCATTTACAAACAGAAAATAAAAACCTTACACAGGTCATATATACTGAACAATATTTTCAGTATCAACATAGGAGGCAGTAGTAAAAACTGTCCACATCCATGTCATTTATGCTTTTAAATTAAATACTGGCTTTATAATTTCAAAACTTAGAAAATATCTAAGGATTAATACTTCTGTAGGTAACATCCAATTTTGAAAAATCTGTAAAACAGCTTTGAAAGCTTTCTGACTGCCAGTTAGGAACAATTACTCTGTCAGTGCAAAGAAGTCTGTAGGACTGTGTCTTGTTTGCATGTGGGTTCAGCTGCATTTTGTTATTCCCAGGTATCCGTACACCTTGCTTCCCTTCTCAGGACCAAGCATAAGCATACTTTACGCATTATTTTTAGTTAACAATGAAACTACTACTTTTTAAAAGGAAGAAATCCAGCAGACAAGGATTTTTTTCTATATAAAATATACATAATTTTTAAGAGGAAAACTTAATTAATTCCAGGTACCTGTTTGAATCTTGACTCTGTGTAGTTTGGATGTGAACTGATCGTTAACTGTAAATATGTGGCCACTTTCTATCTCCTTTGACTTGGGTTCTTTTGTGAGGACCCGCTGTGTTGGTTTACCACAGGCGAGGGACTGCAGGGCTCTAACAAGTTCTCTTTCAGGGATATCTGTCTCTTGTTGAATTTCCTGAAATTTTATTAGATTTGACATAATTAGATTTCCCCCCCAAAGATTAAAAGTACATTAGTTAATCAGCAATAAATAGACCAAGCAGTAGCTAGAGAAAGGTAATTCTATTAAAGAGTTAATTTACAATAAAAAAATCTCCTGAATATTATGACCTGCTACTAAAATCTCATTTCAACAAACTATAAACTGTTAAAGGCAAGGGCATTTCTGCTTCAGGAAGCACACTAAAATGCCATTTGCAGGCATCACCAGGAACTTGACTGTATTCAGGTTATACTGCTACAATAGTTTCAGGAACAATTACTATGCTCCTTCCAAGACTACTTTGTTCAAGCTTTCATTATGAAAACAAACATCAGAACCTGGAATTGACCATATTTACTGCCTCTGGGATCAATTTAAGACTTGACTACTGAAAAGTAGCATTAAACACAAAAAATCAGTAAGCCATCTAACTATTCTGGGGTCTAGGTGACAAGTCTTATATATGTTATGACATGAATACAATGTTATACTGAGAAAAATAAAAACACCAGGGGAAAGAGTTGTAGTTTTTAAGACACTGTTCTCAAGTCAATAGGAAAACTAAGAGATCTGTATACTCACATGACTTAGTACACATATATCTATGGAAACATGAATTACATAAAAGTCAAGATTCTGTGAAATGCTATTTACACATCTGTTTCAAATAATTACATTTATTTCTATTGTAGACATTACAAATACTATGAATTACTAGAAAGCTAAATATGTCTTATTACTAGACTACAGATAGTTATTTAAGTTATTTATACTGAAAAAACTTCCTTAGGTGGTACCTTATTTATACTTTATCAACTTTCAAATTTATGCACTTACGTAGAATCTACTTTTGTATATGATGTGGCAGAATGGTACTAAAGTCCATCTACTGTACTTTAACACCTCCAAAAATATTTAGACTGACTTAAAATGACAAATTTACCATATCCCAAGTATCGAAAGCTATAAACCAATTTGCTTCTGGGTATTATTTGTTGAAACAAGTTCTTCATCTATGACTTATTATGATACCAGCACTTGGGAGACAAGGGCAGGAGGATCATGAATTTAGGCATTAGCCTGGGCTACATGATAACTCATCTTGAAGGAATACATTTAAAACAGAAAATAATTTTATACTGTTATTAAAACTCCCCACCACCATTAAGACCCATTTCCTGCCAATAATAAGTTTTATTTATAGGCTGAGTGGTGGTGGTGGTGGTGTACGCATAATTGCAGCACTTGGGACCCAGAGATAGGAGGATCTTTTAAGTTCGAGGCTACCTTGCTGTATAAAGTGAGTTCTAGGACAGCCAGGGTCACACCAGCAATTCTGTCTCTGACAATCAAGAAAGGGGGGGGGAGTTTTGTCATAGCTTGGGCACTTTAATATCCACATTAAACTCTGGGATCACCTTATCCACTTTACCTTATCATAAAAAAAACTTGAGTTTTAGTTCTTGGAATTTAAAAGATGACTTTAAAAAATTAACTATATAATATAAAGTTCTCCCATTCTGGTACCTTCCATAATTTTTCATTTTTAAAGCAAATTTGATATAAATCCTGGTATAAATACTCTATTTCTTGCTACAATGATTACAAGTAAGGTTATGATTCTTGATAATTCTTTTCTTCATGTCACAAACTATGAAAAGCTTGCTTATAGGAAGTGCGATTTTTTTTCATACAACTGTTCTGAGAACACTTTCAAGTGATCGTCACAAAGTATCAAGCCCAATCACGCAATGTCCAGAAATGTATGTATGTTTGTTAATTTTTTCATGTTATTTGTCACTTTCACTTCTTTTCTTCTATTAATAACTTCTATTAATAACTCAAAGACCTGAAGAGCAACTATGGTAGCAAGGGTAGAGATAATAGTTCCCAATGGAGCAGGAAGGCGTCTAGTGCTGTTCTGTTGTTTACATTTAGAACTCTCCTTAAATATAACCTTATGACAACTAAGAAACTTTCAATCTACTTACGTGGCCAAGAGGCCCACATTTCTGAAGTGAGTATGATGACTGACTTTAAGCAAATACCCTAAGTGTATCTCTAGAGATTATCAATTGCTTTTTACCTTAAGATGGTGTGTGGCAACCAAAAATGTGTTTAATATTCTATAATTACAATTTAACTGTCTTTTAACACATTATCCTCATGCAAATGCCTCTTATGTTCCAAGGAAACTATTACTTGGACACAGTACATCATTCTTGCAATATACATATAATATACCGTAAAATAGTTTACATCTTCTTCCCTCTTCAGTTTTGGTAACATTTGTGTCAGGTACATATTTATTTCAAGAATTCTATGTCTGTTTTGCTGAGTAAATTATTATACCTTTTGTTATATCATGTAATCTTTTATATCCCTTTTTAATTATTAATCAATATGTAGGAGTTAATAAGAATAGATATCTGTTACGAGGCTGGCGGGGAAAAACCTGCCGTAACAGATATCTACTTCTCTATTAATATGTTTAAATATTTCTCTCTAACTATTGTGGCATTACATATACCACCAGTAATGACTGCTATCAATTCCAGATGGACTCCCTGCCCTCCACCTGCTCCCCACAGGGTCTCTCTGTGTAGCCCTGGCTCTCCTTGAACTCTGAGATCTGCCTGCCTCTGCAATACCCAGCACTGGATGAAATGCTTAATGGCTTTCCATTTCAATTACATATGACATTAAGATTCAAATTAGCTCTTATACTCGAGATTCACAAAAGTTTTAAAAAGCATAATATAGAGCTTTAATGTAAGAATTACTATTCATGCTGCTTTCAAAACCAAATGTTAGTTATTAAAAGTATGTAAGATACCATTCTATGCTCCTAGTAACTATTTTAGATTACACCAAACTTTTCCTTTATTTAAAAAAACAAAAAACAAAAAAACACACATGTAAAGAAAACCTCAACAGCTTTATTACTATGGATTAAATGTGATACCACAAAATTATCTCTCTTCTAAGACAGTTTTCAAGACAGCTCAGAACAATCCTAGTAGTGTTTTCAAACATCTTAATTACATTTATGTATTTGTTGGGTCTGTGTGTATACATGTGTGTCAGCTGAGTTTTGGAAATTAAGTTAGTTCTTAACTTATACCAAGTGGTTCCTGGGATCGGTCAGCTGGCTTGGTAGCAAGCACTACCTGCAAACACGTTTTTTGCACTCTGTGACATCTCACTAGCCGAGACAGACAAGTAAGGCAGGGACAATATGTGAGTTCCAAAGTTCTATCAATAAAAACAGTAAAGTTTCTTTTTAGGGCTCTCAGAGTACTCACTCACTCTAGGGCTACTGAGGCACTACGATATAAAGACAACCAAAAGATCAAGTATATAAGCCTACATGGAAAGAAACTACAAACTACAGACTTTTACCAATACCCCAAACAAATCTGCCTACCACGCAGAACACCTGGGAAGTATATTCCTTAAGCCCAGTGAAACCATTGGATTAATTTTCTAAGATATGACATCTAAATGCAACCTTGCCAAGGACTTTAAACCAAAAGGTCCTCAAGCCACAGCAACCCAAGTAAGTTCCAGCTAAAACACTCAATTCAAGAGATAGCAAATTGTTAGTGCATGCCAATTTGGGATTTTATATGTTGCTAAACAACCACCTTCCTGAATTCACAGTTATTTATATAAAGTCAGCTTCCTTTAACACTATTAAATACTTATATCTCCTAATTTCTATGAAAGACATGTTAATAGAATTTAAGCAAGAAATAACATAGTGTAAAACACAAGTTAAGTGCCATGTATCTTCTCACAACATCTTAGATTTGAAGTATAGGGAACAAAATGGTTTTGAGGCCCATTATACTTCATGGAATTCTACACAGAAAACCCAATGTGTATGAATTAGCTAAAACTGGCAATGTAGCAATATTCCACTTAACTTCTACCTCAAACTTACTAATTTAGCATCAATGGATCCCAAGTTTGTTGAAAAAGGGAAGGTGCCTTCCATCACTACAGTTAATACAACAATTCTATAGTTGTAGCTTTGGAAAATAAATTTATACTGTTATTATCCCATCATATTTGAGTCCTTTTATAAATTAGAGCTCTCAAAATCAACTTTAATATGTATTACGTAGATATACTCTTCACAAAATATTCATGGAAACCCTCAATTAAAGAATGTCTATTGGAGCTAGGTGACAGTGGGGCACACCTTTAATACCAGCACTCAGGAGGCAAAGGCAGAACTGAATTCTAAAATTCTAGGGTAGCCAGAGCTACATAAGAGAGTAATCCTGTCTCAATCTAGTCCCTCCCAAACAAATGAAAACCAAAAGAAACATCTATTAGAACTGGTGATATAGTTCAGTTGGCACACTTGCCTAACATGCAGGATACCCCAGGTTTGATCCCCAGCACCACATAAAACTCTATAGTAACCCATACCTGCAATCTCAGAATATGTAAGAATGACAACTGATTTCCTCCTCTATAGAAAAGCATTATGTGTGTTGTTTGACAAAGGAATATTCTATGTTTGCCTCATCAATATTATTAGGACTCAATTCCACATAATTTGTGCATGAAAATTAGTATTATTCTTAGGTAAAATTCGTTTGTTAAATATAAAGAAAAACACTTCTTGACTTGGCCACTGAACTAAAACATAAAAGTTTATAAGCTTCTTTTAATATTATCATATAAAAATGCCACTTTCTAAATGTTTGCCAGAAAACAAAAGCATGGCAGTGAGTACCAAAACAAATGTATGATTCTTGTTCTTAATTTCAAACTCATACTCCTTTCTTCCTATTACTATAGCTAAAAATTAGCTATCAATAAATATGAAGGTGTAATTTTAAAGCCTTTCAAAACACTTAATACCATACTTCAAAAATTAAGATGACACCCATTTCAATACCAAGTAACATTTTGCAGGTATAGAAAACTAGTTAAATTTAATGTTACTGGGCTTTGATATGTCTTAGCAGTAAAGATGCTTGCAGCCAATGCTAATGACTGGAATTCTAACCCTGATCCTCAGTCTACATGGTATGAGAGAGAAGATCCTAACATGTATATATACACACATACCACACACACCCTTGCACACACAAAATAAATAAAAATGTGTAATTTTAAAAAGTTAATGCAACCAAATCATAAATTAATGTGATAGGCGAGAAAGAAAAATGAAGAATGTACATTGCAATAATAAAGGTGCCAAATGGGGAAAAATGATCATTTTTAATAAATGATGCTTGAATAAACTGTATGAAGAGAAATTATTCAAAATTATTATAATATTTTGTGTTTATATATACATCTTTGCACAAATGCATGTCTAGTGCTGGCAGAGGCCAAAAGAGGGTGTTAAATTCCTGGAACTGAAGTTACAAACTGTTGTGAGCTGCCATGTGGGTGCTAGGAATTGCCAAGGTCTTTCAGAAAAGTTGCTAATGCTTCTAAACAGCTGAGCCATCTCTTCAGCTCCAGATTAATTTTAATTCTCATATCACACCATATAAACATTAACCTAAAATTACATTTAAATATAAAAACTAAAATTAGAAACTACTTAAAAGCGCTAAAAGTAAATCTCTATAAATCTCATACTAGGATATCATTTCTTATATATTAATATAATAAACCATAAAGAGCCAGGCATGGTAGCACATGCCTTTAATCTCATCGCTGGGAGGTAGAGATGCAGCATTTGTATCTGCTGTGTGTGTGTGTGTGTGTGTGTGTGTGTGTGTGTGTGTGTGTGTGTATCCTTAAGACAATGTATCTAGGTGGCTTACAAATACATAAAAGATATGCACCATCATTAGTCATTGAAGATTAAATCCATGAGACAACTGAACATATACTAAACTGACCAAAACTACTTAGACTACAAAAGATATGGAGCAAATGGAGCTCTTGCTTTAGAGCACAGTTGGAGCAGTTTATAAAAAAGTTAAACACATAGGTGTGTATATATGTGTGCAGGTGAGAGTATATGTAGAAGTCAGAAGACAACCTTATAGATAGTTTCTTAGGAGGTAGTCACCTTTCTCTCTTGAACTCTCTCTAGTCTTTCATAGGCCTGCAGTTCAGCTCCCCAATTCTGGTATTATAGGTAAGTGTCACCATGCCTGGCTTTTTAACATGGTGGTGGTTCAGGTGATCAAACCGAGGCAGCTCAATGCCAACTGAGTTATCTTTCTAGCTTCATGGATCTATTCTTAACAGACCAAATCTGGTATTAACCCAAAAGCTTATCGTATCAACAAGTGAACTGATAAAGAAAACATAGCAATTCTTCATGCAGTAAGAGGAACTGATACTACACATCAAAAATGAATCTAAAAAAAACACTAAGCCATGAATCCTCAACACAAACAACACACATGATAATTATATAAAATTCTATAAAAGGTAAAATAACCCACAGAAAACATTAATCATAAGTTACTTGGCACCAAGAGTGGTTGTAGGGAATGGACTATAGGTCGATACATAGAAATATAAGAAGTAGTAATCATGACTCTAACAATGAATACATTTAAATCTTAGCAAGCTATGTACTCACACACTATGAAAATTATACCTAACAATGTCAAGTTAAAACAAACAAAACAAAACAAAAATAAATAAAACATGCCCCAGTAGTTAATGATGCTTACAACGTTCAATGGCTAAATTATATGCAGTTTCTCCTACGGGATTCAAGGAGTGTCTCTTAAAGTCTGCTCTATCAAGACAGACTTAAGTAAAAAAATAAGAGTTAGAAACCGGACAAAAGATTTATCCATACCTCAAATGTGTATTTCTCTCTATTATTAAAGAGCATTAATATGGTCATCTGGAAAGTGGAGACTTGCAATATGTGCTTCCGGGTATTAGAACCAGTTACTTGTGCACCGCCAACACCAACCTCAGATCCGTCTTCCTGATGTATTTTTTTAAAAAATAAAAGACGTTATCTCCTACCAACTTTATTCATAGTTTCAGAAATCCCATAATCTCTTCCCCACCAACAAATATCGTATTCATATATAACAGAAAGCCTACTTAACACATGCATGCACGCATACAGTAAACACTTCAATTTGGCCAAGAAAGTATTTATAAATTTAGAGATAATAGTGCCAAATATTTTTCAACTCAATACATTATAAAGTTCTTCATCTATGTAAATTAAATATGAAAATATCAATGTTTATATACACATAATACTAAAAATGCTTTGGTGTCACAGCAACTCATCACATGAAGTCTAGGTTACAATCTAGATTAAGACTTTTTGCTGTCCAAATTGATCAATCTTCAACTTTAAGGCAAATAATCTTGGCTTGGTTCAAACCAAGTAGTAGAATATATATACTCTAGACCTCAAAAGCGTTCTTAAAAAATTACTTATACATCGTTTTAAAAATGATTCTAAAAGTATCTGCATGTCTTATTATCAAGCGCCAATCTCCTGGTTTTGATTTCAGAAGAACTAAAGGAATTTTGAAAAGGGGCACTTTGCTTTGTATGTCCTCAAACCAACTTACTTACATTATGCTATATTTGGCAACAGGGTCTCTAGCTTAATCTTTCAAATAAAATCCATAATCTATTATTGTATTCTTTAAAGAAGATATGACCTTCATATTTTCAAATGCAGTTAGCAAATAGACATAATCAATAAAAGCAGAGATTCTTAAATTTTCCAACTTATGAGATGGAAGTCACAGCTATATTCAGGTTGACCCAAATCACACACAGGTTTTGTACATGAATCTTAAGTTTCTCTGTATACGTAAAGTATCAATATTTACCTTTTTAACTGGACCATAAAAGGTGGCATTGAGATCTGCAGAACCCATGTGATGCTGGAGTGTGAGCTGTCGACCACTGTGTTTGGCTAAGTAGAATCTGTAGCAAAGTAAACCAAGCTTTAAGAAATCATAAAATTTACACATTTGAAATTACAAATTTTAAGATGACAGCAAACCTTAGCAAACATAGATAAGAGACAGTAAAAGATGAAAAGATGAAGGAGGCCCTTAGGAATTAAGTTTTGTTCCTTTTTTTTTTTTTTTTTTAAGCAGAAGAGGAAAGTGAGGGTAGGATATGGAGGTGTTGACGTAAGATCAGTGAACTTAACTAGGTACCAACACATAAATGATTTCTCTTGCATACTTGGAGCAGCTCTTCAGAAGACTTTCTCCACAGCCTATCCTAAGTCAGTGACTGACACTAACAATGCAAAACACAACTGTACTAACATGCACTAATGACAAAGGATACTGACATTTACGTTTTACTTAAATCTGTTCTTACACCATGCTAAAAGTTACTAATATAAAGTCTTCTGAATATGAGGGCTAAAGTGGAATATATTTACCATCTGTAAGGAATTTAATTAATATGAAAACAAAATTGAAATTTGGTTATTTATATTCTGAAAGTCTTATTGAGATGTTACCTTCTAAATATCTCAAAAGCATGTCTTGGTGCTGGTGGGATGTTGCACTTTGGTGTGGCTGACTGAGTAGGCCAATATCCCGTTGTGAGAACCCGGACTGTGAGATCAACACCACCTAAAGATACCTATACAAATAGAAAGAGATGAACTACAACAGACTAGACTCAGTACCGACCCATACAGTCTCTATTACAATTGGCAAAGTAGTTGTAAAGTGGATATCTTCATGTCTAGAATCTAATAAAGAAAAGATATCTCCCTAATAATTGGATCTGTTTAATGCTTTCCAAGTAATTGTAATTATTGCCTAAAAATTAAAACTGAACACAACATAATTCTTACATGTGAGTAGAATCATTTTAGACAAAACTATCTTTCATCTCTGTTTTTAACATTTTTATATTAGATAACTAGCATTAGCTGTAGGTTCAGTGTTATGTATCTGTTTTCAATAAACATTTATCTATATGATGGATGACAACTTCAATAAAATACACACTAGCATTACTCTCACCATTAGGCTTTCTGCCCCCTTAAAAAGGAAAGAGGGGGAAAAAAAAGAACAACACTTGTAATTTCTTAAAATACTATAAATAATCACAGGTATTATATTTTAAAGCAAATTATTTGTTGTATGGCCCCTGAAAGTAAATACAAGAAACCACTGTGCTAGGTAGACTTCAACAGGCCCAGATCTTTAGGAGTTGTATTCACCTTGAAGATCCACAACATTTTAATAGAATTCAAAGACTTGAGGATGGTCACGGTTCTTTGCTGACTCTGCTCTGTCCATCAACTGTTTCCAACACAGGAAAAAGCTTAGGAGATTTAAAGCTTAAGGTCTAATGCTTAAACACATTTTTTAAATATTTCTTAAGTTGTTAGTTTTAATTGTTTATATGTGCATTTGTATGAGTTGTACACATGAGTGCAGTTGCCTTCATAATAGAGAGAGGGTATCAGAGCCCTTGGAGGTAGAATTACAGGCAGTTGTAAGCTGTCTAACAGGCTGGGAACCAATAAAAGCTCTTAACTATTGAGCCAAGTGTCTAGCCTCAACAACCACTTTTAACTGCATGTACAGAGTGGACTCAAAGTATATAGAACAACCAAAGATATTAGTGAAAGTTAAGAAATAGACTTCCTAAATATAAAAGCAAAGATCCAACATTTGAGATGAGGAATTAATGCAGTCTCATACCCCCGTTGCCTGTAGATGTTGCCTGAACTCATCCATAGTTGTGTTTGAGATGCTCATGTCCCTAAACATTCCTTCCAGTTTTGATGTGAACTGACATCCACATTCCGTCTAGGGAGAAAGAACACAGATACATACAAATAATGGACTTTCCTATGAAAAGATGTACAAAGTCATTTTATCATCATCCCTGATTATCTCCCCTGAAAGTCTTCCCACTGATTGCTGTATATATGTGTATGGGGAAAGTGGGGCATCAACTCTGACATTTCCTACACCATTTCATGTCATTCTTGTACAGGTTAGTTTAGAAACCACGCCATATAACAGAACTTGGGAGACCTTTAAATGAGCGGAAGTAAAGCCCCCTGCTCAAAACCACACTACCTTGAGAAAGTCTGGAAGCAAACATTTAAAATCAATTTCTAATTATATGTTGATGTTGCTAGTGTTCAACCACACAATCAACATTAGTTAGGCATAATACATTCATTTTAAAATAAAGCTTACCTTTAACTTAGAAATCATATTTTTTTCAGAATCATCAGAAACACTTTTATTAGTGAGCAGTCTCCTTGCCAGGTGTTGTTTATAATAACGTTCAAATACATCTTTTTCTTGCATAAACCTAAAAAGGACCATTGCCTTATCCAATATCGTTTCTACTTCTTGTTCTGTTAGCTGCAAAAGTAAGCAAAAGACAATCCAGCTAAAAAACAACCATAACACTTGGCTAATGGAAAGGATGGTGCCTGAGAATGGGTCCCTACCTCGTACATTCCTATACTCTCTAATGCATTGAAAAAGTGGAGGACTACTACTCACACGAGACATTAATTATTACAGGGCTGGGCTAAGAACAGATGAAATTTCATTAACAAAGGATATATTAAGTTTCTGCAGATATTTACACAGCTATAACTATTTAAAATGCTCATTAAAAATTGCCTCAAAATTGGCAAACAAATGGGTAAATTTTTGTTAAATCCAAAGGATAAAAAGGCTTCTTTACCTTATCTCTTAAATAAGTGAAAACAATGTAGTGGGTTATATTATGAATGTGATTTTAGAAATAAGAGATTAAATTGAATATGATTCTTTGCAGTCAGCAATTTTTTGTTTTTTCATCCAGCTACTGCCTCTGTAATCTGCAGCTATTTGTTGTTTTTCTCCTTTGTCTCAACATTTCTAAGAGGTTTTAAAAGACCACCTGTGATCAAAATAGCTTAATTTGTTTTTCTAAGGTTCCAAGTGAGCTCCCAAGGTACCCGAGATGAAACTTAAAAATTCAGCTTCAGTGTGAAACTTTCAAAATAAGTATTTCAGCAAACCATTCTTCCAAGTACACCTTCAAATTCCTCAAAAAACCAAGCCCCATGTGATGCCCTACACCCAGGCCCAGACAAAAGCAAGTAACATCACCAATCCAATTTTCTGGTTTTGTTATTCCTCACACAATTAATTCTTAGCTACAAAGGCAATCATTCAAAACAAAAACAAAACAAAAAAACACACAAGCATGATTATTGTGATTTAATAAGAATCAGGATAAACAATTAGGCCGAACAGAAGTTTATTAAGGGAGAAATAACTCACAACATAGGCAGATGCACACAGCGGGTTCCAGCAGATCCTGAGCCTTCCAGCGTCCACCACCCAAAAGGGGCGGCCCGACCCTCTCCCAACCTTTTCTCTCTGCTCCCATCCGGCCCTGTCTCCGCCCCAATGGGCATGGCCTAAGCCACAGGTGCAGACAAGGTGAATATCTCGCTACACATGATGTTTGTGCTTTTTCTTTAAAGAGGTATTTTTTAAAAATGAAAACTACATATACAAGAAATGTATATGTGAAATGTCCAATTTTTGAGCATGTCTAAGACTTTTTAATAATAATAATAATAATAATAATAATAATAGTAATAATAATAATAATAACAATAATAATAATAATAATAATAATAAAAACAGTCTAGGAGACCACAGTATATAAGCACAGTAAAGAGCCCTGCTTTATTTTTATTTGTAAAACTTCTTAAATTTATTTCCAAACTTTAGATAAGTAAAACCTAATACAATTTCCAATATATTACTACTTACCCCTTTGACTCCCTTTTTCAGCTTATCATCAATAAATAATGAGAGGTATTCAGGAGACCTGGAGTTGAGGTTTAGAAAATACTCAAAGTCCCCAGCAATAGTTTGTTTAAAGAGCCGGTCATTATTGAAGGATTCTTGGAGGAAGCGATCAAACCTACTCTTCAGATCCAATAAGCCCTTAGAAATAAAAAAGGAATTTAGGAAAACATAAAAATGTCACAAGTAAAATACTTGTAAGTTAACTTTGTAGGTAATTATGTATTCAAGGTTAATTTTATAGACTACTATTATTTTCCAGTTTGTGTACAAGCGCAAATGTTACTGATGGTAAGCATTCTACCATTTACATATGTGTAATATATCAAAAATCAAGCAGGGCCTCAAGATGGCTCAGCAGACAAATGCACTTGTTGGACCCACAGGGTGGAAGGAGAGAAATGACTCTGTCCTCCGACTTCTACAAGGCATATGCGTGTGTGCATACTCCCTCCATAAATGAAATATAAACATTTAAAACAAAGAAAGAAACCCTGTTGCTGCTTTTCCTCATCACTCTCTTGTCTGGACCAAACAGGGTAGCCAAAAAGAACATAAAGTTTAAAAAAGCACAAAACACTGATCATTCCTATTAAAACAACTTAGAATACAGGCCAAACAACTAATTAAAAGTATTCTGAGAATTAAGAACAAGTTGGCTTTCCTTGTATTTAAACACCAAAAACAAAATACAGCTCTTTTTTTTTTTTTTTTTTTAATTCAGTTTGAAAAAACAGCAGCTGATTTGGCTCCCTGACACATATAATGAACATATTAAAATATTCTAAAATATTTAGCTCAGGCATATAATATACACTTAAAAGTGATCCACAAAGTACTTGTAAAATGCTTATCATGAATGTAAAACTTTATCTACCTGGATATAGTCAACAGGATTCTTCCCTTCTCCTTCCTCGGAAACAAGGGCTTTTCCTTGTTCCCTCAAATAAGAACTCATACATTCACACATTGTCTTCAAACCATTTGGCACACGACTAAATAATTTGTACATGCAAGCAAGGTCTGGAATTAGAAAACAGACTGGTTACATTAAAGACTAAGGTAAAATGTGACTCTGTTCAAGAGAGGTTATTTATCAATTGTTACCATTTGCTGCCCACATGACTAATAAAACAGCAGTTAGTTGAAAGCTACAATTTGTGAGATACAGTGCTTGATTAGATGTGATGAAAAGTACCAATAAAGTGACTAAGCATATTTTTACTTATACAGAAGAGAAGGACCTCAAACAGCACACTAAACAACATCACCAAAGTGACAAATATTTGAACTTGTACCTAATTCAAGTTTGTACTAATGTAGAAACAATAGATACTAAAAGGTTGCAAAGAAGAAATTTAAAACCAGTTAATATCTTACAAATGAATTGACAACCATTATAATAAATGAAACATATTAAAACAGGATTCATTACTTCACTTTACCTCATGAAAAATTTTGCATAAAATTTACAACCTAAATACCCATTTTAAAAATGTTTACTCTGAGTAATTCTGGGCAATTACTAGTTATTTCCCAGTGGCACTGTCTAGACCTCTACTTTAAATGCTGGTCCACCACACCACACTGTTTCAATTTAGACTCTGGTCTTAACCCATTTTTCATAATTTTATTTTCAACACCACCACAAAGTGGACCTGGAGTAATTTTCTTCCATATGCCCAGTGTTTCTCCAAAGAGTTGTTTACAGGGGGACGGTAATGAACAGAACTTTATGATAGGAAAATTTTTACTGTAACTTTTGAACAGCAATTTTTTAGGTCAATGTTGGCTAAAGTTTTCTATTCAGCACTAGTCAAGACATATTTTAGGCCAGTAGGTCATAAAAAAATTGGACACAAAATCAGTTTTGTTATAATAGTAAGCAAGTATTCAAAGAGAAAGCATGATCGACTGTGACTGTTCAATTAAAACTGTTCATGAATATTGAAAATTTATATAAATCTTCACATACTATTCTCATTCTGTTATTTATTTCTTAAAAAGCCGTTAAGAGACTAGACTCGAGAAACAAACCATAATTGTCTACCTTGGGCCTTATTTCTAAAAGCAAATTAGTACCTAAAATTAAAGTTGGTGCATTTTAAAAATGAGAAGCACAGCTTATATAATAAGGTCATTAACATTTGATTCACAGACTTAATCTCAAGTTCATTAACACATGTTCTTATCTTATGCAATACATTCCCAAGGTAACCTATACATGACAAATCATGTTTAATAGATTATAACCAAAATTTTCCATATTAAAGTCATTATAAATATAAAGTACAATAGCAATTTACAAACGACAAGTTCTGTGTGCCAACTACCTGTAGCAAACTCTTTCTAAAGTTTTTTCCTACATTTTAAATTTCACTCACTTGTATATTTGTGTATTAATCAATATAATCTTACTGTATTGTCTGATTCACTGTAGTTAAATATATGCAATAGTTAAAAAATGTGAACAAGTTAACTGAAAAATGTTTGGTATTGAAAAATTATGTAGTATTTCTCTATACTTAATTAGAAATTAAGCCAATAAAGCAACACCATTTGAACTTATTAGTTCATTTTGCTGTATGTATCTAATGATTAATGAACATTTTTTTTCCATTCACACTAAGCTAACTGTTCTTTCACTTCCGATTATTAGAATTAACAATGATGAAATTGTGTCTGACAACAACTGCTCATGAGCAAGGTCCCATCACAATTAGCACATTCTTCAATTAAGTTCCTACTGGGAGGGCAGGGAAGTTAAAGATAATTTAAAAATCTAATTTAAAAAAAACAAACAAACAAAAATTCTAATTTAAAACCACAGGTAGCTGACTACCTACTAACAACATTAAAAACTAAACGGAGCAAAACCATGGTAAGTAGCTATTCTGCTATTTGGAGTACTTGTCATAATGGGTATTCCTAACATACTCACAAGACATGTCTCCATGAAGCTGACAGAGATACTGTCATTCAAACATGTCCAGTGATTTCAAACAGTTCCCAGTCCCTAAGCTCAATTTCCATAAATGTAGTTTATAAAAACAGCCAGGCTCTTTCCTTTGGCATCACTGGCAGTTATTACTTTTTCAAAGTAGCAACACAAAAGCCTAAAGTATCTGTTAATCTATTCCTTTGCAAGATGCTTGTTAGAAGCCTGTGAGATGGCTCAGGGTTAGAAGCACCTGCTGCTAAGCCTGATGACATGAATTTAATTACCAGGGCTCACAAGATGGCATGAGGGAAGGAGAACCAACTTTCACAAGTTGACTTCCATGCATGTCTATTTACTCACAAATAAATGTAGTTAGACTGTTTCTGAAAAATGTCAGCATTTGACTTAGACAAGTATCCAAGAGTACTGTACTTTAGAAGACACAGCAAATAACCAGAAGATTTGTTTCTCAAAAAAGATTTACAAGAACAGTTCCTTTTTTAAAAAGAAAAAAGCACCCTTGTTAATAAAAAATAGTAACTTTGCATAGTTTTTTTTTAATTTACCACATATTTAAAACTGTAACTAAAAGCATAAGCATAAGCCAAGGAAGGACTTTGTTTTTTTTAATCAATGAAGTAGAAAAACAATAATGGCTATTGAAAACAAACCACCACCACTGTCATGTAAAATGAAAGCTTCAAAGCAAAGCACCAGAAACCAAGAATACTCAAACTGGTATTTAAGAAAGTATAGAAATGCAGGAGGAAGTCACTGCCTTGTGGTTAAACACTAAACTTCCTAATCTTTTTCACTAGTGAAAACGAAATGAGGAAACAAATGTAAAAGGCACGGGAAAATGCTACTGAATTCACTAGAAATACCTACCATTTTCATGTATAATACAATTATTAACCCCACCTTTGTAGTCACTGAGGTAAATTATTAGACTAAAATATAGCTTTGTGAAAATTGACATTCATAAGTCAGAAATAAAAGTAACTAGCAGGGCAGAATAAAGGTTGATTTTTAACTAATAATACTTTACCTTCTGTCTTTCCATTTTTCAACATATGCACTAGCCCAGAATTCTCCATTTCTACAATAGTCTTCATGTGCTTGGAAATGAGTTCCCTCTCAACCACCTTCACAATGGGCTCTTCTGTGGATTTGTCAAGGCAGTGCATCACCCGCTCTATTTCCTCATTAATTCTAGCTTCTACCTTCTTTATATATACTGAAGCACTGTTTTCTGCTAAAAATTTCTGGCTTTCCATCTGCAATTAAGAATTTTAAAAAGCATAATAAAAATGTGTTGTTTCTATCCTAACAGGGTTTCTATAACATTTACAATGAATCACACCAATATATGTAACAGCTAAAGACATTTCAGTTTCTTACTGCAGATTCATTTATTCTAAATTAGCCTTTAAAGCACTTATTTACACAAAACTAAATTAACACATTATCTATAAGCAGTGTTTTAAAGACCTGCTAATGTATTACTTTCAAATTTAAGCATCTGACCAAAGTCAGCAGGGGAATTTTTTCCTTATTATTGTATACCACAACTAGAAAGGTTCACTGTGTCTGTCATATGCTTTGCTCACACACCATTGTTACCGAAGTTGTCCTGCCACTACACTCCCAAGCTTAAAGAACAAATAAATGCAATTTGAAGAAGAAGAAGAAGAAGAAAAAAAAAGAGTGTTTAACTATTAATCTTGTCTATCAAACACTATCCTTACTGGTTTCATAGTTACTAGTGCCATCCCAGTAAATTTTAATGAACCCAATAGTGACATTAATCAATACATTACATTATAAAACATGCTGATATATGTTATATAAAAAATTAGTAACATTCTCTACTTAGCAAAAATAGTTTTAATCTTTAAAAATCAAACTCGTAATAACAGACATTAATATACTAACAAACTTGGCAAGACCATCTCCACTCATAATAAACAGTATGGGTGTTTCTAAGTAAGCATTAAAACCAGTTGATAACATTATTTAAAAATAAGCATTGCTACACCAAGATTATAAACCCATAAAGCGTGACCCAGCCTCTTCAATGTGGCCACAAAGATTTTCCAAATGGCTAGGTATAAACCAATTTGAAAGAAGGAAACAACTCCATTTTTATTTGTTTGTAAGTAAATTATCAAACTATACTTTTTCTTTTTGGTTTTCTGAGACAGGGTTTCTCTGTATTGCTTTGGTGCCTGTCCTGGAACTAGGCTGAAATTGGACTCACAGAGATTCACCTGCCTCTGCCTCCCAAGTGCTGGGATTAAAGACGTGTGCCACCAACGCCCTGCCTATCAAACTCTATTTTAATACACGTCTAAGGCATTTATGAATTACTAAATTTTTCTAAGTGAATAGTAAATTTATTATTTATTTATTTTTAACCAATATTATCAAAGTGAAACTTAGTACTGTAATAAGACATCTGCTTGGACACCGCTATATTTCCTCTGTAAAACACAGTTACTGTTTAAGGAAGGGTATCTGGTTACTGGTAACTTACAGCTCTTTTTATATTTGTCAGTACTCGGTATTACTACAATATTTCATCATTAATTTGTTCCAATATAGCCTCCCTTTTAGAATTTAATTAGTTTGGGGTGGCATGTGATTTTTAACAATTTTACTTGCTTGAGGTCAGCTTTTACTTTCCTATCAGTTAGACAAACATGCCATATGGAATCACACATATTATTAATATTTATTGTGTTAGTAACTGATACAAAAAAAGCCTGTTAAGAAATTTCATTAGTGATACAGTATCGATGAATTTATAGTAATTAAGTAAATACAATAAAATCTTAAGGGTACTTCTAAGTTTGGTTTTTTTTTTAAATGTACAAGTTTTAAGTGGAAATTTTTCGATTATCGGTAAGCAGCTCATTGGTGTGTAAGGAACATGAAACAGGGATTCTGAAGAGTTTTTTTTTTAAATTTTCATCCCCTCTCCAATAGGTTTTAGCCAAAATAGGTAAAAATGTTCAGATTAATTAACTATGTTAAATAATATATGATTACCATAAAAGAGCATTTATCTCTACAATCATTGATTACCTGAAAAAATTCTGCAGACATTTCCAAAAAAGGAGCCTCAAAATCTTCCTCATAGACTGATCTTCCCTCAAGACCTAAAATCATTAACATCTGGCAAGCATTTCTTATTGCTCCTCTGTCAAAAGAAGTTTAATTAGTTGGTAATCAAATACATTAAAGACATGTAAAATATACAAAAGTTGAAATTCCTTTGTAATATTAAGCTTTTATCAAAGTGACCAGTTTTCCATAGGAAACTCATTTAAGTATGAATATAGAATAATTTTAATCAAAAAGTACATCTTGACTATGCAGCTCTTTATCAAGTTACCCTTGTCATAGAAGAATTTTAAAGAAAATATGCTTAAAATTTTTATTTACTTAAAAATACAGATGTAGTTCAATGGGCTACAACTGGAGAGGAAAAGGTAGACAGGTAAGTTAGTAAGTCAGACAGTAGGACAACCTACACCTAAAACCAAGGCAATACAAGATTTTTTAATAAATGGCTTTTGGGTAATCCTGATTAAACATCAAGTTCAATCAGTAAGAATGTTGGCAGCACACTGATCCTCTGAAAACAGAGAAGGGAACTTAATGTTTCAAGTGGTACTGTCATGTCAAGAAAAGCGATAGGTAAGACGTAGAAATGATTCTGGGTATTTTAGCCTACATTCAATAGACTCAGAAGTTAGACAAAAGCTCACCAAAGCACAATGGCATATGCCTATGATTCAGGCTTTTGGGGAGACGGAACAGGAAATACCCGAGGTCAGAAGTTCAACACTGTTCTGTGAACATATTGAGACCCTGCTACTAAAAAATACGATGGGGTAGGCTAAAGATGCAGTATCGGTGAGACCTCAGATTCAATTCTCAGGAATGCAAAGAAAACAAAATATTAAAAAAGCAACAAAAATAAGAGCAGAAAAAAACTTTTTTAAAAAAAGCCCTTAAAGGAGAAAAAAAAAAAATCTAAGAGACTAAAAGTTTACTACACAACAAAAAGAATCAAATTTTAATTTTGTTTCTCCCAAAATGGAAAACCAACTTATTTTAAAAATTAGAAAAGCTTAAGATGGTGTTCTTAAATTCTGGGTAACTAAAAACAGCAAAAGCCTTTGAAGATTTTAATGAATATAAACCATTAAAGTTTTTTAATTGCATTAATGAAACTATGATATGAGTCAGTTCTTAAGACAAACACTACAAAAAAAAAAAAAACAAAAACAAAAGTAAGGATAAATGGTATACCTGTCTACAACTTCTCCTTTCCGCTCTCTGGCAATCATATCCAATAAAGTTTGCCGAAGATGATCCCTAATACACCCATAACGTACAACTTGATCTCGAAAAATTATTAATCCCAAATTGTAGACATTTTCTACATTATTTTGTTGTACATATACACGGTCCTGCAGTTAAAACAAAATAATATTAAGCAAAATTGATGTAAATATAAAATAATCACCACAACCTACAATACAAATTATTTTAAGTACTTTGGAATTTCTAGAACCTCTCAAGTTATATAAAATTAAATCTTTACAATTTACCATGGTTACTAAACAAATTAAAAAAATTGTCTACTATACAGCTAAAGTGAGTAAAATGGCAAGTTCTGATAACTGCAACAGGTCCTGTTTCAACTACATCATAAGTCTATGGAAATTATAAAATTATTATAAGGAGACATACCAGAGAGCCAAAAAGTATAAAACACACTCCAGAAACTTAAATGTAGCTATGTAAAATTAGTAATACTCATCTATAGCAAATGTTTGACATGTATGGCTAATTAGCAGCAAGTAAGACAAAAGCTGCAATTTGCAACATGTGTTAAACTAGTTCACAAGATCTTCAAGTAAGAGTGGACAATAAGATAAGACATACTAAGATATTTGCTGGGTGGGAATGCCAAGTGTTTTCTTTATGGCTTATTAGCACTGAGAAGGAATTCAGCCTGGAGGTAGACAAGAGCATTTTCACAACTTACTCCAATAGGAACTTCCTTGTTACTACATTGTTGATTTTATGTAATACAGTAATAATTAGTTCTAACCATTTAAAATCCTTGCAAGATTTCTATTTTTTTTGCAGATGTTTCCATGTTAACATAAAAACATTATTTATCTTAAGATAAATAAACATTATTTATCTTAAAAAGGGCCAGGACTTAAAAAGGCATTCCCAAAAGACAGATTATACATTAAGGACTAATTTTACATGTTGTAATCTTCAACCAAAGTGCAATTATGTTATGGCCAACATTCGTAACTACTGACTGCAAAAGTGCAAACAAAACTGCCTTCTTGTAACTTGCCTTTCAAACTCCAAAATTCAGACATTTTAAATATCAACTATTCTGAAAAGTATCTGTAAGTTCTGTACGTAAATATCCATTTCATCAGCAAAAAGATAAACCACATTTTAAATCTATTTATAGTTCTCTCCTAGGAGTTATTCCTTGCCCAAGCAGTCAACAGTAAACATGAACCTTCCCAGGATTGTGAGGCAGACCATGGGGTAAAAGTGGGAATCAAAAACATGGCTACCATCTCATGCCCATCCTTTCACAGAACTGGGTAGGGAGTCAGATCCTGCTACTGACTTTACTCATAGTTCACTTTACAAAACAACTTGTCAACACACCACCTATAATACAATATCTGAGAAAGACCTTGCTAAAAACGACTATAAAGACTGGGTACATTTTTTTTTTTTTTAAAGAAAGTACTACATTTAAAAATACCAATTATAATGAAGAGATCTGTAGGAGTTGGGTAAAGAGATGCAATCTATCCATAGCTTTAATCAGGTGATCTTAAGCCAAATTCCTTCCTCTAATAACTAATTAAGGCCTAGGGCTCCCTATGATTTCCAACAGATAAAAGAGTTAAGGAGTACTTGGCTCTGTCTACAGACATTAAAGTACCAAGACACCTGTTTACTAGGATATAAAAGATCAAATTCAGAATACAAAATCATGTCTAAAGGCGCCAAAACACACTATGCCAAAATATAGTTTTCGAAAAAGCTAACCTAAAAAAGAGTCAAGGAATACCCCCAAAAGTGGGCCAAATGATTTTATTATTCAAGAAATGGTATTAAAAGTCATGCTACAGAAAAGCAAGTCAGGGTTAAAGTAATCAGTGTGCAAAATGAGGGAAAGTTCAGTTCTACTATCCCTATCGCTATCTATTGTTCATTTTAAACAATGTTTGCTTTCAAATTTAAACAGGTGTTGGGGGGGTGGAGTGAGGTTGGCATACACCCATAAACCCAGCACTCAGTAGGCTAAGGAAGGAGAATCCCAAGTTGAAGGTCAGTTTGTGGTCTACAAAGAGAAGCAAGTCATTTTTAAAAAGCAAACAAGCAAGCAAAAGGTGGGTTCCTGGAGATAGCCCATTGGGCAAGGGTACTCAAAACCAAATCTAATTAATGACCGGAGTTTCACTTCCAGGACAACACAGGTAGGAGAGACCCCACCCCTCCAAGTTTTCCTCTAACCTCTATACATACACAAAGTAAATGTAATAAAAATTTAAAAGTCCCAGAGGAAAGAAAAATAATTAAGTAAAGTATTTAGGGCACAAATTCTAAGATCAACCTTTGGGTTATGTATGTAAGTCTGAAAACTCAGTTCTGTACAAAGGAAGTCTTCATGAAATATTTGACTTCTTAAAAGAGCAACAGTTCCACACTTTTAACAACTTACCAATACATTATTGAGCCAGAGTAGTCATGTGTTAACTCACCTACACTTTCCTGGCTCACCTCACTATAAGCTTTAATGCTCTAAATATCTGTGAAATTTGGTGAATTAAGCTGTCAAGAGAGTTAATTAAACTCATTTTTTCACACGAGCATCTACAATGATGTTTTCATTCATTTCTTACAATAGGAAAAAACCCAAAAACATTTAAAAGATCTTTACAAATATTAAATAATTATCCTACTGTAAGCAAGAAATAAACATTAAAAACTTAAACTCACGCTTTTATTAAAAAGTCCCCAACAACAATATATCCATAAACTAAGTAACTTCAGAGCATGTTTGGACAAAACTCAAATAAACCTAATCACAAGGCAATGGTCTTACCAAAAAGCAACAGATTTTCAAACAATGTTCCTTTCAAGCCATGAAATAGAGGTTTAAAAAAGCCTAAAACAATGGAGGCAGAAACAACAGTAAAAAGCCAGAGCACAAAAAAAGGTTCCATAGAAGGAGAAAAGAACGTTAATTAGCTCATAGTTCATAAAATAAACCGAGTATTTCATTTTGTACAAAGGACACCAGGTAAGATATAAAGTAGTAAGCTGTACACTTAACTGTGTGAATACTACCTCCTGATAAACTTAGTAGGAAAGCAAAGGATAAAATTCTAAAAAAAAACTGGTGTGGAGACGTGGATGCCTTAAACTCAATCACGGTTTAAACCACTGTAAAATGGGCTCCAATCTTCCAAAAGGACGTAGAAAATTTTAAATAGCATTCTAGCTGTTGAGAGGGGGGGGGGGGAAACTTCATTCTAGGTGTTGAGGAGGAAAAAAAATCTTATAAATTGTCAACCAAAATACAACATGAATGAAAACCGTATGTGTGTAGTTATGTAGATTGTATCAAATCATACTAAAACACAGTCCTCCACTGTAAAATTTTATAATAAAAATGACACTAGGAAATAATCTCCATTAGACCCTTGTGAGTTCAGAAGCCATGTATTCAAGTAATGTAATTCAGTGGTTAGAAATGCTGGGTCAGGGGCTGGAGAAATGGCTCAGTGGTTAAGGGCACTGGCTGCTCTTCCAAAGGATCCAAGTCAATATCCAGAACCCACCCACATGTTAGCTCACAAAGGTCTGTAAGTCCACTCCTGGGGATCTGATGCCCTCTTCTGCCCTTGGTAGGCACTGCACAAATTTGAGAAAGGGACATCACAGGCAAAAAAAGAGCACCAATTCAATGAACACAAAGTATTTCTTTTAATCAGTCCTATTCCTGCCACTTAATAAATATGACCTTCATATCTGTTTCCTTATTCATAAATAACATCTCCCTCCAATGGCAACCATCTGCACTACTGACAGTAGAAAGAACTGCCAAAGCTACCACTTATCCTTCAAATTTAAAAATAAAAACCCACTATTAAAATAAAAATTAAAGCTGGGTGTGGCGGTGCATACCTTGAATCCCAACACTCAGAAGGCAGAGGCAGGCAAGCCTTGGAGTTCTAGGACAGCCAGGGTTACACAGAGAAATTCTGTCTTAAAAAAAAAAAAAAACAAAAAAAAAAAAACCCAAATAAATAAAAACACAAAAAAATTCAAAACAAAACGAAAGCAACAAGTTAGTAACAAACAGTAAGTGGTGGTCAGGATGCAAAAGAAAACAGCATCAATATCTGTCAAAAAAATTAAAACCAGATATGCTATGAATGAGCAGTTGTACTAGGTACACACCCAAAATACAGACAGCAGCATCCTAGAGGTTATGTGCATTCCAACAATTACAGCAGCAATTTCCACAAGCTCTAAAAGTCACAATTAAAATGACCACTGGTGAGTGGATGGAACGACAAAATGTGTATCTATAAAACGAAGTATTATTCAGATTTTAAAAAACAAACATATGCCATAGCACAGAGGGGCAGGTGCTAAGTGAAAAAGAACAAATACTATACTCCTCTACTTACACATGGTACCCACAGCAATCAGATTCACTGATGCCAGCAAGACTGGAGAAATCAGTAACGAGTAAAGAATTCCAGTTTTCTAAGAAGAATTCTACAGGATGTTGTTCGCCATAATCTTAAAGATCCAAACCACCACATCCCAGTGTTTAAAAACATGGGAATTTGGACTTGTTGGAATCAAGAAAAGCAGGTACAATTAGAATAGCACTACACACTAGCACTAATACACTTTCTGTCACTTAGTACCCAGAGATCAGGCATAATATCACAGATTAGTATAAAGGGGCTGTGGTTCTGAAGAGGAAGAAAAGAAACAAACTCAGTCTGTCACAAGATGGTTACTTGAATGAATGTTGCTGACTAAGCCCACCCATGTCAAGAAACCCAATCTTCAGACCCATGGGAACTGGCAAAGCTTCCTCTGGTTCAAGTGTGCAAGAGTGTAACTATCAGCCACAGCTTCCGGTTCTGTGTGGGACAGCTACAGCCTGAGACTTCTCCCCTACGAAGCAAGCTGAGATTAGCTAAACCACCTGCCTCCTCATTCAGCTGTGTACTATATACCCAGCTTCTCCATTCAAGACATAAACAATGAAAGTGCTGAGTCTCTAGATGGCTGTTGTGTGGGTCTCCATTAGCAAGCACAAACCCATTCCATTTCAGCTTTCTACAACTGTGTCGGTGTCCTTTCGGCATTCCCTTTTTGCCCCGTTAGGTTCCCAAAACTAAGCCATGTAGGATTTGGGCAGTTACTGACAGACAAACCAAAACCAAAATAAAACATCCAAAACACAATAGAACAAAGAGAACAAAACACTGAGAGGCTAACTGGCAGACTTGCCAGTCTAAGAGTCAGGCATGGCAATATGCAAAATAGCGTGGCTAATACCTCAGGCTTTCAGCTGCTGAGATCTCAGAGGGGCTAGAGCCACCATGTAGAGAACTATAGCCTAGAAAGAAGAAAAAGGACAAACTAAAAGCAGGTTAACACCAATAACTCCTTCAAGTAGTTGCCACTACAACATATTCTCCTATTTTGTCAGCCTGCTAAAACAAAATTAAATTTTCTTTAGAAGGCACCATCTTGGCCTTCAGTTTTTCATATACAGTAATACCTGCATTCAATCCACAGCTATTAATGCTGCCCTCCCCCAACACAAAACAAGTCAGACTCCAATGTCTGGAGGGAGAGGGGGAGAGAGAGAGGGGGGGGAGAGAGGGGGGGGAGAGAGAGAGGGGGGGAGAGAGAGAGAGAGAGAGAGAGAGAGAGAGAGAGAGTTGAGGGAGGGGCACAAAGTGTTCAGTGTTCTGAGACCCTTGCCTTTCTCAGAAAATGGCTTTTAAAAAAAACCAAAACTTTGGGCTGGAGAGATGGCTCAGCAGTTAAGAGCACTGGCTGTTCTTCCATAGGTCCTGAGTTCAATTCCCAGCAACCACATGGTGGCTCACAACCTGTAATGATATCTGGTGCACTCTTCTGGCTTGCAGGCAGAAAGTTGTATATATTTAATAATAATAATTGTTATAATAACAATAATAATAATAATTATTATACTTCTTTTAAGTCTGGCAAGATGCTCACTGTAACTGCTATAGTAACCACTAAATTAACAATTGACTATATAAATCTTTAGCTAATGGGTTTAAAACAAAACCTAAAAGAACAAATATAAAATTTGAAATATATTAATAATTACACTAAATACAAATGAATATTCAGTATTTAAATTAAAATACAATATTGTTATATGGCTGTAGTGTTAGTGCTGTTAATTGGGAAGTAGGCCTCATGCCATGCCTGTTTGGGGGGGGGGTTTAAATTCATTGTGGGTCTTGAACTATGTGAACAAAGGAAGGAAACTGAGCAGACACACCCACTACCCACACAGCTCTCTCTGCATCCTGACTATGGATGTTAATTAAGCAGATGCTTCAAGCTCCTACTACCTTGACTTGCTGCCACAGTGTACCTTGAACTGTGAGCTAAAGTAAACCTTCTTTTAAAAAAATTATTTATTTATTGTGTATTGGTTTTTGCCTGTGTAAGGGTGCCGGGTCCCCTGGAATTGTAGTTACACGCAGTTGTGAGCTGCATGTGTGTCCTGAGAATTAAACCCGGGTCCTCTAGAACAGTCAGTGCTCTTACCTGCTAAGCCGTCTCTCCAGCCCCAAGTAAATATTCTTGAAGTTGCTTTTGCCAGAGTATTTTATCACAGCAATGGGAAAATAAACTAAGAGAGATGGGGTTAGAAAGTATGCTACTACATTGGTACAAATGATACACTTTAAAACAGAACACTAGAAAAAAAATGTAAGTTTGCCTCACAGAAGCACTAACATAAGAGCTAACAGCAGTAACAGACAAGGCAGGCTTATGATGTGGCAATGGACAGGACAGCCCAACTGCCAGGGTGTCCATGGTTTCAGAACTCAAGTGTTCCCATGATGGTTTGTTTTAAGAACTGCTCATAACTGATCTTAGAGAGTGACTTCTTCAGTGAGACTTTTACAATCACTTTCAACATAAAAAGCAAGAAAACAATTTTTAATGTTTTCGTAGCTTTAATCATTATTCCCAAGTTAGGTATGGGAAAGAAGGATTGACTGTTTAAATCAACCTAACCCCAATTCTTATTTACTATACCTTACATTTCTTTATCCACAAAATGGAGAAAATAATATTCAAGTTATGAGCCAGACTAAAGAGAACTATATAGTAAGAGATATTTATTTTCATATACCCAGGGAAGTATTTTATTTTTATTGCTTAACTACTTTTAATGCTATAACTACTTAAAAACAATGATAAAACATATTTCATGAAGATTAAATCATAAAGTGCTTAAAAGAGTGCCTGGCCCACACTATGGACTATGAAAGTATAGTCAGCTATCCTTAAGTAGATCATTTACCTAATCACTGAGTAAATGGGTTGTTAGGCAAGGATGCTATCAATCTACTTTAACTGTGATCCACTTAATACCAATCTAGCCACACTCCATTTTTCTTCCTTTCTCCCATTCCTCAGATATAGTATATTGCTGTTCACTTTCAGTATTAAAATAGTTCAAAGCCTTAGTGCTTAAAGAACCCTGAAAATTTAGTGATCTAACCAACACATTCTTACCAGATTCTACATATGGCTTCATATCCCTGCCATGAAAATAAAAGCAAGTCTTGTGTGGTACATAAACACACACATATGCCTATTTCTAGGAGAAGATCCAGGAATTCCAACCATGCACTAAGAATTCTCTGGCTCCCAGAAAGTACCAGAGCTCTTATACAACAATCTAGTTCATAGATTTGGAAAAACAGGCTCACCCAGAAGGTTAAATAAGTAAATAAATGAATGACAAAGCATGAACTAAAGCCAAGACTCTCTTAATTCATTATTAAGCATTTTTCTCACTGCTTCAAACTTCCCACATAAATTGTCCACACTCCACTCCAAAGTGAGCTTTAGTCCATGTACTTCATCAAGAAATGTGTGCTTTAAGTACAAGCCCTGCACAGTTTCAAACCAGACAAAAATCTCAGTAATGAACTGAGAAGGGCACACAAGTACCACTCTCAGCAAGACTACTTGCAATAACTATCTGCTAGGAAAAGAAAAGTCAGTTTTCTTCAATGGGAGTATCACTTAGGTATATCAACCACACTCCAAGGGAAGTCCCATGCCCAGGAGTAGATGGCCAACACAAAATATACTCCAAGATTTTATGTGCATTTTGCTTTGTTAATTTTTTATCTTGCTGGGTTTTCTGTTTTGATTTGATTTTTTCTTTTAAGTGAAAGAGAAATCTATGGGAGAACATAAAGTCAGGTGAGTAGATCTGGAAGGAATAAAAATATGATCGAAATGTATACAAAATAATAAAAAGATTATAAATGTAATACAAAATCCAGTTCTGAATACTCTAGTGAGGTTCAGACAAAGCAGGAAGGAAAGTTACTGTGATCCATATGAGCCAAGCCCCTTCTGTTCCTTGGAGGAGGACGACAACAAAGTCATCTGGAAGAGTCTATCAATACTTTTTTCAAAGATCAACACAGAATGCATTTGTTGGGATTACTGGTCACGGTTTCTGAGCACATTTATGTATTTTTGTCTTCCTATTAATTCCTTTATCTATTCCCTAATCCCTTATGGTTTTTTTCTTCCTCCTCACCTATGCCTTGATTTACATGTAAGAGATCATGTTAAAAGTGTTATATAGTGCACGATATACTGCTTATAGGAATATAAAGATAGATTTCAGAATATTGGGGTGGGAGGAAAAACCTGTGCTCTAGTCAATCATTTAGTTCTTCCCCCACAAAGATAGAAATAGTTTTCTATTCCTTTGACATTAATTCTAGCTGCTAAAAGGCAAATTGTAGAACATTTATAAATGAAATTCTCTGTATTTATTTCCATAGCATAAAGAAAAAAGATATTAATAGTTTGCAATTAACACAAATAACTAAAACTATTAATATAACATTACTCTAGAAAACACTTAAATATGGCTAGGAATGTAGCTCAATGGGTAGAGTGCCTGCCTACCATGCACTAAATCTTAGGTTCCCTCCTCACTATCATAGGCATGATGACACACTCTTGCAAATCCGGAACCCAGGAAGTGGAGATAAGAGGATCAGAACTTCCTTGTCATCTTTGTCACACAATGAGTTTTAGGCCAATCTAGACTGCACCAAAAAAATTTCAAATCTTTTCCCAGTCATTAGTTTTCTGGATAATCCAAACTGAAAATGAACCCCCACCCTGATCAGCCCCAAACTACCATAAATGCCACACATAAGGCAACAATGATTGTGGAGCTGCAGCCAAAGATCAGCACTTAAGTACTTAGGTGTACTTGCTCACAACACAAGACCTAGGTCCCAGCACCCATTTGGTGAAGCACAATAAATTGTAACTCCAGTTACAGGTGACCTGATACTCTCTTTTGATCTCTAAGGGTAGCAGGCAGGCACAAATACAGGCAAACTCACACATAAAAATAAATCTAAACTAAAACAAACAAACAAACAAAACCAACAAAACTAAAAAGTGAATTTAACTAAAGCAGTTATAAACTCTAATACCTTCACCGAGGAAATACAAATAAACCCCACTCCTCCCAGTGAAGGCTGAAGGGTCTATGTGAAAGAGGGAGTGGAAAGATTTTAACAACCAAAGGTGCTGGATGACTTCAAGGAAACTTGCTTCCAGATACATGAAAGATGCCTATCAAATATGACAGTATGACAAGACTTGAATAAGCTCCGACCAGAAAAATATCCCAGCTCAGAAGAGAGGATGTAAACATTAAGTCCCATCCCAAACTGGGGAGCTACTAGTACTTAATGGCTGCTAAGAGAGGAAAACTCAAGTCATCTTTAATGGTATATATGGATACACCAAATCATGATATAGCCACAACTATTCACACCCAGGAATACTTGGCCAACACAGACTGGACTTGATATACACAAGTGAAATTGGGTAGATAGGGAGGCAAGGGAGGATCCGCAACAGTTGAGAAAGGGGATGACTACGGTCAATATACATGTTTTACTTTTAAAGTGTAATTTCTGGTATGTTTTAATTAGAACCAGAACAGAATATATATTTAAAAAGTGTAAAACAGGAAAATGAAGGACATAAAGATAAAACAAAATAGCTATGTAATAAAGATATCCTTTCTGAATCTAAAATAAGACTTTAATAAGCATTCTGAAAGGGCAGTCAATTCAAAAAGATAATGTAATATACTGCTTGTATGTGTCTAGTTTGCACAAGGAGCTGCACTAGGTTTTATAATACACAATGGTTGTACAGGCATTCATTGTCCCTGTCCTCAGTTCAGTCTAGTAGATAAACCACACAATACAGTTAGGACAACAGTCTACCTTTTCTGAAGGTTTGCTTTCAGTGGCTCCAAATAATAAATGTAAAATTTTGGAAATAATAATTCCCAAGTTTAAAATCATACAGTGTTTCAAGGACAAGAAACCTCACCTTCTCACTCTGACCAGATTCAATCAATGCTCTGTCTAGAATTTCCAGGCTGCATTAGCCAGCACCCTACCCCCAGCCTCAAAGTAATTCAAATAATTCTTATACAACATAATAGCTCCAAATTTCACTAAGTAGTGAGATAGAGGTATACACCATAGTGATGGCTAGAAATGTTGTCAAAGAACAGTTCTGAGTACAAAGACAGCATATTTTTAACCAACAGGGCAAAACCCATCAGAGACCACTAATAAGAACTGGTCATTTTCCTTGAGACAGGGTCTCATGTAGCCTAAGCTGGTCTCTAACTCACTCTGTGACTGAAGATGATTCTTCAACTCCTGATCCTCTTGACTTTGCCTTCCATGCAGGGATCATAGGTGGGTCACCACTAATTCCACCCCAGCTTTTGACAAGAAATTTAAAAACATTAAGTCGGAACAAGGTCAGACTTTTTCAAAACAGAGGATATAAGAATTCTCAGAGAATTAAAGTAACATTTTTTTGTACTAAGGAGAAAACAAACAAAACCTACAAACGAACAAACAAAAAAATTCAAAGGAACACCTGTGAAAGATGAAAAAACAGAAGAGTAATGCCTAGTAGATACTTTAAGACTAGTACACACATAAACATTTACTTCTAAGATAGTTACATTAATTTCAAGAAAGAAATGAAAGAGGATTCGTTTTTGGCCAATTGATAGGAACAGAAGAAGAAATCAGATTCTAGCAACGAAAGATGTAAGACAGAGAAATTACGGAAATGCCAAGTTTCTGTATGGGCAACCAGAATGACAATTGTGAGTTTACTTAGAGATGCCAAGTTTGAGTGCCTTGCAGACAATGAAGGGTGACAACACTGAACAGACAACATAAGCCCAACCTCTAAGAATAATTTTTTATATACAATATGGGAACCATGTACAGAAGAAGCACACAAAGCTGTTAAGAGTGAGTGGTACAGTATAAGAAGAAAAACCAAAAGTCCAAGATCCCTCCATTTACAGGAGTAAAAGGAGGAGGGTGTGGAGGAGGAGCAGTAGCTGAGAAGGAAGGTAGACAATACACAGTGCTGTGTCAATAACCAGGGCCCAACCTATTAAAAGAAAAGTGCAGCCAGCTGTGACAAATGCTGCTAAAAAGTAACAAAAAAGAGGATTAGCAGGGCTCTCTGTATTCAGAGATATATAGTTCTTCCCTCCATGGTGAATCCAGTAAAGAAAAAATAGATCAAAAACTGAGGTAGAAACTTAACTGGGATGTATTTAAAGAGTAGATATAAAAGAGAGAGAGAGAGCAAGTTCCTACATTTGCCAATGAGACATTTACCTAAGAGGCAGATAAGTGGGAGATGGTGGTCCATCAGAAAAACCTAGTTTAATTTGATTCTGAGCATGAGTGGCTTAAACATGCCCAACACTGGTAAGATCAATTAAAAACAAAAACATGAAAACTTCCAATACTTAAGGGTACTGGCCAGTTAGTATGGTTTATGGCCCCGAACACGGGTTAAAACAAAACAAGAAAAAAAAAAACTGGCCTATAACAGAAGTAAATGCCTTCCAGGTGGGGAAAAAAGAAAAGAAGTGCACACTGTACTCCAGCAGAGCACAGAAAAGTGTAGGATAAGTCACTGGATCTATCCAGCATTGTACAACCTACCATTTGGGTTGGCAAAAAATTAAGGGATTAGAAGAAATCCCTTACTAGCTAATTTTTAACTGAGTTCATTACTATGGCTATGTTTTATATAAATGGTTCATATAAGCCTAATCACTACCCAATTGGTACCTTTTTCATTTTAGAAAACATGTGACAGGAATTAATAAACTGTTTGACATGGTCACGTAAGAAGCAGAGCCATATAAAAAACTTGAGACTTTACTAATTTGAAAACAGAAATGAAACAACTTTTAAAAATGAATACACCTAATTTTAAAACAGTTCATTAACAGACAATGAATGATAAAATTCCACTTCCAAGTGGCTTTATAACTGTTAGCCACTGGTACTGAATTTAAAGGCTTGCTCCTGTTAAAACTGCAAAAAAGTAGCAAGCTTCCCTCACACTTGTGCATCAGACATTTTGTTTTTATGTGCTATCTCATTTATCCTAAACACAAGGTGGATCCATAACCTCACAAAGACAACAACACTAAAAAAGTGGTTACTTTGGTAGACCTCTTATTTCATCCTAGAAAAATATAGTGACCTCTCCCTCACCCTTTTGCCACGAAGCCCTCATAAAATCAGGGGTAAAGTCTTGTTTGAATTCACTAGCAGAACACAACGAAAAATTCTAGTTGCTTGTTCTCAAAAGAAATACTTTCCAAACATTGCTTTCTTCTATTAAATGAAGGAAACCAGGACAAGCTTTTGTTGTCACATTGCAGCTAAAGAACTGAAAATAAAACTCTTGAAGAGACTAAAGGGTTGAACTAAAATCCCTATGTCCAATTCTCTAGCAAACACTGACAGCAAGGACTGGAGAGATAGCTCACTGGTTAAGAGCACTGGCTGCTCTTCAGGACTTAGGCTCAATTCCCAGCACCCACACTGTGGTTTTCAATTATATAATTCCTGTTCATAGAATTCAGTGCTCTTTTCTGGCTTCCACAGGTACCACATATACATGGTATATAAACACTCACAAAGGCAAAACACTCATGCATATATATAAGCAAAGAATAAAAAACAGGAATAACAAGTCATTAGAACTTACTAATTCTGCAGCAATGCAATAAATTAAACTGAAATAATTTAGATTCATCCTATAAGCTTACAAGTATTTTTTAACTGAGAGTAAAATCTGAGGCTGGGTGCATGCCTTTAATTTGAGTACTGAAACAGAATCTGAGGTCAGCCTGGTCTACAGAATGAGCTCCAAGACAGCCAGGACTACAAAGAGAAGCCCTGTCTCAGAACCAAAAACAAAAAAATCAACCCAAAAATTGAAGGGGCGGGGGCATGGCAAGAGAGTAAAACCCAAGGTTTCTCAAGCCATCTCACTAAACATTATATTTTTCTTGACTGACCAAAAATGAAAAACAGTAATAAAGTGAATCTGGTTATATTTATATAGCTAATGAAGCTCATATCCTAAAACAAGACCAACTGTAGCAATACACTGCCAAGAACTTACAGAAGAGATGGATGGCAAGCTATGAAAACTATAACTAAGAGAAACTGTATTAATAAGGCATCTTTGTTGCTGAAAATATTTATAATTAGGTTTCATACACTTAGAACATTCAGCTTTCAACTCATGCTGAAATTTAACTACCTTTACCTCAAAGAAGAGGTATTAAATAAAGCCTTTTAATACCTTTTATTTTAAAGCACAAGCACTAAATATTTTACTTTGTTTTTTCTTTTCTTCTTTTCATATGCATGTTCCCACCTGTGAATGCAGGTGCATGTGGCTGTCCAATTCTTCCTCCTCATTCTTTTGGAGACAGAGTCTCTCAAACAAACCCAGAATTTGCCAATATAGACAGTATAGCTACTCTAGCTAGCCAGATTTTTCTGGGGACCCTTAACTCCATCTTTCAAGGCTGGATATACAGATGAGTCAGTGTACCTACTCTGCACTTGGATCTGGGGATCCAAACCCCACTCCTATTGCTTGCTTGGCAAGTGTTTTACCACTAAGCTGCCTCATCTCTCCAGTCCAATAAAACAATTTTTAAAGTCATGCCTTTTCAGTGTTTCACTCTAATATTAAATGAATGTGAATGATTAACACTTCATTTACATAGGTTGAGGGTGGCCTTTACAAAAGAAATATTTTTACTTAAGAAACAAAACCTGGGCCTGGAGAGATAGCTTAGTTGTAAAGAGCACTTGTTGTTCTGTCAGATGACCTGAGTTCAGTTCATATTACCCACATGATGGTACACAACTACCTGTAACTCTAGTTCCTGGGGAGACAATGTCCTCTGACTTCTAAGGTCACTGCAGCAAGTGGTGCACATATATGCATGCAGGCAAAATACTCATACATAAAAACAGTCTTAAAAAAAAAAAAAAAAAACAAAAACAAAAAATACCTTCTATAAAGATGTAGCCAGTATCCAATTATAACTGACAGAGCATCACTATTGTGAAATGTCTGATTTTATTTTTTTTTTTTTTTTTTTGAGAAAGAGAGTAAGAAAAGCTGCACTTACCATATACATTAGTATGTCTCTAATCATCACCATGGCTGTTTGATGATCATTCCAAGCTTGATTTAATGTTTGAAGAAAGTTGTTATTCAATGAATTTAGTACATCTTCTCGCACCTATTAACAGAACAATCCATTAGTTTATGCATATAAGCACTCAAATATATATATATATGCATCCACGTATTATTTTTTTTCAATAAAGTAATCAAATAGAATCCTTAGCTTCAAATCAAAGTAGTATGTTATAGGCCAATCAGAAGTTAATCTATAACCTACACAGCAGACTCACAAATGTGCTCATAAAAATCCAGGGTTGAATTCTAGAATCAAAAGCAACGCCTATGTATTTCAAACTCCCCAGTGGCTTAGTATCCTAAAATCCCAAACCCTCATTGTGAACAAGACTTTGTTCCTGGCCCTAGGCTACCAGGCCCAATGTCCTCCTTGTACACTTCCTGGGGTATGAACCTGAAAAGTGCCTGCCCATGCCCGGTCTATGAGGAGCTCTGTGACTTTGAAACAAAGTTATTTTGCCTATGGGACTTGATTTCCTGACATATAAAACAGCATCCTCTTGCAGGATTGAAATGAGAAAATATACTGTGGTACAGAAAACAATGCTGTTAACCATGATTGGCCATTGTCCTGCTTACTCAAATCACATGGTCTCAGTTCACTTTCTCCTAATGAAATTTCACCCCCAGTCTTCCCCAACCTCTTCCTCCTCCCCTCTCCCACCTACACTATTTCAAAATCTCTCTATATATACATACTCTATTTATACATTCTATTTCTAGCTCTCTACTTCTTCACCTTCTGCTTCATTTTCCTTCCTACTACTCACTGCTACCTGACTGTATTGCATATTTATTCATTGCTTCTTCACTAAAATCTGAATGCCTCCATGGTGGCAGAATGCCTCTCTTTTTAGCTGGTACTCTTTCACAAATAGTACAGTGCCAGATACACAGAAGATATCAACTGTTAAACATTTTTATAAAGCTTCCTTGTATCTTATATGCCTTCTTAATTCAACCCCAATTTAAAAAAAAAAAAAAAAACACACAACCTTAGAAGTCTTTTGCTACTATCTACTCTTAAGTTTCCTGCTGTGCTATCAGCCCAATGGAAAGATTATTTACCTAGGAAACAGACTTTCTTCTCTGCTTTAAGTTTAGAATGAATAAGTAATGTGGCTGTGTCCCAAGGTCATAGAAGTCTTTGAAATTACAGTTGGACCTCCATATCTATGTGGCTCAAATCCACATATTCAAGCAACAATCAATCAAAAACATTTGGGAGAAAAAGCCTGTTTTCTAATGAAAATATGCCCACCTTTTTTTCTTGTCATCATCCCCAAACAACAGAGCACAAAAGCCTTTTCAGAACTGTACTGTATTTGTTACGTGCAACGTAGAGATGAGCTCCAGTACACAGGAGTTTGTGCTGGACAGTACATACATGCAGATGAACACTTAATGGACTTTGGTTGCTATGAGGACCCGGAACCAATCGAAGAGGACAGGAAATGAGTGCTATGGTGCACACCTCTACAAATATTCAGATTCAAAAGTATTGCATGGTCCAAATCAACTCTCATTAACTCCAGCCTAAACAAGCTTGTAACACAAAATCACATGTAAAACCTTGTTAGATTACGGTGAACCTAAAGTCATGGTGCATTTTTGAAACACACTAACCAAGTTATACATATCTATGAATGAGTTGTAAATGCATGTAAATAAAATGTCATTCTATAGGAAATCAATTATAAAGTGGATAGATTAAAAAATAGAATGCTTCCAACATACAACAAAATAAGTAAAAACCAAGAAAATTGTGTCAGATTTTTTTAACTTCTAAAAAATAACATTTATTTATTGTGTGTGTGTGGTGCATGCACATGCATGCATAGATGTATATCTGTGTATGGGAGTGTTAAGTCCATGTGAAGGTCACAGAATAACCTGTGGGAATTGGCTCTATCTATTAATTAGGTCCTATTTACTAGCTTGACAAAAAGTACTATTCCACTTTTTCTTATTATATGCTGGAGAAAAGTAGTTATTAGATTTTAATGAAGGGATCATACATATAACCTACCCAATGTGTAGCATGAAAAAGTACTAGCCTATATCATAAACCCAGAATATGATATATTTTAGCTTTTCAGACTGAGCACCTTAATTTTAAGGTATAACCCCAGGACATAGGCACACTGACTATTTCAAAAGAAATTTAAAAATATGTGTTAGTTGATAGTTATGTTAATCAAATACTTTCACATGCATAATTTCACACAGAATACAGTTTCAATCTATATATTTAAGTATAAATATAGGGCTTGTCAGATGTAAATATCAAGATACATAACACCAGGAAAAAGAAAAAAAAAAAAAAGTTGTTGAAACATGCCCATTTACAAATGTGTTCATCAAGCTCCATGTACTTTACCGGACCACTAAGTTCTGAGACCTAATTAAGTGAGAACATGACAATGTAGGCAGGTGTGGTAGTAAACAGCTGGGACCCAACCACTGGGAGGAGACAGAGGTAGAGGATTGTAAGTTCCAAAGACAGCTCTAGGTTACATAGCAAGACTCTGTCAAAAACAAAAACCTTAGGCAATCAACACATGAAAAATCATGTGTTCCAAATACTAAAACATCAAGCCAATTATTATTAAGAACCAAACTTATATAACTATTACAAAATTGTGTTAAATGTAAACTATATTAAATCATTCTAGTTTGGAACACATTCAAATCAGGAAATTATTTCTAAATGTACCTGACACGTTTGTTGAATGAATAAAAAAAAACTGACCAAATAAGTTAATATTACAGTATGTTCTCTAAAATGTACTGACTTAGACACTTTAATATATCAACAAATATTTCATGTAATGTTTACAATTTATATCAGTGTGATGGTGTGATTGAGATGCCCTCCATAATTCTTGGGCACTGTCCCTAGCTGGTGGTTGTAAGATTAGGAGGCATGTCCTTACTAGAGAGAGTATGTTGCTGGGGCTGCCTGTGACAAAAGACAAGTTGTTTCTAGTGAGCTCTTTCAAAGCTTCCAGTTTGGGGTTTGAGATATGAGCTCTCAGTTACCCCAGACTCTATGTTTGCTGTCTCTCGCCATACTGTCTCATCAGTATCTACCCTAAACCTCTGGAGCCATAAGCCCCAAATAAATTATCCCTTTTATTATGTTGCTTTGGTCATGGTGTTTTATTTATTACAGTAACAGAAAACTATGACAACCAGCCTGTGGGCAAAATTAAAAAGACATCAATCAGCACACATCTCAAATGATGCTATCTGCATAATTTTTCAAAGAACTACGCTATTAGTCAATAGTGAGCTTTTACCAGGTAGAAAAATCTGACTAAAAGTTGTTTTATGATTGTTAAAGACTTACTTATATGTATGACTGGTTGTCTGCATGTATGTATATGCATTATGTACATGCAGTCTCCACAGGAGCAGGAGATGGTATTCAAAGCCTTAGAAGCACTGTGAGTCTCCTGTTGTGAATGCTGAGAAACAAACTCAAGCCCTCTGCAGGAGCAGCAAGTGCTCTGAACTCCTATTTATTATATTCAGATTTATTCAAGACTACACCACGAGATAATTCTTTTAACAATTTCCTACAGAATTCTTTCTACCCATAAGTAATTAAAGTGAAGCTATATATTCAAACACATGATATTATGTAAAAACAAGATGAAAATTCAATCTTTATTTAAAAATTAACACATTTTTTAAAGAGGGTAAGTTGGAACAGAAACTAAAATGTACATAAGTTAATAAATAACTGAACCATTTTTAAAAATTAACACAAAAATTGAGACTAGCAAAACAATGTGTACTTGTGTAGCCACATTATTAATATCACCCATTAACATAACCATTATTTTTTTTTCACCAGCAGGGCAAATGACCAGAACCTGCTGTGGAGGCAGTACCAGAATAAAGGGACTACAGACACCAAGTACTGAAAGAAAACTTACATTAAGTTCATCCAGGTGAAAAGCTGGCATTTGAAGAGCAACACAAGAATAAACAGGGAAGAAATACTGTCACAAGCTAAGAGTAAGATGGAACCAACTGTGATGAGAAGGAGAAGATTAGCAGTGGAAAACTGATGACTGTGTGTGGTACTTGGGCTTGCAAAAGACTGAGAAGGTCTCACAGAACAATGCATCAGTCTGCACAAAGCTAAAACCACTTGAAAACTTAAAAAAGAAAATTTATTACAGTCAAGAGAATGAAAAGACCACCACTAGCTAGAACATATTTACAAAGACCTATCTGATAAAAGACTACAATCCAAAGCATACAAGAAAAAAATTTAAATTTAATGAAAAAACTAAGTAACCCTATTTTTAAAAAAGGCAACAAAAGTTACCTAACTAAAGATATACTGACAACAAATAATTATATGAGAAAATGTTCAACACAATGCCACTAGAGACCTGAAAATTGAGAGAATGTGGTAATACAACATATGCCTATTAGGGTAACCAAAATAAAAGACAGACAAAACCAAATGTTGAAAAGTATGTGTATCAGAGAGCCTCTTATTCATTCCTTACAGGAATGTACACAGTTTTTGTTGTTGTTGTTGTTGATTTGTTTTTTGAGACAGGGTTTCTCTGTGTAACTTGGTAGACCAGACCAGCCTTCAACTCAGCCTCCAGAGTGCTGGGATTAAATGCTTATGCACCACCACCCAGCTTGCAAACCAGCTCTTATTTAAAATAAACAAACAAAAACAACAACAAACCTCTTTCCCTTCACTATGAAAGTCAATAGACTCTGGCATATACAATGAGATACCACTAAGCACTAAAAGGAAATAAAGGACTAAGGAGACTTTTTAAATGCATCATTCAAGCAAACATTGTCAATGTGAGCAGGCTACAAAGGTAAAACTAAGAAATCAGTGACTTGTCCGTAAGCAGAAAGGATGAATAGGCAGAGCACAGGAGGATTTTTAGGACAAAGTATTCAGCAGACTGCAATAGTTACATACGCGCCCAAAATTATACCTTTAATGCCACAGAATCAACTCACACCAAAGACATATGTAAGCTATGGGTTCTGGGTGGTAATGAGGTATCAAATAGTGTGGGTAACAAACAAATCTACCACTCTGTAAGGGATGTTGGTTGAAGGGAATGCAATGAGAGCCAGTACCACCTTATACTGCTGTTAACAATGTTTACACAATTTTGACACCTGAATATTTAAAAAACCTTTACTATCTTAAATTAACCTTCACTTTAGAAGAGCAATATGTGGTTGTATTTGCAAATATCAAAGAAGGGCTTTATTATAATAAAAATGTATCATTTGAGAATTTTAAGTTAAAAGTGTCACCGTGACTGGTAATGGCATGGCTTAAAAAAGGAAATAAATACATAGATATAAACTGGACTCCATCAGAAAATTCTGAACTTATGTTCTATAGATGCTAAAATGAGAAAAAGCTACAGAGTAGAAGGAAAAAAAAAGAAAGAAAGAAAAATCACACAACTCAGTAAAGAAAGCAAAGAATTCACAGACACTTCACAAAAGAAGAAAAGCAAAAGGCATTTTCAAGAATGTAGACTAAAACTCAAGAATGTAGACTAAAACCAGAATGAGAAATTAACTATGCTAGAACTGCTAAGGTAAGCTGACAAAGACTTGTAGCAATTGGAAGCAAAGTAATACAGCTACATAGGAAGTTAGCATATAAAGTTATGCACACCTATACCTATCATATGCCCCAGTAATCTCACTTCTAAATATTGATCTCAGGAAAATTAAAATTTATCCACACAAACTTTGTAAACATATATTTATTTATAAGCTTTCTATGCAGTCTCAAAAAGCTGCATACAAGAATCATCTTTCATTAAGCACACAGGTAAATCCATAAGCAAATGGTTGATACTCTTGAAACAACAGAGTCTGAGTTGGTTATCAACAAAAAGAACCAACTAATGTTGCTTCCAACCTGAATCAGAAGAAGCCAGAATCAAAGAAGCCAGTCACCACAAAGGTAATAATCTGTGACTCCAGTTACAGGACAGTTTAAAAAATACAAAACTACAGTGGAGAGAGCTGACCAGTAGTTAGTTGCTAGAGATGAGAAGACAAGGAGGGCATAATTATGAAGAGGGTATCACAGAGTATTCAGGAGTAAAGAAATTTTTCCACACTTAAGGTAGTGGTGATTGCATCAATATGAATATATGCCAACAATCAAAGAACTTTGTGTGGAAATAAAAGTCCATTTTTTTTTATATTCACTAAAAAGTTGGCAATAAAATTCTCAAGTTGGATCTGTCTATCATAAACTACAAATATACAAGTGTTGTTAAAAGAACTAAAATGCCAAAAAAAGCTAGAGTTGTTAAATAATTTCAACATATTAAACTATGTTGCAATTCAACATTGCAACAAACCAAGTTTGTATATTATTTCTGTGAATCCAGCTTTTTGTTCTTAAATTAAAAAAAAATTCAACTTTAGCTAAAGTAGAATTGATACAAAACAAATCTCTATTTTTCAGTAATAAAATCTGTTGATGCACAAATTATGTTTATAACTCACTGAAACTATTGACAAAGAAAAGGAACAGGACCTGATAAACAGCTGACAAAAGAATAACCCATTCTTTGTCCTTGAATTTATAAAAGTTCCTGTAGATGGACAAGAAAGCTGACACTGAACCACAACTCCTAAGATGGAAGACAATCTGCCAGAATATTCCATCCTCCAACACACATTTTTAACCACTAATATAATTCTCACTTTTAAATTTTAACATCTAAGGCAAAAATACAAAAAGCTGATTCAAATGTCTAGGTAAAAAAAGAAATTACCTAAAACAAAATGGTAAGTTTATAATTCTAAAGTTCCCCAAAACTGTAACAAAGCCATATAATTAGTAAAAAAAAAAAAAAAAAAAAAAAAAAACCAAAAAAGTAAAAAACTGAGGAATTCCTTAAGACTCAAAATTCAATAGTCTAAACAAACAAATCACTTCAATATCCATCTATCTATATCCATCCATCCAAGTTACTGTAAGCTTTTCAAAACTCTCTAAGAGTTTCCTGAATGTCATAAAACTGATTATTAGCTAGGTCACCATATTATTCTAATTACCATTCATTAACAGTTTAAGAATAAAGGTAGGAATCGAATCAAAGATACACCTATTGTTTTGTTTTGTTTTGTTTAGTTTTTCAAGGCAGGGTTTCTCTGCATTGCTTTGGAGCCTGTCCAGGAACTCGCTCTACAGACCAAGCTGGCCTTGAACTCACAGAGATGTGGCTGCCTCTGCCTCCCGAGTCCTGGGATTAAAGGCGTGCACTACCAACACCTGGTACTACGATATACCAATATTTTTAAAGCACTTCTTACTATAAAAATTTTCTTCCTGATTAATGGCTGTATTTTTCAAGAAGTAATTTTACTAACATATATACAACTTTAAGGCCTTCACAAAGCCCGCACAAACTTTTGAATTTAAAATCAAATATTCCCAATCCCAGTTGTCTAAAAGCTTCAAAGAAAAGACATCATTATATCAGATATCCAGTGCCATTCAAAAGAATATACCAAAACCCCTCCTTTCACTGACAGACTTCTGATGGCTTCCATCAGGTAAAGCCAAGATGCTACTCAAATCACTTTTAATCCCAACCCAGGAATTGGAGGAATCTAATATTGGGACAAATTTGAGAATCAAAGTAGAGATGCAGAAAGGTTTTGGGTACTATACTTTCATAATTTCACATATTAAGATAATGTTACATGTGAGGGCAAAGAGGAAACCATGTAAACTTGGTATTTCTTTAGAAGCATTCTTTTTGAGGAGGAACAAAACCACTTATTGTGTGTATAGGTGGTCAGACAACAGCTTGCCAGAGCCAGTTCTCCTTCTACCCCATGGGTCTCATGGACTGAATTTGAGCTGTCAGGCTTGGCAGCTGTATGACTTTACCAGAAAAGCCTTCTTGTCCTGCCTAAAAAGCATTCTTTTTAATTGTTCATTTTCTTCATTGTTTGTGTATATAATATAGTTGTTTTGCCTGCATATATGTTTGTGCATCACGTGTGCAGTGCAAACAAAAGCCAGAAGTGGGTGTCAGTTGCCCTGGGAACTGGAGCTATAGTTGTGAGCCACACATAGGTGCTGGGGATCAAATGTAAGTCCCTTAGAAGACCAGCTAGTGTTAACACTGAGCCAATCTCTCTAGCCTCCTAAAAAGCATTCTTATTTTCAAATATTCTTTCATTTCTGGGGATACAACTCAGTGGTGGAGCATTTGCCTAGCACATGTAAGAGATACTACAGCTTCAATCCCCAGCACTACAAAATGCTCTTTTAAATCTGTGTTAAACCCACATTAGAGAATCATGACTTTGGTGTACATTACAGTACCATGAAAAAAAAAAGGACGCTTTAAGGTTGGGGGGTGGGTATGAAAAGAGATACACAAGGCCTGTAAGACAGTTCCATGGGTAAAGGTGCCTAATGCCAAGCTGATGTGAGTTCATCCCAGGGACCCACATGATGAAAGAAAAAGAACTGACTGATGTCATTCTGTATGCTGTGAATACATGTTTCTCTTATTGGTTGATGAATAAAGCTTTTCCCACCAATGGACAAGCAGGATTTAGCCAGGCGGGAGATAAAAACAAGGACAGAGAAAGGTAGTAGGCAGAGTCTTGGTAGTAGGTGGACTCAGAGAGACACCATGTAGCTGCCAAAAAAAAAAAAAAAAAAAAAAAAACCCAAGAGACCCAGGCAGATACACAAATTAATAATTAAGAGATCTAGCCAATAAAAAGCCTGAGCCATCAGCCAAACAGTTTGTAATTAATATAAAGCAGTGTGTTTATTTGGGACTAAACAGCTGCAGGACCTGGTGGGACAGAAACTTCTATGCACAACACCCAGAAGTTGATCTCTGACTTACACATGCATGCCTTCAAACACATGCACGCCACAGACATACCCCTTACACACGTAAATATTTCTTTTCAAAAGGACAAAGACTTTTAAAAAGACTCTCCCACAGAGGAATTCCACTAAGAGCTAACATTTGAAAAGCAATCATTTCCAATGGCTAAGATATCAAGAGAGATGCTAAAAGCTATCATAATCATCACAAGTACTCACTGAAACTATGAGCACTGTTAACTGTTAGGTAACAATCTGGCTCCTAGAAGATACACTCAAATCTCAGAACAAAAACCAAAAAGCTGAGGGACACAATGACTCCAAATCACATGATGCACTTAAATGATTATTTAATAATAATCTGAGTAGATAAGCACAATCATGTAAGGACTTTGTGGCTATAAAAACAAGGTTTTTTCTACTTTGCTGATTCCTTTCAACAAATCACTGAACGGGGGAAGAATCAGAGTTGAACAAAGGCTCTTAATGTATCTATTATTCATTCAAAAATTCACTCATTCACATATCTACTTTTATTGGAAGAACACCAACACAAACTGTAACAGAAATGAGAGGAAGGTGTTAACTGTCTGGCTGTGTTTATAGTCCACTTAACAAGTTATGCAACAGTTGATGGGTACGACAGAGGAAATGTTAAACATCATTTTAAACCTGGCTTTTCAGACTACTTCAAAGCAGTAGCTATTCAACTTCTTAGGTGTCTCATATCCAACGTTACTCCACTCTAGTCTATAATAATCCATTTCCTTACCCTAGCTTCAATCATCACCTTTCTATGCTCAGTTTACTAGCACCATGCAATGTATCAAGAGATTTTACTGCCTAGCAGGCAGCCTTTTCTCTGATTCCTATTACCACCTTAAGCAACTCCAGTATCAAACAAAATATGTTCTCCAAAGTCCACCCCACATCCTCACTGCTACAGATAACTCTGAAGACCTCTTCTACTCTAGCCCACCTATACATTAAGCAAATGCAGACCTGGCTTCTTTCATATGTAGTATTTTCCTACTGCAAGTATTATTTTATCTTTGCTCTCATGATAAATCTTTAATAATCCTTTATTTTAGTATCTTGCCTTGAATTCCCCAGGCAAAGTAAGTTTTCCTTCAATTCTGACTATCCCATTAAAGCTTCTTTTTGGAAGGTACCCTGTCTCATGTTACGCTGGCTGAGAAAGAAAGGAAAACAAACAAACAAAAAACAGGAAAAACTTAGAATCTCTGTGTCTGAAACCATTGAAATTGAGGTAATAAACCTACAAAACAGCTACTGGAACACTTTCCTACCAGTAGTCCTAAGAGTTGCTATCACTGGATTTTAATCATGAATGCAATTAAAATTCTCTCTACACTGCTGTACATTTGCCTAACATGGAGAGGAAGACTCAAAGTTTTAATATAAAAGTCTTCTCAACTGACCTACAAACCAGTTCAAAGCTTAACTTTTTTTCCACTACTACCCTCACATAAAAATACCCTAAGTCATCTATAGATTTAATACAGTAGTTCTTCTCTCCTCAAAAATCTGAGAAAGTGGTTTACACAGATACAATGTTTTACCACATAGGATTGTTAAGACCCGCGAGAGCGTGGTCCCTGGAGCTCCCACTCAGAAAAGGCGCCCCCCCCCCCCCAAATTACTCACGAGAAGCGGTCTTGATGGAAATGCATAAGGTTCTTTATATTCCAGTATACTGGGGCCGTCAGCCATACACCATGCAGGGTAGAGGACTGAGGACCTCTAGCACAGAATTAGACAGCTTTTATAGGGTTACAGCAAAGCCTGTGCATCGTGAACCAATCACCTCGTAGCATTCAGTGTGGACCAATTACTTTAAAGTATCCAACCCCGCCCTTAGCCCAGGAAGTCTGCTTTCGCATAGGCTTCTGGGTGTTCATTCACTACCGTAAACATTAAAGTAGGTGACCGTCAGCTCGGGATTTAAGACTCCCAGCTTCCTGGGTTTTCTGGGGAAATAGGCTAAATTTTTCCTGTTAACAGGATAACAAATTTAAAAAAAAAAAAAAAAAAATAGAAACAAGGTATTTGTTCTACAAGTAAGACTTTGCATTTCCAAAGCAATTCAAAATAATTGTAACTATGGCCTCTTCAACATTCCAATTTCCTATCTGTAAAGTAAACTAAAGGAGGCCAGATCTACAGCCCAGGGATCCAATTATGTGAGCTAGAACCTTTAATACTCACAAAGGCAGAGAAGCGTTGCTTGACGACTGTAACTGCCTAAACCAGGGTCTGGAACATACAAGATCCTCAACGAACAGTTTTTTGAATTATGAAAAATGAGCGAGATGAATCTCCTCTTATATTCTCCCTTCTTCCCATTCAAAGAAAAATAGCATTCAAAGAACAAGATGCTTGGATAAAAGAACCCTGAAAGCCCACTAGAGTGCTCCATATATCAGTAAAAAATCTTCTAGATTTTAAAAGTTAACACCTTTATTTTTTAGCTTTAATCAATCCAAAGCTTTCTAAGTTCATTCATAAAATACATTACTCAATTAATACTATAGGGTATTAATGAAAGTATTAGTACCAATAATAAAAACCAAACCTAAGAGAACATGTTGAGTATTAAAAATAGATAACAATAAAGTCACATCAAAACTAGTTTCTTCTTGGTTCTGACATGAACAGTAAGTGGCACAAATTATGTTTCCAAGTCTTAATAACCTAAATGAGCATAATGTGGTGGCTCATATCTACAGTGCTAACTCGGGAGGTTTATGTCTGAGGCCAACCTGGGATATATAGGGTGACTCCATGTCAAAACAAAGAAACAACCCAACATGATTAAAGCCCAACACTTAGAAGAAGAAATTGAGCCAGAGGTAGGTGGATCTCTGTGGGTTTAAAGACAATTTGTTCTCCAAAGTGAGTTCCAAGCCAGCCAGGGTTACATAGCCAAACACTGTCTCAATAAATAAATACATAAATAAAGAGGGTAAAATTTGTAAGGAAAAGTTGAAACAAACCAAAGAAACAAACAACAAAACCCTAGATTTATCATACAATCTTTATTTAACTGAACAGTTAAGATTAAGAAAGTATAAATTATAAGCTCAGGTTCATTTGTACAAAATGACTAGCAGCAGAAGTAGGCTTTTCAGTGCTTTTCTCATTTCTACTTAATACTTTCCCCCTGCAGCTACATCTAAGTTACTTATTAAAGAGGCGCTCAAAAGGCAGGATACTTTCCTTACTGCAGGACAACCCTAGAGACTTGTCAGTTACATTCTGACTCTCTCCAACTTCATCATGCCCTGTTCCCAGCAACTACCAACTCTTGGACATCTCATTCACAGCAGATTATCAGTATCTTTACTCTAGGAGTTGATAAAGAATGCCCTGCTGACTATTAAAAGGAAGCCTCACTGGAATCCCACCATAAGACCGTAAGCATCTGCTACATATGATACCTGATGCTTTGTGCCTTAGGAGAAGAGCTAGGTGAGTATAACAGAGACTGGCTCAGAAAAACAAATATACTACCTGGTGTTTTAACAGAAAAACATGACATTCAGGCGTACATTTAGGCCTGCTCATTAACACTCTCTTCTTTTGAAGGCCTGCTCATTCTTTAAGTCCCAGTTTAAACATAGACATGTCTTCAAATAGCCCTAACTTGACTCATTTAGCTACTCTATTATTCTTCCTCTATCACGTTGTATTTTTTAACTAGGCATGCTCATTCTAAGAGTGGAGATCAGATATGTTCTGTTTACCAATATATTCCTTACACTCAATTCAGAACCTGGCAAACAGAAATACCTGGTATGTTGAATTCTGTCATGACAAACCATAAGGTACTTATGAGGCAATCACAAATTGGTATATAAAATTTCTTAAATAAAGAAAGCATTAAGAATATTTTTTCAGCCATGCTTTCAAAATTATTTGCTTTAGAAGACAGGGGAAAGAACAAACCTATGAGAAACTAAAGTGTTCATGCTTACTAAAATAAAGACTATTTTTCTTATGGGAAGCACAAAGGCCTCGTGCCCTGTGTTCTGTTGTATTCCCAAGCATCTCACTAAATTCTTTGGGCTCAGTTTCCTAACACAAAATATTATGGTGACAATATACAACCAGCACTAGACAAGAGATAGATAGCACTTGGAATGTTTGATCTTTCTTCAAGACTAGAAACTTATTTCTTAAATTAATAATCAGCTACTTTCTACAACAACTCTTTATCTACTCTCATCTATAGTAAAAGTTTTAACCAAAAAAAAAAAAAAAAAGTCAAGGTGTTCATCCCAACATCAAAGTACTAAAAACTACATCAAAAACAACAAACAAATTCTGATTCCATGTAAAAATTCAATTTCCTTTTCATTCCTCAATCTGAAAAGATGGGTCTTGATTACTTATACAATAGCATTAAAAGTTTACTTTATCAATGTTATGCAAATAGTTTGGGTAACTATGGGCAACAAGAAAATGAAATGTACTGAAATAATAGGTAATATTGCTTTCCATGTTTTATATTTAGCATTGCTGAAAAACATATTCACTGAACCAGCTGATACTTCCTACATCCAGAGACAAATATTTTGAGCTACTATACACTGACCTCCCCTATCAACAGTTCTCTCTTGACAGTGGCCCATTTGTATAGTAACATTATTTGAAGCTATTATTTTCCCTCTAGGAATAAAAGTAAATATAAATTAAAAAAAGAAATTGAAGATGCTAGCAGAGGTTCAAAACTTAATTCATTTGACATACAGAACAACAAATGTGTGTAGTCATTAGACACCTCATTGAAAACAGCTGGTTGGGGGGGTGGGATAACATTTCAGATGCCTGGAGACATAAGATTATGTGTAAGAAGAAAATCCAGAATGGAATGTATATGCTTTCAAGTTTTTAATTTAACATTTAGAATAAATCAACATGAATACATGTCCTTAAGAACATACTGAGGATAGACTCCTCATGAACATGATTCTCTCTCTGCCATGGAAGATACAGCAAAGAAGAAGCTATGTGAAAAGCAGCCAAACAACCCTTCCCAGGAAATGCATCTATGGATATCTTACATTTTGGACTATACAGCATCTAGAGCTGTGAAAAGTAGCTGTTTAAGCCATCTGGGACATGGTATTTGTGACAGCAGTCCAAGCTGATACAAGTTATGGGACTGCAATAAGCCTAAATATTCCCTTTAACATTTCTCATGGAGGTTTATTCTAATGACTTATATGTACTTAATCATATTTCACAGTACAAAAATTATTCACTTACACAGTGACCTCATACTCTCCCTTCTCTTCTCTTTACTTTTTCCATGAGCCAGTTTTCAAAATTCATGATTGTAGATTTTTTTGAGTCTGTGGCCAAGTTACAAAGCATTGTTTAAAATAATAATAGTATTACAAATTGTACCTTTTAACCAACTCTTACTAAATAAAACCCTTCACCAATTCCTTAGTATACAAGGATCATGTCAAGTATCTTTTCTCATTTTCAAAAGACAGATTATTTAATTATTACATTCAAATAACCTGAAAGCCCCAGCCACTAGGGCTGGGCCTAACATACAAAAAAGTAATGATCATTACTGTCATTACTCCCTGACAAATGTTAACATAACTGTCCTAATTTATTTCTCCATCATTCTTGATTCCACAATCTAAGAACTCAAGTGTTCCAATCCTCCACCCTTCAACACTTTTAAGCAAAACACTCATCTTTCCTCTTTCTCGTAATGTCTAAACTTCTTGATTAATCTTCCTTATACCCAACAACTATCTATGTTTCCTCCTCAACATTTATCCCTTGATTCTGCTCACTTTTTCTCTGAAACATAATGCTTATTCCTCAGGGCATAACACCAAATAACAAATCTCCATGACTAGTTCTGAGTTTTCAAGTTTATCTACAAACACATACTTGTATTTGAGAGTCTTACGACTCACAAGTAAAATGACTTCTTCTAAGGTATTTTCTAATGATAAAAACTGTCACTATAACCTAAAACAAAACTTACCCCATCCTTTACTTGCTACAAATCACTTTTTATTCTGACATCGCAGTACTCTTATTGGATGTTCTACAATCTGAGATAACTAATCTTGCCTGCATTATTTCCAAAGCTCTAACATCATTTTCTCTTTTCCAGTCTCTCCTTTTACTCAGAATTTTCAAGATGTTCTTCTGATTCTAATAAACACCCACCCAATTCTACATTTCATCTCACCATGTTTTGTAATCTCCAAACACTGTTATACTGTCATCCATTTGTACCTTTTAAACCCTGCCACTGTTTAATTTAAATTCCTTAGTAAGGCAGTCAAATTTTCTTAATCTTTTCCTGTGCTCTTTGCTATATAATAATTAAATAATCACACATTTATGTTCCTCAATTAACATTCGCCTTTGCTCTAAGAGTAACCAGTTGTTCCTTTGTAAAACTGTATACTATTTCTATACTGGAATGCCTCCCACAGTGTTTGGATACGTCTCTCAATCTTTCTTTTATTAAAGACTGCACTAAATTTCCCTCTTTCTCATGAAATCTTACAGTTTAGGTTAAATTTTCTTTCACATAATACCTAAGCTATTATCACCTTCGCAACTCATTTGCCATTTAATGTATGGGGTTTCACACTATTAGTAAAAGTATACCATCTCTCACATCAAAGTAAAAAACAACCCTAGACAGAGATTGTATACACTATCTGTGCATCTAAGTGCATTTTTATTGAAAAGAAAGCACTGGTATGTAACAAAAATATGACTGCATGACAAACATAATCCTATTAATGCTATGACATCCTAATATACCTAGCTCATGTAATCTCTCCATCCCACCTTCCAGAGAAAGAAATTCTAGAAGCTGGACAGGAAGAGAAAGCTATTCTTGCAACCCTACAGTGATGACTCATCAAGGAACGAACCATCAATGAACACTGAAACCACCACACAGAAGCTTCTGTAAGAATAGGACATTCATACAGTATCAAAATATCACTGAACAGATTACTTAGGAATTACAAAGGGAAAAAATGGTACCTTTACAGTGAAGAAATCTGGCGGACACCAAGTGATCAAAGTTAACATCACCAATAATGGGATAAACTGACAGCATGTGCCTCCTGATGTGATGCACTGAGGACACAACATCACTTATGTATTATTCCTGCCAAAAATGCACAACCTGAAACTAGTCATGAGGAAACAATCAGACAAACCAAAAACTGAGGGACAATCTATAAATCAACTGACCTACAACCTTCAAAATTGCCAATGTGCAGGCAGACGAAAAGTCTGAGGAACTCAATGTGTGATCCTGGATTGGATCGTAGATCAGAAAAAGATTACTATAGAGGACATCACTGATACATAGGACAACCAGTAAGATCTGAATACGGATGATAGCGTGGTACTACACTAATGTTAAACTGTCAGGTTTTCTTTATGCCTCTTTGGTTACATAAGAGAACGTCTGTATTCAAAGGAGAACTGTTACCAAATAATTTAGGGTGTATAAAATGTAAACCTTATTTACTAACTGTTCAATAATAATTAAAATAAATAAAAATTAGTAACAGAATGACTTGGAAAAATGTGGCAAAATGTATAGGTTAGAAATATGAGTTCATTTTACCATTCACAAAACAATTTTGCCACCCCCCCCCCAAAATGTCCTACAGCAAGACATTGTAGTAAGGATATTTCATAAATTGAGTTTAGTTTTTCTGCAGTTTTGTTCAATGAAAACACTTTATAATGATAACCACAAATTTATCTTTAAAAATTTCATATTTACCACAAAACTTAGCTAAAATGAATAGTCTACTTCAATTAGTGAAAGTCAGAATACTTTTAAATAATAGTTTTCTTATTTTCAAATATACAGAAGACAAAGCTAAAAAAGGCTAGTTGAAATACTTTTAAAAAGAATTATCTATAATTAACATTTAATAAATGAGCACTTGTAATTCACCATTTTCTTCATTTTTATATATCCGTTAAAAATGACAAACTTCCTCTCTTCTCAACTAACATAAACTGTGATTTAGCTAATAGGTTTTTAGTAAGGTTTTACAATACAGTGACATGTTAAATATAGGCTTCCTGTAGCCTTGAAAAGAATGTTCTAGTCAAAATGCAAAATGGTGTAAGGATTCTCTATAGTCAAAATTGTATTAGCAACAGTCCTTTAAATTGGGTACCTTATTTATGAGATGTTCAGTAACAACTTCTCTTAGTCCAGTGTAGAGCTTTTCTCCATGTTTATGCAAAACCATTGTATATGCATTTCTATAGAGCTCCTCAAAACTAAGACCACTGTTATTCTTACGCTGGATTTCTTGAATTGCATTTTTCAGAAGGTCCCAAATGCTGTTTACATATTTTTCATCCATGGTCATCTGCAATATCCAAGAAAGAGAAGGGAAAAAAGGTTGAGAATATTTCTTTATTTGTCCATATCGTAAGTATTTTAACTATGACTACAAATCTATATGGTTTGTAGAGACATTAATAACTATTTTATTTTAGCAAAATAAGAGATACATTTGAAGTTGCTTGAGCTAATAAACATTCTAGATGATTTTTACACCATTTCCTCACTTGAATGCTTCCTGTTGCACTGAAAAATATAAACTAGGAGGCACTATACAACCTGACCATATCCATCAACGTTTTTGGTTCTATGCCAGCATAATCTGTTAATTCTTACACTACAATTACAGTACAGGAACCAGAAGTAAACACCACAAATGCAGGATGCCAGGCCCCACCCCAGGCCTACAGAAACTGCATTTTAACACAAAGTCTAAGCAAACTGCACATGCCCAGTCAACTACTAAAGGATCTTTTTTTTTTTTGACCTTTGTTATCATCACTGATTTTCTGTCTACTAAATAACTCCTATTTACATGTAAAATGATTACTTTCCATCTTAAAATCAAATCTTCACAATTCTAACTCATTTCCACTTACAATGAAATAATTAAATAGCAAAGGATTGGAATGGTTCTTCATATTCAGCATCTCCAAGTTCCATTTTACCATTATATTTTTAATCTACAACAATAAATGACTTTTATCTCTACCATTTCACTAGAACTGTGAAAAAGTCAGTGACTCCTACGTGCATAAATCTAACTGTCTAAGTTGCAGATCTCATTTTACTACACTTACCCAGCAGTATTTTGAAAGAGCTCACCAATTATACTGTTTAAAACAAAAACTTCACTTGCCTTCCAAGCACTATAGCCACTTATTTTTCTTCCCATTTCACTGCTTCCTACTTTTTACTTTGCTTTTGGTTCTTACCACCATCTCTAACCCTAGACTCACATTCTAGAGATCTAATTTATTTCTATGACTTACTCTCCAGTTCCCTATATCCTAGCCTGACCTGTTTTTTGAACACTAGTGGTAGGTATGTCAGCTGCCTACTCAATGTTCCTATAAGCGTCTCAGACTCCTCAAGTTTGAAAGACAAGTCCTAATCTTTTCCCCACACTCCACTTGCCCTGTAGTCTTTTCCAACTGAACAAATGTCTACTTCTTTCTTCCAGGTGCTAAGTGCAAACATCATCACTCCAATTCCAACCCTAAATACACACAAATCTTGTTCCCTACTTTCAAAATACAACAGTTCCATTAATAAATACATTCGTGGTATTAAAAAAAAAAAAAAAAAAAAACCAACAACAACAACAACAACAACACAAAACACCATTTCGGCCAGGAGGTGTTGGTGGCACACATCTTTAATCCCACACTTGGGAGGCAGAGGCTGGTGGATCACTGTGAATTTGAGGCCAGCCTGGCCTACAAAACTCCAAAGCTACAGAGAAACTCTGTCTCGAAAAACAAAACAACAACAAAAAACGAAAAACAAAACAAAAAACAAGAAACCAACCATCATCTCTGAGATAGTTCTAAAACTAACTACCATCTCTCAGATAGTTCTAACAGCTACTTCACAATTCTTGGCCTGCTTCCACAAACTGATCTCCTGAAAACAAATCAAATCATGTCACTTATCTGTTCACAACCCTCAAATGACTTTTCATATCCCCTGGAGTTAAAGTCAAAAGCTTGCAAGGTTCTCAGACAAACACTTACTTGATCCCATTCATCTGAACTTCATCCTTTCGCCCATGTTCACTGTGCTCTCCGCATACCTACTTCCCAACTATTCTTTGGAATACATAAACTCCACTTAGTTTTTGTCTTTCTTGCCCTCTCTGGAATGTTTTTTCCCTCAGACATATATGGAATGTCTCAAACCTTCCAGATGACAATGAACTGTTAAGTGACCATCCTATTTACAATACCAGCCTCCACTCACTACTGACCCCCAAATCTACCCCTACTATTTTTCTTTTTCATGTTAGCTTCATGGAGATAAAAATGTTTGAAATAGCCCCTAAATAACACTTGGCACACAACAGGTATTTGTAGCTGCTGATACTTGATGTGTAACCCTTTTGCATTCCACACATCTACTCAGGTCAGTAACTAGAATTTTCTTAAGTGGGGCGATGATTAGAGCCAGAGGACAAACAAGTTACTTCTAATATTAACACTCAAACAAGCAAAAATAGACACAAAGAAGTTACACAGCTTACCCCAAATCACCAAACAGTACAGGATTCAAACCACTGGACTCATCTTACATTTCACATGTCAAGTAAATCAGACCACAAGTCACTGATTATCTCAACAATCACAATATGCTACACTAGTGAAGAACATAGGTTTTAATGTCGGGTGTGGGCGTGGGGGGTCCTTGATTAGTATCATGGTTTTCTCACTGTCAAGCCACAAGACTTTAAACAAATCATTTAACTCCTTTATAACTTGATTTTCTCATTTCAAAAACAGATCTAAGAACATTATTTATCTTGATCTGATTCTTACATGATTTCAAACCCAGTTCAGGTACTGAACTCTCCCAGATTTTATTCCTTGCCACACCAAAATTGGGCATCTTCAGATCGTTCTTTCAGATCATTGTAGTGATCTATCTACTACTACAATCCCATATTTCTTTGTAACTATTATTTCACTCCACTTCTTCCACTGGACCATGAGAATACTGAGGGGTTTGTCTTTTGCTTCAATGTTACTTTAGTGGTAGTAAACCAATGACTGACAAATGAAGGTTGCTTTAACTACTATTACACTAATGAATTTTGAAAAAGTGAACCAGTAGTAGACACTAGGATAATGGAAGAACATTGAACATGCTTATCTGTAGCAATCAATCTAATTTTTAAAATATTCAAATGTGCAAATAAGGAATAGTACAGGGCAAACAACAGGCTCTAAAATTTCCTATCAGGCACTATTTTCATATTTACATGTTTATCTTACCAATTATCAGACTCCAGAAATCTATTGTACCAGTGCTTTCATTAAGTGTTAGCTGGAAAGAATTAGTGGACTGAATAAGCCATTCAGGAAAGGATCATAAGAACAATACAACAAATGAAACAGTCGCTAGATTCCTCCATATTTTGGTCCTGGCAATAAGCACATCCACCCTGGTAAAATAATTTTTACCAGAAAGTTTTATCTTTCACTCGACACTTATTTTAACCATAGAAACATTAGGCTATACTTTACACAGGATGTGAAAAAAAATCTTAAGGTTCTAATCTGTACATTAAAAAAAAAAAATCCTTTAAAGTTAACAATCTAAACTATCTGAGAATTTGAGGAATTTCATTCATAACATTTGTATACTTAAATTTCCCAAACTACAAACAAACTCAGGAATTTTTTATAACCAAGGCTTTAGGGGGACAACGCACATTCACACATGCACGTGCACACACACTATTCCACTTAATGCCTGTTATGTAATTACAAATACATCTACTGCCCCACCCCAAGAAGTTCAAGCTACAGAAATAAAATTCCTTCAACAAGAAAGAAAAGCTTATTTTTAAAGGAAAGATATAATTAGGTATATAATTATTCTTAAATACTTTATTTTCCCTCATTAGGCAATAGCAATAAAAATTACTGTCGTTTTTTTTAAAAAACTGTAATGCTGGCTGGGCAAGAGTGGCATATGCCTTTAATCCAAGGACTTGTAAAGCAGAGGCAGGCAGATCTCTGTGAAAGCCTGGTTTACAGAGCTAGTTCCAGACAGCTAGGGCTGCTGCACAGAGAAACCATGTCTCAAAAAACAAAATATTATTTCAAATGGCATAACCTCCAAAGGCCTGGTTTGAAAAGGTGTTTATTACATACTTATGCATCTTGAAGGTGCTGCAATTATTAAAAGTTTGGGTAGAACTTCATTATGAAACAAGTTAAAACTAAGATGAAGAGAACTGTATTTTTTGCTTCCTCTATGCATAAAGTACAAAAAGTTTTCAGTCTCTTGTGAATAATATTTTATCAGAAATTTGCAACAGGGCACGTGCGTCTGTGTACCTGAAATTCCAAGCAATTCAGAATGACATAGCCAGTATGTATGTATGTATGTACGTACATACATGGGGAAATGTTTGAGCTTAGTTCTAGCTTTAGCCTCAATGAGGCTTCCTTAGTATACTTAGAAATCACAGTAATCTTACCATTTACAATGGAAGCATTAATTACTAAGGCACCTCCCACTTAGGCTACAAACACCTCTGACTAGTAAGGTGGTCTCTCCTTTGTTATTGTATGCCCTATAATATATATTCACATGGCATGATGACTAGGTGACATTAGCTAATATTGATAAAGGATCCTACTTGATGACAGGATTCAATGAGATATAATATCATCAATTACCTCATTTCTCTAGCACTAATCCCTTAAATAATGTCAACCATCAAAAACACAGCCAAAGATCCAAACTTTGAGGCAAAAAGCATAGTGGAAAGACACTGATTAAACAAGTTATTAAAATTTCCAACCTTGGCTTTCCTCATCTGTTTGTGGTGAAGAAAAGAGATGATGTACTGAATGCCAATTAAGAACATTTATGAAAGCACAATGAACACAGCCTTTGCCTAATAAATATAAATGTTTCTTCCTTTACTGAACAAGAGAGCATTGCTAACAGTATAAAATCACTGATGTTTGCTTAAATTATTTTTAAAATAGAGACCATTTGGGAATAAAAGTGTGCTGCCAAGAAAAAAATTAAAATAAAACAAGAAAATCACCTCAATAACTTATGCCATGAAGAAAAAAAAATAATCAAAATACAGCAGCCTGGGACAATTCCATGAAAGTACAAAAAAATAAGTCTATCTACATCCAAATGGCCCCTAATATTAACTTATAGAACAGCTACACTTACAGTAAAATAAATAAATAAATAAATAAATAAATAAAAGTTGAATCAATAGGAGGTTCAATTATGCCTAGGACTTCAATCTTTAGCACATGAGTAGGATGCTCAGGTATCATGTTGAACATCTGGAAAATTTGGAACTTACTTTTCAAAAACAGAAAATTATGCTTCTAGAGTAGTCTATCAAAGTCCATTTGTTTATAGATCTTACCATTATTAATTCTACTTCAATTCTTTGGATGATTTTAATATAAGAAGCATTTAATAATCCAAAATGACCACAGCAGGAGGCAATCATGTAGACATTCGTCCCTAGCATCTATGGAAGACTGATTCCAGAATCCTTAGGGATACCAAAATTTGAGAATGCTCATACTTTTAAGTCATTTCTAGATTACTTTAATATTAATGCAATATAAATGTTACACTATTAAGTTCCTGCACTGTTTATGGACTACAAGTACAGTCAGTAGAGACTTAATAAAGATGCCTTGAGTGAATAGACTGTCTTCCCACTGAAGCACAAAGCTGGCCAATACCTCACCAACAGTCTTTTTTTCATAGTTGATACAAAAAAAAAACATAACCGCAGAGTAGTTGTTAGAAAAAAAATACATGAATGCATGACTTAAATTCACACTTCTATAATAAAAATAAAGTCGTAACGATGACATTACCATTATCATTTTCCCCTTTAGCTGAAATCACTAGTTTTTAAAATAAATAAAACAGCCTTTCCAAATAAAACCTTTATGAACTATAAGACAACACCAAATTATAGCTATACTGGAAAATCAATTATACATAAGCCAAAGGAAGAAACAAATTAAAGTATAATTTGCCACTACTATTAGCTTGGTCTTTGAATGGACCTAACTGTAATCAGTTATGACAGCAAAAGACCCACCACATACATATATTACAAAGATATGCTGTGGAATCTACTTAACCTTACCTAAAATGGTCAGTTCACAAAAAGAAGTATGCAAGAACTTGGCTAATTTCCCCACTGCTTTATACAAAAATTTAGCCACCATCCACGTAATACAGCATTTCCACTTTGGAGAAAAAATTGAATTCTGAAAGGTTAAATAATGTCTGCAATGTGAGACAAATGTTTTACATAAATTCCAAGAAGAGCACACAAGCATTATTTCCTAGATTTACACAGAAAAAGAGCTAGAATTTGTCTAAGGTAAAACCTCTTCATTTCACAAAATAAGAAACAGACTAAGTGGCTTATCAAAAACTACAGAACTAATTAGAACAATGAAGGAGCCCAAGTGCCCCTCCATTGTATCATGTCAACTCAAATTATCAAACCTCTCTATACTAGAAATTCATAATTAAGGTCAGAATTAACAATGAATTACTATAGTTACATGTTAATTTCAGTCTGGTCCACAGAAACAAGCTTTTAACAATACCAACAACAAAAAAAAAAATCAGATGTTATTAGTTGTTTTTCCATAATTCAAATAAGGTGCAAATTCCTAGGTGAAAACACCTTGTCTAGTTCTTCAATTTCTTCATCTGTTAAATTAATAACCAATTTTCTCTAAAGTTCTTGTTATGGTTTGAGTTTGTGTGTCTGCTCCAAACCTCTTAATTTGTTGAATATATCAATACTAAGAACTGAAGCCTACAAGATGTAGGTTATAAAGGAGGACCCCTCATGGGTAGAATTAGGTAACTTTATGCTTGATGAAAGGAGTTAAGCCCCTTGGCCTTTTGCTATGGCCAAAAGAGGAAATAGCATTCTTCTCCTCTGGAGTATGTGACATCAAAGTATCATCTTAGGAACAATGAACAGACTGCCAGATAACTGAACTTGGGACTATCATGAGCGTGGACTTTCCAGCCTCCAGAATAGAGAAAATGAGTATTTGTTCTTTATATATTGACCAGCCTACGATCTGCTGTTACAGTTACTTACGCAGTCCTACATAGCTTTTTAAAATTAGGAGCTAAGGAGATGACTCAGTCCATAAAATGTGTAAGGACTAAGTCTGGATCCCCAGCACCCATGTAAAAGGCTGTGCATGGCAATGCATACCTGTAACCCCAGTACTAGGAAGGTAGAGACACAAGTACCTCTGGAGCTTTCTGGACCATCAATACAGCTTAGTCAACGAGCTCCAGGTACAGAGAGAGTACCTGTGTACTGGCTATTTTTATGTTAACTAGACATAAGATAGAGTCATCAGAGAAGAGAGCCTCAGTTGAGAAAATATCTCTGTAAATTTGCATGTTAGGCAAGCCTATAGATGATTTTATTATTATTAATTAGTGATTGATGGGGGAGGGCCCAGACCACTCTGGGTACTATCCTGGGATGGTGGTCTTGGGTTCTGTAAGAAAGTAAGCTGAGTAAATCATGAGGAGCATCCCTCCATGGCTTCTTTATCAGCTCCTGCTTCCGGATTCATGCTCTGCTTTGAGTTCCTGTCCTGCCTTCCTTTGATGATAAACATGGTATAAATGTGTAAGTGAAACAACACATTTGCTCCCCTAATTGCTTTGGCCATGGTGTGTCATCACAGCAACAGTAACCTTAACCAAGATAATCTGTCTCAAAAAATAAAGTGGAAAAGAAACTGAAGACAAAGAACTTGGACCTTTGCATTCCACAAGAATGCATACATGCATATATGCATGTGGACGGACGGACACACACACACACACACACACACACACACACACACACACACACACACACACCTACCTACCTACACCTACCTCGCTTAGAAGAAAATAGTTAAATGTAGCTAATTTAATTCATTTAAAAACTACACTTCATGTTTCAGTTACATATTCCAAGAGAACTCTTTAAAACTCATTTCACTGTTTACTACTTTAGTATACTGTCATTTTTTTTTTTTAGTAGTAATTAATGTTAACTTCAAGGAACAGTCTTTCTAAGTACATACTTAACATACATTACATTGTTCAGCATACACTGTAGTAAGTCCCATGACTCTTAGATTTGTCACCAGCCAATAATTTTGTTTTGTTTTGGTTTTGGGGACAGGGTTTCTCTGTGTAGACCTGGCTGACCTGGAGCTCAAAGAGATCAGCATGCCTCTGCCTCCTGAGCACTGAGAATAAAGACATGTTCCACCACCACCCAGCTATCAGCCAATAATTTAAACCCTTTCCAATATATTTCTATTGAGAACGTGTATTATTTCCGAATCTAGAAAATACTTAACAACGTACATATGTAGTATAGTATGCAAGATCAACCTGTGTTGATGAGCTACATGCATGCATGCTGGACAGCTATGAATATGACCCAATACTTCTATAGATGACAATGCCACATAGCAATGTTCAAAGGTTGGACAGTCCTGGTAGTCTAATGGAAAACATTATCTTTTTGAGTCAGAGACTTGGATATGAATCCTACCTCTATCCTTTTCTAGGTGTTCATGTAATATTACATACTTTTAGTGGACGTTCAGAACTCCCAAGCACATTTAAAACATGAGGGAAAATGTCAACTAAAACTTGTTTTTAGGATTTGAGATCAGTCAAAATATTTATAACAAAATCCAGAATAAAGTAGGTGTTCAACATTTAGCAGTTTACTAATCTTATGAAGTGACTTTTCTTTATTGGACAGGGAAAGTAACTGGATATAAAGAGGAAAACAATGTTTATTACTTGAAGAGAATATATCAGTAGCAGAGGCTAATGGTTCATCAAGAGCTATTTTAAAAAATAACTTGCAAGCAGTGTGTTAAAGAATCCCTCTTGGTGATGCTGCCTTGATGGTTTAGAAGAGTACCTCCAAGAAAGCTTGTATTTTCCAAAGAATGTAAAGATTGCCCTTTGAAGTTTTTGTTTACTTGCTCAGCAGTAACATTTTTCATTTAAAAAGCAAAATAAGTCCTCTCCTTTTTCTCTAGATTCTAAGCTGTAAATGCATACAAGTCAAATCAACAAATTTTATTTAATTACTTAGATTTTACTTGGCTTTAAAATTTAAAGGCACACTTTCCAGTAGCAAAATCATGAGCTACTTAAGACAACTAAAAGGCTAGTTCTCAATTTCCCATTACCTAGTTGGGCAAGTAGGGCCCTGTTAATTAGGCTGGTGATTAGTGATGTTAAGGCAATGGCTAACATTTTTAAGTTAATCCCCTACTAATGGCAATAGAGAAGAAACTCTAAATGACCATGAAGGACAACTCTGATGATACCCTTCTACTACAAGCCCTCCAGTCCTCTACAATCTATGTCTGTGACTACAGTAAACAGTAAACATTTTTAAATGAAAATTCTAGTCTTACAATTAGCAACTCTTTAAAATCTCCCAGTTACACCACTATTAGAAAGAAATTTTTATACTATCTCATTTACTCCTTATAATTAGAATCTGAGAAAAACTGTCCTTCAGTGTGCCATTTTATATGAAGAAATGAACTAAAAAATATTGATTGTATTATTTCATTTACTGGATATTGCCTACTCTATGTTGTGTACTATTATAACTATACTGATGAAAATCAATTCATAAAGACTTGATGCTTCCTCTAAAAGAAAATTAAACCCCTAAATAAAGAGATATAGACCACTCTATCAGAAATGTTGGCCATGAAAACAAAATGAAATTGGTAATGAAGAAGAAAAAGAGTTTCTTGCTTCTCAGAACAGACGCCAAGAGTTGAATGATAACTGAATAAAAAGATTGCTGAAGAACTTCCATGTCCTGACACTGGTTTACCTAGTATGTAGAGTGTGTGTGTGTGTGTGTGTGTGTGTGTGTGTGTGTGTGTGTGTGTGTGTGTGTGTGTGTGTGTGTTGGGGGAAAGAAGGGCTGGACAATTGTTAGATTTCTTTAAGAGAGGTAAGAGAATTCTTTTGGTGGTTTGGGGCAGTGAGACAGGGTTTCTCTGTTTAACAGTCTTGGCTGTCCTGAAACTTACTCTGTAGACCAGGCTGGCCTGAACTCACAGAAACCTACCTTCATTTGCCTCCTATGGGCTGGGGTTAAAGATATGTGCCACCACGCCCAGCTGAACATTCTTACTGAACATTTTTAAGGACAGTGATTAGAATTCTGAAGCTGGAGAGATGGCTCAACAGCTAAGAATACTGGCTGCTCTTTCAGAGGACCTGGGTTCAATTCCAGCACCTACAATGGTAGCTCACGACTGTCTGCAACTCCAGTTCCAGGGGATTCAACACCCTCATACATGCAGGCAAAAACACAAATGCACGTAAAATAAAAATAAAACAGCTGCGCAGGAAAGATTAGAAATGTACTAGTCAGGTATACATACAAAATGGTTCAAGTCACTGCGTGTCTAAATTAGTGACCATTGTGTTTCAATTTTCTTCAGTACATCACAACCTAGAAATATGAGCAATGAAGGGGTAAAAAAAAGGCTGTCCAGGGTAGGCACTGGGCAAACCCACAATCTACCTGAGAACTAATACCAAAAAAGGAAGACAGGAAAAATAACTAAAACAAACAAACAAGAAAAACAGTAAGTAGTTTCAGATCTGTAGTTCTCAACTTTCCTAATGCTGTGATCCTTTAATATAGTTCCTCATGTTGTGGTTACCCCCAAGCAGAGAATTATTTTCGTTGCTACTTCATAACTGCAATTTTGCTACTGCTATGAGTCATAGTAAATATCTGATATACAGATGGTCTTAGGAGAACCCCTCAAAGATGGCAAGACCCACAGGTTGAGGACTGCTGCTTTAGAAAACATTTATTTAAAAGTTTTAGGTTTTATACACATAGCAAATGAGTGTTTATAAAACTGTGTGGAATGACTACTGGAAACTTTCTCATGAAGCCATACCCCAAGAGCCAGTAGCATTCCCGCACAGAACCCCAGAGGTACCAACCCTATTCTGACTGTATTCTTGGGTGCTCCACAAATTGGTTCTGCAGACTTTCAGAAATGCTAAGCTAGGGCTTGTATAAAACAGGGAGGCAGAGTACAGCACTAAATAAATATACAGAACTTTAATCTACCTACCAAAAAAGAAATCACAATTTTAATATTCAAATTTTGGCAAAATCATGACTCACTATTGACATAATTATACTTAACTGTGTACTAACTAAATTCTAAGCTTTACTTTATCACGCAAGATGGCTCATAAGGCAGGTCCTTTTAGTGTTCTCATTTTATAGAGAAAACTGAGGCTAATTTAGGAGGCAGTACAAGCTATAAAGTGGACCTGCTGTTCAAACCACAGCAATACAGAGCACACACTCTAACTGCTATTCTCTCAGCCTCTTTGCTTTTTAGCCACACAACACGTTGTATGTTGAATGCTGCAAAAGTAAGAGTTCCCCAGGGTCTACCCATAATTTTATCCTTACTACTAATAAAGAAAACAGAAACAAGAACTACTTTTTAACCTATTAATAAATAAGAAAGATGTATTTGGCCAAGATTCAAAGAAGTCAAACAACCTTGAAGTGTATACTTCCTAGTCACATTCACACATAACCAGTTATAACCTGGCTCTCAAGAAAATTGAACTCTCAAGCCCTCACTTGTAAAACAGACAACACTAAGATAGCATAGAACAGTGATTCTCAACCTTCCTAATGCTATATATAACTCCTTTTAATACAGTTCCTCATGCTGTGGTGACCCTCAACTATAAAACTATTTTCATTACTACTGTGTAACTAATTTTGCTACTGATTTTTATTTTTTTCTTTTTGGCTTTTTGAGACATGGTTTCTCTGTGTAGTTCTGGAGCCTGTCCTGGAACTCCCTCTGTAGACCAGACTGGCCTTAAACTCCCATAGATCCACCTGCCTCTGCCTCCCAAGTGCTGAGATTAAAGGCTTGAGCCACCACTGCCTAGCCTGTTACGAATTTAAATGTAAATATGAATTTAAATGTAAATACCTGATATGCAGAAGGTCTTAAACAAAGCCCTGTAAAAGGGTTGTTCGACTCCTAAGGGGGTCACAACCACTCCAGGTTAGGTTGAGAACCACTGATATAGAGCTTCAAGAAAGAAGTTTAGACTGCTCAGCACATGGAAAGCAATGAACAAGTTTTAGCTGTATTTCTACCTCTCTGGATATTCATTACATAATATACTTCAACTCTATTCAGCTCAGTAATTCTAGAATGGATTATGCAGTCTAAGCCACATTCTGTACAGAGAAAAACAAGAATTTCCTAAAGTCAGTCAAAATTCCTGATAGTAGGTAATGATTAAGCAAACATAGGAATTATAAAGTACCAGTGACTAAAAATGTTTTCAAAAATCTAACCATATGCACTGTAAGAAACCATTATTAAAAATGAATACAGGGAGCTGGACTTAGTGGTTAAGGCCTCTTCTTGTCAAAAGACCTGGGTTCAATTCCCACACCAGGCACCAAGCTCAAATGTGGTAAACAGGCACGCATGCAGGCAAAACATTAATGCACGTAATAAAACTAAAACTTAAAAAAATTTAAAAATAAATATAGGGATGGGAATATAACAGTTCAGTGTTGAGTGCTTGTTTAGCATATCTATCAGACTCAAACATCAGAAAAAGAAACCAAACCACAAAAAGACAACATAAAAAAATAAAACTCAACTGGATTATAGGAAAGTGATATGAAACATTAAAGAAATTAATATTCTTTATTTCAGAGTGGTAGGATTATTGAAATTGTTTTCTCTTTTCTTCTGTCCTGGAACTATCTCTGTAAACCAGGCTGGCCTCACAGAGATCTACCTGCTTCTGCCTCCCGAGTGATAGGATTAAAGGCATGAGCCACTATAAAATGCTGCTATGAATGTAAAGGCATACACCACTGCTCAGCTTATTGGAATTATAAGCATGGACATTTATCAAAATTTCTATCATTAGCCTGTTACCACTTCCATGATTAGAAGTCTACTAATTGTCAAACCACAATAAATCTATTAATTACATATCATATTTTACCCCAATGATTCTTACTATTAATACTTTTGGGTTCATTTTACAACAGGCAAAAAAAAAAAAAAAAAAACAACCCACCTCTAATCCCAGCACTTGGGAGGCAGAGGCAGGTGGATCTCTGTAAGTTTTAGTTTAAGCCTGGTCTACAGGCTGAGTTCTAGGACAGAACTCTGTCTTGAAAAATCATAAATTAATTAATTATTCAATACCATACAACATTACAAGTCTATCTACTACCCTTCTGAGAACCCTGAATGAAAGTAATAAAAAATCTGCTGTAAGCTCTCCATATTTATAATACAAAGAAAAGTAATAATATTTCTAACCATAATTCTATACTCTTCCTGCACTGGACAAATGTTATTACTATTATCACTAAGCTACATTTAGTGAATGATCTTCAAACAATGACTATTTTATGTGAATGAATCAACTTCCAAATCAATTCACTATACGCAAAAAAGGCAAAAATTTTATATTATGGACTATGCTACTGTGCAAATAGGCTTTAAAACTTGTGGGGCTGGAAAGATGAGTTAGCTCAGTGGGCAAGAGTACTTGCTGCATAAAGATATGAATTCAGATCCCAGTACCAACGTCAAAATATGAGCATAGTTGTGTGAATGAATTTCTGTAACCCCAGCTGTATGGAAGGGTGAAAACAGGAGGATCCCTGGGACTTACTGGCTGCCAGTCCATCTTCAGGTTCAGTGAGAGAACATATCACAAAGGAATAAAGTCAAGGTAGACAAAGACATACAAAGTCCTCTAGCCTCAAATATACCCACAGACACATGTGCCCACACCACATACACATTTAAATACCAGACACCATTTCCTTTCTCTCTCATACAAATAAACAAACAATAAAATTCAGGTTGAGTACTAATTTTCCGAGACTCTTCCAAACTGTTGTTACATACAAACTGGAACAAGAGAGCTGACTCAGCTGTTACAAGGTATGCACTGCTCTTACAGAAGTTCCTAGCTTGGTTCCTCAACTTCCCATAACTCTAATTCCAGGGGATCCAACACCCTCTTCGGGCTTCCATGAAAACATGCATTTATAGGCACAAGCACACACATATAATTAAAATACAAAGTAAGGGGCCTGGAAAGATGGCTTCAATGGTTAAGATCACTTGCTACTGCAGAGGATTCAGGGTTCCAGAATCCATATTCTGGCTAGCAACTGCAACTCCAGTTCCAGTGGATCCAATGCCTTCTTCTGACCTCCGAGTGCAACAGGCACACACGTGGTACAGACATACATGTAGGTAAAACACTCATATGATAAAATGTTTTTTAAGAAGACAGTGAAAACTAACAGATTATGCTTTCTTATTTTATCATAATTTCTAAAGCAAAGATGCACTAACTCCTAACTATAAACACTGTTCCAAAACTACTAAGTAGAAAGCATAAGTCTAATTGGAAGCAGCATTTTGATATAAATTCCTCTGTAACACAGAGGGGCTAGAGAGATGGCTCAGTGGTTGAGAGCACTGACAGCTCTTCCAGAGGACTGGGGTTCAATACTCAACACCCACAAAGCAGCTCACAACTGTCTGTAACTCCAGTTCTAGGGGACCTGGCACCCTCACACAGGGATATGTACAGGCAAAACACCAATGCACATAAAATATAAATAAGTAAATTATTTTTAAAAAGTAAATAAAAACACAGAATGAAAGCAGTTAATTCCTGGCTTTGTGTAATCAAGACTGTTATCAGCTTTCCTATCCATACAGTCCAGCATTCTCGGTAACAAGTACCTTCTCTAGGAAACAAACCTATTGTGAAGATCAAAGGTGTCCCTTAAACCTGGCAAATATTACTATAACTAGAAACAGAAGGAAAAGACATTAATTATCCCCAAATCCTTGTCTTATCTCTCCATGTTCTACTGTTTGCCATGAATGATCTCAGCATTTGCCACTTTGTGGGCAACATCCACTGACCATATTGCAGAGGTAAAATTCATCCGCATCAGGGAGCAGATTACATCCAGTGGTGTTCCTGTTATGATTTAGCATGCTTCACTCATAAACTACAAACTGAAGTTACTTCCAGGACCCATGGCAGCTTTGAGAGACAGGTCACATCATAGGAGTGACTTCCACAGTGTCTCCTACTCTTCTAAGTGAAGCCAAGAATGATAAATGACAGAGGACAGTATTTTCATTCAAGAATCACACTTCCAAGTTCAAACACACCTGTTAAAGCTAAAGCCCATTTGAACAAAATTCTGGACCAGACAGAGAGGAATAGTTTTTCGGAGAAACATTAACCCAAACAAGTATATAGGGGTAGACAAGTGAAGACACATGGTAACAGAAGGAAAGAAAAGCTCTATCCCAGTGGAAGTATCGGCTCAAATCCATATGAAATGTCCCCTCTTAGTAACAATCAAGTTCTGTAGCCCAGCTGATATTTTGTGTATACTTTTTTTTTAAACTATTATCAACAGGGGCTAGATCAGTGGCTCAGTGGTTAAAAGTGCCCAATGATTTTGCAGAAGACCAGCACTTTGATTCAGACAGCTCCAAGGAATCTGACTCCCTCCTCTGCCCTCTGCAAGCACCTACACTCACATGCACAGACACACACACATCATTAAAAAAAATAACAACTTAAAAAAATAGCAACAAAAAGATGTAAAATAAGCTGTATTCCATATAATAAAGTGTAAAAGTTATGAGTCAACATTTTTTTCTGTCAACAGCTAAAAGTACAGAAATTTTTTATCATAAATTTTGTAGGTTTACTTAAAAAATGTAAACTGGGGGAGCAGAAAAAAATTAACTGCATTAAGCTAGTGTAGTGTAACTTTCACTCTGCTGAATAATGTGAAAACAAACTTAAAATACATACTAAAAACATAAGAGAACCTGATTGGTAAAATTTTATCTGAAATACTCATGTATATATGAGATATTCTGTAAGGTAACTTACCACTACTATACAGTGAAAATGAAACAAGTCCAAACTTATTCTTTTTAAATTTCAATTATTTTGGGGAAAAAAAAAACCTGAAATGAGCAACTGAAACTTAACTAACCCACAGTCTGCCATAAGTTACAGCTAACTATATATTCACATGATGTAACATACAACAGCTATAGGAATACACAAGTATAAGTGGTATTTTCGCATGTATGAAATACTATTTACAACTTCTGACTAGCAGTTCATGTGAGCTGTAGTTACATACAAGACCACTAATCTGGATGAAAGGAAGTCTGACATTTTAAGGACTTGATTCCCAGAAGTCAATGAAAAAAAATCACTGGAGCCGTATCTATTCTCAACAATGGCTGATTATTTTCAATGGGAACTACTTGTGACTGTTATTTACTTATGAACTAGGGAAAAAAAACAAAAAAACAAAACAAATCTCAGTTCCAGTACTATGTATTAACTAACCTATCACACACTATTATCATCTTCAGCTAATGGAATAAAATTCTCTCCTGCTTTCAATCCCTAATACTAGCTCCAGAAAACAAAGATCTTTGCCTTTACGTATCTACTGATAAATCCTAAAGCTCCAAGAATGCACAGTACCTGCATATAGTACTCAGTGTATCTTGGACCAATGAAGGAATGGGAGAGGAAAACAGGTTCTAGTAGGGAAATGCAGAGGTCAAAGAGGTACAAACACAGGTAAAGACAGAACTGGCTACTCTGAAAAATATTAACTTGTCAGATATGAGGTCTTCCACATTTCACTAAACAACAAAGACTTCAAGAAAGAACAGCACCAAGAGCAAACATGTCCTATAAAACCAGTGTCACTATATTTAAAAAACAAAACAAGCCCTCCTAAAAAAGCCCCCCGCCCCCGGGGAGGGAAGGGGATCAGATTTGACAATCACATGGATGGTTGATTCAGGAGGAAAATTATATTACTCAAATTCATAAACCCAGTCCACCGCCCAGTTACAAAGGAAAGCATAGTAGTGAACGTTATTAGTGTTGTCTTCCCAGCATTTCTCATTTTTTGAGGTAGCATTTTTAAAAAACAAATCACTCATAATGAAATTAATATCTAAATACTTCATTCTGATTATACCCTCGCTATTTACATAGGCCCCATTTACTTATATAAGGGAGCAAGTTCTACAGACCGACAATATGTTCCTTGCAAATTCACCATTCTGCACCAGTTGTATACTCTTCTTTTTGACATTAAAAATTCAGAGGCCCTCAAGTTCTCCAGGACAAAGTTACTCAACTCGAACAACACTGGTCTGTCTTTCCTTTCCTCACTGCAAAGGGTACTTCAGGAATAACCTGTTTAAAACCGGTTTATTTATTTACTTTTTTAAAAAGATGATCAAAGCCCCCTTTCCCTCCCACACGACAGAATGCTTATGAGCCTTAGGAGAGAAACAACAACAACTTTCCTTGGTTTTACTTTTAAACATCTGCTCGACTGCCGGCTTGCCCATTTTGCCATCTACCTGTTACTGCAGAGACAAGAGCAAGTACGTCCAGTTTCGCTGTTACATCAGGGCACGGTAATTGCCTGCCACTGTCTGTCTGATGCCTGATGGAGGCATGACATCCGAAGTTAGCCTCCATCTACTAAACACCGCAAGCCTATGTATGACTCAACGCAACGCCAGGAGAAAAAGTTTCTGAGGAGAGAACGTTTGCTGTCGCTAAAAACGTACAAGGTAAAACCAGCCTGCGTGGCGACTATTCTTGGGGACTTCCTTGGCTAGGAATCGGGAAAGGCAAGGGGGTGCGGAGTTCGCTCAGCGCCTGGCCCTCGGGGGAGCGGAGGGGCGATGCTCAACGCGGGTGGGCAAAGTGCTCAGGAGGCTTTGCGGGATCAAAGATGCTATCAACACTGGGCTCGGAGCCGGTGCTGTTTTGCCGTGGGGCGCCCGGTAGCATTTCTGTCAGTGAGTGGGGCAGGCGGGCGGGTGGACTGAGGAGGGGGCAGAGGCGGCCGGTCCTGCCCACCACCGCCGCCGTCCAAGCCAAGCCGGCTCCTTCTGGAAACCACGGGCGAAAAGTTACACTCGCACGCCCCACGCGAGGGCCGGGGCGGCAGCGCGCATCCCCTCTGGGCCGAGGCACCGCGGCCGGCGGCCCCGGGGCGGCCGGGGCGCAAGGAACGGCCCGGGAGGCGACCTCGCCGGCCCGCGCCGCCCCGTTGCCCGGAAGGCTCGCGCCCCGCCACCGGCGGCCGTGGGGGAGGGGAGGCGGGCTGCGGCCTGTTGGCGGAGTTCAGCCCCGGCCTCGCGTGCGGCTCCCGGCCGCGGCTCCGGGTCCGGGTCCCGGGCGCCGAGGACCGACTCACCGGAAAGGCCCGGATCCGCATCTTGGTGTCCTTCCGGCTGCCCGTGCCTTTGCTCAGATTCGACATGGTGCTCGGCCCCTCCCCGGTGGCGGCGGCGGCGGCTGCGGCTGCGGCGGCGGCTCGCACTCCGAGGCGCCGGTGTCACATTGAAGGCGGGAGGGCGGCCGCGGGGCTCGGCGGGGGCGGCGGCGCGGCCCCCGGGCTGGGCTGGGCGGCGGGCCGGCCCCTGGGCGGCCGCGGCGGCGGCGGGGGCGGCGGCTCGGGCTCGGGCGGCTCGGGCTCGGGCTGCGCTGGCGCGGCGGCTCCGCGGGCTTCCCCTCGCGCCGGGCTCGGCTCCCTTTATCGCGCTCCTCCGCGATGGCGGCGGCGGCGGCGACGGACAAACATCTCACTGCGCAGGCCGAACGTCCTCCTCCTCCTCCTTCTCCTCCTCCGCCTCAGCGAGACGAGATCCGGCCCAGAGGGTGGAGGGGGGAGGAGGGAGGGAGGAGAGCCGAGAGTGGAGAGATGGGGGAGGGGGCGGGAGGACGGGAGGGGAGGCGGGAGGCCGCGGCGGGCACGTCAGATCTCGCGAGATCAGGCCGGGCGCGCGGCCCGGGGCGGGGCGAAGCCCGGGAAGGGAGGGCGCCCGGAGAAGGGCTGAGGGTGGGGAGTTGGGGTGGGCGTGGTCCGCGGCCTGGGGGCGGGAAAGGGGCGGGGCCTGGGCGGGAGGCGGAGGCTGCGTTTTCAAAAGAGGAGCGGCGGAGACCCCGGTGGGCGGGGGTGGTCGCTGATTGGTGGAGGGCGAGGATGATGCGTCACGTGGGCAGTGGGCGGGGGAAGTTCCGGGAGCAGGGCTGGGAGTGCTGGGCTGTGGGCTGGTCCGGCTGAGCTTGGCTGGGGAGCCGGCCAGGTAGTCCTAGGGAAGAAGAAGGGCGTGGGTGCCATGGGGCGGCTCAGCGTCCTAGAACTGTTCCTCTGTTTTTCTAGGGCACGTGGCTTAGGGATGGGTACTTGAGCCCCAGCCAGAAACTTGGAAGCGGAGTTTGTGCCGAATAGGAAACTAGTGTCCTGTATTTAGCTAGGTGTTGCAACGCCTCACAACTGAGGCAACCAGGCTTCCTTACACTGCGCAAGCTCCTGGGCTTGTCGGTAAATTGATATTTTTCTGGAGGATCCAGAGCCTACTCATGTGAAAAACCGGTTTTTGTTTATATTGAAATAAAACGCGTGCCTAATGTAGCACAATATTTTAATAATTTGTGTAAAACGTAATAATGATAGACGCCCGCCAAACAAATCTTTTGTACCATTACCAAGGGCAGTGTAGATCATTAAAACAAAAACCACCGTGGAATTCAGTTTGCTGTAGATTTAGAAACATTTTTTTTTTAATTTGTTTGCTCTGGGACTCTTATTCTATAGTGGAAATGTCTAGTTTGACTGCCTTTTGCTTTTAATTTAGTATGAATCCAACTTTCTGATTTACCTATTGCTGTTTCCGACTCCGCAGGGAAATCTTGAGTATCTTCCAAGGTTCTCAATCTTTTGAATAAACTGTTGTTGGGGTGTGCATCTACATTTAAAAGCTGAGGCTTAAGTACTTTTAAAAATAGAAAGCTTAGTAAAGCTTGTTTATGGTTGAATGAGCCTTAAATTATGTGTAATGTCTTAAGTTTACAGTGCCATGTTCTAGACTCTCCTTGGTTGAAATACCCCCAAAGAAAAATAAACTTTAAAAAATAGGCTTACAACCAGGTGTGGTGGCACATGCTTTTAACCCCAGCACTAGGGAGACAGAGGCATGACAATCTCTGTGAGTTGAAAGACAGCTCTGTCTACAAAGTGAGCTCCAGGACAGCCAGGGCTGTTATACAGAGGAAACCTGCCTCAAAAAACCACATACGTGTGCGTGTGTGTGTGTGTGTGTGTGTGTGTGTGTGTGTGTGTGTGTGTGTGTGGTGTTTGCTAATCAAAACAGAAGCTTAAGGAGATGTTGCTTACACTAAGCTAAAAACAAGACATCAAAAATGGGTTAAGTAAAACTAGGAAGGGCTTTGACAAATACAGTAAGTATTTGGCATAGGAGTATATAATTTGCATGTTAATTGATCTTCATTTCCATAGTTATCAGAATATAACACTTTTCTGTTGATTGTTCTGTCACATAGCTCCATTTCTTAGTAAAGTTAAATATATGTTCTGTAGACATTGTTTTCAATCTAAGCTCTGCCTCCCCACCCCCACCCCTTTTGTTGTTTTTTGTTTTGTTTTGTTTTTTGAGACAGGGTTTCTCTTTGTAACAGCTCTGGCTGTCCTGGAATTCTCTGTGTAGACCAGGCTGGCCTTGAACTCACAGAGATAGATCCACATGTCTCTGCCTCCACAGTGCTGGGATTAAAGGCATGCACCACCACGGCCCAACTAAGCTCTGCCACTTTATTAAATGTATAATAAATGTCTTTGTGGACAAGGATTTGGCTATTTTGTCTGGAGGGCATCATCTGTGAAATGAAGACAACAATTCTTCCTGAGTTGCTATCAAATTTGAATGGGTGAATACATTTTAAATGCCATCTAAAGGTTGACCAGATGGCTCAGCAGTTAGAAGCAGATATTGTTGCCCTATGCAAGTTTTATGAACCTGAGGTTTATCCCGGCAGCTACCTAAAGTTTAAAAAAGAAAAAGAACCAACTCCCCAGAGTTTTGTTTTTATGTTTTTCTGACTACACACCCAGAGGAAATGGCATGTCAACATTCACATATTCACACATACAAGAATAATAAAAATATGAAAGCCATCACAGCAGCCCTGCGGTGCATTTTGGCTATTACTATATTATTCAATAAAACCTAAGTTATACTGCTTCCTAAAAAATAAGTAAACACTAATATGAGTTTATAAAATGGGTCAACTCTGAAAGCTAGGCTGCAGCTCAGATATCACATACTAGGAAAACATTTTTCAGGAAGCTGGAGAGCCCTTATAAGGTTATCAATTTTAGTTTGCCAAATAAAAAAGAACAAGCAGATGAGCAAGATGGCTAGACTGAGTTTGATCTCAGTGCCTGTAGGTAGAAGGAAAGAAATGACTTGGAAGTTGTCCTCTGACTTAACACACACATCTAATTAATTCAAGTTTTATGTTTTCACCACTCAGCTTGAAAAGTGAAGTTAAGTCAGGCAGTGCGGTGCTTGCCTTTAATCTCAGCATTTGGGAGGCAGAGGCAGGCAGGTCTCTGTGAGCCTTGTCTACAGAATGAGTTCCAGGACAGCCAGCTAGCTCTGCACAGAGAAACCCTGTCTCAAACAAAACAACAACAAAGAAAAGTAAAGTTAAATTTGCAGGAAATTAGATGAATGTAGGATATTTTTTAAGGGGGACCACACAATCTCAGAAAGAAACTGCATATTCCCTCTCATAAGGAGACTCCAGCGAATGATATATATAACATGTAGACAAATGTATCTGTGGGTATGAAGAATGAGAATAAGAAAGACTGAATATGAAGGGATCAGGAAGTACTGAATGTAGGTGATGGATACAAGTTAGGAGGGAGGATAGAAAAATTATTATTATTATTATTATTATTATTATTATTATTATTATTGCTTTTGGTGGTGAATAAGCGCATAAATTATATTCAGTAGTAAAAGTGTAAAATTTAATAAGAAGCTCCACAGCTTCCAATCTGAATGTCAATTCTAATTATAGAAGTTCATCAAGTCTGTGGATGTGGTGTTTTTATTATTTGCAAGCTTAGTTTTTAAATAACAAAATTTATTTAAATTAAAAAATTTATAAGAACAACCATCTCCATAATTTTAATAAACGGGAGATATTTTTGACTTGGGAATTGGGAAGATTTAATTTTTGAATAAAGAACAGTTCTCTACATTGATTGATTGAGCCTTATGAAAAAAAACCAGTACATTGACCTGTCTCAGTTTTCCATGAACTTAGGAAAATCCAAAGGCTAGAAGTATTAAATACCTTAAGACCTATCTCTATTGAATTGTAAATTGTTATAATCACTTTCATTTGTTTCACAAACACAGATTCTCATGTTTGTGTTACTTAAGCAAAATTTAAGTCCATTTAAAAGAATCACTATCAGCTGTTTCTTAGATTCCCACCCAACCCCACCCTCAGACAGGATTTCTCTGTGTAGCTCTGGCTGTCCTGGAAATTGCTCTGCAGACCAGGCAGGCCAGGAACTCATAGAGATCTCCCTACCTCTGCCTCCTGAGTACTGGGATTAAAGGCATGTGCCATCACCACCCAGCCTGTTTCTTAGATTTTAACCACCAAGAACACAAAAATGCTTCAAAATGAATCACATTAAGAAATTTACTGGTTTGGGGCTGGCGAGATAGTTCAGCAGTTAAGAGCACTAGCTTTTCTTCCAGAGGACATGGGTTCAATTCCCAACAACCACGTGACAGCCTATAACTGCCTGTAATGCTACCTCTAGGGGATCCCCACACCTTCACAGAGACATACATGTAGGTAAAATACCTATGCATATAAAAATTAATAAATCAATTTTAAAGAAAATTTGCTGCCTTACTTGTTCATTTATTTATTCAAGTATTGAATGACTACTATATATGTGAAGTTCTAGAGTGAACAAATGAGTTGAGGCCCATTATCACAGAACATAAAAGTTCCTTTTTACATCTCAAAATTAGAAACCACAAACCCAAATTGAATTGAGCAATAACTTCCTGTATATTTCAGTCCAGAAATGAAGAGGGTTTTGTTTTGTTTTGTTTTGTTTTCTTTCCAAGGAAGCAGCATCCTCAAAATGTGTATGAAAAACCTTCTAAGCCTTACTAGACTATTCTAATGCCTCATGGTAGTCCCTGACTTGCAAATAAAACATGACCTTTCAGGATCTTATCTTTTGTGCAAGCAACCACCTTCCCAACAGAGCAAGCTCACTGCCATAGGAACACACTAGATCTTGCATGCCTGACAGTTATTATTCCTACTCCTGCTGACAGTGTCCTGACACAGGGAAACAGTGGCCCCGTTTCCATTATCCACACAGAGGACATGCAGTCTGACAGGTCAGGCCAGGCAGCTGGGTGGGCCAGCCCCTCTTCTAAGTTCCAGTCTGCAAAAAGTACCATAAGGTGTGAGGAGCCTGTGAAAGGGAATAATAGCCTCTTCTTGGCTATGAGTTTCTAGGTATCCAGGAAACCAAACCACTGTAGTCACCACTGCAGACACACATGTTTGATTGTAAAGATATAGATTATTAAATAAGCTCACAACCTGCCTATTCAATTAGAAGTTAATGTTTTTGAATAGACCAAGACCATGGTAAGGGAAGTTGTATGCTTTTCAGATTAGAAGACTGATGTAAAGAGAATCCCGGGTCCTTGCATGAAAGGACTAGATTTTCTCTCTTCTTTGTTTCCTAATACATATTACAGGTCGTTAGATGTCATTAGATGTGGTGTAGCTCAGATGCCTGGTAACAGCATATATACCTACATTGTACAATCATGTTATTAAAGGGAAATGAGAGTAGACTGACCATTGACAAACTAACCACTTAAACTTGAACATGCAAGAACTATATCTCTTTACTGTGTACTTGTTATGTCCTGAGACAAGAAGTATATAAAATTTACAAATATATTAGATAAAGTTACAACTTGAACTAAAGAAAATTTTTACATGACTGATTACTTCACAAAAACACATCTCCACGTCATCACACTGTCATGCTAAATAAACATCATCGGGTGGATAATTCTAGAAAGTTCGTCATTGACTTAGTCAGTATCCTGTTTATTACACTTTTACCCAGGAAGTGAATATTCTTGAAAAAAAAAGTATATATTGTCTTGGCAGAATATTCATTTGCATTTAAAAATCACAGGCATTGCAGCCATATGGTTCTTGTTTGTTTGTTTATTTGTTTGTTTTGTTGGTTTTGGTTTTCCAAGACAGGGTTTCTCTGTGTAGCTTTGGAACCTGTCCTGGAACTCACTTTGTAGACCAGGCGGGGCTCAAATTCACAGAGATCTGCCTGCCTCTGCCTCCCTAGTGCTGGGATTAAAGGCATGCACCACCACTGCCTGGCACATCCATACTGTTTTTTTTTTAAAAAACTTACTTATTAGCTTGGGGGGGGGGGAAGGATACATGTGCCATAGTGTATGTGTGGAGAGCAAAGGATAACGAAGTGAGCCTGTTAGCTCCTTCTCCCTTATGTGGATTCTGGGGTTTGAGCTCAGGCCACCAGGCTTGTGTGGAAAGTGCTCTTTACCTGTTGAACCATCATGCTAGCTTGTACATGGTTTTATTTCAACGGAAAATCATTTTCTCTTACCAATTGCATTTTAACAGTAACCATCCCAAGAAGCCTCCAGGGTACAATTATATTGTGTATTGCTTCCATTCATGACAGCTAAAGTATATGTTGAAATTTATAATTCATCAGCTCGTTCTTTGTAAGGTAATTTTGGAGTTGAGATATAGCATGGTGCCAGAGAGCCATGAAAGCAAATAGTATAAATTTTATTCTACATTTAGTAATTGTATAAACTAGCCCACCGATAAGTGTAATAAATAGCATTATCTTTAAACTTCTTCAATAAGCTCTTGTTTGTATTGTTCAGAGTGGAACTGTAGGCTTAATTCTTCTATCTAGACCTGGTAGAATTTGTAATGTGAGTGAATTAAAGCAGCCCTGATAGGGCAGAATTAATAGCAACTGACGAAAAGACATCAAAACCAACAGAGCGGAGCCACATCTATCTCCAGTTAGTATAATGAAACAATTCCCAGAGACACTTTTGGATACTCTCATTATTTCATGGCTGGTTTTTTTGGTTTTTTTTTTTTTTTGGTTTTTTTTTTTTTTTTTTTTTTTTTAGTAAAGGATCCACCCAGTGGTCTGCTCCGAAATGGTGGTAAGATGGACATCTTTTTAAGATGAATCAGACTTTGCATTTAACTGAGTTAAAAAAAAAAAAAAAACATCTAAAGAATTTTTATGTATGAGTCTGTTAAGAGTGGTACTTCTCTGTGGTGGAAATTCTCATTGAAAAGTATGTATCCCTACATGAACCTCCAGGTGTCTTAGCAACTACTTGAGATGCTTGGATTGTTAAGGTGGCTACATGTTTGGTAAATTATGGCAGTGGTGATGGTGGGAATTTCTGACTTGGGGTGATCTTAGTGGATAGCACTTACCACTTACCACCATGTTAGCCAAAGTAGCTTGACTGGTCCTTGTGTATAAGAATGTGCACAGATGATACAAGCAATCAGATCCATACTTAAAAACACAAGTAGCTAAGTGAAGGACACAGGTAGTCCAACATTCAGGGGCAGTGGCAGTAAGCTAGGCTCTGCCTGGTGGATGACTTTCATTGTCACCTGCTCCTCAGCTTCTCAGGTTCTCATGCTTGCATGGCAAGTGCTCTTACCCACTGAGCCATCTCTCCAGTGCCCTGAAGTACTGTTGGTCTATATTGTAAAGAACATAGCTCATCCTATAATTGTGCCTAGCCAACCTATCTTCCTTCCTTCCTTCCTCCCTTCCTCCCTTTTTTCCTCCCTTCATCCTTATTACCTTTCCTACCTTCCCTCGTTCCCTCCCTCTCTTCCTCTTTTCTTTCCTTCTTCTTTTTGTTTGAGCATCACTGTTCAGATGAATTTGCACAGCTACCACCTCATGTTATGTCACCATAGATAGGTACAGAAAAGGTTCAAAATTAAACAAGTCAACCAACTCTTTTATATATCAATAACTGGTGTTTCTGTGAACACAAAGAAAATTAGCAAGTATTATATGGTTATATGACAGCTATAGAGTAGATGAGTAGCCACATCAAAATAGATGATTGTTAACTACTGTTATTGTCCCTGAAAAGCATAGTATATCTGAATCAGCTAAACTTCTTTCCTCAGAAAAACAGAAAACCCATCTCTGACTCATGTGAGAACAGGCAGATCATTGTTTCATGCAGCAAGAAGCCCAGAGTCAGTTTGCAATCCTAGTTTCTAGACTGTTTGTGGCAGTTCTGGGGGCCCTAGCCTCTTCCATTGGCTAGTAGTAGGCAGCTATAGTCACAATATGTATTATCTGAGTCACAATATGTTTCATCTGAGGCTGTGGGTCATGACCCCTTTGGGGGTCACATATTACATATCTGCATGCCAGATATTTACATTACTATTCACAACAGTAGCAAAATTATGAAGTAGCAATGAAATAATTTTATGGTTGGAAGAAGAGTCATAGCATTAGGAAGGTTGAGAACCACTGGGCTAAAATAAGAAGAAAAACTCTTATAGGTGCTGTGAGCAGGGAATGGTTCATAGAGGCAGATATTGGAGACACTGCCATGACTCATTGGCCAAGAATAGGTTACATGCCTAATCTATCTCTTTAGATGGCAGGAGGAATAAACATGGCTAGTTCTAGGCATTGGGGAAGAACAGGTCTTACAAGTAGACCTCTATCACCTATTAGTACAACATACCTTTATATTTATCTCTTTTTGAAGAGATTTCACATGGCAACCAACACATTGAAGGATCATGAAGAAATGTATGTGTCTATCAATTGAGTGATTAACGAAAATTCATGATCTTATATAGGGATATGTTGCTTATGATGTATTAAATCCACTGGATATTAAAATATCAAGACAGCCACACTAGTTAGCTATAGAAGGTAGGTGGTGGTGGTACACACTTTTAATCCCAGAACTCGAGATTAAGAAGTAGGCAGATCCTTGTTAGATCAAGGTCACACTGACAACGCTAAATTGATCGGTGCTAAGAGAAACAGCTCACACAAAGATGATCTCAGCACCTAGGAATCACATACCTTTAATTCCAGCACTAGGGAGGTGGAGACAGTAGTGATATGGCTGGGTGGAGAAAGGAATTAAAGAAGGAGGAGACAGGAACTGAGATTCTTTTGCCTCTGAGGATTTGTGGAGACAGGATTGTCATTTCACCTGGGTAGAGGTAAGACCTGATACTGACTTGGCTGCTTTGCTTCTCTGATGTTCACTTGAAGCCTGAACCCCAATATCTGTCTCTGGGTCTTTTATTTTTTGTTACAATCTCAGGCCCAACTACACTGAAAGGAGAGCTGTCATATACAAATGATAAGACCAAAGAGAAACACACAACAGCCACAGACCCACAGAAAGGCAAAGCCTACTGCATAGAGGTGATGTAGGTATCCATGTTTTTAACAGACACCTTCACTCTCTTGGCTTCTTTTTCAAAGGCACTTAGTAAAACCTTATTCTGTGTCATGTGGCCTATAGACTAGAGTAGCCAGAGGCAAATGGAAACAAAGTGATTACCCTAGATTTGGAAGATAATGAAGAGGCCTCTTTGCCACCACCACCACTTCCTCCTTCTCCTCCTCTGCCTCCTCTTTCTCCTTATCCTTCTTCTTCTTTTTTTTTTTTTTTTTTTTTTTTTTGGTTTTTCAAGACAGGGTTTCTTTGTGTAGCTTTGGAGTCTGTCCTGGAACTCACTCTGTAGACCACCAGGCTGGCTTCAAATTCACAGAGATCTGCCTGCCTCTGCCTCCTGAGTACTGGGATTAAAGGCGTGCACCACCACTGCCTGGCTGTTGCACTTTTGCATGATGGGTTCAAGATGATATAACAGACATAGCTCAGCAAAGTAAAGGAGTTTGCCCAAGCTCATACAAAGGGCAGCCTCTTGGGACCCCATCAGGAAGTGTGCAAGGCCTTCACCAAGCTCTTGACTTCTCTAATAGGTCATCCTGTTGCTCTAAAAAAACTACTCTGTGATGCAGAGTGAACTGAGCATTAATGCATGATATGACTGAATCTTAAATGGCCGGAACCTCAGAAACAGGATAAGTTTATCTGGCGAGATAAATGTCATGATTGTGACAGATAAACTCAATGAGATGACAAAGCAGACCAAACCGACATGCTATCAGCTAAAGGAAACACTCCTGTGGCCCTGATTTGGGGTTGGGTTGTCTTTTGTGCAGCCAATCCATTTTCATGCTATTTGCATCCTTGTGAATTTCCGTTCACACTGTTAGGATCTTCATCCACAAAGACCATCTCTGTGTTCTGAAAGGGACAGATTAAGCAGGAAGATGTAATTTTGTCGAAAATATTATCTGCTTATTAGAGAGAAGAAGCAAGATTTCAAGTTTTAGAGCAAGATAAATATGATTTGCCAGAAAAAGTACATACATCTGAGTAGACTATATATGTTTAATTGAGGGTTTTCTCACTAACTACAGTGGCACTTCTGTTTATTGAGAGTGTGCATTTTACGGGTTTGGATAAATTGCATGTGTCCCGATAAGAAAATTACAAAGAGAATCTTGATGTGGTTCAGCTAGCCTCTGTGAGTACCCTTCAGCATCAGAATTTTAATATTCTCTCCCCCTCCTCTGTGTGTGTGTGTGTGTGTGTGTGTGCGATGTGTGTGATGTGTGTACACACGTGTTTGTGTACAGGCATATGCATGCCACAGCATGTGTATTAAGGTCAGAGGACAACATTGGGGATTCCCTTGTTTCCATCTCCTATATTCCAGCAGGGATCCTCAGGTTACAGATGCATACTACCCTGTCTGGGTTTATATGGGTTTGGGGGTCTGAACTCAGGTTTTCATGCTTGGGTAGCAAGCACAATACCCACTGAACCATCTCTACAGCGCAATGCTGAAATTTTAAAGGCATTCTGATATATGGTGTAGCCAATATATTTTTGAATAATTAAATAACTAACTCTGGAATACTATATATATATATATATGTATATACATATACATATATATATATAATCTTTGTATGTTAAATTTATCTTCAAAGGAAGTAAAAAGAACCACAAATGAATTATAAAATCTCTTTAACAAATACAAGCCAAGACCAAAACATTAATATCCACTGCTGTAAAGCACAGTGTTCTTGAAGGGGGACCTTTCTCCACATATTATTACAAATGAAACATAATCCATTATCCTTAAGATCCCAGAGTTTCAAGAAAGACTCTGACTGGGACTTTCCCCACTCATTGGGGCATTTATTTAAGTGCAGTTTTGTTGTTGTTTCTCCCCAGATGGATTCACTTTAGAATTAACATAACACATTTACAATGCACTTTCACTGTAATTTGATGTAGTAGAACTTGGTCTATATCCTTTCTCTGGTACCAATCACACCATACACAGAGCCATCCCGATGCTATCCTCATTGGGTCTGAAAATATAACAGGGCTCAAGCTTTCAAATGTGCTCAAATCATGCATATTTCTTTACTGGAAAATGTATGCAATTCTGAAATAAATATAGATTACCCTCATGTGAGTAAAAATGCTACAACCTTGATAATTCTCAGAGGCTTATTTGAATCTGAGTTCAAAGATTGTAGCTTTTCTTTGTTTTCAGCTTCAAGAGTGACTGATTTACATCATGCAAACCACCCTTCAGAGACAGGAAAGGGGAAATTAGACATTAAAAATTGAATGACATATTTCCGAGGTATTCCCCTGAATTATAAAGGCCTAACCTTTATTGCAGTTGGTAGCAGGTTTATTGTAAGCATAAAAGAAAAGAAAGGTATGTTTTTGAAATTAAAATCATAAAACCAAAGCACAATAAACATTCTTAAAATTTTTCAATTTGTTTTGCTATTTCCGCCATGCACAGTCTATGGCTCTACTCTGTGATAAAACCCTGAACATGTTTCTTGATTTCAGTGTTGAAGGACAATTTTCCATGAGTCTGGATATTGCCTTGTGCTTCTTCCTTTCTTCTTTCTATCTATCCTTCCCTCCCTCCTTTCTTTACTTCTCTCATCCCTCTCTTCTTTTTTTTTTTTTTTTTTTTTTTTGTGACAGTGTCTCGTGTACCCCAGGCTTGCCTCACACAGTAGTGTGACCAAAGATGACCTTGGACTTCTGTTTGTTATATTTTTGGAGACAGAGTTTCTCTGTGTAGTTCTGGCTGTCCTGGAAATCACTTTGTAGACCAGGCTGGCTTTGAACTCACAGTCACAGAGATCTGTGTGCCTCTGCTTTCAGTGTGCTTGGATTAAAGGCACATGTCACTATGTCTAGCAACCTTGAATTCCTGATCCTCCTGCTTTGCCCTCCTGGCACTCCTAGGTTTTATATGGTGCTTGAGATCAGTCCTAGGGCTTTGAGTTTGCTAGGTCAACAAGGTCAGCATTCTACCAACTGAGCTACACTACCAGCTCATGCACAGCTTTCAAGTGGAGTTATTGATTGCTTTTTGTTATTTATTTATTTGTTTGTTTGTTTTTGGTTTGTCAAGATTGGATTTCTCTGTGTATTTTTGGCTGTCCTGAAACTCACTCTGTAGACCAGGCAGGCCTCAAACTCACAGAGATCCACCAGCTTCTGATAGCTTTTATTACAGGCTGTCTTTTTAAGGATTTTTAAATAATAGCCTTGAAAAACAGTGTCTCTCTTTAGAGAAAAGAAGAGAAATACCTGTTGTTCGTATGTGGCAGTTGGAATGAGAATGGCTGTCGTGGGCACATGTGTTTGAATGGGGATGTCTTTGAATGAAGCCATGGGGATGTCCTTCTGTATGCTGTCACTAGGAGTGGGCTTTGATGTTTCAAAAGTCCACACCAAGCCCTCTCTCTCTCTCTCTCTCTCTCTCTCTCTCTCTCTCTCTCTCTCTCTCTCTCTCTCTCTCTCGGTGTCAGAGATCAGACTGCTGGTTCCATTCAGCCCCAGGTGGAATGGAAGACCACAGTGGCTATTTACCTTATTGTGTATCTGTGAGTGTATACTAATAAATCCTTGATACCCCTATAAACAGGCTGTCATGGATTCACCTACATAGATTCACCTACATAGAACAGTCACCAATAATACCAATATATTAAAGAGTTGGGTTCCCTAGCTTAGGACTTCTTACCTAATCAGCACTTCATATTCGGCTGTCTACACTCATTTGCAATACCTTGCATTACCCTATTGGAAGTAGGTACTGGGGAGCCAATGCAAATGCTGATGCTACCTGTTGAGTAAGATAAAGCCCTCTACCCCTGACCCAGGAGCCTCATATTGCCTAACAGCCTTCACTGAATTGTGGCACATTAATTCATTAGCCAGTGTTTATATTCAAATTCAAATTAACTGGATTTAGAGTCACTTTGGAAACAAACATCTGGTCATATCTGTAAGTCCCTATCCAATGAAGTTTAATAGAGGAAGGAACTTGCTCTCTCTCTCTCTCTCTCTCTCTCTCTCTCTCTCTCTCTATATATATATATATATATATATATATATATATATATATATATAATATGTATATTAAGAATACCAGGATTAGAGTTCAGTTTCCAAACTCCATGATGGATAGCTCCTAACTGCCCATAACTCTTCTGGCCTCTGTGGACACCTGCACAAACATGCCACAGACACACAAACAGAAAACAATAAAAATACATCTAAACAACAGCAACACAAGATGTAAATGGAGCTCCAGCATTCATCTCTCTCTGCTTACTGTCTGCATATGCAGTGTGACTGCCCCAACACTCCTGATGCTACCTACGCCCTCCCCAGCAAATGGACTGTACCCTCGAACTGCAAGTTAGAATATACCCATCCTTCCTGGGGTTACTTTCATAGGGTATTTTTGTCACAGCATGAAGAAAAACAACCAATATACAAAATGAGGAGCCAAAGTTTAGATTTTTCACGAATCTTGGCTAGAAGTTATAGTCATGTGGGGACAAAGATTCTTCTTGCTATCATTTCTTGAGAGACTTTTTGCAACATATGTATTCGCTGTTGAAAAATAGATAGCATATCACAACGATGAAGAATGCAGACACTGCAGCTGGACCGTCTTAGTTTGATCCTGGCTAGGGCCCTCCCTTCATTTCTGTTCTACTAGAAGTTGACTTCTGAGACAGCAGCAGTCTTAGAAATCACAGATCAGAAAGATGGCTCAGCGATTAAAAACACTGTCTGCTCTTATAGAGGACCCTGGTTCGGTTGCCAGCACCCACATGGTAGCTCACAACTTCCTGCAATTCCAATTCCAGAGCTTCTGATGCTCTCTTGTAGCCTCTAGGGGCACTGTCTCCACATACATGACACACATACATGCAAACATGCAAAACCCATATAAACAAAATATGAATAAATAAATCTTTAAGAAAAGAAATGAGAGTAATAGATGGAAGTGAATGAATGAAGAATTGCCGAGGAAGTTATGGTGGTGGATAGTCAGCTTAATTCTACTCAGCAGCTCTTGGTGGACAGTGTAGAATGAAAATTTCAGAGCTGTCCTACCAGGGAGGTGGGGAGTGGTGGTGGTGAAGGAACTGGGAGGTGGTCATTGGTTGAGGCCTCCTGGGGGTAGATAGGTTTTGATTCTAGTCCTGAACTCTGGTCAGTCTTTCATAGCACAAAGGCCTTAGCAGTTAGCAGTGAAAGCTGAGTATTTATCACATGGATAAAGCATAAGGAAATATAGTAGACACACTTGTAGGCTTGGTTACATATCTTCTCTTGTGGTATATTCTTAGGATATTATTCAAGGCTGTTTAATGTTCCTTTTTCCTCATCTGGAGAATGGAAATAATATAGTACCATTACGTAAGGTTGGTAAAAGAATTAAATACTGAAATAAAGGAAAGCACTTAAAACAGGCTCCTGAGTTTAATAAGAACTTAGAGAATGCTGGCCATTACTACAGAAGAGCACAATGTTTATTTATCCCCTGCTTGATATTTTCTGTGTACTAGTTTCTGACAAGAGAGTTTGGCTTTTAATTCTGTAACATTGTAACATGTTATTTTACCGAATGTCTGTGATGGACTCTTGGAGGCTCAAGGTGTATTTATGTTTGACCTGTGTCAAGGGGCAACTTTGGCAGCCACCTGGGAAGCACTAGGAATGATGTGTTTAAAGCTTATTCCTATTTAAATTCCCTTAGAGAATTTATGGGGCTAAGCACTCATGAACTCTCTAATTTAAAGATTTACTGCTATGTCAGAGAAACTAATTAAAACTTATTTGAAGTGTCAGTAGCACTGTGGCATTGGTCTCCATTTTTTTCCTTCTAAAATGTGAATGAGAATATAAAACAGAAGCAGGTTTATTATTTATTAAAACTGTATGTTTACGGGTGCTTTGCCTGTATGTATGTCTGTGCATCAAATGTTCACAGTTCCACAGAGGCCAGAAGGGAGTGTCTGATCCTCTGGAACTAGAGTCATAGAGTCACCCTGTGGGTGCTAGGAATTGAACCCAGGTCTTCTGAAAGAGCATTGAGTGCTCTTAACCCTGAGCTATCTCTCCAGCTCCTGTAAAGTGTATTTTGAATGCAGCTTTCTAGCATTATGTATTATCTGTGCCAGGCTCCTGTGACTCCACATGAGACTAACTATGGAATTCACCAAAAATGCTCAGGACTTTAAGGGAAGCTACTTAAAACTTTAAATTAGGATAAATTTGTACTATTAGCCAGATAGCGCTGGTAGGAAATCGTCAAGCTTTTGTAAACAACGCATAAATTAAATCCCAATTCTTATCACATTTAAACATTTCAAATGTCCTTTTTGTGTATATGTGTGATTATTAAAATAATGTAATAGCAACAACAGATGTTTTAAATAGTCTTTTAGTGAATAGAAGTGATTATTAAAAATAATGTTAAAATAGTAACAGTTCTGTGTCTTAGTCCCTTGTCAGTTCCTCTCTGGAGAGACTAGCCTGAACAACCTCAGGAACCTACGAGCCTCCCAGTGACTTTGAAGACCAGTGCCTCAAATCAGGCTAGGAAACTGCTACAGCTAAGGACAGTAGCATTGTCACAGTTCAGGGTCCATCAGAGCAGGCATATCCCTTCCCTCCTACGTACCCGTGCTCTGAGCCCACACTCTAATTACCCCATGTTCCATGAAATCTCATCTCTTCTGACATACTCCGAAGCAAAACAACTCCTCTTTCAACATAAATCCCTCTCCTTTTATTCCATTCTCCAAAGGCCCCATTGCTTCTTCTGGGTGAAACATAACATTCAAAAGGTCTATTCTTGTCAAGTGATTAATGGTAATAACAAATCCAGCACAGTGTCTGGTGTATAAAGGTTTTGGAGAACATAGAAGATCTGGTGATCTTTGCAGGTCATAGGTATTGTGACAGGGACAACTTGGAGATGTTTCTTAAACCACAGAGAGTGATACCAGACTTTAAAGGCTCCATCCTAGGATAGAGTTGTGTTTGGGACTGTGTTACCCATTTATAACAGCTTTTAAGTCAATGACTTCTAAAAGTAGTTATTATTTTATATATATAGGTGTTCTGCCTGCATGTATGTCTATGTACCATGTGTGTTGGGTGCCACAAGAGAGCACTGAATCCCCTAGAACTGCAGTTATGGTCAGCTAAAAGCTCCTGTGTGGATGCTGGGAATCAAATCCAGTTCTTCCGGAAGAGCAGCCAATACTCTTAACCACTGTCATCTCTCTAACCTGCTTCTTTGCACCTTTTTTATGTTCGATGCATGTGGTTTACTGAGTCCAAGTCCATCACAGACACGCAGCAAAATAAGATGCCATGATGTTAAGGAATTAAAAGTCAACCTCTCCTGTCAGAGAATAGTACACAGAAAACATCAAGTCTTGTGGGGCAAATCTGATGTTCTATGAGTTCCCTGGAGTCCAAGCCATTGGTAATTCAAGACTTGTCAAAGATGTTGACTGTTTCTGGGCATCAGTACAAGCCCTAGAAAGAAAGATCAGTTACATGTTTTCTTTAGTAACGACATGAGTTAAATAATGTATCCTCAGATTAAATGTGTCACCTATTCAACAGAGTTCTTCCTTTGATGCTTTTCATATGAAGTATAAAAACTGGGGAATGTTAACAGATGCCAAACATTATGTTTACACTTTTACATGCTGAGTAAGCATGTCACTCCGTTTGTCTGACCTAACTGTATTCGCTTCTTGAGAGCCTGTTTCCATTGTTCCTAGTAAGTGGGCAGCAAACCATATGACGATACACTGCTGTTTACAGCGAACTGGTGGAGACCTGATAGACAAATGCAGAAGAAAGAAGGCTAAACAAAACCAGGCGAGGAGGTGGGGGTGGTGGAGATTGAGAGAGAGGGAGAGCTCGGTCTGTAAAGCGTTTGCTAAACAAGCATGGGGACTCCATGTCTATCTCAGGGATCCTTGTGAAAAGCCAGGCACAATGGTACCTTCTTGTAATCTCAGCACTGGAAAGACAAAGACCAAAGACGGGCAGATCCCTGGGCTACTGGTCAACCAGCAGTCCTACCAACAAGTCCCAGGCGGGGAGACCCTGATTCAGAAAACACGGTAGTCGAGGAAGAGAGGGATACCTGAAGTTGTCTGCTGCCCTCCCCATAAAGCCCCCATACAGATACGAGCACCTAGGGCACGCCCTTATACGGACGCACCTACTCACGAACACACTCACAATGGACACCCCCCCCCTTCCCTGTGCACCCTCACGAAACTAAGTATCAAGATGGTGATCACGTAAGTGGCTCCAGTGAGTGAAGAAGGAATAACACACATCTTGTTTTGTTTGAGACGCATTTGTGTAGAACAGGTTGCCCTGGACTTTGTCATCAACATGTGTTCAGATTACAGATGTGTACCATCACACCCAGCTATACAGCTTAACTCTAGAGAGCTTACAATTCCTTTTAGTTTGAAAGTGCCCCAAAGGTTCTTCCTGTCTGTGCAACAGGTAAGTAATTAATCTGCCTAAAACAGAAGGCTGATTCCCACAGGAGCATGATCCAAAAAAGATAACATGTGAGCCACTTAAGTAATTTTAATATTTTTGGCTTTTCGAGACAGGGTTTGTTTGTGTAGCCCTGGCCATCCTAGAACTAGCTCGGTAGACCAGGCTGGCCTCCAACTCACAGAGATCCATCTACCTGCCTCTGCCTTCTGCCCAGCTTTTTATTTTTTTAAATAAGGTCTAACAGTAGTTAGGCTGTTCTGGAACTCATAAATCAACATGCCTCTGCCTCCTGAGTGTTGGGATTAAAATTAAAGCCGTGTGCCACCATGCCCAGCTTACTTGTATAAAATTTTCTAGAAGCTGTGTTATAAAAAGGAAAAGACACAGATTAAATACATTTAAATAATATGATTTATTTCAACAATGTTATTTCAATATGCAATTTAAAATTGTTTAGATATTTGCATTCTCATTCCTGTGAAAAATCCTCACATCTCAAGTGCATTTTACACTACAGCATGTCTCAGTTAAAAAACAAACAAATGAAAAACCCCACATTCCACATGCTCAGTTGCTACCTGTGGTTGGTAAGCGGCTTGCTGCAAGGATGGTTGATGAAAATGCTAGCGGGACATGCATTTCTTGCTTGTCATGCTCCTAGGATGGCCATGCGTGTTAATCAAATTTTCACCCATCTGACAAACGCTTGAGAAAAGTTACAAAAAGGAAAGAGTTCTCTCGATTCATGGTTTCAGCCTGTGGTTTGGCCACTCATCGCTTCATGTGTTAGGTGACACAGGAACATGATGATGCAATCATGTGACAAAGAAGTGTTTCTCACTTAATGGTACTCAGGAAATGCAGAGAGAGGGAGAGAAAATGGCCCAGGACAACATATACCCGACGGGTCTGCTTCCTGTGGTTGCTACACTCCAAATAGGCCATCAAACTATGAACCCATCAGTGAGTGAGCCTGTTGGTTAAGTCAGAGAAACGTCATGGTCCAATCGGCTCTCAATGAGTGGAATCCACCAGCTGGGGCTTTTAGGTGACCAGGGCTTTTAGGTGGACATTTCATAGTCAAACCCTAACACCAGGTGACTGGTGTTATGCCAAACCCTCGAGAGCCCAAGCTATTTGTGTCACTTCCAATATAGCCTGGTTAAGAATCAGCTTGGCTTCTTTACCTTCTTTGTCCCTTTCTGTCAGCTTGACAGGAAGGACACACCAGCCTTCAAAGCCATGTGTGACAGATGGCACACAAAAAAGGAAGGAGAACATATCCTCTGAATCATCACTTGGAGGACAGCCTACTGTTCATTTTGTATATTAAGCAAGAAATAATTCTCCTTTCTTTAAAAATGGTATGTTTTTTTTATCTCTTTGTTCACCTGTAAGCATAACGTAATTAGTATACCTACCCTTTCGTATATTGCTATTAAAGTCTGTTTCTATATCTAGCAATGGCACCTTGGACATTGTTTACAAGCTGGTACACACACAAGGATGCACACACAACATACAGGCATTCTCAATGCTATCTGCCTTTTTGTGTTCCATCACCAAATAATGTATTTGTGTGTATTTTAGCCCAGGCATGTTAGGCTACAGATTTGTTTTTTACCTAGTAAAATAAGACTCTTTAAAAACAAATCAGGTTAAACATATGAATAAACTATTATACAAAACACTTCTAAGGGGGTTGGAAGTACAGCTCAGAGTATTTACCTAGCATGTACAAGGTTTTAGGTTTAGTCTCCAACACTGGCTGAAAAATTAAACAAAGCAAAGTAACAGTGAAAACACCTTAAAAACTGAAGTCAGGGCTGGCGAGACATATTAGTGGGTAAAGGCATTTGCCACCAAGCCTGATAACCAGCACTTGATCTCCCCTGGGCAAAGGGGAGAACCAACTCTCACTATGTGCCCTCTGCCCACCTCATGCGTGCACATATGCGCCCCTCCCCCACATAAATAAATGAATTATAAGAAACTCTTTAAGTGACAAAGGCAAAGATACACAACATTGACTTGTTCGGCAATTAATTCTTGTATGTGATATCAAATATCACATAATGGAGGAAAAAATAGATAAATTGAACTTATAATACATTTTGTTGTTGTTGTTGTTGCTGTTGTTCATCAGAAGACACTTTCCACAGAGCAAAAGGCAACCCACAGAATGTAAGAAAATAGCTGGTAAAGATAGAAGTGTCCAGAATGTATCAAGGACTCCTAAACCTCAAAAACAACTAAGCAAGCAACCTTACTCACGAATGGGGAGAGCACTTATATAGAGGCTTCTCTACCGAAGAGACACGCATGGCTGATAAGCACATGCAAAGATGCTCGTGCCATTCATCTGTGGGGCAATTCAAATCAACCATACACAGAAGCCACCTCACACCCATTAGGACGACTATTAAACATAAACAGGTGGCACAGAGAACAGCAACTATTGGAAAGGATATGAAGAAACTGGAACCCTTCTGCACTGTTGGTTGGAATATAACACTTTGTAGCTGCTGTAGCAAGAAGTCTGGCAGATCCTCATCAGTGTGAAGTATAATTACCATGTACCCAGCAGTTTCATCTTCACCTTAAATGAGTGAAAGCACCATCTTAGAAGAGATGTGTGTATACTTTAGCCTGTTCATAGAGCCAGTAGTGTCAAAAGACAAGGCATGGGAGAAACCCAGTGTCCACTGCAGATGAATGGTTGAGGAAAATGTGGCAAATATAAACAATGGAATGTGACTCAGCTATTAAAAAAAGGGGGGGAGGGAGGGAATACTGAGATACTGTGCAGTATGAATAAACCTCAAGGACATTTTTCTAAATGAAATAAGCCTGCTGCAAAAGTACCAATCCTGTGGCTCCACTTATCTGAGGTACTTGGCATCGTGAAATTCATAGAGACAGAATGCAAAATTCGTTTGTACCAAGGGCCTGAGGGGAAGAAATGGGGAGTTATTGTTTATAGAGTCCAGACTTTCAAATTTATAATATGAAAAGATTTCTGGAGATGAATGGGGGCAATGGTAACTCAGCAATATGGATGTATTTAACACCACCGAACCACACTTCTAGAAATTATTAAGAAGGTAAAGTTTATTCTGTGTGTGTTCTAATCAGAGCCTTCAGAATCCTAAAGCATTTGATTGGTAAACATGCAATCCGTAATTGCAAAGAAATTTGCAACTCAGTATAGCTAAAATGAGGGAAAAATTAGTTCTACAGCGGCATAATGATTGAATGTGATTTATTTTTTATGTGTTAATATAACTATGGCAGATTAGTAAGGCCCCAGGGTATTATATTAACTCCTGTGACATCCCTGTAGGAGATTTATTTATTTTCATGGAAAGGAATTTGGAAGCATGAAGTTAAATAACTTTGCCCAGTACTCTGTAATAGAATTTTTCTGCCTTCTGCACAGGCACAGAGGCTGATACTGCTGCTATACAGTAAAGGATAGTTCCCAGCATCCTCTGGTCTCTATCCATTAGCAACTTTGCCCATCAATCTATTAAACAGAGGTCACCTAAGATGCCCCAAGTGTGAAATCCCTCCAGGTTGAGAACCCTGCCCTAACATAAGCAGATTACTAATGCAAGCCTTTTTATGTGGGGGTAATGATTGGAAGACAGTGAGGGTAGGAGATCAGGCGAGCATAGCAAAGAAAGGATCTACCCAGCTGGGATAGATTTCAAAACTTACCATGAACAACCTGTCAACTGAGGGGGTGTGTTGGCTGGTCTTATGTCAACTTGACACACAAACTAGAGTTATCTGAAAGGAGGGAAGCTTAATTTTGAAAATACCTTAATAAGATCTGGCTATAAGGCATTTTCTTAATTAGTGATTGATGGGGGAGCACCAAATCCCTGGATTGCTGACCCTGGATTCTGTAAGAAAGCAGGCTGAGCAAGCCATGAACAGCATCCCTTCATGGCCTCTGCATCAGCTCCTGCCTCCAGCTCCTGTTGTTTGAGTTCCTGCCCTGACTTCCTTAGATGATGAACACTGATTGTGGAAATGTAATCCAAATAAACCCTTGCCTCCCCAACCTGCTTTTTGGTCCTGGTGTTGCAGCAATAGAAACACAAACTAAGACAGTAACTTTTTTAAAAGTCAAAGTCGAATGATTATAAGAGACAGAAACCCTCCCCAATTCATTCTAGTTGAAAGGAAGTCTATTTTTAGGATGCAGCACTCTTTTGTAAATAAGACACAGTTGGGAAAGAAGATGCAAAGTGGAGAAGCTGCAGACAACGGTTGCCTTTCAGTGGCTGCTGGACTCTTCTATGCAAGGTTTTGCATAGAAACTAAGCCTCTTTGCTATCTCTTGGCATCTGATCCCCCATACATGTGTTTACACTTGCCTTGAGCTTGCTGTGGCGTTCACTTCAGAGCACACCTACATAAGCTTTTTACATAGCTTCCTGCACTGAATGGACTGTGACTTCAGGATTCTCAGAGAAGAATCAGATTGGTCAACTGCACACTCCAAATCACTCATCCCATGAGACCAGGAGTGAGCACGTATGATAAAATGCTTTCTTTTCTCAACACTGATGGTGTGGGGTGAGTGATGGCAGTTCTCGGAGAAGAGAATTTCTCCTCAAACACAGTTAAGACGCTATCTTTGGATAGGGGCATGGCGTGGGAGAAATTAACTATTAGAAAAATAAATGGAACAAATAAGTATATTTTATATTCATTGAGTAATTCCTCACATTGGTTAGGCCCCAAAGTTCAAGCACCATTAAATAAACTTGATTTATAGAAGCTCAAGTTACATAAAGATAAGTAGGAAATGAGACTAAAAGTATGAACTGGTAGTTAACTGTCAAGGGCATTAAATACAAGCTGAAACATTTAGATTTTCACCACCAGAATAAGAGCTTGATTAATAAGACACTAAAGAAAGTAGACCTCCTGTTATCTTCATTCTTAAAAAATGAAGTTAGTGGATCATTTTTAATTAGACATTTTAAAACTTCAATTATAATTACATTACTTTCATCTTTCCAGTCTTCCCTCTAATCCCTCCCCTCATTCTCTCTCAAATTGATGGCCCCACCTTGATTATTGTTACACACACATACATACACAAATACATATTTGTAAATACAACTTTCCAGCTTCCCAAATCTGTCCACTGTGATTTATATGGATATGACTTCAGGGCTGACAACTTTGTATTGGATAACCAATTCAGAGGCTCATCCTTTGGAGGGACTAATTCCTTCTTCTCTCAGTAGATCACTTTTTAAAAACTAATTAAAGTGTCAAGCAAAAACAACTGTAGTCATTTCACCATAACTACAACCAACAACATAAATTGAGATTTTTCTGTGGGCCTACAACCATTTGATGCAATAACTGTTTGCAAGAATGTGTAGAGTAAGAGAACCAGTGTTTTGTTCATTAAAAATACTCTAGTCATTGGGGCTGGAGAGATGGCTCAGAGGTAAAGAGCACTGGACTACTCTTCCAGAGGGCCTGAGTTCAATTCCCAGCAACCACATGGTGCTTCACAACCACCTGTAATGAGATCTAGTGCCGTCTTCTGACATGCAAGCATACATGCAGACAGAACAGTGTATACAAAATAAATAAATACTAGTTTTAAAAACTTCTTTGGTTGTGAAGAAAAAAATGAAATCATGAAAATTTCAGGAAATTGGATGGATCTGAAAAGTATAGCTTTAAGCAAGGTAAACCAAGCTCGGGTAAACAGAACCTGGAACCCAGTTCTCCCATATCTACTGATCTTAACCTGTAATGTATGTTTTTGAAAGATTGAAGTCTTAACAGGAAGGACCAAGGGAGAATATTAGGTGATGAGGAGGGATGAGGGGTGGAGAGGACATATGGACACGAAAAAGGAAAAGGCGGGGGGTGGGGTGGGGGAAGAGCTGGCTACTAGGCAGAACAGGGGCAGCAGAGGATGAGGGTAGGGACAGGAGAATCACAAAGTTATACTTTGGTAGAATATATCACAGAAAAGCCCAACACAGTAGATGCTGGCAAAAAAAGACAATTTTTAAAAAAGAGAAAGATCTATCCTCCAAAATTCCCTTTGAGACCCTTTTAACAGAATCAAGAGCTTCCCAGCCACTGGCCAGATACCTACATCCAACAGATCCCAGTGCTTCCCACCCTCAGAGCTGGCCACAGAGATGGTTAGGATGGTGTAGTTTTGGACCTCAGAGTCCACCTGGGAACATCAAAGTGTTTTGTAAAAGACAAATCTCTATGGAGAATAAAAACCTGGTCTAGGACTTAATAAGCCTGCTCTGTGCTTCAAGTGCATTGCTAATGATAAACCAAGTAGATTCCTAGCAACAGATAATTGGTGATAATGGTGATTACTGACCTTACGCAGTTTTTCACCCAAACAAGTGGCAGAGGGCTTTAAAAAAATGAACGTTTTAAGGCATGATTCCTCCATCTCCTTAAATAAAAGTTCCTCTAGGGTCAGCAATAGTTTGTATTTAACACACCATATTATGTTACACACAACTAAATAACAATTCTGGGCAATTCTGTTAGCCTGTTAATTTGCTAAGCAATTAGTGTTGAATGGATTTCCACCCTGAATATATTATAAGTGTATGGGTCCATGGCATCTCTATTTTCCTTATTATTTTTTCACTTTAAAAAGTAGGTGCTATCACACGGAAGACTTTCAGAGCATAGGGGGCAACTCACTTAGCATGCCTCATTTGGTCCAAAAGTCATCCTCCCACAGCGGCCCTAAACCTCTTCTGATATGGGAGTGGAAGCAGGTTTGAGATCTTCCAGAGTCCTAAGACTGTAGGATCTATTTTCTGGAGTCTTTCCTCCACTTTATATAAAGTTATAAAAACATTCAAAAGGTACCAACATTTTTCTGTTTATTTATACATGTGCATACAGGTGTGTGTGTGTGTGTGTGTGTGTGTGTGTGTGTGTGTGTGTGTGTGTGTGTGTGTGTTTGCTTGCATGTGGAAGCTAGAAATTGACCTTGGATGTCTTTCATTGAAGTCAGAGTTCATCAGTTAGAAGGGCTGGTCAGGGAGCCAGAAGGATTTTCTGGTTTTGCCACTCCAACCAGAGTTAGGGTTACAGAGGTGAGTAACCACTCCTTGCTTTTTATATGGGATCCAAACTCAGGTCCTCATGCTTTATTTATGCAGTGGGCACTTTACAACTGAGCCATCATTTGGGAGAAGTAAGGAGAGAAAGGACAGGGAATAGGATATTGAAGGGGAGATGCCAAAAAGACTGAAAGGGAGAAGATGAAGTATGAGAGACCCAGGCAGGACACTCCTGAAAGTCTCAGGTGCTTCCATAGGAGACGAAACACCTCTTAACCACAGAGAAGCTGACAAGAGTTGAGCCTTCCCATAAGAGTACAGTGGCTGGTTCCAGCCCTGTCTGCCTGTACTTCCTAGCCAGTGCAATTTTGGAATAAACCCAGAACCCTGGTAGGATACACCTGTTCAAAAGTCAGATGCCTGTAGAAGCCACAGAAATAGCTCAAATATCAGATGCAGCCAGGTATAGGGACATAAAGACCTTTATATTAAAGACAATTAAATTTCCCTCCTTCCTGTTGATTCTAGCAGCCTGTTTCATATTTGCAAACTTTGGCTTAACTCTCCAAAAAGTTCTGTGTGAGCCACTTCAGCCAGAGCCTTACAGGCAATGCCTAACAGGAAAGAGATGGCTTGTGAGTCAGTTCTCTGCCTAACTACTTCTTACTTGGGACCATCACCAAGGATGCTGGAGGTCCAGAAGAGGCACCCTTCCGGCCAGGAGTATAACACAGCCAGACTCAGAGAGCAAATCCATGTAACCCGTGGGAAATCATTCATATTGGGTAAAGCATATAACTCTGACTGTCTTACAACTGTGCATCAGAAAAGGAACACAATATGAAAAAGACTCAAGGACAAAAGGTGGCAGAGGCAGCCTGGTTTAGAGTTTCACATCTCAAGATCATCCTTATCCTATCCCGTCAAAGGAGGCCATAGGGAAGAAAGGATTGCTTCGACTTAAAACATGTTTATTTGCCCATGTGCCCATTCTTGAGTATACTAACTTTAGAATTTTCCATTGTTTCTTTTCTGAAAGATCAAATTCAGCATTTATCCCCTCGAAAAGCTTGTGTAAACAGAGTGTGGTGTTTCATGCCTTTAACCCTGGCACTTATGAAGCTGAGGCAGGGGGGATAGAGAGTTTAAGGCTATGTAGTAAAACTGCCTAAATTTTAGACTCAAAGAAAACCTGCTGACTTACCAGGCATTTTCTGAAGTCTTTGGCTTCCTTAGGAGTCATAAGACTATTCTTATGTACTATGTTTCTCCACTTTAATGCCAAGTATACATCTATACATTCTGAGGTTTACTAAAAGCCATTCTTTGTCACTTACAATTGAATTGAGCAGAAATAATTCCCAGGCTTAATGCCCCTGCTCCAGTGACTGATGGACTGGTATATAAACATACATCTCAAATGCAGGAAGGAATCTATCATTCATCATGGTTGTGGATACTTGCCATAGGGACTATGCATTGTTAGTCAATCTCTTCACGTGGTGGTCTAGTATAGCCTTTTATTCATAAGCAAACCTTAATATACAGCTAATATGTGCCAGAGTAAGCACTTTCTGCTTTTTCTACAACAAATTCAAAGTTCACTTAAAGAATATGTGAAGCCAATCAGAAAGCAGAAGCTAGCCAAGGTTGCTTTAGCAGTGCTTAAGAGTGAGGGTACATGCCTTGAAAGTTTACCCAGCCCCAATATGCTTTTCAGGAAAGGCCAGTTTAAAGAGTTGGAGAACAGCAGGATATGGGACTCTAGGTTTTCTGAGATCATATTGTCATACATCCAATATATACTAAGGTTCTTACCCACCAGGCATATGCATGGCACACACACACACACACACACACACACACACACACACACACACACCTAACAGATAGAAGACATTGGCTCACGTGGTTAAAGAGGCTGACAAGTTCTGGGGTCTTCAGGGAGAATCGACAAGATGGAGATCCAGAAGAGCTGGTGCGAGTTTTATCCAGAGGACAGTAGACTGGAGACCCAAGGACAGTCAATGTTTTGATTGAATAAAATGCAGGAAAAATTTGATGTTCCAGTTCAAAGGCAATCCAGGTAGAAATAAGTCTTAACCCAAGAAGGGTTAAGCCTTTTGCTGGCTAAGAATTGCTTGCAGTGATTATATTTGTATACCAGACAGACCAAACTTGTGTTTTCTAAGAAAATAGATCTTACTCACATAAGTAACTGTGTAAACAAAAATATCCAGCCTTCCTAAGGGGGGGGCGCTTAGTCATTTGCTGTTTGCTTGCAATGTCCTAATTACAAATTATTTTTAAAAACTCATTATAAAATGAAAAAAAGGAGCATTTCTCTAAAAGCATTATGCTATTTAGGCTGAGTCCCTTATGGTCACCAAAAAGATGAAAAAGGAAAAATCTAGTTTACAGTAGAAATGACTGAACATATCACTCTCTCTCTCTCTTTTTTTTTAATGTTGTTTTGAGACAGGGTTTCTCTGTATTGCTTTGGAGCCTGTCCTGGCACTATCTCTTTAGACCAGGCTTGTCTCGAACTCACAGAGATTCATCTGCCTCTGCCTCTGCCTCTGCCTCTGCCTCTGCCTCTGCCTCTGCCTCTGCCTCTGCCTCTGCCTCTGCCTCTGCCTCTGCCTCTGCCTCTGCCTCTGCCTCCCCAGTGCTGGGACTAAAGGTATTAATACCCACCACCAATACCCAGTTTATCTCTGGTTTGTAAAGGATGTGATTGAACTTTTCTTACTTGTTCACTGTGTTTATATCAAGCTCTCTCAACTCATAGGGATACTGGGCTTGTCTAGTGGGAGAACACCATTCTGTAAAAGTGGTAGCACATGCCTTTAATCCCAGCACTTGGGAGGCAGAAACAGGTGGATCTCTGTGAGTTTGAGGCCAGCCTGGTCTACAGATTGAATTCTAGGAGAGCCTCTAAAGCTACAGAGAAAACCTGTCTGAAACCAACCCCCCCCAAAAAAACCAGTGAGTTAGAACGTTGACAAAGTTTTTATTTGCAAGCAACTACTTTTCTTTCAATGTAAAAAGATCCCATCTTTGATTTCTCTTTAAAGTAAGAAAATCACAAAACACATTACCTTCTGTTTGAAAATACTCTGTGGATTAAAAAAATGTCAATCATGTGTTCCCACTTGAGATGATATAGCCTGAGGGTGTATTTAAACATTGTATCAACAATTTATAATGATTTATTTATTTTTTTTTTTTGTGTGTGTGTGTGTGAGTGTGTGTGCATACATACCCTCAGAGACCAGAAAAGGTTGTTGGATCCCCTGGAGCTGGAGAAATAGGCAGTTGTGAGGTGCCTGATTCCCTGATGCAGATGTTAGAAATAGAGCTTGATTCTCAGGAAGAGCAACAAGTGCTTTTAACCATGAGTCACCCTTCCAGCCCTGTAACAGTATGATTTTGATCACCCTCCGCCACTTACTTTTTAAAAAGTGGTAACTCTGAACTAATAAAAAACCAAAAATTATTAGAATAGGTTAACAGTAAAAGCCTAGTGACCTTTAATAGTAGAGAAACAAAATCCCCTTCTAAAGTGTGTCTGTCTCTACTTTTCCCCCTTGATACACAATCACATACAGACATATGCAGACATACATAGCCACACACACAATCACATGTAGATATTTTTCTTCCAGATGAAATTGGATCAAAATAAACCCTAGGTACAAGCCTGAGTGGTAAGTGTGATGACAATACAAGCAGTTGTCTGAGGTTCTACTAAAAGAAATTCTACCTGCCTAAGATGTTCAGCTTAAAAATGGAATTTTTGAAATGTATTTTCATTTTTTGATACATATTTAAGGTCAATTTTGTGATATGTATATTTCTCCTCTTGTTTAGGTATTGTATTTATATAGCTCATTTAAAAATTAATGTATAATTTCACACAGGTTATAGATAGTTACCTATGATAGTTAAAACTTAGTTAAGTTAGTTAGGTTTTCTAGATGTACAGAGATATATTTGAGATGGATAAATATTCTTCAAACAATGCAAATACCTACAGAATATGGAATTCAAAAATTCAAAATGGTTTAGGGTTTTTTTTTTAACAATGAGGCACAACTGCCCCTGGCAACACCACCTGTGTCAGAAAGAAAAATGGACATCAAAGAAACTCGTTATGGAGTTTATTCCCAATATGACAAGACTAGCCATTTGAGCAAGATACTGACTTTATGCTGTTTAAACTGGACATGCAGGACCCACAGAAAAATGACTGCTAAAATAAGATGGACATTGCTATAGGGTTCCTGCTTCATGGAAGAGCCTGTCAGACATTCTTCAGGACACAGAGAAAAGTGACTGCAAACTGCCAACACAGGTGGGACAGTTTAGTTTCTTGCTTTGCTGAGGAGTTTGCCAGATGCACTATGGCCTATAGGCTGGAGATGGAACATTACAGAAGAACTTCAGGTGACTGACTGCCTAGGTAGCAAGATGTCTCTGTCATTTCTAGAGTTTATATAGTATCCTTCTGTGGTCTTTGATGGAATTGAAGACAGATAGTTATGGTTATAGTTTTCTTTAGTTAGGATTAAAGATAAGTTACATATAGGACTTTAGACTCACAAAGATAGATGATAAAATATTTTCTTTAAATATTGCTCAATGTTAATGGACTAAATATTGTTAACTAGAGTTCTTATTTGATAACTGTTTTGTTATATATTTTACTATGTTATAGTTAAAACCCTTCTTTTTGTTCAGATAGAAAAGAAAAGATGATAGGCGATGTCATGCTCTTAATATGTTTCTCTTATTGGTTAATGAATTAAGCCCTGTTGGTCAACAGGAAAGCAAGATAAACAGGACTAGGAGACAAGGAGGATTATGGGAGATGTTGTAAGGAGAGTCAAAATGTAGGACCAAGAGGAGTAAGAGGTCCAGACCCTTTTCTTTGGTAAGTCGAGACCACTTAGATTGATAGAAATGGGTTAATATTTAAGACAGAGCTAGCAATAAGAAACACTAGTAACAGGCCAACAGATGTATATCTAATATAGGGTCTATCTGTGTTATTTGGGGCTGACACAGCTGTTGCACCAGGCTGGCAGGAAAACTGCTCGTAACAGAATTCTTGTTGCATGTGGCCATGTATATGAATTTTAAAGTGTGGTGACATTTTGCTTATTCTCTATCAACTATCTCCATTCTCTATTCTCTATCTCCATTTTGCTTGGAGATCAGAGCGCAGAGCTAGCCACTAGTTAACCATAGAGGTCAGACTGTGGAAGCATACACCTTTGTTCCAAGCACTTAGGATCTCATGCCTTTAATCCCAGGATTAGGGAGGTGCAGACAGGAGTGATATAGTTGGGCAAAGAGAGGAATATAACGAAGGAGGAGTCAGGAGCTCATTGCTTTCAGTCTGAGGGTTCCCAGAGACAGGATTTGGTCTGGGGATTTAGCAGAGATATGAAGTCTCTCTAGTGGCTGTCTCCTTTACTTCTCTGACCTTTAACTATATACCCCAATATCTGACTCCAGTTTTTATTATTAAAACCAATTAGACATCATGCTACAACAAACTATTATATTTCCAACCTGGAAACAAATGACTCAGAAATAATAACAATAGTGAAATGTTTATACGTTATATTTGTATTTATACTTAAAAATAGCTTTGTGATTCAAATGCTTATGAATTTTTTTTTGTTTTAAGACATGGGTTCTCTTTGTAACCCTGGCTGTCCTAGAACTCACTGTGTAGACCAGGCTGGCCTCAAACTCACAGAGATCCACCTGCCCCTGCCTCTCAAGTGCTGGGACTAAAGGCATGCACCTCCGCCTATTTGAATTTGTTTTTTTTTTTAAAGTGTATAATTCAATGTTTTAGTCACCATTATATCTCATTTTAGAATCTTTTCACCATCCTTGTACCCATTAGCAGTAATTTCATGCTCTCCTTCCCAGGTGCCGACAACTACCAATTTACTTTCTTTTCTCCACAAATTAACTGACTCTGGCATTTTACATAAATGGAATTACACAAACATAGCTTTTGCTCTCTGCCTTGTTTCTTTTAGCATAATGTTTTCAAGTTTCATCTATGTAGTAACAAGTCAGTTCTTCATTTCTTTTTTAAGGTTGGATAATATTCTGTTGCATTACATTTTACTCATATATTCATCAGTTGATGGGCATTTGATGTTATAAATACTGCAACTAAAACCGTATGCAAGCTTTTCTTCTTTGTTTGCACAAAGTGTCTTAGTATTTGAAATCTCTCATCTCATTGGCTCTCACAAAAACTTTGTGCAACAAGACTGTCCAACTGTTTCTATTTTATAGGCAGGGAAAGAGGTTCTTAGAAAGGATAGTTTGATTTGTGCTATAATCAGCACTCTAACCCAGTTCCATTTCAACGGAGGCTTAAAGAATGTCAAAGGAGTGGCTGGGAAGATGGTTGAGTAGGCAATGTTCTTGCTGTGTTACCAAGCATGAGGATCTGTGTTCAGATCCCTTGCATGGATGTAAAAGCCCAGCATGGCTGAAAGAGTCTGTAACTAAATGCTGGGGTGTAGAGACAGGATGATCCCAGAGACTTGTTGGCCAGGAAGTCTAACCAAAGCAGTGAGTTCCAGGTTCAATGAGAGATACTCTCTCAACAACAGGTTGGGGAACAATAGAAGAACGCCTGACATTGACCTCTGTCTAGCCTCCACATGAGAATACTTGGGCAGGTGCACTCAAGCACACACACATACAAGCATGCAAACATGCACGCCTGTGCACACACTGAAGAATGTCAAACAAAGCATAGTGTTTTCAAGGACAGGTAACATTCATTTCTTATTTTTAGTTTTTAGATGTCAATGCTTTTAGTCTTGCTTGTTGGAAAAACAATGCTGAAACCAATTTACAGCTTCTAGATGAAAATGTTGCCATAACAAGTGGCATATAATTCTGCTGGACTGTTGCATAGGAACAGAGAATTTTTGCCTTTGTTGTTTGGTGATTTTACTTTCAAGGAAAATGCAAGGACAGATTGTAGCTGTTCACAGTTTTAACACTTCACAGAAAGAAATGGCTGCAGACTATTTTGTCTCTTAATTAGCATGCATCTTGGAGACATGTCTAAGACTAGATTTAAGTCTTAACATGGTCTATTAATATTTCAGTTTTGGCATCAGACACATGAAATAGTATTATACATGCAGTCTTTGCCAAAAGCATTTTGAGTCAAAACTAGACTAAATACAGCCCCATTTTTTTTTTTTGATCACTTGAATCATCATATTTCAACATTTGGTAGAAGATTTTAGAAATGATTTAATCCAAATCCTCCTACAACATATGAATCCTGGATCATGAATTGAATATTCCCTTGTCGCTTGTCTTCTGAAGCCAAAAGTAGTGGTGTTTATAACAAAGGACAGAGGATCAGAAGCAAATAAAAAGTTGTGTTCAGCTTTCCCCTGCTGGGAATGTCTTTCCCATACGTCCTCTGACTTGCCCTATCCCCTTTGTCTTACAGGGCCATTCACTCTCATCTAGTGCCACTAGTCATATTCTTTTTGTCACACTGTATTGGAACATCTACTTTTATATCAGATAATTGTTGAGATTTATGTATTTTATTTATCTTTTGCATTCAGTAGAATTTGAGTAGAGCTGATTTTAATTGGTGTGTCTGTGGTACTGAATGTGTGCATATGTGTAGGTCACCGGTTAATGCTGAGCATCTATTTCTACCACTTCCCCACCTTGCTTTTGGAGAGAGGGTCTCTCACTGAACCTGGTGCTCACTACCTGCTCCTGAACCTGTTCAGCGGGACTAGCTGCCTAGTCAGCTACATGGATCCTCCAGTTTCTTTCCGCCCAAGGCTAGAGGCACAGGCATGTGTTATTACACTTAATTTTTTATGTGGATGCTAGGGATCTGAACTAAGGTCCTCCTGCTTTTGCAGCAAACATTTTACTGACTGAGTTACCTCTAACTCCTGGATGAACTTTTTAATAAGATCTGTGAATTATGATTTAGCTGACGATGAAATCAAGATTTCCATCACTATAAACAAATATGTGTTGATCCATTTACAGCTAAAAGAACTATAAGATTTGTCAAACATCTTGTATACAGCTCCAACGCTTAGTAGTTAATGAATTCTATGAAACGTAGAAGCCAAGACAGACAAATATAGACTCAATATTAATATTCAGCAAGACTATCAATACCTATTCATGTAATTAATGTGGTGTTTGAGATATAAATGATTAGAGGTAGTAAGATTGGGTCATGCTATTAGCTAACTCGAGAGTCTCTCCTTCAATATAAAATTATTGAGCAATTGTTTTGACTCTTCTTGACTGATTGGATATGGGTGTAGCAGATAAAGAGTTGAGGATGCCTCCTCTGCTTTGAGTCACTTGAAGGGTGGAGTTGCTGTCACCTAAGATGGGGGGATCTGTGGTGGGGCAGATTTGTGAGAAATAATCATGGGATAGTCTGCTCTAGATAGATAGTTGGGGCATTGTAATGCATAAAATCAGGAAAAGCCCATAGCTGTGGCAATATGTTCCCACAGAAGCTGTGAATGAAAATACATAACAAAAGTATATGGACATTAGACATAATGTCAGGAGAAAGCACAGAGTAGCCTTGGTAGGGTTGGTGTTGGTCAGAGAGTATTGTTTCCAGAAGAAGAAACAGTTTAGATGCCCTAAACACATTGGATTATGTCTGCAAGTCCCTTATAGGAGTCTTGGGAATGCAATGGCTGGAATAGAATCGAGGGAAAATGAGAGAAAAGCTCTATGGACCAAAGGTCATATCACAAATGGCCCATGGGCCATTATAAAGATTTGATTTCTTTTACTCTGTTCAGTTAGGTAGTCTTTGGAGGGTTTCCTGCAGAGTGGTGACATGATTTAACTTATATAGTCGGTCTTCTTCTATGTGTTCTATTGAAAATAAACTCGGAAAAGGTAGAAAAGACTCACATGGAAGCAGGGAAAAAACTTATAAAGATGATAGTGTAGAAAGCCAGGCAGGAGAGTTACTGGTGGGATGTGAGCAGACATCTGGAATCTGGACATATTTTAAATGTAGAGCCAACAGTATTTCCTTATGGATCAAATATGGGGTATGAGAGAAAAGGAAATGAAGGATGACTCCAGGGTTTTGATCTACATAACTAGGAAGATGGAGTTCTCAACAAAACAGGCGTGTCGGTGGTGAAAGTGTTTAGATGGGGAGATCAGACTATTTGGACCATTTAACTTTCTCACAAAGCCTTCAAATAATACAAGGTTGTGGAAGAAAAAAGACTATTGGCCTGGAGCAAGAAAAAGAAGCAGACCTTTAGAGACAATGTGAGAATTTAGGAACCTACGGAGGATGGACCATGGACTCCAGAGAATGATATTAAAAGTGTTCCAGATGTGAGGAGAAAAAGATGAAGCTGATCAAGGATAACAGAGCCTTGTGGGCACGAGGGGAAGAAAGATTCTGAGACATCGGAGACATAACGAGATTTACTTTAAGAATTCAAGGCGGGGTGGTGAACCGAGGGAGCCGAGGAAAGCAACATCTTCATGCTTCCTTCCGATCCTGTTGGGAGTGAAGAAGTGAGAAGAAGAGGATTTTTTTTTTGACCCTGTTAAATGTGTTTAAGAACTTCTGAAGAAGATAGATGCTGCTGAAGGAAGATGCATTCTAGTAACTCCTCTTTGTGTACAATGGGAGGCCATGGTATTGGGGTTTCTATTATATATAAAGTAAGTAATATGGGGACAAAGGGCATATGGGCATTGCCCTGAAACCTGTGTGTGGCTGTCATATTAAAATCAAAGTCATAGTTTCATCACAGGCTAAAATAATGACAACCCAACTGGGCCAGTAGCAGGGAATGTGTTCCTTTGTTATTCCTTAGGGGTCACATTGTCAGTGATGGTCAAGGTGAACAGCATTTTTATAAGGAAGTTGTCTTTAAAAGAATTAAAAGTAGCTTCCAGCAAATGAAAAGCTTCTTATGCTTTTCATGTCCTTTAATACTGGCACAATGAAGACTACTTCACAGAAAAATAAAAACTAAAATTCAATACTGAATCCAAAGAAGTAATATAAACAGAAAAGTGTCACGCAAGTTATTGTTGTAGTGAGAAATGTTGGAATATTTTCTGTGTATTTAACCTGTATCTACTATGGAATCCTTGAAAGCCATCTTTAAAATACTCAGTGTTTCACACAGCCCATCAGTAGCTGCTGGAAAGTTCTTCTTGGATTTAGAATCTAATAGAGAAGAATATTTTTGGAAGACTAAAACTATAGTTACCCTCATTTGCTTTATTTGCTAACATAGACTGCAAAGACTAAGTAAATTTAAAAACTCAGAACTTACACTAAAAGTTGATGTGAAGATATTTTTCAAAGAAAGGTGGTAAATATTATGGGGTTTTATTTTTAAATTAACCCACTTACATATTTTTGAAATAGAAAAGAATCTTACCTGTTGTTTCATTTTATACATTGGATCTACTCTCTTAATGTTCAGTGATATGATTGGGTCTTAGAATAAATGCCTACCTGCACTCATTGTTCCAGTCATTGTTCCAGAGTGGATGTTGGATGTGGTAGCGGGAATCCCAAGACCTCTTATAGGAACTTATTTGATTGATGATTATGATGGATAAGCAAGACCAGAGGCAGTAGGTATGATGGTGTCCTGTGACATCATCCTTGATTTTGTGTGGTCCAGAAATAAAATACAATTTTCCCTAAAGCCAGCACCAGAATATTCTTTTTGTCACGTGCCAACTACCACTGTCTCAGTTTGAGTCTATGATGCCTTGTGAGTGGAATGAATGACTTGAGATAGTCATACTGTGTGGGTGAACACCAAAGTTGCACCCAGTTCAGGGCTAGCAGACTCTTGGAGTCAGAATTAGTCACTTCCTAAGCTGAGCCACCCTCAGCCACATCTTTTTTCCACTTTTTTTTTGTCCTTTTCTACTGAGGATAGAGCTAAATAAAGTGCAGCTGGAATATTAGCAATGCCTACTGCAAAAAGAACTTCAGTTTGGAGGGTCCCAGTATAGGAACCCTTCTTGAAATTTGTTCATTCTCTGCATAATCTCTCTTGTCTTGGCTCAGCTACCTTTCCTCCATGCCAGATATAACCCATTCTAATTTTAAAGATAGTTTTACTAAGAAAGACAACACTCTAATGATTGACAGTAAGCTTATAAGACTCTATTTTGAGAAACTTTATTATACCCAACTTTCTTGTGATATGGTTTAAGTTAAATTCAGTATTAGGGAGACACACTGCTATTAATGGGCAAAGATAGATGGGAAAATCTTGACTGGCATCAAGTGTCTTAGCTGAGAAGGAGATCTCATTCAATTCAAATGCCTTGAGATACTTGCCATTGATGCCACTGTCATCTTGAAGGAAGGAATGGAACAAACAGTGAGTCTCCTGAAGGGGATAACCACAAGCATAAGTATATTAGACAACTTTGTTTGAAGTATGAGGAGACTCTAGTGTTGAGGGTGGGCACCATGTTTTGAATAGCCATTCTTCTGTTCCTGGTTTCTGTTATGGGGTCTGGCATATAATAGTTGTTCAATAATTCTCACTGAATAAAATAAATAAACAAATGAATGCATGGCCAGGAAGGTGGTACATTTGATACATATAAATTTCTGTCTTTCAGTTATATATGTGTATGAATTGCATATATATATACGTGTATGCATATATATATGCAATATCACAGATACATGTTCTTTGAAGTGAAATGTTCTGAAATTCAAGAATAAGGCATTTGTAATGTCTACTCTCTAGACGGTACATAGAGAGATTCAATAATGTAATGAGGACTCCAATTGCATAGGATTTTGTAATAGACCAGATGTCAACCATTTGAATTGCATTTGGCAGTAAGCAGACATAAATGTTACATTTTAAAATAAACAACTTGGATCATGAACCAAATTTGCTTCTGAATATCACATGACAGAAGCTGCCAGATTTCCAGTCTGCATTAATAGGTTTAGAATTATTTTGTTGGAGCTGGGGAAATGAACTTTTGTGTTTGTAATTTGTAGTGTTTCTTCTGGATTTTATGATTGTTGGGACAGAAGCTCAATAGAAAGCAAGGCACTAGCCTTCAGGAATTGTTCCTTATTTTTCATCATCTCCCCAAGATTATATCAGTGTCTGAATTTTACTATTATTAGATTTCTGCAAGTAGGAAGGAACAGGAGGCAAATGAACAGCTGATAGCAACTTCTAGGTCTTAAATGTGTGTCTATTTTTCTGGGTTGTAGCCTATTTCACCGCACTGGTGATAATGTAATATTCCCTGCTGAAGTCTTCAGGATATAAACAGTTCAACAAGTGGGCGACTTTGGGAGGAGCCCTCTGTCATTCCTGCCAACACGCTTTAGCACTTCCTTATGATGGCTGCCTCCTCCCACTTGATTCAAAAGAAAACAGACAAGCCTGGCACCTGCCTCTGTCACTGAAGGGCTGTGAAAGATGAATGGTACTTTACTAGAGTATGTGCCAACTGCTGGTCTAGGCCCTTATGGTCTAACCAGAGGTCACAACTTGGCAGCTGAATTGCATAAGATGTTTTGTTTTCTTTTTATAATTGGATGTGAATGACTGTATTGTGTATCTACTCATACAACAAGGCTCCCTATTCACCTGACTCACACTTTTCCATTACCTAACTGGCTCCCAAAGGCCTTGGCCTTACCAGACCAAACCCTAGCAGGAAGAAATAACTAAATTTATTTAATTAAAACTAAATTTATTTAGGTGTGGTATAGAGAGGCACAGAATATGACAGGGTGACAATTATTCATCACCCTAAGACAATTGATCCATCTGCATTTGAATATGTTTAAGAATTAGATGAAAGCAACTTTAGCAGGACCTTCAGAACTTGGTTATCAATATCTATCAACACAAAACCAAGACTTGGGCTTGACTGGCACTCTGAGGAACTTCCTCTGACTAAGCTAAGACCTGATTTCTTCTTGACTATTTTACCTAGGATATTTTGAAAATTTACTTAAACACAACATGAGAAATGAATTGTCCTCCATGCCTCCATTTAAAATTTTCTAGTAACACCTGTTATTTTTTTTTTTTTTTTTTTTATCAATTTTCTTCCTAGATTTCCTTTGGAGGTATCTCTGGTGGGTTTTTTTTTGTATTGTCATGTACCTGTACTTTATACTTCTATATTCATGAACTAACTTGACTAATATTTGCTGGAGTCTTTTGGAACTGGGGAATGCTGACCCTTGTTTGACTGGTGGCCATTAACCCCAGAGTGAGGACCTCAGAAGCTGGGAGAGTCTTGTTGGGAGTCAGTGTTTAGGAGGTATGGATTCTAGCCATTTATTTTTATTTTTTTATTTTATTTTATTTTATTGCTTTTTGAGACAGGGTTTCTCTGTGTAACAACCTTGACTGTTCCGGAACTCACTCTGCAGACCAGGATGGCCTTGAACTCACAAAGATTCTCCTGCCTCTGATTCCCAAGTGCTGGAATTAAAGTTGTGCACCACCACCAACAGGCAAATGCTAGCCATTTTTACTGATGGAAAAATATACCCAAGATAGATACTATAGAGCTTTACTATATGAATTTCAGAACATTTAGAGGATAATTGATCTGCTTTAGACCAACTGTCTCCTAAAAGCCCAGAGTGATTTAAGCATGATACTTATGTAGTCACTTGTTTTTTGAAATTATAGGCTCACAGGAAGTTGTGAAGATAATATACCACGTTTCGGTGTTCAAGTTAGTCAGTTTCTTCTATTGAATACAAGAATAAAATGAGAAAACTTCTGTCTACACAATGTGTATATATGGTCCTGTGCCATTTTGTCACATGTGTAGATCCATTTAAAACTGCCAAAATCAAAACACAGACTCGTTGTGTTTACATAAAGACTACTCTTGGTAGATGCTTTTTATCCACTAGTCCCAAACTCTGGCAATCATTGATCCATTTTCTATTTTTCTAGACTTGCTATTTTTGAGACTGCTATATCAATGGTAACAAAATATACATGCCTTTTTGGGGTTGGCTTGTATAATGGTCTTGAAATCCACCCAAGTTGTATGTATCAATAATTTATTCCTTCTTTTGGCTGAGTAGTATTCTACAGAGTGACTGCATTACATTCTGTTGCTTATTTCAGACATGGCAAACACACACTGGTCTAAGGGACCATGTTAATGCTTCTCAGAGGGGCCATTTAACATTCTTAGTAGGTATTTTTTTGTTGTTTTGTTGTTGCTTAATAGAGTGACTTACTGTGAAACTATTTTTTTTTTTATTTTTTATTTTTTTTTGAGACAGGGTTTCTCTGTGTAGCTTTGGAGCCTGTCTGGAACTCAGTCTGTAGATCAGTCTGGCTTTGAACTCTGCCTCCTGAGTGCTGAAATTAAAGGCAAGGGCCACCACTGATTGACAAGAAACTGACTTTTAATAAAGATTTCTTAAATGAAAAAAAGCCAATTGGTGAATCTACCTATAACCACTCTAACTGTAATCCAATCCATTTCCAAGGCATCATATTAATACAGAAATGAATGTAAGACACTATGGCAGATCAGCAATACACTGCTATTACTGGGTAGATGGGAGCCGGAATAGACACATCAATCAACAGGCTTCCTTTTGTTGAGGTCACTTTATCAACGGGCACAATTTGTTCTGGCATTTGAGATAACTCTGAGGCACTTTGCTGTCAGAAGGCACTCATCCTCCAAGATACAGAAACTTTTCAAAGCGTTATGGTCTTGCTTTTGCCATAGTCTCAGGAGCAAGATTGTTTTAGTACTGACTTTTAAAAGGAATAGGACTATGCTCCCCTCTCCTTTTAACTTCTCCTTGTCTCATCTCCTTTGAGGGATAAGTGTGATGGTTTGTTTACAACTGCATCCTTTCCTCTAATAAATATTATGAAGCAAGTTTTCATAATACGGAGTTCTAGGTCCAGAGGAAATAACCTCAAACATCCCTCCCATAATTTTGTTTGTTTTGTTTTTATTTATATTTATTTATTTTTGAGACAGGGTTTCTCTGTTAACAGCCCTAGCTGTCCTGGAACTAGCTCTGTATACCAGGCCAGCCTCCAACCCTGCTCCTGTCTCCCGAGTGCTGGGATTACAGATGTGCGTGCACCACCACTGCCTGGCCTAGGCCTCCGTCTTCTTAAAGCTTATAATGTAGAAGAAGGAGATTAAGAAGTCACCTTCAGACAAAGAGATTTCAGGCATTTGCTGAGTGGAGAAAGAAGGGGGTGGTGGTGGTAAGAGAAGCAGCAGCAGGAGGATAGGGAGGAAGAGGAAGAGAAGGCAGGGTAAGGAGATAGTAGATATGATGCACAGAGACAATGAATGGGGCTCTTTGAGAAGTAACAATCAAGGAGGCAGCCTCTAAGGATCAGGAAAGAAGAGAGAGAAAGAGAGAAAAGTAGCAGAAAGTAGCAGGGAAAGAGATACAGAGGCAGACTGTGTGCAATTCTCTCACCTGTAGGATGTGGATAGTAACAGTTACTGTTTATTAGAATTGTTGTGAGGATTGATTAAATAAGAGAGGCAGCAATAGACCCAGGGAAGCTTAGCTTGGAGTCTGAACTCAGGACCCCTGGATGGTTTCCCATCTCTAACATTTATCTGTCGGACACTGGATCAATTTTCAAACCCATCTTTGCTTCCAAATCGCTTATTACTGATAAGAGAATAATAACAAGATGTCCTTCAGAGGGTCATTGAGAGAATTAGATCATGTAAGTCATTTCAGCGCTGCAAACTGTGACTAACACTTGATCACAACGCCTTAGGATAGTCGTCAGAGGTACCGTGTTCATGCGTGACTATCACAAAGAAAAATAATGTCTATAAAGTGCTATAATATCATTAAAATACATTATTTTAAAATTTACCAAACCCTATCCTTACTGATTTTTTTTTCAGAAACAATTACCATTTTAGCGTGTTAATATTTTAGAGCTAAATGATGACTCCAAGCTTTTAGGTCCACAGAGGCGAAGCAGATCTGAGAAATAAATGCAGTAAGCAAGCTGTGGGTAAATTGGAGTGCACAGTCTAATCTGTCTAGACAGGCAGCTGCGCCTTAGCCACAGCGGACTGTTTCAATACCAGCAGAAGCTGAGAATCTGGAATTTTTAGATAAAATTTCAGGTGGTGTACACGTTGGCATTTAAACCCCTTTCTTCTTCTCCAGGCGGTAAGTTTTAGGATAAGTTTTAGGCCCATCCCTGGGCCACCTGTTTAGAGATGCTGATCTAGAGGACATCATATTAATTCGTGAGATCATTAAGAAATGGGGTTCATGAATGGCTACGAGAGGTTGGTTTAAGCATCAGAAGCCCCAGAGCAGACAGGACCCGGACACTTGTACTCAGAAGCTCCAGGGTAGGAGGACTTTGAAAGATGGTGACATGTGACTTAGGTATATATGATAACCTCCTGAGGCTGGCCCCAATGCCGCAAATGTCTGCACTTTGAATATACAGGATGTTTTTACTTCAGCAGTCAGGATACACAGAGGCCATACAGTTAAGTCCCACGGCTTCCTGGATCCCGAATTGCACCTGCTATGCATAGCTACACATCACCCATAGTTAGGCAACTGCTTGCTTTTGTCTCAAGGCTCTTGTGAGCCTGTTTGCATTCGGAAAGCAGGAAGACTTCCCTACAGTCAGATATTGGAAGCCCAGAGATAAGCTGAATGGGAAACAGGTGTGTAGACAATGCTGCAGTTCATTAATGGATTGCTTCCTTTATCACACAGCCATTAGCTTATGGTTTTCATAACTCAACAAGGCCCAATTAAGGGCTTCGTGATTTTTGTATAATGATCTTCCATCTATTGGCAGAAAAAAAGCAAAGTACAAAAAGAGGAAAAAATTCTTTGATATTTATTGCTAAAATTGAAAATAAGACTCAAACATCAGATATAATTTAAAATTTATAGGACAGTGCCAGTTGGTGAATGGTTTTTTTTTTGTTTTTGAACGCTTTTATTATTATATATTAGTTGTATATAATAATTGGCTTTGCTATGACATCCTTGTATATGCGTATAGTATATATAGTTTATTTTGATCATATGCACCCCCATTACCCTCCCTCATTCACCTTCTACTCCCGAGGATCTTCTTCCTTTCCTAGCTCCCTTTTACTTTCCTGTCCTGTGTTTAACCCCATGCATTTAACTAAGCTGCTTACAGGATCATAGGTAGGAGGTTATTTACAGGAGCATGTCACTACTGAAGAAAATGTTTCTCCTTCCCTCTTAGCAATCATTAATGGCCTACAAATCCTCAGGGATGGCTGGGGTCTTGTGTTTCCTTTGCCTCCAAATATACCGTTGATGGGTACAATCTTGTGCAGGTCTCGTCAAGATAATCGTGAGTACTGAGCGTTCAAGTGTGCAAGGATCTTGTCCTTCATGGAAGACAATATTCAACACTTCGCTTCCCCTTGCTTCCATGGTCCTTCTGCTCCCTCTTCCATGACGTTCACTGGGCCTTTGAGGGGTGTTATATATGTCTCCTTTAGGGATGAGCAGATAACTGGTTCCTAGCAAGGTACCATTTTTCCCTTCTGAGGGATATTTAGTTGTGTTTGGAGGAAACATGTTCTTTTCACAACCTAGCGTAGGTGTTTGTTACTGGCATGCAAGTGTAGAGACCAGGGATGTTTTAGAACATCTTATAATGCATAGGATAGCTACCACAGTAGAGACTTATCAGGTTTAATGTGTCATTGGTAACAAGGCTAAGAAATCTGCTGTAATTTTAAAGGGAAAATTTCACATGAGTGCCATTATGAGAAGGCAACTTTAGAAATAAAATTAGAAGCATAAATGAAAGACTGCCAGACAAAGCCCTGAGTTACAGGTATGCCTTATGTGACTGTGACAAATGTGCATGCCTTCATGAAATCTTAGCTTGGTCAGTTAGGCCAATTATATATGCAGGAGGCCATCTACCTCTACTTATAACCCAAAACCAGTTTCATTATAAAAAAGATGCTAAAAGCTGCACACGGAAGACTGTCAAAGATGGATGTGCCAACACAACACACAGACTAATAATCATACAAATTCAGCCTGAGTATAACTTGGAGAGAACAACTGAGGGTCTGCAGGGCTGCGGGGGAAGGGAGGCACACCCATGACGTCACCTCCTGCAGCTGGTTGCGCAGTTTGCCTTCTTTGCCATTTGCTTTGATAACAGACATTCTAAGTATAAAGAAAATCGAAATAAATAGAGGCTGAGACCTTGTGTACAATGTGCCATAGGCTTGCTGTACACTATTTGCTAGGAGGTATCCCCCGGAACTGAAGATGAATTGGCCTGAGATATGGACCAGGCTTGTTGAACACAAAGAGTACCATAAAATGGCTACTTAGCTTGGGATATTGAGATGAAATATTGACTTTCATGAAATGTTCTATGGAATGGAGGTATAATTACTGTTACAGGAGTTTTTCTTTTTTCTTTTTCGCTCCGTCCTTCCCTCCCCCTCCCTCCCTCCCTCCCAAATTCCCTCCTCCTTCCTTCCTTCCTTCCTCCCTCCCTCCCTCCCTTCCTTTTTTTTTGGCTTTTCCAAACAGGGTTTCTCTGTGTAGCTTTGGAGCTTGTCCTGGATCTCCCTCTGTAAACCAAGCTGGTCTTGAATTCACCAAGATCCACCTGCCTCTGTCTCCTCAAGTGTTTTGCAATAATAATAATAATAATAATAATAATAATAATAATAATAATAATAATAATAATAATAGATGTTTTAATTTTACTGCAAGGGGTCAGGGGTGGGATATGACTTTTGGATGAAATTCATATATGACTAATAAAATAGGTAGACTTCCTTCCTTGTTTTTAACTGTGGAAGTAGTATGAATCCACGGAAATCATAGCACCTAGAAAAGCCCAACTCACACTGGACTGTTTATGTGAGATACTTCACATTAAGCTTAATTGATGTACGTATCTTTTCAAGACAATGTATCTCCTTGAAAAACAAAAAGGACAATAAACACTTAAAATGTTTATGATATGGACATCTTAAGCAAATTTTTTAGATGGGTCAATTAGCAGTGGGCAAGAAAACATGCTGTGCAAGAGAGTAGCTTTAGTTCTAGTTAAACCTATATCAAAGTGATGCAGGATCAGTTAATATCCCTGAGCCTCAGAGCCATCATTTATATAGTGAATAGAAACATTGCTTAGTCATTGCAAGGGTTAAATGATTCCAGGTAAAGCACTAGGCAGGGCCTGACACATGGGAAGTGCTCAGTAGATGTGGGTGTTTACATATGTGGGGAGGCTGTTGCAATTCTAGCATGAGGATGTATTAGCAACTAAATCTCAGACAAACACTTTAAAAATTGGAGGTTCAATTCTGTCTTTGCCAAGGAGAGCTAAGTCTGTTGGAAAATGATGGTTGACCAAGAACAGGTATTGTATGTATTCACAGTAAGTAGCTAGCCATCATGTATTAGGTGGCATATTGCTTACTAGTATTGATTTGAATTTTTGTTTTTCACATGGTAAAACCGATGTGTGTAAGAACAAAACCAAGGAAAACCCAGGAAGAGGAGGCTAGGAATGGGACATCTAAGGCGTTACTATGTACGGAACAAGAAGAAATAAAGTCCCGCAGGCAGATGGAACTTTGGTGGATCATTATGTTGATGGGGGAGTGAAAATGGAAAAGGATGGTGTGAGACGTGAAAGCCAGGTTGTTGGAGTGCCGTAGGGAACTTGGGAGTTAGTTATACCGACTGCTTTCCTTTTTGTGTGGTTTTCACAGGCAATGATGACCTAGTTTGAGATTGGGTGAGCGTGCCAGCTCTTGTCCTTACAGTCAGAACCTATTAAAATTAGGAAGGATCGCCCTCTAGAGGTCACAATAAAAGTATAATTGTGATCACCGCCTGATGTCTGCTGGCGAAGGTCTCCTTCATGAGGACTTTGCAATGGGAAGAAACTCAGAATTTGAAAGGCCACGAATCTAAGGTTTTTCAAAGGGCAGCCAGCTTTACCTTGTGGGGCTAATTAGTACAATTTAGGTAATTAGACAATCCAGTTTACCTCCCTTCTGAGGCTTTCTCATCACACTAATTGAATAAAACAGCGGATCTTTAATGACAAATCTCTTTCATAAGCAGGAAATTAAAAATCAGTCAACAAAAGAAACAACAGTTAATTAGCAAGAGGTGGTACATTTCTTTGACTCTGCCATGGCTACAAGACTGTTTTAACACTGTCTTTATAATTTGATTCATTTGTCAAGACTAGACTATATGGAAATAACAGGGCCAATAAATTTTGCTTAGGTTTCATCTTATGCAGCCTGTTTAGGAAAGTCCTAGTATTAATAAACTATATGATTAAAGGTGTGAAAGATGGAGAGATTTAGTCATAGAACAGGATAAATCTATTTGAAGATACAGTGTAGGTGGTAATTAATAAACATTTGTGAAGGCCTGAGCAGGGTAAAAGTGACTTCCAACTTTAGATGAAATGTCTTCACTCAAAATACATTTCATTATGAAACTCACAAGCACCAATGATACACGTCCACTGTGACCAGACTGACTCTAGCGTATTCATCTCATCATCAGCACCAGATACTCACTTTCAGAGTCATATGATTTATGTCTGTAATAGCAAACATGTGGTATGCAAATGTTGCTGTTATTTCATCTCCATAGCTAGGCAAAACCCTAATGGGTACGTGGTGGAACTCTGTAGGCAACAACACCCAGTTCTGTGTTACTTACTATTAGCATGTGTGGAAAACTGCTTTCAGGAGGAGAAAAAAAAAAAAAAACAACATTTTTTTTCACGATGTCACACGTCTGAATGTTTCTTTGGTGTGTCACACAAAGTGAGCTGAAAATGGATTGCTGATTGAGTCTTGGCTAGCAATTGTCCTCCAGACCATAAATTCTAGAAGTCAGGCGTAGAGTCAGTAAACAAGACATAGCATCAGGGAAGTGAGAACCAGAGAGCCTAAAGGCAGGATGTGAAATTGACTTGTAAGATGAAGCACTTAGACACAGATGTACATGGCCAGGAGAAAAAGAATCTTCTCTGACAAAGCGCAGAAACACCGGGCCACTGATTTGACCTTAACAAGATGCATGAGAAGTCTCATCAAGGATCCAGGCCTGAGAATACTCTTTTGGGGACAAGATAACTGTGACTTAAATGACATGCCAAGAAACATTCCCTATTTTATACTTCCTAAAGGTTGTATTAATAAAGAAAGTGTCACTCAAAAATGATTTGGGGCTGTGTCTGTGGATCCTAAAGGATATTAGATAAAATGATTACTAACCTGAATTGATGTTTTTGTGTGTATTGTGTCCCCTGTCTGTCCTTCTCTCTCTGTGTCTTTCTATATTGTGTTGTCTGCACTGTATGAACTTGTTAGTCTAGGAGTGTGCTCATTTGTGCAGAGGCCAGGGATCATTTTAGGGGCTGGATTTTCTTCTTCCCTCCTTCCCTCTCTCTTTCCCTCTCTCCCTCTCTGCTTCCCTCCCTCCCTCCCTTTCTCTCCCTTCGTGGGTTTTTTTTTTTTTTTTTTTTTTTTTTTGAGACAAGGTTTCTTTGCACCTGAAGCTAATTTAGTTCAGGTAAAGATGGATAGCCAATGAGATTCATCAGAGATATGCCTAGTTCATACCCTTGGTGAGGTTAGAGGCACACAGGCAGCTTTTATTTTTTACATGGGTGTTGGGGCTCTGGACTCAAATTCTCCTGTTTGCATAGCAGGCTCTTTTGCCAACTGAGCTACCTCCCTACATCCTGTAAATATTATCTCTTGGTAGTGAAGCTATTTAGTCCTTAACAAGCATTTACAATTACAAAAAGTCTAGTCAGTTGTGTATGCCAGTGTTTTATACAGAAAGGATAGTTGTTACAGACTTAGTTAATGAGGTTGTCAAAGACTTGTGATATTAACATTTTGTGAAACGTTAATAATGAAACACAGGCAGCCCTTTGTGCACTATGCTGAACACCATTTCTCACTCTCAACAAACCCAACTAATCTAGATAGCATATGTGAAATTGATTGACCCAGTAATCAATGGCCCAAGGTACAATGAATGATGTCGTAAGTGTTCACCACAAATGCAGCAACAACCACACATATTCTTATTGCCAAGTCATAAGACACCTTGTCATAATGTCTGTAATAGTGGGACAGTGTCTGCATCAGTCCAGGATATCATGTGTTGCAAGACCTTTGCTCACACACAAAGCTTAAATAGGATGGAATTAGAATTCCTTGATGCGGCCATGGAGCCCAGTGACCAACCATCTTTATTTCCCCCTGAGGTTTGCATTCTAATGAAATTTGTATGGCAAGTCCCTTTCTTGTGGTTATAGTTGGGAAACACTCACGATGGCAGCCAGATAGCTTTGAATTTAAGGAGCATATTGTAGCATAGTTTGAGAAAGTTAAACGGGCTCCCTCAAGAATGGATTCATTAATTCAGCACCATTTTCTGAACAGCTCCTCAAGTCCTTTGGTGCAAGTAACTCTGTGACACACACCAAGACAGCACACATAAACTTGGCGACATTTGGTCTGCCTTGCAATTACCTGCCTGTGGTGATACCTTGTTTATGATCAAACAAACCTTGCCTGAAGATCAGCCATGAGTTAGCCACACACCTAAGCCACTAGTTAGTCATAGAGGACAGGCAGTGGTGGCCACACCTTCGATCCTAGCACTCGGGAGACAGAGGCAGATAGATCTCTGTGAGTTCAAGGCCACCCTGGGCTACATGAGAGTGGATCACTCTAAATGAGAAACAGAGATCATACATTTGATCCCACCACTTGGGAGGAATAAAAGCCAGGAGCTTAGTGCAGTCTGAGGTTTTTGGTGGGGAACACTGCAGTCTGAAGTCACCCTGAGAACAGAATCGCCCCTCTTACCTTAGCCTTGGTAGAGGTAAGAGCTCTCAAGTGGCTTAACTGCTTTGATTTTCTGATCTTCAGCTTGAATCCCAATATCTGTCTATGGGTTTTTATTATTTGTGCTACAACTGCCTGTATACATATACATAATGCCAAAATAAAACAGTACATGTATCATAATTTTATATTAAATCATATTTCTACTATCATAGATAATGCACATACATAAATACATAATATGACCAAATATACTTATAGATTATAAGGATTGTAAATATACTTTAGATTATACTCTGAGATACTTTCATAAAATTATAAATAAATTTAATATACAACTGTATTGAAGTGTGTGATTTGATCTTTAGTAGAATGAGAAAGTGAAAATAAATTTGAACTTTTCCTGAGTGTTGCAGAGTCTGTTAGTGTTTGTTAGGTTCTGATGGAGTAGAAGGGCTATGGAAGAGTTAATGAGAGCTAAAAGAATGATGAAGTCTAAAAAACTTTAACTTTTTAACTCAAGAGGATAGGTGTGTGTGGTTTCTATAGGGATGCTTTTTTTTTTTTTTTTTTTTTTTTAAACCTTTGGCTCCAATAAAGATGAAGTGTCCACCTTTCATTCTTCCCATGCTGAGGCATTGTGGCAATAGATTTATATACTCAGACGATGATATAAAGCGATGAGGATGAAGAGAAAAACAGTGATTGACAGCTCAGGGAGGATCTAACCCTCCCTGGGTTGTTTGGTTAGAAGTTAAGCGTTACTAGAACAATTTGCTTAAAAACTTGTCAAGTGCCCACTTAATCTTAGTGGTAGCACTCCTAAAACTTTTTTTCTCCTTTTAAAGGAGAGAAGATTCCTGTTGCTGGCAATTCAGCCCCTTGATTGACAGCTGTCACTCTTTCTTTTCCTGGACACTGTAGCAACTGCCCCTGAGCAATGATTATCTCAAGGTGAGTGGAGGGCAGGAGAACTGTTTGCTGCTCTCTCCTGCAGGTACCGAGTCCAGGAGGACCGCACGCAGTGCTGCTTCATCTCCTGAAAGCTGGGCACAACGCCAAAGCCTCTGTTCTTATGGCGACAGTGCAATTGTCACACAGCTCTGTTTCATCACAGCAGCACAACCCATCTTGAACACCCCACAGCTGCCCAGGAAAACTTCAGACGCCGGAGACAACGTCAGGAAATCTCAGCGGCTATCACAGCCACTGGTCAACCAAGGTTTTATTTCCTTGGGAGTCTTGGCTTTGATCCCAACACTGCTTCAGTTACCTTGCACCAGGAAAGATTGTATTTGGCTCACAGCCCACAGCTGCTGGAGATTACCCCGTGATGACTCTACCGGCAGTCACTCGGGAGGAGCCTGGATCTCATGAGAGTAGTCTCCACTCCAGTTGGAGAGAGAACCTCCCAGACCCATAATGGCTCCTGTGTATAGGTGACTGGCTGGCTATATAATCAGCAGTGGTCTCTTTCACCTGGGGTTATTTTAGGAATCTCCCTGAGTTCTACCTGCTTGTCCCTGACCCCACAGCTCTTTGTGACATTAGGTCCCAATAAAGTCCCTTGGGAGTGTTTTTATTGCTCGTTTCTGAACTTTATATAATAAAGACCAGTGGGTGATTCTTCTGGCTGCCAGCCCCAGGTACGCCACATCTAGAAGGTGACTTCAGGCTGTGGAGACCATGAGGGACTGCAGAAGTGCAAAGAGGACCAAGATTGCAGGGGAACTGCAAACTCCAATTGCTAGAACTATTGAGTCACCCAAGGTAGCTGAGAGCTAAGGACCTGACCCCCAGTGCTTGGGGTTGTGACCCTAGCTGCAGGGTACTGAGCCACTGACGCTTAAGATCTACACTTATGGACTCTAGACTCTACAGCAGTGGTTCGCAACCTTCCTAGTGTTGTGACCCTTTAATACAAATTGATATGAAGCTCCTGTGAAAGGGTCACTTGACCCTCAGAGGGGTCAAGACTCGCAGGTTCAGAACTGCTGCTCTGAGCACTAAACCACTGGCTTTCAGAGCCTAGAGCATGAGCCTCTGGTTGTCCGAGTTTGTTTCTTTAAACTTCTGACTTTGAAAGCCCAGCTTGCAAGCCTTTGGCACCCAAAGACCCAAAAGATAGTTAGGGTTTTCCTAGTCATGATTTTCATCTAGGTGGAGATCTGCAGCTCTCATTTGATGTTTGCTCATCAGTTCTCTTTTTCTGGAAATGCAGATTGGCTGTGTGTTCTTGAATCCCATCATTAAAACAGGATTGATCCAAAGAAAGAAAGCTTCTCACAAGAACTGCCTGCATTGCTTTGTTTGGTCACCCATTCCATCTTATGCTTTTCCTGTTCTTGCTTCAGAGTAATGCTTGAAGGATGCATCTCATGCACAAAAGTTGAGTTCTTCAGCAAGAGAGGAGAAGCTGATCCTTCACGTAGGAAAGGACAGGAGTATATATAAATTTACATTAAAAAAAATCATACCTTCAGGTCATGGCCAAGCATGTCAAGATTCAAAATATTATGTAGTTTCTTGGTACATGGTAAATGTACAATGTTCTGTGATGGCCTAAACACATGCTTTTTCATATGTACAAAATATTGAAGGCCGAAGCAGAATATGGCATTAAAATATTCTCCATTTGTAAAATGGGTGGCAACCATCTTAAGACACTCCCCCTGCCCTAGAATTTTGTGACTTGTAGACAAGGCCCTGGAATAACTTCAGGAGCTTTACAGTATTCCCAACATTAGTAGCTAGAAGAGGCAGCGATGGAGGTATCAGGATTTTTGTTGTAAAGTTTCTGTTGAGTTTCTGCAGCTGACCATGAACATTACAATAAGTTTAAAATATTGACTGTTCTTTTCGTATTGCTGACAAGTAAGTATTAAATTGATTCTATTAAATTAAGAACAATGTTTGATCAATGCAACTACTATTCTCTGTCTACAATGTTTCAAATATGACTTTAAGAACCACCTCCCCTAAAGCTATTGGTGTTAGAAAAGTCTGGTGGGTGTGATAGACAGCACTGGGATCTGCCCAGACGGTACTGTGTCTCTTTTTACTATCTTATTTCTGAGTCTTTTCTTCCTTGTGTGTACTTTTGTGCCCAGCAGCTTCAAGCTGTTCAGAGCTACCACCCTGGAGGTACTTGAGAATGTTGCCTGCATATAGAACTCATGGCCCTTGTGGACTATCATAGAAATAGTCAAGGACCTGAAAAACCAAATCACCTTGACTCCAATAAGAGCAACTGTGACCTGTAACCTACACTTCATAGCATCCCAGTAGAATCAGGCTGAAATTACAGCCCCACCCTACAGGTCTCTGCCTGGAATTGAACCTGGCTTGGTTTCCTTCAATAATTCGTTTCCTCTAATCATTTTTCTCTCCATCTAAGTCATTTCCTGTACATGAGGCCCCTATCTTGAGGTCACCTTCTGGGAGACCATATCTGAGACAGTAAAGGCAGAAGTGAAAGGAGATAATCTGATTGTAAAATCAAGTGGTTTCTCCAAGCATGCTTACTTTTTGGACATTTATTGACATTTTATAAAATCACTAACCATAGCAGTAGGGACCCAGTCGAAGGATATTTTAATTCAGTGTTTCTGCTCCTTATCTGAGTGCCCTTGTTCCTATCTTACTGATAATCAGTAAAATTATTAGTTAATATAGTGGAGGCATGAGGTGATTATACTTTGTTTATAAGTGGAAAATTAGTCAACTAAAGTTAAGAAAAACAAAATATACATTAAAATTAAAATGTCTGGCTACAATACATATATGTTTATATATATATATATGTTGCAGATATGTCCACATATTAATATTCACATCCAGTAAATTATTTCAGGCCATAGACTATTGCCCACAAATATCTGAGAAACAGTAGTGTTTCAGGGCCAGTTACTTTGAGGGATCCAACACCACCATTAGCAGTAAGTCATTTTTCGTTCTTGCTTCTGTTTTTCTTAATGTTTGTTACATTCTTAGGATTCTATCTGTGGTAACAATGATAACACAGCACTAGCATCATAGCTTCATGCCTTTCTCAGCAGTTCTGACAAAATGACTAGAGACAATTCTTTTTGAAACTTATTGACTTGAATCAATAATTGTGGTCAGGGATCAGCTTATCTAGTCACATGACCTAGGTCACCGAAGGGGTAGTTCCATGAAAGCAGACAAAGTGATGACTTAATGTTCAGGGGTCCTCAAAATCCACTGGAATTTGCAATGGGGAACAAAAAAAAATCTTGTCTTAATGAACAGATTCAATCTCTTAACTGATTTTTTCAAAAAACTGAAAAATTGTAAAGGAGCTGGGTGGGGGTGGCACATGCCTTTAATCCTATCACTTGAGAGTCAAAGGCAAGTAGATCTCTTTGAGTTTGAGGCCAGCCTGGTATGCAGCGTGACTTCCGGGACATCCATTGCTACACAGTGAAACCCTGTCTGGAAAAACAAAACAAAACAAAAACCCAAATAAACAAAATAAAGCAAAATTATAAAGGAGCAAAGGGAGGCTAACATCCTAAATTATCATACTGGGTTGCTTGGCTAAGGGACTATGCAGGAAGATATTAGTAAAATGCAAGTAATTATTAGTTTTCTTTATCTTAATAATATAGATGCCAATACAGCAAAGAAAGAGTTTGGTGGGTGTATATATTTAGACCATGTGCCAAAGACCTTAGCTGTAATATATATATGTAATATATATATATATATATATATATACATACATACATACATATATATATCTTAACTGCAATATATATATCTTGACGGAAATCTTAAATGCATTCATTTAGTTAAGACTCTCCATCAGAACAGATGCAGTAAGAGATACATGAAAATTTATTATGAGGAATTGGATCATGCAGTTATGGTGGTAAAGTCACATAGTCTACTGTCTGAGAACTTCCGGCCCAGGAAGCCAGCAGACTAGTTCAGCCAGAAGGCCTGAGAAGGGCATGGACTGTAACTGCCTACTGGAAAGCTGGGGAGGATGTCAGGAGATATTCGAGCTTAAGCAGAGGGGAGGGGGAAATGAGCAACTTTCTCCTCCAGCTCCACCTGTATTTTTTTCCTCCTCCAGCTCTACCTGTTTTTTTCTATTCACGCTTTCAATGCTCAATGGATTAGATGATGCCCATCCATGATGGGGGGGGGGTGCAGTTTGCTTTACTGGGTCCACTGACTCAAATGCAAATCTTATCCAGAAATACTCTTACAATCAACAACCAGAAATGATTTTAATTTAATATTTTTCACTCTGGGGATTTACCTCATGGTCTCTTATTTACTAATCAAGGATTCTACCATCAAGCTACTGTCCCAGGTCAGAAATAGCTTTTTGTTGTTGTTGTTGTTGTTGTTTTAAAGCTGGACATGGGCAAGTTAGCTAAGTTCGCATATAAAACAAGCTGCTGTATTTGCTCATATCTGACTGATCAGACAGGCAAGAAATTATGTATTTTTAGAGTTTTCAAGCTTTCAAAAAGCTATTAGAGGATTAAAGGCAAAGCCGGGACCCCACCTATCTGTTTCTATGCAAAGTAGATAATTGGCTGGGGGATAATGCGAGATAGTTATTCTGAGAATCGCTCTTATGCAATCCTACTTACTTTTTAATGGTGAGTCTTTACTTTGCAAGAAGTAAGGAGTGCCACATTATGGAGGACATGGGGAATTTAATTATTAAGTTAAACAATAAACTCTTTAAATTACCCTAATTTCCAAAGGATTCAACAATCCTATTAGTTGAATTATAAATAAGTAAATAAAACCCGAGAAACAATTGGAAAACCATTATACAACAGGAAAAAGATTTTAGAAAAGACTTAGTACCCTGGGGCCTAAGCAATATAATTAAAGGCAGCATTAAAAAAATAACTTACCCTATAAAGCAAGAAGAGCATCAAGGCTGATGTTGTTTTCCAGAAACTTTCAGACCCATTGAACATCAGCAGGGTATGCATGATATTTGGTGAAACATGTATGTTGTTCTTTTGTAGGGGAGAATGTTGGGGGAGATGAAAGAATAGAATAATAATTAATGGCTATCATTTATCACCACTCTTTCTCTCTCCTCTCATTTCCTCTCCTCTTGTCTTACCCCATCCCTGCTCTGTGTCCCTCTGTCTGTATTAGTCTTTATCTCTCTTCCCTTTCCCCTCCCCTTGAGTCAGGGCCTTACTATGTATCCCTGGCTACCTAGAAGTCTCTCTGTACACCAGGTTGGCCTCCAATTCACAGAGATCTGCCTGCCTCTGTCTCCTTAAGGGTAGAATTAAAGGTGTGTGCTTCCATGCCCAACCCAGTGTTTGGTTCTTTCTAGTGCCCAGGTCCTCACATATGTTAGGCAAGTACTCTACTACTACTGAGCTGCATTCTCAGCTTTGAATAGGGCTTAAAATGTCAAGTGCATGGTAGAGTTGTATGTTGTTTTCTTAAAGTTTGAGTGTAGCTTTGAAAAGGTGGGTCCTCGCTGTGGATTCAACCATGATTTTCCAAAATTCATATGTCTTAATTTACCATCTAGGACTTTCAAATATCCCATTATTTGAAAGTGAGATTGCTGCAAGTGCAATTAATTATGATGGGGTCTTAAAGTAGGATGGATCCCTATGTGAATACAATTGTTACCCCCTAAGATAAGGAATTTTGATGCAGCCACCTAGAGGAATATTATATGAAGGTGAAGACTGAGGTTCACATGCCCAGGAATGCCAAAGAGTGCTAGCAAACTCCCAGAATCGGGGAGAGAGACCTGCAACAGACTTTCCTGGGTAGCTTTAAGAAGGGATCTACTCTGCCGACTTCTTGCATGTTTGGTGTTAATACACTTCTGTTGCTTCTGATGGGCCATTGAGTGATGACAGTCAGAGCAACTCAGTAAGGTACTGTCATAATTTCCAGCTTATAAGTATTGATAAACCCAGAGACAAACATTTCCAAAGTCAAACACTAACCAGGGGCTGCCACACAGCATGTTTTTAAATTCATTATTTCCCAACATCCACTTCAAGGACCACTCATGTAAGAATCGCTGGGAATTGCTACTAAATGTGAAAATACAGGAACTCACTCCAGATGTACTGAACACGTAACTGAGGGAAACATGGAAGAAGGAAAAACTTGAACACTCTTAATACTTACTTTGTACAGAACTCTCATATGCCTCAGCCATCTGTCTCATCATGATCTTCTGAAATTGAGATGATTCATCAGTTAGAAGTTGGCCAAGTTTTTAGTCTGGACTTCTGTGTCTGGTTTTACTTCCATCAAGTGGTGACATTCATACAGACCTCACTGTTCCTCCAAGGATCAAAACAAATATGTTAAAACTGAAGTTAAAGTTATGAAAGGTTTGTAAGCAGGCAGGGGTGTGAGATGCATCTATTAAGTCATTTTATTGGGACTGGAAGAAGCTACACTGCAATGCAAATTATATTTTTATTTTCAAGGAGTAATTGCTAAGTTCAGAGTGCTAATGTGCTGGAAAGATTTGATCTCTTTACTCACAGCAATGTCTGTCTTACTGTGTGGGAAATTCCCAGCACCTACTTCTCTGTTGGCCATGCTCTGTGTTTCTTGGGCAAGCTTTCAACCATGCAGTATTTCTCATTATCTAGTACGGGGATTTGAGCACTCTGGCTTTGTAGCCATAACAAGTATAATGTTACACTCAATTTTTGTTCTGAGTTTCAAGAAGGCAAGTTATATAAAAATTTCCTCACCCTGTTATCATTCCTCACCCAGCATTAACCCAGGAGAGAAACACTATAAGTATATTAGACTATCAGTTACATGGAGGACAATCTCAAGTAGAGGTAACAACCCAACCTAGATAGGACACATGGCCTAAATTGGTTCTGCAGCATAAGTCATTTTTGGTTTTAAAACCATGTGACTTCTTTACTCTTCAAATGCTTCATGTGAACTAAACATAAGAGATGATGGTAGACTATAGCAGAGGCTACCAACTCATTTGCCTGGCTTTAAATCCCAGATCTGCCACCATTTTCCTTGTCACAGACCACAGGGCCCTGCCTTAATTAGGATTTTCTAAAACATGAAGGAGAGATGTGTCAGCTAGCTATTGCTGCTCAACAAAGCACTTCAAAAGTCAGTGGCTTTAAAGAAGTAATACTATTCTTCATGCTTCTAAAGGTGGGTGTGACAGACCATCAGCTGGTTTGTTTGGGGATATTCATGCAATGGCATTAGGAGATTGATTGGGTTCCTTGTTCACACAGCTGGTAGCCATGTGAACTACCTGTTGGCTGGGATGTGCCCCTCAGTTCTCCTCAATGACCATCTTATCCTCCATTAGGTTAAACAAGCATCCCGTAGTACATTTTGCACCATTTTCCAAGTAAAAGGAGATGAAAGCAAAATACTCCTGGGGGCTTGGACTTGCAGGTCATTACTGCTAGCTCATCACACAACAAAGGCAGATCAAATTCATGGTGGTTGAAAAGTGAACCCCAGTCTTGTACAGTAAAGGTAGCAGAGTTTCACTGCAAAGCCTGTGAGGTGGCGGGGAGGGGGATTTCTGGTTTTTAAGTACTCCACTGCAGTGGTATAGTAGGCTGCCATTATTCTTTAGTTAACAACTTGTTTTAGTACTAAAGGTCATCACCAGAACTATGTAAACAAAGCAGCAGCAAACAGGAAGTCCAACTTTCCATAGAATTGACTTCAGAAATAACTAGTAAAGTTGCTTCACAGAACAAATGAAAGGAGACTTCCAAGTTACCACATATACAGGCTATGTTACACAGTGCCCATGTGTTATCAGCTAATGAAGCTGACAGATTACAAAATGTCCTCTCATGGGGATGCTTTTCCCATCTCCAGTGGAGGAGGGCAACCTTATTTAGGATGTGGTCCTGGGATTAGAAACTTCAGCATCACCCTGCATACTCTACCTAAGATCTACTGAATTTAAATATCCAGGACAGGGTCCAAGAGCCTGTGTTTTAGCAAGCTCCATGGGTGATTTTTACACACACTATGGTTTGTAAAGTACTAATTCAGAATCTGACCCTCCAACTCCTTAAATAAGAGCACTAGATTACAGACACTTTCCTCAAATCTCATTCTCCCCCTATTACTTGCAGCTAACTTGATGAATTTACTGAACAAAAATCATATACTTAGTTCTTCAATATGTTTGAATCCAAGTAGCTTATTGGCAATGATGGCTTACAGTTCCCATTTCTATTGTGTAAGGCATCTCCTGGGCTATAAAGATATCTCAGCAGGAAAGGTGATTGCTTCCAACTCTAATGAAACAAATCTGATCCTTGTAATCCACATAGTGAAAGGAGAGAACTAGACTTTCACATGTTACCCTCTGACCTTCACATAGGTGCAATAGCATGTGCACATCTGTGTATGTATGTGTGCACGTGCATGTGCATACACACACACACACACACACACACACACACACACACACACACTAATAAAAACAACAAAGGTGGGAGTATGTAGTCAGTTGGTAGAGTGTTAACTTTGCATGTCCAGAGTTGTGGTTTTAACAACCAGGCACCACACAAAACCAAGTGTGGCGGTTCACTCAAGAGACAGAAAAGCAGGAGGAGCAGGCCAAGGTAAGCCTCAGTGGTACAAAGTTCCAGGCCAGCCCGGGCTGCAAAAGACTCTATTTCAGAAAGAAAAAACAATGGCATTGGAGAAGCTTGTTTAGTAAATATAGTAGAGCAAAAATAAATAAATAAAATAAAAATAAAAATAAAAAAGTGGTAAAAAAAAAAAAATCAGTAACTAGAAACGACGTGTTGTTTGCACCAATTTAAGGTCAAAGCATACCCCGGGATCGTTCCAAAAGGCTAGCTTCAAAGCAACCCAGCATATTGAGCTCTGTGAACATATTCATTTCTATGTTCACAAAGCAGAACAAACTCCAAAGCAGAACAAACATAACCTGGTGAAGCCCAGCCAAGTGGCATTATGCTTTTTAAAAGCAACTTCTCGGCAGACAGCTGTTTGTGTTCATTAGGAATTCCTTCATAAAGGAAGGGATTTAGGCTTATTCGTAAAAGTAAACATAGCCTTATTACTGAAAGCTCGTGTGGTGTTCTTTTAAGCAATGAAGATTTTACTTACCAAAGTAGGAGAGATGCATCGCTTGGTTCCAATAACATTTCTAGAAAAATCATTTTTGAAAAAGAGATGATACTAGCTACTATTAATGTGAGTAGTCATTGTGTGTGTGTGTGTGTGTGTGTGTGTGTGTGTGTGTGTGTACACGTGTGATTTCATGTAAATGTGGGTATATGTGTGGGAGTGTCGGTGGAAGCCAGAAATCAGCCGTGAGCGTGTTTTCTCAGAGGTTGTCCATTTTTGTTTTTCTTTTTTTCTTTTTTTTTTTTGAGACAGGGTGTCTCTTTGGGCCCCAAGGCACCCTGATTAGGCTAGGAGACCAAGTCAGCTAAGCTGGAGACCAGAGAGACACAAGGTTCTGCACTCCAAGTTTTGCAATCCCCAAATGCCAATTCTGGGATTCCAAGGGTGTGCTTTTAAAATATGGTTTCTGGGTTCAAACTCAAGCACTTTAGTGACTGAACCATCCCTTCAACTCCTGAATAGTCAGTTTTATCAGAAAATTCCTGGGAGGATTTTTGTTAATTAACAGATAAGCAGTTCAGATCTCACAAAGTTTACACTTTAAGATAAACTTAATATAATATGATTAAGAGATAAATAGTAAACAGGAAGGAGAACAATTCTCTCACAACTCTTTCTACTGCTAAATAAAGGTATTTTAAAAGGCAGTGGTCCAAATACTGAGTTAATTCTTTCTCTGAGTTCATAGTAAGAATCTCCTGGGGTGTAAAGTGTATATCCTTCATCGGTTTATTAATAGTATATGTTGAGGCTTGCTGTGTCCTGGAAGCGGGGAAACAGTGTGAACAAGATAAACATGACCTCTACCTTCATGAGACTTAGCTACCCTTGGCGAAGGTGGATGAAGACAAGTGAACAGACTAATTGACTGTGAATTAGTTGAACCTTACAAAGTAAATCAAGAAAGGGCTGAGGCTGACGATGAGAGGTGCCTAGTTTGTATACAGTGGTAAGAACATTTTTATTTTGAGGGCTCCATGTATGTTATGTGCTGAGATCCCACAAAGGCAAAGCCTGGAGTTTATTCAAAGTCACTTTTCAGGCTCTTTTTCCTTGAAGACCCAGAGACACTGGCAGCTGGTAAATATGTTCATGTCTGACCATGGTTCTGTGGCTTGGGGGATGGCATCAAGCCGTGCTGAATGTCATGGGAATCAGGTTGGCTGAATTCAGATTCTCATTCTGTTGTCAGTAAGACTTTAGGAGAGTGACTGTGATGGTCTGACAGGTTGTGTCCTTTCTAATTCAAATGTTGGAGGTGGCATGCTTCTTAGTTTGTTTATTCTGTGATAACATAGAATCTGGGGACTGGATAATCTGTGATGACAGAAATTTGTTTTTTACAGTTTGTAGGCTGGAAAGTCTGAGATCAACATATTTGACATTTAACAGTGAACTTCTGCTGCATGGCATAAAGTAAAAAGGTCTATGAGTCTCGTGTGTATATATATGTGTGTGTGTGTGTGTGTGTGTGTGTGTGTGTGTGTGTGTACAGAAAAGGTACTGAAACAGATTTTACAGGAAATCCATTAATCCATTCATGATGCTAGAGTCCTCGTTGCCTAACGAGACCTTAAAGGTTTATCATTTAATACAAATACTGATAAAATAGCATTTTCAATATGGGTGTGGAAGGGGTCATTCAAACCATAGTTTGGAGTCTTTGAGAGGTAATTAGGACATGAGGGTGAAGGATTATCCCCTTGTAAAAGGGACCACATAAAGGTCCCTGGCTCTTCAGCCATATAAAGACAAAGGCATATCTTTGATCCTAAAAGTGAGTCATCATTATACAATGATTTTTTTTCTGATCTTTTCCCAACCTCCAGAACTATGAGGAATGCATTTCTGTCCCTTACAGGTCACTTAGTTTACATCATTTTGTTATAGCAACCCGAATAACTGCAGACAGTGACTTTTCCTAGCTGAGAGATTGCCTACCAATTCTGGTGTTTGGACTCTTACCCCCAAGAAGTGAAATTGCATGTTCATAAAGGCCCCCTTCTCTCCAAATTTCTGACACCAGAAGACATTCTTCATGCTCAGACTCAGTTAGGAATTGCCTAGAACATTGTGTCTTCATGTACTCTCCCTTCATGGAAAACCCCCAGTTTTCTGGTTAGCATTGTTTATAGTCTGCAGAGAAGTAATACTACTTTTGGTGAAAGATTTTTGGCATAATATCCAGGCCCAGGTGCAAGCTAGGTCCATGATGGCCCCAAGCTCTAACAAGACAGCAGGTGCACAGGCAGGTAAGCAGGATTAGACTGGATTAGGGCCAGAGGGATAGTATTTCATTTTATGCTATTTTTGAAGCTTAATCCACAGAGCAATTGTCAAAGAAATGTGATAATACATGTTGGCAAAACAGTGCAAATGTGACTGACACCATATGGTGGAGTATTTATTTTCTTATTAGGCAAATTCTATTATTTATCCCGCAGCAGGTATGTGCTATGATTATATCTTGATGAGAACAAGGCAATAGTTAAACTGCCATTGAAAAATAAGGCTGACAGCATTCTTCTGGATCTATTTCTATGCTTAAATGATCTTCCCAAGTTTCTGCATTCAAAATCATTTGAAATCAGCAAACCTCTCAATTAAATTGCACATTGCAGCTCCAAGCAAAGCCTTTGAGATCTGGATAATGATTTATCTCTTGGATTGCTTATCTAGTGAAAAGTCAACTTGAAGCACCAATTAAACAAGCCATATGATCAATAACAGCCAATAGTCACCTGGGAGGAATAGTGAGGGGTGCAAGATGAGCACAGATGCACTCCTTGTCAGCCTTCAGCATGCTTTTACATACTGCATTTTGCTTATTTAGTCTTTCCATGGGCCCTTTAGTTGAATCAAGATGTAGATTGGGGCTTTTGATTACTTCAAAATTAGATTGGTTATTTTTGTTATTTAATTAATGAGATATGAATTAACTTTTCAGTAGTTTGGCTACTGTACTGAATTTTGATAAATCTCTTCACAAGGATTGTTATTCTTAGGGCCAAGATTTGTGCCAGTGTATTTGGGTGCTCCCTCCCCTGGGATGGGTGAGAAGAGGATTTCAGATTCCCCAGGGATAGTGTTATAGGATAGGCATGTGGTTGTGATTCCTCTGCAAGAGCAGCAGGCACTCTTAACCGTCTCTCCAGTGTATGTATACTTTATAGCTTTTCTGTAATTTATACCTAGTCAGCAAAATAAATGCACCTGAAGTGCTGAGTGTACAGAATAATATCTCCAAGGAAATTTCACATCTCAATAACTGGAACCTGTGAACATGTCATCTCGAGTGACAAAAGGAATTCTCCAGATGTGTTTAAATGAAGAACCTTGATAGGTATACACTATTTTGAATTACCCACATGGACATGTTGCAACCACAGAAGTTCTTGAAAGTAGAAGATGTGGGTAGAAGGGGAGGAGACCTAAAAACCCTAATTACTGGCTTTGAAAAAGGGAGGCCATGAACCAAGGAATGAGCCAAACTTTTGAAGCAGGAAAAAAAGCAAGATGATGTGCTCCCTTTAAAACTTTCAGGAAGGAATGCAACCTTGATACAACCCTGATTTTAGACCAGAGAGCCTTTTGCTAGATTTCTGGCCTACAGATTATCAGGGATCAAATCTGTGTTTTTTTAAGTCATTAAGTTTGTGGTAGTTTATTTTGGCAGCCATAGAAACATAATCCAGCAGTTAAAAGAATTTTACACATTCATAAATCTGTGTATCAGCTACCCAGAACAAGATAGAGTCTCTCTGTTGTTCCAAAGAGTTGGATCATGTCCCTCCTCAATTGATGTCACTCATCTGAAATAACCATGATCATAAATTTGTTTTGCCTTTTTCTGTTTGTCTTACAGACAGAATTTTAACATTTCTCTTTGTGTCTGGCCTCTTTCTTTTAATGTAACATTTCTGAGGTTCATCTTTTAATGTCGTTCATTTTTTTATTGCTATCATTTCCATTATATGACTATATCACAATTTCTTCAGTTACTTTTTTCTTAGTTTCTCTTTTAGAATTAATAATAGTGTCCTTTGAACATTCTTATATAAGGCCTTTCATGAGCACATGTATTTATTTCTCTTGGGGACATTCTAAGAGTAGAATTAGTGGACATAGATATTTTGCATATCTATTAAAGTCTGCCAGTTGCTCTCCTAAGTAGTTACATTATCACAGAATATTTTAATTAACTATAATTATATTATTTTAATTAACTATAATTATATTATTTTCCCTACTCCATTTTCTTCCTTCAAACCATTTGATATTCCCCTCAAATTCCTGGTCTATTTTGTTTAATTGTTATCATTACATGTAAGTATATAAAGACATAAATAAAGACAGTATATTTCTTCAATGAGTCAAACCATATCTACAAAATTTTTCTGGAGAGATATATAAATATCACAAAGTGACCCCTTTCCTTCATGATTTTTAGTATTCATGCATAAATTTTAGTTTTTTTTTTTAAGTTTGCCAACTGACAAAATTTGTATATATTTATAGTACACAGAATAATGCTTAGGTCTTTGTATACATTGTATAAATCTAGAGAATTAGTACATATATTTCCTGACATACTTCCTTATTTATTTGGATTGAGAAGACTTCAATTCTTGTTGAAAATGGTGTTTCTTCCATAGTCTATGGTGCCACTTTTTGCTGCTATTGGTAGTGATTTTACCTCAAGCTTAGTGCCGAAGAACTGAAAAATGCCAGTGAATGCAAGAAGGCTACATACTGTGTGACTTATAGAGAAAGTGTGAGTGTTTGAAGGTTTGGACAGATCTTTGATGCTGTTGACTGTGAGTCTATCAGTGGTGAATCCCATTCATTTGAAACAAGATGCTTTTATACTGAGACACACATTAAACAAGAGTGTACAAATCAGTTGGTGACATAATTGAGACCAGTGTTTTACAGAACCCTGACTTTGTATTTCTCTTAGCATCGTGGTTCAGTATTTACGAATACACATCACACTAACTTCAGAAAACATACCTACATGAATGTATACCAAGAGAGACACTGCCTCTAGAATAGCATTTCTAGATTCCATTGACACCTCTGAGATATTCCCAATAACCAAATTCACCAAACCAATTTAGTAACAGGAGCACTGATGGGTCTCTCTTCCTCTAAGAAAATTTCTCCAGGTTTATAGTCAGGTTTCATTGAATTTCACCTTAATCATTTTTAGATTGGAGACTTATTGCTTTGTGTTTACTGACATACCTATTTTTCCCTTCTCAACTGGATAACAATCTTATGGTGATATTAATAGAATTAAAGAACATCAGTTGCAAGAAGACCCACAAATTTGGCAATGCAACCATCTCTTAACAAATAAGACAGTTGAAGCTATGGGTAGAAGGACTGACATGATTTAGAGTTTCATTAATTCTGCTGCTTTCTATGTAATACATGTGAGTCAAGCTAAAGAAAGGAGGTTATGGTTGACAATATGTAAAACTTGTTAGAAGATAATACAGTAAGAATAATTGTGCATTACCAGTATCATACACACTTTACTGATGGCCCATAAATAAAAGATAAGTTAGAATTTTATCATTGCAAGTCCAGGATCCAACTGACTAGCAGTGATATATTGTGAAGAAATCATTTAACGAGATGCAATGCAATTTAAATGCACACACACGCACACACACACACACACACACACACACACTTGCATTAACACACACATACATTAACACATACATGAAAATATGCCCACATACATGCACATATGTGCACACACGAGTGTGCACACACACACTTAATTCAACTGCATGCACACACGCACGCACACACACACACACACACCGATTGAACCCCACCTCCCCAGTGTTGTAATTTCAGGCACATGGAGCACACACAGCTTATGAGGTGCCTATCAAAAGATTCCTGTGTGCTAGGCCAGCACCTACCAGCCAAACCATATACCAATCCTAAGCTCTTTTCTTTTTTTTTAAATTTGGCTGTACTGGGGATTGAATCCCCATAGCTCATGGATGCTATGCAAATACTCTCCTACTGAACAACACCATCAGCTCTTGCCATGCTTTGTCTTTGTGAAAAGTTACTTTTTGCCCCCCAGAATAGCTAAAGGAATGAACACGGAATTAAGTTCTGTTTTCACTTGTTCAGAAGGAGAAAAACATCATGAACTTTTGAATTATTCAGTTATGCGTCAACAGGCAGTATTTTAATTCTTATTTGATATGATGAAATGACCTGCAGGTGCCTTTTCTGTATTGAGGAGATAATGTCACATCTGAACAGAGCTGCTGCTGTGGACCAGAGGTCATTGGCCTTGAGTTCAGAAATGATTTACTTTCAATTGTCTTTATAATGTTCTCTGTTCTACTCAAATTCCCTTTCAAATCTGTTTACATACTCTTGTATGTTCACTTACGGATTCTCTCGCATCCTCTCAGGTTTCATTGCTCTTAAAAAGGTTAATCTAAACCAGCCAAATGGCTTTTATTTATACTAGAAGCAAAAATGCACATGTTGTTTTATTATAGATAGTGTCAGTCAACAAGTCCTTTGGAAGACTCAGTGATCATAAAATAGCCCCAGTTTAAATATTGTGAGCCTGCCAACCAAAACCATTTATTCAACATCTGCTACATGCAAGACACTGTGTTTGTTGGAGATGCCTTAATGAGACAACGATGCAAAAAACAAAAAAACAAAACAAACAAAAAGACAACAACAAATCAACCCCTCCAACAAACAAACAAAACCCCCCAAAACCCTATTCCTGCAACCTGGCAGTGAACAGTGCGAGCAGTGTGACTCATAGTGGGCCTGAATGAAATCAGAGGCAATAGAGATGGCTCCCGGGAGCTGCAGTGATTTAGGAGAATGTGGCAGTTATGGCAGTGTCCAGATTGTTTTTTCCTTGCCTGCCACTGTAAATATGCAAGCACAGTGATCTTGGACTGAGTGACATCTGATTTCTGGGACCTTAGACCCTTCAGGGATGAGAGTCAGGGTTACATAAGAAAACCACCGAAACCAGCAGAGGAGATAGCTGAGAATTTAAACTAGATGCTAGAGGAGGCAGAATAGAGAGCTGTCGCCTAAGATCATTTTCAGGGATATGATGGTTACAATCACATAATCCCACACCTGTGGGACACACACCTGGTGACTTTTAATACTCCCTTGTCTTCTGGATCGTTTTCAGTGGTCCCTGCATGCTCCTTGGATGATTCTAATGGTCAGATAGTATTAAAACCCTTTTCTCTTTCTACAACCTTTCTGAGATAATGTTCATTGTATCCAGGGAGGAAGGCTAGTAGGGTGCCATCATTTATACACAAGAAAGATTCCAAGTAATCTCTATGCGCTAGACAATAAAATCCAGGTGCTTTATCTAATCTGCATAATAAGCAAGATTACACAACAAAGCATGGGAAATAAATGAACAAAAACAAGCCAGGTGACATCTCATCTTCCTGCAACTCTAGACATGTGAGCTTATTCATTTTTTCTTCTCAAGTTTGCATTTGATAAAATAGCTGTGGTTAACTTCATTATGCTAAACATTAAATTTATCTAATTTAAAACATCCTGATGATTATTTATGTCTACAATTTTTGAAATGAACTTTCTCTACTAGAACAATGAAAAAAACAAAAATCCCAAACCCAAACCAAAACATAAACATCAAACAAAGCCCAAACATAGCACTATTGAGATTGCTTCTTTACAAGATTTTTCTATATATTCTCTAAAAGGCCATTTCTTATTAAAGTTTTGCTTTCATTTTTCCAAGGATAAGGCTAATGTCACCCCAAGATTCCTCATCACCCCAACATTCTTTTCTTTTTTTCAAGTAGTTTTCCCTTGAGCCTTTGGTAATGCAGTCAGGTCTATCCTGAGTGAGGATATGCAAACAGAAGCCTCTGGCATTACCCTTTAATCCTTGTGTGTGGTAGTAACCTCAAAACAACATGGCATCGAAGGTAACATGGGGAGATCAGTGCCATCTTTAAGGCTCCATGGGCAGACATGATGGTCTCAATTCCGTTAGTGTAGCTCCAGAATATGTTGTTGAATCCCAGAGGAGGCTTATAGACAATACATAATAAGATGACATATTTCTTCAAAAAATTAAAATGTTTGTATGTATGTACATGTGTGTATGCATGTGTAATGTATGAATGTATGTAGGTACACTCACATATGTGTATTGTAGGCTACAAGTAATACTGAATATCTATTTTTATCACTTCCCCACCTTACTTTTGGAGAGAGGGTCTCTCACTGAACCCGGTGTTCACTAACCTGCTTCTGAGCTTAATGAGCTACATGGATCCTCCTGTCTGTTTTCTCCCAGGGCTAGAGTCACAGGCACGTGCTATTACACTTGACTTTTCATGTGGATACTAGGGATCTGAATGTTTGCAGCAAACGTTCTACTGACTGAGCTATCTCTAACTCCTGGATTGACTTTTTAATAAGATAAGATGGTTATCAGGTGTCTTCCTCTAATACTCTACATCTTATTTTTTGAGGTAGGGTCTCTCATTGAACCCAGATATCACAGGTTCAGCTGGAATGGCTGGCCAATGAGCTCCAGGGATCTGCATGTCTCTGCCTTTCCCTAGTACCAGTGTTGCAGACCTGCACCATGCCTAGCTTTTACATGGATGTCAGGACCAGAACTCTGTTTCTTATGTTTGAGTGGCAGGCACTTTACTAACCAGTTTATATCTCTAGCTCAAAGATAAAATATTATTTCTAGAACATACCACTATAACTTCAGGTACAGAATATAGCCATAGATCTGGCACATGCATCCCTTAATAAGAAAAGAAGATCAGGGACCATTCTCATTCATATGTAATATAGGTGTGTAGTTCTATTCTACATAATCGCAACCCATTTGTTGTCTGTCATGATGTTGTCTGAAGAACTCTGCTCTTGTTCTGTTTATAGGAGGCTGAGTAATGATACCTTCCCCTACCTCCAATATTCATGCCCTAAATCACCCAGAGTGTCACTGTGATAGTTTTTCAGTTGCCATGACAAAATACCTGACCCCACCCCCCAATGCCTCCTAAAAAAGGGAAGACTTATCTTGCTTCATAAATCTCTGAGGCTTCCTTCCGTCCATGGTCACCTGGTTCTACATTTCTAGGCCAATGAAAAAGCAATACATCACAACTTCATTCTCCCAAGTGACTGTTTCCTCAACCTAGGCTCCACTTCAACTTTCACAACCCCCCAATAACAATATTTCTTTATTAATCCATTGTAAAGTAAATGTATCAATGTATTGAATGTATCTAAACCCCTATGACATAATCAATGTACTCATTGCATTGAAGTTCTAGCTTTTAATGCATGGTCATGGGGGAGCCATTTAACAGCCAAAGCACAATATTCTTTGTCTGATAACCAAGGGCTCATGCTTATTTCATAATGCAAAATGGCTTTAATCTCTGAGAGGCCCCATAATTGTAACAGTTCCTACATGGCTCAAAAGTTCATGTCCAGAGTCTTTGTTCAGAACAAAGGTAAGCTTTTAGCTGTGTGTCTCTAGGAAATACAAAAAAAAAAAAAAAAAAAAAAAAAATAGGAAGCTACATACTTCTATAATACAAGGCATGGAGCAAAGGATCCCATGCCAAAGGGAGACAGAATAGCAGCATCAGTTCAAAGCAAGGGTGAAACATAGCAGGGCAGGCATCAAGCAGCTTTAACTTTCTTTACCCATCAACTAGTAAACTGATAATTTATTAGAATAATTTTTTCTTCTCCAAAAATATAATTCCTTAGCTTATTCTATTTACTAGCTTATTCAGTTAATTAGCTTCTCCCTTCCTCTCCCCACCCCCAACCCCCATCCTCCAGATTGCCTCAGGTCCAGGAGAGCAATAGCAGAATGTCAAGCTTTACTGGCAAAAAAGTAGTCAGTATGGAAACTGGGTTGTAAATGTCCTCAAGGGTGATTGCAACTTCATGAGGACTTTCCCTGTGGTGTGGCAGGTCTGTAATTGACCGTTATTGTGGGAAGGAGGTCCCTTTTAGTAGGAATGCAGCTGTGGAGAAATGGCCAGGAGTTAAGGGAGTTAATTGAAACTGTTGAAAGATGGTCTTCAAACAAAAGAAATTGTACTTATTGTTATATTTTAAAAGTAGATTTATCACGTAATTTTTGAACGGGGAAGAGCTTTGGGGCCGTGCCATTCATTGCTTAAATCTTTGTCAGTCACTGAATAGTAACAAAAGGCTGAAATCATCTTGTGCAGAATTTAAGCTGCAGAAAGGATATTGGACCATGAGACAAAAGAGTGGTTCTACATTGTAAACAGGGTGTTCCTAACTCCCTGTGTGGTGTTTGGAGCCCGAATGCATCTTTACTTCCATTATCCTTGAAAGTTAAAACCTTATCTTGTATCTAATGTTACTCTGTCAGGACAATCACTTCTTTAGTGTTCCCTAGGAGTTGGATTCTCTCAGTATTTTGTATAATTTAGCTCATTAAGTATCTGAGATGTAGAGACTGCCAGAATCTTTATAGACCGAGGATCTGAGACTTAAAGGGACCTAGTAATGTTGCTTAAGACCTTATGGATGTGTTAAGAGAGAAGGCTGTCTGATTTCAATGTCATGTTCCTTCTGCTGTAAGACTGATAACCAGTAAGGCTCATCTTGGCAACTTAACACCTTTTCAATCTGAATTATTGTGCATCTAGAGTGTTGCCTCCAGGAGTGGGTGGAGAGGACACAGTGATTGCTCCAGCCAAGGTCCGTTTCTAATGAGGTTGGCATTAACTCTTTGAAGGCATGGTTTGGGCAGTGAGGCTTTCAAATGAGTCCTAGTTTATTTGATACTGTGTTGAGTCCAGGGTTGGAAGCCACTGATTTACATGAAGTTTCTGGGAGTGTTGAGACCTTCTCATCTTAGCTATGGCTCTCAGAAGGCTGATTTTCTTACAATAGCTTCTGGAAGAATAACTTTAAATGTTGAGTTCCTGGGTTAGAGACCAAGCTTTAGTGTGACCCCAGAAATACAAGGAAGGAACTTGGGAAAAAAAAGGAGCAAGTATTTGGGAAGACCACTTGAGTAAGTAGGCTTAGAAGAGGATAGAGTTGATGCCAGGGTGAGTTCCTGTTTCAAGAAGGAAAAATATGTGTGATGGTGAAGCAACAGCTTGTGTCTAGGATCAGTCCAGATGTGACCAAAAGCAAAAGTTATGACAGAGGTAAAACAAACAAATAAAATCCTCTGCAGACAGTATAAAGTCATTCACACAATAGCTAAGACAGTAATTAGCTTACTTCTCAAATACCTATTCAACTATGGCCATTTAGCAGATTATTTTTCCCAGAATGTTGAAAAGTATAATAATGAGAACAGAGATGTTTTCCTCCAGAGATGTCCATTTGTTTTCTTACCCCTCAGTGCTGAATCTCTTATAGTAGAGAACAGGTTTAATTGGATGTGATGGCTACTATTGTCAACTTGTCAGAATCAAAGATTACCTGGGATATAGGCTCTCCCAAGAGACATGCCCACAGGGATCATTTTTTTTGGGGGGTGGTTTGGTTTGTTTTGTTTTGTTAGAGACAGGGTTTCTCTCTGTAGCTTTTGATCCTATCCTGGAACTCACTCTGTAGACCAGGTCAGCCTTGAACTCGCATAGATCTGCCTGTCTTTGCCTCCTGAGAGCTGGGACTAAAGGTGAGCACCACGACCACTTGTGAGGGATCATTTTTTTTATGATAATTTTTTTAAATTTAAATTTGAAACAAGCTTGTTTTACATGTCAATCCCAGTTCTTTCACCCTCCCCTCCTCCCTTCATCTGCCCCTCTTAACCAGTCTTTTTTCTATTCCTCAGGGAGGGTGAGGCCTTCCATGGGGATCTTCAAAGTCTATCATATCATTTGGAGCAGGGCCTAGGCCCTCCCCCATATGTCTAGGTTGAGAGAGTATCCCTCTATGTGGAATGGGCTCCCAAAGTCCATTCGTATAATACTAGGGATAAATACTGATCCACTACCAGAGGCCCCATAGACAGCTCAGTCCCTAACACCCACGTTCAGGGGGTCTGGGTTGGTCCTATGCTGCTTCCTAGCTATCAGACTGGGGTCTATGAGCTCCCACTTGTTCAGGTCAGCTGTTTCTGCGTGTTTCTCCAGCCTGGTCTTGACCCCTTTGCTCATCACTCCTCCTCTCTGCAAGTGGATTGCAGAAGTTTGGTTAGTGTTTAGCTGTGAGTGTCTACTTCGGTTTCCATCAGCTACTGGATGAAGGCTCTAGGATGGTATATAAGGCAGTCATCAATCTCATTATTAGGGAAGAGCATTTAAGGTAGCCTCTCCACTGTGGCTTAGATTGTTAGTTGGGGTCATTCTTATAGATTTCTGGACATTTCCCCAGTGTGAGATTTCTCTTTAAATTTATAATGGCTCCCTCTGTTATGGCATCTCTCTTTTTTTTTTTTTTTTTGCTGTCCTCTATTCTTTCCCTGATTCAATCTTCCTGCTCCCTCATGTCCTCCTCTCCCCTCCTCTTCTCCCTTTCTCTTTCTCCTAACTTCCTCCCCCCCCCATGCTCCCAATTTGTCCCTTTTCCCTTCTCTGAGATACCATGTGTATTTTTCTTAGGGTTCTCCTTGTTTCCTGGATTTTTCTGGTGGTGTGAATTATAGGCTGGTGATCCTTTGCTCTAGGTCTAAAATCCATATGTGAGTGAGTACATACCATGTTTGTCTTTTTCTGACTGGGTTACCTCACTCAGGATGATTTCTTCTGGTTCCACCCATTTGTCTGTGAATTTCAAGATTCCATTGTTTTTTTCTGCTAATACTCCATTGTGTAAATGTACCACATTTTCTCCATCCATTCTTCAGTTTAAGGGCATTAAGGTTGTTTCCAGGTTCTGGCTATTACAAATAATGCTGCTATGAACATAGTTGAATAGATGTCCTTGTTGTATAAATGTGCAAATTTTAGGTATATGCCTAAGAGTAGAATTGCTGGATCCTATAGTAGACTGATTCCCATTTTCCTGAGGAACCGCTATACTGATTTCCAAAATGGTTCTACAAGTTTGCACTCCCACCAACAGTAGAGGATAGTTGCCCTTCCTCCATATCCTCTCCAGCATAAACTGTCTTTGGTGTTTTATGTTTGTTTTTTTTTTTTTCTGTTAGCCATTCTGACAGGAGTAAGATGATATCTCAGAGTTGTTTTGATTTGCATTTCCATGATGGCTAAGGATGTTGAGCACTTTCTTAAGTCTCTTTCAGCCATTTTAGATTTCTCTGTTGAGAATTCTCTATTTAGCTCCATACCCCACTTTTAAATGGGATTCTTTGGTGTTCTGGTAACTAGCTTCTTGAGTTCTTTGTATAGTTTGGAAATCAGTCCTCTGTCAGATGTGGGGTTGGTGAATATCTTTTCCCATTCTGTGGGCTGCCCTTTTGCCTTGTTGACTGTGCCCTTTGCCTTACAGAAGATTTTTAGTTTGAGGAGGTCACATTTATTAATTGTCAATCTCAGTGTCTGTGCTACTGGTGTTATGTTCAGGAAGCGGTCTCCTGTACCAATTCATTCAAGGGTGCCTCTCACTTTCTCTTCTAAGAGGTTCAGTGTAGCTGGATTTATGTTGAGGTTTTTGATCCTTTTGGACTTGAGTTTTGTGCATGGTGACAGATATAAATCTATCTGCAGTCTTCTACATACCAGCATCCAGTTCTCCCAGCACCATTTGTTGAAGATGCTTTCTTTTTTCATTGTATAAATTTAGCTTCTTTGTCAAAAATCAGGTGTTCATAGGTGTGTGAGTTAATATCAGGGTTTTCATTAGATTCCATTGGTCTACCTGTCTGTTTTTGTGCCAATAGCAAGCTGTTTTCAGGACTATAGATCTATAATAGAGCTTGAAGTCAGGGATTGTGATGCTTCTGGAAGTTCCTTTATTGCACAGGGTTATTTTGGCTATCTTGGTTCTTTTCCATATAAAGTTGACTATTGTTCTTTCAAGGTAAGTGAAGAATTGTGCTGGGATTTTGATAGAGATTGCATTGAATCTGTAGATTGCTTTAGGCATGATTGCTATTTTTACTATGTTGATCCTACCTATCTAAGAGTATGTGAGATATTTCCATTTTCTGGTATCTTCTTTAATTTCTTTCTTTAAAGACTCAAAGTTCTTATTATATATGTCTTTTACTTGTTTGGTTAGCATTACCCCAAGATATTTTATGTTTGTGACTGTTGTAAAGGGTGATGTTTCTCTGAGTTCTTTCTTAGTCTCTTAATCATCTGTATATAGTAGGGCTACTGATTTTTTTTTTTTGAGTTAATCTTGTATCTTGCCATTTTGTTGAAGGTGTTTATCAGCTGTAGGAGTTTGCAGGTAGAGTTTTGCAGGTCAATTATGTAAACTATCATATCACCTGCAAATAGTGAAAGTTTGACTCCTATCTTTCCAATTTGTATCCCCTTAATCTCCTTTTGTTTTCTTATTGCTCTAGCTAGAACTTCAAGTACAATATTGAAGAGACATGGAGTGGGCAGCCTTGTCTTTTTCCTGATTTTGGAGGAATCACATTGAGTTTCTCTCCATTTAGTTTGATGTTGGCTGTTGGTTTGTTGTATTTTGCTTTTATTATGTTTAGGTATATTTTTGTGATCCCTGATCTCTCCAAGATGTTTATCATAAAGGGGTGTTGGATTTTGTCAAAGGCTTTTTCAGCATCTAGTGAGAAATGATCATACGGTTTTTCTTTTTCAGTTTGTTTCTATGGTAGATTACATTGATAGTTTTTTGTATGTTGAACCATTCTTGTATCCCTGGGATGAAGCCTACTTGGTCATCATGGATGATTTCTCAGTTGTGTTCTTGGATTCAGTTTGCCATTATTTTATTGAGTATTTTTGCATCAGTGTTCATGAGGGATATTGGTCTGTAGTTCTCTTTCTTAGTTATGTTTTTGTGTGGCTTGGGTTTTAAGGTAATCATAGCCTCGAAAAAAGAGTTTGGCAATGACCCTTCTGCTTCTATTGTGTATAACAATTTGAGAAATATTAGTATTTGCTGTTATTTGAATTTCTGATAGAATTCTGCACCGAAACCATCTGGACCTGGACATTTTTTGGTTGGGAGATTTTGATGACTGCTTCTATTTCATTAGGGGTTATAGGTCTATTTAAATAGCTTATCTGTTCTTGATTTAATTTTGGCAAGTGATATCTATCCAGAAAATTTACATTAAATTTTCCAATTTTGTGGAGTACAGCTTTTCAAAGTATTACCTGAAGATTCTCTGGATTTCCTCAGTGTCTGTTGTTATGTCCCCCCTTTCATTTCTGATTTTGTTAATTTGCATGTTCTCTCTCTGCCTTTTGGTTAGTTTGAATAAAGGTTTGTCTATCTTGTTGATTTCTTGAAGAACCAACCCTTTGTTACATTGATTCTTTGTATTTTTTTCCTAGTTTCTACTTTATTGATTTCAGCCCACAAATTGAGATTCTTTTTTGGTGTCTACTCTTCCGGAGTGAGTTTGTTTCTTTTTGTTCTAGAGCTTTCAGTTGTGCTGTTAATTCTCTAGTGTGACTATTCTCCAGTTTCTTCAGATGGGTACTTAGTGCTGGAAACTTTCCTCTTAGTACTGCTTTCAAAGTATCCCATAAGTTTGGGTATGTTGTATCTTCATTCTCATTGAATTCTAGGAAGTCTTTAATTTCTTTCCTTATTTCTTCCTTAACCCAGGAATGGTGCAATTGTCTGTTGTTCGATTTCCCCGAGTTTGTTGGGTTTCTGCAATTTGTGTTGTTGTTGAATTCTAACTTTAAAGCATGGTGGTTTGATAAGAGACAGGGGGTTATTCCAATTTTTTTTGTACCTATTGAGGTTTGCTATCTTGCTGAGTATATGGTCAATTTTAAAGAAGGTTCCATGTGGCTCTCAGAAGAATGTTTATTCTTTTGTGTTTGAATGGAATATTCTATATGTGTCTGTTAAACCTAATTGGGTCATAACTTCTGTTAGTTCTTTTGTTTCTTTGTTAAGTTTCTGTCTGGTGTTTCAGTCTAGTGTTGAGAGTGGGGTGTTGAAATCTCCCACTATAAGTGTGTGAGGCTTTATGTGCAATTTGAGTTTTAGTGATGTTTCTTCTACAAATGTCTGTGCCTTTGTATTTGTGGCATATATGTTCAGAATTTGGCCTCAAACCAGACCAATGACTCTTTGCAATGAACACTTGTAAGTCAAGATATATGACTCACTGTGTCACACTCCATGATGAGATTTTTTTCCTTTTATTCTCTTCAATATTTCTGGGAGGTGGCTGCAAGGGCAGAGGGAGGATATAAAGGGATGGGAAATAAATGGGATTGAGATACATGCTATGAAAGACACAGAAAATAAGTGAAAGAAAAGTTTTAAATCTCAGTTGGTTTTAGTAATTCCAAATTATTAAGTAGAAATATAAGACCTAGTAAACATAGTCTCTTTTCTCTCTCCTTTTAGAAATGGCTGTTAGTCACTGTCTGTGGCATTAGTGATAGACACCATAGGAAAAACTTCAACTGGGTTTTTGCTTTATTCCTTTATGAAGAGGAAGAGGAAGAGTGTTTTCTGACTACCTGTAGTTTTTTTTGTTTGTTTTGTTTTTCAAGACAGGATTTCTCTGTGGCTTTTGAGCCTGTCCTGGAACTTGCTCTGAAATACAGGCTGGCCTCAAAGTAACAGAGATCCACTTGTCTCTGCCTCCCAAGTGCTGGAATTAAAGGTGTGTGCCATCACTACTATGTGTCTTCTAAGACAGACCGAATGAATGGAGAATGTTTAAGTTAACTATTATGCAGGCATCAAGAGTCAGTCTCTTTAAGAAGGAACATCACTGAGCCTATTAGCAGTTAGTGTTGGATAGCATGGTAAGAAGTGTGTTTGTATAGACTGACTGACCTTCAAAATGTCCTTTCCTTTGTCTGCAGCTAAAGTATTTTGAGAGCAAAGTCTCCAGGGAATTGTTCTCTGTTCTTTAGGTACAGCCTAACATGGTAGCTGTATATAAAGAGGTCCAAGTCTATAATACAGCTTGAGCACTCCCAACATATACCTACTAGCCAGCGTTTGATGAAAGCTAAACATGTCTGGAAGTGATCCTGTCAATCATCTTTCATTCTTGAACTATGACCTTAAACTGAGCAAGACCAGAAATATACATATTTTTCTCAGATAGCATCTTGTGGTTCAGAATGCCCTTGATCTTGGTATATACCTGCCTCTATCTCCTGAGTTCTGGGATCACAGGTGCGTGCTATCACATTCGGCTTTCTATGGTGCTGAAACCCAGAAAGGTGCATGATAGTCTAGCTCTTTACCAACTGACCCACATCTCCAGCTCAGAAAGAGTTTTAGAATAAACTCTGTTCTTGAGTTCTCACCTTCTGTTTCTCTCTTGTGACATATGCTGGGCTGAGTGAAGATTGTGAAGGCACAGAGCCTCAGCTTTACTGTCCAAGAGGATTTCGTTTCTCCTAGCACCCAACTTTTTCTCAGCCCAAACTTCCTTATCCTCTTGGCATCCTCTAAATATAGCTTTCCTGATCCACTTTCTGTTTTGGGATCTCTGCTTGAGACATTCTGTTTAAGTCATAGTTGAAATCTGGCCTCGGTAGAGCTTAGATTTGGCTCCCTCATCCACTGTGTTTGACTTTCATAGACTTAAAAAAAATGAACATGTCAGTATTTCAGTATTTATAAATCAGGAGATTTACATGAGAACATAAATTTTCATACTTTTCATATCTCTTGACAATGGAGCCAAATGGCAATACTGTGTAACAAAGGTGACTAACTGTAGTCCCATTCATGTGGGTCAGCTTTGGAGCCCTCACCTCACTCATTTCCATTGCTTGTCTGTCCTTGGTGGGCATTTGATTTTCCGACTTACATACAGACTACTGGAGGCTTGCTACATGACAACTGTAATATATACATACATATGTGTATATAATACATATTAGTTATGTATGTTAGTGTATGGCTGAAATTCATTGCATGTTACTTGTCGTTCATTATATGTAAAAACAGCTTAGTATTTAGTACTCTTGCAAGTCAGGGAAAAGATACTGCATGGGCCCTTTTGTTTGTTTGCTTGCTTGCGTTTGCTGGCCAACATTAAACTCATGTAACAGCCAGTTCAGTTTGGGGCAATGATTATAAACAAAGTAACAGTCACACTCTAGTCATTGAGTTTGTCATTGGGTTTGTCATTGTAACTTTCCTAATTGTGACATAATGTGAATGGCCATCATGTATTACCCAGGTGTTGGTGGCACATCTCTTTAGTCTTAGCACTTGGGAGGTAGAGGCAGGTGGATCTCAGTGAGTTTGAGGCTAGCCTGATCTACAGAGTGAGTGCCAGGACAACCAAGGCTACACAGAAAAACCTTGTCTCAAAAAAACAGAAACAAAGTCTTGAATTTCAGTAGTGTTTCTCATTCTTTAAAAACAAACCAACAGCTTAAGTGGGAAACTAAATATGAAGTAAAGGTAAATATGCTCAAATGAGAAGTTATGGCAGCATCATAATTAACAGCTTAGCTCCTTTCTACCCAGTGTGTCTTTATTTCTCGGTGGATGTGTCTTTTCCTTCGAATTCTAAGCTTGCCCAGTTTCCAGTCTGCTACTTTATGGTGAACATTGTTAATCTTGAATGAAAGTGATAAAAAAACTATTTGATGCTATTATGTTACTTTTACTTCAGAGTTTGTTACTTCATCTCTTTCCATTCCAGCAGTCTGTGACTGTCAGAAACCTCTTCATAGGATCAGCATGGATTCTTCCTACCTTTGCCCTGCTATCGCTTCCCCTTCAGCTTGTTGCTGAAGTTGGACAGCCATGGGCTTTTCATTTTTTTTTTAAGGTGTTTACAATAAACTTCCGACCTCCTTTCTATCTTCTCCCTACCCAGTAGATCTGAGTGAGGCCTATGGATTTGCATGTTAACATTGTCAATTTTAAAACAAAATCTTTGCTTGAAAATTGCATGTCTTTTATAAATAAAGTTATTGCAAACAGGAGTGGGAGAGAGTCTATTGCCCCAAAAGTTTAGGAGTTGGGGTGTTCTGAGAATTTCAGACCCTTGGATGATAATGATTAGAGTTTCTTTTGTCTTCATGATAAGCTGTGGTGTCTTTGCCTATGGTGGTTTTGAGTCCATAGTGTATGTTGGGGATTTGCTTGTGCTCACATACCAGTGACTGGCTACTACTGGACAAATCAACTAATATTAAACAAATCAGCTACCAGTGGTGAACTATCAATACAGCAAGAGTTGTAAGGATCATCATGTTTGTTTGCTTTTTTCTGTTAACCAAAATCATTGTCTAGACTGACAGCATCTGGGAAGTGACTCAGTAGTGTTTCCAGATGTCACACAGTGCAGCACTGACCACTTAGCACACATTTAAGTTCCAGTGTTACATGCTAAACGTTGGATACACACTTGCCTTTCAAATTCAGCAGTGAGCCAACACAATCATTCCTTGGCCAATAAGTCCAGTAACTGAATGCTGAAGTTTTGTGTGTCTTACTGGACATTGTGGTAGAGTTCCCCCCTGGGAAGATGAGAGGATCACTGACACAGATCCTGCTGTGCCTGTTTCCTGCTTATCCATCCCTTATTTCACACATCTTTTTCTGCAATGATGTTTAGCTGGCCTGTCATCTGATTTGTTGAGTACTTCAAAGGATGTGAATTTTGGGGAACTGATGACCTATCCCTAGGTAACTGGAAACTGACTGTCTTTGTCTTCTCCCTATATGGAACAAATTAAGAGAAAAAAAAATTAGACATTTTAGTGAACCTTAATATATAACCTTTTCTGTTATTCCTTTCATTGAATACTGCTTGTAGTGTTAAAAGTTCATTTTAACATATCATGATATTTATTTTCTTAGTTGCCTAATAGTAATTAATACGAGAATATGTATTGGAACTGGCTTTTTAATTAAGCCCTGTTTATAACTCTGATAAAAATGTAAAGACGTCAGTTGAATATCATGTTGTTTTAGGCAGAGTCTCAGAACTCTATAGTTCATATAAGTCAGACTTATTAACTATGAAAACACATATTAAACACACATCAGTCTACTTTTTTTTGACTCTGAGATCCCAGGTTGTCCATTGTGTGTTAGTTGCAACAGGGACTAGGGAAAATAGCCACAGCTGGCATCATTTGAGGGACTGAATCCTTCCATTTAGCTCACTTCTCCTTTTACCTCCAAAGTTTTATGTAGGCTTCTGACCTTCCCCGGGAGAAATTGCTCTTCAGATTCAGTCTAAAAAGCAGTGCTTGAAATCATTGCCCTTTCTTCACTGTTGTTTTCTTTTGTGGTAGATAAGGGTGTAGCCTCACAGAATGGCATTTCATGGCCTGCATCTCAGAACACATTTGCACCTTCCCTTGGGAAGAAGGTGGACCAGAGCTTCCATGTGTTAGAATCAATAAAATAGTAACAACCGCTGCCAGTTAATGACCCACTCACGAAACTATTTCCCTGTGCTCCACAAGTACTGTGAGGTAACTGCAATAATGACTCCCATTGCACCAAAGAATAGATTGTGGCAAATGACACATTAGTAACTCTTTCCAAGAACATGGTATTTGAATGTGATGAGGCTAGGGTTTTAGCCATCTCATTCCACAGGATGCCCTTCCTAACCACACTAATGTGGAAAAGTACAGATAATTTTTATTAGACTAGGTCTGTTTTTTCCCAATTAACAAATCTAAGAAAAAAATTATTACATTTATTTATTGTGTATGTTTGTGTCAGTGTATACATATATATGCATGCATGTGCCACGGGAAACATGTGCAGGTCATAGGACAACTTATGGGACTCTGCCCTCCTTTATCCTTGTGGGTTCTGGGGATGAAGCTCATCTAATTTGGTAGTAAGTGCCTTTAACCTCTGAGATAAGCTCTGGCCATCCTATTAGTAAAGCCAATAAAAAAAGATCTTTATTTTTGCTTTCATTGTCTGTCTACCTGGACCCATTTCCTTAATTTTATTAATATCCTGAAATTATTTTTCCTTTAAACACAGGAAGAAAAGATTGGGTTTCCATGTCAAAGTTAAAGTAAAATGAAAATCCAAGCTTTCCTTTTGGAAAGCTCAGGTTCTCAGACATGTTGATAAAAGCATTGTTCTGAAGAAGAATTACTTTCATACTATAATAATGGAAAATATCACAAGCAAATTAGGCTTAATGTCTGATACTATTCAAAATCCAGCTACAAAAAAATGGTACTCTATTTATCTCTGTATAACTCTGAAAGTTGCTAGGAGGTAAGTGAACTTTCCAAATCAGAAGAATAATGACATGTCATTTTACCAGTTTGTTCCTGAGTACATAAGAGACAGAGTGAAAAAGGACTATAATAAAATATATTAATTCCTATTAAGTGATTGTCACTAGGAGATTTTTGTACCAATCCAGATGTTGATTTTAAGCCAACATGGACTTTTTTCTTTTAATGCAACCCCACTCTTGGCTCAATATTTCAAGTTTAACTGACTTCTAAATTCAAACTGGACTCTGCTCTACAGAGTTTATTAGCTGACAGCTTGGAATCTGGAAACCATTTTGGTTCAGAAAAACAATACTTTGTAAACATTGGCTAGTTCCCCAAACTGTCATAAAACAACAATAGAAATTGAAATGGGAGAGCTAATAATAGTACTGTAATTCTCAACCCTATGGGTCCTTTGAAATTCAAAACTTAAATATTCTAATAGTCACTATACAATTTCAGACTATATGGACACAAGCTAGGCATCAAAGTCTGAAGTATAATCATTCAGGTACTAAGATAATGAAGAATTTTCTTTCTGTATACTCCAAAGTATAAAATATATTTTGTATATACTACAAGCATATTTTATTTAAAAAAATTTTGCAAGTATATTTTATGCTTTTATCTGTTCTTTTACAATGAATACTAATTAACCAGTTTTGTAAAGCACCAAGTGATTTGCATATTTATCTATCTGTATATTTATATATATTACATCTGTGTATATGGTATAAGTTCATTTGCATTATTAAAAGAAAATAGCCCATTTGTATCTTTCTGTTCTTCTCTGAAGATACATGGCCGCAGGAACTCAACTCTTAAGTGTGTACTTCCTGTTTCCATACCCCATGTCTGACTTGTCCTGGCTGCAGGAATCAACTGTTAGGCATGTACTTCCTGCTTCCATATTCCATGTCTGACCTGTTAACAAACTCCCCTATCTCTAACTGTGAGATGCACCACCTAGAAACCATAACTACTGTCACATTTCTTGGCTCAGAAATAATCACCTTTTGCCTATGTTACTTTATCATCGTAAGTCTGCTCTTACCATTTTTGATATTCCCTTCAGACTTTTTACAATAGGGTTTCCTATGTAATATCCTAAAGAGAAAAGAGCAGATTAAGCAAGAGAGTCCTTGGCCATGCTCAGCTTCTTCCTTGTGGCTTGCTCACCCTGTTACCCCTTCTTTAACTCACCAGTTTAGATGCCCCTAACTGGGGCTTTTGCATCTAACTGCTCTCAACACTCGGGGAATTCTCTTGTCAGGTACTTTGGGCTCATTTTCTTTCTCTCTCTCTCTAGGTTTTGACTACAGTACCAAGTGTTTTAACCATGTCCACTCCTCTAACCCTTAACTTCTTTTTATTGCTTTATTTCCCTCTGTAGTTATTAATATAATATATACTTTATGCACTTTCATTCATCAATTATTCTTTCTAAAGAAACACACTCCAAAAGGGATTTTTGGTAGTTGTTTCCTGCTGTCTAGCAGGGCCCAGAATCTTGCCCAGAAAGTGGTACCTCAGGATACATTTGTTGAATGGTGGATGGGAGTATAGTGAAAGTAGAGAACCATAGACAGAAAGGATCAAAATCAAACTCATGACGACATTTACTCCTAGGGAAGATGGGAGCAGACACAAAAGACCTTTCCTTACTAAGCTCTCATAGATGAATACACATATTCATAATATTGCCAAGGTTTTATATCTTTAAAAATTTCAAGGCAATTTTCAAAGCTAGATTTCCAATAATTAGGAGGGCAAGGTAGTGCTGCATAGCATTTCCCTCAAAGTCCTTTCATGATGGATGCTGTTGGCTCTCCATCCTCATATTTTTCCATGCCTACAGTTTCTCCCTAAGTTGTGGTGTTTTTTTTTTTAATTGTTCTATGGACATAACTTTTCCACTTTTCTTTGTCTGACTAAATCCAACCATCTTTGACTCAGGGTAACTCTCCATTTTTCTAGTGGAACTTTGTCCAAGTGACACATAATTTTCATTCTGTCATTTGAAATCAAAGTGCCTTGGCCTCTGCATCCCACACCCAGTGGGAAGTCTGTGCTCTTTCCAATACTTGGAAGAATTCATGCAGACCTGTGGTTATGTCTTGATTTGATTTCCTGCCACCACTAAATGCGATGACTCATGTAGTCTTTCAGCAATACTATTTTCCCCCATTTCTTCACTGTGATAAGCCAGTCATGAAACCCACACTCCCTTTTCTTTATTTTTCTACTTGACTCATACAAGACAGATGTGTGGAGACATTTCCAGAGTCAAAGATTTACTGAAGGCAGGATGGAAGAGTGGGGGGAAGAAGCCTTACTCCTGCATGATGGGCTTTAAGGTTGACACTCTTGTGTCGTGTAGTGGCTGCTGGCTGTATTTCAGCTTAAAGGCCCCAAGCTTATCTGTCAATTATTTCAACTTCTTTTACTTCTCAGGCTTCTCCTAACTCCTATTATTTACTTCTTGAAGCTAAGATCCAAATAAGTGACAGAAACAACTGAAGCGAGAAAAATACGTTTTGGTTGACAGTTATTAGAGGGTTCAAGCCCATAGGTCTTGTCAAGTGTTGGTGGGCAGAACATCTTTATTGTCAGGTTCAAAGGGAACTCCACTCTCCTAAATTCTTACGCCTATTCCCCTTTACCAAAGGAGCCATTTCCTTATCACTGTCAGAAGGAACAAGTGGCTATGTGTGGTGCCTTTTAGCATAGCATACCAAAACACATGCAAGCCTCTAGCTTTCTCAGTACCACAGTACCTGTGGCTCTTCTCAGTTCTTACCTTGCTTCTACCATAAATTTATCCATCATAGGCTTCCCTCCTCAAGCGGCTTGTTCCTATATATTATGTCAGCTATACACCCTCTTTTTTATTTTTTGTCTTCTCTTCTTGCTCCCCCTCTCTCTTGGTCATCTCATTCTCTCCCACTCTTCCCATCTCGCTCTTACCTTATGGCTCAGTCCAGCCAGCTGGCCCTGTTCAGTCTAACACTTCCTCCCTCTGCTCTGGACTCTTTCAGATGCCTCTGGCTGTATCCTCCCTCGTCTCTCATCTCTACAATAAAAACCTTTTTATCAACTGTACCTTGAAGTGGCTACGCCAAGTTTATACATTTTCATGGGTAGAACATCTTGGTGGCAGGGGATGCATGACAAGGGACGGTTGTTCACATCACAGCAGACAGATCAAAGAGAACTTACAGGAAGAGACTAGGAAGTGACCCCAGTGTCTCACTTCCTGAATCTAGGCTCCATCTTTTAGTTCCCACAAGCTCCCCGAATAGTGCCACAATCTGGGAAACGAAGTGTGTAACACCTACGACTGTGGGGTACATTTCATACAGAAATCAGGACATTCCTCTAATACCACCTCATGCTTTTTGGAGCACTTTCTCTTTGATGCTTGCACCTTTGGGGCTACGGCTAAACAGTTTATTCTGTTAATCTTCTCCCCAGTCCCTTGAAGACATTTGCCTTCATGAGAAGCTTTCTCTGTCTTAAAGGAATTGTGTGGTTAACTCCTAAAGTAGTTATTCTTCATCCCTAGACATACTACTGAGTGGTCAGTTTGCCTGTGTCTTCACCATCTAATGGTTCACTGTGCTAAGCCTTGTGTTAATACCTGGTTCAGAGTTTGATTAATACTTGGGGAAGAAACAAAGACTAATGTTTCTGCTTTCCTCAGGCATCTATTGGAAGGTGCCACTTGACCTCTTTGAAACTTCTTTTGATTCCCTAGATGGACATTAATGAGATGGGAATTATTTGTGCTGTGCTGTTATTTCCACCAGTGGATACATCCCTACTTGTCTAGAAGCATGCTAGACAACCCCTAAGTCAGTGTCTGTAAATTAACCAGTAAGCATTACCTGCAAACAAAATTGTGATCAGAAGAAGCTTTCTGGCTGGAGCTATGGCTACTGTTACCATCTGCAGCCAATATTTTTTCTTCATTGTCTTGATTTCTAGTTGAAGAATGCGCCAATGATGTTCCAGGGATGTTTGGAATTCTGTTTCTAGCTTTCCAGGGGTCATTTGTTGCATATGAGTGAACTGATGGAGAAATGGAGTAGCGTCTAACAATCATGGCATTGCCTGTACAGGAAGTACACAATTCAAGTTGTAAAACATTCTACCCTTAAAGATGCAAATGAAAAATTACATTGATCATGCTTAGTTGATGTTGAAAAAAGATATAACTTTTTGGTGATTTGTGCTACAAGTGGTAGTTGATCCTAGCCACATGTTGCACTCTTTTTCAAGAGATAGGGTAGTGAATTTTATGAAAATTGTGCCTTCATATAGCTTACAGTGTGTAGCTTACATAGAAAACACACCCTAAGCAAGTAATGTATGATACAATTCAGATGATGACAGATTCTAGGAAGACAAAGCTGACGAAAGCAAGGGATAGAGACATATGGAGAAGATGAGGTCATTTAATTGTGTAGTCAGAAAAATTTCTTCAAGAACATAGAATTAGTTCACACTAGATTATTATATATTTTTATGGTTAACTGGAAGATTGTGAAGATCCCAAATGCTTCAAACATGAAGTAATAATGAAGATACAGAAATGATAATTGTTCTAATTTGATCAGTGCACATAATATACATATATATGTATATATATATCAATATATCATGATATGCCCCATAAATATGTATAATTATGTAAATGAAACTGAAAATGTGTTTCATGATATATAAGTACTAATTATACTAACAATATTAAGCCTCATATCTGTAAAACTGTTTAAAATTCATCTTGGTTCACTCAATAAATGTATACAGTTAAATAGTAAGTAGAATTTTAAGTATAAAATGAACAGACATGCAGATATAAATAAATCATAAAACAAGTCCTTAAAATTAAGATATTGTGGAACTTCTACTGATTGAAGTTCTTGAAGGTCTCCTCACTCTGGACTCCAGAAAAATGGGTTCATCCATTGTCCTTGGTCACGTGAATGGCCACAAAATTCAGCTGGTGGTTCCTAACTGTATGACTTGGCTTTATTTGGTCACCATGAGACAGGCTACTGAGAGATGAGAAAAAGACAATTCAGAAGCGTAGAAGTAGTTTATATGGGCAACTGAGTGTTTCTTCCTGACGACAGATGGATGGCTTTAGTTCCTGAAGACAGGCAGTTCAATTTCGTCCATCAATGTCTTCTAATACATTTCTTTCTTGAAGTAAACTAAATCTTCTTTGTTTCTTGTAAAAACCAAGAGCCTTGGTCGAAAGAACTTTATTTTAGGGAATCTTGATTTCTCTGAATTCCTCTTAACTCTGTGACTTAAGGCTGATCATTTGACCTCTGCTTGGATATCAGTTGTCACATGCGAGGTCAGCATTGACCTCAAGGGTTGGTTTTAATTTTTCAAGGCCCTTTCTGCTTGTTGAATCTTTATGTTGCCTGCTATAACTTTATTAGCTAGCACAGAAATAATGTAAAAAGAAGCTATGCAATGTGTTTATGTTTTGAGAATGTCAGGACCACAATTATTTATATTGTCACCTGTCATTGCAGGAAGAAGACAGAAAGTGTTATGACATTGCAAAAGTGGAGACAACCTGGCTTTGCATAGTTTACAAGATCAGAAGATGCAATTTTAGGTAAGAGTTTAGAGTGAAAATTTATTTGAAGTGATTAAGTGTAAATGCAATTCACAAATCATTTTTCAGCACTTCTGAAGTCTGTAGTGTATACCATATGTAATTATGTAACAACCAGGTTTGGAAACAGAGACATAAAGATTTCTTTTTTAAAAAAATTAGGAAACCATCCTGAGTCCTAGGGAACCTTCATGGGAAATTATGCTGATGATGGCAAAGTTGATTTTTTTTTTATTTGAGACCTACACTTAGTGTGGGACTGATTATCGAATAAGCTCTTTGCTCATCTCTGTGAATCACAAATTATCCTTTTCTTTCTTATCAACACAAGGAAAGAAATCTCCAATACAACATCACAGGACCATTAGTCCAATGTCAAAGATGACTGCCAAATGCAGTTTACTTGCCAATAAAGGCTATGAGCAGATTGAAAAGAATTAGGTCTTTGCAGTGCTGGGAGTTCCCTGAAATGTTTCTTTTATCTTCCACATTGCAAACTATAACACTCATAGTAGCCACAAGGTGAGGTTGTGCAGAGCAGGAAGAACAGGGGGCATTCTGGAAAGTGCTAGATTTTTATATCCACCAAAAACCCATGCAATGCAGATGTTTCTACAAACATGTTTTATGCAAGGAGAATTGATTCTGAGTAGGCACTCTGTAGCCTTGTTATGTGATACACATAGTTTATCAGGCAACAGGTATACCTCTGAGCTGTATCTCAGTTCTTGGTCTCAGGCATTCAAAGAAGAAACTCACAAAATGTCTCCTTTGTTTTTCTCATGGTATCTATCACACAACATCTGAAAGCACTTGTGGTTCCAAGTGATTTGTTTGCAGGTCCTTAGAGATGTTTTCTTTCTTGAAGAGAGACACATACTTCTGTTTTATGGTATCTAGTTATTAAGGGGCAATTTTGTAAAATTCTGTTTTCAAAGATGTACTGGGAATGATACTTTCTTAAATGTTCTGTGTTTTATATTCTTATCTGTAAAATAAGGAAAATTTTATGGGATACACTCCAAGATTCCTGTGTAATAGATTTCTAGGGTCCAATTGCAAGTTTGAATTTCAAATGATGCTGGCAATGTATCATTAAAACCTCCAATATAAACTTGTGTGTAAGTCAAGTAATAATATTTTCTTGGCATAGCTAATGTTTTTTTTGTCAACTATCACTGAAAAATTCACATAGATCTTGACTGTATTGTTTTATTTAATCCTCTCCAAGCCCATGAGATAAGGTCTGTCACTATCCTTACAGTACAGGTGAGGCAAGTATACATTAATAGATTCATAGGACCAAGAACTTCACTGTTGGAAGAGGCCTTGGAATGTATCTGGTGTGACTGATTTTCCCCCCACAATTTGTGAGTGTGTGTGTGTGTGTGTGTGTGTGTGTGTGTAATACATATGTATGTATCTGTGTGTTTTGTGTGTTCACATATACACTCATGTGTGTGTGCATGTGTGTGTCTATATATGTGTGTATATATATGTACATGTGTACGTGTGTATATGTGTTTGTGTATATGTGTGTATATGTGTTAATTTGTGTGTATGTACATGTACATACCTGGAGGCCAAAGGATGATCTTGGGTGTTGTCCCTCAGATGCTGTCCATCTTTTTCTCCTCCCTTCTTCCCTCCATCCTTCCCTTCCTCCCTCCTTCCCTTCCTCCCTTCTTCCCTCCCTCTTTCCCTTCCTTCTTTCCTCCCTCCTTCCCTTCCTTCTTTCCTCCCTCCCTCGCTCCCCTCCTCCCTTCTCCTCTTCCTCTTTCCCTTCCTCCCTTCCTCTCTCCCTCCCTCCCTCCTCTCCTCCCTCTCTCCCTCCTCTCCTCCCTCCCTCCCTCCTCTCCTCCCTCCCTCCTCTCCTCCCTCCCTCCCTCCTTCTCTCCCTTCCTTCCTCCCTCTTTCTTTCTTTCTTTCTTTCTTTCTTTCTTTCTTTCTTTCTTCACTCTACCACACAAGGTTCTTTTTTTGTAAACATAGATTCTGGGGCTTGAACTTAGGTCCTCAGACTTACAAGGCTTTATACTTGATACTAAAAAAAATCGTGTACTCACTGTTCAAAATAGTGAGTTTCAAGATGCAATTCTAATGAGTTCATATGTATTGAATTCAACTTGTTCATTACCTTTGCTTGATCGCCCATAGACACTATTCCTTTTTCTAAACAACCTCTCTTCTGTTGTTTAGAACATCTCATCTCATCACATGGATTTTTTAAAGGTCTAGACTCCACATATTATAGAAACCACTTTGTATTTGCTTTTCTGACTCTGGCTCATTTCACTTAAATTGATGATCTCTAGTTCCAGTCATTTCCTGAAAATGACACAATTTTATTCATTTTTGTTATACAAAAGCCAAATTATTTCTAGGGTAGATGATATGAAAGACCATGGGTATTTCACTCAAAAACTTAGATCAGACAAAAACCTTAGCTGGAGATCAGGATATAATCATAGATTTTATATGAGGGTACTGTTGTGAGAGTTTTCTTGAGGAGATGTGAACAACTAACTATTCATCACAGATAGGGAACAAAAACCAAACCCATAACAAACAATTCTATCAAAGCTCATCTTGTGGAAACAGAGAGCCTATTGGGATTACATAGAGGAGCATGACTGACCCACAGGTAGCTGGATCACTGGAAAGCCCACTCAAGCATGGGGCATGGCACATGAAAGCTACAGCCATTAGCTTTAGCATGATTAGTGGGCAGCTTGACAGCCTGACAGTCCTCTTATAGTCCCAGCTGTTAATTGACACAAAGCTAGGCATAAGTGGGAAGAGAAATCTCAGTGAGTAATGGCTTTCGTCCTATTGGCCCTGGGCATTTTCTTGACTGTTGATTGATGTGGGAGGTCCTGGGTGACAGTGGACAGTATTATCCCTAGACAGGTGGGTTTGCATTGTATAAGAGAGGTGACTGAGCAACCCAAGGGGAGAAAGCCAGTAAGCAGCGTTCCTCCATAGTCTCTGCTTCAGCTCTTGCCTCCAGGCTCCTGCTGGAGTTCCTGTCCTGACTTCCCTTAATGATAGACAGTAATATGGAAGTGTAAGCCAAATAAACCCCTTCCTCTCCAAGTTACTTTAGACAATGGTATTTATCAAAGCTACAGAAAGCAAACTAAGACCTTTCTTTCTCCAGCAATCCTTATTGTTTAACCTTGGGTAGTGAGGATCTCATAATGAAGTTAATTAATTAATTAATTAATTTCATGAAATGTTGTTGCATATACATTGTATATGTATATGATGTATATATATATGTAAATACATATATGTATTTCTTAGTATGTAACAGCAAGCTGCTCGGTTTGTATAGTGTCACTTGTATGTATTTGTTCAGGACTGACCATTTTGTGACAAATATAATCCAATGACATCCCACTAGACTCTCAAGCATGCCTTTACATTACTTTATTTTATGTGTGTTTTGTTGGGACAATTAGAAAAAGTTCTTAATTTTTCATGGCATGTATGTATTTCAACTATTTTCATGACATATATTTCCTCAAACTTAGTGATTATATTTTTACTGGAAGTTATTATTTACATGCTTAAGAAATGCAATTCCTACTGTATGTTAGATCTTTGAATGTTCTACCATCTTCCATACTTAATAATATTCACACTGGGTGATGGTGGCACACATCTTTAATCCCAGTACTTGGGAGGCAGAGGCAGGTAGATCTCTGTGAGTTCAAGGCCAGCCTGGTCTACAAAGCTGCACAGAGAAACCTTGATTCAACACCCCCCTTGCAAAAAAAATCACATCCTAAAAGTACAAAGGGTTCTACTTGAATGGTGCAGTACTTCTCTTAGAATAAGGTATAAGATATGAAGACTCTAGTTGCTTGTTATTGGAAGAGCAATATAGAAAAGAGATTTGAGAAGTACTATCTACCTTTAGAGCAAGTCAGTGGCTTGTGATGACAAGTGAGGAAGATACCACCAGCTAGGATTTGGCAATGCTGAGACATTTGTTGTTGTTAAGACAGATTCTCACTCCATAACCCAGCCTCACTGTGAACTCACGGTGTAGCCTAGGCTATCTGCAAACTCATGCTTCAGCATACTGGGATTATTGAGAGATGTCACTCTGCCTAGCTGGAGACAACTTGATGGTTGTAACCAGGATGCACAGGTGGGTGCTACAGCAACTGGTTGTTAGGGAGCATGGAGATGCTGAACATCATACAACATCCAGACTAATGTCGACAATGAAGAATTGAGCAATACAAAAGGTCACCACTACAGGGAATTAGAAACCCTGTAGCAGGGATATATTACAAATATCCATATCTTTTCTTCCTGTTTCCAATAAGGAAGTCTATTTTTATAGGTTATTCTTTTGGAATTTTTTTTTAGATAATGTATTTGCAGCTTTGAAATACTTCCTCTCTCATCATTAGAAAGAGACATCTCTAATAAGATCAACCACCAGATGTGACATGTTCCACTCTCAAACTGTTCCCAGTCTCTAATTGGCATTGCCTGAAGTCTTTGATGGGTGATAGTAAGAGTAGGTAATTATGCATATCATTTTTATTTGAATACGCTATTGAAGGTGAGCACTGACAACTGAAATGTAGAACATGTTTCTTACTGTTAATTCCAACATTTCAGGCAATTCTGGAATTAAGCGTCTCCTGTGAAGAATGAGACATTTGAATTTTAACCTTGGATCTTGAGGTATTAAAATATATATGAATATATATAAAATCTATCTACCTATCATCTGTCTGTCTGTTTGCCTATCTGTTGGATGAATTGTGTGTAATGTATAGAAAGAGAAGAGATAATGCCTGTCATTGTTGCATACATTCAGGTACTACTTATCATTGCAAATATTTGCCATCAGCCCAGAGGTACGCAGTATTTACAGGGGCAGAAGATTCAAGAGGTCTAATTTGGAGCCCATAGTCAAATGGTTGAGTAACAATCACAGAGAACCACATTTGTCTGATTTTGGTTCATAAACTAACTCACTTTAAAAGCTATTCCAGCTTAATAAATGATCATGGAAATCGACATGCACCTTCATTGTTCTACATTTTTCAGAATTTATATAGTTATAGTTAAGGTGGTAAAAAACTGATTTTTACATATCTGTTCTCATCTTTCCTGTTACACTCATAAGTCATTTTATTGTTATTGAAATATATGACTTGGAGAACCTAAAGGAAATTTTGACTAGGAATTCAAAGTTCATCTGTTAGGAGGAAGAGATTGAAACTCATCCCTGCAAGCATCGAATGATGAATGTAGTCGCCCAACAAATCAGTCATTTGGGAGATACTTGAAAAGATAAGCATAGGCCAGAAGAGCCACATATTTCAGTACCTTGTTCCTGCATGGTTGCTGTAGAATCAGTGGGAGTACCACCAGGCAGGGGCCCTGGAGATTGTCTGTACACTGCTTCTTTTCTCTCATCTTCTGGTTCTCTCTCTGTGTCCGAGGCTGTCTGACTAATTGAAGTTAGCTTCACACGGAGAGCCTGATTCTCTTTCTCTAGTCTGTTGATCTCTACCCGCATTTCTTGGATAACCTGCATGAGTTGGATGCTAGCTTCCATTGCCTCTTCTGGCAAACCAACTTTTCAGATATGTACTCTGTTCAGTGGGACCAGGACCACCCTGTCCATAAACAATATATGCCACTTGAATAAGGGAGCTCACGCCCGCCTGTGCCATCTTTCAGCACCTGGGTTAGACTGTCCAGGGAGGTAAAGGATCTTCATGACTTATTCATCCTGGGTTTGTTTTCTGGAACACTATTTTCTGTCTTTTATTTCATATCAATCAACAGACATAGAATGCTGTTTTTGTCTGAGAGAAGGAGCTATTTAAAAAATTTCCACTAAAGGGCACAGTTTCTTATTCCCATCATTAATTTACCATCGTGATTGCCCTTCAGTCTTTTTCTGTTGCCACTTCTGGGATCAAATACTCACACGAATGATCAACAACTGCTACAAGTGCATCAGAAATGGTAAACAAATACTTCACTTTGTAAACTATGCTGTAGTTCTGTATTTCAGGAAAAATTGCTAATTTTGACACCTGTTGATTAAGAAAAGCTGACTTTAGCTACAAGGTGACAGAGGAACTAACTATAGAGATATTATTGAAATTTGTTATTGTTAATTGTGCATAGATTACTCAAGATAGGTAGGTTTTTGTCCATATAGATACATTTTTTGCTGCTATTGGCTTTTAGAATATTTTCTTGGCAGGGGTTTTCCAGGGACATTTTGGAATTTGAGAAGATCCAAGGTGAACATTAATCTTGAATGAGAAAGGCATAAGGCAACTATAGATTTCATTATCTATTTCTTCAAGAGGTTTTTTTTTTGTGACTGAAAAGTACAATTCTAAACAGCACATTTTCTGATGGCAATATTTGGAAATTTAATAAATGTTTAAACATAAACGAGTTTCAACTGGGTGAAATTTGCTATAAAATAGCTTTCTTCTTTTTCCTTTGTATTGACGATTTCTACCCATCTTAATAGACATTAGTTGACTGACCCTATGCTATAGATAGGGATGAATGAACCAAGTTTTCTTGCCCTTTTTACCAAAACCTTTTCTTTTTAATACTATTCATTTATTTATTATCAATACTGAGGATTGAATCCAAGACTTTGTGTATGATTGGCAAGCACTCTACTAACTAGCTATGGCCTTGGCATTACCATTCAAAACATTGTTTGTGAAAGTAAGTAGGCTGTTCTTTCATATTATTTCTATTTTATTGTGAATGAATTTTAGCAAACACTTATGTATGCGGCTCTCAAGAATACACAAGCGAATACTGTAATAAAGACTATAAAGTGAGATGGGATTGTAATGTTGGCCTATTCTAACCGCTACTGGATGTTCAGATCTCTTTCACAGTTTGTCCGTCATGGAATCCAATTTTGAGTAATTCTATTTTTAAGAGAGTTATCTTCTTTCTAGAGTTTCTTACTTGCTTTTTTGGTGTGGAGGCTTGATCGCACTAGCCTAGTATGGACTCAGATTTTCTATGCATCTGAGGGTGACTTTGAACTCCTGATCTCCCTCTCTCTACATTTGGCTTTAAGAGCGTGAGGAATGAAACACAGGACATTATGGGTGCTAAAGAAACCCTCTACCAGCTGAGTTGCAGTTCTAGCCATATCTTGCTTTTTAACTATCTTTTGTGGGCTTAATTTCAGACATTCTTTTTGGAAACAGTTGCTAACACATCTAGCCTTTGTTGTTATGAAACTCTTGCTCTAGCACAGAGATTCTCAAACTGTGGGTTGTGACCCTTTTGGGGGTCAAACAACCCTTTCACAGTGGTCACTTATGACCATCAGAAAACACATGTTTACATTATGAATTCTAATAGTAGCAAAATTACAGTTATGAAGTAGCAACAAAAATAATTTTATGCTTGGGAGCCAGTACAACATGAGGAACTGTATTAAGGGATCAAATCTCTATTCTCCATCCCCAACCTTGCCTGTCTCCTCAGATGTTTGTTGTCTAATGTGGTTTCAAGGGTTTTGAGTGCACTATAGAAACTATTTTTAAACATACTATATATCAATAGGCCTCTTGAACTAGGCTAAACAGTTATAAAGATATCCTTCTGAAGGCATCTATCATAACACTATATCATAACATATAGAAAATAATATTCTAGAAAATATTCTACACAAGTGGGTAGTAAAAATCATTTTTAGCTGGGTGTTAGTAGCACACACCTTTAATCCCAGCACTCAGGAGGCAGAGGCAGGTGGATCTCTGTGAGTTTGAGGCCAGCCTGGTCTACAGAGCGAGTTCCAGGACAGGCTCCAAAGCAATACAGAGAAACCCTGTCCTAAAAAACAAAAAAAAAATCATACTTAAAATTATATTCAGTATTGAAATTATATTTCACTTTGTAACTGTTTTCAGCAACAGCACAGGACACAAAATGATGTATAACCACTGGAAATTGCAAGAGAGTTATAGTTATAGGCAATTTGACTATATTTCTAGAAACAGGATAAAATAGATCTAAAATTTTATTTTGCCACAGAATAAATACTTTTAAAAAACTCAGTAGTTTTCCTTAGTACTACCAATTACTATGTAGACAAAAACAATTGAAAAGTATCCAGTGACAAGAGTTTTTCACATGTAAAACACACAAGGATTTTCTTTATAGAGTTTGATGTTTGTGAAATGAAGAAAATATTAGCATTTTACAGAGGCATACAAAAGAACATAAAAAAAACAGAATTCATTCTTGGCAGGAAGACTGTAGATTTTAAATAATTTCTATGTTTCATGAAAGCCCAATCAAAATCCCAACGGGCCTTGAAAAATTGACCACATTATTCTAAGGGTCATCTGGAGGCAATCACTGTGTAGTGTCTGCTAGGGAAGGCTTATTTCCAAAGTCTTATCTAGTTAGATTGTCATCATAGTACAAAGCGATGATGATGATATAGCAATATTCATAAGTTTACAGTCAAGACAAAGTTAAAAACAGTTCTGAGAAAAAACATAGGAGGAGAAATCTGGAAAAAGTTCAGACTCCTAAGAAATTTGGGATATTAAAGTAATGAAATACTTATTTCTGGAGGGGCCTAAGAAGTTAGTAAAAAACTTGGAAAGTAAAATCCACAGAATTGATAATTATAATATTCTTTAATATGACCAATTTAGCAATGGATATTAAGCATTTAAAGCAGTTCTTACTAGAGATAGGGAGATGGCTCAGTTAGTAAAGTGCATATTGTGCAATCATGAAGACACATGCATAATACACGTGTATGTATAGCATTTGTACACACATACACACGCGTTCCTAACTGTAAACTATTAAATTCCATCTAAAATATTTTTATGCACCACAAATCAATAGCAAAGCCTTGGAAATAATCTAAATGTCCAAGCAATGATAATGATTAATTAAAATGTATTACAACAAAATAGTATTCTGGACCTCACAACGCTGAAAGAAAATGTAGTGTACTCAATGGTATATAGAGTAAAACCCAAACTTTGTACAAAGAATTGAAAAGAAGTATCTGTTACAAACACTTTCCAGTCAACCATGTCCCACAGTCACATCAGACCCAAATAACATGCAGAGACACTGTATTAATTATGAAACTTTTGGCTTGTTATTAGCATTTCTCATTGGCTAGCTCTGTCTTAAATATTAACTAATTTCTATCAATCTAAGTGTTTCCACTTGGTCTTATGTTACTGGAGAGAGGGTCCGGACTTATTACTCAACAACTTTTGTTCTATATTTTGACTCTTCTCTACTACATCTCCCAGAATCCTCCTTATTTCCTAGTCCCCTCTACTGTGCTTCCCTATAGGCCAACAGTGCTTTGCTCATTAACCAATAAGAGAAACACATTTACAGAATGTCATCTCCCATCAAGTATCTGGAAAGGAAAATAATTTTTATCACTGTGTGATATGATTTTGTATGTTTTTATGTATACATGTATGCCACCTGTCCTATTTACTTTTTATTGCAGTTTCAGACAGTTAGAGTGCATGGCCATCATGGTGGGGAATATGGCAGCAGGCAGCAAGTATGGTGTTATAACAGTAGCTGAGAGCTTACAGCTTGCTCTGTAAACATTGGACATGTATACTATCTATCTATCTATCTGTCTGTCTATCTATTATCTATCATTTATCTATCTATCTAATCTATTTATCTACCTATCATTAATCTATCTGTCATTTCTCTCTCTATCTATATATCTCTATATAGATACATGTATATATCTATATATAGAGAGAATATACATATATAGATATATATATAGAGATGAGTTGTGGGAGGAGTGCCTACTGGGAATGCCTTGGGCTTTTGAAACTTCAAAACTGCTCTCCCTAGTGACACACCTTTTCCAATAAGGTCTCCTAATCCTTCCACCAGCTTCAGACTAAGCATTTGAATACATAAACCTATGGGGGTTTAAACTACCCTCTTATTTAAACTACCACACCATCTAAGTTAAAAATACTATAGTTATGTGAAAGACTTCTACAATAAACATATTGAATAATAAAATAGAAATAATAAAAAATTAATACAATACCAATGTTAGATTTTTTCTTTAAGATTTTTGGATGGGTTTTGATGAAATTGAATGATGATTCATTCCTAGGACTTGTGGGAAACAAAATTTCTTAATTTCTATGCCAAAGTAGTTTTATAACCCAATAGTTATCACAAGCATTTGTAAGTGGTCACACAAAAACTAGTTAAATTCTGTATATTGTTGTATGAACACTAGGATCTTATAATTGAGGGTGACTTATCTATATATTATCTATCTATCTGTCTATCTATCTATCTATCTATCTATCTATCTATCTATCTATCATCTATTTTTGGCTCTTTGAGACAAGGTTTCCCAGTAACTATAGGGCCAGTCCTGGAACTCCCTCTGCAGTCCAGTCTGGCCTCGAAATCACAGAGTTCCTCTTGTGTTTGCCTCCCAAGTACTGGAATTAAAGGTGTGGACCACTACCACACAGCAGAGGGTTATTTAGTTTTAAACATGTGGATTTCATGGTATGATATCCAGGTCCCCCTCAGATTCCTGTATAGACAATCACCGTGTCTACATCACCCAGTAAGCCTCATACCCTCAGTCTCTAGCATGAGTCATCACTGTGAGAAGGGAATAGATTGTCATCTATTTTAGATCCAAAGGCAAAGTTTCAATGCTCACTTCCTCATGTGGGGATGTCTTGTTTTTCAGAGTTGAGAGAGATTTGGAACCAGAAATATCTTTTTTTTAACTTGTCCCAAATAAATTATGATATAAAATTTCCTTTTACTGGACATATATCATGCCTTGCAAAATCCTGGGAATAAGGTTGATTGACTAGCACTTTTCTCATCTGCCAGAACCTTCCATGTGCAGTCACTCACAGAAGATGAGCAAGGTCAGAAGAGAACACAGGGCTTTTGAGTGGATCATTACCACTCAGTCACATCTATTTCCATGCAGAGATATCCAATCGCCTCACCCTCATTGACCCAGTAGGAAAAAGGCACTCGCATGAAATTGTGTGACTTCCTTTTCAAGCAGACACTTATCTTTCTGTCATAAAATATTTAAGCAGCTCCTGAGAAATTCTACTTGCTCGGTCTTTGCTTGGAATTCACTGTGACCTTGAACTTGATATACAGCTATTGTCATCCTGATTTCCCTGGTGACCAGAAGCTTCTGTGTTGCAGTGAGTTCAGACTCAGGACCATGTTTGAGGTTGCTATTCTGCTGTTATCAAGACATGCGAAGACCACACAGTGGCGGAGTGATCATGTGGAAAGGAAAATGGGAAGAAGATGCTTTTGATGGACACAATGCCCATGACATGATGATAAGTAAGTGGAAGAGACGCTGAAGGTTGTCCTGGGTCAATTCATATGAAAGAGATTAACTCCCTGTGCAGCCAGGTGTGAGACAGTCTTGGCTTGGGTAGCCCTTTGCACTTAAAGAGACTTCCTTGGACATGGGTATGGAAAGAACAGCTCTTCGTTGACAGACAGCTGTGATCTGTTTGCATAAAGAGCAAGTATTTCAGTCCCCACTCTAAGACTGATGGGAACAATATTGAAGTGATAAGATGGGAAAGTGAGGAGGTCTGAGACCATAACTTAAAATACAAGCATTGGAAAAAGCATAAGTCAAATGTCCTCAGAAACAAGAGGAATAAAATAAATAAATGGGAATGCTGAGCTACTGAGCTCCAATGAGGCTTTGCCAGGAAGGAGTGAAATTCTCTTATTTCTAGCCCACATGTCCCTTTTTGAACTAGGTCTTGTGTAGTTCAGGCTGGCTTGGAATTCACCAAGAATGGCCTTGAGCCTCAGATCCTCCCACCTCCAAACCCCAAGTACTGTGATTACAGGTGTGTGCTTCCACATATCACCATATCATCAGGTTCTGCAAATTGAGCTCTACCTCCAGCCCCACAAAAGCTGGGAATTTGGATTCTGCGAGGATACTTACATAAAAAAAAAAAAAAAACAGGCAACTTATTCCCCTTTTTGAAGCATAATGCAGAAAACTTATAAAACAAGTTAATGGGAATGGATTAAGTCTCATTTCCCCTATGAGAAATGTCATGGACTAAATGATTGTTTCTTTCCCACAATTAAATTCATAGGACAAATATCTCCTATTAGCTGCACGAAGGACAGTAAGGAACTCAGGCATTGTGTGTGTGTGTGTGTGTGTGTGTGTGTGTGTGTGTGTGTGTGTGTGTGTGTTTCCCTTACCTGGAGACTATCATTCCAACCTGCTGCATTTCAGTATTTCTTTAATAAATATTAAATTGTTCTATATTGGTCTCTTACTTTTAAACACTTATCATACCCAAAGGTATGAAATGAAACTCCAGGGCTTCAGGAGATTTTTCAAGTTATAAGAAATAGGAGCATTCTTGGGAGTAATATCACTGTTTTATATTTGTGCCATACATTCATGCAATACAAAGAATTTTAAATACACCGTTCTGTTTTGTCTACTGGGCATCTTATTCAGTTGGGTGCTATGCTATTTTATGTCATGATAGACAATGAATGAGCTTTACAGCCTGATATCTCTGGGTTGAAATTGCATGTGTGCCACTTCCTAGGTATAAAGTTCTTATAGATTGAATGTCCCCCAAAATAAATGTTGAAACCCTAGCCCCTTGTATAACTGTATTATGCAGAGATGGGACCTTTTTGGAAGTGAATGAGATCATAAGAGTGATGCTCTGACCTGATTGGATTAGTATCCACTTTAGAAGTGGCTCCACAGAGCTCATGCCCCATTTATCTGTGTAGAGAAAGAGGAAAGGCCACATGAGGACACATCAAAAAGATCATCAGCAGAAACCAAAATTTCAAACGCCTTCATGGTAACTTTACAGCTTCCAGACCTGTAAGAAATTCGATGTCTGTTGACAAAGAGACCCTGTTTATGGCATTTCTTTATTGAGAGGTGTTTTAGTTTTTAATAACTTTATTAAATAGAATGACATTAGTTTTCCTCATCCTCCATCCAGCTCCCCCTAGTTACCCTTTCTTAAACCCTTTCTATGTCCCTTCCCACTCTCAAGCTGATAGCTTCTTTTTCTTTAATTATTAGTAGTTCCGTCATGTAATTATATATGTTTTCAACAAAATGGCTCCAGAAGGACTTTTAGAGTTTCATGTACTACACTCGTGTGTGTGTGTGTGTGTGTGTGTGTGTGTGTGTGTGTGTATGTGTGTATGTGTTGGAATTTAACTCTAAGTTCTTTTTAAAGGCCTGGTTATATAATTTAATAACCAAGGCACATCTGTACCATGGTGATAACAAGAATGAAGTCATATTTTGTTCATTCGTGTCACTCAGTGCTCTGCTGGGCAGTGAATTCTTCAAAGAGATCATCACTGTCTAAAATAGCTGTCTGTGTCACACCTTGGTTTATTTCTTTTCCTGATGAAGGTCCAAAGGACAGAAAATTTATTTGTTTATTTATTTGCTATGTACATCTTCTAGTAGAGCATACACTGTGATTGTGGGCTTGGTCTGTCTTGTCTTTAGTGCATCTGTCACACAGTAAGAATTTAATGAATATTGGCTAACTAAATGGCTTTTGAAGGCATCAGTGGGGTACACAAATAGATTATCTTATATCAGGTCCTCAAATTATGATAGCCATGATGAAGGGAGGGCATTTAAACTTAAATTTTATATATGCGTTTTAAAGATCAAGCATTTATTTAATTCCTTTCTATATGCAAATTAGTAAACAAAACACATGAGCATTAGCACAAGGACATAGACACAATTAGAAGTTGGGTAAGGTCAAGATCATTTGAAGGTACCCAGTTCTTATGAAAATCTAATCGCCTCTTTCCATTAATAGACACTGGAAGTCCCGTCATCTTTTTGGTACTCACAGGGATAGAGAAGAGAGAGGCAAAGAAGCACCGTTTTAAGCAATGTCATTTTGGGGTAGTTCATTATGCTGCTGAAGGTAGCTAACAGAGTTGCAAGAGAGGTTAGAATCAAGAGAAAAAGCTTCTCTGGGCTGAAGAATGACATATCCTCCTGTGTATTCAGCAGGACGAATGTCTTAAAGGGCTTGTGTTCATGGTCAGACCCTTAAGAGAAAATCCTAAAATCTTTAGAAGGAGAAGGAATCACCAGGTTACTGGATGCTTTTAAAAAAAGAAGCTATTACCCAAGTCCAGGAATAAAGTAATTTTGAATATGGAATCCTATATCCAGCTCAACACTCATTTATGTATGAGATGGAGATTAAAAAAAAATAAAGGGGTGTGTGTGTGTGTGTGTGTGTGTGTGTGTGTGTGTGTGTGTGTGTGTGGGTTCAGACCTGCTAAGACTCTGAAAGATCATCATTTATAAGCAATCTAGGAAAGACTGAGTTAAGTATATATTGCAACAACCAAAAACCTGAATCAGAAAAGAGTAAAATCTGAGTTGGAAGAATCAGCTGGTAAAAACCAGTGAGATACTGAGCTATTGTATTAATCTTCGGTATAAATATAAAAAAGTAATATCATAATCCCTTAATTTATGATATTAAATATTATAGGATAATGAAACGCTAAGTGTCTTTTCTTGTTTTGGGAAAATACAGATATGACTCATCCCATACACTTACAGAAAGATACATATGCAGATAAATCTGATAAACTTGGAAAGGTCAGCACTGGTAAAACAGATCAGGAATCATGTATTTTAAACCATAAAAATAAAATGTGTACCATCACAGGTAAAATGCTGGTAATTAAAAAATATAAGATATCCTCAGACGAGTAGGTCTAACCATGCCTTGATTACCTTGGTTACGGACTCTTCACAGCACTGTTTAAATGGTACTTGGTTGTGGGGCGGGTAGTTTAATCTAGCTAAATGTTGATTACAGTAGAAAGGCTTAAAATGGGGGAAAGCTTTCAGGGCCTCAACCTTAGAAAAAAGAACAGCAGAATACTTGTGAATACTGAGAACAGAAGAAATAGCATTTCCAGGGAAGAGCCCTCCAGTTGGCTATCCAGTACCAACTGGTCATCCCTGAGATCATATACATACAGGTAATATATAGATTGAGAAGGTTGTATTTATGCATTCAGAAGTGTGTGTGTGTGTGTGTGTGTGTGTGTGTGTGTGTGTGTGTGTGTGTGTGTGTGTAAAAGAGGCCAGGATTTTTTTTTTAATTTATTTTTTATTTTTTAACTTTATATACCAATCCCAGTTCCCCCTCCCCCCCCTTCTCACCCTCCTCCCATCTGCTCCTCAGAGATCACAAGCCCTCCCATAGGGAGTCAACAAAGTCTGCTCCATCACCTCATTGAGGCAGGACCAAGGCCCTCACTACTGTTGTCTAGGCTAAGCAAGGTATCCCTTTATAGGAAATGGACTCCAAAAAGCCAGTTCATGCACTAGGGATAGATCTTGGTCCCACTGCCAGTGGCCTCACAAACAGCCCAAGTAATCCACTGTCTCCTGCATTCAGGGGCCTAGTTAATGCCTATGCAGGTTTCTAAGCTGTCAGTCTGGAGTCAGAGAGCTCCTACTAGCTTGGACCAGCTGTTTCTGTGGGTTTGCCTTCATGGTCTTGATCCCTTTGCTCATTTTATCTCTCCTCCCTCTTTTTTGACTGGACCCAAGAGCTTAAAGGACATGAATTTGAGAGAAGGAAGAAAGGTGGTTCATGGAAAGGGCTGAAGGAAAGAAAATGGAGGGGAAATAAAATTATATTGTAATTTTTAAAAACTTATAAAAAATTAATAAAAAACCCAAGTGACACAGACAATGTAACCACAGGAGTAAAGAAAGTGATGTTCCAATTCTTGTAAGTTCAGCACAACAGAGTGAACACTAATGCTTCCTCTGCACTGTCCTTCAAGGCTAATCTAAAGAGAAGGACAAATGGCCCTGGAAAGACCGTGAAGAAAAAACAGTGGCAAAACTTTGAAGCTGAAAATCAAGTTAAAATTGATTCCCAGAACTCATAATAATTTATAAGTCTGGTCCCAGAGGACTGCATTTCCTCTTCTGACCCCTGAGGGCACCAGGAATGCACATAGTACACAGAAATCCATTTAGACAACACCTGATTACACATTCTATAAAAAAAATAATTAAATTAAATGACAACCAACCTGGCAGTTCATAGGAAAGCACACAGGGAAGCTGAGAGAGAAGCTCTAGATGGAATGCTCGCATCCATTCCTTCAGCAATAGGACCTGTGACTTAGGAGGTAACCAATGACTGTGGACCTGAAGATACGGCATGGCCCAATGTATGGCATACACAGCAGTGTGGGGTCACCCGGTAATGAAGCCCACAAATGAATAGGCTTGCACTGCCTTTGTATAGGTCACGTTCTCTGTTTCTGACTGTCTCTGTCTTTCTCTCCCACACAGATACATGTGATTGGGCACACACTGAGTTTCACACGAGTTCATACTACCTTTGATTTTGACTACAAAGTCAAAATTTGACTTTGCCTGGATAAGAAATAATGAAAAGAAAACCGGGGAGACCTTTGTGAAAGGCAAGAGATGAAAACAGAATAAAAGTACCTGTAATGAGCATAAACAACAAAGGGAAAAGAAGACAAATGCTTTTAATTAATGTGCTTGGGAGAATATATGAAGAATAGACTTGGTAAAACATAGTTTATTAACGACAATAAAGAAATGAGAAGTTGTAGGCTGACAGTAAGATCGCAGGGACATGTAGCTCTTAGTCACTGAAGACAGTTAATACTACCCCAAGTAGAGATTTCTGCTCCCACTGCCAAGTTCACTTTGTCACAATTATAAAGCACCTGTGTCCCTGAGGGGAAATAAAATTACTAAAAACAAATGATAAAGTTCTGGGATTGACACGAAAATCTCCAAATAGAAATCTATACCTCAGATAAATATATTTAAATGTATTACTACATCTTACATAGTTTTCCTCCTTAATTCACAGATAAAGTGCTCCAAACTGTCCTTTCTTAAGTGCGACAAATGTAACCATATGTTGGAGTTCAGTTGTCATTATGCCCTGTCTTAATTAGGGTTTCCATTGTTGTGAACAGACCTCTTGACCACAGCAACTCTTATAAAGGAAAACATTTAATGGGATGGCATACGGTTTCAGAGGTTTAGTCCCTTATCATCATAGGGATACTTGGTAGCGTGCAAGCAGACATGAAGATGGAGTCCTACATTTCGACGCACAGGCAATTGGGAGTGAATGAGACTCCGGGTGTGGCTTGAACACATATGAGACTTCAACACCCACCTCCACAGTGACATGCTTCCTCCAACAAATCCATACCTGCTTCAACAAAGCTGCTCTTTCTAATAGTACCACTTCTTTTTACATTCAAACTACCACATGTCCCTTTTAAGCTTGGACCTCAAAATGTCTACTGCCAAAATTTGTCATTGCTGTTCATGTTTTTACCTTTACTTGCTGTGCAAATAAGGAAGTTTAATCCAGGCTGTCTCACGGGTGCTTAGTGCCAATATCCATGCTTCTGAAGCTGCTTGGCCTGCTATTTCCAAGGGCTGGGGCATCACTGCTGTGAGGATGCACTCTGTGCCCTTAGCATAAAGTAAACAACTCATTTGAAGTTCTCAACTCAGTGATACAGCAGTTTGGAAGGATTTCTTTACCATCAACTTGGCACTGTGTGTGTAGGGTGGGGGAGAAAGAGGAAAGAAGAAAGAGAGAGGGAAAAAGAGAGAGAGCACCTATTGAGAGACTGATGTTATTAATTCATTTATATATTAAATAACTACATACTAAGCATGATACCTATATTGGACTCCAGAAAAAAGACAGGTTGTACTTGGAGTAAAGAGGACAGATGTGTTAGGGCTTTTACTTCTGTGAAGAGACACCATGACAACAGTAACTGTTATAGAGGAAAGCATTTAATCAGGGTGGCTTACAGTTCAGGGATTAGTGCATTATCAATATGGTGGGACTTGGCATCATGCAGGCAGATATGGTGCTGGAGAAGGAGCCGAGAGTTCTCCATCTTAACCTAAAGGCAACAGGAAGTGAACTGGGATACTGGGAGTAGCCTGAACATATATGAGATCTGAAAGTCCTCCTGCCCCCACAGTAACACACTTCTTCCAAGTCCACACTTCCTATTAATGCCTAGGAGCTTATGGGAACGGATTATATTCAAACCGCACAATAGTCAAATAGATACATAAGATCATAAAAATCTAGATCGTGGTTAACATTACAAGTAAACTTCTGAGAGAATGTTCTTTGGAGATGATGGTCAGGGTAGCCTTTCTGAAATATCACAGCCCTTCAGGAAATTCAGCCAGACTGTCAAAGCTTGCCAACAAGCCAAAGGTGATTGACTTACATGCTGTTATTTGTTTGTATTTATTCATTTCTGAGGTTTAAAAATGTGTGTGGGGCTACAAAGGAGAGAGTGAAATACAGTAGATAAGTAGCTGGTAAGCAACGTAAGGAGAAGGGAGGATTTAGGATACTTCTGCAGTTCATAAAATGTAGAGCCAAGAAGGAAATTTTTGCTAGAGGTAATATTTTAATAGTTTTCAACACCAAACTTAACAGCGATCTTTTTATGTTTTCTTGGTTAGGTGGCTTCACTGCTGTTGTAGGAAAACAGACTTTCTTTTCTTTTTTTGTAACTTTCTGTTTATTTTTGGTGTCTTTCACATAGTGCACCTCCATCCCATTCATTTCCCCATCAATTCATATCTGCCCTCTGCCCATGCAACCCCTCCAAAAATAATAAAATTTATGAGAGAGAGAGAGAGAGAGAGAGAGAGAGAGAGAGAGAGAGAGAGAGAGAAAAAAGGAAATATCGATTTCATCATGGAAGCTGTAGTGTGACACAGTGAGTCATATATCTTGACTTCCAAGTGTTCATTGCAGAGTCATTGGTTTGGTTGAAGGCCCCTGGTTTTTGTTACACTATCGATGCTGGTCTCTCACTGGAACTCTTCTTGGTTATCCTTGTTTAGTGAGATATCCATCCCGCCCACACCTGTTGCAGTGACCATGCCCATTGGGATGTGGGGACAGGTGCAGGTGTGACCAGGGGGTACTAGGTCTGGGGTCCCAGATCCCAGCTCATGCTGATGCTTCCTGGTTGGAGACAGAGAGCATTTGGAGGCATCCTTGGGACAGGGACCTGCGATGGTCCATCATCTGTTTCTGGTATAAGTGATTTCTACCCGAATAAGCATCGATCAGCCTGTCGCTTCCCAGATTCTTATTTACCAAGCTGTATTGTTGTTGCCCGGGTAAAGAAATCCTGCAGCTTTGGGTGTGTAGGACTGAACACCTCACATGCTCCTGCAGATCTTGAATAGGGTGGATGTTGGAGTGGGCCAACACATATCCCTGGTTCTGGGCCTGGGTACTTGCAGGGTGGGTTAATCCTACAACTTTCCCTTGTTCTCACCACTAGGGTGAGATGTCCAGCACTGTCCTGGCTAGCTCACCCTCTGCAGCAAGCCACAAAGGGCAGGGCTATTTCTCCTGTTCTCACAACCTCAGGTCTGGCTGTCCACATAAGGTGTAGGACCTGCTCTCCTGAGTGTTCAGCTGGTGGAACATAGGGGCATCTCTCCAACCTTCACAGACTTTATTTTCAAGAAGTATTAGCCATGGTTGATTATTTTAAGTTGTGAGACACCCTTAGAAATAAACTGTCTAATTGAGATTTCTGATTGGATCTCTGCTATGGCGCAGAATTTCTTTCCCAAATAAAAGAGATGAACTATTACACTTGGTTCTTTTATTGATTTATACAAGAGACTGTTCAAAATGAACTGTGCAATTTTGTCTCCTGCATTGTATTAGAACAAAGAAAGTTGTTCATTCCCTGGGCTACTAGGGTGTGCTGAACAAAGCAGAAGGGAAGAGCAGTTTTCTCTGAATTTACTTAAAAAAAAAAAAGGCCAAAAAAACTAGAGAGTAGGTACTTTGCTGGTAGAAAAAGAAATAAGAATGCCTACTCATTCGGTTCTTGAAAGGGATGGCTAGCATGCTTACAAACAAATCCTGGGTCTGCCTCTTCTAGAAGCATGAGTAGCACAAGTGGTGGCAGTATCTGACTCCAGAGCCCAAGCTGATGCTGCCATTGGCATGAGGCTTCACACAGTCTGCCAGGGTGGAAATCCTTGGACAGTTTCTGTTCTTGTAGTAGATCTTGTGTGAGAAACAACTGGATTACTGCAAGGGCATCACATGACAATGGGGTCATCTGGCCTTGAGGCTGTTATACACATTGATGAGATGGGCAGAGTTCGAATTTTGAAATATCCAGGATTACAACTCAGTGAAAAGAGTGGGTTTTTTGTTCACTTCTAGTTTATTTTTAATGACTTTGGTTCTAGTTTTGGTTCAGTGGGCTTTTCCATGAAATTTTGTGACTGATTATGGATATGTAGAAGCTAAAGTTAACTGAATGTAGAGACTTTCACCATCTTTGTGATGTACTAAAATACCTTTTATAAATTAAGTTTATTCTTGTTTGTATTCAAGTCAAATGCTTAGCCTCTGGAAATGTCTACAAATTAAGCCAATGGTTGTGGGTGTGTATAGCTATTCATTTGCTCAACCAAGGTCCAGGTCAACTCCAGATTTGAGCTTTGTGGTTAAAGGAGGACAAACATCATTATTGTTTAGAGTCTTGGTCATCAACTGGATGACATTGTGGCATGTTGCCCATATAAAAAAATCATAATATACAGATGTAGAACCTTTAGAGTATCAGAAAAACTAAAGGATATCAACTAACATATAGTTAAAATTGGTACCATTTTTTTCTATTTATTTTGATTTAAATAGTCAATTACCTTTTCACCTGGGCTTTTGATAAGGCTAGTATGGCTACACCATAGCACCGTGGGGACAAACTGCATGGAGAAACAGAGTGGGTCATAGGCTCCTCCCATCTTTCTGGAAGCCTGTGGCAAGGCTCTTCTCTCTATTCTCAGTCTATGTGCAGTGGCTGGAGTGCTTTGATGGGAGGGAAATATGAAACTTACATTTCTAACTTAAATGATACTACTTATTTCCACAAACAAGGAAAGAAAACCCTTGAGCCCACTGGCTTGCCCAGCCTTCTGGTGGGAAGATGAAGGGAGGTGCATTGGGCTTAGTGAATTCTGGATGTCCTGTCTACATTCCTGGTGGGTTCTAGGCTGCTCAGAACTTAGCCTAGAGTAAGAATTAACATGGGGTTCTGTTTACAAACATAAGAGACTGATTCAGGGGGGCTCATTTCTCACCAAGGGACCAATGTCTAGAAGACACATTGTGTTCTAGTGAGTGTATTGATCTTATCATAAAGCAAACAAGATGCCCATAAACTCTGGGGATAGGGCATTCAGATCTCTCTGAAGTTTGTAACCTATGAAGGGACACAGTATAATAATTTAGAAAAAGATTTAATGACTTTTTCCTTAGAAAAATCACTGCCAAGATATCTTGGACACCATTAGAGAAATTTCTACTTGTATTTAGCTCAAATAAAAAAAAATGACCATTTCCTCTGAGTGCAATGACAACTCCCATACATCCATGTTCTTCTCATTTTCAGCAGAAACACAGAATCAAGAGTAAATGCCATCGTTTGTCTTCTTGCTGAATTTTTCAAACATGGAGAGTAACTGCATGAAATATGGACAAATAAACAATGATCATTGGTGACTGAATTATTCTCGGATTTATTTCAGCATTCCCTGGTGAGATGCAGGTTTGTCAAATTCTCGGATTTATTTCAGCATTCCCTGGTGAGATGCAGGTTTGTCAATAACCCTTTGTACAGGATTCTCAGGATTTTTCTGAAGCAAAAATGAAATACAAACTCTGGGTCTGAGCATTTGTCTAATATGCTTTCCTCAACATGTTCTCAGAAACACATAAAGCTAATGGCTGTTCCTGAAAGTGTTATAGAGCAAAATCCAATTAAAGAATATTAGGAAGACTTGCCGCTTGTTTTCTTTCTGTGTTCTGTACTGTCAATGAGATGCTGGTATAGTCTGTGAAGTTATTATTTTCCCCTTATTTCTGTCCCAGGATCTAACAACATCATTAAGAAGAGAACCAAAAGACAAGAAACATCTATTAAAATGTAGCATGTGTGGACACCACTGGCCTTGGTGTTGATGAAACTGTGGAACAAACAGGGCTCTCCTACATCCTTGTTAGGAACGTGAAATGAAACAATCAATTTGGATAAAGGTCTGACTGTTTTTGCAAAACTAAGATAGATGTGTGTAATCTGTCACTTGATCCAGTCATTTTGCTTCTATGTTCCAACAAAAAGGAACAAAAAGACTTATAGCCAATGTTTACTGCAGTTTTGTCTATAAGAACTCTGAACTGGAAACAAGCTGTGTGATTATCAACAAGATAAAGTACAGTGTGTTCGCATAGTGGGCTATCATAGCACCAAAAATTGTAAACTACTGATTCATGCAAGCATTTGAATTAATGCCGGAAATTTTATGCTGAAGGAGAGAAGACTTACAGCAAAGATTCAGTATAATTCTACTCGTGCTATGCTCTAAAATGGAAGAAATTTATTTGTAGATAGAAACAGGAAGCCAGGGACTAAAGAGTCTTGACTGTAATCTCAGCACTCTGAAGGCTGTTGAGGCACAAGGATTATAAAATTTGAGGTAGCCCTGGGTAACAGCATGAGACCTTGTGTCAAAAGTAAAAATAAATAAAGATGCCACCTTTTCTTTGTCAGTGCACAAATGGTGTCTTCTAGACTACCAGTGATCTGACTGAAAGGGGGCCAGCTTATCCATGTGGGCTCAACAGTGCCGAGAGCCTGTAGCTATAGATAAGGCCAGGTAAAGAGGTTTGCTTTTGGGTGACTGTCCAGTTTTTTGTATACCTGTCCTGGTCGTGGGTACAGAGCCTTTGTCTTCTGCTTGGTTGCCTTAGATCAAGACATCTCTGGCACAGTCAGCAAGCAACATCAATCTGGTGAAGGATGGAAGTACTTCTTCCACATGTACTGGATCCTAGGGTGGCTTCCTCCTCTTGGACAAGCTGACTACGGTGTCATGGTCATATGTTCTTGTAGGCCCCATGCCTAATGTTCTTATATCTCATCTCAACAGGTGCTTGCTAGTCATGTGGCATTGTAATTACCAGACCTAGAGTCTGCAGAAGCTATATACTCAATAACATCTATTAAAAACCCTAGGGAACATAGCACCAAGAAAGGAGAGTGTTCTGCTGGGTCCCAACATAGGAAATAGTCATGATAATAGTTGTCTCTCACCTTGTACCAGATGCCAAAAATACCTAAATATCGTCTACCCCCATTTGATTTATGAATTTATCTGCTGAGAGACAGATACCAGATGTCTTTCCTCATTTGACAGATAAAACAGCAAGAAAACAGATGAAATTTATGGCTTTCAGAGTGTCACTATGGTGCTGTAGCCTGAGCCACGAACCTGCAGGCCCTCTATTCTTATCTGCCTACTGTAAGGGAATTTCCAGAGGCTTCCAGAACCTTGGTGTGGTCATTTGTATTTGTCAGAGCACAGGAAGAATTGTGTGCTCATGGTTAGTTGCTTTTCAGATTCTAGGTGGAAAGTTGAGAAGATTCAGAATTTCATCTAAGTTTGTCATCATGAGCTATCTAAAAAGTAGATTATGACTATCAGCTGTTTTTTGACAACCTTGGGAAGGTGTTATATTAACTTTTCTATGTATATTTTGTCTTGAGGGTTATGATAGTATTATATATCTTGAAGCAGGGATGCTGCATTATAAGGAATCATCATTTGTTAAACTCATTGGCATACATTTACAATTTTTGCACTTCCCTTGTGTTATGGCAGATTCCTCCCCGCCGGCCTCCCGGTCCTGCCACCATGGTCCCGCCGCCATGTGAGCCCCAAAGAACACTCTGAGACTCTGTATTTGATACAATCATGTTGACCAGTTACCATTATTGTTTATGGGCTAGCTCTTTCTTAATGATTAAGCCATTTCTACTTATCTAAGTATTTCCACATGGTTATCATATCTGGGAGCTGCGCCGGCGTCTTCCTTCCTCCCTGTTCTACATCTTGACTCCTCCCAACTACTTCCTCTTTCCTCCTAGTTTCCTAGCCCCGCCTATCTAGTTTCCTATTGGCCAGCGGGGCTTTATTAATTAACCAGTATGAGAAACATTTATAGAATAACATCTCCTCTCACCCTTGGTGTAGAATTTATTTCTCAAAACTACAAACCAATGTTAAATTCTAACATTATCCAGGTTGAGGTTTCTTAAGAGTGAGCCATGCTGATGGCTAACAATTTAAGATATGTTTTTAAACTTTTGATTGTGTGTGTGCCCCGGAGTGTATAAGAGGGTGTGAGTTTGTGAGTGCAGGTGGCCATGGAGGCTGTTGGATTTCTTGGGCACTGGAGTAAAAACAGGTGGTAATGAAATGCTTGACATGGATACTAGAACCAAATCCGGGTCTGTAGCGTGTATGTTTCCGCCAGCCTTATGTTACGGCAGGTTCCTCCCCGCTGGCCTCCCGGTCTTGCCGTCACGTGGGCCCATAGCCGCGCCAGCCCCAAATAACATTCTGAGACTCCGTATTTGATACAATCCTGTTGGCCAGTTACCATTATTGTTTATGGGCTGGCTCTGCCTTAGTTATTAACCCATTTCTACTTATCTAAGTATTTTCACGTGGTCGTCTTATCCGGGAGCCGCGCGGCGGGCATCCTGCTTCTTTCCTCCCCGGCTACATCTTGACTCCTACTACTTCCTCTCTCCTCCTCCTGGTCTCCTAGCCCCGCCTATCTTGTTATCTCATTGGCCACAGTGCTTTATTAACCAGTATGAGAAACATATATACAGAATCACATCTCCCATCACGGGTCCTCTGAAAAAGCAGTGTGCAATCTGAACCACTGATCCAGTTCTCCAGGGCTAATTTGGAAATATCAAAAAGTGAGATGGATGATAGGTTGTTACAGGAATATATAGATTGATAGAAGTGCAATAAAAAAGCAAATAAAGAAAACTCTTGTAACTGAATGTATGCTGAAGCATATGGGTGGTCCACTCTTTAGTTATTTTTATTATTGTTGTCCATGTTGTGTGTGTGTGTGTGTGTGTGTGTGTGTGTGTGTGTGTGCGCACGCATGCATGCACAATCTTATGTGAGAGCGTGGGCACTCATGTGCCATCATGTGTATATGGAGTTTAGAGGACAATGCCAGACACCCACATTTTTTGGATGTTGTTTGCTATTTTGCTGAATATTCCAGGTTAGTTGTTCCTCAAGTTTCTGAGGACTCTTTTGTCTATATTTTCACTGTAGGAGTATGGGGATTTCAAATCCCCCCTCCTGGCTTTATATGATCTCCAGGGATTTGAATTCAGGCCCTCATGCTTGTGGGGTAGGGGCATTCATTACCCATTGAGCAATCTCCCTAGCCTCAAAATATTTGGAATGCCAAATTCCACTATTTACTTTTTTAAACTAAAGCTACTGGGAATCTCATTAAATATATTCAACTCTTTCCAACACTGTATATCAACTTGATGTTATCCTCCTCTGAATTATAATCCACAACACAACAAACACCAGAAAGTGTTTATTATGCCTTTTTAGCATTGTGTAGGTAGTGCTTATCTTCTTGACTAAAAAACAAACTTCATGAAGGCAAATTCTGATTGCATTGCTTTAAATTCTTCATCCACACCCCCTTCATTATTCACAACATTTACAAGAGTGCTTTCTTCAGGGTAAGGTCTGTCAGTGCAGTTAAGCTTCAAGATGTAGGTAGCAACCATTGCTCATTTGTCACGCTCACTGGAGTCTGTACTTTGTAATTCAAGGGCAGGCTAGCTAGAGTACTACATGAGTCTGTTTCCTGGATGGATTCCAGTTTCCATTTCATAGCCCCAAATATTCACTATTTATAGCTCTATAGAATGCACAGAGAAGTGAGGCCATGGGCACTGATAGAGTGGAGTCAAGTGAAATTTCTCCAGCAAGGTAAACTCGGATTTATTGAGGCATCTCTGACAAGTTCATGGAATGGCTCTTCCTTTGACATTCTTCAAAGACACCATGGCATTGTGGAAAACTGGTGAGATACAGTTACATCTACACCTGCAGTATATAGCAGTATATAGGCATCTTTACCCAGAGCCAACAGTAGACCCGTGATTACAAAATCATCATTAGGACTACCTTTCTGGCTAGTGACACACTGATCTTGCCTTTCCTCAATGATTTATTACCCTTTGGAAACAGAACTGGGGCAATATGAGCTGCTTATTCCAGGAGTAATCTCTAGGATTTATGAGCAGATGTAATTAATCTGTAACAAGGAGATAATTAAAATCCAAGAGCTAGATTGTGAAACTCAGAGGCCAAGAATGCATGAACTATCACACAATATGTTTTCTGCCTTTTCCATATTGGATTTCTGTTAATGTTAGCAGGTAGAGTCCCCATTTAAAAGTATTTATTTACTGTAATAGCTGCTCATGTAGACTAGGCTGCAGGCAAACTCACCATGTCTGGTTTACGTGGTACTGGGGGTTAAGGCCAGGGTTTCCTGCATGGTAGGCAAGCAATCTATTCAGAGAACTATACCAGGCCCAGTTCTTGTTTTCTAAGCACATGATTTTTTTGTTTTTTCATTTTGGGTGGGGTGGGGGGGGCAAGTCTAAAACATAAATTGCAAATTTTTTTTTCTGTCAATTTAGGAGATAAAATTCCAACCTAAACCCATTTTATTCCCAGCACCAGAGAACATACTCATTATTTCTCCCAGCAGGAGGGTTTTTGCAGTCTGACTTGGTGAACTTGATCAACTCTGCCCATGTGAATAAAGGGTCCTTCTTCTCCACAGGTACCCAGAGTGACTCATCAGTCTGCAAGGTAAAACATGTCTGTCTTTTATTTCATTTTTGGATTCTACAGCTCCACAATTGACACCCATGAAGCCATTATTCCAGGTTCCCCCAAACCTATCAGACTTGGCAAAGAAAACCCTTTATTAGAATTATTTTTTGTTACAGCAAAAACCAAATAAAATTTACCACCTTAAAGCATTTTTAACTGTATGGTTGGGCATTGTTTAAAAAGCTTATGTGTTTGTGGAATGAACCTCTATAATTCTCTGATCTAGTTAAACAGGAGTGGGATAGATAATATATGGGATGTATAACCAATTTATTTCTGTGAGGTACTTAAAACAGTGAAACGCATAGAAATAGAAAGGAGACTAGTGCTTGCCAGAGGCTGAAGGGCATGGGAAGTAACGGTTTAGTGAATATAAAGTTTGTATTTTGCAAGACCCGAAGAAGTTGCCTAGCACTGGTTGTAGGAGATGTTGTCTTTTCTCTAATGCATGTTTTATTTCCTTTTTCTTTTGAGAATCAGATGCCCATAGCGGATTGCTTGACTTCAGGATATCTGTTCTAGTCTGCTGAACTGTGTGGCAGTACTGGGCTGTTTTTCTTACTTGCTGTCTGCTGTGTATTTTGAGACTGTGTATTCAGACCCGCTAGCATTGTTTCGTTACTTCAGGATTGCATTGGTCATTTGGGAATATTTTGAACATCTACAAGATGTCATTGGGGTTTTCATAGAAATTTTATTGGCAGATTGATTTTGGTAATATCACCATTTTTACAAAGCTTTTTCTGCATTTCCATCTCCTAGCGGCTTCAGTTATTAAGCATTTTAAAGTTTTACGGTAGAGCCTTTCCACCTCCTCCGACAGGCTCGGTCTTAAGTACTAATTAATTAATTAATCAAGGCTATTGTGTAAAGCTTTCATGTTCTGCCTTTTTCCTCAGCCAGTTTATTATTGGTATAAGTTGCTGATGTTTGTGTGTTAATTTTATATCTTACTACTTTTCCCAAAGTGCTTATAAGCACCAACAGTCTTCCGGTGGAGAACCCAGGGACTAATAAGCATGGGTTCTTATTCTCTGCACATGGGGGTAATTTTATTTCTTACTTTTTAGTTTGTATCATTTTTATTTATCTTTCTTGCTGCTTTAACTAAGATTTCCAGCACTATGCTATTGCGGTTTAATAATAAGGGTCAGGATAAACAAATAGGCCGAATAGATGTTTATAAAGGGAGAAACAACTCACAACACAGACAGATGAACAAAGCAGTTAAAACTGGATGCTCCTCCTTCTGAGACCAAGCCCCACAGGTCACGTCTGCCCCTGGTTCCACCCTTCAATGGGTGTGGTCAGTGCCATAGAAGCAGACACAGTGAATATACCACTACACTATGCTTTGTCTCGTTTCTGATTTTGAGGAGTTGTGTTAGCTTTCAATTCCTATTTCCTTTGGCCTTTTAGTGTGAAGCAATGTTTGACTTGGTCAGAGGCCCTTTCCTGCACCTACTGTGATAACCATACCTGTTCTGTCTCTAGTGTGATGAGTACTGTAAAAATTTTAGTTTAATAAATCTAGAAAACCTGGGGATGGGTCTCTGGGTGGACTGTGGGGGGCGGGGAACCGATCTGTACCATGCAGAGTATATTCTCCTGGCTAGGGTCCTAGCTGTGTAAACAGAGAAAGGGAAACACGCATTCGTTCCTCAGTTTCTGTTTCCCGGTTGTGGATGTGATGTGTCCAGCTGCTCTGTTCTCCGTTCTCTCATTCTGCTTCTATTCTGTCAAGCTCCTGAGAGATAGTTACTCATTTTCGTTCTTTTCATCTTAGAGGCTTGCTAGTTTACTGAATGCATAATACTCAAATCTTTTCTAATTCTCATGTTATATTGGAAGCACATATTCATCCCTGGGCTCCTCCTCTTTCTATTCTCTCCTTCTTTTTTGTTTTCCTGCCACTTTCAGCATCATTGTTGTTGTCTCTGTGGAGTAACTACTTTCTTACTAACAATAATTTTATTCTTGCTATCAAATATAATTACATTATTTTTCCATTCTATTTCCTCCCTAAAGCCTCTCCCATGTACTCCCCCTTCCTATCAAATTTATATGCATACAAATAATATTATATGGACTGAATGGATGGTGTTTATATTTTAGTTATATATATTATATAATTTTGTGTTTATATTATATATATTTCACATTAATATTTGTTGTGAAATATAGCTATATATATTGTTTTATATATTTATCACAGCATAAAGGAAGTTCTAGTTTTTAAGTGTCTTGCACAATCCTAGGTTAGTGGTTATGAATAGCTTTAGCTTTTGTTTGTACAGAAAAGTCCTTGTTTCTCCTGCAGCTGAAAAATATACCATACTGAAAATAATAATACAGGTTAACTTTTTTTTATTTCAGAGCATGCTGTTCTGGCTTCTAGGATGTGTGATAGGATTGATGTCCGCAAGTGACTTAAGAATTTTCTCACAGCTTGAAATATTCTTTTGTGTTTTGGGCTCTTGGTATTGTAACTACTATATGATGTGGAGAGGTTCTTTGTTAGTCAAGTCCGCTTAAGGCTCTAAATGCCTCTTGTACTTTGATGTTTTGTGTCCCTTTCTAGATTTGCTATTTTTTTTAATTATTATTTCAGTGAGTTGGTTTTCTCTGTCTTTAGTCTGTATCAAAGTTACATCTTTTGTGACACATCTGTGAGTTGAGTCTCTTAATTGTGTCCTAGAGGTCTTAAATGTTGTGTTCAGGATCATTCGGTTTTTTTCTTTTCTGCTCTCTGACTGCTGCCCAGCCCTGCTTTCCATCCTGACGATGTTCTTTCCTCTCCTTTCTGGTTTGTCACTGATGGTCCTTTCACTGAGTTTTATTAATTGACTTGTTGGGCTTCTTGGTTCCAGATTTATTTTTTCCCCCTATAGCACCTATCTTTTTGTTGAGTTTTGTAAAAAAAGAAAATGCCGAATTTCTCGTTTAAGGTTGGATTTTCATCTAGGTTGGAATTGATGGCTTCATTTGTTTGTTTATTTGAGTCCTTTTTGAGGACATGGAGCATGGGCCATTTTAAAATCTAGACTTTTAATTACTTCACAATTGAAAGGTTGAAGAGTTGCAATCTCTTTGAGGTCATGTTATCTTGCTTTTTGATATATGTGTCTATTTTCTGTCATGGGTGTATATGTTTGGATGGATATCATTTCTGTTTCCTAAGATCTTTCTTTCCCTTCCTTCCTTCCTTCCTTCCTTCCTTCCTTCCTTCCTTCCTTCCTTCCTTCCTTCCTTTATTTTGGTTTTTCAAGACAGGGTTTCTCTGTATTGCTTTGAAGCCTGTCCTGGAACTTGCTCTGTAGACCAGACTGGCCATGAACTCGAAAAGATCCACCTGCCTCTGCCTCCTAAGTGCTGGGATTAAAGGCATGTACCACCACCAGGTGAAGGTATTACTTAGTTAGCAATTGTTTTTAAAGTTTAATTCCATGTGCCTCTCGAAGAGGAGAAAACAAACTTCTGTAAGAGGAACAGCAGAATTCAAATAAGTATTTACTTCATATTGAAGTTGTGTTGTGTCATTCTTTCATCATTTGTAAATTTCTTTTCTCTTTTCCTCCTTCTGTTTCTTAATCTCCCTCCCTCCCTCCCTCCCTCCCTCCCTCCCTCCCTCCCTCCCTCCCTCCCTCCCTCCTACCCTTCCTCCCTCCCTCCCTTCTTTCTGCTTCTGAAATTAGCCACACACTATGCCTGTGAGAAAGACTACATTATTAAACAAACAAGCAAGCAAGCAAGCAAACAAACAAAAGACATCTCTGACAATGTAAATGTGGTCTGCCCCAATAGATGATGGGAATTGAGCTCAGTGGTTGCCAGGCACCTCAGGATTACCATTGAGAAAATGAGGGAGTTTGTCAAGATGAGGAATGACAAAATGAATGTTGCCAGGACCCAGGTGGCCTGGCAAATGAGAGAAAAGGGGTGACTTTGAATCAAAAGCTGAGCAAAGTGGTTGGTGGTGTCTCTGTTGACTTGGTGGCACAGGAGTCCCTTGAATCTTTGAAGGAAGCTAGTTCTTAGCTCTCTGACTCACTGTACATAGAGATTAAACAAGATTTGTTTATACTGTATATTTTTAGATCATCTATCTCTCAAAGGGAAGTAAAAAATCATAAAAACATACTGATGATTTTAACAGTACTGATGTGTAAGATCATTAAGAAAGATTTGGGACAGAATATAGCCTATTGTCTGGTGGTTTGCAATATCTCTTTTGAGTTCTAAAATTCTTTGATTTCCAGATATCAAGGATAGATTAAAAGTACTGTCAATCATCAGAGTCTGTAGCTGAGTTACATATCTTGGGTCACACAAAATTATATGTTACTCTTGGTTCATCAGACTGGATCAAGTAACTCAAGACACATAGACACTTCCTCTAAGCACTATATATTCATCTTAGTTGTACTAAGACATATTTGTGTGACAACTCACATCACATTTTAAAATAATACATGATTCACTGTATTCTAAACCAGTCTTTTATTTGATCCATCAGATCTGTATTGAATTTCAATAAGCCTGAAGAGATAAATACATCAGTTCGTGTCTCATTCAATTTCATGAACTAAACAAAACATAAGATTTCTCTTCTTGGTTCCTGTGTTCTTTTTCCCACATAATCTTTGGGAACATTGATGTTTGTCTTATATTTTCTATTAGACATCTCTCTCTCTCTCTCTCATCTATACAAATGTGTATGTGCTGAATGTGTGTATTACATATTCATATGTGTACCTAAGTATGCCTACAGAAGGCAGAGGAGGGCATTGGGGGACGGAACCTTACTCTCTCTCTCTCTCTCTCTCTCTCTCTCTCTCTCTCTCTCTCTCTCTCTCTCTTTTAAACCTTATTTTCTTGAGACTGGGTCTTTCATCATTTTTTTTTAAAATATTTTTGGCTAGACTGTCTGGAAAGTAGTTTCTAGTGATCTTCCAGTCTCCTATGGCCACCTTCAAGAGCTGGGGTTACAGGCACATGTGGCCATGTCTGGTTTTTATGTGAATTCAGAAAATCTGAACTCATAACTCCATGCTTACTCAGAAAGGATTTTTATTCATTGAGCTATCTGCCTAGTATGAGAACTCTTTCTTTTTAATACAATTGCAGTAGTGGTTGAAGCGCACTCCCTTCTTAGCATCTTTCTTGCTTCCTTCTTATATAAGCAGAATGCTTCACATCTTAAGCCTAGAATCGAGGCTCAGAGTGTGGTCATCAAACCACCACGATGGGGTGCAGGATGGGTGTATAATCTAGATCCATTAAGTCTCAAATTTTAGAGTGAGCCAGAATTGCTTAGAAGGCTGGTGTGTGTGTGTGTGTGTGTGTGTGTGTGTGTGTGTGTGTGCATGAACATATGGGTGTGTATGCATGTATGTGTGTGTGAAAGTCAAAAATCAAACTTGAGTTTCATTCTTCAGGTGCCACCCCCCATTACATTTTTTTCAGACAAATTTTCTCAGTGAGGTTTGGTGCTTATTGCTTACACTAAGAAGCTAGTCAATGAGATATGTTTGTCCCTGACTCTACAGTTTAGGCATACAAATGTATGCAATCTTACCTGGCAGGTTTGTATGGATTCTTGAAGTAGAACTCAGGCGGCATGGCAAGCACTTTGCTGACTAAGCTATCTACCTACACCAGTGATATTTTTAAAAATAATTTTTCCTTAGTGATTAATTTTAATATTTGAGAATTTCATAGGTAAACAAAGTGGGTTTTGATCAAACCCACCCTTATTTCTTCCCTTCCAATTCCTCTCTTATTCCTCTCCCACTTTTCTTCCCCACTTCCAGAATTCTTTTTGTTTTAACTCCATTTTCACTGCCACTATATGCATGAGTCATCTAACAGAGCATGTAATTTCTCAGGGTTTGAATCCCCCCTAATTGACTCCCCATTTCTAGAAGTGATCAGTTGCTGGTAGTTACTCCGATAGGAGTCGGACTTTGAGATCCCCTTCCTATTCTTTCTGGGATTTTGTCTGGCTTGAGTTTACCCAGGCGCTTTGATTCCCTGTGTGGAACAGCCCTGTCATGCTCAAAAGAACACTGTTTTGCTTGCTGTAATCATCCACTGCCTCTGGTCTTATGATCTTTTTGCTTCCTCTTTTTTGATAATCTTTGAGTTTTGGGAGGTGGGGGAAGAGGGAGGGTGGTACAGGTATCTCATTTAGGGTTGAACACTGCAGTCTTATTATTCTCTTCACATTATCTGCTAGTGTGCCTATGTATTGATTGCCATCTATTGCAAAAAGATGTTAGAAATGAACCGCCTGTGGGTTTAAAGACAGGAACTTAGAAGTTCAACATTGTGTCCACTTAGCACAGTAATAGTAGTAGGTTCTCCCCTGTGGCCTATGACCTACTCAGTCATCAGTTCTTGCCCTAGTTAACAGTACCTGGCATGATTTCCATCCTGTGGAGTGAGGCTGAAATCTAACCAAGAAGTGTTTGGTTATTCCTATAATGTTTGTGTTGTTATTGCATCAGTGGGCCTATGTTGTCAGGTCAGTTCCAGAGCTGAGTAAGAGCTCCTTTAATAGCTTACATAGCACCTTCCAGCACTGAGAAAGCTAGACAGTAAGGATGGAATTTCCAGGCCAGGATCAGCCTGATTGGTACATGTTGTATGACTCAAGTGTGTGTTATCTTCAGCAATAGGGTTTCATCATCAAGTATGCACTGCCTCTTATACCCTGCCTTCCTCTCACCCACCGTACTTAACTCTTCTTGCTCCATTATTCTCATTTCCTCCTCATAACACCTGCATTCTATCATTTCTCTGAAAGATTCCATCATGGTCCCTTACTGTTTTCCAGATGTACATGAGTTCTCCAGATTAAGTACATATATCTGAAGGTTCAAGGCTAGCATTCACATAATGAGGGAGAACATACAGATCCTCTTTGGTAATTTCATACACAAATACAATGTGTTTAGATCATATCCACCCCTCCTCCCCAGCCCATCTCCTCCCGAACCTCTCACATCAACCTCCTAGTGTCATTCCTTGCTCTTCCATCTTGCCCTTGTCGTTACCATCTTCTTCTTTCCATCAATGATTGTTTTTAACAAGTGTATAGGTAATGTAGTTGCCGTTCCTTGGGTAATGATCATGGCCACATTTAGAGAACCATTGACTTGGCATAATGATATTAAACCAAAGAATGCTTTTGGAATTCTACATGTGTGTCAGTTGTTCCCCTCATATGTTCTGTATACAAAAACAACCACATCTTGGGTATTTATAACAATAAGTATTCACTTCTCACTCAAGCATGCTAAGATTGCTTGGTGTCTGGCTGCATGTATCTGGGTTAGACTAGGATTCCATTCTCTTATATGTATCTTTCATCCTTCCTAGGCCAGGAGCACTTAAATGAAAATATAGTCTTCCAATGACAAAAACAAAGTGTCAGAGGTCAACTGTCACTATAAAATCTTATTTCATCTTTAACTCATGTAACATGTACTAATATTCTGTTATCCAAACAAAAAACATGGCCAATGCCAACTTCAAAAGCGCTCATGAAAATGGTGAACTAATGAATATCTACTGAATGGTAATGTAGTACATGGCATCTGGAGAAAGTACATTTTCCCCACTGGTTTATAAGCTGGGAAACTATAATTTTGGATCTGTGGTGATTGATTTTGCAGCCACATTGAAACAATGCCAATGACAGATAAATTCAGCCAAAAGACAGGGACAGATTCCTGGTTATCTAGCTATATTAAAAAGGCCCATGATGAACTTTTTTGATAGGTAAACTAAAATGTGCAGGGGAGTCCAGAAAGACCTGTTGATTGTAAATTGCAGAAAGATGTTAGTAATGACATAGTGAGTTGAATTTGTATGTTTTCTTTCTATCTGGAACACAGGTAGTCTAAGACGGTCTTGGCACTCCATTTTTTCTCTCTGCTCTGCTCTTCTAATTTCTTCCAGTTCTTTCCCATTATATACAGACGTCTTCCAGTGCATCACAGGAAGACACAACCCGAGACATCAGTGTTGAGTTAAAGTAGACTGTATGTAGCTCTTGAAGTCCTGTGGAGTGGTTCTGCAGAGACTGGTACAAAGTTTCCCGGTGAGTTTTGATTTTACTGTGAGTGGATCGGGTATGAGGAGGACTACATGGTTATGTATGAGTTCTTGTTCCCTTGGAACAGAAGCAGATGTTATGAACAATCCAGTTTATAGGATGTAGCATCACTAGAAGGGAAAATAACATTTCTAGCTCCTTAGTATCAATTGTCATGTTCATCCTCTGTGTATGTGTGTTCATTTATGTGCATGTGTTGGTCTTTTGAATAAACTAGTAATTCAGTGTGTGCTTTAGATTTCTCCTATGTGCTCTTAGGTACTTATCTTCTCCATTTGAATTTTGTTTTACATTTATTTTATAGAAATGTGTGTACGTGCGTTGAATACTTAGTTCTTTCCAGCATTTCTCCCTCCAAAAAGTTCTGAATTCCATTTTGAGCCAGGTGTTGGGTGCTGACTATAAGAAATGATTGCTGAAGTTTTTAATTCAGTAAGTGTCAGATTTCAGCCTCTGAAGTACCTGCCAGACCAGGATGATAAAGCAGTCTTTTTTTTTTTTTTTAACATAGCATCTACACCTTTTAAGTGACATTAAATTTCATAAATTCCTATTTTTGTCACTAAGGAAGATCAAACTGACCCAGCATAGAAGGCAAAGCATATTTCAAATTACTTTTGAAGTCAAGAAACATCTTGATCTCAATAGCTGTCCCATCTAGCTGGACCTTAGAGAATATGCTTTTGTCATTTTCCTTGTGAACAATTGTTCTAATTTCACTGTTATCTTTTATGAGATATTTCAGAGCTCTAATCTAAATCTAAGACAAGAGGTAGCATTTGTCCTTGGACTACATATAGATAACGAACAATATTTGTATGATTTGAGTAACACTTTCAGAGAACTTATGATATAATGCTATGCCAGCACCCTGAGAGGATGTGTTTCTGCCTTGGGGGATAGTCATGAGGTGCTCATCAGTGGTCATGTAGGGAAATAACACAAATTCTCCTTTCTCTGAATTTACTCAGATAATTTTATGATTATCTGAATAAACATTATTAAAAACTACTTGAGGTCGCAATGTCCAATTTCTCACTTGATCTGTATTTGTTACCATGTTAATAATTATAATTCACAGGTACAGGGCATCTACTGTTGCCAGTTCTTGAATTAAGAACCTCTTGTTCTTTGTTTAATCCCCGTAACCATTATTTCTACCATTGAATAGAAGATGCAATTGAGTCTCAAGTCTGGTACTTGCTCAAGGTCACAAGGGCAATAAGCAATGGGGATGGCCATCTGTGTCTGGGCCCTCTCCTTCAGAGCCAGAGTGATCTCCAATCTTTTAGTTTGCTCTGATTGAATGCTTCCACTAGGAAAACCTGGAGGCATCCATCAGTTTGAAGTTGCCTTAAGAAGTCTAATGTTGTGGAATATTTGTACACCAAGAGAAGATATATTGCTGTGATTGGTTTAAAAAAGAGCTGAATGGCCAATAGCTAGGCAAGAAGTACAGAAGAGAATTCTGGGTAAGGAGATAAGAAGTAGGAGATGAATCTAGGTGCAAAAGAGACACAGAATGAATCAGACACACAAAAGGGAAAGAAAGATTAAAAGTCATTAGGCAAAATGTAGATGAATAAAAATGGGATAATTTGAGTTATAAGAACTAGTGATACAAGGATAAAGTAAGTCTGAGCTTCCAAAATGAATAATAAGTCTCTGTGCCATTATTTGGTGGTTGGAGATCCTAAGATAGTCCTACGAGAGAAATCTTGTTACAGTCTAACCTTGGTTTCCTCATATGTGAGTTTTTTCATACACGCACTCAGCAAGCATTTGTAGCAACTCTTGCCTATGCCAAGTCCTCTGCTAGCCTTTTGAATTCAAAAGCAAACACCATGCAATCTCTGCCTCTAAGGACTTGCATGTTTGGATTCAATTAGTTTTCTGTCGTCCACAGATTTCTCTTTTCATTACCTTATGCTTTGCAACATCAAAGGGTGACAGTGGCCCATTTTAGGCACCAGGAAATCTTGCACATCTGATTTCAGTTGCATATTCGAATGTCAAGGTACCATAGTGCAGAAAATGTAAGACATCTATTCTGCCAAGAAATCTTGCTTGTTAATGTGAGACTAACAGTTTAGGCTTCAGAGGACACATCATTTGCTAGAGAAAACAGGCATCCCAAGCATCTGCTAATTCCATTAAAGAGATGAAACTGGTTAGAATGAAGTAAGTCTCCCACCTGTAACAGCCTTGCATTACTCAAGGAATGTTGTGAGGAGAGTGATTTGGGTAGTTTAACTCCAGCCAGGAGCTATTTCTGAGAGGCCTGAACTGTATGTACTTACAGTCCTCCTAGGCTCCTGCACTTTGTCAAAACCATTCTTTTTCCCCTTTTGTTGAAAGGACTAAAAGAGCTGCATGTTTTATCAGAGCAGAAAAACCAACAATAACTACAGCAGCATTAAAACCTATTGTTCAGATTTAAGTTTCAAATTTTAGTAGTTATTCTATTAACAACTTGATTTGAAAAATCCAACTTTAAAAATTTTATTATTTGAAATGAAAATATAATTACATCATTTCCCCCTCCCCTTTCTTTCCTCCAACCCATTCCATGTACACCCCCTTGCTCTTTCTCAAATTCTTAGCCTCTTTGTTCTCTCTCTCTCTCTCTCTCTCTCTCTCTCTCTCTCTCTCTCTCTCTCACACACACACACACACACAAAGTATATAAGTGCAATTTGTTCAGTGTTACTTGTATGTATATGATTTCAGACCTGACCACTTGGACCTAAGAGACTCTTCCCTTGGGAGGACTATTTTTCCCTAAGGGTTCCTTAGTTAGTTTCCTGTGGTTCTTTGTCTGGGATTGGGGCCCTTTTGAATTTCCCCATTCCAGGTTAACATGTCTGTTGTTGTTGGAGCAACCATGTTGTTGAGATTTCACAGGTGTAGCTTCCTGACATTTGGAGGAACCTTTCTGTTCCCTCTTCCTCAATGCTCCCTGTGCCTTAGGTGCAAGAATCGTGCTGCAGATGTATCAGCTGGTGCTGAGTATCACAGGATCCCTTGTCTTCTGTATTTTGATCAATTGCAATTTTCTGTTAACAGGTTTTGATTGCAGCAAAGGGGTTTGCGTTACTTTGTTATGAGAGTTGAGAGCTTTGCTTGTTTATGAGTTCGAGGATAAGTACTTAGAATGAAGCTAGTAATTTTACTGAAGTTGTAAGTTCTCCTATAAGATTCATGACCACACTATTCCCAGGGAGTTGGCTAGGTTTTCAATGTCAAGTATGATTTCCCTTTTGTTGAGTGGGCCTTAAGTCCAACTGGAGAGCTCTTGGTTAGCATCAAGGTATGTATGCCACTATGGTATCCTTAAGGTTATTGCAACATGCTGCTCATTGTTTTAGTTCACAGGCATCATATCTGGGTACCATGAATGCTAGTTCTCAGGGAGAAGAGCTTCAGGTTGATCCAGTTTGGATCCTTCGAGTCCTGTGTCTGATATGTATGGCATCTTCAGCAATATGGACTTACTTTCAACCTCTGTGTGGCAACCAAGGGTAACAGCAATAGCTAATAATGTTTTGGGGGTCTTTCGGAGTGCCCTCACCAGAAACTCTAAAGGAGACTTCTCTTCCCTTGTATTTTTACTTTTTATTTGAAAGTCTATGGCCCTCCAGGGAGGGGTGTGTTGTCAACCCATGTGAGAAGATTTCATTTAAATCATATATTTATATGTGTGCACATCGATTTACATGTATTCTGTGTAATTTTAGGTAAACAAAATAATATGAACCCTTATGACTTTTCTAAACATCCTGACTGAGAAAATCTAACTTTTAATGATATAAATACGGTAAAGCCAAATAGAAGCTATTATCAGCGGAGTAAAATCATGATGCCATGAGATCCTCCATAAACAAACAGACACTTGGCTGCCCGAGAGGTGTTGCAGATGGCGCCTCTCTGGAGCAGGGAACTGTTGGATGACCTTGCTGGACTCTACTCACTTGTGCTTCTTTCTTTTTAAAAACATATTGTTCTGTTCTTGCCAAATGTATGATGTTGGGAAATCCCCGCTCTTGGGGTGTGGTACCCACCCATAGCCCCTTGGGATTCTGACTCATTCAAAGTAGAAATGATACTAAGGCAAAGGAAGGGAAAGCAAAAAAGAAGTAAAGACTCAGCACAGTTAGACATTCAAGTTACACTACAGATGCAATGAACAATAGTTTAGAAAAAGTTGTGTCCATATATTATCAACCCTCCCAGCGCTATGTGTGGCTGAGTCTGAGTCCCCAGAAGCAAGATGGATAATAGTTGTTTCCTTATTATCTGCAATTCTTAGGCTTAAATTTTTAATATAAATGATTTTCTCCTCCTCCTTTTCCTCCTTCTCCTTTTCTTCTATTTTTTTTTGTGGAAAGATTCTGTTTAGCTCTTTTAGATGTTAACGTCAAAATAAATGGCATTGCACTTGGTAAACCTGTTAGCTGCCAGTAGCCACTCTGATACTAAAGGAATCTATATCTTTTCATATGAGTGTTCAGGAGGGAAGAGACTGAAAATAAGATGCCTCTTTGTGGAACATGATGGGCTGGGTTAGAATATTTCTGAGATGAGACAACAAAAGATCTGTTCCACAGGCTCTGGTTGCTCTTTGGAAATATCCCCATGGGACTATCTTGAGGTTTTAAACCAACTTTCCAGTTTTCCTTACCTTTGTTAAGAAACAAAACAAAATAAGGAAACAGTAAACAAAATTGAATTTGATCTCTAGAATCTCCTACTATGCCTTATTTCTTTAAAAAAATATCTATCTACCCCACCATATTTAATAAATATTACTAAACTAATTCAGTACAGTCAAATGTCCTGCAAACCCACTGTTTACTTATAACAAGACAAAAGTCCCAGCCATCTTTTGGTGATTATAGTTGTACTGCTTTTGATGGACTACAAGAAAAACCCTAAGTTCCAGAAGTTGATTTCCTTTGCACATTAGGAATCTAGTCAAGAAGTTATGATTTTATAGTTAGTATCAAGTGATGCTATGAGATTGCAAACAGATTTCCTGGGGAGGCTTCCACACCAGTGCTATTTAAAACTAGTTTTTGAAATTTGTCCAATCATTCAAGGTTAAACCATTTCTCCAAGTGAATTTTGGGAATGCTTTGATCTCTTTTATTGCTATTACTCTAAAATCAGCGCTGTGTACTCAGCGCAGTGTCTGTTGTGTCTTGTGATTTGTAATCTCTCCACAAGATTATTCTTTACCTAACTTCAGCTTCTCTCACAAGTATCCTGTTACAGGAACATCTAAGGATGAAGGAAGGGCGCCATTTAGTGAGACTGTCTTTGCTGATATCTCCATACAGCATCTGGGACCTTTAGTCACCTCTGCTCTGAACTCAAATTTGCTTTTTTTGTTGGGAAGTCTTAGCAGGTCATCTCTTGTATCCGTAGGAGGATCAGCTCTTACCTTGCTCCACACTGGGCTGATGAACTCCCTGCCAGGAGAGGACAGTGGTTTTTTAGAGCGAGGACCACAGATCTTCCTGTTTTTCCACAGGAAATCACCAAAGTGCAGGTACAGATGGTAGACTCTTAGATCCCAGGTTTGCTAGTCCTCATGCTCCCTTCCACTCTCTTAAATACTTAGAATACTAAATAAACTTTCCCATGTTGTCTTCTTCTTCCTCATCCTTTGGTTTATTTTTCATATTTATTTATTTATTTTTGTTTTTGAGACATGGTTTCTCTATGTACTCTTGGCTGTCCAGGAACTTACTCTGTAGACCAGGCTGGCTTTGAACTCAGTAATCTACTGGTCTCTGACTCCCAGGCACTGAGATTAAAGGCATGTGCCGCCACCTCTTGGCTCTTCCCAGTATTTTCAAACTTCTTTTCTTACTTTCAGATGTATCTCTCAGTAATCATCAGACTGAATACCGTTGAAGACTGACCATCATTGATGTTGATTGCCTCTGGAACAACGTGGCAAGGCAAGTGAATGTCTAGGATTATTGAGCTGCAACTTCTCAGTTCATTATAAACATGTGACATAATGACATATATGTTCACCACTCTCCAAAGTCCTCACTTTCTCTTACTCTTTTTCTTTTTCTCATGACTTGGGCAAGGACTCAGATGAGAACCAACCAGAGATACAATTACTTCTCACTCGTAGTCAATTCTGGGAGTAAGCTTCCTTGGGCTTGGTGACATGGCTTGGGTAGGAGGACTTTGCTAGGAGTGTAGCAGCTGGCAGAATTGAGGTCCTTAGAACTGAGGGTGGCCTTAGATGTTATAATATGGCACTCAGCATACTCCTATCAAACAGTAGTCTCTGATGTGTATGCAAATTACTTAAATAGCTGGAGAACAGGGAGAGGCATCTTTCTGTTGGGAGGAGAAGCAAGAAGAGGTGCTTATAAGTAATCAGAAGACAGGCTCTAAGAAGGGTATGGGTAGGAAAGTAGGCAGGACATGAAAACAGGAGGAAGGAAGGGACCTTCTTGAATAGTCTTGAATACTACTCAAATCTTGTAAAATGTACTTTATCACATTCTGAACTAAGTACCTATTATCAATTCATGTGACACATATCTTAAATAGTTTCCATTGATGTAAATATAATGGCATAGGATCCACTTGTAACTCCAGTGAATAACAATTTGGCTTAGGGTCATTTTTGTCATTTTTGCTCTCAGAATTTTTTTTTCTGATGCTCTCTGGAACACTGGCATAGTTTCTGTTTTCTTTTTTTTTTTCTTTTTGGCTTTCTGGACTTTGACTAATATGAGATAATAAATCACTAGTCTGAAAACATGGTGAAATCTTTGTGCAGAACAATATTTAGGGTTCTGAAATCCAGTTTGCTAGTGACATGTTCTCTGTCTTTGTTGGACCATGTGCCACAGAGAGCCATCAATCATTACAAAGGAAACATGCCAGCTGTTCCATTGACACTGACTTTTCAGTGACTGTGAGTATAGAACAGGGATACAAGATGTGAGGTTTGGACAATGGATATCTATTTCTAAGGTGACTGCTATCAAAATTGAAAGAGTGTGCTAAATTATTTGCAGTCATGGAATTTTTAACTTTGAAAGGAGAGGTAGCCACAGGATGGGCTGATGAGTGGATAAAGAGACAGAGTCAGACCCCATATTCTGTGCATAAGATATACCTATTCTGTACTAGGTGTCTGGAGCTCATTTTCAGTCTTTTTTTAATCTGCAGAACTGGGAGATTCTTCTACTAGTTTTTAAAAACTGGGTTTATTTTGAGGACTTGATTTAAGGCCAATTTATGTAGAGATGAAAAAGAATACAAATAAAATCAAATGTCTTGGCAATTCAAAATCAGGCCATTGTTTTACCCCTGCAATGCTTTGGGGGTAGCAAATCGGGTCATTGTTTTACAATGCATTATCCTCTGCAAGGCTTTGAGGTAGCAAATCGGCAGACAACTCAATGCAGTCTTATGGGTAGTGTAAGAATCATGTGGATCCAACACTGGTTTCTAGCCCTTTCATTGCCTATCTCAGAAAGTTTAATGAGGCCCAGAAACATGCATGCAAAAATAAATGCATCTTGCTTGGTTTGGAAGCAGGTGCTGTACTGTCTGCCACTGGCGAGACACACAGACACTAAACATTTGTCTACCCTGGGGTCTGCTTACACATGAATTCCAGTTAGGACATATACATAAGCATGACCTAACTGATATTGGAGATTAAGCTCTGGTGATGATTGAGGTGAGCCAGAAAGCACACGTGAAGGCCTTAGCTCTGTTTAATTTTAAATTCAATGTCTTATGGGAAATAGGAATCCAACATTGCCAAATGCCTTGAATTTTCAACAGACACCAGAAAGCTAGAATTCTATCTGTGTAAATGCACATGACACTGATGTGCTGATACATAACTAAAAGTTACTATGTGGAGATAAGGCATGCATGTTGGGTTTATTCAACCCTCCTTCCTATTTGATATAGCTAGTGTAGTGATGGGAAGGAAGGAGGAGACTGGGATGGTACAGGATGTGTTCCGATGCTGTTTGGGAAAGAGGTCTTCAGTCTTTGTGAAGTATTTAAACTTCTTTTATAAGCTGAATCAGGAGCAGAACACAGTAAAAAAAAACATTTTTATATTAACAGCTCTGGTGCAAAGACAGTATGACATTGGCCTAGGTTGAGAGGATTTGTTATGTTCATTTCCTTGGGGATCCTTGGAGGGCTTATTTTCAGATCTGGGCAGTCACCTGTTGCTAACAGTTTCTTTAGAATATGGTGGGTAGGAGGTTGGGCAGAGCATGAGGACTCAGACCTTGTAGACAAAGCCAAGAGTAGAGCACACCAAGAACACCGTCCTCCCAGATTTCCTTGCAATAATGACTCAGGCAGCTTAACAATTTAAGTGGAGAAAATTAAATAACATGCATCAAGAGAACAGGAGCAGAGTGGTGTGGGATGTGACATCTGGAGCCAGAGTTCAGCTCAACACTGGCAGATTTTAAACTGCACTGCAGGGCAGAGAACTTTGATGTGTCTTGAGAAGTCAGAGTTCTCACCCAAAATACCATTGTGTCTCTTCTGGGTTCATGATATCTGAAACTTTCTTCCAACAGCTATTTACTCTCTGCTAATACTGGCTAATAAAAATCAGCATAACCAAAAGCTGACTAAGCCCAAGTAAGAGCCCCTTGTTTGAGCCTAGAAGTTTGGAATGACTGTTGAAGGTGAAGGTGAAGGTGATTGTATATGTCCATTCAGCTTTCCTTCTGTAGTTGGAGGGGGCCCATTGACAGCTGAGGTTGGATGGACATGGGGAAATAGGCTACTGGGTGAAATGTGTCAGTCAGTTCCAGGCCTCATTGACTACTATTCACAGTTTCAGTAAGAGACTCACTAGTGAGGAAAAACATAAGCTGCAGCTCTAATCAACCCTGAATCTTGGGGACCTCAGCACTCAAGACTGTGCTTCTTCCTGACACTGTATGAGTTGGCTCAATGTGGTTACCTGGAGACCAGGGATGATTTAGGCTCTTTCCTTGTGTGCTTTGAAGATCTCTATTTCAGGGTAAGAATGAGGCACAACTACTCACTGGCTGTTAAGTCTCGACCTAAACTGATTTTGGTCAGCGGCTTATATGTCCTGTTTCTGTGGTTACAGAAAATCACATGTCCATGCTAACTCCTAGAGAGGCAGCAAAGTACAATCCCACCACAAGTTTATGGAGTACAGAAATAACAGACATGTGTATGGCCACTACAGCCATCAAGATTCTGGTGCATATTTTCCCTGAATCATTCTAATATCCTATATTTAGAAATCTTCAGTGTGTTTAATTCATCTGTAGAGCATCCTCCGAGCGGAGGCTTGGGGCCCTCTCTGGCTTTTGGTAAGGCATTAAATGGATAGCGTATGGATGGTTTGATAGCCATCCAATAAACCAGTCACAAGCAACTTCATTACCTCTCACATACTCATGCTGGCCTTTCCCTTGCTAAATAGCTGCAGATGACCTTACTTTCTACCTTCTCATCTCCATCTCCTGAGTGCTGGATTGCAAGTGTCACTGCCATATCTGGTTTATGTAATGCTGAGGAGTGAACCCAGGCTTTTGTGCATGCCAGACAAGCACTTTACCAACCCAGCTCTCAAAAAGAAATCAAGTGCAAAGTAACTGTATTTTTATTTATATTAACAACAGCAAAATACTTCTATAATTTCACATACCATTGCTTTTAAAAGCACATATATTACAAATAAATGAACTCCACAAACTTTAAAGATTAGTATTTATCAACACTTTTTTACACATACACAAATATTTTAATATAACATCTGAAATGTTACTCATATAATTTTAGTACTTTCATAAGTATTAACTAAAAACATTCCTTGAAATTTGATAAAAACCATATATTTTACAATTTTCTATTTACATCTGAAATACGCTCAAATGTTACAAAAACATTCACTTTGACCTTTAAAATGTGTGTACTAGGACCTGGAATTGAACAAATTATACCCAAGAGCAAACTCAGTTTGCTTTGAAGCTGCACATTCATTGGAATTTCAGGACAAATGTTCAGTGTGGTTTGATCAATACCACTCAGAGGAAACAAAGGAATCATAGGAAATGTGCAAATTCAGAGGCTGGCAAAATTCTCAAGCTAGCGAGGTAAACAAAACTATTAACACTGTAAAAACTTCAAATAAATTAAATCTATCTTGTTCTTCCCCGAGATTAGCTGCAAAAGTTCAGAGTTCTCTGAGAGGTGCGTCTGATGCCCCCATGGCTCCTCTCAAACGTCAGCACTGGCTGAGATAGAGACCATAGGCACAGCTGGGGTCACCTTGCTAGTTACACGTGTGCAGGGTTGCTCCAATCCGTGCTTTGCTGGGTCGTCCCTGCCCGTAATCTTAAAGCAAGACAGACACAACACACACATACAAAGTGAGTAGAGATCAATTTTCATATCCTCAAACACAGAGTTAAAACCCCAAATAGGGGCTCATTCCCAATGGGGGTGTTAGTTAAGTTTGAAAAATAATCTTAGTCAAAGTAGTTCTGAAGAGTATTTTCTTCAAAGCCTATATGCTGGTTGCCATGGGGATGTTGAAAGTAGCTTCACTATATTCTTTGACTGTCACATAAACATCTATAAATTGTTAAGTGGCTACAAATGTATTTGAGTAATTCCAGTGTCTCATTCTAGTCTAAAAATTTATAATTTATATTGCTAGCATCTACCCTAAAGAGAAAAACATTGGAAAACTACCTTAAATGTTTGCACTAATGGGAATATAATAAAAATCAATATGAATTATCTGAAAATAATATCAATATGTCTAGGTGATACGTTGTCAGCTCTGTCAAAATGACCATATGCAAATAGTAGCCATAGCCCTACAGAAACTACAGGTGTATCTCTGAAGTTTATCCTTGTACAAAAGAGATTTGATGAGTATTTCAAGTCTCTAGTTACGAGTTCCTCATTAACTGCACACACTATCATGTTGTACTGACTTACATATGTGTGACCTCTCCTCCAAGAGCTTTTTTTTTTGTCACAGAACGCTTGGCATTTGAGGGGCACATGCTTGCAGCATACCGTTCTTAGAGCCAGTGTTACAAGATCCAGCATAAATAATTTGGCTCTTTATGTGTTTAAAATCTGAGTGTCTAACAGCAAGATGCTCTCACATCTCACTTTCTTGGCCTCAGAACAGAATGGCTCTGGTCCCATCTCTGTTTCAAGTTGAATACTCATGACCACAGCTGACTTCATTCTGCCGCCATTCTCAGTAGGTTGAAACACACTCCAAAAAGAGCATCTTATATTTATTCTACATTTGCATGCTTGTCTGAATTCCATTGGCCCCAGCCAAAGAAAGCTCATTATGGTTTTGGGTTTTGGCTGTTTATAAAACAGTGTGAAATTCTGGCTGCCTATTAAAGAAATGGTTGCCTGTCACTACCAATTCAAATTACTTGCTTTCCACATCTCCATTTTACGCTTTAGCATCGCTCTATCTTGGTTCTGTTTCCTCTCTTTCCTTTTAAAAAATGCACGGGTGTGCGTATGTGCATGGGCACACACACGCCACGGTGTGCAGGTGGAAGTCAGACGGCGGCCTGTGGGGGTCAGTTCTCTTTTTTACTATGTGGGTCCCAGTGGCTAAACTGAGTCATCGGACTTGGGGGCAAGAGACTTCATCCAGTGAGCCATCTCACTGGCTTCTCCGGGTTTTTGTTTTCTATTTTGAGAAAAGATCTCATGTATCCCAGACTGGTCTGAAGTTCGTTATGTAGCTGATGATGATCCGAAACTACTCCTGACCTCCTGTCCTCTCAAGTGTTGAGATTACAGGTATGTGCTACATGCATCGCCCTATTTCCTCTTACAGGAAGCATTTCCCCCTAACCCCATGTTTTTAAAAATATTCTTTAAGCTAAGACTTTCTTGGCCCTATGGGGAGGTGCACATGGCATAATTAACTTCATGTTTCTAATTCTACGTACACTGATTCTAATTGTTTCTGATGTTCAAAGGTCAGCTGGTAAGTTCCCTCACGGCTTAATTAGCTGGGTACCTGCTTCTGGAATCAGCACATTCACATTCAGACAAAGGAATGTATTCTCTCATCTGTCACCTATGTGACCAGGCCCCATCACAAGCTCAAGACTGGCTGAAACATCACCTGTCTTTGCAACACATTTCTTTTTTTTACTGAATAATGAGACAGTGAAACCCATCGGGGTTTTCTCTTTGATCAGTTTCCAGGAAGCAGAGAGCCAAATTTTACTTCTTTTGTCAAAGGTGTCCCTTCACCACCTGGTCTTTGTTTTATATCTTGAAGTATTACAGAAAACCTCCAGTTCTGTCTATTTAAAAATGAAGGCATTCAAATATGCTTGGAAGGCAAAAGGGCATGTGTTTCCCTTTTCAAAGCTAAGCTCTTAATATGACACGTCTTACAATGGCAATGAAGACTTGGAGAAGTTGGCCACAAAAGCTGACAGGGGCAAAGGACGACTGAGGAAGAGGTGGATGGACAGAAGGCTGTGCAGGGCAGGACAGACGTACGGGGAGAAGAACATACCACTTTTGCTCACAGTATTGAGCGAAATGCTAGACACAGAGGAGCAGAAGCTGTAGAGACACGGACCTCGACAGAGCTGCCAGGAAAGAAAGAGAGAAACGTTTCTGCCAGATGTTTCAAGGCCAGGTGTGATTCACAGTGAGAGGCAAGTATGGCTTCCACGTGGTATTTACACGCATTCTCTTCATTTTAATCCCAGACTGAATAATGTCTCTTGTGTGTGCTCAAGACACCTTCAGAGTATTTAATTACTACCACCCCTCAGAATTCTCAGACTAACATGATCTTTGTTGGGAATCCTATCTGTGGAGATTCATTCTTTCCATCCTAAGTCAATCTACCGTTTCCTCCCCCTCGAGCTACCGCGGAGTGTTACAGGCAGGTCTCCCCGCCGGCCTCCTGGTCCTGCCGCCATTGTCCTGCAACCACATGTGCCCCAAATAACACTCAGAGACTCTGTATTTGATACAATCCTGTTGGCCAGTTACCATTATTGTTAATGGGCTAGCTCTGTCTTAATCATTAACCCATTTCTACTTATCTAAGTATTTCCATGTGGTCGTCTTATCGGGGAGCCGTGGCTGGTGTCCTGCTCCTTCCCTGGGCTACATCTCGACTCCGCCTTCTACTTCCTCTTTCCTCCTCCTAGTCTCCTAGCCCCGCCTATCTAGTTTTCGATTGGCCACAGTGCTTTATTAACCAGTATGAGAAACATATATACAGAATAACATCTCCCATCAGCGGAGAGCTAAGAGGGTGGGTGGAAGAAGTCAGGAAAGAATTGCTACATGCAATCAAAATAACAGCTCCCCTCTTTGCAGCGCTCTGCGGTATCGACACTAGATCATTAGGGAGAGGAGAGGGAACTGATACAACACCAGCAGTAACATGTTACTGGAAAGACTACAGGTGGTGCGGTAGGTACCCAAGTAGAGTGGGAGGGTTGATGGATGCTGCAAAGCAGGCTTGGAAAGATGACTTGACTTTCAATTGAGTGCTTTTAGCTACTCCAAAATACTGACATTATTGAATAAGTCACAATTCTCACAAGCCATACAGAATATGGTGGGTGGATACACACCCAGGATCATGAATGACTTGATTATAGAGTAGAGTTTGATATATATAATACATATGTATATATACACACAGACACATACATATATATGCATATACACACATATATGTATATACATACACATATATGTATATGCATATATATATTGTTATATATATATATATATATATATATATATATATATATATATATATAGTTTCTTATCTCCTAATTGTGGACCTCTGTAGGAGGCCCAGCCTCTATGAAGGAAGTCTTGAGGTAAAAAGCCCATGAGAAATTCAGAGGTTCTCACTGAGCATGGTGCAGAAACTTCTACTGGCAAATGTGAAATGCCATTGAATACCCTAGGTATTGTGAAGTCCTCAAGGGAATGATGAAGTGGCAGGGGGCCTTAATGGGAATTCCCACCTTGTCCTTCTCATCATCTAACCAGACCCGCATATTCTAGAGTCAACAGACTGTATGGCTTGGGTAGATGCCTCTAAAAGTTGTGGAAAGTGTTTCAGCTCTCATATTCTTTTTCTGTAGGTGTTTCTGTGCTTTGAGCCAAGAGCTGTTGGACATGGGGGAGAGAATGACTCACCATGGTAGTGCTGATACAAAGCATAGTGCCTTTTGCAGTAAGGAAAGAGTCTTTAGTCCATCTACCAATGGGCAGGGACTGTGGGTCACAACACGGGACGCTCACCTGCTCGTTCATGATGGCTGACAGTTCACTGAGCATGTCCTTATAATGGGATCTCAGCTCTTCCTGGTACTCCAGCTGGTCCTCCTTGATGAGGCGCTCATTCACATCAAGTGCCTGGCCACAAGCATCTGCAAATTGCCTTTAATGACAGCATTTAGCAAATTAAAAGCTGGTCACAGGAAAATGTATTGAGTTTAGTGACTTCAGGTCCAAAGCTGGGCTGTGGATAGACTGCCACCTTGAAGAGGGTTAATTGAGTGGCTTTTTGGGGGGTGGGCAGTGGTTCATGCCTCTCTGTTTGAGGTAGTTAGAAGAATATTTCAACAAAGAGACTCTTACCTGAATATTTCTTTCAATAGCTTTACTTGGTTGTCGGGGTATTTCTTTGCATTAGTCTCTTCAAGAAAGGCTCGGGCATAAGCCATTGGCCCAGCATTGACCTATGGGGAGAAGAGACTGGGCTGAAGATGGCTCCTCCCTTTTATGGAGCTTGCTCCATGGTAAGGGGCGGTTCAGTTCTCTGACCAATTACATCTTACTCTGGCTCTCTCCTGCCACCACACTGTGATCCACCGCTTTCCATCCTTGCTGTACCTGCTGTATTTTAAGGGTCAGCAGTCACTAAGAGGTACACCAGAGTCCAGCCTTCCCTGCTTCCCTTGCCAAATTCAGTCATGTGTCCTAAGTGGCAATACCCTCTGAATTGAAACATCTCCACCCCCAAAGGAAGAGGGCAGCTAGCTAGCAAGAGTCAGGAAATAAAGCCTTGGAAATCCCAGAAAAGATTCATGAGATGCTTCCCCCAGGTTACACATAAGCACAAGAAAGAAAGAGACCCTTCCACCTGTGCAGTTGCTTACAAGTCGAGCAGAGAGCTCCAGGGACATGGCTTTTGTGAGTTCTCAGCTGTGTTTGAGTCATCCACACTCCAGTAAGTTATCCAAAGAAACGTACTGGTTCACTAAGTTAGACTTTGCTAGAATCACCACTAGCTTTGTCATCCGTTCTCTGTCTGGGATGAGCAGATGTCTGTACACGCCTCACCAGGAAAAGACATACCACATGGCCCCTCTTGCTTTTTGTCATCTTCACCTACAGCTTGAGCGCCCTTTCTGTAACAACTTTGAAAATAAGATTCCTTTATTGTAAACACTTCCACTGAATCTAAATTTAGTGTTTGTGCCCATTAGTTTTTTTCTTTTCTATTAGCACTAAAATAAACACATAATTGTTATGAAAAGACATCCCACAGAAGTAGTGGCATATGCACCATCCTGGCATTCTATGCTCCACTTGAAAGCCTTGCTAAGATCTGGGCCAAGGAAACATTCACCAGAGTTGCTGAATGGATGTACGACTGAGCTGTTTGTTGTTTAGGTCTTATTTTTTGTAGTTCTGGAGGCTGAGACTAGGAATATGAATATATATATATATATATACACATACATACACACACACTCTCACTCACACATACATGCTCACACACTGAGATATACCCCCAGCCCTATAATACCAGCTTCTATTCCCACTCATGCACATGAGCTTATGCTAGTGAAGGAGCTCCTTTGTCTTAGTACACACAACCTGTTAGTGTGGCTATGGTGTTTGGGGAGTGTGATGGTTAGCTTTAGTTTTCAGCTTGGTGCAACCTAGAACTATCAGGGAAAGAGTCTTTGTGAGGGTTGCCTCCACTGGGTTTGGCCTGTGGCCATGACTGTCAGGGGTTGTCTTCCATAAGTTAATTGGTGTGGGAAGACAGCCTACAGTGGGCAGCTTGGCTCTATAGGCAGGGGTTCCTGACATACATGAGGGTGGAGAAATCAAGCTGAGCAAGTGTACAAGTGTGAGTTCACTTCTCTCTGCTCTTGACTGCAGATGTGGTGTGACTAGTCGTTTTACACTTCCACCTTGAGTTTTCACAACAGTGGGCTATCACCGGCATTATAAGCTGGGTATTTTTAGCATGGCAGCAGAAATGAAACTGTGACAGTATGGGAACTAGTGCTGCATCTGAGTCAGACGGGCCTTGCAGTGCAGTGGGCACAGCCATTGGTGCTACAATTCCCCTTTGGTTTTCCAGGCCCATCCTCCACTCAGCTCTGTGCCCGGGGCCTGCTGACCTCTCTTGACTTCACGCTTAGTATGTCTGTATCTATTTTAGTCTTTTTGAATCAGCCTGTGGGGACACAGACAATCGAGACAGACAAGATGTAAGCATTTTAGGATCAGCATCAGTGATATTTTTCCTTCTGCTACAGATCAAACAGACAAAAAAGAAGGGAAAATCATTGCTACTTGTCTGTTTAGGACTCTATATTTCTGTCTTCTTTCTCTTTAAATATTTTTTGAAAATTTGTTTTTGACATATTTATTGCCTTTATTTACATATTGTGTCCATGCTTGTTTATGTGTGCGTGTGTGTCTAGTTAGCATAAGAGCCATGATGCACTTATGGAGGTCAGAGGACAACTAGTAGGAGCCAGTCATCTTCAACTCTGTATGTTACAGAGATTGAATTCAGGTCTTCAGACTTGGCAGCAAGTGCCTTTACCCACTGAGTCATTTTACAGCCCTCCCCTACACATTTGAATGTGTGTCTCCATGTACAGGCAGAGGCCAGAGGAGACCATCAGGTGTCCACTCTTTTACTCTCTGCCTTATTCCCTTGAAAAGTGTCTCTCACTAAACCTAGAGCTAGGCTGATAACCAGTAAGCTCCAGAATGCACCCCCCATCTCCATCTCCTAGCCCCTGGCTCTGGGGTTACAGACATGCATGCACCCATGCACCACACCAATTCTTCTTCTTCTTCTTCTTCTTCTTCTTCTTCTTCTTCTTCTTCTTCTTCTTCTTCTTCTTCTTCTTCTTCTTCTTCCTCCCCTCCCCCTTCTCTTTCCCATTCCTTTCCCTTCTCCTTCTTTCCTTTTCCTCTTCCTCTTCCTCTTCTTCTTCTGGATATTTAATTGCACTTCCTTAAGTTTGTACAACAAATGCCCTTACTTACTGAGCCATCTTTCCAGCCCTGAGACATCAATACTTAGTTCATTATGGGCTTTTCACATTAAATTTGACATTTAAAAATAGTATGCTAAGATACTATTTTATGTTAATTGATTAAACTCTATGCCCATGAGGAGAGTTTTACCTCTCCCACCTCTTCCTCAAATTGTGGGACAGGTTGGAATGCATTCCCAGCATCCTCCTCAGAGTACTCCTTGAGAGGCCATGCCTGCCCATTATTAGTGGCCCCCTCACTTGCTTTGTTCCCACCAAGTCTCCTATACTAACATCTTTAGTTTGGGGGTATATGTTCAGCTGAGTGTGTCTAGCACCTACACAAGCCCTTTGTTTTCCTCAGTGGCTCCCACACTTCTGCAAACTTCATTTTATGCTTCCCCATCACCCACTGTTCCTTCTGCATGCTTTCTGTCACAGCTCTCACTGCCCAGAAGTGCTAACATACAGTTTTTCAACTGCTAAACATTCTTTTTTTTAAAAAAATTCACTTTAGAATGAATAACTTTTTCCATAACAGTTATGTATGGGCTGCAATATTTATAAATTGGTTAGCTCGCAGATTCCAGACCAACATCTAGGAAGCCTGCATGGGACCTAACAAGACCCTCTCCATGTGGGAGACAGTTTTGTAGCCTAGTCTGTTTGTGGGACCCATGGGTGTAGGACCAGAATCTATACAAAAGCATGAGATAGCTTTTGGAAGCCCATTCCATATGATGGGATGCCTTGCTCATCCTTGATGCAGGGGTAGGGGAGTGGGGAGTGGGGAATGAGGAGTGCAGGGAGGGGCTTGGTCCTACTTTAACCAAATGTACCAGGCTTTGTTGACTCCCCATGGGAGGTCTTACCGTTTCTGAGGAGTGGATGGGGATATATTGGGGGAAGTGGGGGGGGAGGTTGGTATGTAAAATAAATTTTAAAAATTGATTAATCATTTGTTAAGGTATATGATATGGGAGGGTTAGGCAGAAGACATTTTCTTTAAGCCAAACTTAGCTATTTCTATTGATGGTTTAAAGTTTTGGATGATTTCAAATATTTATATAACAAATTTTCATCATTTTTGCATGTCCCACCCCATCTCATCTATCTTCCCCTCCAACTCTAATTTTCTTCTTGAGGCTCCCCCTGCTGCTTTTATTGTCCTTATTATTAATTAAATTTATTCACTTATTTTATATCTATCACAATTTCCCTTCCTTCCTCTTCTTCCATTCTCTCCCCCAATCCACTTCTCCTATGTTTCTGTTCAGAAAGGAGCAGGTCCCCATGGGTGTCAACAAAGCATGGCATATCAAGTTGAGGTAGCCTAAGCTCCTCCCTTAGTATTAAGGCTGGACAAGGCAACCCAGTATGAGGAGTAGGTTCCAGTGGCTGAGAGACACTTAATAGTTTAACATCCTTAGCCATCAAGGACATGTAAATCAAAACAACTCTGGGATTCCATTGTACACCTGTCAGAATGGCTAACATCAATAACACTAATTGATGGGAGATGTTATTCTGTGAATATGTTTCTTATACTGGTTAATGAATAAAGCACTGTTGGCCAATAGGGAAGCAAAATAGGCAGGGCTAGGAGACAAGGAGGAAAGAGGAAGTAGGAAGGAGGAGTCAACATGGGGAGTCTGGAGAGAGCATGCCAGCCCGTTGCTCCCCAGTAAGATGAGCCACGTGGAAATACTTAGATTAGTAGAAATGGATTAATCATTAAGACAGAGCTAGCCGGCAAGAAACTAGTACCTGGCCTACAGCCTTATATCAAATACAGCGTCTCTGTGTATTACTATTGGGGGCTGGCATGGCGGCGGGACCAGACCAGGTGGCTGGCGGGAAAACATACTCGTTACAACTAATGACAGTTTATGCTGGAGAGGTAGAGAAAGGGGAACACTCTTCCACTGCTGGTGGGAGTGCCAACTTGTACAGTCATTTTGGAAATCAGTATGGAGGTTTCTCAGAAAATTGGGAATTGATCTCTCTCAAGACCCAGTTATATCACTCTTGGGCATATACCCAAAGGAGGCACATTCATATCACAAGGACACATGCTCAACAATGTTCATAGCAGCATTATTTGTAATAGCCAAAACCTGGAAACAACCTAGATGTCCCTCAATCAAAGAATGGATAAAGAAGATGTGGTACATTTATACAATGGAGTATTATTCCTACTTCATTTTTAAAATTTAAAATTTTATCTTTGAGGGTTTTATACATAGATACACTGTGCTATCATCACATCCACCCAACCACTCCCGAATCTCCCCAGTCCCCTTTGAAATGAATACATGTTATTATCGTTTTATTTTGCATCCTCTCCTCCACACAAACAACCTCCTGAATCAGCATTGCTTTTATGTACATGGGTTTGGGGCTACCACTTAGGCTTGAAGATCTAACCAGAGCTCCTGACTGCCTTCAGCTCTTCAACTAGAAGTGGGGCCTTATGAACCTTTCCTCCATCCATGCAGTCATTAACCTAGTTTTAGTTAAAATTAGATTTTAATCTAGGTACAGAGGAGAAAAGCCTTAGGTGGTTATTGTTGTCATCAGACAGCACCCAGAATCAACCAGGAGATAAATTTCTGGGCATGCCTGGGAAGGATTTTCAAGATTAGCTGAGCTGGGATGAGAAGACTCACCCTCAACGTGGGCAGCATTATTTCACGGCTGGATAGAAAGTATTTCAACACCAGCATTCTTTTTATTCCCCCTGACTGTGGGCACATTGTGGCCAACCTCTTCATATTCCTGCTGTTATATTCAGGCGTCTGTACTGGCCTGCCCTTGGGGGTTCTGACAGGATATGCCCTCAGCTGCAGCCACTAAGAGCACCACCTGTGCACATTCACTGTGTTCCCTTTTAAAAGGGCCCTGCCCACTTACCTCCTCCCCCTTCCCCCTCTCTCTCTGCCTCTCTCTTCTGTGTTCCTGTTCCCAGAGGCCAGTCTCCCCATTCTCATTCACTTTCCCCCAGTAAAAATCCCTTCCAGCCAAGCTCCGTTGAATGCCATCTTTTTAAAATTGACACCTACCACCATACCACCATCCCTTGATTGACTGTACTCACACTCTGAGGCCCAGGACAGCCCCTCCACCCCTTAAATTGTTTAACCTTAGGTATTTGGAGGTACTTGTTTACAGCAATGAGGAAAGTAACTAATACAGACAGTACCACAGAATAGCCAGAATGTCTCTTACATATTTTATAAAGAGATTCCTAGAGCATTTTACAGCGAGTTTCACTGGCTATGTGAGACTTTGCTCTGGGCCATGCTTACTGACCTTCACGCTGACACTGCCTTGCAGCTTGAGCTGTAGTCGGATCATATCCACCTCGTCTGTCGTGCACAGCTGGTTAAGCTCAGAGACCTTCCTGGACATCTCATCAATTGCCACTTCAATGGGATTCAGTTCTGTACTCGATTGGCTGACGACCTGGATCCGCTTCTTCACGTAGGGGAACAAGTGGCTGGCTGCACAAAAGCCACACAAGGATTTAAAGGGCCAAATAAACGTTTCTGTGAAGGCCTTTGGGACTTCCTATTGTCTCCAGCTGCCTCTCCCAGTGTCCCTTCCCACAAGCTCACACCAACCTTCTCAGGGCTGTGGTAAGACAGCCAGAGCTGCCAAACCCAGAAAGGATTACAGCATGCACTGAAACTTGTCACTGTAATAAAATCCACACCGCCCTCTCGTAATGACCTCTCAATACAGAGAACAGCACACAGGAGCTTTGCTCTGGGTGTGTTTTCAACACAGTCCTCTGGGCCAGGTTCCTAAAGGTGAGGGCTTTTCACAGCTTAGAAGTCAGTGTGACTCTTGGTGGTTCAGTTCCAAACACACACATGCTCACACACAGGTCCACTTGCACATAGCTACATACATATGAGGTGACTTTGGTCCTGCAGGTAAGTTCCCAAAATGTGTTGACCTAGAGCTGTTTGGGGGAACAGGAGATTGGCTTTCTTATGATCTGCTAACAGGAAGCCTGATAGCCAGCTGTGGTGGTAAACAACTCTAATTCCAATAGAAGGGAGGTGCCTAAGTTCAAGAGAGTTGGGTGTCTTCCTCCAGAGGACCTTTATTCATTTCCCCCTGTGGGCTTAGCATCCTAGACAGATCTATGCCCCTACATTTAAGAAATTAATTTATTTTTTAATGGTGTCTTCTCTGGAAATGCTTCTTTTGTTTTGGTCTTTGCTCTACCCCACTGTGAGCACTGTGACAGCATGGGTCCTACTTTATTTACTTAAATTGCCAGGACTCTGTGGCGATCCCACATCTACTAAGCACACAGTGTCTGTAAACAAAGGGAAGGTGATGAGCTCACAGGATAGCTGCAGAGAGCATAGATGAGGTATTGCAGATCAAGGCCTTCCTTCTTTCTACAGAAGAGCTGGAATCCTACAGTGGGAAGAATTTTGCCCTAAATCCTATCATGCCAATAGCTGTTAACTCAGAAGCAGGTATGGGTGGATTCAGGGAGAGAAGGGGAGAGTTTAGTGTCCATGACACTTGTGAATATCCCAGCTCAAGGGAAAGGATGGCAAACTAAGGCTGCTATTTTTATTTTGAGGTGGAATCTGGCTATGTAGCCTAGGTTTGCTTTGAATTTAGGCACCTCCCTTCTACTGGAATTAGAGTTGCTCACCATCACAGCTGGCTATCAGGCTTCCTGTTAGCAGATCATAAAGAAAGCCAATCTCCTGTTCCCCTAAACAGCTCTAGGTCAACACATTTTTGGGAACTTACCTGCACGATTGAAGTCACCTCATATGTATGTAGCTGTGTGCAAGCAGATCTGTGTGTGAGCATGTGTGTGTTTGCAAGTCAGATATCAGAAGTAACACTGATCTGAGACTGGATCTTTATGAGATGGGGACTTGGGGTTCTCTGATTAGGCTAAACTGACTGGCCCAAAAGCCAGCCTGCCTGGCTCTGCCTGCCCAGTGCTGGGATTATCAATACCTGCCTGCATGCCTGGCTTTTATTTTGTGGGCGCCAGAATGGAACTTATGTTTTCATGATTGTACAACAAGCATTTTGCTAAGTGAGCTGTCTTCCAGCCCCTGCAGCAACACTTGACGTGTGCTAATCCAGCCTGAAAGAAGACTGTTTTGGCCCGAGGTGGGGAAGGTTTCACCCTGCACTTACTGGTCAGGACTGTCCTCCGCTTGCACTGCTCGGCCACTCCGCCGTGCTTCTTGCCGGACAGAGTGAAGGGTGTCTCAAAGACAAAGCGATTGATGTTGTGATGCATTTCGAAATCTGTCTTCCGGTCCTCTACTTCCTTTTCTTCAAAGAATGGTGTGACATAGGTCACCTGAATATAGGCATATTTGGGGTCCAGATCCTTGGGGTTTACCTGTATCAACACATTAAAGGTGTAGCAAGAATAGTGAGAGGCAGGTGATTTATGAGTTCCCTTGCTGCCTCCTGGTGGACAAAAGGCACTCGTGTGCCTTAGATCACAGAAGACTGGGTGGCTGGCAGTGGGTGGGAAGCCTGGCTCTGGTTAGCAATAGGGGCTAGAGCAAACTCACCATGCTGGAGCCAGGTCACCTTGTGTATCTTTTCAACCCAGATTCCTGGCTATGCATTATTTAAACTTTTACTCGGTGTCTCTTCTGTAACGAGTCACTCTTGTGCAGACTGAACGTTTCTTGGTAGCAGAAGCGCCTCTCTTTGTCCCTCTGTGGTGTAGCCATGTACCTAGATTGGTACTATTGACTTTGGAATGGTAATGCAAAGGAAGGTTCCTTGTCACCTTTAGCAGACTACCTGATTGCCTGTTAACTGACTGCAAACTTTTGTATTTTCATTGTTCACTCGTGGGTTGCATATGTGCATGTTGGTTTATTTTTCCTTACGAGTATTGGTGCATGTGAATGGGTATGCGCACACTGGTGGAGGCCTGGGAATCATCCTCTCTAGCTCTTCCTCCTTACCCATTGAGGCAGGGTCTCTTTGTGAAGCCCAGAGCTCACCTGTGATAGGATTCGTCTTGTGTTTCAGTTCACTCTAGGGGATCCCAGGCCTCTGCCCTTGGAGGCAGGTTGCAGGTGGCATGTACATGGGTTTCTGAAGATGTGAACTCAGGTTCTCATGTTTGCATGGTACTTGCTTTAATTAGGTTTAACTGCTGAGCCACTTCCCCAGGCCCCAGGTTTTGTGTTTGTCATATCTCAAATCCTTATCAGCAATAAGTCATTCTATCCAACTTCTTTGCAATCTGCTTTGAATCCAAGATTTACTAATAGGAAGGAAACGAGCTGGACAGGAAATCTGAGGAGACTTTTCTGGGCCCTTTGAGCTTGGGAAGGATGAGTCTTAGCCCATTTTCTGAAGAGATCTTGAATTTTAGATCCTCTTCTAATTTTCCCCATCTTTCTATCCATCCACTTCCTACCAAATTCTATAAATGTCTGGAACATTTTTATAATGCTATTAGGCATATAATGGCAAGGTAGGCATAATTGTAATCATTTTACTTATTAAAATGAGGTTTAAGATAGATCACTAATGATTACCAGTGGATACATACTAGTATAGTGGAATGAAGACCCAGGCTATTCTAATATCACAGCTACTTTTTTTTCTCATCCCTGTTTTTTTCTGTTTGTTGTTTGCTTGTTTGTTATTTGCTTTATGGCATGTGTATCTACCAACACTACAACAGTTTTGCCTGCTTTTATTAGAGAAGTCAACTGTACCTTTCAAGCTAAGAATGATGGATATATTTGTAATAACTTCTGCCTAGACCTATACATTTTGTGCCAAACTTCTCCATTATTGGCTTTGAAAAAGAAAACGGGAAAAACGACTTTGTTTTGTGGCTTAGTAGAACTCTATGCCATTGGTTGTAAACCAATTTTCCCTCTTGGCCATACTCTGACTCAACCTGTCTTTCAAAGACTTGCTATTCTAATCACTAACCATTCTAACTGGTCCTTCCTGTTGGCATGGCTTGGTCTCCTCAGAATGCTCATAACTTTCAGTAGCATATCTTACCCTGTAATTGGCTGCTCAAAGGTCACCTGCTCTGGGAAGCCCCGCCCAAGCAAACTGAGCTGTCTGTAGCCCAGTGCCCTGGGCTTTGTCTGCCCTGCTCTGTGATCTTTCTCATGGTGTTCTAGTGCATTCTATTTAGTCACAAGTTTTTGACATGTATTGAACTGAGAGGTCGAGAAGAAGTAATTCTCCATCCCAGCACCTAGCGCTGGGTATGGCACGTAAGTGGATGTTTGCTAGAGATTAGCTAACAGATGCATGAGAAAACTGGGAGTAGTTTAATGAGATGTGTGGCTTCCTGGGGCCAAGAAGAGGTTTTTTCCTTTCTTTCAACTTAATATCATGTGATACAAGTCTGAGTCTCAGACAGGACAGCTCTCTCAGAATGGTGCGATTTGCAAAGGCCTCCTGGACTGGGTAAAGAAATATGTTCTACTTTCCTTTCCTCCAACTCCACTTCTGAGCTCAGCCACATTAACATTTCAGCTGCTATCCAAGTGCACATGGATTATGGGGAAAGTAGAAGACTTGCTAAATTAAAGTCACTCATTAAAAACTTATCACATTGCCAGAGAGATGGCCCAGTGGTTAAGTGTGCTTACTGCTCTTGCAGAGGACCTGGATTTAGTCAGCTGCATCCACACGGTGGCTAATAGTCACATGTGACTCCAGGCCAAACAATCCAGTGCCTTCTCCTGACTTCAGTGAACACTTGCATAAACATGGTGCTCATAAATGTATGTAGATACAGGCACTGAGAAAAACAATACTCCCTTCACCAAAAGAAAAAAAAATCCTCACAGGTCAGCCAATAAGCAAAATGTCTGGCACTTTGGGTAGTTCATTTTTTTGCATGATCAGCTAGGAAATTAAAATGGTAGCTGGAAAATAAAAAGGATCAAGTTGAGTCACACTGCATGAACACTGTTGTCCTACCTTATTGGAGTCCTGGATTATTTTCACGTTGTCTGCTCCAAATTTGTCTGCATAGAGCTTGAGAAGCCTTTGGGAGATCTCCGAGAGACCTGTCAGCTTAGGCTCTTTGTAGATATACTCTTTACCCTCCTCCTCTTCAAAGAATCCCTGGGGAGACACACAGCAAGCCACCTGCTTTATTAGAGAACTCCAGAGACAAACCACATTGAGACAAAAAGTCATTTAATAAAAAAATAGTTCAGGCGTTCAGTTGTGTGAAGCCATTGATTAGCAGTCTATGAAGTCTAAACCAGAAAAAGGAGAAAGTAAAGAAAATAGAATGCCATAGCAAACATTCCCCAGTGAGGCAAAGGAATGTCAGACCATAGCCTACACACATCTCTACTTGTAGAAAGCAGCAAGTATTTGCTTGCATATAAATTGGAGGAAGAATGCCCTCTTGTGGTAGTCTTAAGTAGAACACAAAATTTTGAATAATGTTTGGCAAGTTTTAGCATACTCATTACTATTTTAAGTCATTTTCTTTAAGTCTTTAAAAATAGCACAGGTGACACCAAATGACATGCAAGGGTACATAAATGTGTTGCCACACATTCCCACACCATCTTTATATTGTTATAATGACAGAAATTGCATATGGTATGCTCCAATGACAGCTATTTAAAAATATCCACATTAATATGTCTTCAAAGACTTTAAGGTGCAGTTTAGTCATATGTAACTTAATTGCCCAGGTTTTAAATTCTTGAAAGGCTGGACTTTGCAGGACTAAAAATAATACCCATGCCATCATATTTTTTTTTTATTCCATAAGGTCCCAGTGGGTTTTAGCCTTTATAAATCTTCTGGTTTGAAGCCAGGGAAAAAGAAGATCCTATTATCTGTAGATAACTAAGTGAGAAATTCCTTATAATTCATTCTCTTTGAAGAGACAGGAGCATGTTCCCTCCTGACCCTGTGGAATAGATATGGGCTCAGAATCCTAGATGAGCTCAGAGTGAAGAATCTACATCATCTGTATCATCTGTTTCTTCTGATTGCAGAGTTTACCCATGAAAGACATGGATTTTAAAGTTTGTAAAACTACTGAGTACAAGAAGAAAAAAAATGCTTTTTTTTTTTTTTTTTTTTTTTTTAATGTGTCTGAAGGGTTAGGGAGATGGCTCAGTGGTTAAGCATTTGGCAGTAAGTGTGAAGACTGGAATTTCAACCCTTAGAACCCAGGGCTTAGGACTGCCTTCCTGTAATTCTAGTCCTAGAAGATGGAGACAAAGATGTCTCCGAGGAAGCTGGTTAAGAAGACTAGCCATATTAGTGATCTCTGAGATCACCTATTGAGAGACTCTGCCTCATTGAAGCAGGTAGAAAAGTGATCAAGGATGATTCTCTCTCCAGCTTCTACATGCATGAACATTCATGTGCACATTGACCCCCCCAACACATGTGTGCCCATAGGCATGCAAACATACACCTATGTGTGACAAATACATACATGTGCATGACATACACATAGATGGAAAAAAAATTAGATTAAAATATTCATTACTTGTGAAAGGTTATGAACAAATGTCCCAATGCTGTGTATTTTTCATGGATGGTATGAGGTAACCTAAGAATAATGATTTGGCTCACAACTGTCTGATATTGAATACTTGCCTATTCCTTGTTCTCAGGTATTATTAAGTGTGCATTGAGAACAGACCACAGATTATACAACAAAGCCAACTCTAAGAGTTTTATTAATTGAGAGGTGGAAAGAGGGATGTGTACAGGCCTATCTGGAAGAAATGCGGTGGCAAGAGAGGCAGAGAAGTGAAATGGGCTTGTCTACTTTTAAAGGTTGCTCCACGCATGTGTATGGAGGGTTACGTAGCCATACCACACATGCACACAAATTACATAAGTTCCTGGAATGACTAGGCATTTTACCTGAATGCTGATGGGACATGTTTAACCGACCCTCTGAAATGCTAACACCTGGGGTGTTAGCTTGAATACTGATGGCACATGTGTAGCCGTGGGAACCTGGAGATGTTGAGAATGATAACAATTGTGATCATCACCAGCTCATCACGCATCATAGAGGGCTATAAGTGTGCAGAAGACAATGCCCAGGATCCATGCCCCAGCTCTTTTCCTGTCAATCAGGCACTGCCTGTCTGCTTGTCCAGTTTTCTAATTGACATTGGGTTTTCATGGCATGAGACAATGAATGCATGCCCAGCTTTTGACACACTGTCTGGCCTTTAGGAAGGGGGGCTTTGTATTTGTCCGAGGAAGAAATAGATGAATGAAAATTGTTTTAAGACGACACGCCTCATGAAGGTATAAATAACTTGGCAAAGGTCTCCTACCTCTTCATTGAAAAGCTAATATTGAATAATTTTTTGATAAACATGCAAACCCAAATAGCTGATTTTGAATACCTGCGCAGCCCTGAACTGCTAGAAGGTAGCCTATGATATGGGCAGCAAGGAAGCTGAAGAGCTGTCCGTGACTACTCCCACAGACTCCGCAGGGGTGAGAGAGGTCGGATTCTGTTACTGGGACACCTGCCTGCTCTGCTTCTTTCACAGCTGACTGTGACTTTTGCCTGATTTAAGGTCAGGTGTCAGCAGTGGAAACTGGCAGACTGACACATCAGAGGAGTTGAGACTCGGGAAGCCAAACACCGAATTCCCAGAGCGTCTCAGCCAAAGAAACACTTACAACTTCAATTGCAGCAAGAAAAAAAAAATGCCTCCAAGTTTCATGAAAAGACTCTACTCCTCCCGTTCCCCTCCCAGCTCCCATGGCATAGAAACTAATGTGGAGAGACTCTTTTGCTCTGAATTTTCCTCCTGACAAATTTCTGAATCCAGGGTCAGGAGGGAGTAGACAGCAGCAGACCTTTGTTGTGGCCATTGTGACTTTGCGACCTAGGTTGTAACCTGTGACTTTTCTTTCATGCTTGCTCCTTGGTCTGTAAGATGGAGAACACACATTCAGCCATGTGTTAGGAGACCCTAGGAGCAGTGTCTGGTCCACAAAGAATCTTTCATGAGTATGAGCTGTGACAGTTATGATGACAACCAAGGATGACTTTGTGGACTCAAACAGCTTGAATTCTTACTTGTCTGCAAAACTTAGAATAGTTTCATTGAGTTAGAATTCAATCCCCGGTGTCTCTTGCATCAGAACTATGAATGTTCCTTAATACAACATGTCTACTGATGGTCATCACAATATTAGAGCAGATGACTGGTGAGAAACAAATAATGCTTAGAACTTTTTTCCTCTTGAAGTTTTCCTTTGGTATGTGGTGCTACATGTGTGATGAGTGGTGTGTGTGTGTGTGTGTGTGTGTGTGTGTGTGTGTGTGTGTGTGTGTGTTAGGTCTAATATGGGCCACATTAGGCATCTTTCCTGGGTTACTTTTCACCTTTAGTTTTTGAGACAGGGGTTTTCATGGAAACTGAAGCTTATACACTTGGCTAGGCCTGGCTGTCTGACCAGTGAACTTCAAATATCCACCTGTCTCTGCTCTCAAGGCCAGGGTTACAGGGATCTGTTGTTATGCCTAGTTTTTTATGTGGGTTCTGGGGATTTGAACCTGTGTCCTTGTGCTTACTTAACAAGCACTTTGACACCGGCCATCTTTCTAACCTCAGAATCCCCACCCCTCTGTGCGTGCTCGTGCACACCCATGCATGTGGTGTGATATGGTGTGTCACTACTGTTAATTTTGAGATAGAAGTAAAAAAAGGGGAGTAGCAGAGGGAATGTACTGTTTATCAGGGTTTAAGAAAGGCACTTCTTGAGCCAGAGCAAAGGCAGCTGTGGAAATGTATGGAAGGGATGCTTACCTTTTGTCAAGGAAACCATTAAAGAGGGCAGGGGCCATTGAGCTGCAAGGCATGATTGGAGGGAGAGCTTCACTCTCAGACATGACTACGGAGTCAACGATTTAGGAGTTGGGTTTGTGTGATGCAAACCAAGAGGCAGCGTCTCCCTGTCTTTTAGGTTGTGAATTGGCTGCATTTCCAGGCAGTAGGAAATGTGGCCTGTGCATGGCTACAGCTGGTTTCATTTTTTTGTAAAGTTATTTCACAATGCAGTATATGCCTTAAATGTGCTGTCATTCTGAAACAGCACATCTTGGTTAATCCAGTAATTCGGGTCAGTAGAGTTAACACACGGAGACTGTGAAACCCCAAGGCATTAAATATGGATAAAAATCTACTTCAACGAACTGACAAATGAAATTATTGATTCTTTTAGGTTTTTTTTTTCTGTAAGTTCTTCAGAATATTGAAGTGCCCTCGGATCAGAACTGGGATGTCAAATATAATGCTATAATGTTAGAATGGTCTGAGGTTCACAAACAAATGCAGTCCAAGAGGAATCAGTGCAGAAAATGCTAACAGTAGGCTAAATGCTTTGAGAAAACACAAGAATGCAGAAAAGTTGTTCCTGGTGGATACAAACTCATTGATTATTCATTGATTATGTTTAGTATCTCTTATGTGGGTTTGTGTGTGTGTGTGTGTGTGTGAGAGAGAGAGAGAGAGAGAGAGAGAGAGAGAGAGAGAGAGAGAGAGAGAGAGAGAGAGAGAGAGAGAGAGAGAGAGAGAGAGAGAGCAGTGACTTTCATATAGGCATGGAGCTGGAAGAGAGTATATCACATCCCAAAATGGAAATGTTGTTGTATTTTCAAACTACACATATACTTTTCTCACTCCCTCCCAGTTCTTTTCCGTCCAGATTCTGGAATGCATCTACTCTAAGGGAGGCATGATTGACAGCCATACAATCTATATCCATTAATGCACTGGTCATAAATATATATCTACTCATGCACTGAATAACCCCCCCCCAGGTTTTTCAGCTAATTAATTCCAGGCTCTCTGTTATTCAAAGCTAGGCTAGGAGCACTTGTTGGCTTGCTTTCTTACTAAAGGCTAGGGCCTAAGGGTTTCATTGATTGCAGGCAGTGTTTGATTGCTATTGCTGTTTCCTTACTCAGGCAATGGATCCTTGAGGAAACTTGGAGAGCAGCTTTCTGCAGGCTGGTATATCCATAGTCAATGATGCCAGCCGCTGTGTGAGAAACTCCATGCTATGCACGACTTGCATTTCTAAAAAAAGTCCCTGCTGTGAAGAAAGGGTTTTCAGCATGTTTGCTAATGTCTGCCTTGTTGCAGACTTGGTTAATATTACATTCCCTAGCCAGTACAATAAAATGAGAACACTAGTTCACACAGTGTACTGATGTGTACTCAAAGGACTTTGCAGAGGCAAAGAGCCTATTTCATGTTATGTTCACATTATCTTTTTAGCATGATTGCAAGATGCATCTGTGTGTATGTTAAAAGGTGTGTTTTAGAGGAATATAGAGTGCCATCTTGAATAAGAAGTTGCTATTTTGAGCACAGGGATTATGTTAATCATGCACTGGAGAGTTCATCTCTGTGCTCTGAAACCTTCATCCTGCACAGGTTCAGGATGATGTACAAGCCTACATTGGTTTACTTAACATCAAGGTGAAGGGATGGGAGCTGTCTGCTTCATCGATTGCCACAATTCACACTTGCCATTTGGTGACCTGGTATGTGTATTTGAATACATTTGTTTAATGATCATTAGAATTCCAATTTGTTACTTGTTGAGATGAACTAATTCCACAGGTGCTCCTTGTTCAAAGGTAGCTGCTGGTGGAATGTATGGAGGGTCATGTTTAGGTAATATTATCAGGTCTGCACACAATAAAGCATTTTTTTCTTCTAATCTCTGATGGGATTTATTTTCTTTAACCCAAGGCAATTGATAGTCCTGTCCCTGTTACAAAAGAGACAGGTATACCATAAGCATATTTTTAAAGAAATCTGAAAAAAAAAGAACAAAGTTAAGTCATTTGAAAGCAACATCCCCCAATGGCCCCCTCAGTCTATTTAGTATGTGGTTTCCCAAGTATTCTTCTAGTAGGTAAGTTAAGGACTCATGAGCCCAAGTTTGTAAATGAAGTATAAAATTCCCACATGACATGGGTGTAGGAAGGAATTTAAAGAATTACAAAAAAGTATGCATTGTTCATATGAAAGAGCTGAATGGCGACAGAATGTGGGAAGAATTTTACTTTCTACCTTAATGGACAATAATGACATCAAATCACATAAATGTGTCATTTTTGTAGTTTAAAATAATGACTAAAATAGGCAATTGCAGACAATTTTTTTCTGAAAGTTCTTGATACTGCTAGGTAGTTTCTGCTCTGACCAAGTTCTAGGTCTTTCTATACCTTTTTCTGCATTCTGAACACTTGGCCTGTTGGGTGAAGATTTGTTCGTCTTAATTCTTTGTGTTTAGAATCACTGTCACCTCTATAGGATCAGAGTCTGCTAATATTGAGCCTTATTTCTCAAAGTGATCCCTGGTTGAGGATTCTGAGAAGGACTCTCATTCTGTAAATAGCCACTATTCCAATTTCTCACCACCTTCAGCTTCATAAGGAAAGGATATTTAACTTGTGGGTCATAACCCATTTGGGGTTGCACATCATATATCCTGCATATCAGGTATTCATAACAGTAGCAAAATTGTAGTTATGAAAGTGAAAATAACTTTATGGTTGAGGGTAACCACAACAGAAACTGTATTAAAGGGTCTCAGTATTAGGAAGGCTGAAGACCACTGCCATAGGTTTGATTTGTGATACCTGGAATAAGCAGGTGATTTCCAGTATCAAATCTATTCTGAATCTATTTAAAAGTGTGTGATATCCACATCTACCTTTTGTGTGCACAAAGCTTCTAGACTATATCCTCTGCTTTTTGTGGAGAAATATAATATGCATTAAAAGATACATTTTTTGTAATTCAGGTAACTGGAATAATCAGAATTTAGTTTGAGAAATGCAACATGGCTCCAAAAGAAATCAAAGCAGCTATCTCACTCTTTACACAAAATAATAAGCTTCAGTAGAATTGTAAGGAGGGAAGTGTGAGGATTATTAGTGCATGCAAAGGGACACAGAGAGGATGAACTTACCACAGCCTGGAACAATCAAGACCAAAGGAAGAAAAGAGCAAACATCTGCATTAAAAACTAGTTGGGAAGCAGCAAGGCCTGCTCCACCTGTTCACCAGCTCCCATCTCATACATCAACATGCATGGTCTGGGCAGTAATGGAATCCTCTTACTTTTTCATTGGCAAGCCCTCGCCCCCTGGAGATTTGCCATTATATCCTGGTTAGCAAAACATCTTTTACATGCCATCGTTCCGCTGCTCAGTTAGCCTGTGGCTTTCCTCCAGCCATCCAACCTCCATATCCCCTTCTTGGTGGGATTTTTCATTATTTTTCCTGCTAATGCTCTGCCAATGCCATCCATACAGTGCGTATTTCTTTCGACATATCTTTTCCTCTCACCTGAAGGTCCTGTACATGTCTCTCTTCCTCAGCAAATACACTGCAGCTAGCTCAGATTCTTTTTATCCTCCCTCATCGCTACAATTAGCTTTTCTCTATAGACTGCTCTCATATCACTATGTCTCTCTGTCTCTACAGTGTTGCTGCTGGGAACTGAGAGGAATCCAGGTAGGATGAGGTTAATTACAGAGGTAACTAACTACTCGTGGGTCCTTTTTAGGTAGACAGAATCAGAGGTAAGTTTTAAAGATACCTTTAGTGATCAGAGGGAAATCTGTTTTTCTAAAGGCTTTAGTGGGAAATTATCTGTAAGAACAATGCTCACTCATATATAGATTTTAGACATACAGCAAAGGATCACCAGCCTATAATTCACACTGCCAGAGAAACTAGGATACAAGGAGGAGTCTAAGAGACTCATACAAGGTCCCTCACATAAGGGGAAAGCAACAAGATCTCCTGAACATATTGGGAGTTGGGGGTGGTGGCAGTGAGTAAAGAGGGAGCTAGGAGAAAGAGAAGGGGAGGAGAGGAAAGCACATGGGACTAGGAAGATTGAGTCAGGGGAGGAATAGACAAGAGAAGAGAGAGGGAGAGAGAGAGAGAGAGAGAGAGAGAGAGAGAGAGAGACCATAAAAGAGGGAGTCATTATAGGTTTGAAGAGAAAACTGAATCTAGAGAAATGTCCAGAAACCTACAAGACTAACCCCAACTAACAATTAGAGCAACAGTGGAAAGGCTACCATAAAAGCCCTTCCTTGATAATGAGATTGATAACTAACTTATCCACCATCATAGAGCCCTCATCTAGTAACTGATGGAAACAGAAGCAGACACCCACAGCTAAACACTGAGCCAAACTGAAATCCAGATGCAGAGAAGGAGGACAAGACCAGGTTACAGAAATCCACAGAGACAGCTGACCTGAACAAAGAGGAGCTAATGGGCCCCCCAAACTGATATCTGGGAAACCAGCATTGGACTGACTCACACCCTCTGAACATGGGTCTCAGTTAGAAGGTCTGGGCAGTCTAAGAGACCTCTGACAGTGGAGCTAGGATGTATCCCTGGTGCACAAAAGGACTTTGGGAGCACATTCCCCATGGAGGGATACTCCCTTAACTTAGGGACAGGAGGGAAGGCCTAGCCCCTACTCCAAATGACTTGATAGATTTTGTTGACCCTTCCTGGAAAGCATCACCCTCCCTGTGGAGTGGGGGGATGGGTGGGATGAGAGGGAGGTAGGGGGGCATAGGAAGGAGGGAGGAAGAAAGGGAGGAAGAGGGAACTGGGATTGATATGTAAAAGAAGAAAAATTAAGTAAATTAATTAAAAAAGAAAGAAAGAACAACACTGGACCAGACTATCTGTAGCCTTAACAGATTCTGAGGAGAACAAGAAGCTGTGAGCAGTCCTGCCTCACATGAGGGAGAGAAGAGCAAGTGAGAGATCTGAGAGCCAGTATGAGTATAAAACAGGCTGGCCTATCTGTCTACGTAGTCAGAAAGACTTCTGCTGAGCTAGAAGAATGCCATAGCCTTCCTGAAATGGAACCATGACATGCCTGGGTCTTAAATCATCACTGTGAAGAGATAGTCATAACTAGTGGGTAATACATCCCTTCAGGCCAATGCTATGGCTAGCTATTATCTTTAACCTTGTTCATTGCTAATGCAGTACATTGAGAAAGATGACTTTAAAATCACATTGGCCTGTGACATAGGAAACAGCATAGCCCTGCGATGGTCTGCATTCAAACAGTGGTGATTTGAAAACAAGAGATCCAACTTACAGGATTGTAAAGTCAGTGGTTGGAAATGGTGGGCAATTCAGGGAGCTATTTCTTAAAACATGACCGATTTGCTTTCACTTTAATCTATCACAAAAACCTGTTAGAGATGTTAGGGTAAAATTCAAAACAGTGAATGATAAAAAAGAAATCTCTACTTCCAAAAGCTAAGAATGACTTAAGAAAAACTTAACTTGTGTAAGTTTCATAGATTTCTCTACCTATTTGTGCTTAATACATTTCTATGGGCAAGCTGATAGTCATATTCATAGAAACACACATACAAGTTCAGACACACCCCTCCCTTGGTCCACTGGTATATGTAATCAGATGTCTCATGAAGAATGGAGGACAACAACCTGAATGGAATGTTCAGGCCAGGTTACTTCTAGGGTACTTACCTGCCCATAAAATGCCACTCTGTAGTAGCGACCAAACAAACGCTTCTCTGAATTCACCACCTCTGCTACTTTCAGATAGGACCGGTGAATGTCATAGTAGAGATCTGATAATTTCTGAAACCATAAAGCAGAGGGGTTTGCAAGGACAATGCCGACATAAAAAAGAGAACGTTGTTAGGTTTGAATGCTGTAAGTCATCTGTTAACTCAAAGTGAGAGAGTTCTATGGCTTTCTAGGGGTGCAGAACACATACTTTGAAATCTCGTTGCTTTTCAAAGACAGCGATGATGGGCTTATTGACATCAGCAATGAGTTCATATCGTTCAGACTTCCAAAGAAACTCCACACACATGTAAAGCTGCTCCACCAGGATATTCTGCAATTTCCCCAGAGAAAATGAGGTTTTTTATGTGATTAAAAGTGTAGCTCACTCCTGAAACTTCATTTTGAAACTAGTTTAGCCTCACATGATTTCTGGATTCCTGATCTTAATTATTGAGATTACAGCCCACCATGGGATTGCTGTACCATCTTGGATTCCCCCCTCTCCTCCTCAATCACCTAACCCATGCAATGAGTTCAGACTTTTTTAGTTCTTTCCATTGTTATTGTCACTCCTTTCCAATATGACACCTTGGTGTCTTATCTAACATCAATATTGATTTTACAAATACAGAGAGCTTTTTACTGATGTCTATTCACCTCCATCACAGCCGTTTCCATGTAAAAACTGTCATCTTTTAATCACAAAATATAGAATGTCTCAATTCATAGTTATTGAACATCTAGTTTGAATTGGTTGCTTTTCACCTTGAAGGAAATCTGTTTTTATTTCCAAGATTCTAAAGTCTTCAAAAAAAGGGATTATGCCTGATTTATCTTTGTTTTCCTGCCCTTAATACAATATCTTTCAGGATGGTGTTATATTAATTAATATGTTCAACAGTGTGAAATTATACAATCTGTAAAGCAAGTACACAGTATTTGAGTATTTCTGACAGTATCTTTCAATAAAAGGCTCTTACACATCATTTACAATCATTACTATAAATGTCAACTGTATTTACTCTAGGCACATTCAGTATGCACCAAGCTAATGTAGAACAGTTTGCAAAGTTCATAAAAATATATCTCCCAAATTTGCAGTTTTTTTTATTCCACACCTATATTAATACTAAGACTTAAAAAATTAGCTTATTGATTTTTATGTTTTGGTGAAGGAAACACTGTTTTATATACCAGAACTGTTGTTCTGTAGTTCCTACTAGAAAACTTCTTTTTCATGAGAACTAACCAGCTAAAATATCAGAAAGCTTTTTCACAGAAATTGTGAGCCCTTTTGCTGAGCCAAATTTTTAAATAAATAAACTTGTGTAAGAAACAGCTGTGACGAGATCATGAAAAATTTAGCATCTCTGACTCCATTTTCCCAGAGAGTAGAGTAGTGCATCTCACAAAAGAGTTGACAATACACATCTGAATAGAGAAAATAAACCAGGCTCAGCTTAAAATTTCAATGAAGATTATGCTTTATCAATAGAATTTGTATCTACTAAGCTTGGTCTTATTTGAGCCTCAATATCACTTTGTTTAACAAAGTCATAATGCCAAGCAACTTCATCTGACTCTTGAATGCACACAAAAATCACAATTCAATCCATTTTTAAACTCAGTCAACATTAGGTCAACTAAGTTTAACTAACCTCATTGTATGGTGTATCTTGCATTCCAGAATCCTCTTTCATTGCTCCTTCTTCTTTAATGTTTGGGGTGATGCTCAGAAAAGCTGGCCATCCCATAGAGAACATGCCTTGGGGGAAACAAGTACAATGAAATACCATTTTAGGAAATTCATGTTGGGTCAAGCATGGCTTGCTTCATGAAGTTAGTATTGACTGTATCATAACATATGCAGTTCACAGGATGGTTAGCTAGATCATGGTTTCTGGAATTGCATATGCTCACTGATATCAGATGCACATTGACAAAAAGGGATCATTTAATTCTTCAACTCTGATACCTTGCAACATAAAAGCATATTAAAGATTGCAAATATATCAGTGGGATTCAGGTATATACTGATAGATATCAATACATGCTAATGAAGAATAATGGTCACCTTACCATTTCAATGTTCACTCATAAGGGTATCCCCTTTTTATAGGTATACTATATTATAGCCAGTATTACCTTCAATATATCAGGGAGTGTTTAAAATTACTTGTATATTGAAGAGACACAGAGCTTACTGGGATGTAAACTGACACTTGAATTTTATCAGTTTTCTTCAGTTTGGTTTTAGATACAATGTGAAAGTCTTTATGATGCTCTACACCATCTAAAGATGAGAAATAGCTGACCAGGAAGAACATGCTGAGTAGTGTGATGTCTTGGGACTTGCATATAGAAATTAGTATGCATGGTATATGACAGTAAGAGGGGTTTAAGGTGTATTTGTGCCTGTGGTATAGACCTGATCTTTTCTCCAAGGTCCCCAAGCAAGAGATCTCACTATATCATAGTTCATTTAGGTGATTTGGTTCTAATGCATTATTTGTAAATTGTACTGTGATTTTTTTTTTTTGGAAAATGTACAGGTTTAAATAAGTAAGAAATGAATTGTGCTTCTGAAATAATGTAAATTAAAGTCCATTTTCATTTTGTTTGGGTATTCTGATTTGAACTCTACACTGAATTTTCAACAGCAATTTGCAAGTTAAAATGTTATCAACTAGATTTTAGTTCAGAAATTTTGTACTTAAATGAACTTTTAGAAAGATTGTAGATAAAAATGTATTAATGATACAGCCTAATTTTTACACAAAGAAACTATCTTTGTTCAAAGTGTTTTTATTAGATTTTGAAGGTAATATATTTTCATGGAAAGTGAGTAAATATCATCAATCATACGTTATAAATTGTCAGAGTACTTTGAAGTCTCCCCATGGAAGGCTTCACCCTCCCTAGGAAACAGAAAGGGAATGGGATGGAGGGGGTGGGAACAGGGAAGGACAGGAGGATGCAGGAACTGGGATTGACATGTAAAACAAGCTTGTTTCAAATTTAAATAAAAAAATAAAAAAACAAATTATCAGAGTAAATTATTATTATTGTTATTGTTATTATTATTATTATTACCAATTTCACAATGCCAGAAGTCAAACACCAAGCCTCACATACTCTACCACTGAGATACATGGTCTTTAAGAAGTGAAATAGAACATGCCTATCATGAAGATATATACATCTATGTGAATGTATATATCTACATTCTTACTTAGAACAAACTATTACACCCACAAACTAGATTCTCCTGCTAGTTTGCCTGATTTATCAATTTCAAACTCAAATTTCAGTGGTGGACTAGCATGCAGATAGGTATGAGCATAATTCATAATACTGAAGACTGGATAATACTCCATTTGCTGAGAACTGAGAAGCAAGCTAAAATTCTTAAGTTTGGGATGGAATTTCTGAGTGGCCAGTGTGTACAGTAAGCTCTGTTGACCTGAAATGGGTTTTGCTTTTAAGAACACATTCACAACGGTTTTACCGAAGCAAAATTTAAGCTGTAAAGTTGATTTCCTTAGCATCAAAGGCAAAATGAGCACAGTTAGATCAACTCACTTCCTCCACCTGGAGTTGTTAGTAATGGGTTGCTACCACAGGGATGGGTGTCTTCTGGAAGCAAGGGTGGTGTGCAAATCTTTTCCATTTTCCAGTAACCTATGGTAGTGCAAGATGAGGTTAAGGCATGGCAACATGTTCTGGTTAATACAAGCTTATGGAACCACATATTGTTAATTCATAAAACACCATAATCATTTTGAAACAAGAAGTTGACCAACCAGTTAGCCTCACAGTACATAACATGAATATGCCGGTGAAATTATAGAATTAAACTATTAAAGTAGAGCATAATGATAAGCATCTATAAAAATGAAAGCTATTCAATAAAGCATAAATTTAATGAATGTATGTGACATTAGGTCTCAGGATGTTGGTTCCCAGGTTCTTAGTCCCTTTACAAGGCCCCTCTTACCCTTTCGTTTGAGGTATTCTGCGATGAGTGCAGCTATATGGATGTAACACATAGCAGCCTATAACAAAACAGAAAACAGAGATTCCAAGTATGGATTTAACCCTTCATGAAACTGGTTTCCCAAGGGTAGTCAGTGTGCCCTCTCAGAATATGTCATGTAAACTGGCTTTTGGAGCCCACTGCCGATGGTGGGATGCCTTACTCAGCCTTGATATGGGGAGGGGCTTGGTCCTGCCTCAACTTGATATGCCGGACTTTGGTGACTCCTCAAGGAAGGCCTTACCCCCTCTGAGGAGTGGATAGGGGGGTGGGAAGTTAGGGAGGTGAGGGTGGGAGGAGGGTTAGTATGTAAAATGAAAAGTAAAAATTTTAAATAAAAGCTATACCATGTAGACTAACCCTTTTTGTGAAAGTGAAAATATCAATCAGGTGGACTCTTTCAAAGTACATCACCAAGGATTAAATGAATAGTTGAGAATATTTTTGTTCATTTTCTTGATATAGGTTTAACATTAGATGCATTTGCTATCCTAAGAAATTTTCCACAAAACAATCCTCCCCTCCTTTATTAGTAATCATAACACATTGCCATTTTAAAGCTCTCTCTCTCTCTCTCTCTCTCTCTCTCTCTATATATATATATATATATATATATACATATATATATATATGTATAATCTTTTCTCAAATCCATAGGCTCTAATATCTGAAGAAAAACTGAAAATATAAAAAATCAGGCTTCTCCTGCCTCTAATACAAGTTTCTCTTTAATTTCTGTTGCCTTTGAAATTATTGCATCATAGTTAGCACCTGGATATAGCATGTACGCTAATATAACAAGCAGATTCTCCTCAAAGGATTATACAGGTGAGATTTTATTTTTCTTACAGACACTTTGATCATTGCTGGATACATTAACTTGAGAAGAATTTTGAAGGCCCCAGAGCTTCAGAATTCTTCTGAGGTTTCATGAATCGATCTTGCCATTTTCAGATAAGTTAATGGGAACTGGAAATCTTCACCAAACTGGCCAAGCCAGGCTTCTGGTTTCTGTTCTAGAGTCCCTAATTAATAAATGAGTTTCAGGCTTTAGGTTTATCCTGAATCAACTTTTTTATTACCCATTCTTTTCTGAGAAAAGGCAGAACTTTCCTAGTGTACCCAGAAGCCTCTGAATGCTATGAAGTGCTGTGCATAAATCCATCCAGCATTACAACTGACATAGAAAAGTCAAGTATTGATTTACCTTTCCTGCACCAGATTCTCTTCTCCATGGCTGGTTCAGATAAACTTTGATGAACTTACCATAGCAGCAATCTTACCTGTTCCACTCCAATTTCAGGGTACAAGTTTGAAAACAAAGAATATTAATTCTGATACGATTAGTAATTTTTTTGTTACTTTTAACAACATTCTCTTTGGCATCAGGTTTTAGACACCTCTCTATTCCTGCATTGCATTTCAAGCAATTTATATTGCCACCTGTACATGTGGCCATTATTTGATGCCCTCTAATTAGAATCAGGTGTCATTGAGCCCTACATGAAAGTTACTGCACTTGATATATAGATGTATATTACATACATTTGTGGAAACTATGGCACTTTTTATACTTCATGCTGTACATAAAAAGCCAATTATTTGGATAGGGAGGGCAATGTTGAGGAATAATGAATAAGTCTTTGCTCATTACCTCAGACAGGTCTCCATTTCTTGCATGGATCTTGGCCATGCTTTCCAGCCAGGTCCTCCGTAGCTCAGGGGTACTTGCATAGGAGTTTGCTAGGCTATATTGTAGGTCCACTAGCATCTCAGGGTCCTTCTCATGCTCTTTCATCTGGGCTGTGGCCATCAAAACAGTCCTTATACGTTTAGTTAGATCTTTCACCTCTGCTGGGAAATTGCTGTTCTTTGGAAAAGAGAGAGCCCGGGTCATGATCTGTTTAGCATTCAATTATTAACTTCAACCTATACACTTTAAAAAATATTTTATTATTTTATGTGTATGGGTGGTTTGCTTGCATGTATGCTTGTGTATCATATGTTTGCCTGGTGACCTCAGAGGCCAGAAGTAGGCGATGCATCCCTTGGTTCTGGACTTATGGACAGTTGTGAGCTGCCATGTAGGCTCTGAGACTTGAACGCAGGTCCTTTGGAAGAGCAGTCAATGCTCTTAACCACTGAACAGGTTCTTGCATTTTATGTATTGTTCATAAATGTCTGCATCCTATACATTGCAATTGTGTTTATATTCAAACATTTGGCAATAAGAATTACAGTGAACTCTATTGTCTGATAGCTTGGCTTTCTAGCAATAGCTTCCTGACTGCCCTTGAGATTCTGTCCTCTCTGAGTCTAGTTCATGTCATTTGAACAAGTTTTTACTTCATTCCTATTGATGGAATATGGCACTAGACTGGTAAATCATATTCTTGATATATATGTAAATCAAAGATATTCCTTTTCTTGACTTGAATTGATAGTGTTTGAAAAAGTGTTTTCCCATTCCTAACACAAATGTCCTTATACTTTGAGAGATAAATCCATAGAGACAGCCATAAATTAGGCAAATAAAGAAAAGCTGATGCAATAAATATACAAAACAAGCAACAGAGGGAGGGGCTTTCCAATCAATCTCTTGATCTTTAGATTAAGCCACGTTTGAAGCTTTTTCTATCTCTAGCCTTCTGAAAGAGCTAAAAGAAAAGAGAAGGGACAATGAATCTGCTTATGATGATTATGAGTAAATAATGATGCTCCTGGCATACTTTGTTATATAACAAAGCACGGGTCTTAGAAATTCCACCTAAAACATCATGTACCGAGAGTGTGAGGTCTAATGATTATCAATTGACATAAGCAAACATATGATCCATCTAAGTCTTAATAAGCTAGGTACAGAATTCATAGCCATCCCACAATTTTGATGTCAAAAGAAATCTTCACCTCAGTTTATTTCTGATTCTTTAAAAACAAGGAAACATCTGACCGGAAACACCTCTTACTTTCATCTGTTTATCTCCGTTGGCAAAATTGTTGGTGATTGCAAGGGAATGTTGAAACCTCGATCCTCCAATCCCGGCATCAGCTATTAACTGGCTCACTGCTTTGATGAGCTGGAAGATAAAAGAAAAAAGGACCCTCCAGACCAGTGGTTCTCAACCTTCCTAATGCTGCGACCCTTTAATACAGTTGATCAGGTTGTGGTGGCCCCCAACTATATTTTCGTTACAATGTCATAAATGCAATTTTGCTACTGTTATGAGCCATAATGTAGATAGCTGATATGCAGGATATCAGGTTGTTTGGCCCCCAAAGAAGTTGCAACCCACAGGTTGGGGAAGAGTGTTCTAAAACAAAATGAAAATTTACATTTTGTGTTTTCCGGTAAGATGAGGGTATGCTTTCGTGGGTGCACATGTGTGTGTGGAGGCCAGAGGTCAGCTTTGAATTCGGATCCTCCATTGTGTTTTTGGAGGCAGGCTCTCTACACTAGCTGATTACTGAGGGACTTCCCGTCTCTTTCTCTTCAGTGGTGAGATTACATGCATAAGCCATTGCACCTGGCTTTTAAACATGTGTTTTAGGGATTGAACTCAGGTCCCCAGGCTTACTAAGCACCACAATCCACAGACAGAGCCCTCTCCCTAGCCTAGAAACAGCATTTTTAAGGAGATTAACTGGATAGATAAATATGTCATTAGTTTCTCCTAGAAGGTTCAATGAATGATACCTTTAAATATACATTTCTTCTGAAGGCCACATGATCTAGGGACCTCATTATAATTGTAAATCCCCACAAATTGTAAATTCCACAAGTTGTGGAATTTTGGGATGCCTTGAAGAAAGGCACAGTTGTCTTTGGAATTTGGTGAGATTTGGCCTCCTAGATTAACCATGACTCTAGAGCTGTTATTTCTGTGAGATTCTAGTGTGTGGGCTGAGGAAACAAAAGTTCAAGTGGAGATGTAAACGGAAATGTGGTAATATCTCCAGCCCTGCTGTCATACAAACCAGGACCAAGGGTATCCGGAGCCTTCAGGGTGGACCCTGGAAACTCAGACAGTTGTCCAGCTACCTGGGGCCAGGATGCTTCCACCAAAACCCGCCAGCCATTTTAACAGCGACATTAATGAAAACGGGCAGGACTAACTTGCAAGTGAGACCGGACAATGGACTTCTGCTTGTTAAATTCAAAGTTCTTCCTCATGAAGAAGTACAGAACTGCCGAGGCCTCCATCTGTGTCAACCGCGACCTGTGGTTACAGCATTTTAGGACTTCATAGCAGAATGATCCACAGAGGTCAGCCGGCCCTTGAAAAAATGCTGAGGGAAACTGGAGAGATGGAAGAAGGAGGGACTGAGGCATGGTCTTTCATGTTTCAAACTAAAATACTATTTAAAATAAGATTTCTGAATTTGTGGGAGACGACGGTATGTTTTTATTACTGAAGTCTTGAGTTTGGTAAGCAGCTCTTCTCTTGTAGTAATTAGTCTCTTGCATTAATATTCCATGTCTAATAACTGACCACCACGTTAGATCTTTGAGATGTTCCATAATTCACTTTACATTGCTATACCAGATGCTGTTTATAGTTCATAGTCATCTTCAAAGATGACTGTTGATGCTACCTTGGCATGGAAACTTTAACTTGATAATGCTTTTTTTTTTTTTTTTTTTTTTTTTATAAAACAACTTTCTATGTTAAAAACTCTGAGCAACAATATACCAGAAAGTATCAACCCTTTTGGTATATTACTCACTTGAAGACATCAAGTGACTAGTGTCTAGTGAAACCAAAACAGCACAAAACAAACCTTTTGCCCTGCACACTGAGAGATACAAAGATTAGTAAGTTCTTATGGTCATCCTTAGCTGAGATTTCTCTGGAGCATCCTTACCTTGCATACAAAGAGTCGCAAAGAAGCAAATACATGTTTCAGAGCTGTGGCTGACTGGTTGACTTGGAAAAACAGCATGTAAGTATCAAAGACCCTTTTCATGAGTGAGTTTTGACAGTCAGATTGTTGGAGCTGTCTCTGAAATTCAGAATAGATGTTATTAAGGCTTAGCCATGGAATAACTGCTTTCCTTCAGAAACATTTATTATGCACCTACCATGTGTTGAGCATAATCCCAAGTGCAAGAAGAAACTGATGAATGAGAAGACATGATTCAATCATGTTCTCAGGGAAGTTTACACAGCAGTGTCAAAACCAAACCAAACCAAATCAAACCAAACCAAACCAAACCAAACCAAACCAAACCAAACCAAACCAAACCAAACCAAAGGTAAGACAATAATTAGAGCAGGAAGATGTGATAGGAAGAGGTTAGGGGTAGATTATTTCACTTAAGAGGATCAGCAAAGATCCCTCCAATTGATGAACAGAGCTGAAGGAATATGCCTTGGATAGATCTGAGTGGACTGTGGTAGAATAAGAGTCTTGGGATGGAGGGAAGCTTGAGTTCAAGGCTAAGAAGAACAGAGTGGCTGGTGTATGGCTGGGATGCTGGGTCATGGGAGAGAGGATGTGGTGGCATTGGGAAAGTCTCTTAGCTGTGTGATATTCAATACATATGTTCATTGAGGTATACAGAGGTAAAATGGGGTTGTGTTTTCCGCCACCATGTTGGCATTTCACATGAAAGCAAGGTTTTCTTGGTGGAATGCAGCTAGAGGGAGAGGGAGAGGTTTTATTTAACAGATCCAACCTTAAACTGGTTCATTTGGTTGAGCTATGAATTTTTTTTATTATTAAGATACAATTGGTGTGAGAACTATGTATTCAAAAAGTATGATTGTATACATTTGACTTTGGTATACATCCAAGGTCAAGTTTATACAAAGTCAAATCATCACCACAGTGAAGAAATAAAAACATTCATCACTTCCTAAGGTTTTAGCATATGTGTTTTGAATCCTATATTCCTTTCTTATCTCTACATCTCCAATCAATCACTGGTGTGTTGTTTCTATCTGATGACACCAACAGCACAGTAGTCCTCTCTGGTTTTTCTTCTGAAGCTTCATGTGTGGTACAGCCTGTGTAAGGGATTTCTTCTTACTGTTGGGTAGTTGTTAAAACATCTATCTGTTAATGCACACTTTGGTTTTTTTCCACTGTTTTTAAAAAAAAGATTTAAAATAAAGCTGTTACACATATTTGCGTCTAAAACTTTATATGGTTAGGTGCTACTACTCAAGTGGTTGGTTACATGATAGATACATGATTAGCATTGAAAAATATTTTTGTTTTTATTTATGTATGTGTGTGCATGAGTAAATGTGTGTGTAAATGCATGCTTACATTTGTGCATGTCTGTGTGTGTGTATGTTTGTGTGTGCTATATGTCTGAAAGTGTATGTATATATGTAAAAAAAGTGTTTGTATGTATGTATGTATGTATGTATGTATGTATGCATGCATGTGAATTACCTGGAACTGGTATTATGTGCTATTGTAAGTTTCAGTGTGGGTGTTAGGAAGTGAACTTGATTCTCAATGACTAATCTATCTCTTTAGCTCCATAATTAGTGCTTAAAGAAACCACCATAATGTTTTCCAAATTATCTTTTCCCACAAAGTGTGAAGATTAAGCAAGCATTAATCAATTTGTGACCACATCTGAGGATCTCATTCTAACATGATTCCCACTAATGTGTAAGCTGACTTAAGTCAGGCTAACTGATTTCACATATCATCTTTAAAATATTCTTGACTTTGAATGGTTTTTCCTCCCTCCCAAGTCATTATTTTGCAGAAAACACTGTGCTCATATTCACCTGGTGGACTTGAGTGAAGAGAGACAGCAGGTCTAGAATAGTGAGGCAAACCTCTGTGGCTATATTGGCCTCTGTGTCTACATGGTGGACAATGTCTATTTCATTGGAATTGCCTACAAAATACAAAATAAAACAGTGCATAAACATGTAAGCCAATTCTCTGCTTAGTAGAATACTTCCTTCTATTACAGTGTTTACTGGTATTTTGATGAATAATTTATAAAAATCAAAGTGATTTTGACCATTTTCATTTATTTCCTCAATTAAAAAAAAAACTAGAAAAAGTCTTAGACCCGAATGTTCTTTGGATACATCAGCTGTAGGTTTTCCATTATTTTTAAAATTCTTTTCCTTTAATCCAGCCATCAGTACACTCATATTTCTTCTGTAATCAGTCTGCTTAAAGTTCCCGCTTTTGGGCAGTTGAACTCAGTGGATAGTCTATACAAGCAGCCTTCTCAGAAAGGCACATAGTATATTTAGAGATTAAAGCAATAAAGATTTTAAACAAGTAATCATGGGCCACAGGCTCATAATCTCCATGCTTCACAAGACCAGGTTCTATTTTTATATTATTGTCAAGCTGGACTGGGTGTATCTCTGGAGTCATGACCTCATGGTTACTGCTTTTGTGACCCAGACATTTTTGTCCTCTTCCACTAGAGTCAACCGTAATAACTTGGTGGAGAAAGAGCCCTGTAAGCCTCCTAACACCTAACATACCCAGACAGGCTACCCTTAGCCCATTGTACTGAGTTTTTCCTTTCTTCCCTGTGAGGGCATTGCTTTCTATTGGTTTGTTGGTTTCTTTGATTATTAAGCAACTCCCTGGTGAGTCTTCTATTATTTCCAGGTCTAGGCAGACTTCAGAAGAGTGGCTCCACTGGTATGACAACAGTTCCCTCATCTCACACGTGATGCACTTCCTGTCTACATGCATGCTGAGAGAACAACTGGTATCCATCTTGCTCTCGTTGCCTCTGGTCTACTTACTGTTCATGCTGTTGTCCAACATCTGTAGAAGTTTGGGGTTGGAAAGGGCATTTTTGCCTCGAATTATAGGTAAAGTTTGAGATCTGTGCTGTTTATGTCCTTCGTGACCGGAAGTGGTATGCATCCTGGAACAGAGATGAGAAATGACACTATCGACCACTGCTGTAATCAATATTCATTCAAAGAGCGTGCATTGAGACAAATATAGAAAACATCTGCAAAGAAGCTTTTTACTGGTAATATCAACCATAAGCAACACAATGAAAGAGACTTTTAAATCCATTTGAAGGAATTCATTTAAGCACTAATAATAGTTGGAAAGACATATAATGTAACAATGCTGCAGTGGATGTCTTTTTTTAAGTATAGTTTGATTTTCTTCTTATTAACAAGAAGCTTGTTGTATAAAATCAGTCATCTAAAATTCTTGTCTCATCTTGTCACTAACTTCATTGTATGCTCAGACAACGATAAGGTTTTACAACTTTTAGGTAGACAGGACCTCAATCTGTTATCGGCCTCATCCATTGCTTTTAAACAAATAAAGTGATGTCCATTTTGTAGGTGAAGAGGTAGCTACAGATGTTTTAACCTCACCAAAACAAACAAATGACAAAAAACAAACAAACAAACCTAAAAAACAAAAACTAAGACTCTCAAAATAAAACCATTTGTAACTCATTATTACTTCATGGATTTACAAGAATTTGAAAATGCTGAATTAACTACTGGCTAGGCAGGAAGGGAATTAAAAATATACGCAGACATGCCTCCCACAACCCTTTTCTTTCTTTTTATTAGAGGCAAAGTACAAAATCTGGGTTGAAATAACTGAAGTAACCCATTTCTCTTGTCTGGTTTCGCATATGGAAATTCCCACGCATTATGATTTATTTGGGCCATGCCCCTTGTGGTGCTGATGTGGGGTCAGTGTCAGGAAAACAGCATTTGAGGGTCTTCCAGTTGCTCATCTGAGATGGCAATGACAACAAGGGAGGGGAGGGGAGCTTTAATGTGTCTTTCAGTGCTCTGTAGCTAGTCCACCCAGAGAAACTAGCTATTGTGTTTGTGGAATTAGGAATGCTTCCTGATTGTCACACTGTGCAAGGCGTAGCCAGGTGCTGGGAGGTTGGCTGTCATGTAAATTACCCATAAACAACACCTTTGCGAAGAAGGCAGTCAGTGAGAGATGCCTTTAAATATCAAACCTCAGAAGGAACTCTGGTGTTTGTCCTTGTGTTCCAGAATTCAAGGCTGTTTGAACCTGCTGAGCCAAAGTATCAGCATGGGCTGAAACCTGGGAGAGGCTACTTCCTGCTTGCTGTGACTGACCTAGGACAACTGAATCCTGCCTGCATCTACAGGGAGTAACAAGTTCTGGGGTGTACGGCTGGGATCTGAATTTTTCTCCCAGGTTTTGAGCCTATTGCAATCTGGAAGCTGGGGGGAGGGGGCTGTAGGAGATGAGGGGATGAAGGGTGGGGAGGGGGACTGGGACCCTGGCTTACAGGAGATGAGGGCTAGTGGGGCAGGGTTTGTCCATCTGATGGGGAGGAGCCTGAAGACTACTTCATAATATATGCTTGACTGTGGTGACTTTAGGTGGGCTGTAATTGCTATGAAACATGTGAAGCGTTTCTTCATTGTCTTCTCTTGTGTTACAGTTTGCAAAGTGAACTCACAATCACATCTTTTAAGTTTACTTTCCCACTGAAGGCCAATTTCCACAGGTCCCCATGGATGGGAGCAAAATTCATTTTGTTGTTTATTGACTATATACATTTCCCATTTCTTCCTAAAGCTCTTTTCTAAAATACCTACATCACATATTCCTATGATACACCTGGGAAGAATAAACCAAACTCAGGGAAGTTTGGGGAAACAATTTTTATTGGTTAGACCCATAGGATCTTCTTGGAGATGGAATTTCAGGGCAAGCGATTCTGAGTGGCAAGTTAATGAGGGAGTGAGAGGGCTTTGCAAGACTGAAGATCATGCAGTAACTAGGTACGCTAATGGGACTTGTGAGGTCACCCATGCTTCCTCTTGGCCTCCGACCCTTTAAAAAGCAATGCGAGCTTCAAGAACACTAAGGAAATCCTATAATTACTCAACAGAATTGGGAGTCATGATCCCAGAGTTTCTTTTTTCCCCACACTGCTAAGAACTAAGGGAGCATTTTATTGGAGTCTTGTGCACCTTTTGGTTTTAGCTAAATTGCAATGCCTGTTATTGCTTTTCCAATCAAGGTGTGCTTTAACGGTGCCTAAACAAAGCATAGCCCTTAGTTTTTGTTTTTAAAACAGTGAGGCAGCTGGAGAAGTACCTAAGAGGTTTCTTCAGATGAACATATAGGGCTGATCAACTGTTTGTTTTGATGTATGTGCATATATAAGTGTATCTGTCCTGATGCATACATGTTCACATATAAACATCACATACATGATTTTCAATACCAAGCAAAGGTGATATTACCATTGTGACAAGAGACCCGAGGTCTGGCAGGAAGGATTGGATCCTTTCAGAGTTCCATTGTTCTGGGTAGACTGCACAAACTTAAATGCCGCAGCGATTTTTCTGGAAGGAACACACATTTAAATCATAGCTCTCTGTGTTCATAATTTACATGTGAAAACAGGATGACAAGAGACTGGCAATTACCGGACAAGGCAACATTTCACATTCTCTGAATTAATGAAAAGAAAGGGGATGGGAGATAGCTCAGTTGGCTCAGTGCTTGCTGTGAAAGAAAGCATGGGCCCTGCTTTCCGAATTTCAGCACCTATGTAATGCTTGGGAAGCATGGAGGCCTATCTGTAATCGAAGTCCCAAGATGCAGAGACTGGGGTCCCACAGGCCAGATAGCTAGTTACAGTAACCATATTGGTAAACAATGGCTTCAAGTGAAGGGACCTTGATTCAGTATTATTGGTGGAGAGTGATTGAGGAAGACAGCTGATGTCAACCCCTGGTTGCATCCAAACACATGAAAACACATACAGCCAAATACCACATGCATAAGCAAAATAAAAATAAAACAAACATCTCAGTTTCTTCTGGGAAGAGGAAATTAGAGGTTTTGAATGCTCTTATCTTTGTGACAAATGATATTAGCATGGAGTAATTTTAGACTAATTTTGTTTTTAGCTTATTGGAAGCCTGTTCTTAAATAGATGTGTTTCACACATATAAATCTATATCATGTATGTATGTATGTGTCTATTTATCTATGTATCTATTATATCCATCTGTGTATCTAGCTATGTATCTCTGTATCCACCCATCCATCTTTCCATCATATCCATTTATCTATGTATCTATATATCTATCCATCAATCTATCAATCCATCCATCTGTCTGTCTGTCTGTCTGTCTAATCTATATAATGAAATCTCTCTCTCTCTCTCTCTCTCTCTCTCTCTCTCTCTCTCTCTCTCTCTCTCTCTCTCTCCTCTCTGTGTGTGTGCATGCACTTATGCCTGGTGTTCTTTTGGAGGTCAGAGGACAACCTCAGTTTTTAATTCTCACCTTCCATCTTATTTGAGACAGAGTTTCTGGTTTACCTCAGTGTATGCTAGACTATCTGGCCTGTATCTTTCAGCAAGAAGGGAATTCTCACAGGAGCTCTGTGATTATAGACCCTTGCTCTGTGTCTGCTTATGTGAGTTCTGGGGATCAAAGTTTAGGTCCTTATTCTTGCATGGCAAGTACTTCACTTATTGAGCCATATTTAAAGACTGTATTAGTCTATTGGAATTTAAAACAATTACCTTATTATATTGCGCTTTCCCAGGTATCTAAAATTTTGAAGACAAACACTAGAAAAGGGGAAAAAGTCACATTCTAGTTACTTACATTCTTTAACTTATACACAGCAATTTATCTAAATATATGGAAAGAAAAATAGTAAATTTTTGTTACATATTACGTATACTATTGTTGATATTTATTTACGATAGGGCTTCTTTGAATGAAGAGTGGTATAGTATGCTATTTTGAAAGTTCCAGAAAATAAGTTATTGGATCAAGCATAAACTTACTCCAAGATGCTGAAGAAGTCTGACACCTCTGGACTGGGAGCTCTCTGCCAGTAGGCAATCAGAGTCTCTAGAAAGAAACAACGTGGCGTGAGGCTCTTAGAAACGAGGCTTTCTTTCTTTTTCGCCTGTAGATTGACTTGAAGTATTCCTGCTTACCAACTGAAATGGTCTTCATAATATGAAGAAAGCACATAAGAAGACTCCTGGTTTCTGCTTGATCTAATTTGTCAAATCGCAGAGTTGATCCAATCAAAGATAAGGGCCTTGGGATCTGGAAATCAAAAGACCAGCAAACATGAATGAGGCTGAAAGCTTCCTGGCTTCCAATTACGGTACTGGATATGTGTGGTGGGGCAGGAAGCTGCACCTTTTCACAGTTGTCTGTCTTCTCACTGCTCTTTTCTGTGGTGCTTGGGTTGGAGTCGAGGCTCGCTAAGGATGCTCTGGAATCTGCATGGTTCACTGTAGAAATAGCTATTGATGAAAATGCTGTAAACACAAGCCACAGCACACATATGGTGATGAGATGTATGAGCACAAACAAGAACTAAAATGATGAAACAGAGTTGCTCATTGTTGAGGTGGATACAGCATTGTGAAATAGTATCTGGGATTGACATGGAAGCCATACAACATTTAATAGTGGCCATGATGGATTTAGAAAAATTTAAACCATTTTAAGTGGATATAGACTTTGTTCTTTTGATATCTTAAAATGCTTTTTAAAAGTAGACAAAGAGAACTCTTACTTTAACAGAAGATGATTCAGGAGAAGGAGTATTTAACTTAAGAGTTTATGAGAAATAAAAATGACATTTCCAAAATAGTACTTAATATACTCTTTGAGGCTGAAGAGCTATTGTATTTTAACAGGCTGTAAATAACAAAAAGCTAAAGACTGTTTGCAGAATGAAGTAATGTGTTAACATCTGAGCAGACAGCACTTTAAGCCAAATAGAAGTGGAAGTCACTGGATGACATTCAAAGAAATATGCGTCTCAGTTAGAAGGCCTGGGCAGCCTAAGGGACCTCTGACAGTGGAACCAGGGTGTGTCCCTGGTGCACAAAAGGACTTGGGGAGCACATTTCCCATGGTGGGATTCTCCCTTTGCCTAGAGGCAGGAGGGAGGGACTAGTCCCTACTCCAAATGACTTGACAGATTTTGTTGATCCCTCCTTGAAGGCATCATCCTCCCTGTGGAGTGGGGGGCAGAATGGGATGGGAGGGTGGTGGGCGGCATGAGAGGGAGGGAGGAAGACAAAAAAAGGAGAGAGGGAGGGAGAGGGAGCTGGGATCGATATGTAAAATAAGAAAAATAAAGAAGTATGTTAAAGACTCTCGTTATATAATGAGGTGTACTTTGCCAGGTATATTATGCATATGAATTATGGATAGAAAGCACCATGATGTATAATGTAAACATCAATGAGTGTTGAACATGAGTGTTCTCAGCAGGCCTCGAGTACCTGCTATGGAATTTAAGACATCTTTGGAAAATGATGTGTCCACAGAAGTTGCGTGTTTCATGGACGTCTGGGTTTGGAAACCTCCATTAGTGCTTAGGTCATCTCTTGATCCCTGCATTCAAAGTGGAGAAGAAGACATGAATGAGAATTAAGATGTTTCAGAATGGTAGGTCCACATGCCTTTCACATCCCTCTCAATTAGATACTCAGTGTGACACTGAGTGTGACACATATTCTAGCAAAGATGTCCCTCTGAAGTTGGCAGTGAAAATGAACAGTCAAAAGCATAGTCTTGCTCATAATTTGCTTTTCTTACACAGTGTTTTAAAGTTTTTATTCTTTTACTACTTCCTCCTTTGCACTAAGTCCTTATCACACTTTTATGTCTTTTGTTTTGCTTGTGTTTCTGCTTTGGGATTCACTGGGTTCGACAGGCTACTGGGGTAGACATGGGCTAGCCTCTGGAGCTCAACAATGGCTATGTTGTTGAAGACAGTGAACACCTTTTCTCTAGCAGCCCTCCACTGTCATTAGCTCCCCATGGTGGGTGAGGTCCCATGCTCCCCCTCTCCATGTATTACTGAGTATTTACTGGCTCAGTCTTATGCAGGCTCTGCACAGGCAATCACAGCTGTTGTGAGTTGCTGAGTGTAAAAGCCATGTCATATGACAGCATTTCACAGCCTTCCTCCCTAACGGTTGGCTCTTACATTCTCCCCCCTCTTCTTGGAATTTTAAAAGTGATGTAGCAGAGCTAATTACTGAATAGTAACTGAAATAATTACTGGTATAGTCATGTATTAAGTTATAGATGTAATTATCAATATATGAATATTACTATCACTAGAAACTAGATTTGAAATTTCTACGTTCCAAGCATTGTGGTAAATGTTTTCTGTTACACAAATTGATGTTAAGGCTCTTGTTGTGTTAGGCACTTGATTCCTGTTTTCATGTTTGTTTTACAGTCATGAAAACAGAGGCCTAGAGAGTTTAGATACCTTTCTGAAGGGTGTAAACATGTTACATGATGCGGATGAGATTTGATCAAAGTTCCTCAAACAAAAACATTTCTAAAGGCACGACCCCAACTTTTAGTAGGTCCTATCTTGGATTGTGACTTACTTGGGCCACCTTACTTTTGTGAGGCAAGGTCTCTTAGCGAACCTGGAACTTAAATGTTTGGCTAGAGTGCTAGGCCAAGGAGTCCTAGGGAATTTCCCGCCTCTACAGTGCTGAGATTATTGATCCATGCCACAGCGTTCAGCCTTTTATGCAGGGGATCAAAGTCAGGTCCTCTTGTTTGCATGCAAGCATTTTACCAATTGAACTGTCTCTGAGCCCTTTAAAAAGACTGCTATGCTCTGACCATAATGGCTGAGTAGGAATGTATAATGGGCTACACTGGAACTTTGACTAGGTAAGGCACTTAACTTATGTGGGAAAGAGATGGTGGGAAGTAGGAGACGAATGATGTGCATTGAATGAAAATCAGGCTATGAAGACATTATACAAGCTGCAGAAACAATGAAGACTTGGATAGTGATGCAGAGGATAAATAAAGGGAATGAAAACAGGCCTGAAGAGAGGGGTGGGCCAGATAGATGCTTCAAGCAGCCATTAGGGATCAATGGTACTTGTGTGAATAATTGTTGGATTGTGTGGTTTAACCCCTAGCCTGCTTACATGTAGGGCGTAAATACAAATAAGAGGATTTCCTTAAAAGACAGAAATTTGGAGAGACGTGCAAACATACCTGATTGGATGTATTCACTGTGAAAGGGTACAGGTCCTTCAGGTAAATTCTTGGCATATTGTCCAGCAGCATGCCATACAAAGGCATGTACAGACTTGCTATCTGTGCCTGCTTCCTCTAGGTGAGGGCAGACAAGAGAAATGACTCACATGAAAATCAATAGACTCCAGGGTTTTATATTCATTTAATGCAGCGAGCCATTAAACGGTGTTTGGGGGAGAGAGAAAGAAAGGCCACTTACGGGTTCTCTGTATCGATCATCAAAAGAATGCTTAGCCATTAGATTTTTTAGGACAGCTAAAGCTAAGTGCCTGATATCTTGGTCCTCCTGCAGGGCAAAGCCGACTTCCCGGAGCAGAATCCCGATTAAGAAGTGTTTGCGGCAAAATTCATTTGTGACGGAGTATTCAGGCATATCTTTGGTAGGGGGAGACAATGTTATTGAAAACAGAATAACCACTTTACAATTACAAAAGGCAACTTGGACTGTTACTAAAAACCCTGCCCTCAAGCAGGAGGGAGTCCCTAGTACAGCCTTGCTACAGAGATGTGGCCTGTTGTGGCCTTGGGAGTATCTAGGCATATAGTAAAAACGTTTGCATACATGAGCACAGGCTCAAATACTAACATCATGTCAATAGCTACAGCCTATCAAATGGCCAGCTCACATAACTGCAGGGGCTAAAATAAAAACATGCTTTGTGTCTGTAGGAACGGAGAGAGAGTCTAGGAAAAGAGGGCTACACTGAGCTAGACCTTAGAGCTTGCTAATGGTCTGGAGTTGCTGTGGGAGTCTATGGAGGTGCTGAAGATGGGGGGGGGTGTTGGGAGAATGGTAATCTTCACTTTCACTGGCACAGAGTTCTGAAATACAGACAGGTATCGGAGAGCGGACACGTGTGAGGGGTTAGGAAATACATGGTTTAAAGAGGAGGCGTGGGGACTGACGTTTGAGATATCGGAGGTAGATGGTAGAGAAACCCAAGTGTAAATTCTGTATCCAGCACTTAACTCTGCCTGTAACCCTAATTCCAGAGGATCCAATGCTCTCTTTTTGCCTCTGTAGACACCAGACACCCAGGCGGTAAACACACACACACACACACACACACACACACACACACACACACACAAGCAAATAGTCTTAGCACTTAAAAATATCCATCTTAAAAATGATGAAACATAAATAACCTATACAAGTTAATGGCAAATAGGAAAAACAATATCCTGGACTTAAACAATCAGTCTCAAAAGTGGTAAGGAACTTGAAGCAAGCAGTTTTCTAAGGAGGACCTTAAGGTTCCCAGCAAGAGGGCGAAAAAAGCGTTTAGTGCTACTGATAACCAGGAAAGTACAAATCATAGTCATGTTGAACTGCTAGCTCACTCTTGTCACAGTGGCTGCTATCTGGCATCACATGATAATGATTGATAGGAACAGAGTGGAGGAGCAGGAACCCAATACACTGTCCAATTGGGCTTGGACATTGGTACAGCCAATGTGGAAAACAGAAAGGGGATTGATTCTTCAGCTAAGGGAAGACATAACCACTGCTTCATTTAGTAACACAGCTTGGATATATATCCAAAGGAACTGAAATCAGAACACTTCTTCTTTTTTTTTTTTTTTTAAAGCAATACATAAAAACCATAAAATTTCTTCAAGTGAATGAGGCAGCATGTAATGTTTATATATGTATACACACAGTGTTGCATAATGTTTAAATCAGCTAAACATATCTACCTCCAAAATATTTGTTATTCTTCTGTCACAAGAACATTTAATTTCCTTTCTTCTTGCTGTTTTGAAATACATAAAATATTATCGTTACCCACAGTTCCTCTACTGTGTGATAGCAACCAGAACTTCTAGCTTCTACTGAACTGGAACGTGCCCTGTTTTGATTAGCCTTTCTCCTTACCTGCCCTACATACTTCTGGAGCCTCTCAGAACCACCACTGTTTTTAGAATCACATATAAGTGAGATCAAGTGTCACTGGTCCTTATTTCTGGTTCGCTTAACTCAGCAGAATGAGATCAAGTTCTATCCATTATGCCACAAATGACAAGGTCTCATTTTCAATGGGGAAACAGGAATCCACCTTATAAGATACATGTTGTTTATAAGCAGTTAGAGCCCTAGGCTGTTTCCATTTTCTGCTTCCCATGAATACTGCTTCAGTAACCATGGAAGTTCTGCCTTCTCCAGAACAGGGCAATCATACCTTTGCTTATTTACTTAGTGGTGGAATTGCTGGATCATATAGTAGCTCTGTATTTATTTACCAATCTTGTATTTACCTCAAAACTGTTTTCACTTATGGCTTTACTAATTTACACCCCCACCAAAAGTGTACAAGAGTTCTATTTTCTCCACACATCTTGTCAGCATCTGCCATTTTAGATTTTTTTGATAAAATCAGTATCTTAAGGAAACATCTGCCACCCCGTGTTTGCTGTGATTCTATCAGAGATATGAAAGCAGGGAGGGGAATGTTTTGCTTTTTGCAAATAGTGGAGGAAACTGTGGGAAGTGAAAAGGAAAATACAGATACTGCAGGATCTCATCTGTGGATGCTAAAAAGTTGAGTTCATGAAAATGGTTTTGAGGGGTTGGGGGGAGGGATGAGAGAAAGGAGGCATTTTGCTTTCAGGGTAGAAATTCTCAGTGACAAAATGATGCATTATTAGACAAAGTATGAAGCATGGAAATATAATTAGTAGTAAATATGTTGTCCAAGTAATATAGACCAAATTGTAAGGAACAAATATACATATCTGGGAACTTTGTTTATTGTACACATGAGGAAGATCCCAGATAACTTGGAAAATTAAAACTTTGCAATGCTTAGAGAATAAAATATAAAAGAATTAAAGGCAAGGTATCAATTCTGTGTGACAAAAGAAAAGTTCTGGTAATTGTTGGATAGGTTTGGATATGTTGGTTATAAGTTAATACATAAGAGTTTATAGAGTCTTCGACTGTCAGCATGAAAATATGACTATGGTTCTTATGCAGGAAATATGAAATATGATTATTTACCTGAGGCATGTAACTCTTGAATGGATTCTGAAGGGGTCAGAGGATCTAGATGTAATATGAACAGAGAGTAACTTCAGACACATCCATACTCAGATACATGTAAACATCCATTAACTTGTTTAACTTACAGTAGACATTGAAAACATTTCAGGTTTGTTGATATTATATCACCATTTCTCAAGAAAAGTTAGGTTGTGTGTCCCTTCCTCAAATAATTTTATGAACAAGATTGTTTTAATTCATAACCTTGTATTTGAGAGTCAGATTTTTGTACCAAAAAATATGCCCACTATGGAAAATACAACAGATTATCAGGACTTTTTCTGTTTTGATGACTGAGAATGAATTAATTAGAATTTAAATGACCAAACAAAGGTTTGATCCCCTCCTGAATATCTTAGCCAACTTATCTTGACAAGAATAACTTGGCATTCACTTAAAAAATTCTCCTCCTCTTCTTCCTTCTTTTTTCTCCTCTTTTATTCCCCCAACCCTTAATATTTACTTATCTTTTTTGAGTGCTGAGGATCAAACCTCAGACTTCACACATTCTAGGCAAGGACTGACTCTACTACTGAACTACATTTAAAGTCCAAATGAAGGAACAACCCAAACAGACAAAACAAAACAAAACAAAAAAACCTAAAGTCCAAAATTGTTATTGTCTGACTTACAATTTCTACTTTTTCTTTCTACTGTGGAATGTACACAATATACTAGAAAAAGGATGGTATAATGTTTAAAGATTATATTTAAAATTAGAATAGCAACATATTTCTTGGCTTGTGGCTGTAACTTTCTTTCTGTAGTGTCAGTGCAAGCTGCCATTGGTATGAGGAGGCTCTTTGCCTTCTTATTTTCTGATTTCTTGACCATTAACACTGCAGTGTGAAAAGTAACAGCTTGGTAGCAAGATACTTCAAGCCCATTTCTGATGTTTACTTTCTCTTGTTATTTTTCCCTTTATAGGAACATACACATGCACATATAAAGGTTTTAAATTTACAAAATAAGCACCTTAGGTATAGACTTTAAATATAATAATGTATATTAAATTTAGTAAATGTTCTCCATTCTTACATCTTTGTCCAATCGTTTTCTCTCTCCTGATGGGAGATGTTATTCTGTAAATATGTTTCTCATACTGGTTAATTAATAAAGCCCTGTTGGCCAATAGGAAACTAGATAGGTGGGGCTAGGAGACTAGAAGGAGGAAAGAGGAAGTAGTTAGGAGGAGTCAGCATGTAGACCTGAGAGGAAGGAAGACACTGGCTGCGGCTCCCCGATAAGATGACCACGTGGAAATACTTAGATAAGTAGAAATGGGTTAATAATTAAGACAGAGTTAGCCCATAAATAATAATGGTAACTGGTCAACAGGATTGTATCAAATACAGAGTCTCAGAGTGTTATTTGGGGCCAGCACAGCTGTGGGCCCAGACCGGTGGCAGGCAGGCTGGCGGAAAACATGCACGCTACACTCTCCCTTCCTTCTCCCTACTTTTCCTCCCTTCTCTTCCCTCCCTTCCTCCCTCCCTCCCTCTTTTCTTTCTTTCCTCCTGTCCAACTTTCTTTTGCACAACTCATTCTAACACAATTATGCATGTTAATTAGTAATATCCACTGCAATTATTCTCACATCCTTTCTCTCCCTGTCTTTAGATATCAAAAATCACAGAAACCTGTCTTTTGGAGCTAGTTAACCTGCAAGTCCCACCTGCCTAAAGACAAGGTAACTTACTGGATTCTGGGAGTTTTAGTTCTTGAAAATGACAACAAAACCTTATGGGAAAGTATGGAGGCTTATGGGTTTTGTACATATAAGCCCTGACAAGATGTTTCTCAGGACCACTCAACTGGAAAGTTTTCAGGAGTGGTCCTGAACAAATTCCATCTTGGTCAATATATAATATTTTAATTAAAATAGTTTGTTTTAATCTGGTCAAAATGGAAGAACTGGTTTTTCTCCAGTGGACTTCCGTAGCAACAGTTACAATTTTTTGATTTATAATAGCAAGGTTTAAAGTTCTATTGGCTTCTTCTTTTATGAAAAGGGGAGGAGAAACACAGAGTTGTAGTAATGGACCACATGGGGCAACTTCTTTTGAATCTATCAGATTTATTAGGCTTTCATATCTAAGTTATATCTTTAGACAGAATGATTAAGGAAACTGGAGAACAGAGGTAGAACAAATTACCAGCCATGGAAGGAGTTAGGAAGACACCGGGACTTGTTACCTGGAATGTTCGCTGATCTTATGGGTAGGCACAGAGGAATGAAGTGTTCATGTTGACAAACTTCTTGAAGAAAATCAAACTTATATTGGCATAAAGTCTAGAAGAAGGCAAACAGAACGACTATTGTTTGCATATCAAGAATGTTCATAAAAATAGGAAAAAAAAAAGGCACATGCTTCAATCTGACCCTTACATAGTAGAAACAGCTAATTTTGTATGACTACCAAGTAGTTCTTATGTTTAAAGGCATCTGCTCTATCAGAAGTGCTTCTTGTAGTCACACTCCTGATCTTTGTACACTGGTCAAGGCCACCTAAGGAAAGGAGACTAGCTATAATCCACGTTCAGTTTCTATGAGAGAAAGCCCCAAGTCATGCTTTTAGCTTATTTCATAATGGGTTTATTGTGTATTCAGTCCTGTTGCAACGTGTGAATGGAGTTCTTCCAAACATCTGACTCCAATCACAACAGACTGATCATGAGGAGGTGATGTCCACAATCAAGGTAGACATTAGTACCCGAGTCACCTTCACACACCACTAGTTCTTAGCATCATTTAGTTCCTCCTTTCCTTGCCTTTGTAAAAAAGCATGTCTTTCCCATAACATCTGGGTTTGGACAGTGAACCACAGAGTTTAGACTTGGCCTAAGATAACTATATTTCATATGTTTTAAGACAATCACATCAGTAGAAATGATTAGCATAGTCATAAGAGAGTTATATCCTCTCTCATATATGACAGGCAATCATTCTTTAAGAGCAAGTTAGATTGTCACTACTATGTTCACTACTATCAGTTCACAAAATATGAAAACACCCTTTTACCTCACATTAGAGTTCTATTTCCTGGCAATGGCATTCAATAATGGAGAAAATTGCCATTTCAAACATGAACAGTATTTGATGTGCTCTTTTGTACATGCGCAAGTGTATAATTAAATTATACATACATTAATTATTTTTCACTGAAAATATGTCACTTCAGAAAAGTATGTAGGTCTGGTACAATTATACTCAAATGGACATTATTTATATTTCATTCATGATAGGAACACAATTGAATATTCCTTAAAGAAATAAAGAGCCTTTGAGATAGAGCTAGTCCTAAACTACAGTTTATACATACAAGTGCATCTACAAAAAACCCACAAAAATCTCAGATAAATAACAGTGTGTATCTCAAGGTCTCAGAGCATGGCAAACATCAAAGGAATAGATAACAAACGTGACAAAGGTCCAGGGAAGAAACTAATGAACTAGAGACTAAAGGAATAATACAAAGAATCAAAGAGTTAGTTCTTTGAAAAGATAAATATGGCCAACACACCTTTATCCAAACTACCTAAAGAAGACATGAATTAATAAAATTCGAGATAAAATCAGGATTGTCCAAAAGCACATACATACAAAGACCCTAACGCAATACAAAGTACAATGAATGTAATATGTATGTACCTACAAAGTACAAAAATGTGCTTTGAAACCCAGTACAATGACATCCAGAAGATTGTTAGGGAATACTTTGAAAGTATAACCCTGGGGACATCCTCTAAAATAAACAAGTAAGTTAACAATAATACATTATTAAATAAAGTTAAATCAAGAGAATATAAACAACCTAAACATCCATAACAATCAAAGAGACTAAAATAGTCATAGGAAGCCTGCCAACAAAGGAAAGTCCTAAACTAGATAGTATAGATCTTGTTTTATGACTCACTAGGCCAGTGTGTCAGGTAGATACACACATAGATCACCTTAGTTAGTTACCATGCTAGATTTGGCAAATGATTGCTTCCATCCCTGGTTGGTCCTTACCTTAAACTCACCAGAGGAAAACATGCTGATGTAATTGTTCACCATCTTAAACACGAATCCCCGGTCCATAAATGTAAAGCAGCGCTAAGAAGATAAAATTCCAAAGTCAAATCGCTTTACTGGAGGGATTTTAGAAAAGATGATTATATAATGAATCATAGTATTATTTAACTAAGTGTGCCATGTGTTTGAAAAAAAATCTATAAGGAATGTCAGAACACCCATCTGCACATAGCAACTAAAATGGCATAGATAATTTAAATGCATGAAAATTCCAAATCTGTACCTATTGGCTCTTTAAACTATTGCTTGGAGTGAGCTAGTAAACTATCTTGCAGTGAGCTAGTTTAGACTTCCCCTTTCATATAGAAAGCTGTCTGCTTTTTAATTACTTGTTTACATTTTATTATTGCTTTTAGTGAAAAGGGCCAGTAGTCTTTTCATTCTTATTGGCTTCCTTCAACAGGAGCCTGCTCTCTGTTTCATCCAGGGAAGCATACATTTAAAGAAGAAAGAGAGAAAATCCTGCCATTTCTATCAGGGAGCTGTTTGTGTCGTGTTGTCGGATTCTCTTAATCTAGCTAGGAAGGTCTTGGATCAAATTTATAATGGGCACATTGATGATTATGGAATATGTCCTTCATTCAGTATTTTGCAAAGCTCCTGCTTCTGTCAGTTCCTTTTTGACTCTGGACCCTGGTCTTTTAGCTTGGTATTAGGAACTGGCTTATGATGACCAGTAAGAATGATTTTGGGGGAGCATTCATTTGTTCCCCAAGTACAGGTTATCTAACCTAATAGATTGTGTAAGAATGATTGTGGGGGAGCATTCATTTGTTCCCCAAGTACAGGTTATCTAACCTAATAGATTGTGTTTAGCCACTCCTTTTTATTGTTCAGAATATTTTAAAGCACATTAAGATCTGAGGTCCATCTCATCGTATATTAGGTATTCTCAGAAACTAGTTGAAAAAAAACAAGGGTCAGTGACATAAGAGACAACAAGACATGGACATTGAAGAGGAAAAGCAGCATTTGCCCTGACATTACGGAACAAAAGAAGAGCACTTGAATGTCAGGAAGAGTTGTGACCCTCAAGAGAATGAAGTCACAATGTAACTCTTTTCAACATCTCCTCTTGCTGTTATTTAGATTATTTAGAAGCAACATGACCACAACACTTGCATGCACATTTTTAGCTGACCTTCATTTTTCTTTAATGAGCCTCCAGATTGGAATGAGTATTGAAACATATTTCAAGACAAGAAATGTGGAAATAGAAATGTTCATCTTACCATTGGAGACTTTGTCATAAAAATAGAGTAAGTTAATGACATTTAGGGCACCTTGTAGCCCCCATCCAGGGGACTTGAACAGAGCGGTGCTCTCATATATCTGTACCTTAAGGAATCTGGCGACGCTGTGGTTTGCCCTCTTGGTTTCCTCAAGGGCATCCTTGTATTTCCAAATCACATGGTCACACAGGCCCATCACCAGATTGTCTAGTTCACTTTGGTAAGACTCGGGAAATCTTTGAGCTCTGGGAAGCTAAGGAAAGAATGTCTTATTCATAACGTGGCATGTGACTAACCAGGCTGAAACAAGCAAACGGAAAGGCTTACCTTATTTTATAGAACAGCAAATCAAAGGAGCTTTTTGGAAAACTTGAAAGCGGTAATAAAACTTAAAAGCCTTTTATGTTGCAAGGTCATAATTCTACCCTTTTTATTAAATGCTCTCTTCTAGCTAGACTGGCAAATTTACACCTTTTCATTAAAAAACTGTTAATCTCAGATACTCAAGCAACATGTGCCAAGCAAAATGTGAATAATTTTATGCTCTCATATATTAATTCCATCCTTTTGCCTCCCAAGGAATAACATAAACTTTAAACAAAATATATTAATTTAAAAATAAATATTATTTCAAAATAGTTTTTAGTCAGATAGCTTCCATTTATGTTAATTTATAATGATTTTTAAAATACAGGAAACCTCCCAGAAAAAAAATAAAAAACAAACAAACAAATTGAATGTATAGCCTTAAAAGAGGTATCTATAGCAAGGCCCTCTCCCAGTCCAGGGGAACATATAAAAAGGGAAAGAATTTAAACCATGGAAGATTGGGAAGAGTGTCATAAAATGCTGCCATCCAGATATGACATTGTTTATAGAAACCTGCACAAGACCCTATGTCAATCATGGGGAGAGAAAGTACCCATGAGGCACTACCTAGCTCCTTAAAGAGCCAGTGACTGTTAGTGGATGCTGAGGAGGGTATGTAATTTTGTCTAATGTTGCAGCTCATAGGACACTAGATAGGGAAAAAATGGGTTCAGAACAAAAGGAAGGGGACTAAGAGAGGGTAATAGGGAGGGGTGAATATGGTCACAATATATCATATATATGTATGAAGTTGTTAAGATGTAAAGAAATATGACGATAATGAATATTCAGGGGATGGCTCAGTTGGTAAATTGGCTTCTTTGTAAGTGGGAGGAGCTTTAAAGGCTGGGCTGGTGCCTTGCCTCTTCCACCTTATCACAGGGCATTACTGGAGTTCATTGACCAGAGAATGTAGCCAATCACTGAGCTCCAGCTTCCGAGAGAGACAGTCTCAAGAAAATAAGTCAGAGAGTGATTGATGTCAACCTGTGGCCTCCACATGAACTCACACATATGTGTTCCTGCACACACATGCACTCACATACTAACACATTGTATACAGACAAAAATAAAACTGTAAAAAGTTATAATAAATAAGCAAATCACTGAGTGAGAATAGTTACTGGTCTGAAACAGTTTCAAACCTGAGTTCTATTCAGTCCTAACTCTATGGCTCCAGAATTTACCACAGATAAGAAATATCAAGATCCAAATAAATGAAAAACATTTAACAAAAAATAAATGTCAAGATCCTTAAAGACACTAGACATAAAAGAGCTTGGATGTGAGACTATATAACATATTTACTATAATTATGTTATGTTTGATGCCAGTATAAAAGGGAAAGTTTGAAACATCTCTCTGGGTTTATATGGGCGTTTCTATAAGGTCAATAAGACCCATTCATGTCTTCAAGTTGGCTTCAGTGATTGTTGTCACTACAATTAGAGTTAGAGTAAATCATGTAATTTTCAGCTGCAAATTGATTAAAATAAAAACACCCAATCTAATAGATCACATATATTATTTTCACTCTTCTTCATATATCTTGGGCAATAAGGGTAAGTCATTTACCACTACAAAGCAGCAGTCATTTATTTATTGTGCTTGTGTCTGTGGTGATTGTTGTGTGTAGACAGGTATGTATTCATATGTATCTGTATGGGGAGGGCTGGAAGGCAGAGAGTAATCTCATGTCTTCTTTAGGGGCCATACTCCTTGTTTTGTGGGACACAATCTCTCATTGGGGCCCGATGCTTGCTATTCGCTATGTCCATTGGTCAATGAGCTCCAGAGAACCCCATGTCTCCACTTTCCAGCACTGGAATTACAAATGTATGCCGCCTAGCTTTATGTATGGGTGCTAGGATTCAAACTTGTGTTCTTGGGTTTGCAGAAAGTGTTTTACTATCTGGGCCAATCCCTGGTTCCACAAGCACTTGTTAAACAAATGAAACACATCTGTAGTTTCCTCTTTGGGTGTTGTTCATTTCTGAGACTCATATCGTATACCAGAGCTTATATTTTCTTCTCAGAGACATGTATACCATAGATTTTGATATTCTCTCTAGGTCTTCTGTTGAAATTTTCTGTGTGTTCGACTCTTACCCTTCACACAAAGGTATGTGGTATGCTGAGTGTACAAGGGACATTTTCAACCATTCCTGGGATGAATATCAGAAAAGCTTGGGGTGAAAGAAAGCTGAGAAAGGGAGTGAGGTTCCCAAACTGGAGAGAGAGAAGGACCTGGGCTCCGAGACAGCCAAGGTTATGAAGGGTGGACCCAGGTATAGGGCATTTGGGAACTTTGCTGGAAATGAGTGATGAAGAGAAGGCTAGTCAGCCCCATGGATCTGCTGATACTTGAGATAAGTGTGAGAAGACCTTTAGCAGATACCAGGAATATGAATGTCCTCTAAATCAGAGGACCACGGGGCAGACAGGTGTACTCTCTGCCCAGCCATGTCATCTCTCTCAGAAGGCCAAATGACACACTGTTCCCAACTCCTTTAGATTTCACACACTTGCTCTAGAAATTCATGACTAAAATTCCTTCAAAGTAGAAAGCCACTCAGTTCATAATTAAAAGAGAGAAGAGAAAAAATAAAATTTGTAGATACCCCCTGGAGAAGTTTACTCTGAATGATGACACCTTTTCCTGTGGAACATAGTTAAGAAAAATGGAAGGTGCTGGTTCCCTGTATGAATTAGAGTGTGAGGGCTCTGCTGAAGTAGATAGCAGATAGCATAAAGGCCAACCGTTGGGCACAGTGGGGCTGTCTAGACTGTGTTCTCAGTCTGTCCTGTGGTCTATCTGTGTGAGAAGTTATGTATTGATTACACCCGTGGCAGAATTTAGTCCCATCCATTCTCTTACGGCTGACATAAACAGCCCCCAACTAGATGTCAAGTGTCATTTTTACTATTCAGCTCTTGAGTGGTAGAGCAGGGTTTATGGCAGTGAGAGAATTTCTGTTGCCAGCAGGGTAGGATTTAGAGATACAAATCATTTTTCTCTTTAGGTTAGATTTTCCTCTTCCTTTTCCTTCCTTCTAGAAGAAGGGTAGCATGTGTGCCCAAAATCTACATGCAGGGTTTGGGGTGAAGGCATTCACTGCTACAGAGATGGATGAACAGTCAAGGCACTTCTGTCCTACCAAAGTGAAGAGGATGGTTACAAAATGCCAGGATCTGGAAGCATGGGCAAGTGGTTCTGGTTGGTGACCAGAACAAACACCTCTGTGTGTCTCCTTTAACCTCTAATGTCTATAGAGTGACTCCTATCTCCTCTAAGAGTTAGCTCTTCTCATTAGAGAAGACACAACAATGCCCTGGCTTTGTAAGGAAATAGGAAAACTCTGGGTAAACTGACCCAGCTCTCCCTTGGTAAAAAAGACCCTGACCTGATGCTCCTTTGGCCTAATCAAATAGGATAGAGAACTTATCACAATTGGCTATTCAAACTAAGCAGCATCTACAAGAACATCATGAAAGACATTTAATATTGCACATGGAGGCTGATGGATAAAACGGACAGAACATAAAAGGGCATGCATTAGGATTCATAGCTAAGAAGTTTTTTTTTTCCCTTGAGCATGTAGAATTAAATGATAGGTTACCCGCCATAAGGCATTGATGGCTTTTCAGATCTAAGAAATGGATTTAAGTCACCTGAAGTCAGATTTGTAAATGTCATAGCTACTGCAGCAGAGTGTAAAGACTAGAGTAAAGATGTAGGAGAAGATGTACGTGAGGGAATTGCTATTGCCTGAGACCATCATGCCCATTAGAACATGAAGTTAAAGTATAGTCAACACTCCATAAGCCCAAGCCACCAACAAGGTGCTGGTACTAACAACACTGTCATGTTCTGTGGGGTCTGGTGTGTGTTGGTAGCAGAAGCAGTCATAGTACTGACTCCTTAACCATCATGGAAATAATGTCTCAAGCTAGTAACAGAGACCATGTGATATGCTTGGCTAGGGCATTGTGATTGGTGGTAAAGTTAGAGGGACATCCAAGAAAGCTCGACTCTGAGGGACTAGTAGACCTGGATAATGCCATATAAAATATGCAGAAGCTGAACTATGGCAGTAACTGACATGGACAAAAAAGTTAGGGTCAGGCAACTTGAAGATGAAGGTATCTGTATCTTTAAGTAGATATTATCCTGTCTCTGACCTGAGTTATCATATATATATATATATGTATATATATATATATATATATTCATATTACATATGAATAAGAGGAAGCTGAGTTAGAGAAAAGCTTCCAAAATCTATACTGAGTAACTATATGTAGTAATGATTTTATTTTTCTCCCAAAGGTCTTATGTATACGAACCAAGGCTATGTATGCTGGCAAGAGGGGAGATAGTCACATACTTCAAGGACCATTAGAATTGGATTTACATGACTTTACTATCTAGAACCCAAATCATTGTCATGTCTACTGTGCTAAGAGCCCAGACTTACAGGGATTGAAGATGGAATCTGACTAAAGCTCTGATAACATTTTAGATGGATGGGCTGGGGGTGTCAAAGTGTTCAAGAACCACTCCAAAGTCATTTACCTGGTCCCAAATGTGAACTTTATATAGAAGCAAATGACATGGAGGTCATTGTTTGGAGTTCTGAACTGCCTATCCCCCACCAGGAAGGCAAGTCAGGACAATGCCACACAGATCTGTTGTGTTCACCACACACAATTCTGTTCTGACTCTATTCCTGGTAATGGTGGTGGTGGGTGGGGGTGAATGATAGCACTCTCCTCTTGGCTGTATCCAAATGGAGGTGTGTGAGAGCTTGAGGCCTTCCTGTGGGTGCTCAAGGGTGGTGATTGTGAGTAACCACAGACCACATGCAGCAACACTGGCTGCAGAGAAATGAGGCTGCCAGAGATTCAGCCCACTGGGGAAGGAGGGCCTGGGTCACACTCTCTGGTAGGTCATCAAGACCTTCCTAGCTATGAGCTAGGGCGAGATGACCTGGAATGGATTGTAGAGGAATGGGTGATGGGCTCAGCTATGCTTCTGAGGAGACTAGCTGCTGTGATAGGAGCTGGGGTTAATTCCACCAACCCCTCCTCTTCTGAGAGAGGCCTATGGGGGCTTTGGAGGAGCAGATTCATGAGTGTGTGTAATGTGCCATGATAACTGTGGCAGCAGAAGTCCAGACATTTCTTTAACTAATGGAAATCATGTAAAAAGCTGCCATATCCCAGACCAAATCAATCATTCATGGGAAAAACACATTATCCCAGGCTGCTAGCATTCAGTGATGGAGCTGGTTGAGGCTTGCCAGCAAGACCTGTGCAGTGTGCAATTCCTCCGATGAGCATTCTCTGCTTTCAGATGATGCACTGGTCAGGCTGAAAGCATCTTCAGTTCCAGGCTCATTTTAACCAACCCATCTCCCTTCTCCATTTTCTCTCATAGGTAATAAACCTGCCTACCTCTTTTATTTTCATTTGTCCTTTATAAATACTTCTCCCCAATAGATCTTTGCATTTGTAATTTTGTCTTGGCATCTGCTTCTGAATGGGCCTTTATTAACATACATGATCATTTCTTGTACTTAAAAAGCAATTAACATAAATTGCTAAGGTTTTACCCAGCCAATAAAAATGAAACTAATGGGAATATGCTCATTAGTGTAAATTGTTGGATGATATTCCATTGCTGTATTACCTATGATCTTACCTGAATTTTATTTGTATCTGTCAAATGCTGTGCCATTGATTTTAGAATAATTGCAAAGAAGAACCAAGAATGCTATAAGGAAAAAAAGACAAAAAAATTATTAATCTATGTAAAAATAGTGATAATTATTGTCTTTACAATACAATATTGCCACACTTTTTTTTTAAACCTTAAAGTAAATAAGTTAAATGGACCAGGGCAGAGATATATTCTCTGTTACCTTAGGTTAACCTTTATCAAAGTTATAATTGTCATAGCTCACATCATATATTTCAGTTTTTTTAAAATAGTATCAAAAAAATTGAAGCTAAAAAGTGGACAGTTAACTTGAGATAACTTTTTGAGTATTTGTTCATGAACAATTTATTCATGAGACACTCCGTTCATTTCACTTAAGTTAACAAAACTAAAATAAAGATTTTGTGGCAGGCTCATTATCAGGCTCTTAACTTTGTGCTCTATGTGTTAATCATTTTCCCACTGATACACGTTAAAGTGTATTTCTGTTTTTCTATCACTAAACTCCCTATAAAAATTGCTATTCTCAACCTATTCTCCCGAGACCACCTTTTTAATTCTCCAAATGTTTAGAGCCTCATTGTGGAGAGTCATTAGCATGGGGTCACAACACATCACACATCACATACTCAGTCATCATGAAACTCTTTGCTGCATTGCCAGAAGGCGTCTGAATCACATCCCCTTTGTGGCTGGTACAGTACTGTGGTAACCTTTGTGGGGCATCACCTTAAGGGGATACTGAAGGGGAGGAGAAGCTAATGTCCATTCTAAAGGAGCAGGGATCATTTCACTGGAAAAATGGAAGTGTCTGCTTGATAGTGAAAGTGAAGCCCACACTTGATGGGAGATGTCATTCTGTAAATATGTTTCTTGTATTGGTTAATGAATAAAGCACTGTTGGCCAATAGGAAAGGAAGATAGGTGGGGCTAGGAGTCAAGGAGGAAAGAGGAAGTAGTGAGGAAGAATCAGCATGTAGAGCCTGGAGAGAGTAGCATGCAGGCCCGCTGCTCTCCAATAAGATGACCAGGTGGAAATACTTAGAATAGTAGAAATGGATTAATCATTGAGACAGAGCTTTCCGATAAATAATGATAGTAACTGGCCAACAGATTTGTATCAAATACAGAGTCTCTGCGTGTTATTGGGGGCTAAGGCATACTCACCCACTTCCAATCCTTTCCTGTCCCAAGCTGCACCTTTAGTCATTATACCAAATTTCTGACATTTGTTTCCATACCTAACAGTCCCTCTCCACTCTCATGGTGGTCTATAGGCGTGGCAGACTGCTCATGACTTCTCTGACTTCATCTAACCCTTCCCCTCCTTGTCCAGAGTCAGAGCTCTCTACAGCCTTACTGAATAGGTAAGGCCTTTCCTGCACCTGCAAGGCTCTACTCTAAAGTCCCCATGGCCAGTTGCCTTATGTCTTTCTCAAGTGCCCCCTTCTCTATCAGATCATCTGCCTATCCTAGTAGAAGTGCAAGTCTCCCTTTTTGTCCCCAGAATGCTTAGTCCTTTTAATTGCTCTGTATTTTCTTGTCTCATTCAATTTGACATCAACTTATAATTTATGTTTAAATTATATCAATAGCACATTTTCCACAGTAAGTTCCCAAAGGCATGGAACCTTAGTCACTGCTCTAATGCATTCCAAATGCCTAGGAGTCTGACTGCTATAAGGTAGGTGCCTGAAATATATGTTGAATAAACACAATGAATATACTCAGAAGACTGCTTAAGAAAACAAACTATTTGGTCTGTCAGAATTAGATTTTTGTGAACTTATGCTGATGGTTTATGATGTAATATTGCCTTTCTAGACACTTGCAGTCAGTTGGATCCAATCAGATGAATTTATCAAGTCACAATAGAAAAAATTCTTGCATCAAAATTCAGGGTTCCAACACTGTGTTATAGGTTTTTCACAGTTGCTTCTTCAAGTCCCTGCACACGTTAGAACCCAAGACCAAAAACTGGCTGTCATTCACTTATCTTCAATTGCCAACATGCTCATTAATTTGCCATTAAAATCATTTCCTATGTTTTTTCCTACTGTAACTAGCCTCCCAAGCTTTATGCTATACTTACTGTTTGTGACTATTTCAGGTAATTTTTAATAGTAATTCATTCTGCCTTTAGATCAAATCATGGGTTTAATCTGCCCCTCTATTTCTTTTACTTGATTACTTGATATAATTCAGTTTTGATATGAAACTTACACCAGAAATTAAAAGGGAAATGACTTGTGGAAATCAGTGAGTTCCATCACCTTCTAGTGATAGAGTTCTGTGTCCACTGCTAGCAGCTTATGCACTATAATGAAGAGGATTACCTTTAGGACATGCTTGACTATAGTTGAGTCATTTGACTTTAAAAGATCACTCAAATTTTTAGTCAGCTCCTCATGTATCGTTCTCTCTTTGTAGGACCTGGTCTTGAATACAAACTGAAGAAAACCCAGAAAGGTGAACAAAGTTAATTACTCTTAAAGGGCTGCAAAGATTATCCCACACAAATAAGTCATTACTCATGATCAAGTGCTTGTGTCAGCTTTAGTCACGGAGTCATTGGAACCTAATACTAAGAGCAGGACACGCTTGCTCCAATTGGGGTCTTGGCAGAAGAAGGGCCTTGCTCACCTAAACACTCCTTGGCACTCTTTCTGTAGAAATCAAGAGAAAGGGCCACAGAGCCTTTGAGCAGGTTCAAGGAATCACGGAGGGCTTGGACCCACCTACTTAGGATACATTCCCCTTCTCTTTCCTTCCACTGGCAACGGGTGGCATGGTAGCAATTCTTCATCCTGAAAGGGTAGAGCACCCACTCAAATAGCCAAGTGGGGAAGCAGGTGCCTTCCAGAAGCAAGGAGGTGAGCCTCTCCAAGCCCAGGTTTTACCATCCTGTGCTAGACACAGCCATCAAGAGGTTGATAAACATCAGCCATCAATAAGACAATGGATGCTGCTTACTTTTCCTTTTTTCCAAGGATTATCTTGGTGATAACCTTCTTTATTTCTTCATATATTTTAAGAACATCAATATACACACATGAATACACATATTTTAAAAGCATTAAATGCTTCATATTGAATTATAGTAGTTTATTTATGAGATGGGATTACCTCAAGAAAGGATAATGCCTTCATGACATTCACAATTTAGAAGAGACTCCAATTAGAGGGAAGGCAGGCAAGAGAATGGCACATTGACTTTTGGATCTCTAACCCTTTCTTAGGACTCTGAAGCACATTAGCACCATGGTAGGCCCTGAGGTTTGACGTTCATCTCAAAGGGGAGAGAAAAAGCTAATGGACTCATAAAACCAGCTACAGCTAAGAGTAATTAATTTCCCCCAAACATTGAGCTTCCTATGAAGACAAACTCACCTGCAACTGTCAAACCCTATGCCATTATTTAGCCTGAAGGGGATTTCATTTCAACTAGAACTGGACTATTCTAACATTACAAACTTGATTCTTAGATATGTCAGTGCTGTGAAGCCCTGTGAAGCACAACATTTAATTAGATTAACTTAGACACACATCTTTGGAAAAGACATGGTGTATGTGTGCAGTTCCAATACTGTAGATGAAGTGAGTTAGCAGCACTTGGTACCACTGAACTTGAAATGGTGTTTCATTTACTTGTGGATAAGTATCAATTACAATGACTATAACATCACCCAAGGATATACAAGCATGTGTTATAATCAGCCCATTCATTTTTGACAATGTTCTGAGGGGTGGGACTTAATAGATACCTATATATTAAAGGTTTCCCTTCTATCTATGGGAAAAACAATGTCAAACTCTGAGGTCACGGTCAGGCTGTTAAGCCTATGCCTAGCACAGTCTGCTCACAGAACTGCACAGCTGGATCCTCATTTAGTCCGTCTCCTCTTGTGTATCAGAGGAGACGGCTGTGGTTTCTCGAGGCTCACTTCTCAGGGCAATGCACTGCTTAGGCTCAAGTTTCTCATTTAATTTAGGGATTATTTTTCTCAGAGTGACCCACAAGTTAGTTTTACTTGCTAGGAAGTATTTGTTTACTTCAAAATAAATTCTAAAATAGCTTTAGGAATTGTCAGTCTGAAATCCCATGTAAGTATATCTCTGTATTTGAGCTACTTTAAAACAAAGAAGATAAACCATCCCTAAACACCTCTCTTCCATATTGAACACTGGGACACTCTTGTCAAGATATTTCAAGTTTTCTGGGTGAGAGTGAAGCCTATTCCAATACGTGTTTCCAAATAATTACATTAGCAAATACACTCATCAATCCACTAGCAAAGTAAGCTGATGCCCATCTCTTAATCACAGAGCAAACTATGAGGTATTTGTAAGTGTAAGTAGCTTTTGGTGATTGAAGTTAGGGTCTTAGCAGGTAAAATTATATTTGAAGAAAGTTGTTGTGAAATATATACAGGCTATTTTAAGGAGGGCCACACACTCATGCTTTGGTACTGGGGAAGACATCAAACATTTCCAACAGAAAATTCCATCTTTGCAGGTGGAATCTCAGAGTGGTTCACTCCAGAATGAAACTTTTAGCTCCTTCCTTTCATGGCTACATTTCAATGACACCAATCATTGTTTAAAAAAGAAGTTTCTATCACAAAAGACCCCAATTCTTCTCTGGCTGCATTTCTAAACACCAGGAATGTACAAGTACATGTTTACCCCCTATATGACTTGCATGTATTTCCTTCAGAAGTCAACATTTCCAAAGATCCAGTCCGTGTATACAAGGTGGGAATGTAGTTTCACATGTTTTATAAGGTAATTTAGGATGCTTGTATTTGTTTTCAATGAAAGGATGTTTGGAGCAGAGCTATGGGAATGCAAACATCACTACAAGTTCATTGGCATCAATTCACAGCCAACTGAAAATGAGAATACAACATCTCCAAGTGGACACTTGACAAGGGACACTGAGGAAGCAGTGCACACAGATGAGATGGGCAAATGGTTCATGCCAGAAGATAAAGGACTCAACATACCATAAGCAGGTACAAATATACAGTAACTTGGAAAATGAAATAATGCCTGAGAAAACAACAAAAAGAGCTAAGAAACATTCCAGAAGAAACACAGAGCATTCAACAAACCCGCAGAAGTCTTCCTTAATTAGCATAGAAATTTCATATATTTCTAATGTCAACTTCAAAGGAGCAACATTTAGCTTTCTCTTCTGTCCTTTTCTTTCCACCGTTCCCACATCCATCTTCATTTACACACACATACAGCAGTTTTACATTTAAACAATACAGCTAGCCCATTGATGCAAAGAAATGGAATTGTGCTAAGACGAACTTGTGTTCTGACCACGGTGGGCACCATCCAATTTCAGAGTGAGAACCTCCCTTTTAGTGCTGACAGGAAACGAGACAAGTCACACAGCATAGGATGTATGAACAGAGCCCTAGTGGCGACTCCCTACCTTAATGTATGACTGGACAGAATGGTCTAGCTGCTCCTCATGACACTTGGCTACAATGTCAGCCAGAACCCTGGAAAAGCAAGGATGTTCAGTGACCTGACTGAAGACATAAAGATGCTACTTTATTAGAATACTTGAAAAATGGGCAATTTTCATGAATGACTGAATACATGAATAACCAACCAATTCACACTCTTCTCTTACCCTCCTCACTCCCCAGTAGAGGGCACTTAATTGATCTCTATCACCTGGGAGCCATTTCCAAACAGAAGCAATCCAAGAACCGACTAAAGTATAAGTAAGGGTGTAATATCACACTGGAGACATTTTCTCTGATCCAAATGTACTACTTGTGGTCTCTGCACTTGCTGACACTGTCTTCCTGGAAAAAGGATTATTTTAAGTACCTAATTAGGCTCTTATTAATGGCCATGTTCCATTGTAAAAGGCTCAACTTCCAACATGTGAGCAGAAGACCTATTTTTGGAAAAAGTGATTAGGTTAAACCATCTATTTCCCTCATTAGCTGGGCTAGGGTTTCATGTAGCTCTGGTATGTTGATACTTTTTCATATTAACATGGCCAGTTGCTGCATGGTTGGAGAGCTTTGGAAGATCTCAGAAATTCTAACAGACCTGTAAGCTCCAATATTTAAAAATCTTGTCAACATCAACATATACAGCAAGCTGAAAGGAACATTAGTTGATGGCACAATTTGGGATTTTTAATCTGGGTCCAGAACTGGATGTTTGTGGAATTGATACTGATAGTGTAATTTCTCAGAACTACAGGGTTTTATGTTAAAAGCCTTTGCTGTATAAAAGATAAATAATATACCTCTGAACAAGGAAGATACAGTCAATATTTCAATTCTAGCTGCAATTTTTTATGTTAGAATTATTTTTGAAACAACAAATATATGATTACATTAGTAATTCAAAATAATATAAATTCAGAATTCTGAGTTCATGACTGGAGTTATTAGTGATGTTGGAAGAGTATGGTGTGACAAAATTTAACACAAAAGAAAGGAAACAGTGCAACTAAAAAATTGTTTGTGACTATGAAATGATACAACTATTATTGTAAATATACTAGCAGTTTCTAAAAAAAATTCTAATGTTCAACCAATGAATTGTATAGCCATTGCATGATTGTGGAGTCATGCCAGAGGTAAAAAATTAGAGCTATGTTTACATAGAATTTACATATGAACATTTACAGTGGCTTTATTCATTATAGCCCCTAAATGGGAAAAATTCAGAAGTCTTTCAACAAATTAATCCTTGAACATATTACGGTTTAATTCAATTCATAGAATACTACCCATTCACAGAAAAAAGTGTCCTAGTCATGGCTGAACAGCCTGGGTGAATTTACAGAGAATTGTGATTAGTGGAAAAGCTAATGCCAAATGCAATTACTGCACACTGTATGATTTCATATATACACACAAAGGTGTGTGTGTGCGTGCGTGCGTGCGTGCGTGCGTGCGTGCGTGTGTGTGTGTGTGTGTGTGTGTGTGTGTTTAGTATTGTTTACAGTGGGGGAGATTAAATAATGAGTACACTTATTCTCTCCATATTATTGCTTTTAACTGCATACGAATCCACCATTATATCAAAATAAAATGCTTAAAGCAAAAGAAAAAAAATCCATCAAATGACAACAGTTAGTTATCACAAAACAAGGGTTTGGGAGTGAGAAATGGCTTAAATCTGAAAAGTGTATTCATGTGAAATATCCAAAAATGCTGTCTGACCAAAGGTTTCACAGTCTGTCCCGTCAGGGTTGCTATGGATACCTGGTGATGGTTGCACTGATTTCATCTTCCTCATTCTGCACTAGAATTTTGAAGAGCTGGTTCAAGATGATGGGCAGGAAGCTCATGATGGAGTGGATCTTGTCCACATTTAATAAGTTCTGTAATGAATTGATGGAAAGAAACATAAATAAGCACGGGAGAAGTAGTCCAGCACAATCTGCATCTGTGGGTGTTTTTAGGAATGTGATGTGGTCACGAGATCACGTGATCATCGTGCTGCACCCCTCACCTCCCAAAAAAAATCTGGCCATTCGCTTTCCTGCCTAACTGTGGCAGGTGTAGGTTGTGTTGAAAGGACTCTGCTTAATTAGCAATGTTGACTACATTCTAATTTTCAATTATTTTTGTTTTCAATAAAAAACTGATCTTTGCCTTTTTTCCTTTTTATGTGAACAGCACCTTGTAGAAAGTATGAAGTAAAACTCGTTTGCTCTCTGAACTGTAAGGTCTTTTCAAAGTCCCTAACGATCATCACTTCTTAGTTTGCTCTTCAGTGGGAAAAAGGGTTTCTTTGCCAGTTTCTATGCTGCAAACCACTACATCTGCATGCCATGTTACCACTGCAAACCACTACATCTGCATGTCATGTTACCTTACAAGCGCGGACGAAACTCGAGGTAGGTGACTGAGACAAGTCTTTTTCTCTTTTTTGGCACTGGTGGAAAAATGCATTCACATGTGGGTCCTGCAAAGGCAAAAGGAGTGCTTATTTGAGGTGATGGAGGCAAGCCCTTCTCGGCAGCGTTTCCCCATGAAATGTGACTCAGAGCCCTCTGTTCTCCATAGACAGCGACATCAACTGAAGGGCCCTAACAGAACCAGGGCATGCTGGATGATGAGGCCCCTCTCTCACATATTTCATACTCACAGTTCTCCCAACCCTCTTGGCCAAACAGTCCTGGCTAGAGAATGACATCCCTTGGCTGCCTCCCTGCGTCTACTCCTCTTTCCCTTTTTCTCTCCCTCCTTCCCTGCCTGTTTCTCTTTTTCCTTTCATCCTTTTGTTCTTCCTCCCCTTCCCCTCTCTCTTTCTTCCCTCTTTTTCAGTGTTCCCTATTTTTCCAGTCCATATGCTAGAGAACTTTATAAACCTCTCTTACATAGTCTATGACACATGTCTTTGACATGCCTAGGGCTATTTTCAGGTTTGATGTGTCTGTATCAGCCTGGTATCAGGACACAACAAAAAGCATGACATAAACCTCAAGAAATGTTGGTTTGATCTGTTGAAATCTACTTGGAATTTCTTCAAGTTCTGAGTGGAGTTATGTAGTCAAGTAGAGAAAGAAAATTTGAGTTTGAGAGTATAAGTGTGATGTTTCTCTGGCAGTACATTCTAGATGGGCATCTGGCATGGATTTTCCACATACTGGCAATTTGAGTGTGCCATGCTTCTGCTTCCCATTTGTAGTTTATTTCTTAACTGGAGACAGTTCTTTTCCTCTTAGATAGACATGATCACTTAAGCTGTGTGCTGCCCGTTGTGACAACGTGACCAGTGTCATATCACAGCTTCCAAATGCACATACCTCTTCCCAACTAGAGAAGTACTTCACAATAAAAGCAAGATGCCATCTGGGCAGGTTACAAGACAGCTCAGCATTGTCTGTAGGTTCAGGGAACCAGGAAGACTTAGAGAAGGGACAGTTGACCTAAGATCTGAATTATCAGGGTGAATTGACCAGATGAATGAGCAGAAGGCAGGGAGAGAGGACAGATGCCTTCCTCCCTAGCTGAGGAAGGGTGACTGTCAACAACAGTTTGGGAAAAGTTAAAGGGATGTAATATGGGTTGGAAGCCACAGTGTGGGAGAGCCTTGCAAAACAAGGTAAGGTGGGTTTAATCAGTTATGGGATCCAGGGCTGCAGCTGGGGATGAAAGTTTCCTTGAAGCATTGAACTTCATTAATTTCAAAAATCGTATCTGTGAATCTTTATCTGTATTATCTGTGTCCTTATCTCTACATTATACCTGGATTATTTAATTATTCCTAGGAACCAAATGTGGTTGAGATAAAACAGAATGCAACAACAACAACAACAGCAGAAAGAGTATGCTTATAATTTAACAATTATGCATGTGTAGACAGCAAGCGATAGCTCAGGAATTACTTTTACATGAATTTTCTTACTTTGCTTCCATCACAAGCTTATGTAGTGATATTTTCCTAATGAGGACTTAAGAACCATAGAGGCCAAAGTGACTTAGTTCTGTGGTAAATGTCAAAAGTGTTTTTTTTTTTTTTTTTGAACAGTTTCTAGATCTGGATATTGTAAGCACAAAGAAATCCTGCTATTGGAGAATGGCAATATGCTAAATACACTTCTGCATTTTGGCTTCAAGTTTTATGATTTAAGGAGTTAAGGCTCTTTGTCTATTTTGAAAGAGGTGTGAAATTATACTTTAAGTATCTTTCTTGGCAAGTTCAGCCCTCTGCCCATTTGACAACTCATGACATGATATGTTTCACCCTATATTTTATACCATATTCTATGTCTCTACTGTACTCACCTGGGTGTTCACTGTTGACACAACAAATGTTGACACTTTGAAAAGTGGTTTGCCACCATCGACCCATTTAACGTCGCTTCCGCCCTGCTACAAGAAAGAGTTTGCTACCATCACTGACAATGTGAAGTAAGAGAACCAAGTCATTTAGTTTCTGTCAATTTGCTGTTCTGAACCATTACTCCCTCATTGCTTCAGAGAGGAAAAATGTGCAACTTCATTAGGAAGTTTTGGAGGTGAGCCTGCAATCCTTTCATAGAGTCATTCTTTTAATGGTTCATTTTTAGTGGCTACAAATAAAACACCAGTTGGATTATTGTAAGTTAACTTTGTAACTGCGATGGACACACACACTAGCAAGCTAGTTTAAATAGAGAACAAAAGATAGCCTTGTTTCATAGCTGAGTTTTAATTTTTTTCTTGTAAATTATACACTATTAATACCTTTCCACTTGCAGAATCTTGGATGCTCAAATAATTAGGAGGCAAGGTGGTTGTTATTGGGATATTATACTCCTGAGAAGCTATTTGATGATGTTTCATCAGAGGAAGCCAAGCATATCCCACTGCAAAGAAACAACATGGACAAAGTTTTGAACACAAACCTCTATGCTAAGAAGTACAAATATAGCATATGTCACTATAAAATTAGCTTCATTTAAGAATCAATAAAACATGTCTCTTCAAAATGGTCTGCAACTCAAGTTAACATATGCCACCTTGACCCATTTCAGGCCACTCCTTGTAAGTACCTGAAGTCTCCAGAGCCTCTTTCTTCTTGGCATTAGCTTTGGCATTGATGTCACATGTGATGTGATAAAAAGAAAATAAAAGGTGGTGCTTGTCATGGAGTTGTGTTGGTAGCTCAATTTTCACCTGCAATGAAAGGCATCACATTTGGGTTGACATTAAAATCATTTACTTAACGTCAGCACAAGGGTAAAATTTAGATTCATGTTTAGTCAAAACGATTTAACTCTCAACAAATATCTAATCTGCTGGCTGTAATGCATTAATATGTTATTTTTACGTCTTATTGTGGTAGACGGTAATTTTGATTGTGTAGTACCTCTCATTACATGACTCATGTTCCTAGAGTATGGATTAAGCACACATTCACCAACAGAACTATAGAGTGTAGGAAGACAAACATTAACGAAGTACCATCAATCATGTTAACCGAAAGTTCATGCCTCTAGAGGATGCTCATGGGCATGGGATTGAATGGACACTTGTTAGCCATTCGGAATCTCAGACACTGCCCCAGCATCCAAATCTTCATGTTAACAAGGTGCCCAGACAATTCATGTGCACTTATCACTGCTAACTGTGGCTGTAAACAAGGTAACTGGAAGCCTGTCCTCTATCTCTCTAAAACACAACACAAAAGAATGAAATGACTAATGAGTCATTTTATAAAGCTGAACTGAAGGTTTACTAATGAGGCCTCTGATTAAACACAAATATAAAACATAAAAGTGACATGAGTTATCCCATATTTCTGGAAAGGGTTTGAAATAACCACCTACATCTTATAGCACCATTCAAATTAGGTTTCAAAAATCTGTCACACTTTCCTGTCGTCTTGTGAAAGGACACTACAGAGGTGGGACTCAAGACCAGAGATACTAGGGGCTCTGGGTAAGTAAGAGATGGTAGAGTTAGAGGTCCCCAAGACAGTCCTCTGCCTTCTGATTCCTGTATACCAGGATTCTAGGAGCCTGTCCAGGTAACCTGCACTTAGCTTTATGAGTCAATAATTGTTCTGAGAATAGTCAAGACAAGCAATAACTAATACCCATATATCATCAATTAGATATCTTGGGTATCTGGCTGGTTTATTTTCATTCTGTTCAAGAAAGTACTTAGGACTGTAGATTTCACAGTGTGGTCCCTGAAATGGTAGCATTGTTGTCACCCTGAACCATAAAACGTCAATCTCAACCCAGATATGCTGAAAACCTGAATCTGAGTATTTTGTTTCAACAGTTTTCCAGATAATTCTGATGTACAACATAGTTTGATAATCCTTGGATTTTGACAAGATACAAGCTGATATATTATTTATATAACAATGTACTAATATAGCTACAAAAGTTAACAGACACTTGTAAATCCCTAACAACATTCAGAATGCTAGAAAATTTCTTCCTAGCTAACTTCAAGATTACTTAGCAATGCACAAAGTATTCCAGAATTCCAGTTAACTGGCTGGGCATTGGTGGCACACTCCTTTAATCCCAGCACTTGGGAGGCAGAGGCAGACAGATCTCTGTGAGTCTGAGGCCAGGCTGGTCTACAGAGCTAGTTCCAGGACAGCCTCCAAAGCAATACAGAGAAACCCTGTCTCACCCCCCCCGAAATCCAGTTAACTAAATGTTAATGAAAGCATCGACGTCTTAGGGTTTCTATTGCTGGGATATCATGACCAAAAACAACTTGGGGAGGAATGGGTTATTTAAGCTTACAGATCCTTGCATAGTTCACTATCAGGAAGCTGGGCAGAAATGAAAGCAGAGTAAGAATGTCATGGCAGGAATCAAAGCTGTTTGCTGGCTTCCTCTTCCTGGTTTGTTCAGACTACCTCCTTCTAGCACCCAGAGCCACCAGCCCAGGGAAGTCCTGCCCACAATGATCTGGGTTATCCCACATCACTCAACAATAATAAAATAAAATGGACCACAGGCTTTCCCACAGGTAAATCTGGTGGGGGCATTTATTCAATTGAGGGTCTCTCTTCGAAATGACTCTAGCTTATGTCAAGTTGACATAAAACAAGGTGTCACAATACCTCACTTAAAAAATCCTGCAAATAGTTACTTTTTATTATAACAATGCTTTGGATAATTTATACCCAGTTTAAAGTCAATGCAATCATTTTTCCTGTAATCAGGAAAATAAAATGTTAGTATTAAATCTGTGCTGCAAAGGCTACTAAGTGATTAATAATCTACATGCTGTGTGGAAAAACTCATAGGTTTTATGAGATTCTGGGAAATATAAGAAAATGAAAAAGATTAAATGCCAGACTTAACAGCATTGAGACACTGGGAACACTAATTTATGAAATTCTTACATCTACAAGAAAATGCATCTTTCACATGTGTTTTGCCAAAAGGTCAATCGATATGGAATTTAGATATTCTGTCATGTAATAATAACTCTTTCCCTTAGCTTTTTCTTTCCTTTTTTAGCACTATGAGTTAGATTGATGGAGGGAAAATAAGGACACTAAGTAGATATGAAAGTAGGAGGTAAGGCCAGGGAATTCTGTTAATTGGGTTGAAAATGATAAATGGGTCACATGGGTAGTGGACAGAGAGTGGCTCTCAAAGATAATTCTGTGTTCTAAAACCCAGAACCCATGACTATGTGACTGTGCAAGGCAAAAGGGACTTCAAAGATGTTATTCAGGGAGGACCTTGGGATTTTTATCAGATATTACACGTGGGTACTACATGGTCACAAAGAGTTTCTTTCCTTCATCCCTCTCTCCCTCCTTTCTCTCTTCCTCCCTCCCTCATTCCATCCCTCCCTTCCTTTCTCCCATCCTTCTCTTTTCCTTCCTTTTCAGAAAAGATCCAACACCTTACCCTGGCCTCAAACTTTCTAGTACCAAAGAATTATCTTAAATTTATGACCCTCCTACCTCTACTTCCCAAGGGCTGTGATCACTACACCGAGTTGTATGTAGTGCTGGAAATACAACCCAGGACTTAATGTATAGTAGGTGGACACTTTATTAATTGAGCTAAATTTTCAGTTCCTTCTAAAAGGTAGGCAGGAGAGGAGTCACAAGCCAAGGTGTGAGGTGGAGTTTAGAGGCTGCAAGAGGTAAGGAAATGGAAATTCCTCTAATTTCTGGAGATAATACTGCTTCACTGACACCTTTATTTCAGCCACATGACAGCCAATTCAGACCTCTAACCACCAGAGCTGTTAAGGGTGTACATTGTTTTAAGCTACTAAAGGATGCTAATTTGTTATAGCATCAGTAGGGGAACTCATACAAAGTCCTAGCTGGTTATAGTAGTTCAGATCTTTGTTTTATGGTTAGAAGCTGAGTTTAACTTCTGAAACTTGTCTCAGGCTGCTTATAACATAGCAAATATGTGTGTAGCAATTTACCACCAGGCCAGTGACATTTCTTAAGAGTTATAGGAAATAGGGACTTCTATCTGGAGTTATATGGCCTGGTTTGAATGCTGACTATCACTTAGTAATGACCCTGGCAAAGTTATTTGAGCCAGTGTGCCCTCATCTATATAACAGGAGGTGGGAACAGTGCTGGACTCCCAGTGTTTTGGAGGAGTTAAGTGAGATGATGCTTATATGCTTGGTCTACAATAAAAGCATTGAATTTTCCAGGACAAGTCACACTTCTAATTATGAGATGAGGGGACTGAGCCCAGTGGAGTTCATGCAGGTAGGAGCATAGTGCTGATTCTCCACATGTAGTCTTCCTGCTACAGCATGTTATGCTCCCACTAATTGGCAAAATTATCTAATATAATATTCATTAAAATCACCCATAAAATAAATGAGAAAAAAATAGTCTCACTTGACAAGAAGAATAAAATAAAACCATCATTTTTTTTTTTGGGAGTGGGGAAGGTCAGTCTTGTATTCAACTGCAGGAGTTTGCAACACACACCGGGATTATTACCAGCTGGTGTCACTTTGGTCGGTGTCACTTTAGAGTCTTGGGATGTGTACTCAACTGTCCTCAATCTGAGATGTGGTCTAGACAAGGTTTCTCTGACCTACTCATCCCTGAGTTTTAGGCAGGGGCAGTGGGGCCCAGTCCTTACCTCATCGGAGAAATCTGGGTTTTGAGAATGGTGCAGGACAGCTGTGTATGCAGCTGTCGTGAAGAGCGGTCCTCCGGGCTTTCCGTAAATGCACTGTTTGGAAAGTTATGAGGGAAACAATCGTGAGAGCCTGAAAATGTCCCCAAGTGACAAAGTCAGTTCTTCAGCTCCCAATCCCAGTATGCTTTCTGATTGACTTCCTAGGACAACATCGAGTTAACTTGGAACTTCATTGGCACATTGTTCTGTGTGTACTATGAATGCCATAAGACATCCAAAAGCCTCTATTTATCTCATGGGTATGGTCCACTGGTTGAAAACTCACTGTATGATTCTTGATTGCCATAAATATGAATTAATGTTCAAGACAGATCCCTGGAGGATGATTTCCTGATAGAGTTAAGGTCCTGAGGCTTGGCTGGACCCCACTTCCATGCAAACCTATTCCTACTCATGAAGGTGGAGGTAGCAGGACACACCCAGCTTTTGATCCCAGCCTCTGATCAGGCCAGAGCACTGGATTGGCTTTCATGAATCACACAGGTGGGAGGACACACATGCCTGGAGCGCATGACTTCTATTCTAGTCTTCTATCTGGTCATGCCATGTCTCCAGGCCGTGCTAATTACACAATGAAGCAAGGAGCCTACAATGCGCTCTTACCTTCCTTCCCCAGCACTGCTCTGCTTCCTACCTAGTCATTGTCATGTTTGCTTAGCAGTGTTATCACATGCCAGCTTTCCTCTCCTGATACTAATGCTGTTAAAAGATTAGTTTGTGTGGATGCTCACAGTGACTTAAGATTATCTTGAAGAATGTTTCTCTATGCCACATTCTTAAGTTCATGCCCACTCTACAGATTCCCTGCTAGCGTAAATCAAAGTCTGATTTATACCTGATGGTATCATGGCAAATAGCCTGAGGCAATGGTAGGATTAGACATTATCTTGGTTCTTCACTATCTCCTCTCTGATTTGACCATAAACTCAGTGAAAATAACTTTCCTCTTTATTTTTATAGGCCATCTTTTATTTGATACCCCTAAAAGCAGTACATGTCATGCTTGAACTCTAGAAAAGGCAATCCAGTTAAAGTTTTATAGATCAAAATAGTGAAATTATTAACTTATGTGTTCAACAATGTAAGATGTCTTTTTTAAGAGTAATTTTCTAGTTCCCTGGAACTTGGCTCTGTAAATGTGAACGCTCTGGAGGCCCCTTGCATTAATCAACTGTCCTGTTCATAACTATGAGCTCTGCAGGGACATCCTGTATTCACCAATAAGCTTGAGTATAGTAGCCCCTCTATGAAGACATCACGAAATCTGGCTGGATGTCATGCTAAAAATCAAGCAAGCTGACTCAAGAGGTGGACTAATCTGTGCAGACTCTTCACAGGGAATTCTTGTATTTTTTTTCACATTACAATGACTTCCCTTTTTTCTAAACCATGAGGTGAAGAGCTTGGGAGACTAGTGTTTCTGATAGATAGTTTTAGTGATGGCTGTTAAGTCACATACATTTTCAGGAAATCTAAAACATATGCTTGAAGTTGCTCCTCATTTAACCATATTCATGTAAAAAATCCCCCAGTGGTGCAAAGGACCAAGGTGCCTGCCTTGCCTTTCATGCTATGCCCCCAAGTGACTTGACTCACCTTCATGGGCTTGGCACCATCTTCATCAGAATTTTTGAATTCAATGCATACAGTTATATTTCGTGCCTAAAATTATAGTGAGGGGGAAAATAGAGATGGTAATTTCCTCTTAAATAACACCCCAAACAATATAAGGGCCTAAAATAAGTAGCTTCTAATTAAATCTGAAAAAAAAATAGTAGAATAACCAACATTGTCTTGTGACATTATTCATGGTCCTCAGAAACAGCAGGATTTGGAAAGATTTTAAAGGAAACAAAAAAAGCTCACAGTATAGGACTAAGCATGCTATTTTCAGAGTATTATAAGAAACTTAAAAAATGGTCTAGAAAAATTTATGTTAGGCTGATTTTTAGAAAGGATTATTAATGTATTACACAACGATGCACCTTTAAACAATGCAGAGATGAACAACTATAAGATATTTCTTTACACTGTGTGAAGATGTGACTGGTTTAATAAACATCTGAATGGTTAACAGCTAGGTAAGAAGAGGTTAGGCAGGACGTCTGGGGACAGAGATGTCTCAGGGAAGAAGAAAGGTGGAGTCACCAGCCAGATGGAGAGGGAACAAGGCATGCAGGAGGAGAGGTAAGGGCCATGAGCCACATAGCAACATGCAGTTGACCTGAAATGTGTTAATTTAAGTTATATGAACAAGTGGGACAAACCTAAGCTATAGGCCAAGCTTTTATAATTAATAATAAATCTCACTGTCCTTTTTTTTTGTGAGCTTGTGGGCCCAAAAAGAATCTTTTTTTTTTTTTTTTTTTTTTACAGATAACTCATAACTCTTTTGTAACACTTCAAGATGCTGACAAGCATTCATCTATAAATAATCCTAAAGTGAATTCTAGGATGAACCCACCCTTGGCTAAGCAGTTCCTTCAAGTCTTGGCTCACAGTTATTTCAAGTTGCTCTTTTAAGAACTATTGTTTGTGATCTAATGCAGTGAGCTGAGAAGTTAATGCTTCAGAAACATATGTCATACCTTGTTGAAGCATTTCTGGCTATCGTACTTGAGGTGTTTGGGATAGACATAAATTTGATTTTTGTACACTCTGTATGGACGGCAATACTTTGTTGAGTCATAAATAAATTCTTCCACTTCCACTGTAGGTTCTGACTGAGCCATCACGTTGAAAGGCTTGACAGGGATAAAGGACGATGTTACACAGTCTTAAAAAATCAGAAAATAAAAATTTGTCATTTAATATGGGTCTTCCAAAGCAAGCAACACTTAAAACATTTTAACATGAATCTATTTAAAATGGAAATTTGCTATTGAGCTTCAAGAGCATGAAAATGTGAGATGGGAACTTTGGGCATGAGAAAGTTATACATTTAGCTATATATTAAAGTTATATATTAAAACTCATGGCTAAGAGATGTGGAAAATCTTTGAAATTGATTTATAATTTTTATAATGTTTCCTGTGTATAGCATATATTAGGTAGATTTTAAAAGATAAGGTATAACTTACTGACCATCACTTGCTATTATAAATAAAAATATATTATTGCATAGAAGAATAAAGTTATTCAGTGGGTCTATTAGTGATAGTAACAGATGAATTAATAACTTGTTCACATATGGAATGATTTTACAGCAAGTGTCTAAAGCCCTCTACGTTATCTGTCACTCTTCTTTCTCTTTAATTTCTATAACTTTTAAAATATAACTTTGTAGTAATAGCCTAAAAAAATAAAGAAAAAATGGTTAGGAATGTATAAGTCAAAAATTCTGTCACTACACTGTTTGAAGGAGGAAGCAGTCATGTTGAAAGGAAAAAAGGCCTGCTGCTTATTATATTTTTTTCTATAAGTAACCTTCCTGGACTCAGATAAAACAAAGTGATGGGCTACACATACTTGGGAATCAGATGATAATTCTAATATTTAATCAGGAATCACTTACAATATTTTTGTTATATTCTCCAATTTCTCAAATAACTGTACTATTCTTTCAAAGAGAGTTTTTAGCTTTCTATTGTTTGTCTTTTCGGTAGGTAATAAAGCCTTGTTCCCTAAATCACATAAAGGAAATGGCTTAGTTTGTCCTTTGGAATTCCCCTCAATCAATGTGACAATGGCTAGGGGTCAGAACTTAAGTTAGAATTCTCGTTATAGTTTATACTAAAATCATTTGTGGAAATTTATCAGGATAGATGGCTATCCTAATATTCCCTGTCTGTAGTTTCTACCCAGTTGTTTATTACAGGAAAACATCTTTCTGTATTTGGAAACCCCCACTTTTAGGTCAATAAAAGCAGGAGTTTCTCTATGTTCCAAATGAGGTGGACATTCTATGTAACAACTTTTCAGTCATGTAGATGGCTGTGCCCAGTGCTTGAAGCAACTTATTGTCAGTGTGGTACGGCAGAACCAGTCTATACTCGAGTCAGGAAAACTAGATAGAATTTCAGTTCTCTCACTGTTAGCTATTTGTAACATGAACAATATAAACCCAGAGACAGATATTGGTGTTCAAGCTGAAGTTCAGAAAAGCAAAGCAGCCAGCTCTTATTTCTGCCAAGGCTGAAATGGAGAACCTGTCTTCCCTGTGACTAGAAACTAAGTCTCACATGAGACCCTTTACCTCTTTATTATATTCCTCTCTAGTGCTAGGATAAAGGCATGTGCTTTGTTACTCTTTTATACTGATTCACTCTCATGTAGCCCTGTCTGGCCTTGAACTCAGAGAGATCCATTTGCCTCTGTCTCCTGAGTCCTGGGATTAAAGTTGTGTGCCATTACTGCCCAGCTTCTATGGCTAACTAGTGTGGCTGGCTTTGAATTCTGATCCCCAGGCAAGGTTTATTAAACCATAAATGATATATAACCACAGTTAATCATCTCTTTGAGCCTAACTTTCCTCATAACAGTTCATGGTTTTAAGGATTATGTGAATAATTTAATATTCGCTATACATTAAATATTTGTATACTAGGTAACAGTTAAACTACCCATATATAGTTTTTATTATGAACTCATTTTCTTTCTCAGTGGACATATAAGTCCTAAATTCCTATAGTATAATGAATTACTTTCCATTTTGGAAGATAAAAATCTCCAAACAACCCAAATCTTGGGATCAGCCAGTTAACTGACAAGTCAAGCAAATAACCAAATAATCTCCCACAAGATACTCAGAAGTCTCTAAATGAACTGTGACATAATGACATGGGCATCATACTTGGCTGCTCCAAGGGAATGTTGTCCACAACAATATCCAGGTTTCCAGGGATGGTCTGCATTTTGCCTATCCGGTCAGCTCTGTGAAAGGACAACACACACACACACACACACACACACACACATACACACACACACACACACACACACACACACACACACATACACACACACACACACACAGTATTATTTTTATTTTCAAAGAAAACCCCATTTTGCACTATATTTCTGAGCTTTGAGAAGGGTCGAGAGTAATGGTGTATTGATTCCCGCCTCTCCTGCTTTGGTTAGTTTAATTCCTGTAAAATATATGCTAGTGTAAATAAAAATAAAATACAGGGAGGGATCTCACGTTAAAGATATCCTGAATAATGTCTCAAACTTACTTTCGCTGACTTTACTTATACATGTGGCCAGATGAATATAAGAGTAAATTATATGGTCTTGTCAAAAAGGTTTATTTGAATTTGCTGAAGCATTTCAGTGTCAAAGCGAGTTTTACGAATATTTGTGAATGAAGTTAGTTTTTGCTTCAGTTGCTAAGAGTTTGTGTTTATTCTTCTTCCATAGCAAAGAACTGACTGCCTCTACATGTCTCTTCCCTCTCCTATTACGCACGGCACTCTTTGACTCTGGAGTTCTGTTTCCTTCCTTGCTTTGAGCTGGCAGCATTCTTTGAAGGTTGAAGAACCTTCAGGAGGTGGAGTCTTACTAGAGGGAGGCAGTGACTGGGTCATGAGAGTTTTACAGACCAGCTCCATTCCTTGTTCACCCTCTGTGTCCTGACCACAGATGCAACGTCACCAGCTAACAATGCTCCTGCCACTATGCCTTCTGTGTCACAGAGAACTATATCCCCTATGAGCATAAGACAAAGTAAACCCTCTTCTCTTAAGTTGCTTTTGTCAGATATTTGACCACAGCAGTTGGAAAAATAATTCATACACACATTGTAAGACTATTATTTTTTTTTCATTTAAATTTTTTTGTGTTTTGTTTTTTTGAGACAGAGTTTCTCTATGCAACAGTCTTGGCTGTCCTGGAATTCACTTTGTACAGCAATGACAAATTTATACCATGGAAACTGGTCACCAGGAGGAAACAGTTTTGATTGATGTCAGCATTGCACTGTGTATTCTAGGTGCCCTTCACATGTCATTTATAATCTCTTTATGTTTACTGACAGCATGAGGTTTGTCAGGGTTTCTTTTGCTGTTTGTTGTATCTGTTTATCCTCAAATCTTTACATGCTCCAGTCTGCTCATCATGAAAGCTATTCAAGTCTTAGGAGACTATCAAAAAGGCAAAAGGAAAAGCCGTTTTATTTTATCATAGTGGTGAGAGGAGCCTTATGAAGACTTAGCTACAGGTTTTGACCAAGATGTTTGATAAGTAAAGTTAAAAAAAAAGGTCTCTTATATAATCAGTACTCTGCCAGGACTGGCTAGAATTAAGATGAGTATAGGGTCTTGCATAAGATTCTACTTCTCATCCTAAAAACATCCACAATGATGATGATGATAGATAAAACATCCCTTCTATTAAAATAGATACAAATAATTTACTGACAGTGCAGAAGATATTGGCCATACTTGTTTAAACATATACTTTTTTTTTTGAGGGATATACAAAATGAGTTGATATGAGACTGTTGATTCTTTGGTGGGAGAAACAAAACCATTATTCAAGGCTAAGGAGTACACGAACGCTCCATGTATTAGAGGTTAACAGTGTAAGATAAATAGTATAATAAGGACATCTACATATCTCAAAGAGAGGCTCCTGTAGATAAGTGGACTCTCCAGCCCCAATTGACCTCTGCCAGCCAATATCATATGTGGGAGAGACAAACGGAAATTGTAGAATCAGGAGTATTGTAAACAATGCTGTTTCCAGATACTGAGTTTTGGGGATGGGTTGTCACACAACTACTGATGAATCATATAGCCCAAAATGTAACAAATGTGTGATTCTGGCAAACTAACTCAGGGCACAATTTAGATGAAAGGGAAGTCACCAGACAACCATCTGTTTGTGGAGATGTCTGGACAGTTGAGACTCAGGGTAGCAGGTGTTATGGGGAGAGGGGCAATCAGTGTTGGTTTCTTAAAGGGGCATCCAGAATATCCTACCGTCTGTAGTCTGATACCAGTTTAAGCAGGTCCTCAGCTGAAATTTTGCTACTTTCTTGTCTATACAATGGTGAAAATCTTGAATCTCTGTCCACATTTCCCTGGTTGTCTTTAAATACAGATCTGTAGGAAAAATAGTGTTTATTCAGGTTTATATTGTGTTACTTTTTAAGAAATCGTGTTTCTAAGGAAGATAATGATCATTTTAAGTTATAACTGAAAGAACTCAAGGAACTTATCAAAATAAAAAGACAGCAGTTCTTAGACAGAGCTTTCCCTTATAAACACTACATTTTTGTCATGTCCCTCATTTTGTCATGTCCCTCATTTTCAACTGTATAATCTAAAGGGGGGACAGTTCCTGTTACAGTTTTATGTTGTATAACATTTATTGCCAAATCAAAATCTTGGAGTATTGGGGAAGTTCAGAAAAGCTGGAATTTATTAGTTTTTGAATGTGTGTTTATGCTGCTGAAGTTGTGCCGGTGAGTAAGTGTGTGTGTGTGTGTGTGTGTGTGCAAGGCTCTAGCCACCTTGTTTTGTGAAGACCTCTCACTGGACTGACACTCACCAAACAGGCTAGGCTGGCTGGTCAATAAGCTCCAAGTAGCCACTGTGTCTGTTTTCTCTATGGGGGGCATGAATAGAGCCATGCACCATCGTGTCCTGTTTGGTTTTTTACCTAGGTTCTGTGGTTCAGACTCAGGACCTCATGTTTGCAAGGCAAGCACTTCACTGACTGAGCTATCGTCTAAGGACCCATTTTTAAATGTTTCCTCAAGGCATCCTAAGGTGGGTAAGAAGGGGCCACTACACTTTGGGTGCCCTCCTTGGGATTTACGAGCGTGCAACAAGGATAGGGGTTGTAGCTATGGCTGTGGAAAGAAGATGAGATTCTTGAAATGTCTTTGTGAAGGTAACAAAGCCCATGTTCTAACTTTTCAGACAGAAATAAAGGTAAAAATTCAGGAAATATGAGTCAGAGTTTTGCATTAAGTAAGGCTAACATTATGTTGTTTCTTTCCTAGATTCATTTCATGGGAACTATGACGCCTTCTTTAAGACACATAACTGCTTTTGTCTAAGTTATGAAGCAAGGTCAGGCAACATCTGTTTCACATGCACTTTACTGAGTCAGCCCCACCCCATACTTATTATGCATCAAAGAGAAATTCAGCCCACATATAATTGCTTTTTCTTCAACATCCAAGAAATGTTGCATTTTCATTTCTTTTAGTTTCAGAGCCTTAGCTAGAATATTTTATCATTTAAATGGATCAAATATTTTAATAAAGTAGCTGAAATGACTTTGAAAATGTTATCAGCCATAGACTTTTAGTGTAAATTAACATGGGGAAAAGGGGGAACATGGGCTAGAAATGCGTTGAAATGGTATTTTTAGATTCTTTGAAACTGTCTCCTTACAGTTTTGTTGCAGTTGTTGGTAAGTAGTAAGTGAGGGAAAAAATCTCTCCTTGATAAAATTTTAATGAAATAACAACAGGAAAGCATAACACAAACATCTAATTTGAAGACTAGAGGCCAAGCCTGCCTGCCAAGTTCAGTTTCTAAGGCCGGCATGGTAGAAGAAGAGAGCCTGCTTCTGTGTCCTGTGTGTGCCCTCCCCTGCCCCAGCCCACAAAATAAATGCATACAAATGTGATAAGAATTTCAAAGCATTAACTGGAAGATGCATGCAGGGGTGGATCACCACTTGTTGGGGTGTTGTCAGCATGAGAATCTTAGATACTGTTCCCTTGTGCATCTTAAGATATATAGATATGAGATTGAAAATTATTTTAGTCCTGATCAATTTTAAAAGAAATCGAGCATTGTCTGTTAGTCATTTGTAAGTTAATATGAGACAGTGTATAGGAACTGTGAGCTAATCAATCCTAGCATGGACTTGGGCCCCTATGATCCTGCAGGTGATATGCATGGAAAAAATTTAATTGCAATAGGATGTATTTGTAAATTCAACTTCTTTTAGAATTGTTAATTATAAAATATCCTTCATGCTCTCTCTCTCTCTCTTTCTCTCTCTCTCTCCCCCTCCCTCCCTCCCTCCCTCCCTCTCTCTCTCTCTCTCTCTCTCTCTCTCTCTCTCTCTCTCTCTCTCTCTTCCTCTCTCTGTCTGTCTCTCTCTCTGTGTGGTGTGTTCTACACCTATCCAAAAGGTAATCTTTTAGTCTAAAAGCAGTACCATGAGAACATACCAGATACATTTCAAATTAGATTGCTCACAGCAATGAGATCTGTGTGTACTGCAGCAGCTGGGTGGAAATCTGGTTCCAAGCAACTGTTAATTTTACTATTTTAACTACAATTGCTTTCAAACGTTTTAGGGTGCACTCAGAACTCAGAACTATACTGCGAACCAAGCTGCAAGACAGAAAATAAAGCATGAAGGGACAGCAATGGAGAATAAGCAGTACCAACAATGTATTACCTATGCTTTGGAGCTGGTCTGTTCCAGAGCGATGCGAGTGACAGCTGACTTCCTGAAGGTCCTGCCTACTGTTAGCTTAAGCAGTGTTTTCACTGAAAGGTTGGAAAGGGATTGCTTCTTTGGGTTTGTGTGTTTTTTGAAGCTAGATAATCCAAATGACCCATCATATCATAATCTTTGCATGTTCAATGGTGTTTCCCCCCCTTCATTTGCCAGAGAAGCTCATGTAAGTTGAAATCATTGATGGTGTATACAACCTACTAGCCAACAGTTACACTAACTGAGCCCTAATATAGCAAGAGCTTGTTGCTTTCTTAGCTTTCCTTTCTTAGAAATAATTACTCTAAGGGTTGATAATACGTTCAGACTCCATGGAAACCTCATCTGTCTTCCTCACAGTTTGTTGACAATTTTAGAGTCAGGATGTTACTTCTAAGTGCCACTCTGCCAATAATTGACACATTCTTTATTTCTGTATTCCACACTATTCCTCACTAACCCAAATTGACAAGAAATAGGAGTTGTGGAGTAAGAATATGAACTCCACAGAGACTTTCAATGATAACAACAACAACAACAACAATGTATATATCATGGTTTTCATGTATACCATCAGTTGTCTTTGTAAGGAAAAGTAGGAAAAGAGAGATAAAATAATATCCATGATGACATCTTTTGCGCCAAATTCTTGTACATCTGAAATTAACAGAACATACTGTCCACGAGACAGGCGTTTTCTGCTCCAATCTACAGATGAGACTCTGGACCCAGAGAGAGACCTTGCTCAGTGAAAGTGGTGACCTGCACTGGTCAGCTTTGCTGTGCTTGCTAGGCTTCATTGCCTGTCTCTCTCACCCTTGCTGCAAGGCTGTCTGAATGCAAGTCAGTCCTTGCAGCCTGCAGGGATTTGTCTGGGCTCACTGGTGCTGGCATCCTTCTATCCTTATACCTACCAGGCCCCAGTTTTAAAGAATGGCTGCAGCATTCTGACACACACTGGTGGGTCTTCTCTGAATGTGTTCCTCAACCGAAGCTATGTGAGCTGAAGAATACCCAACAGGCCAACCCTTCCTTCTAGACTCATTTTGAGTTGAAGGGACTGTCTCAAAGGTAATGCTGTCCACATTGACTAAGTGGGTGCCTTTCCCTAGGCCTGGAATTAATCTCTTTTAATTCAGTTAGTTATTGCTGATCCTGATTTGTTTTCTTTATGAATCTATGGTGGGGTTTCCCTCATTTAAAGAATATTTATGCAATGCAGATATGAGTTTGTGAAGGACACTTGGAGTTGATGTGTCAGTAGATCTGAAGAAGCAAGTTCTTGTTTTCCACAGAGGTTCCATTCTTGGGATAGATGGACTACTACTTGTGCCCACAGAACTAGGTTAACTGGGGATATAATTGTCTGTGCTAATAGACACCCAACTCAATGATAGCTTAGATGATACTTGGTGGCCTCATTGGACAGTGACATATAGAGCAGAGCTGGATGCATGAATGAAAGCATGCAGGTGTACAGGGAAGTAGGTATTGTCCTCCTTGTCTTATGCCTATTAGGCTCTTGGTACTGACCAAACACTGAGTTCATTAAGCCAGTTATGCAAAACAAATTATAACTTTGATTTGGTACTTACTAAGATCCCCCAGTACATCTGAGGCCATGCTCCCACTGTCTACAGGTCAGGGGTCTTTAGTACAAGCTGTTTTGCTAGACTAATTTGTGAAATGTATGCCTCTGCAGAGTTCATGATGTCTATGAAGGTGACACCATATTAACATTTTTTTAGGTGTGGCTCTATTTAAAACAATAGACAACATAAAGACATTCAAATCCATAGCTTGTGGTGCAGATTATAGGCAAAAGTCTATTGTATTAGCTGGAAAGTAGGACCTTACCTCACGGCCCAAGCAAATGGCATCCGATATTTCCCCAATTTGCTGCAGAACTGCCTATTGGATTTTAGTATTTTTTGTGCAAACTGAGGAAAAAAAATATTATTTAGGGAGAGTCAATTACAAAGTGTACATGTGAAACAATAACAATTATTTTTTCCATTTTATTATCTACAGAAACTCTACACAATGTCTTCTGACTGGCACACAGCTTACATATAATACTCTGTGTTCAAGTTATTGTAGAACTCTAGGCTTTCTTTTGAATTTGAAAATTCTGTGTGGAAAATACCCTAGTCTTGAAATACCAACTATTATCCACTCACCCTCCTTCTCTTCCTGCCTTCTTCCTTCCTTCCAGCTAAGAGAAGTTAAAATCTTGACTGGAAAATTATCAAATTTATATTCGCAATTGGTACCAGATCATATTTTTTATTCAATGAGACCTTTTCTGTACAGGGTTGCACAACCCCTGCATTCTATGTCACACTTTCCCAGATCCATTGCTATAGTGGGGAGGTAGCCACAGATAAGTACAAGAAAAACTTTCATTTTCAGTGCTGATGCAAACCCAGGGCTTCACACACCCCAAGCAAAGTGCGATCGAATGTCAATAAAACTTTATTTACAAAAGGTATATGTGGTCTGGACAGATAGCTTGCTGAATCATGATATGAGAAACTATCATACATAAGTTATACTACAGTCTAAATTGTTGCACATGCTCAGATTTATTGGTTTTGAGTTATTTCCTTGATGTCTTTCCTTTGTGTGGAAAGTATATACTTTAAACACTTATCTTCTAGTGAACAGAGGTAATCATAATAACAAGGCGATAGAAGGAGAAAGCATCACTGGCCTTTGCTATCAGGTCACCCACACTGTTCCTTGTCTCTGTCTTCCTATACTTCACTGTGATTACATCTAATGTACAATCGTTTGCCTTTGTTATTGGGTCCCTCATCAGCTTGCTGATATATTAACAAATCACCTTCCCTCGATTTCTGACTCCTAACTTTGTGATTGTAAATACTTCAATCTTTGACGCTAAAGCGGTATACAAATTTCAATCTATTTCTACTAATTCAGTGGTTTTAACCTGTGGGGCATGACCCCATGGGGGCTTGAATGATCCTTTCACAGGGGTCACCTAAGACCATGGGAAAGTACAGATATTTACATCACAATTCACATCAGTAGCAAAATTATAGTTATGAAGTAGCAATGAAAATAATCTTATGGTTGGGGGTCATCACATGAGAAACTATATTAGGGGCTTGCACATTCAGAAGGTTGAGAACCACCTTGCTAACAGAGTTCATGATCATCAGAGACTGTTGAATCAAAAGGACATAAACTAAAAATGTATAATTTAAAATGTTTTTGGTACACCTTTAATCCTGGCACTCGGGAGGCAGAGGCAGGCAGATCTCTGTGAGTTCGAGGCCAGCCTGGTCTAAAGAGCTAGTTCCAGGACAGGTTCCAAAACAATACAGAGAAACCCTGTCTTGAAAAACCAAAAGAAAAAAAGATGTTTTTGTTAGATATTAATTATACTGCTAGGTGAATGTTGAAAGTCATACATGTATCAACTTTTATAATTCAGGATGGCAGCTGACTTTATTTCCTTAAACTGACTGAAATTATTTATAAGAACATGATCCTTACCTTGTTGGAGTCTGGATTCTTAATGTAAGGTTCAGCACCGCTCCCAATGTTTCCCATTAAGACTTTTTCCACTTTGGCCACCAAAACAATTTCAGAGTGTGGATCACTCACAGAGAATATAGCCTATGTTCAAAGAAATGAGTAAATAACTACCATAGAAACCACCCTGAGACTTTCACAAAATGTCATTGCCCACCCTGTAAGACCTATTGTTAAGGAAAATTAGAGGGACAAGCCTTTTTTGTCCCATCACAAATAAACAAAAATGCAACCTGCTTTGGGAATTTTAACCATTCCTCTGGAAGACCCTTTATGTGAGGTTCTTCTGATTGTCTTGGTGTGGCAGAATCGATGTTGCCGTTTTCCAAGGCTGGTAGGGCCCCCGAGAGCATCTGTCGGACAGCAGGGTGATTCAGATCTACGTGGAAATCGGCAGAGATCTTCCTGCTATCTCTGAGGTCATAAAGCGCCACACTCACGAAAAAAGGCTCGATCTGTGAGGAAAGCAAAAACCAATCGGTTCTGATATTAAAACAATTGTCTGGCTGCCAGCCTCACACCAGCTTATCTCACGACACATGGGATGAAAGATGGGCAGAAAGCAAGTCCTTGGCCCCATTGAGAAATACCCAGAGTCCCTCTGCACCAGAGGTCTCCAAGCCCAGGGATGCTTCTCATTTGCTTCTTGACCCTAGACTGCCACCCAAGTATGCTTTCCCACGTGTTTTATCACCAGCATATTAGGTTTAAACAGCCTTCTAGTTGTTTTCCTCTTACTCCAAGAGGATAATTCGCTACCTCAGTTTCCCCAGATCCTCAGAAAACTAAAATGGGATTCTAGAAGTTTCTAGAATGTACTGAGAACTACTTCACAAGACCAACTGCTTTTCAGATTTCTTTCTTTCTTCCTCTCTCTTCCTCCCTCTCTTTTCTTTTTTTTTAAGACAAGATCTTTCTGTGTAGCCCTGGCTGTCCTGGAACTTGCTTTCTAAACCAGGCTGGCCTTGAACTCAGAGATCTGCCTGCCTCTCTCTCCGAAGGGCTGGTATTAAAGACATGCACCACCATCAACAAACTAAATGGAGTCTGCTGTCTGCCAACAAAGGACCACATCCCAATCAATGCACTGCGGTAGAGACTCATGCTGTGACTCTGCTATCCTCTCTCATTTGCTATTTGTCATGTGGCTAGCTTGTTACAGTGGTCCTGTTCAGTCATTTGATGATAGCAATACCTGTGAACTCCCTCACTACTAGAGATGGAATTCCAAGTTAAAATAAAGTTCAACAGTCTCTTTTGAGGCTGCAATGGCAACCGAGTCAATAAAGAGATTGCTGTGTAATCGTGAAGAACTGAGTTCACATCCTATTACTCACATAAAAATCTGGACAATGGTAGCATGCATCTGTTATCCCAGTGCTGGGGAGGCAGAGTCAGGAAGTTCAGTGAAGCTCATTGGCCGGCCAGTCTGGCTGAATTGATGAGCTTCAGATGTAGTGAAGACCCTGTCTCTAACATTAAGGTGGAAGACTACACCCAGTGTTGACATCTGGCCTCCACACATATGTTATTCACTCATCTGAGTGTGCATCCACACACAAACACATACACAGAACACACATGCACACATACATAAATATAAATATCAAGTAGAATTTTTAATTTCAGTAATTTAGTTTAGAAAAAACTTCATTTCTGGTAGTTATAGTGTGTTAACAATTGAAAATGCAAAAATAAAAAGAGATTAATGCAGGAACACAAAGTCTCTAGAAGTCATGAAACAGAAATCACGATTTTTTCCCCTTGATTTTTGCATTTTGACTTTCATTCCTATTTACATTACCCCCACTAGTAACTCATAGAAATTACAACTCCTGTGAGATTCGTTTATTTTTCCAATCTGCTTTCACAGAGGAAATTCCAAATCTTATGTTTTGAATGGCTGGCTTTACAGGATGGGTCTGATTAACAAAACCTGATAAATTAAGTTGTAGGCCACTGAGGTTTAGGCTGATGAATTACTTCTAAAAATTCAGGCAGAGAAAACTTTAAATGTAGCTACAATGAAATGGATTTATTAGTTCAGATTGCTGAAGTTTCAAAGAAATATCTTGTACCGCGAAACCATCCGCTGGAATTTGGTGCTCTACTTGATTGACTGAAAAATTACACATTGTCAAAGTCTGCTTCCTTGCCATGAAGAAGTCTTTCATTGAGTCTGTACACATTCGTGTATGAAATGCATCAGCTAGCTCTCCCAGAACGTGAAGAACTGATCTTCAAAACATGCTTATCAAAGTTGAGAATGACGAGGCTTAAGTGTGCCATTAGCAGCGACACGAGATGAACACACAGCTCTTTCCCCAAACAGTTCCAGGCAATGATAAACTGCCACCAAGTGAGGCTGTTTATTGATTCTGATATGATTACTAACAAGGGCAATGAAATAATGTTTTTAAAAGTAACCACTTAGTTTTTTTTAAAACACTTGCATCTACTGTAAGATTACTTGAAAAACAATGCAGAAGCTAAAACCAACGGAACCCCTTGGCCTGAAAGACAAGAAAGGACATAGAAAAGCCACTCTCAGGGGGCTGGAGGATGACTCACTGTTTAAGAGCAATGGTTGCTTTTGCAGATGACTCAACACACACCTACACACATGCATACAAAACACCAGTGCACATGAAGTGAAATGGAATAAAATTTTAGAAAATTAAAATGTTTCAGAAAAGGCGCTCTGCTGAGACTTGAACAAATAAAGCCACGTAGCTCCTGAACACCATCTACATGGAAAGAGTCACATGCCTTTGGCACTGGAAAGAAAAACCATTGTTGCTGGGAGATTGTGAGTTCACCAGAGAGGCACAGCTACTAGTGTGTCCCTGCTGTTCTGCTATCATGGCAGGCTGTGCCCTTTAACCAAGTATGGAGTTTCAGGAGAGACACACATCGAGTGATGGGGGATGATAAAGATGTCTGCTTAGCCAGCCATATCATCCGAATCAATGCTGGTGATCAATGGGGAAGGTGGGGTGGGGAAGTACAAGGACAGATGTTGTCACAGCCCCATCCTCCTCACATCCCAAAATAAGCTCATTTTCTTTGACTTTTGGTTTTTAAAATGGATTTTTAAATTGCACTTAAAAATGTATTGGATGAAAACATAGATTTAAAATATTTTTAGTGTAGATCAATGTACGAAATGGTAAAGTCCATTTATTTTTATGTAGTGTGCTGACTAAGTGGCTTTACACTTTGGATCAAGTTTTCTTAAATTTTCAAGTGGCTACAAGAACAAAGTTTTTAGGCACTCTGGTTTGTTTTATGGTCCACACGAAAGCATGGTCTGATCCCTTCTACTATCTTTTTCTACAGGAAAGGGCAGCTCTCTGCTGCCATAGCTATCGGCTCCTCTCTAATTCATGTTTCACAGTGTGGACCATCACACATAGTGGGCTCCTTCTTTCTTGGCCTTTTACCCTGCATTTCTCTGGTTTATCTCTGTTCCATCAGCAATCCCTCCTTAGCCTTTTGTTGGTGATGTTGCATGCTACATTTGAATGTTTTATACAGATCACCTTCTCAATGCACCCAGAAATTGTTAGATGATGTCTCCCAGGCCAGTGCCTAAGCTAGACCTTCAGCTTTATAATTACATTCATAGTCACCTCTTTGAGCTGAATGAATGAATGCTACATTGTACCAGGAACCTAGAACTGTCCATAGATCTCCTGTTTGAAGTGGTTGTGTTATTGTGCACCATTTACATAGAGGAGGATGAAGTCAGATATCTGACTATATGGCACAATTCCTAAGTTGAGAAACTAGGGAATCTGATCCAACTTGTGTATCAAGGCCATGAAAATAAAGTTTCTTTTCTGGGGGGTGGAATGAAACAACTGGGACTGCATGGAAGTCAGAAAATACTGCATTGAGAGACAATGAAAGAAAACACCTCAATGAAAGAGAACAAACCATACCAATGGTGGGGGGATGATTTTTCTTTTCTTACACATTTACCATTGGTCTAAAGTTGTTCACTATTCTGTTCCTACTAATAAGAAATTCTCAGGAGAGTTCCTTTAGTAGGAGAAGAAATTATGTGTGGGTTTGATGTCCTGTGTATTAGGTGTTTGCAAATGCCCCCTCATGATATACCCACATTTTTATCTAATGTTTATTTTATAGTTCTTTAATTGGTTTATCGTTTAATCTTTTGGTAAGCAGGAATATGATGAAATGAGTGAATTTATTAGCTGGATTCACTCCAAGTGAGAGCAAAACACAAATATATAAAAGACATCAGTCAGTATAAAAGACATCTTGAATCAGGAATGGTGGTGTGCACCAGGTATCCTAAGCACCCAGAGATGTTGAGCCAGGATGATTGTGTATTCTAGGCTAGCCTAAGATACTAACTATTATCCTGTCCGATGGAGGATGTCCTTCTGTGTATGTTTCTCTTATTGGTTGATGAATAAAACACTGTCTGGCCAATGAGGCAGAAATATAGGTGGGACTAGGATGAAGAGAATTATGGGAAATGTAGACAGAGAGAGTCTGTCAAGGAGAATCACCATGTATTTGACAAAGGAGTAGAAGGTCCCGGACATTCTCCGGTAAGCCTAGACCATGAGAATATACATAGATGAATAGAAATGGTTTAAAATTAAGACAGAGATAGCCAGTAAGAAGCCCTAGTCTTTGGCCATCAGTTTTATAATTAATATAGTCTCTTTGTATGCTTGTTTGGGGCTGAGAAGGGTGATTGTACATGGCAGGACAAGAGAACCTCAGCAACACCTGTCTGCTAAAACCAAAGGCTGGAGATATAGTCCATGGGGAGAGCACTTGCCTAGCACTTGTAAGGCCCCGAGTCCTACCCTCAGCACCACAACAAACAATTTCATCTTCCCTATCACCAGACAGAAACAAACAATACTGGGGGAAACCACTAAGCTGATTTTATACAAAGAATTCCAGAACACTGTCCCTTTGTTGCTTCTTAAATGTCTGTGTTTAAAGGAAACTTTTAAAGCAGTGTATGAAGAACTGTTCCTCACAACTTGTGTGACTTCACAATATGAGAAGTGCTGGCAAATAGACTCCCTGCACACTAGATGCTAAATCCTGAGATTAGCAGGGGTAGAAAGGTTGGGCTAGGATGGAATGATGTAAGATGACTGGTTATATGATGTAATGAGAGCAACTTACATTGGTTACAGGGTCATTTTCATTCTCTGTAACACATCCCTGAAGACTAAAGTGGAGAGCTCTACAAATGACCATGATTCTCTTGGCAGCTTTCTCTTCAAAGGGCTTGACCACAAACTCATGTTCAAAAAGGTCCCTTTTTTGAAGCTTCAGGGTCTAAAAAAATAATTTTGAATGTCTTAGTTAGCCAACACTCATCATGAAAAAGAAGAAATTTTAAATTAAAATTGACAGTTATATTGGTCAAGTTCATCTTTGCTCAGAATCCCGACTTACATCTATATCTGGGTCCAGTGAAAACAGATTGAGCCTGTCCATGTTTCGTGTTGCTTTGACAGTGTCTTCAGTTTCTGTGAGGTACTGTGGAGAGACCTGTGTTAGTCCCTTGGCACCTAAATGTCCCCATGTAGCCCCAGACACAACCACAAAAGCCAAGAAACAGCCCATTAGTTTTATTACTGTTAAGTCATTCCCCAGCACTGGGCAAATCTTGTAAAAACATATTCTTATTTTCAAGGGTTGTGTCATGGCAAGTAAAACTCACAGATTGATGAGAAATTATAGATTAGTTTCTTAGTCTGAATCTTAAAGGAAAGCATCAGCATTTTTCCTATGAAAGAAAAATATGTGTGCAAATGCAACATGAACTTCATTACTTTTGCAAAGTCGGGATGTAGGCTGTTCTCTGAAGAATCTGTTTCCTCCAATGTATATTCACAAGTCACAGAATTATCCAGTGGATCTTGAAAAGACAGACAAACACAGTTTATTTAATGAGTCACAGTTTTCCTCATCTATAGAAATAGCAGGTTAGATTCAAGAGCTCAGAGGAATACTAATGGACCTAAGTTTTCCTTTTGTGCTGTTTACAGTACCCCAGACTGTTGACCATTCAGGAGTTAGAAGTGAAACTTCCTGACTATCATTGTAGGGTTCTACGGTCCTTGCTATCATGACATGCTAGCCTCCTGTATCACTGAGAACTTTGCATTTTTACAAAGCTAACAGGATACATATGTATGTTGTCATGGCTCCCTTAAGTAATGTGCAATAAAATTTTCTTAAATATGTAAATATTGTAAAATTTTCACTCTCAGGGTATCCATCTGGAGCCCATCTTTTAGCGTCAGCTACTTAAACTCTGTAGGACACTAAAAACCTGAATACTCTATTTGACAATTGGTAAGTAAATAAGTGACTGTAAAAGCACCTGCTACGGCCTATGACAGTTGTGGAGAAACCAGCAAGTAGTCTTCCATTTTCACTTTAGGGGACAGGACACTCATGCAAATAGACCTTAACAATGGTGGTGCTTTGGTTTCTAATTGTCTTAAGGTTTTTTTTTTTTTTTTTTTTTTGCAAACACTGACTGTATCAGTGGCAGAGAACCTCCTGTCTAGATAGCTAAGAATTGACGGTTCCACTTTCATCCTTTTCTGTTTTCTTTCTTCATTTTCTTTGTATATAATGATTAGAATGTTAGGGGGGAAACTATGCTGGAAAAAAGAAATAAATATTAGTGTATATGTGTGTGTATGTTTGTGTGTGCCTGCACATACGTATATGCATAGGCCAGAGGTCAATGTCCATTGTCTTCCTCAGGTGCCTTCTGTCTTATTTTTTTGTTGATTGCTTTTTTTATTTGCCAAACTCATACATGCATGTAATGTGTTCTGATTACACACCCATGTCTCTGATCTTGTTTTCAATAGCTATCACACTACCATCACCAGCCTCTCAGATTCATGAGGTTTGGTTTGGTTTTATGATCCATTTAGTTTAACCAGGGTCATCTGTGACTAGAACTAAGTGCTGTGCTACTCCCCTTATTTTATGTGACAGGGTCTCTCACTGAACTCAGAGCTCACTGATGCAGTGAGCTCCAAGGATGTCCCTGTCTCTGCCTCCCTCGTACCTGGTTTATAGGTGCACACTGCTGCGCCCAGCTTTTTACATGGGTGCTGATCTCTGAACTCAGAGTATCATGGTTGTATGGTAAGTACTTTAGTGACTGAACTAATCTTCCAGCTTTCTCCTTTTTGTCCCATGAAAACACCATGAAACATGATGTTGAAACTTTCATATATCAGCCGATCTCAAGATTGTCAAAACAGCATGAACAAAAAATGACTTGTAACTAAGAGGAAGTAAAACATGTTTGTTCTTACAGACAATATGTTGTACTTATCAAATGTAATGTAAAGCCCAAATCCAAAGTGCACCTTCTATAAGATCTTCCAATTAGAAATGTATACAATTTTGGTATTATTGAGTCATGAGAACCAACATTGTCTATTGGGTGATAGCCTCAAGTTCCTGCCAGTCAACTCAAAATTGTATGAATGTGTGGCAACTGTAGTGATTTGGTCAAAGTAAAAACCTAGGGTGAATGTCTTAGTGCATGTAGCTCAAGGATGGATGAGCCCAGCCTGAAAGACAGCTTCTAACAGCACAGTGAACTAAGCATGCCGATCACACTTAGCCAGAGCAAGGAGATAATTTTCTAAGCTCATACCCAGCCCCAGCTCAGCAAGCTCTGCACTCTTCCTTCCCTGGAGTGGTCCCTCTGGACTGATCTGCAGGATGCGGTTGAGTGTGTGGATCCACTCATCCATATCGGACTCGGTTTCAGCTGCCAGCACAAAATAGGTCAGGTCGTTCATTTTCAACTCAAAGGCATATTTCCTCAGCCTGTTATTCTGTGGTATAAAAAGAAAGAACAAAACAATAAACCATGGGGACAGAGAGGCATTTATGTGGTCTTGGGATTCCAAAGTCTTTCCATCCAGGTGAGCAACCAAAAGAAAACCTTACAAAACATGTAGAGCTTTAGATGAGCCCAGCCATTTGGTTTATTTTTCAGAACATTTTGTACTAAAAATATTTCATGCCTCTTTTTAGCTAATTGGATGGAACTTGGCTTAGAACTTTCATCTTTAAACCTACAATATATGTGAATATATTGCAGACTTCTTCAGATATCAGTTTTGAGGCCCCATTTTTATTTTGTCACCTAAATTTGATATGTGACTTATTAGTAACTTTTCTGACCCCATCACGCTTTAGAGACATCACCCACCAAAGTCCTAATGAGCTGCATGCATGATGTCTTAGTACCCAGGGAACATTTCTTTCTTTGAATACTCCTTGATCTTTTGGCATAGTTAACATATCAGCTATCACTTTATTAAAATCCATGATACCCTGGGCTTATACTCTACCCGATTTTCTTTCCACCTACCAGCCTCTACATATTTCCATACTCATTAGTAGCTCTTTCCTCTTGCCATTTCTCCAAACAAAACACTTGGCTCTGCCTTAAATTCTTTTCACTCTCACATAGTCTAAAGGCTCCAAGTATCATCTACACACAATAACACCAATCTCTGCATTGTTCTTTAATTTCATATCTCTACACTATATTTGGAAATCAAACAAGTCGGCCTTGACATAGTCCCTGAATTGCCCCTGTAACACCATTCTTTCAGAAATGAGCTCTACCCACATATTCTCCAGACATAGTGAGCAGACACTTGCTTCTCACATGCTGACACGATTTGCATTCTGTTTTCAAATCTCCACTGGAAACTTTATTAAATTTCCCTCCTAGACATGGAGACAAAGGAACTTGGTTTCTGGAGTACCAAAAATAAACTGGAAGCACACACTTCATTCTTTTTTTTTTTTAAATATGCCTTGACAAATATAAATATCTTCAACCTTACCTTTTTGAGGGTTTGCATAGCTTTGATGAAGCCTGGATCTTATAACATTTCACACAGGGTCAAAGCTGTCATAATTTCAAAGAAAACTAAGTAAGCTAACTCTTAAAACTGGCTTTTTTTTCTGGGGAAATTGTGAATAAATATGTTATTGAAGGAATGGCCAAACAGTGGAAAAATAGAACATTTTGTGATGAATAGAGTTAAGATTTGGGCTGATGTGCCCAAATTCTTTATACTGGGCAGTCAAGAAAGTCCCGTCCCTAGAAGGTGGGTGAAATCTGTAAAACAAAGGGGTAAGAAGAAAGGGGGAACACACAAGAATAATTGTGAGTTTTATATTTCAACCACAGATGAGAAATGTAAATTCAAAGTGGAAACCTGTCCTGAGTAATAGAATAGGATTCTAACCACAGTAAAAAGGCATAGGGGAAAGGGTACGGCTATACTTCCATACCTGTGATCCCACTGTCACCTCCTGAGCTGAGTGACCACTACCACATTACATACTTAAGAGGCTTTCATGATACAGAGAATCACACCTTTTTTAAGTACAAGAGGTTACACAGTGAGAGTGAGGCAACACATAAGCCATGGGATGATGTAAATTCCAGATCATGAAGGAGAAGGAAGAGCTAGCAATAAGGCTTACTGTGGTTCTAAGTATGAGCAAATGTTCTCTGGTCAAGTCCTCCAAGGAGCTCATTGCTTCTCTCTCTGTATCATGATCTAGGGCTATGTTTGTTTTGTAATGGCTCACAGGTCTGGCTCTCCAACACTTTACAAGTCCCATGTGCAGAAGTTCAACCTTTTACCTTTGTCATTTAGTGCAGTGATGGTTTACTGCCACAAGGGAGGGGTCTGCTACATTAGCACTTTAAGCTAGGGAAAGCTCTACTTGGTTTCTGGGCTTACAGAATGGGGGAGAGAAATGTTAAACACCTAGCCCCAGAAACATTAAATTGGAAAATTAGCATACTTAAACTTTGAATAGATATTTTGAAAAGAGATATTGCATTCTGTAAGGACACAGAATTATTTGGACAAAACAAAATAATTGCTAAGATGTACATTTTAAAAGCAATTCAAACAAGATGGGAACACAAACCGAAAGGCAGCAGTCTCAAACTTAATATGCAAAATGAACATCTAGGGAGCTTAAGAATGCAGAGTCCTAGATGCTCTACTTGGGAGGGGTGGGCAAACTCCCTCCATTACCTCCATGGTTCTCTTTTGGTAAATTGAAGTCTCTAACACTGTCAAGACTCTCATGAACAGAAGCAGAGGCTCTACAGGCAAAGACAATGGGGTGGAGTTGGAAAGCAGGTTTATTAAGATTCTTATTGTTTCACATGACAAGAGAAACACAACTGGACATCCAGGAAAAAACTAGGGATGTCCAGAGTGTGGGGCATAACCTGGGTTGGATGTTGTCAATATCTGAATGCAAACAAATCTTAGTGATGTTTGGAAATCCAATACTGACTAATCTGAGGCTGGAAATAACATAGTCTGTTAGTAAAACTCTATCAAATGCTTCTTCTGGGTCAGGATTAAAAGTGGTTCCCCCTGCAGTTTGCTTTGTAACCCAGTTTTAGAAGACTTGATTTTCTAAATTGAATTCCATATTTCAGATGAGTTGAATGTGGGTGGCAATGTTTTAATAATTCAAAAGCATTATTAAGAATATGTACCTTAAAACATTTCAGCAAAATATAACAAGCTTGTTTCTCCAAACAGGATATGTATAAGTGAAAGGGGCATTGTGCTTGTGTTTCTGAGAGGCAGCTATCTGAGGAGGCGGGTAACAACGCTGGAGTTATGCCTACTCTGGGAATACTTTCTGACCTCATTATCTGCATTGCCAAGGATAACCACATACAGAGCAAACAAAAAGGAAAAAAACAAACATGGGAAACCAATAAGGTACTTGAATAATCCCGACATGCAATTGTTGTCATTGAAACAGTAAGCAAGAGATAATGACAATTTTTATACTCTCTCTATTTCCCTCCTTTTCCTTTGAATCAGTGCCCTCTATAGTTGACACAAGGCTTTGTCCAGTCAAGAGCACATGACTTCATGAACGACAGGGAATGCAGCATGTTCTACAGCTCTGCAATGTGCTTGGTGAATGGTGACAGACAGCCTGCAGGTCATTATTCTCTTCACCTGGAATGACTCAATTCTACAGACTGTAAAGAGTGTACAAATGTCCATGGAGTACTCAAGGGTGAAAAGGAAGATTACCCAAGCCAAGTGTCCCATTATGCCTGCGAGGCTACCAGAATTGTTTATAGAATTTTATAGGAAGCAAAAGAGAATGCTCAAACACATGACATCCCACCCAGGCTCTTGATGCTGCTGGCTCCCATCCATCTCATCTTGTATCTGTTAATTCAGGAAGCAAAAGGTTATCAAGTACTTTCTTTAAATTAATTACACAGCATTAGCAAATATTCAGGCAAAGTGCTTTTCTCAATGCACTTGCATTCTACTTTTTCTTCCTTCCTTCCTTCCTTCCTTCCTTCCTTCCTTCCTTCCTTCCTTCCTTCCTTCCTTCCTTCCTTCCTTCCTTCTTTCCTTCCTTGTGTGTGTGAGAGAGTGCATGTACATTTATGTGCGTGTGTATACAGGCCAAAGGTTAATGTTGGTATCTTCAACTGTTCTTCATTTTATTTTTTGATTTATGGTCTCTAATTGAATTTGGAAATTCTACATTCAGTTAGGATGGCTGGTCAACAAGCTTCAAGGATCTGCCTATCTGTACTTGGCAGACTAAGGATTACAGACACATGTGGCTTCATCTGACTTGTCCATGGGTTTCTGAGAATCTTAACTCAGGACAGCAATAATTTTCTAGCAATCAAAGACTGAGTTATCTCCCCAGACCCCTAAACTTACCTTCTAATTTGGTGCCAGTAAACAAATAGGCAGAAATATGTGTAAATACAATATACTATAAAATAACATAATATTATTGCTATCATAATGAGGTATTGTGCAGTGACAGATCTAATTTCATCATTGCATACACTGCGAAGACTTAATGTTTAAGGTTGTTACTCACGTCTTATCATCATATTCTACATATTTCTGTGTATTCTCCCCCAAGGGCTGGAAGCTCTTTCAAGATATAAACCACACCTCTTTATCTGGTTTTCCCAATGAACTGTGTACACAGAAACTTTCTAGGGATGTATATATTTGCTGAGATGAATCCTAACTCTCACTGCTTTAAACATGAGCATATCACTGTGAGTTTCTCTGACCACATGGCATATATATAGGATGGTGTATATAAGTGGGTATGCTCATTTTATGTGTTGTAAGCACAGAATTCCCATAGACATCTTTCTGTAATCTTGGACATTCTTCTACCTTGTATCTAATTTTGCCACTTACTAATTCTATGGCTTGGGAAAGCCACATGATTTTGGTAAACAGGACAATAGTAA